>CM060913.1:870753793-872225459 GCA_030737875.1 Allium sativum
CGAACAAGAAGGCGGACTGCTTTGAGGACAAGATGCATCGGAACATAAACATGAGAACATTTTATTGGTATTATAATAATTACATCAGAGTACAAGAACATAACAGAGTATGAATAAATAATATACATCAGAAAAATATCAGAGATTAAAATACATTACATAGCAACGGAAAAATAATACATATCACAACTGAAAGAGATACATGGATATAAAGCTTTCCGAATATAGCTCCAGCTGTAAATCCAGGATCCTGCAAAAAGAAATCTGCAAAACCTAAACTACTAGCTGCCCGTGTGGAAATAGGGGCATCCAGAGTTTATGTTAAAACAATAAACTCCAAGTCAGTCATGGGACTGGTGTGAGAACTAAAACAGTTATTTAAAACTTTACTTTAGAAATAAAGTAAATCAAGGGACCCTGCCATATAACACGGAACGGGTTTTCTCCCACGAATACCAATGCATAAAACAATTTATAAACAGCGAAATTCTTTTCGAAAAATGAAGCTATTATAAGACTTAGGTCCCATCACACAATGCAACGTAAGCCAGTGGATAGAGTTTTTCCTTATAATAGCCAAACATGCTTGGTGCACTTTAAAACAAATTATTTCGATATTACTATAAGTGCATAGTATATAAAAGAGCTTCAAATATAAATGTATCAATCATAGACGACATAACTACAATATACTATGTCGCCATACTAGGTTTTACAACTAAAACAAAAAAGTCGCGTATTGGAAATTGGATTTCCATCTATGAGTCGAGGCAAGAGATGGCTCCTCACCGATTCGAGACACCCTAGCTAATGCCTCAGGGCTCGGAAGCTGGCGAACCTTGTGAACGGTAGGGTCGGTCCACACTTACTTTTGTCGATTGGTTATTCCTGAACATTACATTTCCCGATCCTATCAGACCTCCAAAATGGTCAGTACATCGACCATATCAAGAGCCACTAGGGACTCAAACCCGAGGCTCCTCCCAATCCATCATCCATATAAGTAAAAATGTTTGGGCTCCATACCATGACACCAGTTCTAGCTAGAAAGAAACGCAAGTTCTCCCTACGGTCACGATACCGTTTTTGACTCATACCGGGTGTGAGGCTCACGAATTAACGCTATACACAAAGCTATGCTATTTAAAGCCGTGCTTTGATCATCAACCACAAGATTCTGCTTTTCAACAAAAGCCTTGATCCTTGCCATTCAACATGCCACACAGTCAATCCATGTCATACCGCTGATTTCTGCCAATATATAACCTCTAAGCTCATACGTCTCAGAGAGGGGTGTTAAGCAAGAGAATAAATTCTCCGCCACCAAACAGATATATATTTAGCAGAGATCAACGAATACAGTATAAAGGAATACAATGTCAGACACACTATCCATTTACCAGTCCATTCGCCTGAACGAAGCCGGAGGCACCTTATTCCTCGTCCCATATGTCCAATACAGGAGAGAGGTCCTTGCATATCACGTCGATCTCCAAGTATGTCTGGATGATCACCACTTATTGCCTTATCTCAGGTGTACACCCCAATTAAGACATCTGTGATCATCCAAACGATGTGAAGATCTCTAGTCTTCAACCACCATCTTCATCATCGACTTATCGTCAAATTAGTTATTCAGAATGGGCATAAACCCGGTCTTTTCTAATAACTCGCGTACCTCATAAACAAGTGCTATATAAACACAACATACGCCTCATTCCAGTCCAGAATATTCTTTTATTCAAATATTCTTTTCACAATTCAAACCACATTAAGGTTTTCCAAACTAGTCGGGGTTAGCGAACCTTATTGAAGTAATCATTTGTTTCATTTCCCAATCCCAACCTATTCATCCCATGGAGCAAAACTGGTAATACTCCATATCTAACACCACGGTGTTATCGGCAAAATTAATCACCATTTCACGTTCAAATCTAATTTAAGATTTAACTATCGCTGCGACGACCTTAACTCCCGTGCACGTAAGTAAAGATAATCTTTGGAATATAACACCTAAAAAATAATAACAAAATAGAAATATAGAATTACACCATAAAATGTACATCAGATTACACTGGAACAAATATATGGTCATCAGAGTTACACAGTATAACAGGATCATACTTAGTACATAATACAGTTTCAGCTTTATATAAAATGTCTGCAGCGGAATCAAACATAATATACACAACAAAATCTGAACAACATAATAGAAATGATAGTATCCATCTTCAGCTCCATAGCTATCCATAATAAACTAGCTAAAACCTGAAAACAAGGTTGTCCGTGTAAAAAATAGGGGCACCCGAGTTTGCAAAGTGAAACAAACTACGAGTTAGTCGTGGGACTGGTATGAGAAATCTTACTTAACCTATTCAGTCATAAGGTCAATCACAGGACCACGCCGTTAACGCAGTATGGGTTTACTCCATTGGATTGCCATTGCATAAATAAAGTAAATCATTTAAATAACGCGATGCTTTTTAGAAAAGTGAAGCCATTATAAGACTCAGGTCCTATCACGCAATGCAACACAAGCTGGAGGATAAAGTTTTACCTTATAATGGCCAAAATATGCTTGATACGTAGATATTATTACTAGTGTTTATATGTTTCAAAAAACAATTCAATCATAAGTATCAATCATAGACGACATGAGCATCCCATGCCACTATGCCTCCATGTATAGGTTTACAATCAAAACCGCAAAATGTTGTATTGGAAGTTGGATTTCCATCATGAACCAAGGCAAAGGATCGTCCTTACCGAATTCCAAACACTCTAGTCCATGCCTTAGGATCAGAGCTCATCGATCCTTGGATCGTCAGGGCCGGTCCACATGGAGTGGATTAAAATGTATGAACCATACGTTTGCCCACCCTATGGGGCGTCAGTCTGGTCAGTATGTCGACCATCTCATCCTCGACACTGTAGTGACCGATATATCCGAGCTGCCTCGCTTTCCAACAACCACACAAGTAAAAATAACATAAATGTTAGGGCTTGTAAAACCCTGACACCACCCATAACTAGAAAGAAACGCATGTCCTGCCTGAGGTCCTCTCCCGTTTCTGGTTCATACCGGGGTGTGAGGCTCGCGAATTAACGCTATACACAAAGATATGCCCTTTAAGGCCGTGCTTTGATCATCAACCACAAGACTTTGCTTTTCAACAAAAGCCTGGATCATTTACATCTCATCACGCCACACAGGAAATTCAAGCCATGCAAAAAATGTCTATCAATCACACAGAATGAAATCCAATGTCAGACACACAGTCCATTTACAAGTTCGTTCTAGGTCAGAACGAAACCGGAGGCACCTTATTCCTCGTTCCATATGTCCAATACAGGAGTGAGGCCCTCGCACATCCGAACAATCAACAAGTATGTCCGGACAACCACCACTGTAACCCTTTCAAGGCAGAAACTCCAATCAAAGGCATTAGTAGCCATCCATTCGATGTGAAGATTATCAGTCTTGCACCGTCTTCATATCTTCGACTTTTAATCATCGATCAATTATTTGAAATGAGAATTAACTCGGACTTTTCAAATAATTCACGTATATATAGAATTCAAATCAATTCCTTTTATGGTTAAACTATTTGACATCCACATTTCATTTCATTAGTTTAATTTTTATGTCAAACACATCCAACCATCAAAATATCTGATACACCAAGTAAAACTGGTTTATCTCCATTTCATATCGCTATATATATTTTATAACGATTTTTCACTATTTTTATTTATTCAAAAATAGTCCTTTTCCATCGAACGACGTTTTAGGTCACTCGACTGCACTAGCACTGTTATTATCCAAATTTGATTTAAACATTTCGCAAAATCTAACCGTTGGATCTTAACAAATTTTATATCGTTGCAAAGATCTTTCCAGGGAAGATCCTACGGTTCCAGTTTCAAGAAAATACGATGGGCGGATTTCTCGGTACGATCGTTTAAAGTTACGATTTCAAAACGCGAACTACAGCGTCGTTATTCGATTTATTTTAATTTATATTTATATATATATAAATATAATTCAATCAACGATTTATAAACCGTTTTCCTTCAAATATTTCACTAATGCCTTTAAATTTCGAAAAATTTCGCTATAGTCTCCTTTGTACGGGGAGGGGTTTGAAAAACCGTAACTCGCCTCGCAGGGCCCTCATCAATCCAGCCTTAGACTCATAAATATTTAAAAGAAAAAGAAATTGCTAAGCGGCCAGCCTTAGGCTCATAAATCTTTAAAAGAAAAAGAAATTGCCAAGCGGCCAACCTTAGGCTCATAAATCTTTAAAAGAAAAAGAAAACTAGTAAACACGCACCTATTTGTCGGGCATAATTTTATTCCTCTTCTTAGCAGTTTATCCATAACCTGTTCAACAATGTGTATATAGATGCATATCTAAGCTAAAAATAATAATTTTAGCGAAAAAATATTTATTTCCATACATGGTTATTTTTTACACTTCATATACACAATGAAAATGTTAATTTTATTGTTCAAATATTTTATTCAACACATCAATATTTAGCGATTCATATACACAATAAAAATGTTAATTTTATTGTTATAGCAATCTATTTAACACATGAATACTTTTAACAATTCATATACCCAATAAAAATGTTAATTTTTATTGTTAAAACAATTTATTTCAAACATGAGTATTTTATATAGTTCATACATATAATAAAAATGTGATTTTTATTGTTAAAACAATTTATTTCAAACATGAGTATTTTATATAGTTCATGCATATAATAAAAATGTGATTTTTATTGTTAAATCAATTTATTTAAACCATGAATATTTTTAGCGATTCATATCAAATAAAAATGTTAATTTTATTGTTATAGCAATCTATTCAACAAATGAATATTTTTAATAGTTCATATACACAATAAAAATGTTAATTTTATTATTCCAGCAATTTATCAAACATGAATATATTTCAACACATGAATATATTTCAACACATGAATAAAATTCAACATATGAATATATTTCAACACGTGAATATTTCAGAAAATTTCGGCATTATAACGCAGGGTAATTTAAACCGGCACCGTCCCGAGTATGACTCCTCGCGCTACCTTAGGCCTCGCGGCGTTTACAATGGGTTTCATTTGCCTATTGCATTTCACAACAATGTGAATTTATCACAAAACACAAACAACTTTGTTTCAATCATAATAAATTTCAATAAACACAATCAATTCCACAACACAATCATTTTCACAACACAACCAATATATATCGTCCATGGTTTGTGGACGACGGGAGTGTACATATACATACATACATACATACATACATACATACATACATACATATATATATATATATAAACGTATATATTTCCATTTCAATTCCATATCGCTATATGTGGTTTATACAACGCATTTACAATTTATACATCGCTTACATAATTTATACACGCTCATATATGAGGTATACAACGCGTATATAATTTTAACATCGCTATTTCAATCCAATTTGAATTCAGAAATCTCACATTGCTTTCGGCTTCGCCTAAAATTGTAGCGAGCTCTAAAAATTCTCCGGTCTCTTCTAGAATTTAGAAGACATCGTCACGGTCCCGGTGTCTCTTGTTTCACCGGATATGGACGGCATAGCAAAAAGATATGATTTTTATTCCATAATCATATTTTGCAACGGTTTTATATGTTGAAATCAGTTCAAAATAATTAAACCGTATATCTTCAACTTTATTTCAGAACTAGATCATCGATTTTCACGAAATCCGTGAAGCGATAAGACGATCGGCCGGTGCTGCATCGAAGAGGGAGGGAAGAAATTCCCGACGCTACTAGTGGGGTCCAGTTCGACGGAGGCAGGTGTTCACAGCGGCGGTTGGAAGCGGCGACCTTCCTGGTGTCGATTCTCCCCAAATAACGAACTAGGGGGTTGAAATCTATATGGATTTGAAGATCTATGTGAGCACTACAAAATCTTTAACTGGGGCTATGAATTTTGATGCGTGGATTTGGAGGAATGGAGGAGAAAAGGTTTCAACTTGATTTCACTATCGGTTTTGAAAAATTATGGGTTTCCAGATAATGATGGAGAAATATGATTGGCCCGAGAATTTACAATTTATTTTTAATTTATTTAATTCGGAAAATACCCACTAATTTATACGAACTTCAACTCAAACCCAATGATGTCGTCCCCAACTAAACACCCCTATTCCGAACACAATGGTATATGTTTCGTAAGCCCATTTGACTATTTTAGTCAATTATTCCTCAAATTAAAATATAAACCATTCAATTTTAGATTTGAACGTATATTTTAATTTGCCGAGGTCACATACTGATTCCAAAAATTCCAGAAAAATAAATCTAGCTATGTTTGGACGATACGGTCCCAACAAAATTGATTTCGTTGAATTTGGAGACCGTTTGAAAAATGGCCATTTTCTGGTCGATCCAATTCAAACTAAAATTACCAAACACGTTGTAATAACCCGGAAAATGTGAACCAGTTTAAAATTTTTAAATTAGGTTATTACCAAGAAATTTGAGTAATCGAAATAGCCTATTTCAATAAAATATAGAATTGGGTATAGTATTGTAGTTTGAAATTTTGAATATAAACTTTGTCTGACTGTGCCGGGTGGAAAATATAACGGATTTTAGCGAAACTGAAAATATTTAAATCTGTTTATCAATACCTTTCTAACGAATTTGAAAAATCGAAGTTTCATAACGGAAATCAAAAGTTATGGCCAAATGAATTTTCAGAAGGGTCGCTATATAGTATATATAGCCCTTGAAATTTGATATTTTGCATACGACCTCGGAATTCGACGAAACCACTTTTGTTGGGTCCGGGATGTCAAATTATTGCTAAGTTTCAAATTTCATAATTTTTGAAGCTAGTATGTGAGCGGGGCAAAAGAAAATGTGATTGGTCAAATTTTGTTAAAAGGGTCGACCTAAAAATGGCCGTTTTTCAAACGAGCTCAGAATTCGACGAAACTGGTTTTGTTAGGACCGTATCGTCAAAACAAAGCTAGATTTATTTTTCTGGAATTTTTCGATTCAGTTTGTGGCCCTGGCAAATTGAAATGTACGTTTAAATTAAATATCGAATGTTTTATATTTTAAATGGAAGAATAACTGACTATAACATTCGAATTGGCCAGCGAAACATATCCCATTGTGTTCGGAATAAGGGTATTTAGCTAGGGACGACAGTCGTTGGGTTTGATTTCGAGTTCGTCTGTGGAAGGGGGTATTTTTGGAATTAAATAAATTAAAAAATTAAAATAAAAGGAGCCGAGCAATCACAATTCATCTCCCTCATCGCTCTTCCTGTCGCGACGCGGAAAAGGTATCCGAACTTCTCTCTTCAATTTCTCCACAACCACACAACGAAATCAAGCAAACTCAGAACCATTTTGAAGAGCGTTCAGAGATCTTCAAATCCATAGCAATTTCAAGAATTATCGTTGAGTGTAGAAGGAGATATCGCGCTAGGAAACCCCGAACTTCGCGCCGCCGCCGTGGGTGCTAGGGACCACCGAGCCGTTCATCTCGGGTAGCGTTGGGAAGCTCTTCCCTTCCTCTACGACGCAGCGCTGGCCGTTCGTCCTATCGCTTCGCGGTTTTGCCGAAAACTCGAAGGAGGTATACGGCTAAACCTATTTTCAACTGATTTTTACACTATAAAGCGTTGCAAACTTGTAAAAATCGTATCTTTTTGCTATGTTAACGAAATTCGATGAAACAGGAGACACCGTGACCGCAAGGAGGCTCTCTACATTCTAGAAGAAGCCGCGGATTTTTCTGACCTTCCTACGATTTTTAGCACTGCAACAACCAATGTGAGGAATCTAAACTATTTGTGAATGAAATCGTGTTGTATAAATTATATAAGCGAAGTGTAAATTATATACGCATTGTATACCTCATGTACATGTGTTTTATAAGTTATATTAGCGATGCATAAATTATACAAGCGTAGTTTGAAACACATATGCGTTAATTTGTGATGAAATGCAAGTGAATTATTATATTATATATATATATATATACTCCCCTCGTCCACAGACCATGGACGATATTTATTGCTTGTGATTGACGTGATATTATATGGTATGACGAATGGTTGGAAATAATTGTTTGTGGTTGATATTGTGGTTGAAAAATACCTTTGTGGTTGGAAAATACCCTCTTGTGGTTGAAACAAATTAGAATAGGATTGTGGAATTGAAAATAAAACATGCCGCCTGCATGCGAACTAGATGCATGATCCCCATTGTCAAAAACCGCGAGGTTTTAAGGTAGAGCGAGGAGCCGTACTAGGGACGGTCCCGGTTTTAACTACCCTGCCGTTATGCTGCCGAAATTTTCTGAAATATTTATGTGTTAGAATAATTTTCATTCGTTGAAATAAATTACATAAACTATATAGAATATTCATGTGTTGAGTTGCAATTCATTCGTTGAGTTGAAATTCATGTGTTGAATATTATTTGAATTTAAACAAATGGCTTTAGCGATAAAAATCACATTTTTATATATCTACAAACTATATAGAATATTCATGTGTTGAATTGCAATTCATTCGTCGAGTTGAAATTCATGTGTTGAATATTATTCGAATTTAAACAAATGGCTTTAGCGATAAAAATCACATTTTTATATATCTACAAACTATATAGAATATTCATGTGTTGAATTGCAATTCATTCGTTGAGTTGAAATTCATGTGTTGAATATTATTCGAATTTAAAAAAATGGCTTTAGCGATAAAAATCACATTTTTATATATATACAAACTATATAGAATATTCATGTGTTGAGTTGCAATTCATTCGTTGAGTTGAAATTCATGTGTTGAATATTATTTGAATTTAAATAAATGGCTTTAGCGATAAAAATCACATTTTTATACATATACAAACTATATAGAATATTCATGTGTTGAATTGCAATTTGTTCGTCGAGTTGAAATTCATGTGTTGAATGTTATCATCTTTTAAAAATAAAATGAATAGACAATAAAAACTATATTTTTATTGTGAAAATGGAGAGTTAAAAATACACACGTGTCGAATAAATATTTTTGATGATAAAAATATTTCTTTTATCATGTATACGCTTAGTTAAAAATACACACGTGTTGAAATAAATAATAGTTTGCTAGAAATATTATTATTAGCTTTGTTCTGCATATATATACATGTGTTGGACAGGAAAAATGGATTAGGTGTAGAGTAAAGAAATTATTTGCGTGCCCGACAAATAGGTAAACCTTGATGAGTTGGCTGCGCAATTTTATTTATATATCAACTCCTGTGAATGCCATTAGATGCGGAGTGCTGGTTATTCTGTGTGAAATAATAAATAACGCCATAGGATAGTAACAATTAATTTTGAACTACACTACATGGCATACTTCTTGACGATAGGCATACTTCATCATATTCCACATAAGCAATTGAAGCATGTGTGACGAGGTGGAAGATTTACCATACAAGCAAGAGGCTTGTATGGCGATGACTATGTACTACAGGTTGAACTGATGACTGATATGGACTATATAAATTATAACGATAAATTGCCAGATTAATAAAAACCCCACACTGGAGTTGACAATAATCACGTCGCTCTAGTTATTAGATACGGCACATGGACTATTTATTTCCACACGGAAACGGGGTGACGGGAATTTATTCTCTGGAGTGATTATCAGTACATGCTTCCCCGTAAACACCAAAATATATCACTGTAATTATGTGAATGCTTTTTAGGATTTATTGGGTACCTAATACGGCCCAATAAATTTCCAAACCCCTCCCCGTACAAAGGAGGTTATGGCGAAATTTTTCGAAATATTAAGGCGTTAGTGAAATATTTGAAGTGAAAACAGTAGAAAATATGGAATGAACTATAGTCGAAATTATGGAATGAACTATATTTTTATATATACAAATATAAATATAATTAAAAGGAATAGAGGCCGTGCAGTTCGCGTTTCGGGATCTTAATTTAAAACGATTACTGCGAGAAATCCGACCATCGGATTTTCCCGAAACCGCAACCGCTGGGTTCGCCTTGGAAATATCTTTCCAGCGGCACCAACCTTGTAAAAATCCAACGGTTGGATTGTCCGGAATGTTTAATTCAAATCCGAAGAAAAACAGCGCCAGAATCGTTTATACTTATATATAAATATAAATATAATTAAATCGAATAACAACGCTGCAGTTCGAATTTTGAAACCGTAACTTCAAACGACTAGTGTGGGAGATCCAACCGTCGGATTTTCATGAAACTGGAACCGTTGGGTTCGCTTTGGGAATATCTTCCCACTGATATAGACTTTGTAGAAATCCAACGGTTAGATTTTCCGATATGTGTAAAACAAATAAAGGGAAAAACAGCGCCAGCGTCACGACACGACCTAAAGCGTCATTTAATTAAATATGGCCATTTTTAAATAAATAAAAATGGCGAATAATCGTTATAAAATATTATAAGCAACATAGATTGCAAATAAACCAATTGGGCTTGAATTGTTTGATATTTGATGGTTGTATGTGTTTGACACGAAAATAACACTAAATAACTGAAAGATGGATGTCGAATAATATAACCATATAAAGAATCGATTTAAATTTTAAATGACGTGAATTATTTGAAAAGGCCGAGCTAACCCTCATTTCAAATAATTTATCGAGTGATTCGAATTGGAAAATACAAAGATGATTCAAGACCGACGATCTTCGTATCGGTTGGATGGGCGCTACTGAGGTTCCTGACCGGAGTAGCTACCGGAAGGGGACGGAAGTTGTAGCCGTCTGAACGTATGTGTTGATTGGACGGATATACGAGGAATTTGACGCCTCCGGTTTCGTTCAGACCCAGAACGGACTTGTAAATGGACTGTGTGTCTGACATTGGATTTCGTCCTATACTGATTGATCTCTGTTAAATATATATCTGTTTGGCGGCGGAGAATTTATTCTTTTGCTTAACGCCCTTCTCTGAGACATACGAGCTCAGGGGTTATATATCGATGGAAATAAATCGTATGGAGTGGACTGCCTATGTGGCATGCCAAGATGCTGTGATCAAAGCTTCTGTTGCAAAGCAAAGTCTTGTGGATGATGATCAAAGCAAGGTCTACATGGCTTGGCTTTGTGTATTTCGTAGATTCGCGAACCTCACACCTCGGTATGAGTTAAAAACGGGATACGGACCGCTGGGAGAGCACGACGTTTCTTTCTAGCTATGGTGGTGTCAGTGACTTACTAGCCCTGACATTTATATCTATTTTTCACCTATGTGGTTGTTGGAATGCGAGGCACCTCGATTATAGGTCTGTAAGGACCGGGAAGCGTGTGTTCAGGAATTGCCAATCCTCAAACGTAAGAGAGGACCGGCCCAGCCGAATCCAGGGTTGCCCAGAGTGCGTAGTCCTGAGGCATTTGCTAGAATGTCTCGAAGTGGAAAGGAGCTTGCCCCTTGCCTCGACTCATGACGGAAATCCGATTTCCAATACGAAATAACGGACTTGATTGTAGAACTAGTATGGCGACATAGTTGATGGTAGCTATGCCGTCTATGATTGATATTTATGATGCTATTCGTTTTGAAACATATATGCACTAGTAATAATATCAAATGATTTTGCTTTATACGTATCAGGCATATTTGGCTATTATAAGGTAAAACTCTATCCTCCGGCTTGCGTTGCATTGTGTGATGGGACCTGAGTCTTATAATGGCTTCATTCTTTCTAAAAGCATTGCGTTGTTTTAAAAGAATTTACTTTGTTTTAAATGCACTAGCAATCACTGGAGTAAACCCGTTCCGCGAAAGTGGCGTGGTCCTATGATTTGCTATTACTGTTATTTAACAATTAAATAGATTCCTCATACCAGTCCCCATGACTGACTCGTTGTTTGTTTCACTTTGCAAATGCGGGTGCCCTTATTTTCACACGGGCAGCCTAGTTCACAAGTGACAGGTTGTTTTTGGTTCTGCACTGCTGCATAGAGTGCATTTTTGGCTCATGGCGAGGCTGACTTCACAGAGACGACTTTGACTTTTTCCGCCATTACTATACTTATATTATGATTCCGCCACGGGCGATGCAGATTGATTTACTTTCCATATTTCTTATTGTATGTATATGTACCGCCTTCGGCGATGTAGACTGATACCCTTATTATGTCTCATTGCATGTATGTATTCCTCCTCTGGCGATGATGACTGATCACTTTCCTTTTTATTTACTAAGTTATATCCCACACTATGCTATTCTGATGTTATTACATGTTGTGATTCCGCTGTCATATCCATGTAAAATTATTCTATTTATTGTTTCTGCTATTATCTGTTCTCTGCTATGATGATTAATGTGTTATTTCCCAATGATTATCCTTAATACCGCCCCTCGGATTTTGGGATCGTCACAGTTGGTATCAGAGCTTTGGTTAACCTTAGTTCCGGGATCTAACACATTAAACACCTCGTCAGAATAGAATCAGTAGAGTTCTAATGCGAGTAGCTCATTAGAGATAGGATTAGCAATGTCCTAGAATGAGCTAACCAGATTAGCAAAACAATTTGATCAGTACATCATCAATATCTTTCCTTGTATTCCCCTGCTTTATCATTTATGAAAATTATCAAATCTGTGAGCTTGACTCTTTTCTTGCTTATACAGTTCTCTTAGATGGCTACACAAGGAGCAGCAGCTAGAGGAGGCCGTGGAGGCCGAGGAGATGCAGCAGGAGGATGGGGGAATATCCCCGTAGTTGTGGAAGGCCCTATTGTTCAGCCACCAGCACCAGAAGAATTTGAGCTAGATAAAGTAGCAAAGAGGTACAGAAATCTTGGGGGAAAACCTTTAACGGCACTGGTACAGTGACCGAAGCTATAGCTTGGTTGAAGACCTGTGAGAAAATCTTCGAAGGCATGGGTATGGGAACCAACAACAAAGCACGACTTGGCATTTGGCTCCTTCAGGAGGAAGCAGAGCTGTGGTGGGATGCCATTACCTCAGAGGATGCAGCTGGTACTGTCAGAACTTGGAAGCAATTCAAAACTATGTTCAATGAGAAGTTTGTACCTGAACAGGCTCTAGAGAGGATGCGAGAGCAGTTTGCTAATCTCCAGCAAGGAGATCTCTCTATTCAGGATTATCTAAATAAGTTCACTCAGTTGTCGCGCTATGCTCCAGAGCTGATTTTGACCAACAAAGCAAAGAACAAGAGATTCATATTTGGGCTGAAGCGCAAGTACCACGAAAGAGCTATGAGCAACATCAAACTCTCCTTTTCAGAATTAGTAGAAATGGCTTGCAATTACGAAGACATGGATGAAAGGCACGCTAGCCAAGACCGCGCCAAAAGCCAAGCTGGAAATAAGCGCAAGGCTTCAGCAGATCAACCCGAGTCTAGCATTACAGCGGCCGCTACTCAGAAACCTCCAAAGATCCCGAAAGGAAATTGCTACAACTGCGGGAAGGCAGGTCATTTTTCTAATGTATGCAAAGCCCCGAGGAAGCCAAAGGCAAATGACTCAGCCGAATGCTACAACTGCCATAAGAAGGGGCACTATAGCAGGAACTGTCCTCTGAAGCAGAATGCACAAGTGGCTCATGTGTATGACGGGAAGACCCCGCCAGCTACCACCGATGGATCAGGTAAACCCGATGTCTTGGGAGGTACCCTTACCATTAAAAATATTCCTGTTTCTGTACTTTTTGATACTGGGGCATCACGTAGCTTCATTTCTGGTAATCTTGTTCACAAATTAAAATTGAAACGAAGAAAGCTTAAAGAACCAATTAAAGTTCAAAACCCGATAGGAGGTTCTGTTAGTCTCAGTATATATTGTAGATTACCTATTTCCTTTTCTCGCTACCGATTTCCTTTTGATTCGATTGTCATGGACCTTTCCGAATTTGATGTTATACTGGGGCTGGACTGGTTGACAAAATATAAGGCTGAAGTTAGATGTGCCGAAAGGATAGTCAAAGTCGAAACGAAGCTTGGACCTATATATATACCATGTCAAGGCTCAGAAATTAAGAACAGAATTTTGGTCTTCTTTAGAAGTTGCTCCTCCTTCATTAGAAAAGATACCGGTCGTTAAAAACTACGCGGATGTGTTTGAAGAAGTAGAAAACTTACCCCCGCAAAGAGAGATTGAATTTAGAATAGATCTAATTCCTAATGCTCGACCAGTAGTACATCCAATTAGAAGAATGGCCCTGAAAGAAAAAGAAGAGTTAAGTAGTCAAACTCGAGAATTGCTTTGGAAAGGTCTGATCAGACCGAGCTTTTCAGCATGGGGAGCAACAGTAGTATTTGTCCCAAAATCAGACGGTACTCTAAGACTTTGTGTTGATTACCGAGATCTCAATAAACAGACATTGAAGAACAAATGTCCCTTGCCCCGAATAGATGATCTGTTAGATCAATTAAATGGAGCAACAGTATTCTCCAGAATGGACCTAGCTACAGGTTTCCACCAATTACGTATAGCCGAAGACTGTGTTCCTTTGACAGCCTTCAGGGGTCCCGATTTATTCTACGAATGGTTAGTAATGCCGTTCGGCTTGTGTAATGCTCCGGCATACTTCGTTGATCTTATGAACAGAGTGTTCCGTGGTGTATTGAATAAATTTGTTCTAGTCTTCATCGATGACATTTTAATCTACTCTAAGTCGGAAGACGAGCATGCAAAACATTTAGAACAGGTGTTGAAAATTCTAAGGAGAAATGTCTTGAAAGCTAAATTTTCTAAATGTGTCTTCTGGCAGAATGAAGTTAAATTCCTAGGCCACGTCGTATCAAAAGAGGGAATTGCTGTAGACCCAAGCAAAATTACAGCGATTGAGAACTGGAAACAACCTACTACTCCCACAGAAGTTAGAAGTTTCCTTGGATTGGCTAGTTACTATAGGAAATTCGTTCAGGATTTTTCAAAGATATCAGGTGTATTGACAAAGCTTACAAAGAAGCATGAGAAATTCAAATGGACTCCCGAATGTGAAGAAGCTTTCCAGGAGCTGAAACTGAAGTTGACAACTGCTCCAGTATTGACAATTATAGAAGGCAACCAAGACTTGACTGTATGGACAGACGCTTCTATCAGAGGGCTAGGCGCAGTATTAATGCAAAAAGGCCAAGTGATTGCTTATGCCAGACGTCAGCTGAAGCCGCATGAAAGAAACTATGCAACTCATGATCTTGAGTTATTAGCTATCGTGTTTGCTTTAAGAATCCGGAGGCATTATTTACTGGGCAAGAAGTTTGAACTATTTACTGATCATCAATCCTTGAAATATCTGTTCACTCAGAAAGATCTAAATTTGAGACAACAGCGTTGGTTAGAATTCCTTGCAGCATACGATTTTGAAATTCTATACACACCAGGGAAAGCCAATGTTGTAGCAGATGCGCTCAGCAGAAAGAATGAAATCATTGCCAGTTTTGTCATCACGTCTTCATTAATAGACAGGATCTCGACCCTTCAGAAGGACGATGAATTTATTCAAAGAATCAGTCAGAGAGTCAAAGGAGGTGAATCCACAAGTTTTCGACTCGATGACAAAGGAGTTCTAAGATTAAAGGGCAGAATTTGCATCCCGAATCTTCCAGAGCTTCGAAGAGAAATACTTGATGAGTGCCACAAATCCAAATTGAGTATCCATCCCGGTGTGAGCAAAATGTATAATGATATCAAGCGCACATTCTGGTGGAAGGCGATGAAAAGAGATATCTCATTATATGTTAGCAGATGCCTCACTTGTCAACTAGTTAAGAGTGATCAACAGAAATTGGCTGGATTATTACAACCATTAGAAATTCCAGGATGGAAGTGGGAACAAATTTCGATGGACTTCATTGATGGCTTGCCTCGAACTAAGAAAGGAAACGACAGTATATGGGTAATCGTAGATCGCTTCACGAAGACTGCCCATTTCATACCTGTCCGATCCAATAGAACGGCTCAAAGTCTAGCACAGATTTACTTCAAAGAAATAGTTAAACTACATGGAGTGCCGCTCAATATAGTCAGTGATAGAGATCCCCTGTTTACTAGCAAATTCTGGGAAGCATTCCAGACAGAATTGGGAACCAAATTGAATGTAAGCACCGCTTACCACCCACAGACAGATGGCCAAACTGAGCGGGTGAATAGAATTCTAGAAGATTTACTGCAGGCTTGCGTTATTGATTTTGGAGGCTCATGGGAAGATCACTTACATCTAGCCGAATTCTCTTACAACAATAGTTATCAAGCAAGTTTGGGAATGTCTCCATTCGAAGCATTATACGGTAGACCGTGCAGATCTCCCGCATGTTGGGTAGAACCTGGCAACAGACTTGTGTTAGGGCCCGATATGATTCAAGAAGCATCGGATAAAGTCGATTTCATTAAGAAGCGATTGAAAACCGCACAGAGCCGACAGAAAAGTTATGCTTATGCGAGAAGAAGGGATATATCGTTTGCCGTTGGCGATTATGTTTATTTAAGAGTTTCTCCAATGCGGGGAGTAATCAGATTTGGCAGAACTGGGAAGTTGGCGCCGAGATTTATTGGTCCCTTTCCTATACTTGAACGGATTGGAACTCTTGCATATAGGGTTTCATTACCTAATTGGTTGCCGGGTATACATGATGTGTTCCATGTATCTCAACTCAGGAAACATGTTCATGATCCAGATCTTGTTGTGGAAGAAGCAGCGCAACATGATATTGACATAACTCCAGAATTAGCACTCAGAAGAGAGCCATTAAAGATAGTTGGCAAAGAAACTAGAGAGCTAATGAAGAAAAAGATTCATTTAGTCAAAGTGCAGTGGAGTAGTGATCCTAGAGACTGTACTTGGGAAACTGAGGAAAGCATTAAACAAGCCTATCCCAAATGCAGAGTGGACATCTCTGACTAACTCCGGTGCAAGGTACCTTTACAATACTTTGCATTTACATTTTATTTCCTACTTAGCTGTTATTTCCTTTTCGAGGACGAAAAGTTTTAAGTGGGGGAGATTGTAATAACCCGGAAAATGTGAACCAGTTTAAAATTTTTAAATTAGGTTATTACCAAGAAATTTGAGTAATTGAAATAGCCTATTTCAATAAAATATAGATTGGGTATAGTATTGCAGTTTGAAATTTTGAATATAAACTTTGTCTGACTGTGCCGGGTGGAAAATATAACGGATTTTAGCGAAACTAAAAATATTTAAATCTGTTTATCAATACCTTTCTAACGAATCTGAAAAATCGAAGTTTCATAACGGAAATCAAAAGTTATGGCCAAATGAATTTTCAGAAGGGTCGCTATATAGTATATATAGCCCTTGAAAATTGATATTTTGCATACGACCTCGGAATTCGACGAAACCACTTTTGTTGGGTCCGGGATGTCAAATTATTGCTAAGTTTCAAATTTCATAATTTTTGAAGCTAGTATGTGAGCGGGGCAAAAGAAAATGTGATTGGTCAAACTCTGTTAAAAAGGGTCGACCTAAAAATGGCCGTTTTTCAAACGAGCTCAGAATTCGACGAAACTAGTTTTGTTAGGACCGTATCGTCAAAACAAAGCTAGATTTATTTTTCTGGAATTTTTCGATTCAGTTTGTGGCCCTGGCAAATTGAAATGTACGTTTAAATTAAATATCGAATGTTTTATATTTTAAATGGAAGAATAACTGACTATAATAGTCGAATTGGCCAACGAAACATATCCCATTGTGTTCGGAATGGGGGTATTTAGCTAGGGACGACAGTCGTTGGGTTTGATTTCGAGTTCGTCTGTGGAAGGGGGTATTTTTGGAATTAAATAAATTAAAAAATTAAAATAAAAGGAGCCGACCAATCACAATTCATCTCCCTCATCGTTCTTCCTGTCGCGACGCGGAAAAGGGATCCGAACTTCTCTCTTCAATTTCTCCACAACCACACAACGAAATCAAGCAAACTCAGATCCATTTTGAAGAGCGTTCGGAGATCTTCAAATCCATAGCAATTTCAAGAATTATCGTTGAGTGTAGAAGGAGATATCGCGCCAGGAAACCCCGAACTTCTCGCCGCCGCCATGGGTGCTAGGGACCACCGAGCCGCTCATCTCGGGTAGCGTTGGGAAGCTCTTCCCTTCCTCTTCGACGCAGCGCTGGCCGTTCGTCCTATCGCTTCGCGGTTTTGCCGAAAAGTTTAACCCTAGTTCTCGAGCTCGAAGGAGGTATACGGCTAAACCTATTTTCAACTGATTTTTACACTATAAAGCATTGCAAACTTGTAAAAATCGTATCTTTTTGCTATGTTAACGAAATTCGATGAAACAGGAGACACCGTGACGGCAAGGAGGCTCTCTACATTCTAGAAGAAGCCGCGGATTTTTCTGACCTTCCTACGATTTTTAGCACTGCAACAACCAATGTGAGGAATCTAAACTATTTGTGTGAATGAAATCGTGTTGTATAAATTATATAAACGAAGTGTAAATTATATACGCATTGTATACCTCATGTACATGTGTTGTATAAGTTATATTAGCGATGTATAAATTATACAAGCGTTGTTTGAAACATATATGCGCTAATTTGTGATGAAATGCAAGTGAATTATTATATATATATATATATACACACACACACACTCCCCTCTTCCACAGACCATGGACGATATTTATTGCTTGTGATTGACGTGATATTATATGGTATGACGAATGGTTGGAAATAATTGTTTGTGGTTGATATTGTGGTTGAAAAATACCTTTGTGGCTGAAAAATACCTTTGTGGTTGAAAAATACCCTCTTGTGGTTGAAACAAATTAGAATAGGATTGTGGAATTGAAAATAAAACATGCTGCCTGCGTGCGAACTAGATGCATGATCCCCATTGTAAAAAACCGTGAGGTTTTAAGGTAGAGCGAGGAGCCGTACTAGGGACGGTCCTGGTTTTAACTACCCTGCCGTTATGCTGCCGAAATTTTCTGAAATATTTATGTGTTAGAATAATTTTCATTCATTGAAATAAATTACATAAACTATATATAATATTCATGTGTTGAGTTGCAATTCATTCGTTGAGTTGAAATTCATGTGTTGAATATTATTTGAATTTAATCAAATGGCTTTAGCGATAAAAATCACATTTTTATATATCTACAAACTATATAGAATATTTATGTGTTGAATTGCAATTCATTCGTTGAGTTGAAAATCATGTGTTGAATATTATTCGAATTTAAACAAATGGCTTTAGCGATAAAAATCACATTTTTATATATCTACAAACTATATAGAATATTCATGTGTTGAATTGCAATTCATTCGTTGAGTTGAAATTCATGTGTTGAATATTATTCGAATTTAAACAAATGGCTTTAGCGATAAAAATCTCATATATATATATATATATATATATATATATACAAACTATATAGAATATTCATGTGTTGAGTTGCAATTCATTCGTTGTGTAACGACCCGGATTTTTGGTCAGTTTATTTTAAATATTTTATATCTTTTTGAATATCGAATTGATAATATAAATGAATTTTTATATTTTCAATTTAAAAATCAATTTCGACCTAATATCGAATATATTAAATTATCATAATACGGAATCAAAATATAATTGAATTTAAAGTTAAAGACTGAATCGAAACGGCGATCAATATAAATTAGATATTGAATTACAACCCGATAAATATAGTTATTGGAAGTCGAAATTTTATGTTAAATCGAATTTAATTTAATCATTAATTTAAGTTGTTATAGTCAAACTAAATTCCAGAATTTGTTTCGTGGAGTTCAGAATAGCAGTATAATTTAGAAATGTCGGTCGTTAAGTAAAAATAACAGCTCGGGATTTTGAATTAGGGACCAAAGGATATTCTATATAATTAGTTAAATAATAATAATATAAATATTACATCATCTCAGCTACTTATATCGGCCGACCTACTCTCGTTTCATTTCCCTACCTCGAGCAGAAAAATTTGCCTCCTACTTTTGATATCAGAGGAACAAAACATTAATGGCCCTGTACCTTTGTCTCTCGGTTCCTCTCCTATATAAACCCACTAGCTTCGTTTATTTCATTTGGAGGCAATCCGAAACATAATTTCAACTTTTCCCTCTTCGATTCCTTTTCTTATAGCAAATCGATCCTCTGTTTAAGTATCAATCAATCAGCCGCGGGTTGGAAGTCGCGAGGTTCAGTGCTCGACGCACTCGCGATGGAAGCCGTCGATGGTTTATTTTGGGATTTTGCGGAGGGGGAAACTCATGATTCGGAAGCCCTAAATCTCGAGAACATTGCGATGTCAAGGGGTCAACACTGGTGATGGGGGCAGCTGGAGCGGTCATATTTTCTGATGTGATTTGGGGAGGGGGGCGACGCTGGTATGAAGGAGATTTAGGGTTGATTGCCGATGAAAATAGAAGGTTCGATAGGCGAAACGGAGGGCGATGCGAGGCTCAGGAGGGTGAGGCGCGTTGAACGATGGAATTCAGTGTGGTTCGGTCGATGCCTGTAGCGACAGTTAGGGGTTGAAGACCGAGATAGCTCGACTGTAATTACTGCGAATAAATCAAGGTAGAGAGGGAAGTGTAGAGCTTTCGAATGGAGGAATGGGAAGGGCAGTGGTCATGTACATAGGAGATAGGCAGAGGAGTTCGAATGGAGGATTGCGGCTGTGAGGAGCAGTTTTCGAGATTGAAGGAGAAGCGCTTGGTGAAATGCCGGAAAGAAGAAAAAAAAGCGGGATTAAGGTATTGTTTTTAAGAATTCTAAAATACATAGAATACATTTTTGTTTTTGTTTGTTTTAGTTAATTTATTAAGTAGATTAGTAATGATCAAATTGAAAAAAAAAAAGAGGAATTAGGTAATCTGTTTAAACCACTTTAGTGCTTAGATTCATTAGTATATAAGTCTAGTTAGTTGATTTGGTTTGACAGTTGCCTAGACCATTTTAAGCAGAAGAGAAAAAAATAAAAATAAATTATTATATAGTTTATTTAATTTAAAAATGATTTGTGATTAAAAGGAGAATATATATAGGAAAATTTGTATTCGTTTAAAAAGTTAATTTAAATAAATAAATGTTAATCATTTAAGTTTGAATAAAATTATCGTAGGTACGAATTCATTCGAGAAGATTCGTAGTCGATGATTTGGGAATAAACAGGATATTCGACAACTGCAAACTCCGGTGAGTAAATCTCACTCACCTTTAGAATTATTTTTATTTCATTAAAAATAATTGTCTGTTGCTTGTGTGAATGTTTTATGGTTGTTTTATATATATTAGTTATTTAGGGTATATATATATATATATATATATATATATATATATATTGGGTTGATTGATTGGTTGGATTCCCGCAGTCTCATTAGCGGATGCCCGCAGTTTCATAGCGGATGATTACCCTATACGCCCCACGCTATGATTAGTGGATGACCTTCTATACCGCGATATTCTGCCACGAAGCAGAATGGGTATTATTTATGTGCTAACATCTGTGGATGCAGGAAAACAGGTTGGAGGAATCCAACTGGATTCCTCAAAAATATATTATCTGTTTGTTTATTTGTTTGCATATATATTGTTATATATGATGTGTTAGAAAAATAAATAATTCGTTGTTTTGTGTGTTTAAATATCACTGGGCTTAAGTAATGATATTTAAAAATATCGTGAAAGGATATTGGAGATTTAAAAAGGGAAAATTCTATTTTTAAATAGAATTTGAATTTTAAATGGAATAAGATATAAACTTGTTTTTGAAAAATAAAACGAGTAGTTTCTTTATAAACGAAGTTTATAAATAGTTCTTTATAACGAAGTTATAAATGAGGTGAAAAGAATTATCATTTGATAATTCAGAAATAGAAGTACAAGCGTGGAATTGGAATTTGAAATGAAATTTCAAAACAGGATGTGAAATGAAATTTTTAAATATATATAACTCAAATGGAATTTGAGTATAACATTTGAATTTTTAAAAGGAGTTTGAATATTTGAATTTTAAGAAGAGATTGAATATTAGAAATTCAAATAAGAAGTTCAAATAGAATTTGAATAGACGAGATTAGAATGAAAAATAGAATTTGAATTCAAGGAATTAAAATAAAATTTGAATTCAAGGGAATTCGAATAAAGAAATTCGAATAGAGATTTCAATGTAGAATTTCAAAATAGAAATTTGAAATATAGTATTTCAAGGAAGAAATTCAAATGTGAGATTTGAATAGAGATTTGAATGGAATTTAAATATGAAATTTGAATTGAGATTTGAAATAGAAATTCAAGTGTTGAATTTGAACATGGAATTGAATATAGAAATTCAAGTAGAAATTTGAATATGAGATTTCAAAATAGAATTTGAAATAAACTTTGAAAGTAGGATTTCAAAGTAGAATTGAAATAGGATTTCAAAATAGGAAATCCAAATAGTTTTGAAATGGAATTTGAATTCAGGGGAATTCAAATGAATTTGAATAATAGAAATTCAAATGGTGTTGAAAATGAATTTGAATATTAGAAATTCAAATGGGGTCGCAAATGAAAAATGAAATTTGAATGTAAGAGATTCAAATTTGATTCAAATAGGATTTAATCTATGGAATTTGAATATGAAATTCAAATGAGTTTTAAACTATGGAATTTGAATATAGAAATTTAAAAAGGAGTTTGAATATTTGAACTCCAATAGAATTCAAATATAGAAATTGGATTATAGCAGTTCAAATGGAATTTAAATATAGAATTTGAATAAGAGAATTCAAATGAATTCAAACATCGAATTTGAATATAGGGAATTCCAATAGAAATTCAAGTATTGAATTTGAAAAGGGATTGGGATTTGAAATATAGAATTCAAAAGAAGATTTGGAATTTGAATCAAGGGATTCAAGTGGAGTTAAATGAAGTTGAATTCATTTTAAAGAAGTTTAACGTTTATATATATAAATATAATTAAAACGAACCCGCCGCAGCGCTGCAGTTCGAAAAATAGCGATTCGAACTTCAATTGAGTATACAGAACGCAATTGAAGTCGGAATCCTTTGAAACAAGAAACGTCAGGACCGGTTTGGTAATAGTTTTCTAATGAAAGAGAAAAATCTGAATTTCGTCGTATAGATTTTGAGTTATGTCAAAATCAAATTTTCAGAAAAGCAGCGCCAGAATCGTTTTAAAACCATAATGGTTTATTTAATGTTATAAAAGGATTTTAAGCGGGGAAAAATCCGAATTGTCTATTTAGAAAATTTCAGAGTTGAGTTGTAAAATACGTGCGAATTCAAGCTGTATAAATGAATATGATTTTTGAAACAGAAATCAGAAATCGTATTTTTGATTATTGAATAGAATTAACTGATTTGAATAGAAATTAGTTAATGAAATGTTGAAACGATATTGGACTTCGAATAAGTGAATTCGATTTAAAAATTTATATTCAAAGTCGAAAGAACACTAGAATTGAAATCGAAATTCAATTTGATTATGAACGAGTTAAACATTTTGTTTAAACATGTTATGTTCAACAAAGAAGTGAAATAGGCAAAATGGCCGATTTAAAGAATAAATGGGCGAAACTGAATTCAAACGATTAGATGTTATTGAATTGAATTGAAAACAGGTGAACAGGTGTTAGACAGGTATGGGATGAGGTGTATGAAGTATATAAAGTATATAATTTATGTGCTCGACAAAAAGGTACATGTTTAATTCATATATGAGATTTTATGCGCCGTATCGGCAGGCCGCTTGGCTTTTTCCTTTTTCTTTTGATTGAGGAAGATACCGGGAAGCTATTTGAAATTTCCCGATGCTCCCGATACAGGGGAGGTTATGGCGAAATTTTCCGGAAATTTAAGGAGTTAGAATATTTTTAAGATATTTTGATAATTAGAAATCATTGTATCGACGTATTGAATTCGATAGTAAAGTGAATATAAAAATCGAATGTTGTAAACAAAAAGGGATAGAGATAAGTGATTGGAATTGTTTCCAATTGCAAATAGAGATATTTTCTAATATATAGAAAATAAAAGAAGTTAATGTTTGGAAACGTTTTCCAAATGACATAAGAGGCCGAGATGATTATTGAAATATTTGGTTAACAAATATTGATAAGAGAACATAGAAGAGATTTAATTGATGAAATATTAATTAAAGAGCCCAGTGATTTGTTTGATATGTTTGGATGAACACTTGTTTTTATTCGATAGTTAAATCACAGACTATCGAAGTTTTGACCATCGTTGTCAATATGGAGAGACCGGTTGGATTATTATCCGAAGAACCACTCCGTATCGGCATTAGCATCGCGAACCAAGTATGCTGAATATATTGAAGACGGAGTAAAGTGCAAGGGCTTTTCTATTTATAGAAATGGTGCCTTCGGTTTCGTTCAGTCCCAGAACGAACGTAAATGGACGAATGTCTGACAGAGTATTTCCAATGATCAAAAGAGTTGGTCTGTATGGACGTATATGGTTGCAACGGATTTATCCCTTAGCATAATATCCAGAATATTCGTGCAAACTCAACTAGTGATTAACGGATCTGACGATGTGGCATTCAAAGTGATTGTGTTATCAAAGGAATGGTAAGTAATCGTAGCCTCAGGCCTCAACAACCGGGAAAGGACAAAAATCGGGCAGGCAGCATGGCTATGTGGGTCGCACCCATTAGGGTGTATAATCACCTATCTAGAGAAATTCCTTTTGTTTCTAAATCTATCGATTCTGCCCATTCGGGAAACGGTGGTTTGAGTCCAACCGTTGGTGATATACATTCGATACACTCAAGCGAAATGAGTGGTCGGTCATGTGTGGGCCGGGTTACAAGATGTTCTTGTTGAACCCAGTGTATTCCTCTCTAGAGATACACAGTCGGAAGGTGGTCCCATACCTTGTCATGTTGGAAATCCAATCTCCAATAAGCGCCATGGGGTTTTTGATGTTATACTATATATGTGGAGCGTGAGATGCAAGCGTTCTGCTATTTGGTTAATTACTTGATGTAGACATTACTATAATATCACTGGATTTTCGTATCAAAGTGATTTGGGTTATAGTAAGGTAAAAACCATCCATGTTTATGTGTGGGCTGGTCTTACTATTATCTTTTCTTTCGAAAAGGATTTTGAAAGTTAAACAAGTGGTTGGAGTTTACTCACACCAGTCCCATGACTGACCCAGAGTTTATTTTGTTTTGTTTTCCCTAAACTCTTGGGTGCCCAAATTTGTACGGGCAGTCAAGTGTTTCAGGCTTTTACAGATACACTTGGAGGAGCTTGAAGCTGGGGGCTTCAACGTTAGTTATTTAGAGTTACTTCCGCTGAATCAAATGTTATTTGTACTCTGATGATGGTATGTATATATGTACAAAACAGATTGTATTTCAAAGCTTATGTTATATAATATATTTTGTTCGTTCCGCTGTGAGTTGTGATCTTCGTTTTTCTTCTATTCTAATATTTCTTTCTTTCTATTTCTCATCCTCTAACTTCTTTCTAATAATGAGTCGTATTTCTGTGTTATTTGGGTTGGACTTGTGGTGTATTTAGTCAACTCAGGTAGCTCAGATTTGCGGGTCGTTACAGTTGGTATCAGAGCTTAGGTTGAGCGAACACCTAGGCTTGTGTGGCATGTGCTCATTAGAGATAGGGTCAGTAGTACCCTAGAATGAGTTGAGTAAATATATGAGAGAGCGTATTTGTAAATTGATATAAAAGTTGTTTTGTATTGTGTTGGCTAGTCTGTTGAGTGGTTTATGAATTCTGGTCGAATCGAGGGACGCCACGAAGTCGATAGGGATTTCTAAACACTTGAACAGAAAATACGACATGATATTGTTTTTAAGTGCTAAATGAAATAATTTTACCCGAAATTTATTTTGATATAGAAAGAGTAATTTTCTAGAATTATTATTATATGGATGTGTTTGATGTTGATTTTATAATCAAATGAGATTATAAAATTAGAATGGTTATTTATAACCAGAATAGAATTTGTATAGGAATTAAATATACAAATGAGATGAATTAGAATTAAATTCAAACCAGAATTAAGAATTCAAAATCCTGGGAAGTTGGAAATATTTTTCAAAGTATATTAAAATAATATAGATTTGTTTTAAAGGATTTGAAAGAAAATCATGGATTTTGAAATAATAAAGCACTGAACTCACTTCAATGGCTGGGAAATAATTCTGATGATGATTGCAACATCATCAGTGTTCATTTCCGAGTTTCTAAGTGATGAATTGCTACCTTAGAAAAAGTTTTTGACGGAAATTTGTTTGAAAGAAAACAAATTGGTTTGAATATTCAAATGTTTTGAATTTTAAATGGAAATAAATATACATGTATATATTTAAGTGATTTCAAAAGGATTTGAAATGAAAATCCTGGGATTTGGATTCTGGAATAAAAATTTAACTGAAGCAAGTTAAATGGTTCGAGGTGAATAAATTGACTAGAATCAATTTGAAATAAATTGAAATGAATATGAATTAGAATACATAGGAATGGAAACCAAAAGTTTTGGTGGAACTAAAATTGTTGAAATGTGAAGAGATGAGTTTCAACATAAAGAAGTTTTGAAAAGTAATGGATTTGTACCATTTTTCTACCTAAGCAATTTCGAGGACGAAATTATTTTAAGGGGGGAAGAATGTAACGACCCGGATTTTTGGTCAGTTTATTTTTAATATTTTATATCTTTTTGAATATCGAATTGATAATATAAATGAATTTTTATATTTTCAATTTAAAAATCAATTTCGACCTAATATCGAATATATTAAATTATCATAATACGGAATCAAAATATAATTGAATTTAAAGTTAAAGACTGAATCGAAACGGCGATCAATATAAATTAGATATTGAATTACAACCCGATAAATATAGTTATTGGAAGTCGAAATTTTATGTTAAATCGAATTTAATTTAATCATTAATTTAAGTTGTTATAGTCAAACTAAATTCCAGAATTTGTTTCGTGGAGTTCAGAATAGCAGTATAATTTAGAAATGTCGGTCGTTAAGTAAAAATAACAGCTCGGGATTTTGAATTAGGGACCAAAGGATATTCTATATAATTAGTTAAATAATAATATAAATATTACATCATCTCAGCTAATTATATCGGCCGACCTACTCTCGTTTCATTTCCCTACCTCGAGCAGAAAAATTTGCCTCCTACTTTTGATATCAGAGGAACAAAACATTAATGGCCCTGTACCTTTGTCTCTCGGTTCCTCTCCTATATAAACCCACTAGCTTCGTTTATTTCATTTGGAGGCAATCCGAAACATAATTTCAACTTTTCCCTCTTCGATTCCTTTTCTTATAGCAAATCGATCCTCTGTTTAAGTATCAATCAATCAGCCGCGGGTTGGAAGTCGCGAGGTTCAGTGCTCGACGCACTCGCGATGGAAGCCGTCGATGGTTTATTTTGGGATTTTGCGGAGGGGGAAACTCATGATTCGGAAGCCCTAAATCTCGAGAACATTGCGATGTCAAGGGGTCAACACTGGTGATGGTGGCAGCTGGAGCGGTCATATTTTCTGATGTGATTTGGGGGGGGGGGGGGCGACGCTGGTATGAAGGAGATTTAGGGTTGATTGCCGATGAAAATAGAAGGTTCGATAGGCGAAACGGAGGGCGATGCGAGGCTCAGGAGGGTGAGGCGCGTTGAACGATGGAATTCAGTGTGGTTCGGTCGATGCCTGTAGCGACAGTTAGGGGTTGAAGACCGAGATAGCTCGACTGTAATTACTGCGAATAAATCAAGGTAGAGAGGGAAGTGTAGAGCTTTCGAATGGAGGAATGGGAAGGGCAGTGGTCATGTACATAGGAGATAGGCAGAGGAGTTCGAATGGAGGATTGCGGCTGTGAGGAGCAGTTTTCGAGATTGAAGGAGAAGCGCTTGGTGAAATGCCGGAAAGAAGAAAAAAAAGCGGGATTAAGGTATTGTTTTTAAGAATTCTAAAATACATAGAATACATTTTTGTTTTTGTTTGTTTTAGTTAATTTATTAAGTAGATTAGTAATGATCAAATTGAAAAAAAAAAAGAGGAATTAGGTAATCTGTTTAAACCACTTTAGTGCTTAGATTCATTAGTATATAAGTCTAGTTAGTTGATTTGGTTTGACAGTTGCCTAGACCATTTTAAGCAGAAGAGAAAAAAAAATAAATAAATTATTATATAGTTTATTTAATTTAAAAATGATTTGTGATTAAAAGGAGAATATATATAGGAAAATTTGTATTCGTTTAAAAAGTTAATTTAAATAAATAAATGTTAATCATTTAAGTTTGAATAAAATTATCGTAGGTACGAATTCATTCGAGAAGATTCGTAGTCGATGATTTGGGAATAAACAGGATATTCGACAACTGCAAACTCCGGTGAGTAAATCTCACTCACCTTTAGAATTATTTTTATTTCATTAAAAATAATTGTCTGTTGCTTGTGTGAATGTTTTATGGTTGTTTTATATATATTAGTTATTTAGGGTATATATATATATATATTGGGTTGATTGATTGGTTGGATTCCCGCAGTCTCATTAGCGGATGCCCGCAGTTTCATAGCGGATGATTACCCTATACGCCCCACGCTATGATTAGTGGATGACCTTCTATACCACGATATTCTGCCACGAAGCAGAATGGGTATTATTTATGTGCTAACATCTGTGGATGCAGGAAAACAGGTTGGAGGAATCCAACTGGATTCCTCAAAAATATATTATCTGTTTGTTTATTTGTTTGCATATATATTGTTATATATGATGTGTTAGAAAAATAAATAATTCGTTGTTTTGTGTGTTTAAATATCACTGGGCTTAAGTAATGATATTTAAAAATATCGTGAAAGGATATTGGAGATTTAAAAAGGGAAAATTCTATTTTTAAATAGAATTTGAATTTTAAATGGAATAAGATATAAACTTGTTTTTGAAAAATAAAACGAGTAGTTTCTTTATAAACGAGTAGTTTCTTTATAAACGAAGTTTATAAATAGTTCTTTATAACGAAGTTATAAATGAGGTGAAAAGAATTATCATTTGATAATTCAGAAATAGAAGTACAAGCGTGGAATTGGAATTTGAAATGAAATTTCAAAACAGGATGTGAAATGAAATTTTTAAATATATATAACTCAAATGGAATTTGAGTATAACATTTGAATTTTTAAAAGGAGTTTGAATATTTGAATTTTAAGAAGAGATTGAATATTAGAAATTCAAATAAGAAGTTCAAATAGAATTTGAATAGACGAGATTAGAATGAAAAATAGAATTTGAATTCAAGGAATTAAAATAAAATTTGAATTCAAGGGAATTCGAATAAAGAAATTCGAATAGAGATTTCAATGTAGAATTTCAAAATAGAAATTTGAAATATAGTATTTCAAGGAAGAAATTCAAATGTGAGATTTGAATAGAGATTTGAATGGAATTTAAATATGAAATTTGAATTGAGATTTGAAATAGAAATTCAAGTGTTGAATTTGAACATGGAATTGAATATAGAAATTCAAGTAGAAATTTGAATATGAGATTTCAAAATAGAATTTGAAATAAACTTTGAAAGTAGGATTTCAAAGTAGAATTGAAATAGGATTTCAAAATAGGAAATCCAAATAGTTTTGAAATGGAATTTGAATTCAGGGGAATTCAAATGAATTTGAATAATAGAAATTCAAATGGTGTTGAAAATGAATTTGAATATTAGAAATTCAAATGGGGTCGGAAATGAAAAATGAAATTTGAATGTAAGAGATTCAAATTTGATTCAAATAGGATTTAATCTATGGAATTTGAATATGAAATTCAAATGAGTTTTAAACTATGGAATTTGAATATAGAAATTTAAAAAGGAGTTTGAATATTTGAACTCCAATAGAATTCAAATATAGAAATTGGATTATAGCAGTTCAAATGGAATTTAAATATAGAATTTGAATAAGAGAATTCAAATGAATTCAAACATCGAATTTGAATATAGGGAATTCCAATAGAAATTCAAGTATTGAATTTGAAAAGGGATTGGGATTTGAAATATAGAATTCAAAAGAAGATTTGGAATTTGAATCAAGGGATTCAAGTGGAGTTAAATGAAGTTGAATTCATTTTAAAGAAGTTTAACGTTTATATATATAAATATAATTAAAACGAACCCGCCGCAGCGCTGCAGTTCGAAAAATAGCGATTCGAACTTCAATTGAGTATACAGAACGCAATTGAAGTCGGAATCCTTTGAAACAAGAAACGTCAGGACCGGTTTGGTAATAGTTTTCTAATGAAAGAGAAAAATCTGAATTTCGTCGTATAGATTTTGAGTTATGTCAAAATCAAATTTTCAGAAAAGCAGCGCCAGAATCGTTTTAAAACCATAATGGTTTATTTAATGTTATAAAAGGATTTTAAGCGGGGAAAAATCCGAATTGTCTATTTAGAAAATTTCAGAGTTGAGTTGTAAAATACGTGCGAATTCAAGCTGTATAAATGAATATGATTTTTGAAACAGAAATCAGAAATCGTATTTTTGATTATTGAATAGAATTAACTGATTTGAATAGAAATTAGTTAATGAAACGTTGAAACGATATTGGACTTCGAATAAGTGAATTCGATTTAAAAATTTATATTCAAAGTCGAAAGAACACTAGAATTGAAATCGAAATTCAATTTGATTATGAATGAGTTAAACATTTTGTTTAAACATGTTATGTTCAACAAAGAAGTGAAATAGGCAAAATGGCCGATTTAAAGAATAAATGGGCAAAACTGAATTCAAACGATTAGATGTTATTGAATTGAATTGAAAACAGGTGAACAGGTGTTAGACAGGTATGGGATGAGGTGTATGAAGTATATAAAGTATATAATTTATGTGCTCGACAAAAAGGTACATGTTTAATTCATATATGAGATTTTATGCGCCGTATCGGCAGGCCGCTTGGCTTTTTCCTTTTTCTTTTGATTGAGGAAGATACCGGGAAGCTATTTGAAATTTCCCGATGCTCCCGATACAGGGGAGGTTATGGCGAAATTTTCCGGAAATTTAAGGAGTTAGAATATTTTTAAGATATTTTGATAATTAGAAATCATTGTATCGACGTATTGAATTCGATAGTAAAGTGAATATAAAAATCGAATGTTGTAAACAAAAAGGGATAGAGATAAGTGATTGGAATTGTTTCCAATTGCAAATAGAGATATTTTCTAATATATAGAAAATAAAAGAAGTTAATGTTTGGAAACGTTTTCCAAATGACATAAGAGGCCGAGATGATTATTGAAATATTTGGTTAACAAATATTGATAAGAGAACATAGAAGAGATTTAATTGATGAAATATTAATTAAAGAGCCCAGTGATTTGTTTGATATGTTTGGATGAACACTTGTTTTTATTCGATAGTTAAATCACAGACTATCGAAGTTTTGACCATCGTTGTCAATATGGAGAGACCGGTTGGATTATTATCCGAAGAACCACTCCGTATCGGCATTAGCATCGCGAACCAAGTATGCTGAATATATTGAAGACGGAGTAAAGTGCAAGGGCTTTTCTATTTATAGAAATGGTGCCTTCGGTTTCGTTCAGTCCCAGAACGAACGTAAATGGACGAATGTCTGACAGAGTATTTCCAATGATCAAAAGAGTTGGTCTGTATGGACGTATATGGTTGCAACGGATTTATCCCTTAGCATAATATCCAGAATATTCGTGCAAACTCAACTAGTGATTAACGGATCTGACGATGTGGCATTCAAAGTGATTGTGTTATCAAAGGAATGGTAAGTAATCGTAGCCTCAGGCCTCAACAACCGGGAAAGGACAAAAATCGGGCAGGCAGCATGGCTATGTGGGTCGCACCCATTAGGGTGTATAATCACCTATCTAGAGAAATTCCTTTTGTTTCTAAATCTATCGATTCTGCCCATTCGGGAAACGGTGGTTTGAGTCCAACCGTTGGTGATATACATTCGATACACTCAAGCGAAATGAGTGGTCGGTCATGTGTGGGCCGGGTTACAAGATGTTCTTGTTGAACCCAGTGTATTCCTCTCTAGAGATACACAGTCGGAAGGTGGTCCCATACCTTGTCATGTTGGAAATCCAATCTCCAATAAGCGCCATGGGGTTTTTGATGTTATACTATATATGTGGAGCGTGAGATGCAAGCGTTCTGCTATTTGGTTAATTACTTGATGTAGACATTACTATAATATCACTGGATTTTCGTATCAAAGTGATTTGGGTTATAGTAAGGTAAAAACCATCCATGTTTATGTGTGGGCTGGTCTTACTATTATCTTTTCTTTCGAAAAGGATTTTGAAAGTTAAACAAGTGGTTGGAGTTTACTCACACCAGTCCCATGACTGACCCAGAGTTTATTTTGTTTTGTTTTCCCTAAACTCTTGGGTGCCCAAATTTGTACGGGCAGTCAAGTGTTTCAGGCTTTTACAGATACACTTGGAGGAGCTTGAAGCTGGGGGGCTTCAACGTTAGTTATTTAGAGTTACTTCCGCTGAATCAAATGTTTTTGTACTCTGATGATGGTATGTATATATGTACAAAACAGATTGTATTTCAAAGCTTATGTTATATAATATATTTTGTTCGTTCCGCTGTGAGTTGTGATCTTCGTTTTTCTTCTATTCTAATATTTCTTTCTTTCTATTTCTCATCCTCTAACTTCTTTCTAATAATGAGTCGTATTTCTGTGTTATTTGGGTTGGACTTGTGGTGTATTTAGTCAACTCAGGTAGCTCAGATTTGCGGGTCATTACACGTTGAGTTGAAATTCATGTGTTGAATATTATTTGAATTTAAATAAATGGCTTTAGCGATAAAAATCACATTTTTATACATATAGAAACTATATAGAATATTCATGTGTTGAATTGCAATTTGTTCGTCGAGTTGAAATTCATGTGTTGAATGTTATCATCTTTTAAAAATAAAATGAATAGACAATAAAAACTATATTTTTATTGTGTCTTTCCAACGGCACCAACCTTGTAAAAATCTAACGGTTGGATTGTCCGGAATGTTTAATTCAAATCCGAAGAAAAACAGCGCCAGAATCGTTTATATTTATATATAAATATAAATATAATTAAATTAAATCGAATAACGACGCTGCAGTTCGAATTTTGAAACCGTAACTTCAAACGACTAGTGTGGGAGATCCGACCGTCGGATTTTCTTGAAACTGGAACCGTTGGGTTCGCTTTGGGAATATCTTCCCACTGATATAGACTTTGTAGAAATCCAACGGTTAGATTTTCCGATATGTGTAAAACAAATAATGGGAAAAACAGTGCCAGCGTCGCGACACGACCTGAAGCGTCGTTTAATTAAATATGGTCATTTTTAAATAAATAAAAATGGCGAAAAATCGTTATAAAATATTATAAGCAACATAGATTGCAAATAAACCAATTGGGCTTGAATTGTTTGATATTTGATGGTTGTATGTGTTTGACACGAAAATACACTAAATAACTGAAAGATGGATGTCGAATAATATAACCATATAAAGAATCGATTTAAATTTTAAATGACGTGAATTATTTGAAAAGGCCGAGCGAAGCCTCATTTCAAATAATTTATCGAGCGATTCGAATCGGAAAATGCAAAGATGATTCAAGACCGACAATCATCGTATCGGTTGGATGGGCGCTACTGAGGTTCCTGACCGGAGTAGCTACCGGAAGGGGACGGAAGTTGTAGCCGTCTGAACGTATGTGTTGATTGGACGGATATACGAGGAATTTGACGCCTCCGGTTTCGTTCAGACCCAGAACGGACTTGTAAATAGACTGTGTGTCTGACATTGGATTTCGTCCTATACTGGTTGATCTCTGTTAAATATATATCTGTTTGGCGGCGGAGAATTTATTCTTTTGCTTAACGCCCTTCTTTGAGACATACGAGCTCAGGGGTTATATATCGATGGAAATCAATCGTATGGAGTGGACTGCCTATGTGGCATACCAAGATGCTGTGATCAAGGCTTCTGTTGCAAAGCAAAGTCTTGTGGCTGATGATCAAAGCAAGGTCTACATGGCCTGGCTTTGTGTATTTCGTAGATTCGCGAGCCTCACACCTCGGTATGAGTTAAAAAGAGATACGGACCGCTGGGAGAGCACGACGTTTCTTTCTAGCTATGGTGGTGTCAGTGACTTACCAGCCCTGACATTTATATCTATTTTTCCCCTATGTGGTTGTTGGAATGCGAGGCGCCTCGATTATAGGTCTGTAAGGACCAGGAAGCGTGTGTTCAGGAATTGTCAATCCTCAAACGTAAGAGAGGACCGGCCCAGCCGAATCCAAGGTTGCCCAGAGTGCGTAGTCCTGAGGCATTTGCTAGAATGTCTCGAAGCAGAGAGGAGCTTGCCCCTTGCCTCGACTCATGAAGGAAATCCAATTTCCAATACGAAATAATGGACTTGATTGTAGAACTAGTATGGCGACGTAGTAGATGGTAGCTATGCCGTCTATGATTGATATTTATGATGCTATTCGTTTTGAAACATATATGCACTAGTAATAATATCAAATGATTTTGCTTTATACGTATCAAGCATATTTGGCTATTATAAGGTAAAACTCTATCCTCCGGCTTGCGTTGCATTGTGTGATGGGACCTGAGTCTTATAATGGCTTCATTCTTTCTAAAAGCATTGCGTTGTTTTAAAAGAATTTACTTTGTTTTAAATGCACTAGCAATCACTGGAGTAAACCCGTTCCGCGAAAGTGGCGTGGTCCTATGATTTGCTATTACTGTTGTTTAACTATTAAATAGATTCCTCATACCAGTCCCCATGACTGACTCGTTGTTTGTTTCACTTTGCAAACGCGGGTGCCCTTATTTTCACACGGGCAGCCTAGTTCACAGGTGACAGGTTGTTTTTGGTTCTGCACTGCTGCATAGAGTGCATTTTTGGCTCATGGCGAGGCTGACTTCACAGAGACGACTTTGACTTTTTCCGCCATTACCATACTTATATTATGATTCCGCCCCGGGCGATGCAGACTGATTTACTTTCCGTATTTCTTATTGTATGTATATGTACCGCCTTCGGCGATGTAGACTGATACCCTTATTATGTCTCACTGCATGTATGTATTCCACCTCTGGAGATGATGACGGATCACTTTCCTTTTTATTTACTAAGTTATATCCCACACTATGCTATTCTGATGTTATTAAATGTTGTGATTCCGCTGTCATATCCATGTAAAATTATTCTATTTATTGTTTCTGCTATTATCTGTTCTCTGCTATGATGATTAATGTGTTATTTCCCAATGATTATCCTTAATACCGCCCCTCGGATTTTCGGATCGTCACACACGTTTGCCTTTGCCACACTCACATATCAACTCCAAAAATTATGGAATTTTAAACCTAGTAATATTTTGACATTCCGGATCCAACCAAGGTGGTTTCATCGAAAACGGAGCTCGTTTGCGAAATTTATATTTTTAAGGGCCGTATTTATTCGATAGCGACCATTCTAAATATTCAACTGGCCATAACTTTCGATTCCCGCTATGAAATTTCAATTTTTCAGATTCGTTAGAAAGATGTTTTCAAACAGATTTAAATATTTTTGGTTTCACTAAAATTCGCTTTATTTTGCATCTTGTACATTCAGTCAAAGTTCAATTCAAATTTTCAAACTACCGCGCTATTTCTAACTCGTTGTATAATTAAAACAAATTTATTTGTTATTATTTAAAATAAATCATTTTAAATATTCCAAATTCATTAAAATAGCCAAATTAAAAATTTTAAATTGACTCTGATATTCCGGGTTGTTACAATCGCTTGGTGCAAAACTGGCGATACTGCATTCTCGATCATTTCACAAATTTGATAATTAAATCATCACGTTCCCATTTCAATCTAATTAAACATTCACTAAAACACCACTCAATTTTAATCTTCCAATAATCATTGTTTAATGATTTTTTAACTTTGGAAAACCCAAACATGCCACATCGACAATCTACACCGTACCATTGATTTCTGCCAATATATAATCTCTAAGCTCATAAGTCTCAGAGAAGGGTGTTAAGCAAGAGAATAAATTCTCCGCCACCAAACAGATATATATTCAGCAGAGACAACGAATACAGTTTGAAATACAATGTTAGGCATGTAATCCTGTCTTTAACTGGGTTAAAGAACTAATGTCATTTAGAACACAGTTCATAATAAACCCAAATCCTCTTCCATAAAAATGGAACTTTCACGGGAAACAGATAAATATCTAATCGATATCAATTTTCGTATCCGACTAATAATATTAATGGAATAACGGATAAACCTTTTAAATTCTATATATAGTAGTAGTCTTTCTCCACAGAAGCACATCTCGATTATCACCAAATCGAATTCCATTCAATTCCAATTTAATATATTAAATTGGTCAACTTTACTTTGGAAAATTCCGTTAATATTAATTAAAAGATTTATAAATTCCAAATCATGTTTTTCACGGTTAATTTGGGTTAAAGAACAAATGTCGTTTAAAACACAGTTCACGATAAACCCAAAACCACATTCCATTTTATTCCAATTACTAAATATAATTGGAAACTCTAATAATCTTAATTAAAAGATTTATTCTTTTCACAACGGGGTTTAAAAACTATGTTACTGAAGACACCATTCACAACAAACCCAAAATCCAATTTGATATTAAATATAAGGCTCTAAAGAGAAATTATATTGGCTTATATTTAATATCAAATTCTGAAACCAACACATACCGTATGGGGAATAACAATATATATCTATCTTCCAAATTCCTCCACAATATCCGTATAGTCACAGAATCTAATATCGAAATGTCTCGAAGATGATTTCTAGTCAAATCCATTAAATTGGAAAATTCTGGTTTTAATAAATATAAGGCACTAAAGAGAAATTATATTGGCTTATATTTAATATCGAATTCTGAAACCAACACATACCGTATGGGGAATAACAATATATATCTATCTTCCAAATTCCTCCACAATATCCGTATAGTCACGGAATCTATTATCAAAATGTCCCGAAGATGATATCTAGTCAAATCCATTAAATTGGAAAATTCTAGTTAGATTAAAACCATTCACAAATCCAATTTATTTTTTTAAAAACGTTGGATTATCTTTCTAGTTAATAACTAGTTCATTTTGATATATTTTTATCTTTACAAATGTGGAATATTCATTCCAAATTCTTTCCAAATCATGTATTATGATTTTACACAAATTATTAATATTTTTAATAATTTTATCAAGACCCGTACAATCGGTTTCCAATAATGGCCACCGAACTTCATCCATTGCGACCTTTTCCAAATTTGATTTGGACATAATTCCAAATCCAACCGTTCAAATTTAAATCTCTTATATTAATTGGAAATCTCTCCTCGATACAAACCCAACGGTTCTGGTTTTAGGAGAATCCGACAGTCGGATGTCCCGTAATGTCAATTCGAAGTCAATGGTCGAAATTCACGAACGGTCGCGACGCGAAACATTCTATTCAAACAATTATATATACATATATTATATATATATATATTTCCGTTCAAAACGTATTTTATAAATTCGTTTTGAAAATGATTCCCACTTCCATTTCAATTTTAAATCAAAGTTGATATTCCATATCATTAATATATAAATGATAATATTTTCAAAATATCTGTTTTTGAAATAATTTCCTTTAGATATTCATTATAAAAATGAATAAAATCGATATCAAAACCATTTATGTCAAAATGGCGCATTTCTAATCAATACGGCTTCACATATTTCAATATTTTCTTGTCCATCCAAAATCGGACATCAAATTTACATTTTAATTCTTTACTGAATATTATTCTAAGATATTCGTTATTTTAAAATATTCGTTATTTAAAATTATTCTTTCTTTCTAAATTGGAATCAGACCCAATCAATTACCATATAATGTTATTTATATGGATTTTATACAACACATGTATACAACAGCAATGATAACCAATCATCCATCATCCAGAGTGCATTACACAACTGCATAAGCATTAAATATAAATAATTAACGCTTACCACAGTCTGTCAACCAATCGATTGGCATACAACTAAACAATTGGGATTAGTGTACGTCAAATATCATTCCAATACCCGTGTGGGTTTTCAAACAACAAATACTAAATATTATTTGTGCAATTGGGCGATGTGCAAAATTTATCGTCCCAATCAATGTAAGTTAAATGAGTGTACATAAACAAAACGTCCGATTTGTAAATGAATATTTATTTTCATTTCAGGAGAATTTCATGTTGTTCACGTTACGTTAAAAAAAAATTCCTTAACGATAAATTATTTATTTCAACACTTGACTATTTTATATAGTTCATACATTCAATAAAACTGATATTTTTATTGTTCAAACATTTTATTCAACACATGAATATTTTTAATAGTTTATCAGAAAATTTCGGCATTATAACGATGCGATAATAAAACTGGAATAATGTCTAGAATTATCCCTCTCCTGATACTGGCTCGTGCCGTACACATCAATCACAATCAATCCAAACAATTCCACAATTAATTCACAATCAATTTTACAACCACAATCCAAATTTCCACAATACAGTCCAAAACAAACAACCATGGTTTGTACAATAAATAGTGTCAGGAGCTACTAAGCCCCATCTGCAACCTAGAATATATTTAACTGTAAAATATTTATAGTGAGAAAGAGTTCCCACATTGGGATCCACTCCGCCATTGTTTTCTAACGCTCTGATTTGCTGTCTTATCCCAGAATTTGCAAACGAGCTCTAATCTTCAAATGTTCTTTTTTAGCTTAAGCACGCCATTCTGGACAACTTTCACCTAGTGGCCTTTCTTCCGAAAATGCTTCAGTTCGCCAGAATTTCCGAAAAGACATAAATCGGACAACAGACTTTGGACGCGTTTCCTGAACAATTCCGCAATCCAAAATACGGCTTACAAATAGTCAAATCGAAGAGAAAATCATGTTCTTCGATTTTGGCACTGTGGAGGTTTGGCCAGAAGCGCACGGTTTGAGAGTTATTGGCTCCGGAAGGTCAGGGGCTTAAATGCATAACTGAAAATTATAAAAATTGGATTTTTAATGGGAGGGGGTCCACGGTTGGGGTGGATGGCCAGGGGCGACAGAATGGGCTGCTGGTTGTGGCAGGGGGCGGAGCCGGTAGTGGTAGGACCCACGGTGGTGGTTGGTGATGATTTGGGGTTTAAGGATTTATAAATGGAAAGAGAGAAGGAGGAGGAGAGGGAAGAGGAGGAAGGGGGCGCTATGGGGCGGTGCAGTTGTGGCCAGCCGGAGGAGGCGCGGGGCTGAGGCACAAGTGCCAGCGATGACACGTTTTTTTCTTCTTTTTTTTAGAACGAGGGAGAGAGAGAAAGGGGGGTTTGACCAATATATAATTAATTTAATTTTTAATTCCAAAAAGTTAGTTTTTCATTCGAACTCCAAATTGAACCCAACGACTGTCGCACCTAGCTAAATACCTCTATTTCGGACACAATGCGATATGTTTTGTAAGCCAGTTCGACTGTTTTATTAGTTTTAAATTAAAATATAAATCAATATATTAAATTTTGAATGTACATTTCAATTTACCGGGGCCACCTACTGACTCCAAGAATTCCCGAAAAATAAATCTAGCAATGTTTTGATGATACGGTCCTAATAAGACTAATTTCGTTGAATTTGGAGGCCATTTGAAAAATGGCCCATTTTCTAGTCGATTAAATTCAAACAGAAATTACCAAACATGTTTAAATTCACCACGCTCACATATTAATTCCAAAAATTATGAAATTTGAAACTTAACAAAAATTTGAGATTCCGGATCCAACAAAAGTGGTTTCATCGAAAACGTAGGTAGTTTGCAAAATGGCTATTTCTAAGGGCTATATATTATATTAAAATATAAAAAAAATTATAGCGACTATTTCAAATTTTAAACTAGACATAACTTTCAATTTATATTATAAAGTTTGAATTTTTCACATTTGTAACACCCCACCTCTGCCAATGCCACTCTTGCAAGGACATTAGCTTTGGAGGGGCGTTAAACAAGGTAAACATGCATGCAGATATCACAAGACAGAACATATAAGTAAAACAGAGTAGTAAAGCAGCGGATAAAACTTAGCATTTCAAAACCATAGTCATGTTACAACAAAGTACTTGGTCATTATTTTCCAACAACAAAGTCTAGATAAAAGCATAAACTGAAAAACTGAAATACATAAAGTACTATCCCCAAAATGAAGTGATAAACCATAGCTAGCTCAATGTCCAAAACCGTACATGAGAAAATCCAGTAAGCAAGCTGTAAAGATCCAAGCTAAGCTCCAATGTTCCCACCCTGATAACCTGAGGGGGGGGGGGGAACGGAAGAAAAGAGGCAAAAGAAAACAGGTCAGTCAAAAAGACTAGTAAGCCCTACTACTATCTGTCTATGAACTAGTAAAGTTAACTGGCATGAGAAGCTGAGATGAACATAAGGATAACAACATACTGGCATGATGATTAACTAACAAGATAGATAAAGGTGTCATCGCATAATTAAGGTTAAGTTTTGCACCACGGGTGTACTAGCATTCTAACATGTCAAGTAAAAACAAGAATTGATCCATTGGCCCAAGCTTGGCCCAATATAATGAGGTGACCTAAATCAAGGTCCAACTACACAGTCTAGTCGATCGGCTCCCTATAAGCCTAACTCATCAAGTTTTGGTGTCATACGGCCTAATCATGTAATGTAGTTGACTGTGCAGGGTCCACCCTAGGGTGTATCAGGCCCTATGGTGTAACCCTCTGACACCATTACAGGATGCACAATCCAAACCTACCGGTGCCCGTGTTCAACTCTGGACTTGATGTGCACGACCATGGTCCGCCTGAACAACCGGGGCATCATTCAGCCGTCTCTTTTTGGTCTCTTATAATCAGCCCAGTAATCGTGCCCCACCCTAGCCTAGTCCTAGGGTCTTATGATACAACTAGAAGGTTACTGCTGAAAAGGACCACGCAACTAGGGTTTCTTAACGGGTTAAATGTGGTTCACCCGATCCACACGTGGATTAAATTGGTTAAGAGTACCCAAGGCTCCTGACTTAACCTCGATTAATCCATCAAGCCCAAATTGGTTAAGTATTAAGTGGACCATGACTTAACCCTAATCAGGAGGCATTAATTAACTTAATGCACTTTAACCTCTCACATTAGACTTTGTTGTGGTTACTAGTTAAGCCGGGCGGGTCCGGGTAGCTTTATACCACAACTAGGTCTAACCTCGGGTTCGAGCACAACATGACCAACTTCTCACATTGGGTCCTATTGTTTGTAGCCACTAGTTAAGCCGGGCGGGTCCGGGTAGATTTATGCTACAAACTCAACCCAACCTCGAGTTGGCCACACTCATATTTGCTAAGTGTCGTGTCCATTATGTTTCCAAAACATAATTACAAGTTAACATATCACGTTATGTTATAAAAATCATGTTTATGTCATAATGTTACCCAACCCCAACGTAATACCATCGTTTACATAATTGCAACAACGCATAAAGGGTAAAATAAGGAACTTGGCATAATCATGACAAAAAGGTGTTGAAGCCACAAGTTTATCATGGTGGCATATGAGATGTACATATGTTCATATACTTGCATATTGCATTATTAGGCTTCAAAAGCATGCATAAAACCAAACTTAGCATATGAGTGATACATGGTGATAAATAACATGTAGAAGTTGCTAGAAGTTCGCATTTGGCCTCACATGCAAGTTATCATAAGGGATATGATAACTTTCGTGTTGCCAAAATGCAACCTTTAACATAAAGCTTGAAGCTTTAAGGCCATAAACTCAAGTTTAACTTGCATAACATGTGTATAATGATCAACCCAAACTTGCATAACATGATAACATGTGTATAATGATCGACCCAAACTTGCATAACATGATAACATGTGTCATACATAACTTGCATAATGATCAACCAAACTTGCATATAATGATCAACCAAACTTGCATATAATGATCAACCAAACTTGCATATAATGATCAACCAAACTTGCATCATTCATTTAACTTTAGAGTTCAATAAAAAGAAAGTAGAAAAGGGCTTACTATGCTATGAAGACACAAATTAATATTTATTATAAAGATTGAGACGAAGCCCTTATGCAAGCACCAAAAACCCAAATATGCAAGCTCCAAATGAAAACCCTTGAGCCAATTCAATAAAAACCCTTGCTTTGAAATAGAAATGTTGCAACTTGACTTGAATGCAAGCTAAGAACACTCATACAAGTTTGAAAACACTTGTATGAACTCAAAATCTCTCATAGAAATTAACTTAGAAATTTTAGCATGAGAGTGGAGGCCATGAGAGGAACAAATTTGACATAGTTTAGTTGTAGGATTGAATAATGGTGATTTAGGCTAGGTTTGGGGTCTTTTTATAGAGGATTAGGATAGTATTAGCCATAGGATTAACCCTAGATTCAATCCAAGCCATCAAAGCATGTCTTGGGGAAGAAGTCAAGTGTAGGAACCATCTAGGGCCTTTAGATTAAAGCTGAACCATGAGAACCATTCAAATGCAAAATCTGCATTTGAGCGAATCGGCCCACGGGTTGACAGCCAAACACCCTGGATTTACCCCTAGTCGACCCAGCGAGCTCGGGTCGACCTCAAAAATCGGCCGGTTCGGTTATTCCCCTCTCCCAATTCGCTGTTTTGAACATTTTTGCATATTTATTTATTTAATTTTCAATTATATATATATATCAATATATATATATATTTCTCTGCGCAACCCATTTCACTTAATTAAGTATACTTTAATTTGTGAATTTTTCGTGAAACTTCGCGAGGCCATATCTTGGTCATACGGACTCCGATTTTCGAAAAATCGGACTCTATTTCGCGTATTTTTCCGAGACGAACGCAATGGCACAGCCCGTTTCCCTTGATTCAGATTTTACGGTTTAATTCTGCCTCCATTTATGTTATAACATGTTATTCAAAAATACGGGTTGTTACATTCTCCCCTCCTTAAAGGATTTCGTCCCCGAAATCTCCAAGTTAGGAAGAACGTATCCTACCATCCATCATCCATCTACTCAAAACATCATCCATGAGCAATCATTATCCTTAAAAGGTTCTAAATGTTGTATGATCATATGCAAAGGTGTGTGTATATGTACTTATCTAATGCGAAAATCAGGAGGTTACTGATTCAGTAAACCCCCTTAATGCAAAATATGTTAGTGAAATGAGTCCATATGTATGCAAATTCCTAACATAATTTATAATCTCTACATGAGTGCACATAACATTCATCCATATGCAACATCCACGTGATAGCATAACAAGTTTTCATCCATGAATAAGCATAAACACTCATGCATATGCGGTATGAAAGTGTGTGAGCCGATCTTAGTGCCTAACGTGTATTATGCATCCACGAGTATCCACTTGCAAACACTTGCAACCACTTGCAAACATCAAACATAACATGTTTCAAATACATGTTTCAACCAAGGGTTTCTACCTAAGGTTCTCATGAAAAGATTTACGAAACAAGATAAACTAGATAAGCATGGATAGCAAAGGGAAGATATACCAATCTAGGAAAAGAGAATGAAAATGTATCCTCCAAGAGAAATGGATAAAGCACGTGCCTCTTCTCCTTGGTTTCCCAAGTTGCGTCTCCCTCTGTTTCACTCCATTACGCCTTAACAAGCTTAACTTCTTTGCGTCTTAGTCTTCATTTCCTTGATATGAATCGGAGCTCGTTTCAGGGTTGCTTCATCCTCTACCTCCATGTCTTCACGAATACTTGGTTCAACCACTTTGGCGGGTCTGTGCAAACACTTCCGGAGATGCGAGACATGAAAGACATTATGCACTCCGGCCAGCTTCTCGGCAATTCCACCTTATAAGTCATCTTTCCGACTCTTTCTATAGTAGGGAAGGGTCCTACGATCCTTGGTGTCAGCGAACCATATTTCGCAAAGGAGAAATCTTCACAAAGACCATATCTCCAATTTTAAATTCCAAGTCTGTCCTTCGCTTGTCTGCATAGGATTTCTGTCTGTCTTGGGCCGTTCTTATCCGTCTTCGAATCAATTCAACCCTCTCGGATGTGTCCCTTATAATGTCGGGCTCAATTATAAGCTTATCCGTCGTCTTCCCACCAACATGTTGGTGGCTTGCACTGCCTCCCATACGAAGCTTCAAATGGTGCCATCCCTATGCTGGCTTGATAGTTATTATTATAAGCAAACTCTACAAGAGGAAGGTGGTCTTCCCAAGTACCACCGAACTCGAGAACACAAAACCTCAAAAGATCTTCTAGCACTCTATTCACCCTTTCGGTTTGGCCATCTGTCCGGGGGTGATAGGCTGTACTCAGATTCAATCGCGTACCCATTGCTTCTTGCAAACTGTTCCAGAACTGGCAAGTGAAAATTGGGTCACGCTCGCTAACTATGCTAGAAGGAACTCCATGCAGCTGCACTATCTTTTGAAGATAAGCAGATGCTAGCCGCGATACGGTCCTCTTGCTTTTCACCGGAATAAAATGGGCTCTCTATGTAAATCTATCAATTATTACCCATATCCCATAAAGCCCAAATAGTTTGGTTGCGAACTTCTTCACCCCAACCATATATCACAAATAGGCTAGCCATACTCCTTAGGGGGTTTGTAACAGAACTAAGATTGAGGATAGGACTGAGAGGATATACTTAAAAGGTAGCATGCGAGTAAGCTCTACGGAACAATAGGGATCAAGGATATACTCTTAGAAAGAGATTAAATGCACGTATCTAGTCTTCGATCTTCTAAGCCGCATTTTCTTGTGCTTAATCCCATCGTGCCCTGACCGTCTTTTAACTTCGCAATTCCATAGTTCTTAATTCTTGTTCCCAAAATATGAGTTAGAACTCATTTCACCGTTGCCTCTCGTTCCACTTCCACTTATCCTTTGCCTAAAATACTTGGCTTAAACATAACTGCGTGCTCATAGTTTCGTGCAAACTTTCCAAGATTCATTAGTGAATCTCGGATCTCGCTTACATACTATACGGTATCCCACGCAGAAAACTATCTCTTGAAAACAAGTGCCAATCCACGTTGCCAAAACTGGAGCTGAGGTAAGGGCTCTTTTGAGCTTTTGAAAAGCAAGCTCACACTCCAAGTCCCATACAAAGACTAAGTTCTTTATCGTCAACTTAGTAAGAGGGGCTGAAATCTTAGCGAAGTCCCTGATGAACTTCCTATAGTAGCCCGCCAGACCGAGAAAGCTTCTTACTTCGGTTGCACTCTTAGGAGTCTTCCACAACCACTTTCGCGGGATCCACTGCTATGCCTTGCTTAGAAACTATATGTCCAAGAAACCGAACTTCCCTTCTCCAGAAATGACATTTGGAGAACTTGGCTTTCAACTGATGCGCTCTAAGCGTATTCATCACTTCCTTGAGATGCCTAGCATGCTCTTCCTCATCCTTTGAGAAGATCAGAATATCATCCACGAAGACAACAACAAACTTGTTAAGGAACTCCCTGAACACCCTACTCATCAAATCTACGAAGTAGGCGGGTGCATTAGTCAAACCGAATGGCATGACAAGCCATTCAAAGAATCCATCTGGAGTCCTAAACGCAGTTTTATCAATGCTATCCTCAGCCACTCTAAGCTGATGGAATCCGGTGGCTAGATCGAGCTGAGAGAAAACAGAAGCACCTACAAGCTGGTCAAAGAGATCACCAATTCTCGGTAACGGGTGCCTATTCTTCTTTATCAGCTTGTTCAAATCTCGATAATCAACACATAGACGAAGCGAACCATCCGCCTTAGTAGCGAATACCACCGGAGCACCCCATTCAGAAATGCTTCGTCTAATAAAATTCTTCTCAAGCAACTCCTTGATTTGCTTACTGAGCTCCCTTCTTTCACGAGGGGCCATGTACCTAACAGGCAATGATACTGGCTTGGCATTATCGACTAGATAAATGCGGAAATCTATCTCTCGTTTTGGGGGGAACCCCTTAACTTCTTCAAAGACATCGGGATAGTCTCGGACCACCCTTACAGATTGCAGATCATCGATGGACGAGTCGAGAGATTCAAGATAACATAACATGACGGGACCTCTAGGGTTACAAGAAATTTCTAGGGTATTACCGAGGCGAGTCATGAGCCTCTCCACCCTATGCTCACAATTGAGGATGGCTCCATAACTGGACAACCAATCCATGCCCAAGACCAACCCATATCCCGTGACCCCGAGAACATAAGCACTACACGTGAATTCTACGGCCAAGATAGAAATTTTCAAATCCACACAAATCATAGACAGATGGGCGGAACCCCCAATTGGATTTGAAACACAAACGGGATCCTCAACTAAGCTAGTACTTAGGTGCAAACTTTCAACAATATCAGAAGAGATAAAACTATGCGATGCGCCAGAATCAAATAAGGTGCGAACAGGAAAATCAGAAATGTAAACATGAATTTCTATAAAAACTCTACCTCGATCAAAAGCTGGAAGAGCGAGGAGAGCCTGCAATTGCCCTCTAGAGGGTCCTACTTGCTGAGTTTGTCCTTGCCCTTGTCCATGCTTCTTGGGACAATCCTTGCTAAGATGTCCAGACTCTCCGCAATGAAAACACTTGCCTAACTTCCTCTTCTTCTTCCTGCAATCCTTGGCTATGTGCCCGGTGATCCTACAGAAGTTGCACTTTCTTGTCTTTCTTGCCTTGTTGTTCTTATCTCTTTTCTCGGTATCTTCCTTCTTGCCTTGGGACTCATTTGCCTTGACCTCCTTCTTCTCACTCTTATCTTCCTCTTGAAGTAGGGTCATATTCACCAAACTCTCGAAAGTTGCCCCCAGGGGTATATGAGACATGGCCAAACCGCGCAATGGCTCATTCAATCCTAGAGCAAAGTGTAGGGCCTTCTTCTGAGCTGTGTTTACCAATTCTAGGCCGAACTGAGCAAGTTGATTAAACATATCCACGTATTCCCTGACTGTCATGTCCCCTTGCTTTAGAGATAGGAACCTCTCCATCTGAAGATTCTCTTCTGTCGGTGATAGGAACTTTAGTCCAAACCTTCTCCTAAAGTCATCCCAAGTCTCAATTGGTCTAGTAGTGGTGGTGACTACCCACCAATAAGCAGCTTCCCCTTTCAATAGCCATACCGCCAACAGAACTTTCCTACGATCTTCCACATCAAAGATATCAAAGAGGTCTTCAGTTTCCATTAACCAGTTTCTTGCCTCCACAGAAGTCTCCGTTCCGACAAAATTCTTGCAACCCATCGCCTTACAGTCTCTGCAAAGCTTTGCGAAATCCTCTTGCGGATGCTGAGGGGGAGAAGGAACCTCAGCTACGGGAGGAGGAGAGATGTTAGTGACGAGGGAAGGAGGAGGAATGTTCGCGTGGCCGGCTTTATTCGCCCTTGCCTCCATAAATCTCCAGAACCAGACGGGTACTTGTACGCCTTCCGGGATGTTAAAGCGATCGGCCATACTAAAACGAAGAAAAAGATAGATTCAGAATGAAGAAACGAAGGATAGTGCTATGGCTTTTGGGGAATAGCCTTTTTAAAATAACTAGACTTTTCTTGGAAAATACTTAATTGGTTTTGAAAATAGTTTTTCAAAAGGAATGTTTCAAAAACAATTTTGCTCAAATCTTGTAAACCTTATGCTCTGATACCAAATGTAACACCCCACCTCCGCCAATGCCACTCTTGCAAGGACATTAGCTTTGGAGGGGCGTTAAACAAGGTAAACATGCATGCAGATATCACAAGACAGAACATATAAGTAAAACAGAGTAGTAAAGCAGCGGATAAAACTTAGCATTTCAAAACTATAGTCATGTTACAACAAAGTACTTGGTCATTATTTTCCAACAACAAAGTCTAGATAAAAGCATAAAATGAAAAACTGAAATACATAAAGTACTATCCCCAAAATGAAGTGATAAACCATAGCTAGCTCAATGTCCAAAACCGTACATGAGCAAATCCAGTAAGCAAGCTGTAAAGATCCAAGCTAAGCTCCAATGTTCCCACCCTGATAACCTGAGAGGGGGAAACGGAAGAAAAGAGGCGAAAGAAAACAGGTCAGTCAAAAAGACTGGTAAGCCCTAATACTATCTGTCTATGAACTAGTAAAGTTAACTGGCATGAGAAGCTGAGATGAACATAAGGATAACAACATACTGGCATGATGATTAACTAACAAGATAGATAAAGGTGTCATCGCATAATTAAGGTTAATTTTTGCACCACGGGTGTAATAGCATTCTAACATGTCAAGTAAAAACAAGAATTGATCCCTTGGCCCAAGCTTGGCCCAATATAATGAGGTGACCTAAATCAAGGTCCAACTACACAGTCTAGTCGATCGGCTCCCTATAAGCCTAACTCGTCAAGTGTCGGTGTCATACGGCCTAATCATGTAATGTAGTTGACTGTGCAGGGTCCACCCTAGGGTGTATCAGGCCCTATGGTGTAACCCTCTGACACCATTACAGGATGCACAGTCCAAACCTACCGGTGACCGTGTTCAACTCCGGACTTGATGTGCACGACCATGGTCCGCCTGAACAACCGGGGCATCATTCAGCCGTCTCTTTTTGGTCTCTTATAATCAGCCCAGTAATCGTGCCCCACCCTAGCCTAGTCCTAGGGTCTTATGATACAACTAGAAGGTTACTGCTGAAAAGGACCACGCAACTAGGGTTTCTTAACGGGTTAAATGTGGTTAACCCGATCCACACATGGATTAAATTGTTAAGAGTACCCAAGGCTCCTAACTTAACCTCGATTAATCCATCAAGCCCAAATTGGTTAAGTATTAAGTGGACCATGACTTAACCCTAATCAGGAGGCATTAATTAACTTAATGCGCTTTAACCTCTCACATTAGACTTTGTTGTGGTTACTAGTTAAGCCGGGCGGGTCCGGGTAGCTTTATACCACAACTAGGTCTAACCTCGAGTTCGAGCACAACATGACCAACTTCTCACATTGGGTCCTATTGTTTGTAGCCACTAGTTAAGCCGGGCGGGTCCGGGTAGATTTATGCTACAAACTCAACCCAACCTCGAGTTGGCCACACTCATATTTGCTAAGTGTCATGTCCATTATGTTTCCAAAACATAATTACAAGTTAACATATCACGTTATGTTATAAAAACCATGTTTATGTCATAATGTTACCCAACCCCAACGTAATCCCATCGTTTACATAATCGCAACAACGCATAAAGGGTAAAATAGGGAACTTGGCATAATCATGACAAAAAGGTGTTGAAGCCACAAGTTTATCATGGTGGCATATGAGATGTACATATGTTCATATACTTGCATATTGCATTATTAGGCTTCAAAAGCATGCATAAAACCAAACTTAGCATATGAGTGATACATGGTGATAAATAACATGTAGAAGTTGCTAGAAGTTCGCATTTGGCCTCACATGCAAGTTATCATAAGGGATATGATAACTTTCATGTTGCCAAAATGCAACCTTTAACATAAAGCTTGAAGCTTTAAGGCCATAAACTCAAGTTTAACTTGCATAACATGATAACATGTGTATAATGATCAACCCAAACTTGCATAACATGATAACATGTGTCATACATAACTTGCATAATGATCAACCAAACTTGCATATAATGATCAACCAAACTTGCATATAATGATCAACCAAACTTGCATCATTCATTTAACTTTAGAGTTCAATAAAAAGAAAGTAGAAAAGGGCTTACTATGCTATGAAGACACAAATTAATATTTATTATAAAGATTGAGACGAAGCCCTTATGCAAGAACCAAAAACCCAAATATGTAAGCTCCAAATGAAAACTCTTGAGCCAATTCAATAAAAACCCTTGCTTTGAAATAGAAATGTTGCATCTTGACTTGAATGCAAGCTAAGAACACTCATACAAGTTTGAAAACACTTGTATGAACTCAAAATCTCTCATAGAAATTAACTTAGAAATTTTAGCATGAGAGTTGAGGCCATGAGAGGAACAAATTTGACATAGTTTGTTGTAGGATTGAATAATGGTGATTTAGGCTAGGTTTGGGATCTTTTTATAGAGGATTAGGATAGTATTAGCCATAGGATTAACCCTAGATTCAATCCAAGCCATCAAAGCATGTCTTGGGGAAGAAGTCAAGTGTAGGAACCATCTAGGGCCTTTAGATTAAAGCTGAACCATGAGAACCATTCAAATGCAAAATCTGCATTTGAGCGAACCGGCCCACGGGTTGACAGCCAAACACCCTGGATTAACCCTAGTCGACCCAGCGAGCTCGGGTCGACCTCAAAAATCGGTCGGTTCGGTTATTCCCCTCTCCCGATTCGCTGTTTTGAACATTTTTGCATATTTATTTATTTAATTTTCAATTATATATATATATATATATATATATCAATATATATATATTTCTCTGCGCAACCCATTTCACTTAATTAAGTATACTTTAGTTTGTGAATTTTTCGTGAAACTTCGCGAGGCCATATCTTGGTCATACGGACTCCGATTTTCGAAAACTCGGACTCTATTTCGCGTATTTTTCCGAGACGAACGCAATGTCACAGCCCGTTTCCCTTGATTCAGATTTACAGTTTAATTCTGCCTCCATTTATGTTACAACATGTTATTCAAAAATACGGGTCGTTACAACATTCGTTAGAAAGATATAATTAAATAGCTTCTAATGTTTCTAGTTTTACTGAAATCCAATTTATATTGAATTATGTATATTCATTCAAAGCTAGAAATCGAAATTTCAAACTACCGCGCCATTTCAGGCTCGTTATATAATTAAAATAAATTAATACGTTCTAATTCTGATTTAAATAAATTTATAGTCCCTATTATTTATAGTAAATAATTTTAAATATTTAAAATCCATTAATTTAGCTAAAATAAAATTTTTAAACTGGTTTAGAATTTCCGGGTTGTTACAATCTCCCTTACTTAAAATCTTTTCGTACTCGAAAAGGAGCGGAGCTGAAAGTTGTTTGACTAACCAACTCAACTTTCATTCTGGATTTCATTCTTCAACTTTTCCGTTTCTTAGAATTTTTTAATTTCTCAAAAAATTGGCTAACACCCTAAGTTTTCGAAAATTTTCGCCATAACCTCCTTTGTATGGGCTGATCGGTAAAACCGCAACTTGCCTCATAGGGCCCTTACCAACCAAAAAGAAAAAGCCAAGCGGCTTGCCAATCGGCTCATAAAATCATCAAACCCAATGAATATAGTAAACATGTACCTATTTGTCGGGCATACAATTTTATTCCTCTTCTTAGCATCCTTGCTATGACCTATTCATTATATATACATGTATATGAATGCAATTCCAATCAATTTTCTATTTAGTTCAATATTAAATTCGATTTGGCTTAATTTATCACCCATTCTCATATTGGTTTTATCATTCCAATATTTTTATTAGTTAAACTAATAATCACACAATATAACCAATAATCAATTTGTTCATTAAATTTTCCAACATATATCTTTTTATATATACTTAAAAGTCATATTTTTAGTGCTAAATCACAATAAATAAATTCTAACTAAGGTTTTGGTCCACACACCAGTCAATTGGATATATATATATCCCACTTTTGAAACGAACAGTAATATTGATGATGTGATCGCTATCATCAGAATCATCCTCGGTGACTAGAGTGTGATTCTATATCCATCCAGTATATTTGAGACATCGTATGTACGATAGCTAGGCGTATATGCAAAATCTTCATATACCCGATAGTCCAAATTCAATATAAAATAAAATACTCAAATACGTATAATAATATATAATTTTTAAAATTAAATTCATTTTTTTAGAAATAACACTCTTCAAACTCATTCTAGGGTATTACTGACCCTATCTCTAATGAGTCATTCTTATAGGATATTACTAATCCTATCTATGATGAATTCTTACGTTTAGTTCTAATGTGTCTTGTTCTCGAGCACTGTAAACCAAATCTCAGATACTAAATGTAGCGACTCGAACTTCCCAGCTGTCCTAAACCGAACAAGAAGGCGGACTGGTTTGAGGACAAGACCCATCGGAACGCAAACATGACAACATTACATTGCTATTATAACAGTTACATCAGAGTACAAGAACATAACAGAGCATGAATAAATAATATACATCAGAAATATATCAGACAATAAAATACATTACATAGCAGCGGAAAAATAATACATATCACAACTGAAAGAGATACACGGATACAAAGCTTTCCGAATATAGCTCCAGCTGTAAATCCAGGATCCTATAAAAAGAAATCTGCAAAACCAAAACTACTAGCTGCCTGTGTGGAAAATAGGGGCACCAAAAGTTTAGGTCAAAACAATAAACTCCAGGTCAGTCTTGGGACCGGTGTGAGAACTAAAACAGTTATTTAAAACTTAACTTTAGAAATAAAGTAAATCAAGGGACTACGTCGTATAACACGGAACTTGTTTTCTCCCAGGAATACCAACGCACAAAACAGTTTATAAACAGCGCAATGCTATTCGAAAAATGAAGCTATTATAAGACTCAGGTCCCACCACATAATGCAACGCAAGCCAGATGATAGAGTTTTCCCTTATAATAGCCAAACATGCTTGGTACATTTTAAAACAAATTATTTTGATATTACTATAAGTGCGTACTGTGTAAAACAACTTCAAATATAAATGTATCAATCATAGACGACATAGCTACCATGTACTATGTGTCATACTAGGTTTTACAACTAAAATCGAAAAGTCGCGTATTGGAAATTGGATTTCCATCTATGAGTCGAGGCAAGGGATGGCTCCTCACCGATTTGAGACACTCTAGTAAATGCCTAAGGGATCGGACGATGGCGAACCCTGTAAACGGTAGGGCCGGTCCACACTTACTTTTGTGGATTGGTTATTCCTGAACAATACGTTCCCGGTCCTATCGGACCTCCAAAATGGTCAGTACGTCGACCATATCAAGAGCCACTAGGGACTCAAATCCGAGGCGCCTCACAATCCATCATCCACATAAGTAAAACTTTCTGGGCTCCATACCATGACACCACTTCTAGCTAGAAAGAAACGCAAGTTCTCCCTATGGTCACGGTCTCGTTTTTTACTCATACCGGGTGTTAGGCTTGCGAATTAACACTATACACAAAGCTATGCTATTTAAAGCCGTGCTTTGATCATCAACCACAAGACTCTGCTTTTCAACAAAAGCATTGATCCATGCCACTCATCATGCAACACAGTCAATCCATACCATACCATTGATTTCTGCCAATATATAACCTCTAAACTCATACGTCTCAGAGAGGGGTGTTAAGCAAGAGAATAAATTCTCCACCACCAAACAGATATATATTTATCAAAGATCAACGAATATAGTATAAATGAATACAATGTCAGATACACTATCCATTTAAAAGTACGTTCTAGGTCTGAACGAAACCGAAGGCACCTTATTCCTCATCTCATATGTCCAATACACGAGAGAGGTCCTCGCATATCACGTCGATCTCCAAGTACGTCTGGACGATCACCACTTATTACCTTGTCTCGGGTGTACTGTCCAATCAAGACATCAGTAATCATCCAAATGATCAGAAGATCTCCGATCTTCAACCACCGTCTTCATCGTCGACTTATCATCGAATACTTTATTCAAAATGGGCATAAACCCGGTCTTTCCGAATAACTTGCGTATCTCATAAACAAGTGCTACATAAACACAACATACACCTCATTCCAATCCAGAATATTCTTTTATTCAAATTTCTTTTCACAATTTAAACCAAATTAAGGTTTTCCAGACAAGTCGAGATTAGTGAACCTTATCGAAGTAATCATTTTTTTTGTTTCCCAATCCCAACCTATTCTTCCCATAGAGCAAAACTAGTAATACTCCATATTTAACACCACGTGTTATCAGTAAAATTATTTACCATTTCACGTTCAAATATAATTTAAGATTTAACTATCGCTTGGAGCAAAACTGGCCATACTCCATTCTCGATCATTTCACAAATTTGATAATTAAATCATCTCGTTCCCATTTCAATCTAATTAATGATTCATTAAAACTCCACTCAGTTTTAATCTTCCAACAATCATTACTTAATGATTATTTAACTTTGGAAAATCTAAGCATGCCACATCGACAATCTACACCGACCATTGATTTCTGCCAATATATAACCTCTAAGCTTATACGTCTCAAAGAAGGGTGTTAAGTAAGAGAACAAATTCTCCGCCACCAAACAGATATATATTTAGCAGAGATCAACGAATACAGTTCGATATACAATGTTAGACATGTAATCCTGTCTTTAACTAGGTTAAAGAACTAATGTCATTTAAAACACAGTTCACAATAAACCCAAATCATCTTCCATAAAAATGGAACTTTCACGGGAAACAGATCAATATATAATCGATATCAATTTCAGTATCCGACTAATAATATAAATGGAATAACGATAAAGCTCTTTAAATTCCATATATAGTAACAGTCTTCCTCCACAGAAGCACATCTCGATTATCACCAAATCGAATTTCGTTCAATTCCAATTTAATATATTAAACTGGAAAACTTTACTTTGGAAAATTCCATTAATCTTAATTAAAATATTTATAAATTCCAAATCACATTTTTAACGGTAAATTTGGGTTAAAGAACAAATGCCCTTTAAAACACAGTTCACGATAAACCCAAAACCACATTCCATTTTATTCCAATTACTAAATATAATTGGAAACTCTAATAATCTTAATTAAAAGATTTATTCTTTTCACAACGGGGTTTATAAACTGTGTTACTAAAGACACCATTCACGACAAACCTAAATTCCAATTTGATATTAAATATATGGCTCTAAACAGAAATTATACCGGCTTATATTAAATATCAAATTCTAAAACCAACACATGTCGTATGGGGAATAACGATATATATCTATCTTCCAAATTCCTCCACAATATCTATATAGTCACGAAATCCAATATCGAAATGTCCCGAAGATGATTTCAATTCAAATCCATTCCAATTTATACATTGGAAAATTCTGGTTAGATTAAATCCATTCACAAATCCAATTTATTTATTTAAAAACGTTGGATTATCTTTCTAGTTAATAACTAGTTCATTTTGATAAGAATATATTTTTATTTTACAAACGTGTAATTTTTCATCCAAATTCTTTCCAAATAATTTGTTATGATTTTACACAAATTATTAATACTTTTAATAATTTAATCAAGGCCCGTATAGTCGGTTTCCAATAACGGCCACCGAACTGCATCCATAGCGACCTTTTCCAAATTTGATTTGGACATAATTCCAAATTCATCCATTTAAATTTAAATCTCTTATATTCATTGGAAAACTCCTCTTAATACGAATCCAAAGGTTCCTATTTTAGGAGAATCCGACGGCCAGATCTCCCGTAATGTCAATTCAAAGTCAATGGCCGAAATTCGCGAACGGTCGCGGTGCGAAATGTTTTATTCAAACCATTGTATATATATTATATATATTTCCATTCAAAACGTATTTTATAAATTCGTTTTAAAAACGATTTCAACTTTGTAATGACTCGGGTTTTCGGGCGACAAATTTTAAATATTTAATATGGATTTAAATATTGAGTTAATAAAATAAATGGGATTTTATATTGGAGTTATCGATTTGAAAATAAATTTCAATTTAATATTGAATATATATTAAATTATCTGAATACGAAAATGGATTTAGTTGAATACAAAATTTAATTTGAATTAAATACAGTTCAAATAATTAATAGGAAATTTTATTTGAATTTATAATGATAATAACATTTATTTATTATTGAGGAGAATAAATTGTCTGAAATTAATTTATATTGATTTAAATTAATATCTCTTTCAGATGATCGAATTGGACTTCGGGACCTATCCCAGTGTGTCCGAAATAGGTGTATTACCCTAGAGATGATATTTGTTGGGTTCAGAAAGGAGTTCAGAGTCGTGGAGTATTTTAATTCAAGGATAACCAGTTTAATAAAAATTAAATATCAGTGTTGTGTGGACCGAAACCAAACCACGATGGCTCCTCCCTCTCCACAAATCAAAACCCATCGTGTCCTCTTTTAAATCCACTAATTTACCTTATAAAAACCGTGCTCTTTATTTCCCCAAATCCAAATAAAGCCATTCCACTCTTTCCACCTCAAATCGAAAAGGAAAATTGCAACTCTCTCAACGCAGTTCGAATCAGCATCGCGAGATGCTTGTAGCTCGAGGTCAAGAGCATCTGATCTAGGTGTCGTTCGAAGGATAGGGCGTCTTGGAGGAGGTATCGTACCTCGCAATTTGAGATAGGAGCTGTCGTCGTTCGAAGGTGGATGCGAAGAGGGGCTCGCGATTTACTGTAGGGGTTGTTCTGAGTTTTGTGGGAGGGTTTTCTGGCATGTTCGAGTTGTGCGATGAAGGTGCTAACGAGGTGGAGGGTTGCGAGAAGAAGGACACCGAGGTTGGAGCCGAACTTCACGGGGGTTGGTGTTGAGAAAGACGAGTGACTGTGAAAGGAGTTTGGAAACGTTGGACTTTTGGGTTCCGACCATTTTTGTAGTATGGGTGAATTTACTGTAGCTCGTCGAGCTACTGATGTGAATGGAAAAGGAGGACCGACAGGGGTATTTTGGATGGTACGAGACTGGAGAGATGGTGCTTAGTAGATGGAGTATGTGGTGCTGAGCTGGTAAAAGGTGATCTTGGTGATGTTAGATGACCGGGGTGGTAGTGATAAGTATGTGTTAGAAAGGAAATGTTGATTGCCTGCTAAGTGTTTTATGAAATGTCAGAATTGATATAGTAGTTTTTTTAGCTGTGTCCGCAAGGTTGATCGATTATTTCCGAGTTAGCTTTGTCGTTTGGACGAGTATCTGCAAAGGATTTAGGTACATGATATCTAAATTATTCATTTATAATAGTTAAAATAAATTAATATAGCTTAGTTGATTAATAAAAATCAAATGATTGTAGGTGTAATTAATTCGAGATAAATTCAATTGAATCAATTCAAGTCAGTTCCTAAAATGCAACAATGTGGATTTTTAAGGGATACTCAACAAATGGAGACGAGGGTGAGTAAAATCTCACTCATTTAATTTATTTTAGCATTAAAATAAATTGTTGGTTGTTTGTTGATGGTTGGATACAATTAAATATTTATTTGTTGCTATAAATATATTAGTTATTTAGGATTGACTATTATATATATATATATATATATATATATATATATATATTGGGTTGATGATTGGATTGTTCCCGCAGTCTCATTAGCAGATGCCCGAAGTACCATTAGCGGATGACCCTATACGTCCCACGCTATGATAGTGGATGACCTTCTATACCGCGATATCCTGCCATGAAGCAGGATGGGTATTACTATTTTGACTAACGTCTGTGGGTGCAGGAAAACAGGTTGGAGGAATCCGGTTGGATTCCTCAAAAATGTATTATCTGTTTGCATATATACTGTTATATATGATGTGTTAGAAAACCTGAAAAATAATAATTGGTTGTGTGGTATTTAAATATCACTAGGCTTAAATGTTGATATTTTAAAAATATCGAAAAAGGAAATTTCCAGAGTTAAAAGGGGAAATTCTATTTTTCTAAAATAGAATTTGGAATTGAATATAGAAATTTGAATAGAGTTTGAATATTTAAATTCAAAGGGAATTTAAATATAGAATTTGAATATAGAATTTCAAATAGAATTTGAATAAAGAAAATTCAAATAGAAAAGAAAAAGGAGTTTGAATATTTGAATTCAAATAGATTAAAAAGGGAATTTGAATATAACAGAATTCAGATAGATTTAAAAGGGAATGTGAATATTTGAAATACAAATAGAATAAAAAAGAAGTTTGAATATTAGAAATTCAAATAGAAGTTCAAATAGAATTTGAATATGAGAAATTAGAAAGAAATTTAATTATTTGAATTCAAAGAGAATAAAATATAGAATTTGAATTCAAAGAGAATAAAATATAGAATTTGAATTCAAAGTGAATAAAATATAGAATTTGAATTCAAAGGAATTAAAAATAGAATTTGAATTTAAAGGAATTAAAATAGAATTTGAATCCAAAGGAATTCAAATAAAGAAAATTCAAATAGAGATTTGAGTATAGAAATTCAAATGGAATTTGAAAATGGAAAATTTGAAAATAGAAAATTCAAATAGAGATTTGGATATAAAATTCAAATGGAATTCAAATATAGAAATTTGAATATAGAAGTTCAAATGGAATTTAAATATAGAGTTTGAATAAGAGGATTCAAATATAAGGGAATTTGAAATAGAAATTTGAATAAGAGAATTGAGAAAGAATTTGGATATAAAATTCAAATGGAATTTAAACTATAGAATTTGAATATATAATTCAAATGGAATTTAAAATATGGAATTTGAATATAGGATTCAAATAGAAAAGGAATTGGAATTTGAATATAGAATTCAAATAAAAGTGAAATTGGAATGTGAATATAGAATTCAAATAAAAGTGAAAATGGAGTTTGAATCAAGAAAATTCAAATAGAGTTAAAATGGAGTTTGAATATTAGAATTCAAACAGAAATAAAATGGAGTTTGAATATTAGAATTCAAATAGAGTTAAAATGGAGTTGAATTCATTTTAACGAAGTTTAAAAGTTTATATATATAAATATAATTAAAACGAACTCGCCGCAGCGCTGCAGTTCGCGAATTGGCGATTCGAACTTCAATTGAGTATATAGAAGTCAAATTAAGTCGAATTCCTTGAAACAAGAACCGTCAGGACCAGTTAGATAATAGTTTTCTAATATAAGAGAAAAATATGGATTTCGTCGAATAGATTTTGAAATATTTCAAAATCAAATTTCTAAAAGTGCAGCGCCAGAACCCTTATAAAACCATAAGGGTTTATTTAAATAAATTTAAGGATTTTAAACAAATAAAATCCGAGTTTCCATTTAAAAAAATCCAGATCTGAGTTGTAAAATAAATACGAGCTCAAGCTGTGTAAACGAAATGATTTTTGGGACAAAAATCATATTTTGAATTTTTGAATAGATTTAACTAATTGAAGAATAATCAGTTAATGGGATTTTGAATCGAACTTGACTTTGGATAGGAGGATTTGGTTAGTAAATTTATATTCGAAATCGAATATGAAACTTAGGTTGAGAATGGAATTTGATTAGTGTATAAACAAGTTAACATATATTTGAACAACTTATATTCAAATATAAATGTGAAATAGGCAAAGGAGTTAATTAGCAACTAAATTAACGAATTAAGTTAAAACGATCATGTATAGTTGAAATAAATTGGACAGGTATAGACATACAGGAGACAAGTACGGGATAAGGATAATGAAGGTATAAACAGTATGCCCGACAAAAAGGTACACGCTTAATTTCCATATGAGATTTTATGCGCCGTATCGACTAGCCGCTTGGCTTTTTGTTTTTCTTTTGGATTGGTGAGGGCCATGGGAGACTATTTGAAAGGTCCCGATGCTCCTGTTACATAGGAGGTTATAGGGAATTTTTTCGAGAATTTAAGGAGTTGGAATATTTTTAAGAAGTTTGATAACTAGAAATATACATATCAATATATATAGAAGTAGATAAGAAAACGAACTTAAAAATTGAATAGTATAATCAAAAAGGAATTCTAGGAATAAATCAAATAAGAATAGAAAGAGAAAGTGTATACATGTTTAAAAGTGAATAATTAGTTGTATAGTAATGAATATTTGAGTAAGCAGTCTTGTATGGTTTGACGTTAGGAATGTTATTCAGTCAAGGTCTGAGAGGTAGTTATACCCCAACTTGATTGATTTGATTATTAACAAAAAAATAGTAAGATTTCAGGCTCGAAGATCAATGTTGGATAAGAGTTAGTTGAATATAGTATTTGGGTTGTCGTAACGATGTTTTACACAACATCCGTTTTAAACCCAAATAAGTGTAAGCTTGGAAATAGAAAAATGAATATTTCCTAAGTATAGAAATAAACGAGATCGGAAAAGAGATAAGTAATTGGAATATTTTCCAATTATAAATGGCATGTATTTTCCAAAGTTTAGAAAATAAAGGAAGGCGATATTCGGGAATGTTATCCAAATAACATATAAGGCCAATATGGTTATTGAAAACATTTGGTTAACAAATATTGATAAAGAAATCGAGAAGTGATTTAATTAATGAAAAATTAATCAAGGGATCAGGGATTGTTTGACATTTGGATGAACACTTGTTTTCTTCGATAGTTAAATCACAGACTATCGAAACACTTGTTTTTTTTCGATAGTTGAATCACAGACTATCAAAGATTTAACCATCGTTGTCAATATAGAGAGACCGGTTGGATTATTATCCGAAGAACCACTCCTTGTTGGCATAAGCATTGCGAATCAAGTATGTTGAATATATTAAAGACGGAGTAAAGTGCAAGGGCTATTGTATAAGTCCTAGGTAGCGATCTCCTAGGATGGATGTACGGAATAGTGCCTTCGGTTTCGTTCAATCCCAGAACGAACGTAAATGGACGGATGTCTGATAAAGTATTTCCAATGATCGAAGGGGTTGGTCTGTATAAATATATATATGGTTGCAACGGATTTATTCCCTTAGCATAACAACCAGAATATTTGTGTAGACCAATAAATGATTAACGGATCTGATAATGTGGCATTCAAAGTAATTGTGCTATCAATGAAAGGTAAGTAATCATAGCCTCGGGCCTCAACAACCAGGAAATGATAAAAATCGGGCAGGCAGCATGGCTATGTGGTTAGCTCCCATTACGGTGTATTATCACCTATCTAGAGAATATTCATTTGCTTCTTTAATCTATATCAATGTTGTCCCTTATCGGGAAACGGTTGTTGATCCCAACCGTTGGTGATGTACATTCGATACACTCAAGCGAAATGAGTGGTCGGTAATGTGTGGCTGAGTTGGAAGATGTTCTTGTTGAACTTGGTATATTCTCCTCTAGAGATACACCAGCGGTAGGTGGTTTCATACCTTGTCATAGTTAGAAATCCGTTACCCAATAAGCGCTTGCGGTTTTGATTGTATAATATATATGTGGAACGTGAGATGCAAACTGAAACGACCCAAACTTCCCGGTAAAGGAAAGGCTGGATTGTTTTGAGAACAACACGCATCAGAACACAAACTGAAGAACATTTTATTGTTGATTACAACAATTACATCAGAGTACAAGAAAGTCATAGAGTACGAATCCTTATTACACAATAGAAATACAATAATATCAGAGTTTTAAAATACATTTAAATAGCAGCGGAAAAATAATACAAAAATACAACTGAAAGGAATACACGGATACAGAGCTTTCCGAATACCGCTTCAGCTGTGAGCCAGGATCCTGTAAATATATCTGCAAAAAGATACTCGACTGCCCGTGTGGGAAATATGGGCACCCGAGTTTGCCAGTGAAACAAACTACAGGTCAGTCATGGGACTTGTATGAGAAATCTTAACTTAACTCATCTAATAATAAGGCTAATCACAGGACCATGCCGCTAACGTGGAACGGGTTTACTCTATTGGATTGCCAGTGCATAAAATAAAGTAAAACGTTAAACAACGCAATGCTTTTTAGAAAAATGAAACCATTATAAGACCCAAGTTCCATCACACAATGCAACGCAAACCGGGGGATAGGGTTTTACCTTATAATGGTCAAAAGATGCTTGATACGATAAAACGGATTTAGTATTAGTGTGTATATGTTTTAATAAAAACATTTCAAATATAAATGGATCAATCCTGGACGACATGGGTACCATATATCATGTCGCCATACTAGTTCTACAATCAAAACCGCAAGGTCGTATTGGAAATTGGATTTCCATCATGAGTCGAGGTTTGGGGCAAGCTCCTCTCCGATTCGAGACACTCTAGCAAATGCCTCAGGATCCCCCACAGTGAACCCTTGGAGCGGAAGGGCCGGTCCCCGCCTATCGGCAGTGAATTGGTTATGCCTGAACACACATTTCCCGGTTCCTTTGAACCTATAATATGACCACTATCGGCTTATAAAAATCCGAGGCGCCTCAAAATCCATCATCCACATAAGTGAAATGTCAGCCAGTTTAAGCACTGACACTACCCCTAGCTAGAAAGAAACGTGTGCACTCCCTACGGTCCGTATCCCCTTTTTGACTCATACCGGGGTGTGAGTCTCGCGAAGTCACGATATACACAAAGTTATGCCGTAATAGGCTATACTTTGATCATCCCACAAGGCCCTGCTTTTCAATAAAAGCCTTGATCATTTGCATCTTGGCGTGCCACATTGACAATTCATGCCATGTGATCAATCACTATTAATATATACCAGGGTGTTAAGTAGAGAATAAATCCTCCACCACTAAACAGACATACATTAACAGAAATCGATTTAATTCACATGGAACAAAATCCAATGTCAGACACGCATCCATTTACTAGCTTATGCTCTGGGTCTGAGCGAAAACCAAATCCGAACAATCAACAATAGTCCAGACGGCCACCACGGAAGACCCTTCAAAGTAGCTACTCCCATCAAGGGTCTCTGTAGCAACACATCCATTCGATGTGAAGATCGTCGGTCTTCAACCACCGTCTTCATCTTTGACTCTTCATCGTCGTAATAATTATTCAGAATGGGTTAAACCCGGTCTTTCCGAATAACTCGCGTATTTTATAATTAAAAATCAAGTACTATAAAAACAAATCCAACGCCTCATTCCTTTTCAGAATATTCTTCCGAATAAAATATTCACATTATCTTATCAAAGATAAATTCTTTAAGTTTATTCTTAAATCTTTCTTTTAAAGATTTATTAAGAAACCAATTTGGTTTTAAATATCACAAATCATTATTCAATGATTATTTTAATTTAGGAAATAAATCTTATCTTTAACTGGGTTGAAGAACTAATATCATTTTAAAACACCGTTCACGATAAACCCAAAATCATCTTCCATAAAATATGGAATCTTCACAGAAGTCAAATCAATATATAATCGTTATAAATTTCTATATCCGACCAATAATATAAATGGAATAACGGCAAATCCTTTTAAATTCCATATGTAGTATCAATTTTCTTTTACAGAAGCTTATCTCGGCTATTATTAATTCAAATTCCATTCGACTCCAATTTAATATATTAAATTGGAAAACTTTACTTTTGGGAAAATTCCCATTTAAATCTTAATAAAAGATTTATAAATTCCAATTCATATTTCCACTATCAATTGAGTTAAAAACAGATGTCGTCGAGAAACATTGTTCACGATAAACTCAATTCACAAATCCAATTACAAAATATAGTTTGAAACTCTAGTAATCTTAATTTAAAGATTTGTTCTTTTCAACAGGGTTTAAGAAAGGTGTTATTGAAGAAACCATTCACGACAACCCAAAATCCAATTTATTTAATTTAATTTCAATTAAATATTCTCTAATTGGAAAACTTCATTAAATCTTAATTTAATGATCTATTTTAGTTAATAACTAGTTCATACAAATAAAAATATATTTTCCAAAATATATTCTTTCATAAAATATTTTTCTAAGACATTTTCTAAAATATACTTTTTCTAGAATATCCTTTATTGGAATGTGACTCAATCAACAACCATATATTGCATGAAATCAACAATCATGATGAATAGTTATTAAACATCCAAATGACGACCAGAGTGAAAATTTACAACTGTGTGAGCATTAAAGTAAATAAATAACGCTCATCACAGACTGTCAATCCATCGATTGACATATAACTAAATATTGGGATTAGCGTGTGTCCAATACTATCCCAATACCCGTGTGGGGTTTCATCCATCAAACAAATAATAAATTATTTGTGCGCTTGGGAGATGTTTGAAAATGATTGTCCCAATCACATAAACAAGTCGGGTAACTTGTAAATGGGAGTGTAATATTCAAACTTGAATATACTCAACATTATATTTAACACATCACACATTTCAACATTACAGACATATATTCCTATTCTTCTTATTACATATAAATAACATTACAAAAGCAACTATTAAAACTATTCTTTTAATTGTCTCTAAAATGACAGTAAAATGCTTCTTTTAATTCCAGTCTTTTTATTGAATATAAAAATGTCAATAAAAATCTATCTTTTATTCCAACTCTTGTTATTGTACACAAATGAAAAATAAAATCCATTATTTCAATTGAAAACAATATTACATGAGAATGTGATCTTCTAACTCTATTCTCTTCAATGATATCAATATCACATGTAAATGTAATCTTCTTTCCTTATTCTCTTTTAATGATATCATCAATCCTAAGAAACATTGCCTAACAAAAATGTTCCTTTAATCATATTAAACATTTCTAAACCAAAAATGAACTTTTTATCGCATTAAACATTTCTAAACAAGAATTGTCCTATTTATCCTGTTTAACATTTCTAAACAAAATGTACTTTTTATCACATTTAACCTTTCTAAACAAAATAATAATTTTGATCTAATTCCTTCCAATGACCAAAAATGGATATTTTTGGTTTAATCATTTTTAATAACCAAAAATGTATATTTTGGTGTAATTCTTTTTAAGTGACAAAAATCTCTCTTTTTATCTCATTCTTTTCAAAGTACAAAAATAATCATTTTCGTATAATTCCCTTTAAGGTACAAAAATGATAATCTAATCTAATTCTCTTAATGTAAACAAAAATGCTTATCTTGTTTAACTCTTTTTAATGTAAACAAAATGTTTATCTTGTTTAACTCTTTTTAATGTGAACAAAATGTCTATTTTTGATTAACTCTTTTTAAATGCACAAAAATGTTTATTTTTGTGTAACTCTTTTTAATGCAAACAAAACTACATATTTTGATCTACTTCTTTTTAATGTACAAATGTTCATTTTTATTTAATCCCTTTTAATACACAGAAATGTTCATGTTTGTTCAATCCTTTTTACTACCCAAAAAAAGTCATGTTTGTTATGTATAAAAAAATATAATTCAACCAAAACGATATTTTGTTTTGACACAAATATACTTAACAAAAATGTTACTTTATCTGAGGCAGCATTTTAAAAAAAATGTTATTATAATCTAAGACAACATTTTTAACTAAAACGACAAATTTATTTTATAAATTTCAATGTAACAAAATGACTAATTTCTTTGATGACTTTCAATGCAACCAAAAATGACACTTTTGTTTATTTAATTTCAATGCAACAAAAATGACCAATTTGTTTTGAATCCTTTTGATATAATAAAAGTGATAACCTTTAATCCTAATCTTTTAGTGCAAAAAATGATACTTTTTAATTAACATATAATGACTGAGAAAATATGTTGTTTAATTTCAACAAAATGACGTTGAAAATATGTTGTTTTTAATTTCAACAAAATTACGGTGAAAATATGTTGTTTTTAATTTCAACAAAATGACGGTGAAAATATGTTGTTTTTAATTTCAACAAAATGACGGTGAAAATATGTTGTTTTTAATTTCAACAAAATGACGGTGAAAATATGTTGTTTTTAATCTCTTTTCTTATGCACAAAAATGTTTATTCCTAGTTTAATCTTTTAATGACACAACAATGTTCATTTCTAATTTAATCTTTTTAATGACACAAAAATGTTCATTTCTAATTTACAAAAATGTTCATTTTGTTCTAACATGATCTAGTTAACAAGAAATGTTAATTTTAATTTTAACATAAATCTTATTCGACAAAAGTGATAATTCGTTTTAACACAAATCTTATTCACAAATCAAGTTTTGACAATTAATATGTTAATATTATTCACAAATCAAGTTTTGACAATTAACATGACATGTTTATGTTAACATAAAAAGGTAATTTTATGTGTTCACAAATTCCTAATCTCGCTTAGCAAAATAAAGATGCTAACTTTATTTCAAACATGAAATATATGTTTACATCTATTTCATAACAAGGATGATATATATATATATATATATATTTAATTTAACAATTTCCTAATTAACATAATTGTTAATTTCAACAATTTAACAAACATACCACTAACAGATCAAATCAGCCCAAACATGGTTATGATTAACGAATATTAATTATATAATAAAAGAGTATGATTTCTCACTAATCAAGTTTTAATCAAGAATGTGTTTTTCTTATTCTTGTCAGTTCTAATAAAATAAAATGACAATTTTTATTTTTTTATTGATTCTAATTCAGCAAAAATAACTTTTTTATGTTGCAACAAACATGATACACACAATTCCATTCACTGATTCATCGCAATACAATACAACCAACATTTCAATAAATATACACATAATACCACATTGAATTTTATAGAGAATGAACATAAATTCCAAAATAAAATAAATAAATAATTTTTAATTTAAAAATAGAAATCTCACATTGCTTTTAATTCAGATCTGAAATTTCCTGAATTTTCAACATGCACGGTTTCAGTTCTCGTCAGTGTCATGTCGTAGATCTCCTCTGGTTACTTTTAAAACGAAGAAGACTCCGCTACGATCCAAACGCTTCCTTTCATTGATAAGATGAAGGCACGCAACAAACGTGGATAAAGATCAATCCTAAGTAGCGAATTTGAACTTGAAAACCCTTTTTTTTCCTCTTTTGAGAAGGAGGATTAACAAAAATTAAGAAAAAGAGGATAATATGAAATTTTAGGGAAGAGGAGGCTGTTTTTCTTTATTTATTTTTATTCTGAGACCTGAAGATTGTAGATATAAAGAGAAGAGAGAAGAAAAGGGGAAATAAATGGTGTAGTTTCATTTTTAAATGAATTTGTGTGATAAATAGAAGAGTAGAGAGAGAGGAGAGAATAAATGCATATAAAAAAAAGAGAGAACATAAGAGAAATAAGAGGATGTATATTTAAGGAATGAAAATACATAAATGGAATAAGATGCGTAAAAAAAAGAAGAATGAGGAGAAAGAAATTAATACTAGTAAGGAAAAAAATTAAAAGAATAATACAAAGAAATGAATGCGTATTTATTTTTCCCTAAAAAAAATTTAATAAGAAAACATGACATTAATTGAGAAGTTGCAAGAGAAAGAAGTGAAAAGGGAAAGAAGAGGAGAAGAAAGAAATATCATGCAATATTTAGGAAATAAATAAATGAATAAATAAATAAATAAATAAAAGAATGTGTCAAATTTGAAGGAGAGGAATGGTGCAGTATTAATGAAACAATGAAGGGAGGAGGACACTGAAAACGAATGCAGGAAAAGAAATTGATAGGATTAAGTAAACAAATTAATAAATTAAAGGAAAGGATAAATGCATACTTAACGGGGAAAGAGGAAGGTGAAGGGAAAGAAACTAATAGATTAATGGAAAAAAAATTAGAAGAATAAAGCAAATAAATAAATGTATTTAGGGAAGAATATGAAGCATTAATGTTTTATATGTAGTCATTAAAACGTTTTATATTTTGAGTAGGTATTTCACAAAAAAGAGAGGAAGGAAGGTAAAAGGGGCAGGTAACCAAAGCATTTATGTTATGTAATATAAAAAGTTACAACGAAGAGAGAAGGGTAGGGAACCCAAATGATGTCCTTTCCTTTTATTCATGTATTAAAAAATGAATGAACGCGGCACAGATAAAAACGGAAGATATATTCAAAATTGAACGTGGCCCTTCCTTTTCGCATCCAAAAATTGGATACAATGACAGGGTATTAAATGGTGGTAATTCGAATAGGTAATGTGGTTACCCATTATCACACGCACTACATAAATTTTATTTTAATATTACTCCTTGTTTTAGATTCTAAAATAAAATTTAGACCGCTTTACAATCCAATTTTCTTATCTAAACATACCAAAAAGATTATACAGATACGTTCATTATATCAATATAAAATCACACTAAAATCCAATATTTTATTATTCACATGAAATTTCATTATTCACATTAAATTCAATCGTTAATCGTTATTTTACTAACTGATGTCATAATAAAACCAAATAAATTTTAAAGCTAAACGTTAATTATAAATCAATTTTATGTTTTGAATTTTCTAAACCAATACATTCTAAGTTACCTTTAGCATTTTTTTTTTACAAAATTTCTTTAAAATAAAATTTTAAATTGGTTCCAAAATTCCGGGTTGTTACAATCGCCCCCACTTAAAATATTTTCGTCCTCGAAAAGGAACGAAGCTGAAAGTTGTTTAATTAACCAACTCAACTTTAAAATTTATTATTGGGTTCAATTAATTATCATTTTGATATTTTAATTAGTGAAACTAATTATTAAACATCGCAACCAGCAATCAATTAGGTGATTAACTTTTCAAATATATATAACTTTTATATACAGCCAAAAATCATATTTTTAGTGCAAATCACAGCAATATGTCCTAACTAAGTGTTGGTTCTTATACCAGTCAATGGAAATATATAGAAATTCCACCTTCGAGACTCGAACTTAAATACTGGTGATGGTCGACCTATCACCAGAATTATCCCCGGGCGACTAGAGTGTGATTCTATATCTATCCAGTATATTAAAACTTCGAATATCCGTTAATTACTCGTATATTCGAAAACTTTATATACTCGATTGTCCATATTAAAATATAATATACTCAAATATGTATTTTAAGATAAAATTTTCAAAACTAAATTTGTTTTCATTTTATTTTAAAGAAAATAATACTCTTCACACTCGTTCTAGGATACTACTGATCCTATCTCTAACGAGTTATCCTAATTGGATATTACTAATCCAATCTCTGATGCGTTCTTTCGTTCGGTTCTAATGTGTCTAGTTCTCGAGCTCTATAACCCAAAGCTCCGATACCAACTGAAACGACCCAAACTTCCCGGTAAAGGAAAGGTTGGATTGTTTTGAGAACAACACGCATCAGAACACAAACTGAAGAACATTTTATTGCTGATTACAACAATTACATCAGAGTACAAGAAAGTCACAGAGTATGAATCCTTATTACACAACAGAAATACAATAATATCAGAGTTTTAAATTACATTTAAATAGCAGCGGAAAAATAATACAAATATACAACTGAAAGGAATACACGGATACAGAGCTTTCCGAATACCGCTTCAGCTGTGAGCCAGGATCCTGTAAATATATCTGCAAAAAGCTACTCGACTGCCCATGTCGAAAATATGGGCACCCGAGTTTGCCAGTGAAACAAACTACAGGTCAGTCATGGGACTGGTATGAGAAATCTTAACTTAACTCATCTAATAATAAGGCTAATCACAGGACCACGCCGCTAACGCGGAACGAGTTTACTCCATTGGATTGCCAGTGCATAAAATAAAGTAAAACATTAAACAACGCAATGCTTTTTAGAAAAATGAAACCATTATAAGACCCAAGTCCCATCACACAATGCAACGCAAACCGGGGGATAGGGTTTTACCTTATAATGGTCAAAAGATGCTTGATACGATAAAACGGATTTAGTATTAGTGTGTATATGTTTTAATAAAAACATTTCAAATATAAATGTATCAATCCTAGACGACATGGGTACCATATATCATGTCACCATACTAGTTCTACAATCAAAACCGCAAGGTCGTATTGGAAATTGGATTTCCATCATGAGTCGAGGCTAGGGGCAAGCTCCTCTCCGATTCGAGACACTCTAGCATATGCCTCAGGATCCCCCACAGTGAACCCTTGGAGCGGTAGGGCCGGCCCCCGCCTATCGTCAGTGGATTGGTTATGCCTGAACACACATTTCCCGGTTCCTTTGAACCTATAATATGACCACTATCGGCCTATAAAAATCTGAGGCGCCTTAAAATCCATCATCCACATAAGTAAAATGTCAGCCAGTTTAAGCACTGACACTACCCCTAGCTAGAAAGAAACGTGTGCACTCCCTACGGTCTGTATCCCGTTTTTGACTCATACCGGGGTGTGAGGCTCGCGAAGTCACGATATACACAAAATTATGCCGTAATAGGTTATACTTTGATCATCCCACAAGGCCCTGCTTTTCAACAAAAGCCTTGATCATTTGCATCTTGGTGTGCCACATTGACAATTCACGCCATGTGATCAATCACTATTAATATATACCAGGTTGTTAAGTAGAGAATAAATCCTCCACCACCAAACAGACATACATTAACAGAAATCGATTTAATTCACATGGAACGAAATCCAATGTCAGACACGCATCCATTTACTAGCTTATGCTCTGGGTCTGAGCGAAAACCAAATCCGAACAATCAATAATAGTCCGGACGGCCACCACGGAAGCCCCTTCAAGGTAGCTACTCCTATCAAGGGTCTCTGTAGCAACACATCCATTCGATGTGAAGATCGTCAGTCTTCAACCACCGTCTTCATCTTTGACTCTTCATCGTCGTAATAATTATTCAGAATGGGTTAAACCCGGTCCTTCCGAATAACTCGCGTATTTTATAATTAAAAATCAAGTACTATAAAAACACATCCAACGCCTCATTCCAATTCAGATTATTCTTCCGAATAAAATATTCACATTAACTTATCAAAGATAAATTCTTTAATTTTATTCTTAAATCTTTCTTTTAAAAATTTATTAAGAAACCAATTTGGTTTTAAATATCACAAATCATTATTCAATGATTATTTAAATTTAGGAAATAAATCTTATCTTTAACTGGGTTGAAGAACTAATGTCATTTTAAAACACCGTTCACGATAAACCAAAAATCATCTTCCATAAAATATGGAATCTTCATAGAAGTCAAATCAATATATAATCGTTATAAATTTCTGTATCCGACCAATAATATAAATGGATTAACGGCAAAGCCTTTTAAATTCCATATGTAGTATCGATTTTCTTTTACAGAAGCTTATCTCGGCTATTATTAATTCAAATTCCATTCGACTCCAATTTAATATATTAAATTGGAAAACTTTACTTTTGGGAAAATTCCCATTTAAATCTTAATAAAATATTTATAAATTCCAAATCATATTTCCACTGTCAAATGAGTTAAAGAACAGATGTCGTCGAAAAACATTGTTCACAATAAACTCAATTCACAAATCCAATTACAAAATATAGTTTGAAACTCTAGTAATCTTAATTTAAAGATTTGTTCTTTTCAACTGGGTTTAAGAAAGGTGTTATTGAAGACACCATTCACGACAACCCAAAATCCAATTTATTTAATTTAATTTCAATTAAATATTCTCTAATTGGAAAACTTCATTAAATCTTAATTTAATGATCTATTCTAGTTAATAACTAGTTCATATAAATAAAAATATATTTTCCAAAATATATTCTTTCATAAAATATTTTTCTAAGACATTTTCTAAAATATACATTTTCTAGAATATCCTTTATTGGAATGTGACTCAATCAACAACCATATATTGCATGAAATCAACAATCATGATGAATAGTTATTAAACATCCAAATGACGACCAGAGTGAAAATTTATAACTATGTGAGCATTAAAGTAAATAAATAACGCTCATCACAGACTGTCAATCCATCGATTGACATATAAGTAAATATTGGGATTAGCGTGTGTCCAATACTATCCCAATACCCGTGTGGGGTTTCATCCATCAAACAAATAATAAATTATTTGTGCTCTTGGGCGATGTGTGAAAATGATCGTCCCAATCACATAAACAAGTCGGGTAACTTGTAAATGGGAGTGTAATATTCAAACTTGAATATACTCAACATTATATTTAACACATCACACATTTCAACATTACAGACATATATTCCTATTCTTCTTATTACATATAAATAACATTACAAATGCAACTATTAAAACTATTCTTTTAATTGTCTCTGAAATGACAGTAAAAATGCTTCTTTAGTTCCAGTCTTTTTATTGAATATAAAAATGTCAATAAAAATCTATCTTTTATTCCAACTCTTGTTATTGTACAAAAATGACAAATAAAATCCATTCTTTCAATTGAAAACAATATTACATGAGAATGTGATCTTCTAACTCTATTCTCTTTAATGATATCAATATCACATGTAAATGTAATCTTCTTTCCTTATTCTCTTTTAATGATATCCTCAATCCTAAGAAACATTGCCTAACAAAAATATTCCTTTAATCATATTAAACATTTCTAAACCAAAAATGAACTTTTTATCGCATTAAACATTTCTTAACAAGAATTGTCCTTTTTATCCTATTTAACATTTATAAACAAAATGCACTTTTTATCACATTTAACCTTTCTAAACAAAATAATAATTTTGATCTAATTCCTTCCAATGACTAAAAATGGATATTTTTGGTTTAATCATTTTTAATAACCAAAAATGTATATTTTGGTGTAATTCTTTTTAAGTGACAAAAATCTCTCTTTTTATCTCATTTTTTTCAAAGTACAAAAATATTCATTTTCGTATAATTCCATTTAAGGTACAAAAATGATAATCTAATCTAATTCTTTTAATGTAAACAAAAATGCTTATCTTGTTTAACTCTTTTTAATGTAAACAAAATGTTTATCTTGTTTAACTCTTTTTAATGTAAACAAAATGTCTATTTTTGTTTAACTCTTTTTAAATGCACAAAAAATGTTTATTTTTGTGTAACTCTTTTTAATGCAAACAAAACTACATATTTTGATCTACTTCTTTTTAATGTACAAATGTTCATTTTTGTTTAATCCCTTTTAATACACAAAAATGTTAATGTTTGTTCAATCCTTTTTACTACACAAAAATATTCATATTTGTTATGTATAAAAAATATAATTCAACAAAAACGATATTTTGTTTTGACACAAATATACTTAACAAAAATGTTACTTTATCTGAGGAAGCATTTAAAAAAATGTTATTATATTCTAAGACAACATTTTTTACTAAAACGACAAATTTGTTTTATAAATTTCAATGTAACAAAATGACTAATTTGTTTGATGACTTTCAATGCAACCAAAAATGACACTTTTATTTATTAAATTTCAATGCAACAAAAATGGCCAATTTGTTTTGAATCCTTTTGATATAATAAAAGTGATAACCTTTAATCCTAATTTTTTAATGCAAAAAATGATACTTTTTAATTAACACAAAATGACTGAGAAAATATGTTGTTTAATTTCAACAAAATGACGGTGAAAAAATGTTGTTTTTAATTTTAACAAAATGACGGTGAAAATATGTTGTTTTTAATTTCAACAAAATGACGGTGAAAAAATGTTGTTTTTAATCTCTTTTCTTATGCACAAAAATGTTTATTCCTAGTTTAATCTTTTAATGACACAACAATGTTCATTTCTAATTTAATGACACAAAAATGTTCATTTCTAATTTACAAAAATGTTAATTTTGTTCTAACATGGTCTAATTAACAAAAAATGTTAATTTTAATTTTAATATAAATCTTATTCGACAAAAGTGATAATTTGTTTTAACACAGATCTTATTCACAAATCAAGTTTTAACAATTAATATGTTAATCTTATTCACAAATCAAGTTTTGACAATTAACATGACATGTTTATGTTAACATAAAAAGGTAATTTTATGTGTTCACAAATTCCTAATCTCGCTTAGCAAAATAAAGATGCTAACTTTATTTCAATAATGAAATATATGTTTACATCTATTTCACAACAAGCGTGATATATATATATATATATATATATATATTTAATTTAACAATTTCCTAATTAACATAATTGTTAATTTCAACAATTTAACAAACATACCAATAACAGATCAAATCAGCCCAAACTTAGTTATGATTAACAAATATTAATTATATAATAAAAGGGTATGATTTCTCACTAATCAAGTTTTAATCAAGAATGTGTTTTTCTTATTCTTGTCAGTTCTAAAATAAAATGACAATTTTTATTTTTTTATTGATTCTAATTCAGCAAAAATAATTTTTTTATGTTGCAACAAACATGATACACACAATTCCATTCACTGATTCATCGCAATACAATACAACCAACATTTCAATAAATATACGAATAATACCAAATTGAATTTTATAGAGAATGAACATAAATTCCAAAATAAAATAAATAAATAATTTTTAATTTAAAAATAGAAATCTCACATTGCTTTTAATTCAGATATGAAATTTCCTGAATTTTCAACATGCTCGGTTTCAGTTCTCGTCAGTGTCATGTCGTAGATCTCCTCTGGTTACTTTTAAAACGAAGAAGACTCCGCCACGATCCAAACGCTTCCTTTCATTGATAAGATGAAGGCACGCAACAAACGTGGATAAAGATCAATCCTAAGTAGCGAATTTGAACTGGAAAACCCATTTTTTTCTCTTTTGAGAAGGAGGATTAACAAAAATTAAGAAAAAGAGGATAATATGAAATTTTAGGGAAGAGGAGGCTGTTTTTCTTTATTTATTTTTATTCTGAGACCTGAAGATTGTAGATATAAAGAGAACAGAGAAGAAAAGGGAAAATAAATGGTGTATTTTCATTTTTAAATGAATTTGAGTGATAAATAGAAGAGTAGAGAGAGAGGAGAGAATAAATGCATATAAAAGAAAGAGAGAGAACATAAGAGAAATAAGAGGATGTATATTTAAGGAATGAAAGTACATAAATGGAATAAGATGCGTAAAAAAAAAGAATGAGGAGAAAGAAATTAATACTAGTAAGGAAAAAAATTAAAAGAATAATACAAAGAAATGAATGCATATTTATTTTTCCCTAAAAAAATTTAATAAGAAAACATGACATTAATTGAGAAGTTGCAAGAGAAAGAAGTGAAAAGGGAAAGAAGAGGAGAAGAAAGAAATATCATGCAATATTTAGGAAAGGATAAATAAATAAATGAATAAATAAATAAAAGAATGTGTCAAATTTGAAGGAGAGGAATGGTGCAGTATTAATGAAACAATGAAGGGAGGAGGACACTGAAAACGAATGCAGGAAAAGAAATTGATAGGATTAAGTAAACAAATTAATATATTAAAGTAAATGATAAATGCATACTTAACGGGGAAAGAGGAAGGTGAAGGGAAAGAAACTAATAGATTAATGGAAATAAATAAATGTATTTAGGGAAGAATATGAAGCATTAATGTTTTATATGTAGTCATTAAAACGTTTTGTATTCTGAGTAGGTATTTCACAAAAAAATAGAGGAAGGAAGGCAAAAGGGGCAGGTAACCAAGCATTTATGTTATGTAATATAAAAAGTTACAACGAAGAGAGAAGGGTAGGGAACCCAAATGATGTCCTTTCCTTTTATTCATGTATTAAAAAATGAATGAACGTGGCACATATAAAAACGGAAGATATATTCTAAATTGAATGTGGCCCTTCCTTTTCGCATCCAAAAATTGGATACAAAGACAGGGTATTAAATGGTAGTAATTCGAATAGGTAATGTGGTTACCCATTATCACACGCACTACATAAATTTTATTTTAATATTAATCCTTGTTTTAGATTCTAAAATAAAATTTAGAACGCTTTACAATCCAATTTTCTTATATAAACATACCAAAAAGATTATACAGATACGTTCATTATATCAATATAAAATCACACTAAAATCCAATATTTTATTATTCACAAGAAATTTCATTATTCACATTAAATTCAATCGTTAATCGTTATTTTATTAACTGATGTCATAATAAAACCAAATAAATTTTAAAGCTAAACGTTAATTATAAATCAATTTTATGTTTTGAATTTTCTAAACCAATACATTCTAAGTTACCTTTAGCATTTTTTTTTACAAAATTTCCTTAAAATAAAATTTTAAATTGGTTCCAAAATTCCGGGTTGTTACACAAACGTTCCACTAAGATTCTATTTATTTGATTTAGACACTAACATAATATCAAATGAGTTTTGATATAAAGACTTTGTTTTGGATTCTCATGAGGGAAAAACCCGTTCCGTGTTATACGGCGTTGTCTTATGAGATATCGTCTAATTCCTCAAGTTGTTTTAAACTGTTTACTTATACCAGTCCCATGACTGATCCGGAGTTTATTTTGTTTTGTTTTCTCTAAACTCTTGGGTGCCCAAATTTGTACGGGCAGTCAAGTAGTTCAGGTATTTCCAGATATTCTTGGAGGAGCTTGGAGCAAGAGGCTTCAACGTTAGTTATCTAGTGTTATTTCCGCTGTATCGTAAGTGTTGTAGTCTGATGATAATGTTTTGTATATACAGTCAAATTTTGTATTTCAAAAGCTGCTATATATTATATTTTATTCCGCTGTGATGTGAGATTCTGTGTTGTGTTTTTGTTCTTCTTTTACCTTGTTCTTCTAAAAAAAATGATTCGTATTTTCGTGATATTTGAGTTGGATGTACGGTGTATGTAGTCAACTCTAATGTTACAGATTTGCGGGTCATTACAGACTTCCATATCAATTTTAAATCAAAATTGAATATTTCATATTATTAGTATATAAATGATAATATTTTCAAAATATATGATTTTGAAATCATTTCCTTTCTGTATTCATAGTAAAAATGAATAAAATCGATATCAAAATCGTTCGTGTTAAAATGGCGCATATCTAATCAATACGGCTTCACATATTATATATTTTCGTGTCCATCCAGAATCGGACATCAAATTTACATTTTAATTCTTTACTGAATATTATTTTAGAATACTCGTCATTTTAAAATATTCATTATTTTAAATTATTCGTTCTTTTTGAATTGGTATCAGACCCAATCAATTACCATATAATGTCCTTTATATGAATTTCATACAACACATGTATACAACAACAATGGTAACATATCATCCATCATCTAGTGTGCATTACACAACTGCATAAGCATTAAATATAAATAATTAACGCTTACCACAGTCTGTCAACCAATCGATTGACATACAACTAAAAAATTGGGATTGGTGTACATCAAATATCATCCCAATACCCGTGTGGGGTTTCGACCAACAAATAATGAATATTATTTGTGCAGTTGGGCGATGTGCAAAATTTATCGTCCCAATTTACGTCAGTTAATTGGGTGTATTTAAACAAATCGTCTGATTTGTAAGTGAATATTTATATTCATTTCAGGAGAATTTTATGCCGTTCACATATACGTTAAAAATATAATTTTTAATGATAAAATAGTTATTTCAACACTTGACTATTTTATATAGTTCATACATTCAATAATAATGATATTTTTATTGTTCTAACATTTTATTCAACACATAAATATTTTTAATACTTTATTAGAAAATTTCGACATTATAACGACGTGATATTAGAACCGTAATAAGGTCTAGCATTATCCCTATCCTAATATCGGCTCGCGCCATACACTTCAATCACAATCAATTCAAACAATTCCACAATCAATTTTACAACCACAATCCAAATTTCACAATACAATCCAAAACAATCAACCATGGTTTTGTACAATAAATAGTGTCAGGAGCTACTAAGCCCCATCTGCAACCTAGAATATATTTAACTATAAAATAATTTGAGAGATAAAGAGTTCTCACATTGGGATCCACTCCGCCATTGTTTTCTAACGCTCTGATTTGTTGTTCTAGTCCCAGAATTTGCAAACAAGCTCCAATCACTACGCCATAGATGTCCTATGACAACCCCAGAGAAGTGACGCAGTAGGTGCCAAAAATTGTTGCTATAAGAAAAAAATGATCTGTGGCAACACTTTTTTGTGGTTGTCTTTTGCAGCGTTGACTTATAGTCCATGGCAACGCCTTTGCGACTCTATGGCAATATCGGTACAGGTGTTTCCATAGGTACCAATACAACCAAAAATACCCTTTCGCAATTGCCAAAAACAGTTGTAACATGTCTAGTACAGCTGGCAATTGTAATAAAGTCAACCTTTTTTACGACTGTTTCTAGCAGTTGTTAAAATTTGTTTTACAACTGCTAATAGTAATTACACCTCAACTGCTATTAATCAAAGATTTCATAATATTATAATAAATATTATTATAACGTAGTATTTTATTCGAATAAATGTTTTATTTCAACATTTCAAATGGTACAATTTTTTTGACTACACTATTGTACATTCACTCGTATATTACACAATCATTCATATTTAGATACATTCCTCACTACATTGTCAATCGATTCACTCGTATACAAACTTATACATACAACCATAAATAAGAAAAAAATAAACGAAAATGGTTATATAGACTACTACCTTTATTTTTTCCCTTTCGATGATTCGCTCGCAACCGCAACTTCTCTAGTTCAATCATGAATGGCCTTTGATACATCGGCAATACTTCATCATTGATCGCCTTTAATTGATTTAACACAACAAAATTTATTTAATGGTAATGAAAACAAGAAAAACAGCTATATGTAAGACGGACTGCAAACTTAGTTGGAAAACCAAGTTGTGGAAAATTCAGTTGAAAAACTGAGTTATGGCGAACTCAGTTGGAAACCGAGTTGTGGCAAACTCAATTTGACGACTGAGTTGCGCGATTTAGAGTTGCGTTGCTTGATTTTGAGTTGCGTTGCATGATTTTACGTTGCGTTGCACGACTCTGAATTGTGCAACTCAGTTGCAAGACTGAGTGAATGCGCGATTTAACTTCAAAAATGAGTTGCAAATTCAGTTCGCAGAACTTAGTTGCAAACTCTGTTTGCAACCGTGTTGCGGAAACTGAGTTGCTGCAACTCAGTTTTAAACTGAACTTAGTTTCAGAAATATATGTAAACAATATGTTGAAGCAAAACAAACCAGAAAGCAAACATTGCAGCTGAAACTGTCATTACATTGTACACAAATGGTCCTACAATTAAATCCGCTGGCCTTTAAATAGGTGCTTCCCTGGAATGTGCATCCTCAACCTTTGAATAGGTACTTGCATTTCTTCTCATCATATAATACTGCAAACTAACTGAAAAGTTGCTAGTAAAACTTGTCTAATTCTAATCATGACTATGAACAAAAGTTATACATGTGCTATCAGATCAAAGAACATGGTAAGAACCTTGTCTCTGCTATTAGGCATGGTATAAAATCAGCACCGGCTGTCACGTTTACAGACCTAAGTACAAATCAGTTGAGAATTGAATTTATTTCTTCATGTATGTTGTAATACAGCATTTTTTTCACCATGTATAAGAAATAAGTATATGTTACTATAACTAAGGATGCCATCCCTTTCCCTATATTTGCTTGAGAAAAACCAAGGGAGACCATACAACTGTTGTCAGTATCCAGATTATAGTGTTGACTGACGCATTAAGGAGTTCAAATAACATGGGATTCACTTAAATATATCCAAGAAACATTTCAACTAAGGATATCTTCTTTCGTGCATTTCCTCGGGCAAAGCAAGGTAAGCGTAGGTTTTTGGCTACAGTAATGACAAATAATTAATTTAACAATGAGTTAAAAAAATATATGAAGCAACGTCAATACCAAACATCAACATGATTTTTAAATTTTGCATGAGTTATGTATTACGCATGTTACAAATGTTATGTTATTTATTGTTTGATTGGAATAGCAGAGTAAAAGCAATTTCAAGTATTTGAGAGTGTTTATTTGTGTAATAATGCACAATAGTTTACGTTTTGTGTAAAAATCCAAATACAAAATTTATGCACTAGGATGTGAGTAACTGTTGTAAAGCATGTGACGGTGATACAATACAATTCTGCATCTGTGCTTCATGCATTTGAAAAAAGAAGGCAACTGATAACAAAAATAAGGAGGGAGGGGACAAGGCAAATTCAGCGTGATACTAACTATTGAATGGTGTATAACATATGAATGACATAATTCATGTTCGTAAGCATGTACTACCATATTTCTCTTTGTTAATGCCACATCACACTAAATGAAATAAAAAAACTTATATTATTTTCTATAAACATTAATTCTTAAAACATCCCTCCAAAAATTATCTATTTTCCAAATCATTGTTATTTCCACCATCTACAGTTCTAATTTAACCAACTTTTAACAGGTGATCCCCATCACCATAATTATCTACTGTCACTTCGACCACCATCAACCGGTTCCTAGTCAGGCGGTATGTCGCAACTTCTAGCATTCATCCATTAGAAAATCAAGTTCATAAGTAACAAGAGTTACCACCCAACGTGTTTATAGGTAAATTTTATCCACCCTTACATGTTTTCATATACAAATACATGATTATTGATAACAACCAACAAATGCATGAAAATTACTCTTATCTGTAGTACAATTGTCGCATGCATAATAGTACAAGCCCTAATATACATTTTCCTCTTCGTTGCATCCATCACATTTTTTTGGGATTATTAAAATGGAGTTAACTAATGAAGAAATAAATCCTGTATTACAACATACTATTATAGACTCAAGTGTGCAATATACAAATTCCCGTCATAAGCATACTGCCAGAACCATCAGCTTCAAATCTCAATTATTTATTTATGAAGGGAAATTTTCTCACGTTGGAAATAATTTGGTGATAAATAATTATCCACAAACAATACAACATTAGATTCGAAGCTTGTCTGACACTAACCCACTTGAAGCAATAAAATATTTTCCTATTGTTTCTAATTGCTGCCAAATTCTCAAAGCTATCAAACAAATCAAAAAAAAAAAACACTAAGAGTTTCAAAACCTCATAGACTCCAAATCATGCACCTACTCCTGACATGCTAGCGAGTACTGACAAGACAAAACCATTGTAGAGACCTTGAAATCCAGAAGCAGACTTAACGCTATCAACCACTTGAGAAAAGAACAATTTTTGAGTACCTCCTGCACTAATCTGAAGGAGAGATTTGATAGTGTCAATTGGATGAGTAACGGAGGAGGTGAAAGCAACGGAGGAAGCAGCGACTGAGATTGATTTTGGGTGGGAATGATTTTGGAAATTTAGGGTTTTGGATTGATTTTGGAAATTTGAACGAAATGAAAAGGGAAGCGGTGAATGAAAATAAAAGGGGAAAAATGAAAATTGGTGAGCTATGGATGGGCGCTTGAGATTTTGTTTTAACTCAAGGTGTGGATCGATGAGAAGTAATTCCTTTTATTAATTTTTTTAATTAGAATATATCTATAGCTACTGCAACACACTTTATTATCTATGCTAACACATTGAAGCGTGTGTTGCAATAGACAAAAAATAGCATAGCAATGGAAACATTGTCGCTAGCAACACCATGGATTTCCATTGCGATAGGCCATCTATGGCGTAGTGAATCTTCACATGATCTTTTTCCTTAGCTTAAACGCGTGATTCCGGACAACTTTCGCGTGACCTTTCTACCGAAAATGCTCCAATTCGCCAGAATTTGCGAAAAGTCATAAATCAGATAGCAGAATTTGGACGTGTTTTTTGAACAACTCCGCAATCTAAAATACGACTTCTATATAGTCAAATCGAAGAGAAAATCATGCTCCTCGATTTTGGCACTGTGGAGTTTTGGCCAGAAGCGCACGGTTTGAGAGTTATTGGCTTCGGAAGATCAGGGGGTTAAATGCATAACTGAAAATTATAAACATCGGACTTTTAGTTGGAGGGCAGTCCGCGATCGAAGGTGGATGGCCAGAGGTGGTGGAATGGGCTGTTGGCGGTGGCGACGTCGGTGGTGGTAGGACCCACGGTGCTGGTTGGTGATGATTTGGGGTTTAGGGATTTAGAAATGGAGAGAGGAGGAGGAGGAGCGGGAAGAGGAGCACTGTGCGGCGGCGTAGCGGTGGCAAGCCGGAGGCGGTGCGGCGGTGAGGCGCAAGGGCTAGCAACGATGTGTTTTTTTCTTTTTTTAAGAACGACGGGATAGAAAGAGAAAGGGAGGGGGTTTGACCAATATATAATTTATTTATTTTTTAATTCCAAAAAGTTAGTTTTTCATTCGAACTCCAAATCGAACCCAACAACTGTCCCACCTAGTTAAATACCCCCATTCCGAACACAATGGGATATGTTTCATAAGCCAGTTCGACTATTTCGTTTAGTTTTTCTTTTAAATTAAAATATAAATTAATATATTGAATTTTTAATGTACATTTTAATTTACCGAGTCCACCTACTGACTCTAAGAATTCCCAAAAAAAAATATCTAGCTATGCATTGATGATACGGTCCTAACAAAACTAATTTCATTGAATTTGGAGGTCATTTGAAAAATGGACATTTTTCCAGTCGATTAAATTCAAACTGAAATTACCAAACACGTTTAAATTCACTATGCTCACATATTAATTCCAAAAATTATGAAATTTGAAAGTTAACAAAAATTTGATATTCCGGATCCAACAAAAGTGGTTTCATAAAAAATGGAGGTCGTTTGCAAAATGGCTATTTTTAAGGGCTATATATTATATTAAAAAATATAAAAATTTTATAGCGACTATTTCAAATTTCGAATTTCAAATTGGACATAACATTCAATTTATATTATGAAATCTGAATTTTTCACATTTGTTAGAAAGATATAATTAAATAGATTCTAATGTTTTTGGTTTTACTGAAATCTGATTTATACTGAATTCTGTATATTCATTCAAACTTAGAAATCAAAATTTCAAACTACCATGCCATTTTTGGCTCGTTATATAATTAAAATAAATTTATACGTTCTAATTTCGATTTAAATAAATTTATAGTCGCCATTATTTAAAATAAATCATTTAAATTATTGAAAATCCATTAAATTAGCTAAAATAAAATTTTTAATTTGATTCAGAATATCTGGGTTGTTACGAATCATATACCCCAGGTAAGGGGAATGTGGTAGCAAACGCATTGAATAAGCATAGAATGACTTTGAGTCCATTGTTTGTAGAGTGGTAAATGTAATGACCCGCAATGGCAGAGGTATTGTAATTAATTTATTTAATTTTTTAAAAGGTAATTAAAAGAATTTATTTGTCGTGGAATTATATAATGGTGAATATTTAATTAAAATAATAAATTAAATAATATATTTAATTCTGAAATAATCAAAATGGGCTGAAATGGCGATATGATGTGAACTGGGTCATCTGTGATATTTAATTCAGTTTAGATTTGAATTAGAATATCAAATATATTATTTGAATGACAGTTTGAACGTATAATTTTATTATAATTAAAATCGAGCTTGAAATGGCGCTGCAGTTCGTAAATTGGCGATTCGAACTTCAACTGAATGTACAAGATTCGTTTTAAACTGGATTTCGGTGAAACAAGAAACGTTAGGAGCTAGTGGATTATATCTTTCTAGTGGAAGAGAAAAATCGATATTTCGTCCTGTAGATTTTGATTTACGTCCAAATCAAATTTCAGAAAAGTCGTTGTGGAATTCCTTTATAATTTATAAAGGAATTATTTATATTTTAAAAAGGAATTTCAATATAAATCGAATATTGGGTTGACCCAGATTTGAGATATCGAGCTAGAAAACCATATAGGAATACTCTAGAGCTGTATGGTATTCCACTGTGAATATATACGATAATATTTATTTTTGAATATTTAATTTAATTATATTTAAATATATTTATATATTTAAATGGGTCATTTAGAGCTTTAAAAATAGCCAGTTTTACAAACGACCTCAGAATTCGACGAAACTAATTTTGTTGGATCCACAATATTAAATTATTGCTTGATTTCAATATTCGTGATTTTTGAAGTCAGTATGTGGTCGTACCGATTTTTAAGGTGAAAAACAGTCGATATTTGGACAGTTAAAATTACGCTGTGTGAGCATACGAAGTCGGAATTCGACGAAACCAGTTTTGTTGGGACGGTAATATCGAACTCTAGCTACATGTCCAGTTTGGTGATTTTTGAATAACGTATGTGGTCGTAGGAATTTTTAGAAGGCTAAAAAAAATATAAAATAATGAAAGAAAAATATCCTTACTCATTTACAGGTCAAAGTAAAGGCCACGTATGCTTCTTTTTCAAACTCACAATACAATCCCATCCTGTATATAACCGGCGCCACCACTTTCTTCTGAAAACCCATAAACTCAGCAAAAATCGAGAGGAATAAAAAAAAAGAATTCGAAATAAAATCTATAAATTAGGGAACATATATATATTAGTTCCTGGTGGATTTCTCTTCAACTTAGTACTAGTTTCATGAAGTTCGGTTGTTGTTTGGTTCATCGCAGTTTTGGTACAGCGTGGGTTTTTGAACTAGGGTTGGGAACTAGCGAATGGTGAAGCATCGATTAAGGTTCTCGTTGTCATTTTTGAACTCGGGGCTGAAATTGGTGCTTGCGAGCAAAACAAGAGAGGGATCGGTGGAAATTTACGTCGATGTTGCACTGTAGCTGGCACTCGACGCATTCTGCTGTGGGAGACTGAGTTCGATGGTATTAGTACGGGATGGAAGAGGAAAGAAAGAGAGAAACTGTGGATATTTTTGTTTGATTTGTAGAGTAATGGAGGAGGAGAACGTGGAGGATGAAGTGTTGAAATGGTGGGAGCGGCTGTTGTGAATACACGGTGGGTGTTTTGGGGAAGAAGGCAAGGGGAACGGGTTGGGTATTTCAGGGTGGTTGGGCCGTTTTAAAAGGGTAAGGGCCCATGGTTAAATAACTCAAGTTTTATTTAATTTATATTGTATTCAATCTTGTAAAATCAATAACTTATTCATATGAAATCGGAATCACGAACCGTAAGTTGCGTTGGGACCGTATGGACGAGAACTTCAAAATGGAGCTGACTGGGAGTAAATCCGAGCTCAATACAATTTATAGCAAAATAAATTATTTGTTTGAATCAAGCTACAATTATCATTATTTAACGATGATAGTCCAATGTGAGTAAATCTCACTAACTCTGAACAGTTTATAATTTCATGTTGTATTTTTAGAACTGTTAAATATTGGATGTTTGATTGTGTACTGAGTGTTTGATTGAACTGCTAGACAGTTAGTTGAATTTCTATATTGATTCTGTTTAACAGAATATAACATATGGAACTGAAAGTGATGTAATCTATATTGCTTAACATCTATGACGCAGGGAGACAGGTTGGAGGAATCCGACTGGATTCCTCAACATTTATTTACTGTTTTCATATATTGTGATATATGATGTGATGTATATCTGTTATGGATTATGTGTGTTGGAATGATGTTGATCATTGTTATTTGATATTTTAAATATCATAAAAGACCCTGGGATGTAAAAAGAATTATTTCAATGTACATTGAAATAAAGGGATTTTATAAAATCAACTGATTTTATAAAAGGAAATATTTCGAAAGTAAATAAAAGGGAAAATTTTGTTTAAAACGAATAGAGTTTTATAAAAGGGAAATCATTTGTAAAGTGAAGAACTGTTACTAAAAGTAAATCTTTATCAATGAATAGTTTAATCGAGTTAAAAGGAGTTAATCGATGTTAGTTTAATCGGAAGGAGTTAATCGATGTTAGTTAAATCAAAAGGAGTTAATCGATGTTAGTTTAATCGATTAGGGTTAAAGCAAATGAGTTAATCGAATATAATTATTTGAATAGAAGCAAATGAGTTAATCGAATATAGTTTATTCGAATAGAAAGTAAAAGGAGTTGATCGAATATAGTTTATTCGAATAGAAAGTAAAATGAGTTAATCGAATATAGTTTATTCGAATAGAAAGTAAAATGAGTTAATCGAATACAGTTTATTCGAAGAAAGTAAAAGGAGTTATCGAATATAGTTTATTCGAAAGGAGTTAAGTGAAATGAGTAAATCAATAGCGTTAGTCAAATAGAGTTAATCCAATAGTGTTAGTCCAATAGAGTAAATTGATAAGGATTAATCGAATAGAGTTAAGTGAAAAGAGTCAATCGAATATAGCTATTCGAAGGAAGGTTAAGTAAGGAAGTTAGTTAAAGAAATATAAAGTGAACTTTGCCTATTTCAAGGTTAGAAACATTGTTCAGTTAAGGTCTGAGAGGTGGTATTACCCCAACTTGATTGACTTCATTTTTTACTAAGGAATGGTTAAGGTTCGATAGTAAAGGATGGTTAAGTGAATTTAGTAATTAAAGGAAATGGTTTGAGTTGGCATCGCGATAGTTTGTTTAAACATCTGTCTAAGTCCAATGAAGAAGCTTTGGAAATGTTTTCCAAATAAGAAACCAGAAATGTTTTCTAATAAAGAAAACAAGAAATGGAAATGTTTTCCATTGTTAATAACGTATATTTTCCCAATTTAGAAAATAAGAAATATTGAATATAGAGAAATAGGAGATAAGTAAATTAATGAAATAAAGAGATAAATGTTGAATGATGTTTGATCGATATAAATTTCCATTTGGAATTAATATCGTTGTTTGCACACCTGTTTTTCTTCGATAGTTAAATCACAGACTATCGAAGTTTTGACCATTTTAAAGTTGTTAATATGGAGAGACCGGTTGGATTATTATCCAAAGAACCACTCTGTATTAGCATAAGCGTTGCGAATCGTATATGCCAAAGGAAATTGAAGACGGAGTTATGCAAGGGCTATCCTATTTACAGAATAGTGCCTTCGGTTCATCCTGTTCCTGGATGACTTGTATGGACGGATGTCTGACAGAGTATTTCCTGACGATCACGTATATTGATTTCTCCAACTGTACCAAGAGTGGAAGCGGAGAAGGAAACTTCTTTTAGCTAACACATAATGTATGGTTGAGGATGTCAATCGGTGATTTGATGGATTTGACGATGTGGCATTCAAAGTGAATCTGGCGTGATGATAAAGCGTTGCTTCTAGCCTCACATCCGGTAAATGACAGAAATCGGGCAGGCAGCATGGCTAAGTCGGTCGCACCGAAGTAGGGTGCATAATCACCTGATCTAGAGTTTCATTTACTTCTAAAAATCCATTGTTGATGCTGTCCCATTCGGGAAACGGTTGCTGATCCCGACCGTTGGTGATATACATTCGATACACTCAAGCGAAATGAGTGGCCGGTCATGTGTGGCCGGGTTGCAAGATGTTCTTGTTGAACCCAGTGTATTCCTCTCTAGAGGTACACTAGCGAAAGGTGGTTCCATACCTTGTCATAGTTGGAAATCCATTACCCAATACGTGCTTGCGGTTTTGATTGTATACTATGTATGTAGAACGTGAGATGAAAGCGTTTCTGCTAGATGATTATTATATTGTGTTGATAGACATTATTATAATATCAAAAGGTTTTGATATAAAGATAATTTGGATCCTCATAAGGGAAAAACCCGTTCCATTATACAGTGTGGTCTTATGAGATATCGTTTAATTGTTCGAACTGTTTTAAACTGTTTTACTCACACCAGTCCCATGACTGACCCGGAGTTTATTTTGTTTTGTTTTCCCTAAACTCTTGGGTGCTCAATTTTGTACGGGCAGTCAAGTAGTCGGGATTTACAGATACTTGAAGAGCTGGAGCAGGAGGCTTAGGACTTTATATAGCTATTGTTATTCTGCTGTATTGTAAGTGATGTACTTGATAATGTATGTATATTCAGGTACAAATCTTTTATTTCAAAGTTATGTTATATGTTATTCGTTCCGCTGTGAGATTCTTGTTACTCTGATGTTGTGTTCTTCTTCTTCTATTCTAAGTTTCTATCTTATCTTTCCTAACCCTCTATTTTCTTTCACTAATAACCGATATTTTTCGACGTTTGGTTAGTCATCATTGAGTTTATAGCGATAACCAAAGTCGACAAAATCCTGGGTCATTATAGTAAAGTTTGAAGTTTATCTCATCGTTCGATTTTAGACCATCTAATGATTTTACATCCAAATTATTGGCATTGTTGGAGGTGCAACCTACTCTCTTAGAGCACATTGGATCCAGTCAGCACGAGGATCAACAGTTGGCAGACGTCATGTACTGACTTTGTAAAGGACATACCTCTAGTCACTTTGCTAGTTACTTTGTGGATGAGAGAGGGTGGCTACGTCAAGATGGGAGATTGTGTGTTCCTAGAGTTGATTTGTCAAGATCGGTTTTAGAGGAGGCTCATCACTCTTGGGTGAGTATTCATCCCGGCGATGATAAGATGGTTATAGGTACAAGGAGGGGTTTTTCATTGAATTGGGATGAAAAAGGATGTAGCAGAATATATAGCTCAATGTATCACTTGCTAGAGAGTTAAGACAGAGCAGAGGAAATCTGGTGGATTACATCAGCCTCTAGACATACCACAGTGGAAGCGGGAGAGCATATCTATGGACTTTATAGATGGGTTGTCGAGATCGAGGAGGGGAAATACCAATATTTAGATTATAGTTGACAGATTGACTAATAGCGCTCACTTTATCCCAATCAAGAGTAAGCGGACAACAGCTTGGTTGGCATCAGTATATCTTAAAGAGATTGTTCAACTTCATGGAGTACCCTCTAGTTTTGTTAGTAACTGAGTCCCCATTTTTACGAGCGAGTTTTGGAGGAGCCTACAGGAGGAAATGGGAACAAAACTACGGTTTAGTACTACCTATCACCCTCAGACAGATGGACAAAAAGAAAGAGTAAATAGGATTCTCGAGGAATTATGATGGCTGTGTATCCTAGACTTCGGAAGGACTTGGGAGGTGCATCTTCCATTAATAGAGTTCTCATATAATAACAACTATCAGACGAGTATTAGTATGACTCCCTTCGAGGCACATTATGGAAGACCCTTGTAGATCACTAACATGTTGGTGGGAGTCTATGAACAGACTTCTACATGGACCTGAGATGGTTAGAGAGACTTCACATAAGATAGATTTGATTTGGAAGAGGATAAAGGCAGCTCAAGACAAGCATAAATCGTATTCACTTCGGAGGAGGATAGACCTAAAGTTCTAGGTTGGGGATATGGTCTTTGTTAAGTTGTCACCTTCAAGGAGTGTTGTTTAGTTCGGCTCAGTAGGGAAGTTGGCACTGAGGTTTTAGGGCCATTCCCTATAGTAGAGAGGATAGGTCAGATGGCCAACAGAGTTAGACTACCAGAGAGACTGGAAGAAGTTCATGATGTATTCCATATTTCACACTTGAGGAAGTGTCTGCATGATTCCGCAGTAGTAGTATAGTCGAGTACCCTAGAGGATATAGATATAGAGAGAGGGAGGAATTAGTCAGGAGAGTTCCTACTCGGATATTAAGAGCTGAAGTTAAGAAGCTACAGAATAAAGATATCAAGCTTATTAAGATACAGTGGCAAGAAGATAGCCACGACGCGACTTGGGAACCAGAAGATAGGATTTGCGCTTCTTTTCCATTTCTCTTTAAGAGTACGCTCTTAACTCATTCCTAAACTTTGAATTTTAATCTATTTTTCCTATCGTTTGAATCATAATTCTTAGGTAGAAGCCTATGGATGGTAGGAAATGGTTTAAAACATGTTAGTAGAGCATGTAATGGTTGGATGGAGGCAAGTGTTTGCTCGTGGATGCATATATATACACTAGGCACTAGATTAGGGATCGGTTGAACTAGGACACTTACATATTGCATATGGATGTGTGTGCATCTTAATTTATTTTAAATATGGATGAAAAATGGTTGAATTATCACTTGGATGTTGCATTCTGGTGAATGGTTGTTGCACACATATAGAATATGTATCATTAGGATTTTTTTGCATACATATTGGATGCATGACATATACATGAATTTCATTAAGAAGGTCAAATGAATCAGTAGACCGCCTTATTTTCACATTAGCTTAAGGACATATACACAACACCTTTGCATATGTTCATTCCCAACATTAGAAATTATAAGAAAAATGGATGCCAATGGTTGATGGTTGAGTGGATGGGTGTAGATAATGGTTGATAACATTCTTCTAGCCTTGGAGAATTCAAGGACGAAATTCTTTCAAAAGGGGAGACTGTAACACTTTGAATTTTAATAAACAATAATTAAATAAAGAAGAGTAATAAAACAGATATTAATTAAAATAATATTCAGAATTGGGTAAAGACGATTTCACCGTCAAGTCTGTTACGAAATTTAGGTTCGAATAGACTTTTAGTTTGCGTTAAACAAACGAAAAATGAACAAGTTATGATTAGTTCAAATTTGAAGTTCAAGATAGAAATTTAAATAAATAATCAAGACAACCACGATTTTGTGCTTGGTACGATGTCAAGCCCGCTTTGTGTGCCTCTAGAGTCCTCTTGTTGATGTGTTTTTAAGGACTGAGATTGAAATCCTAAAATCCTAAGGCTTGAATTATCCTTCAACACCTATAAATTGATAGCTACCCACACTTTTCCCCCACACTACTTCTTATTTATTTTCTCAGCCCCCACTCCACTATGTTCTAAAATGAAATAAAACTAGGGAATTGGTCGGAGTACTGTCCAATTATAGATCTAAAGGAATCTTCTTCTTCTTTTCTTAAAAGGCCTTTTGTTGATTTGCCATCTTTTCTTTGTCAGTTTTATGTGATTTTTGGATCAGCTATTTACATAAGAAGGATTGAAACAGTAAAATAGTTTGGATCTACAAGTTTTACATATACAGTGTTTATAATTTTGTATTCTGCAAGTTATTATCCAATCCATTTGCTGTATATGTTTATTCTTTTTCAATTGTTTATTTATTTGCAAGCAATTCTTCTTCTTTATTCTCTTCTCTACAATGATCTTATTTACAGTCTTGCAATGTCCTATTTTATTTAATTGTTCATTTCTGAGTCTAGGCCTTACGAATAGCCTAGACCAATTTCTCCTTTTTATTTACTTTTGCATTGAGCTAAGCCAACGAGAACCTAGGCCTTTATCATTTAAATTGAGTAAAAATGGAAATAACATTGAAAGTATGTCAAACAGGGGACTTTACGCATGTTGGGAATTGTTGAATATTATATTCAAATAAAGGACTGTAAATTGGGATAAATTAAATTGAAGAATATTCAAATGTACGAATTGGAATAAATTGCTCTTAATGGGCAATTCAGTAACACGTAATTGAAAAACATGTAAACTGGAATAAACTGAGCTTAATTGGACATTAAGTAATATGTAACTGAAAAACATGTAAACTGGCATATATTTTATTTAATTGAACATTAAGTGACATGGGAAAAGGGTATATAACTGTACAGTTAAAGCGCTCAACGGTTCTATATCTATAGAGGTGTAAAAATATGTAGTAGGGATAAAGCGGGGAAATTGCGGGGATATAGAGAAGTGCAAAAAGGTTCATTAGGTGTAAAACATGATATTTAAAAATAATTAATTATCATTCTCACATAACTTTTGTAGGACAAATGAATACTAATTAATATTATATGACAAGATAATATAATATCATGGTTGTGCACACTAGATTTGATTATTATTGTAGATTTCTACCATATATTGGTCAGTTACTGCCTAAAATAAGCAATTTTCACTAATTTTTTCATTTCTTTTAAAAAGGAACTGGTCAAATCATCATGTGTATACTAATATTGCTAAAGCAGACGCTAAATAGCCTTGATTTAGCGGGCGAAGCAGAAAATAGCGAGGTTTAAGTGGATCTACTGTTCCTCGGCGCTAAATTGAAATGACGTAGCTGTTAAAGGGTGTTATAGGCTATAGCGAGGATATTTTAGGGCTTTAGCGGGGATTTAACTGCATAGGTACATAAAGATTGCATTAATTTGAACATTAGTTACAACCTAGGAATTATATAACATGGTTATATTGGGATTATTAATAAATTTAAATGTGTTAAGTTAAAATTATGAGATTAATAAGCTAAGAGGGAGTCCATTCCAAGTGGGGATATAAGGGGATCGTAGAAATCCTAGTTATAAATTAGGGACCAAGTCTACGGGTAACTTGTGTCAAGTGCATGTTTTTTTGGAACCTGTATCAGTCAGTATCCCTTTGTTATCACGGAGTCTCGCACTAACTAGAGGCTAGGGCACGTTCTACTGAACTAGATAGTAAGTGGTTCAAACGAGGAAGGTACGGACGCGTTTCGGTGGAAACATGAGCGTGCGTTGTTCCGATTGGGGAAGATAAGATGGTGTAATGCATATGATTAATGCTCTGTCTTTTTAATTGATGGGTTCAGGATTGATAACCCCGAATTCCATAGTTGGCACTGGTTATTCACATTTGGGTAAAGAAACCGATCGATGGGTAGAAATTAGGTAAAGCCTCATTATGATATTTTGGTAGTTGGTGCATCAATTTTCAGACATGAATGAGAAGCCTATCTTATTTGTTGTTTTCCGCTATTTTACTTACGCTTTTATGTCCATTTTTTTTAGAACTATTCATTTGTCTATATACTTCCTTATCTTATGCTCAAGCAAGAAATTAATAGAACTATGTCTGCTCTAGTTTGTATTCTCCTCCTCACTTCCTTCCCCTAGGTTCTCAGGGTAGAGGATCGCAACAATGACTTTTGATCTTTTGGCTCAATTTGGATTTAGACTCATTCTAGTTTTGTGTATTATTTTAGTTCTTGTTTTCTAATCATTGTAATGACATATGCGAGGGATAGCTTTTGTGGGTTTACTATTGTACTCTGATATTTTCCATGAGACAGTATATTACCATGACATGATTTTCTCATTTTAATAATAAATATTTAAAGGTTTCCACTTTATTTTGCAATTCTGTCTTGTGAATTTTAGTATTTGCGTTGTTACTTTATACCTAAGCACTTCACAAAACTTAACGCATCCTCATAAGGGTGACTTTAAGGGATATGGGATGTCGTAGGTGAACTGCACCAAATAGTTGCGCATGTGAACCATTGTAGTGGTGCAGCAGCACCACTATGTGGTGCATCTGCACAACTGATGTGGTGCAAATGGTGCAGATGCACCACTAGGTGGTGGTGTTTCACTACTGCAATGGTGTGCAGATGCACCACTACGTGGTGCAGTTCCTCACTGGTGCATTTGGATCACTATAGTGGGGAATATGTACACCCCCACTGTGGCGCATTCTTCAATTCTAAAGTGTAATCAGATAAATTTATTATGTAAAATCGGATTACAGGAGCTACTAATATATCATCAAATCCCAATTGATAATATAAATTTATCTGCCTATCTACTTTACCCACATTTCAACATCATACTCTCTTGCTGCCTATCTACTTGGTCAGTGAAGCTTCAGAAATTGCAGTGATTACATTATCAAATTTATACAAACTTAAGGAGTTAAATTGAATAATGCAATTGTAACGACCCTGATTTTTTGTCGATTAATTAAAAAATATTTAATACGGTTTTAAATGTTGAATTGATAATATAAATCAATTTTTATATTGAGTTATCAATTTATTAATCGAAATACGATTTATTTCGAATATAAATAATCATTGTAATACTAGAATCTGAAATAATTCAGATGATTTATATCAATTTTTATTTGAGTATAAATGATAATCAAAATTTATTATCAATGAATTTATTGGTTTGAATTTAATTTATATTATATTGATATAAATTTATATCTTCTCCATACGATCAAATGGGTCTTCGAAACCTATTCCATCGTGTTCAGAACAGTGGTATAACCCTAGGAATGCCAGTTTTTGCACTCAAATAGGGGTTCAAAATTTCGAGATAAATTAAATGGAATAAATTCACATCAGTTCCAAATCAATATATACATATAAATATATTTTCCTTTCTTCCTAAGCTGAATACACTACACAACGTACCCTAGCTATACCATCTTCTCATTTCTATTCATGTACGATATGTCCCTTTCCTTCCCTCCAAAGTAATCTGTGATTTAATTGCAAGTGTACGTATGGTTTGCCTCTCCTCGTCTGTATAACTACGATACCTTCCCCTCATTTCTGGCTGCTGAAAACATAAAATCAATTCCTTTATTTCACCTTCTGCCAACAAATCAAAACCGTGATACCTTATTTCATTTTTGTTCCTGAAACAACTCGAGGTCGCGTGCTAAACTACTTCAAATCGAAGCCAAGAAGAAGGTGCTCGCAACGAGGACTTCGACAACTTAAGGTCAACGACAAGGGTTCGACTTTGGTACGCGATGGGGATATGGAGTTTGCGAATTCAATATCGGTTTGGGACGCTCGATTTTAAAGCAAGGAAGACAGGGTTTCGGCCTAGCGACAACATGGTTGAGGGATTGATAACATGAGTTAAGGGAGGAAAGCGAAGGACAGGTGGTGGATTATAGGAGTGGTAACTGGCTTCTATAAGTTCTTCAGTGGTCACGATTTCAAAAGCGATGACATGAAGAGGAGGAGTACGGGATGGGAAAAATGATTGCGGCAACCAGCAATGGTGCATGTAGAAGATGGGTTCGCACTTGCGTGAAATCTTGGAAGAGGCGATGGGGCAATTTCAACCGGAATAAGGATTTGAGTATAACGGAAGTCATAATTTTCTCTGTGGAATGCGTAAGCTTGTTGTAGAACGCGAGCTATGGTTAGTTTAGGTTTCATCAGGCGATTGTAATGGTGACGGGCAGATGAAGCTTTGAATGTTGAAATCGATGATGGTGGTTGTAGTACTCTAGACAGTCAGAATGGTCAGAATTGACAGTCAAAAGGAGGGGCAACACTGGTTGGGTTTTTAAGCACAGGTTGGCTTGTTCTGATCAAGAAAGAAATTGATTAGAATGTAGGTAATCGTTTTAATTTAGTAATTAAAATTTCAATTATATCTAAAATGTTTGAATGCTTATACAATGAATTTCAAATTCAAACGAAATCAGATTCGCACACCATTCGAAGTTCAACGGAATCAAAACATAAAAGCAACAAATTAAAATCAGGTGAGTAATTCTTACTCAAAATTTATTTAAATTTATTTTTATCGTTAAAAATAAGTTGTTGACTACTTGGATGTGTTTAAAAATTGTTCATCAGTGTTAGCTATTGTATATATATTAGTTATTAAGGCTTGGTGTTTGTGGCTATTATATACATGCAAAGACTTCCAACACGAGATAGACTATACAAATGGAGAGTAACGCAAGATAGATTATGTGTGTTGTGTGGTGCATCGGAGGAAACTCATGAACATTTGTTTTTTTCATGCAACTATTCTAAAACTATTGCTCAAAACTGCATGGTAAAAGTCGATCCTATGAATCAAATTTGGGATCTACAGGTAATAGCAACATACCTGGCCAGGCACCCGAATAATGATGGTCTGATAGCCAAACTCGACAAGATTGCCTTGACGTATGCTGTAGCTGCAATTTGGAGAGAACGAAATGTGAGAATTTTCAGAGGGAAATCAAATTCAGCGAAGATGGTAAGTAAATTGGCCATTATCGACATTATAACAAGTAAACGAAGAATCAGCGGGAAAGGAGATACCGGTAACTCGGAATCTGCACTCGATGGACTGTCAAGAAGGGATCTGAAGGAAGCGTTTGCACAAACTCCAGGAACCAGTATAGGATTTGATTTTCATCCGCCATGAAAGAGACAGTGAAGAAGAGGATTTGACTGAGGAAGACGGAGTGTTTATTTGAGGAAATTTCTATTTGCGTTTATTGTAACTGGCTTGTCTTTATTGTTGAGCTACACAGACTTTTAGGCCTACTATGTAATCATCTCTTTTTGGGCTGAATATGCCTAATAAAAATTTAACCCAGTCTCAAATATATATATATATATATATATATATATATTGGAGGTTGGATTCCCGTAGTACCATTAGCGTGTATGCCCGCAGTATCATTAGCAGATGACCCTATGCGCCCCACAATATAATAGTGGATGGCCTTCTATGCCGCGATATCCTACCTCGAATCAAGATGGGTATTATTTATGTCGGCTAATGTCCGTGGATGCAGGGAAACAGGTTGGAGGGATCCAACTGGATTACTCAAAAATATTATCATTTGTTTATTTTCATATATATTATCTTATATGAGGTGTTAGAAAACCTATGATTGATAATTGAGTGTTTTAGGGTGTTTAAATATCATTGGGGCCTGAAGGTTGATTTATAAAAATATAGTGAAAAGGGATTTTGAGATTTAAAAGGGAATTCTATTTTTCTAAAAATAGAATTTGAATTTCGAATGGGATATGAAATATTAACTTGTTTTGAATAATTAAACCAGTATTGAATTTATAAACAATGTTTATAAATTAGATAATGCGGGAAGAGAATTTATAAATGTCGTTTATAAATAAAAATGGAATAATTTTCATCGGATAATACAGGGAATTGAAGTGATTTGTAAATGGTGTTTATAAACGAAGGGAAATAAAATATCATTGGATAATATGAATATTTAAATACAAATGTGAATTTAAATATAAGAATTGAAATCGTTTAAAATAGTAGATGATAAAATTTATTCCGATATTTGGAATGTAAATAAAATTGAAATAAATCCTTACGAATTTATGATCTGAATTCGACTATGTCGAATTTATATAAATAATTATTTCTAGAAAGGATATTAAATTTATATTAGATAAAAACTGAAATTTAATATGAAAATAGATTCTATAATTATATTTTTAGGTTATAATAATAAAATATTCCAAAATAGGAAGTGGGTTTCAAATGGATTTGAAATGGAAACTTGTTTTAATATATAAAACAAGGAAGTTGAATTATAAACGATGTTTATAAATTTGGTGAAAATAAATTATCATTAGACAATGTAGTAGTTTAAATTCAAATATGAATTTAAAAATGAATTGGAAAGTGTTTTGAAATAGGACGATTGATTATATTTCAGAATCCGGAATATAAACTAAATTGAGAAAAAACAAACAGATTTATAAATGAAAGTCGATTTATATTGAATTTTAGAGAATAACTATTCGAAAGAGGATTGAAATTTAATATCGAAGAATGAGTTATAAATAAATTTATAACTGAATTATGATATAATCAACGATTAGAAATAGTCGAAAATATTAACTTGGATTTGGTAAAGTTGATGAATTTATATTAAAATATATAAGATTGGAGTTGAAATATATCTATAAATGAAGTTTAAATATTTATATTTAAATATAATTAAAACGAACTTGCCGCAACATGGTAGTTCGTAAATTGGCGTTTCGAACTTCAATTGAGTATATAGAACTCAATTTAAGTCGAAATTCTCTAAAACAAGAACCGTCAGGACCGATTTGATAATAGTTTTCTAATGGAAGAAAAAAAAATTTGGATTTCATCTTATAGATTTTTGGTTTTGTCAAAATCAAATTTTTAGATAAACAACGCCATAATCGTTAAAAAACCATAACGATTTATATAAAATTAACATAAGGATTTTAAGTAAATAAAATCCGAATTTCAATTAGATTTTTTTTCCATATTTGAGTTATAAAATAAATATGAACTCAAGGGAAGTAAATGAATTGATTTTTGAAACAAAAAATCAGATTTTTAATTATTGAATATAATTAACCAATTTAAAGAATAATTAGTTAATTGAATTTTGATACGAAATTGGGTTTTGGTTAAGGGTTGGTGGATTCATATTTGAAATCGAATATGAAACTGAAATTAAAATGGAATTAAAGTAATTTATAAGCAGTATTAAATTATATTTGAACATGATATGTTCAAATAAAAAGTGAAATAGGCAAAAAAGTTAAGAAGAGGATTAGTTAGCGAGTTGAGTAAAAATGATTTAATGGAGCTGCAATAAATTGGGAACGGACGTACATATGTTAAGCAGACTCGGAATGAAGTATATGAGGATTATAATTTAAGTGTCCAACAAAAAGGTACAAGTTTAAATTCCATATGAGATTTTATGCGGCAAATCGACAAGCCGCTTGGCTTTTTGATTTTCTTTTTGAATGGAAAGGGCCTAGAGAGGCGAGTTGAGGTTTGAGCTATTGACCGGTAGAAAGGATATGCTGGGGAAATTTTCCAAAAATTTAAGGAGTTAGAATATTTTTAAGAAAAATTGATAACTAGAAATCAATATATCGATATATATTGAATTCGATAAGGAAACAAACTTAAAATAGAAATTATAAGCAAAAAAGAAAATCTATAATTTAAATCTGGTAGGAATAGAAAGAGAAACGTATACACGTTTAAAAAATGAATAATTGGTTTTTATGGTGTTGGTTATTCGAGATAAGTAGTCTTGTCCGTTTTTAAGTTAAGAATGTTATTTAGTCAACGTTTGAGAGGTAGTTATACTGCAACTTGATTGATTTCATTATTAACTGATAAGTAGCAAGATTCAATCTCGAAGTTAAATGTTTGAATAAGATTAGTTGAATGTAGTATTTTGTGTTGTTGTAATGATGTTTTACACAACATTCGTTTTAATCCAAGTAAGTGGAATTTTGGAAATAAAATAATAAATATTTCCCAAGTATAGAAATAAATGAGTTTGGAAAAATAGGTAAGTGATTGGAATATTTTTCAATTATAAATAGAAGAAACATTCTAAGTATAAAAAATAAAAGAAGGTGATATATGAAAATGTTTTTCTGATAGCGTAAGAGCCAACATGATTGTTGAAAATATTGGGTTGACGAATATTGAAAAGAAATTAGAAAGTGGTAATTTTAATTAATAAATATTAATTAATGGGCCAGTGATTGTTTGATGCTTTGAATGGATGTTTTTTTCTTCGATAGTTAAGTAACCAACTATCGAAGTATTTGCCAATAATCGTTGTCAATATAGAGAGAATGATTGGATTATTATCCAAGAACCACTCCGTATTGGCAGTAGCGTTGCGAATTAGATTATATGAATATAATTGAAGACAGAGTAAAGTGCAAGGGCTTTTCTGTTAATCCTGGGTAGAAATTGCCTAAGATGGATTAATGAATATTGTGACTTCGGTTCCGCTCAGTCCCAGAATGAATGTGTATGGACGAGTGTCGGACAGAGTATTTCCAATGATCACATATGTTGGTCTGTATAAATATATATGGTTCCGAAGAATTTATTCTCTAAGCATAATATTCAGAAAATATTTGTGCAAATCAATTAATGATTAATGGATTTGACAATGTGGCATTCAATGTGATTGTGCTATCACGGAATTGTAAGCAATCGTAGCCTCAAGCCTCAACAATCGGGAAATGAAAAAAATATGACAGACAACATGGCTAAGTGGGTAGCTCCTTATTAGGGTGTATTATCACCTATCTAGAGAAATTCATTTCATTCTTTATTTTATTCGATGCTGTCCCATTCGGGAAAACGGTAACTGATCCCAACCGTTGGTGATATACTTTGATACACTCATGTGAAATGAGTGGTCGGTCATTTGTTGCCGGGTTACAAGATGTTCTTGTTGAACCCAATGTATTCCTCTCTAGAGATACACTATTGGAAGGTGGTTGCATGCCTTGTCATAGCTGGAAATTCATTACCCAATAAGTGCTCGCATTTTTGATTGTGTATTATATATCTGGAGCGTGAGATGCAAACATTCCACTAGATTGATATTTATTTGATTTATACACTATTATAATATCAAAATATTTTTGATATAAAGACTTATCGTTTTCTTTCAAAAGGATTTTCGAAAGTTAAATCAAGTGTTTGAATTCTCATAAGGGAAAAACTTGTTCCCTGTTATACGACGTGATCTTATGAGATATCATTTATTTTCTCAAACTATTTTAAATTGTTTACTCACACCAGTCCCTTGAATGACCGAAAGTTTATTTTTCTATGTTTTCCATAAACTCTTGGGTGCTCAAATTTGTACGGGCAGTCAAGTAATTCAGGATTTTACAGATTTATCTAAAGGAGCTTGGAGCAGGAGGCTTCAGCGTTTCATAGTTATTGTTTTGCCGTTGTGTTGTAAGTGTTGTACTCTGATGATGATATGTATATACAAACAAAAAATTGTACTCCAAAAGCTGATATATATATATATACACAATTTTTTGTTCCGCTAGGATGTGAGATTTTGTATTGTTGTTTTTTTCTTCTTCTACCTTTTCCTTCTTTATTAATAATGATTCGTATTTCTGTGATATTTGGGTTGGACGTGTGGTGTATTTAGTCAACTCGGATAGTACGGGATTGCGGGCCTTCATAACAACCAGCTAAGTCGTTATTTCGAGCTTGTGTGGCTACTAATTGGCCTTGCGCAAGATATAAAATGCCTTTGAAAAAAAACAAGGAAAACAAACAACTGTAAAAGAATGTACCTTACCAAATTTTAGGTGATACTCTCCATCCATACAATAACTAGCAACATTTCCTATGCACAATATCAAGCCCAACAGCTGATTCAACTCCAGCAACACATACATGCAAAACAACCAAGCAATCATGCAGTAATAACTCAAATATAAACTAATAATAACACTTGCATATTATATATATGTTATACATTATTATTAACTGCACTATCAAAATCAAGCATCTATATATTCCACATCCAACTTTATTACAATTAGTACATATGTCATGAATCTTTTGAAACAACTGGGATTCACTGCTTTCTACTAGCTATAAAAGTATGAAACTGTAACAACTACTGGCTATACTACAGGCATTGGAATTCACTGCTTGCTATAGGCATCGAATTCACTGCTTTCGACTAGCTACAAAAGTATGATATAGTAACAACTACTAGTTATACAGCATGAAACAAGAAAAAATGTCCTTGATACTCATTTCTAGCTATAGGCATTGAAGTTACGAGAGTTTACTATCGCTTGCTATACTATACGTTAAAGTTTATGATTTGGGTTTTATCCAGAGTGAATTCTGGTTATGACATCTACTATAATAGGGTAAAGTTGCCTACAGTAGGTTACATAACATGCATATTGGTCCTAGGTAAGTGGATTAAAGAATGTGAGGATCCTAATTTATTTTTTGTTTCGTAGATTGATGTAGAGAAATGGATATTGCAGTAGAACCTTTGATGTCATAGCATAAACTAAAATGTTCCAATGGGCGATTATTCCCCTGTAGAACTGCAAATGCAAAATGAATTGCAATCGAAGCTAAACAATAGTTATTTTCATATGCTGACACACACTATCTAAGTCATATATATCAAACTAACTAATGCCAAATTCTAACAGCTTGGTCAACAAGGATGACTCTTTTTAACTAGAAAGACCGCATGTTCAAAAACTGGTTCACTACAATTCAAATACTAAAGGCCTATGATGGAAGGTTACTTGTTATTTATGCCACTATAATGATCTTAGGGGGACGAAGAGTGTAACGACCCAGATTTCTGTCGATTTATTTTAAATTATTTAATACGGTTTTAAATATTTAAATGATAATATAATGAATTTTTATATTAAGTGTCGATTTGAAAATCGATTTCGATTTAATATCGAATATATTAAATTATCAAGATACGAAATCGACGAATAAGTGAATATGAAGTTCAAACTAAATTGAAAATAATTCTGATAATTTATAGGAATTCAATTTAAATAGAATCGATAATAATAATTTATTATCGAAGAATTAATTATTTTGAATATAATTTATCTCGATTTAAATTAATATCTTCTCCATATGATTGAATTGGACTTCAAAATCTGTCCCAGTATATTCGGAATAGTGTTATAACGCTAGAAACATCGGTGGTTGCACTTGAATAGGAGTTCAGAGACACTGGATAATTTATATTGTATCGGTTCAATTTAAAGTAAAATAAATAAAATTAATTAATTAATTGAGGTTTCCTTCTATCCTAAGTAAACAAGGTACGTTTCAAAGTCTTCCCCTACCTAAACCTAATGGTACCCGTTTTCTTCTACCTTAAGTATTTTTTTCCCTTATTTAAAAGCAACCTTCTCCTTTCACTTCAGAGGAAAAAATCGAACCAAAGCTTCAATCAAAATAGAAAATTGCACCCACCTTTTGTTTCATTTTCCCCAAAAAAATATATACAAGCGGTGCCATCCCCTTTTTCTCAGAAATAGGAAACCACCCCGAAAATAAAAACATCAAATTTGATTTTTATTCTGATTTCGAATTCGTATCCATAAGACTTGATTTTTGATTTCGATCTTCATCTCGATGGTTTTTGGAAGGCATGAAGCATCATTCAGGGAACGCGATTCAAGTTTGCGCGAGGTCTGCTAGTCGCGATGGTATTGGGTTCAAAGGGGGCAGCTGTCGCGGGTGTTCGTAGTTTCCAAGGGAGATCGCAATGCATGAACATGATTTTGAAGCTCAAATCAATGCTTAAAGCACTTGCGATTTGGGGAAGCTTGTTGTGATCTGGTGAAAAAATGAGGAGGAGTGTCGGTGGATCAGTTCTAATGGAGTTCGATTTCATTTCTTGTCGCACCCTTTTCTGGAAGCAGCGAAATCAACATTTGTGGGGTAAATCGATGTTGCGACGGAGCCTGAAGGCATCTGACAGTGGAAATGGAGCACCCTGTACTGAGAATGGATAGAGACACAACATCTGGAGATGGTGAATGCGATAGTATGCTAGGTGGTGTTGATACTGTGATAGGTACATGGGGTGTGCTATGATGAAATGGGTCAAGACAATGTAAATAAATGGTGTATGGTATTGCAGGGATGGGTACGAAGGATGGAGGGGTTTAAAATGGGAATCAGCAGTTGGAAAATATTGGTGTGTAGTCTTCAGTTTTGAATGGAAGTCTTTGGTAATAAGGTATGGTGACTATAAAGGGGCGAAGGCTTGTCGGAACAATTACGAATCAGAAATGACTAGGAGGGGGATTCGAGTCTGCTGAGTTCATATTCGAGACAACAGGATTGAAATGATGTTTAAGGTGCAATAAATTTGTGTAATTTTTAATTAACAAGTTACCGCGTATTTAAGTTATATCAAATTCTATAACACACTTATATATTTTATACGATAACAGTTCTGACTAAACGAAGTAAGTGGGATCATTGTTGCGAAGCTGACAAGCTGGAATTTAAATTGGCATGATTAAGCAAATCAAAATAAATTCACGGTGAGTAATTCTCACTCAAGAATTTTATTTAAATTATTTTTAGTCATTAAAATTAATTTATGGTTGTTTGGTTGCACTAAAATATTATTGTGGCTATAAAATATATATTAGTTATCTAGGATTGGTTGTTGTGGTTATTATATATATATATATATATATATATATATATATATATATTGGTGGTTGGATTCCCGTAGTACCATTAGCGGATGCCCATGGTATCATTAGCGGATGACCCTATACGCCCAACGCTATGATAGTGGATGACCTTCTATACCGCGATATCCTGCCTCGAAGCAGGATGGCTATTATTTACGTTGACTGAAGTCTGTGGATGTAGGAAAACAGGTTGGAGGGATCCAACTAGATTCCTCAAAAATATTATTATTTGTTTGTTCTCATATATATTATTATATATGATGTGTTAGAAAATCCGTGGTTGATAATTGGTATTTTTGATTGGTTAAAATATCACTGGACCTGAAATGTTGATATATAAAAATATCGAAAAATGGATATTTTGAAATTTCAAGGGAAAAATCTATTTATCTAAAATAGAATTTGAATATCAATTGGGCTATACATATATTAATTGTTATGAATAAATAAACAAGTATTGAATTTATGAACAATGTTTATAAATTAAATAATACAGGAAATTGAAGTAAATTTATAAATGGTGTTTATAAATGAAGTGGAAAAATTATCATTTGATAATTTGAATATTTAAATTCAAATATGGATTTATAAATAGAAATGTGGAATCGTTTTAAAGAAGTAAACATGAAATTTATTTTGATGTTCAGAATGAAAATGTTTCCATAAATTTTTAGTTATGTCAAAATCAAATTTTCACAAAAGCAGCGCCATAATCGTTGTTTAACCATAACGCTTTATTTAAATAACTAAAAGGATTTTTAGTAAAAAAAATCCGAATTTCCATTAGAAAAATCCAGAGTGGAGATGTAAAATAAATATGAACTCCAATGAAGTAAGTGAAATAATTTTTGAAACAAAAATCAGATTTTCAGTTATTGAAAAGAGCTAACTAATTTGATAATAATTAGTTAATCAAAATTTGATACGAAATAGGACTTGGGATAAGCAAAAGAAATTTGTAAATTTATATTCAAAATCGAATCCGAAACTTAAATAAAAAAGGAATTTGATTTGTTATAAGCAAGTTAAAATTATATTTGAACGTGATATGTTCAAATAAAAAGTGAAATGGGAAAAATAACTAATTAGAAAATAATTAGCGGATTGGGTTAAGATGAATGGATTGAGTTGAAACCAAATGGGAATATTTGGATATGGGTTAGACAGGAATGGAATGAAGTGTATAAAGATTATAATTTATGTGCCCAACAAAAAGGTACACGTTTAAATTTCATATGAGATTTTATGTGCCGAATCGGCAAGCCAGTTGGCTTTTTGATTTTCTTTTTGAATGGAAAGGGCCTAGAGAGGCGAGTTGAGGTTTGAACTATTGACCGGTACAAAGGAGGTTATGGGAAAATTTTCCGGAAATTCAAGGAGATAGAATATTTTTAAGAAAATTTGATAGTTAGAAATCAATGTATCGATATATATATATATATATATATATATAGAATTTGATAAGGAAATGAACTTAAAAATAGAATATTATAAACAAAAACAAAATCTATAATTAAATCTGGTAAGAATAGAAAGAGAAGTGTATACGTGTTCTAAAAATGAATAATTGGTTTTTATGATGTTGACTATTCGAGGTAAGTGGTCTTGTCCGTTTTGAAGTTAAGGATGTATTCAGTCAAGGTCTGAGAGGTAGTTATATCCCAACTCGATTGATTTCATTTTTAACCGATAAATAGCAAGATCCAGTCTCGAAGAGAAATGTTTGAATGAGTTAGTTGAATGCAGTATTTTGGGTTGTTTGTAACAATGTTTTACAAATAGTCGTTTTAACCCAAGTAAATGGAATTTTGGAAATATATCATAAATATTTCCTAAGTATAAAAATAACCGGGTTCGGGAAAGAGATAAGTAATTGGAATATTTTCCAATTATAAATAAAAGATATTTTATAAATATAGAAAGTAAAAAAAGTTGATAGATGGAAATGTTTTCCAAATAGTGTAAGAGGCCAGGATGATTGTAGAAAATACCGTGTTAACGAATATTGATAAGGAAATGGAGAAGTGGTTTATGTAAGGACCCGTAACTTCCCCATGAAGGAAAGAGCGGATACTTTGAGAACAAGCCACAACAGAACACAGACGGAAGGACATTTCATCGTATATTACAACAATTCATCAGATTAAAAGAATATACAGAGTATAAATCAATATTACACATTCGATAAACGCCAGAGATTACAATACATTACATAGCAGCGGAAAATAATACAATACACAATTAGAAGAGATATACGGATACAAAGCTTTCCGGATATAATTCCAGCTGTGAACCAGGATCCTGTGAATAAAAATCTGCAAAACCAAAACTACTAGCTGCCCGTGTCGAAAATAAGGGCACCCAGAGTTTAGGTTAAAACAATAAACTCCAGGTCAGTCATGGGAATGGTGTGAGAACTAAAACAGTTATTAATCTTTATTTTAAAGTTAGGTAAATCAAGGGACCACGCCATATAACACGGAACGGGTTTTCTCCCAAGAATACCAGTTCATAAAACAAACAGCGCAATGCTAAATAAAGAAAAATGAAGCTATTATAAGACCCAGGTCCTATCACACAATGCAACGCAAGCCGGGGGATAGGGTTTTCCCTTATAATAGCCAAACATGCTTAGTACGTTTAAAACAAATCATTTGATACTATTATAAGTGCATAGTGTATAAAACAACTTCAAATCATAAGTATTAATCATAGACGGCATGGGTACCATATATCATGTCACCATACTAGTTCTACAATTAAAACCGCAAATGTCACGTATTTGGAAATTGGATTTCCGTCTGTGAACCGAGGCAAAAGATAGTCCTCCACCGATTCGAGACTGTCTAGCCCGAGTCTCAGGAACAGAACGCATCGTCCCTTGGATCGTCAGGGCCGGTCCACCGATGTGGATTAAAATGCCTGAACACTGCATTTCCCCGCCCTTTGGGGCGTAAGTGAGCCAACGAATGGTTCCATCGGACCCGGATCGTCTGATCAAACTGAGGCGCCTCGTAACACCAACAACCACATAAGTCAAACTCGTCGGGGCGTGTAAAACCACTGACGCCACTTTTTAGCTAGAAGGAAACACATGCCCTCCCTGAGGTCCTCTCCCGTTTCTAGTTCACAACCGGGGTGTGAGGCTCGCGAAGTAAACATTACACAAAGCTACGCCACAAAGGCCGTGTTTCGATCATCAACCACAAGACTTTGCTTTTCAACAGAAGTCTTGATCATTCGCCACTTAGGCATGCCACACAGGCAATTCACACTATGCGTTTGATATCCATCAGTATATAACCCCTGAGCTCGTACGTCTCAGAGAATGGCGTTAAGCAAGAGAATAAATTCTCCGCCGCCAAACAGATATATATTTAATAGAAATCAATCTCACAGACTGAAATCCAATGTCAGACACACAATCCATTTACAAGTTCGTTCTGGGTCTAAACGAAACCGGAGGCACCTAGTACCCCGCATATCCATCGATCTCCAAGTACGTCTGGACGATCACTAACTAATTCCCTCCTCTTGGGTGTACATCCCAATCAAGATCATCAGTAATCACCCAAAAGACGTGAAGACCTCCGGTCTTCGACCACCGTCTTCATCTTCGACTTATCATCGTATCAGTTATTCAGAATGGGATAAACCCGGTCTTTCCGAATAACTCGCGTATAATATACGCCTCATTCCAATTCATCAGTCACTAACCATAAATTAGCAAGAGAATAATTCCCCAAATATTAACCCCGAAGGCCGAAACCAACATCAGATCAATATCCAAGAAACAATCCAACTTAGCTAACCTACAGTTAGTTTCTAAATTTCACATTCTTAGGGAAAGGTTCCCATTAATTTTATCAAAGATAAATTCCTTTAAATTTATTCTTTAATCTTCCTTTGAATATCACTTCAAACTAGTCGGGATTAACGAAACACACCGAAGTAATCATTTATTTTATTTCCCCAATCCCAACCTATTCATCCCATGAAGTAGAACTGGTCATACTTCATATCTAACACCACGGTGTTATCGGTAAATTCAATTACCATTTCACATTCAAATCTAATTAAAGATTTAACTATCGCCTGGAGCAAAACTGGTGATACTCCATTCTCGATCTTTTCAATCAAATTAAAGATTCATTAAAATTCCACTTAGTTTTAATCTTTGACTGGGTTAAAGAATCAGTGTCATTTAAAACACGGTTCATGATAAACCCCAAAATCACATCACATTTCAATCAGCCCATAACCGTAAATTAGCAAGTGAGCAATTCCCTAAGTATTAACCCCGAAGGCCGAAACCAACATCAGATCAATACCCCAGAAACCATTCAACTTAACTAATCTCCAGTTAGTTTCTGATTTTCTTAACTCCTTTAGGTCTAAGAACAGTATTATTGAAGATACCGTTCACGACAAGCCGAAATCACGTTCCATTAATTATCAGGTTAAAGAACAAGTGTTATTTAAAACACTGTTCACGATAAACCCAAAAATCAATACCAATTCAATTCCAATTAAATATTATTTAATTGGTACACTTCATTAAATCGAAATAAAAAGATTTAATCTTTTCTCAACTGGGTTCAAGAACAGTGTTAATAAAGACACCATTCACGACAAACCCAAATCACATTTGATATTAAATACAAGGCTCTGAATAGAAAATATATCGGCTTATATTCAAATCACATTCTACGACCAACAAATATCGTATTGGAAATAACGATATATATATATATATATCTTTCAAATTTCCATAACGCTATCTATATAATCACGAAATCCAAATAGAAATATTCCGAAGACAATTTCAATTCAAATCCATTCCAATGCAATTATTGGAAATTCTGGTTATTTTCAAAACCATTTCAAATCCAATTTATTTATTTTAGAAATAAATAAATTACTATTCTAGTTCAAAACTAGTTCATTTCGATAGAAACCTATTTTTATCTTTTTAAATGTGGAGTTTTTCATCTCGATTATTTCTAAATCATTTCTTATGATTTTACACAAATTATTACGATTTTTAATAATTTTATCAAGGCCCGTACAATCGATTTCCATCAACGGCCATCGAACTGCACTTACAGCGACCTTTTCCAAATTTGATTTGGACATAATTCCATATCCAACCATTAGATTTATAATTTCCAATATTGTTAGAAAGCTCTTTTCGATACGAACCCAACGGTTCCGATTTTAGGAGAATCCGACGGTCGAATCTCCCGTAATATCCGTTCGAAGTCAATGGTTGAAATTCGCGAACCACCGCGGCGCGGCGCGTTCTATTCATGCCATTATATTATATATATAATATATACTTCGTCGATTTCCTTCTAAAACTTATTATATAAATCGTTTTAAATTCATTTTCAAAAGATTTCAACTTCCCTTTCAAATTCAAATCAAAATTGAATTTTCCAATATAAATTCGTTTTAAATTCATTTCAATTCTGTTTCAATTTAAATCGGTTTCAATTCAAATCAATTTCAGTTCAATTTCAATACGTTTTAAATTCAACTCAAAACAATTTCAATCTAATTCGAATTTCAATTCTATTCAGTTTAATTCGAATTTCATTTCAATTCAATTTAATTCGAATTTCAATTCATTTCAAAATATCAGATTTTGAAATCACTTTCGATATTCATTGTAAAATGAATAAAATCGATATAAATATCGTTCACGTCAAAATGGCGTCAATCTAATCAACACGGCTTCATATATTTCTATTTTCAAATATTCTATTTCAAATATTTCTTTTTCAAATATTCCTTATTCAAATATTCTATTTCAAAACTGGAATGAGTCCCAATCAATTACCATATAATGTTAATTATATGGATTTTCTACCACACGTATATAACAGCAACGATAAATCATCAACCATCATCCAAAGTGCGTTCTACACTGTATAAGCATCAAATATAAATATTTAACGCTTATAACAGTCTGTCAATCAATCGATTGACATACAACTAACTATTGGGATTAGTGTATGTCATATATCACCCCAATATCTATGTGGGGTTTTCAAACAATCAAACACAGATTTTATTTGTGTAGTTGGGCGATGTGTAAAATTTATCGTCCCAATCAATATCAGTCAAATGTGTGTATATAAACAAATCGTTCGATTTGTTTATAACTATTTATTTCATTTTAAATACACGTTAAAAATTCTATTTTGAACTATAAAATATTTCAACTATATAAATATTTTATTTCCATTTCACATCACACAATCAACTACACAGCAACATCAAACAAACAAGCATACAAGCCGTCCATGGTCTGTGGACGACGGGTGTCGGGTGCTACTAAACACCGTCTGCATCCTAGTATATATTTCAACTATAAATAAATTTAAAAGTAAGGATTTCTCACAGAGGGTTCCACTCCGCCGTGTTTTGCTTTCGAACTGCTGAATCTGCTTGAAATTCCTATGTAGTTCTTTTCACGTTGTTCACCATAAAAATTATATTTTTATCACTTCATTCTAATAAATAAAAATCATATTTTTATTTCTTCTTCATATATATTTCCGACGCTTCATTCTATATGAAAATTGTATTTTTATATTTCTACTTCATATACAAAGATTGAATTTTTATATCATCACTATAAAAATTACATTTTTATTTCAACATATCTATAATAAAAATCAAATTTTTATTTCGCTACGTATAAAAAGATAATATTTTTACTATCTATATAATATAAAAATCATATTTTTATTTCTTCTACTTTATAAAAATCATTTTTTTATTCTTTCTATATTATAAAAATCATATTTTTTTATAATCCCTACTAGATAAAAATCATATCTTAAATCTCTACCTTATATAAAAAATATATTTTTATTTAATTAAAAATCCCTTCTTTATATTATAAACATCGCCATTATATATGTGAAAATCACACTTTTACAATGATGTACATATAATAAAAATCCTATTTTTCCTTCGCTACTTCATATGACAAAAAATCACATTTTTTTTCTGCAGCAACTATGAACAAAAATCCAGTCTTTTCTATATTCGAAGGTCTAATCTTTAGGTGAAGAAAAAAATCTAAACTTGATTAAACAAAGATCTAAACTGATTTAAATAAATAAAATAAACCAGATTTTATATTAATAAAAATAATAATAAAAGGACTTACAGTAAAACGGTGAAGGGGGTTGGTGTTTGCGTCGGAGTTGGTGTCGGTGGACCATCAGGGGGCGGCGTAGGTCATGCGGCACAGAGCGGTGGGTCTGGTGGTGCTCGCGCGTCGGTGTGCTGAAGGATTGGGGAGGAAGGCCTTTAATCGGAGAAGAGGGGAGGTTTGAGGGGGCGACGACGGGAGGGGGGCTTCGGCGAACGGCGGCGCGGCTAGTGTGGGGGCGACGCAGGCGGCGGCTGAGCTAGGGCTTCGTTTCCCCTTTTTTATCTCAAAAAGAAAGTCGGGGAGAGGGAAAGAAGGTGGGTGCTGTATATAAATTTAATTTTATAATTTAATTATTTTAAATTCCTTAAAAGCAACTTTTTATTTTCAACTCGAAATCAAACCCACCACCTGTCGTCCATAGCTAATTACCCCCATTTCAAACACAATGGGATATGTATCATAAACTGATTCGACTGTTTTGGTCAGTTTTCGTTAAAATCAAAATATAACTCTATATATTGAATTTGAATGCGCATTTCAAATTACCGGGGCCACATACGGACTCGAAAAATTCCAGAAAAATATTTCCTGGCTTCGTATTGACGATACGGTCCTAACAAAACTAGTTTTGTCGAATTCTGAGACCGTTTGAAAAATGGCCATTTTCCAGTCGATTAAAATCAACTAAAACTGGTCAAACGCGTTTTCCTTTGCCACACTCACATATTGATTCGAAAAATTACGAAATTTGAAACCTAGCAATAATTTGACATCACGGATCCAACAAAAGGGTTTCGTCGAAATCCGAGGTCATTTGCAAAATTTCCATTTTTAAGGGCCAGAATTCCATAGCGACTATTCTGGATTTTCAACTGGGCATATCTTTTGATCCCTGCTATGAAATTTCAATTTTTCGGATTCGTTGGAAAGACATTCTCAAATAGATTCAAATATATTTGGTTTCACTAAAATCCGGTTTATTTTACACCTGGTACATTCATTTGAATTTTGAAATCGAATTACCGAACTACCGCGCCATTTTCAATTCCTTTTATATATATAAATAATTATTTATATTCTAACGACGAGCTATACAAAATATACGATTGAATTCCATTCAAAATAAATTTCTCGTCGATATTATTCAAAATAATTCATTTTCAATAATCAAAATTCACTAAAATTGCCAAAATAAAAATTTTAAATTGGCTCGGATTTCCGGGTTATTACAATCTCCTCCACTTAAAACTTTTCGTCCCCGAAAAGGAACGAAGCTGAAAGTTGTTTCACAAATCAACTCAACTTCCGTTATTTTCATTACGGTTAAGTTCTTAAACTTTTCAGTTTCTAAGAACTTTTCAAAATTTTCAAAAATTTGGCTAACACCCTAAATTTTCGAAAAATTACGCCATAACCTCCCCTGCACCGGGAGCACCGGGAAAATCCCGAAATTGCCATACAGGCCCTCTGATCTCAAAAAGGAAAAGAAAAAGCCAAGCGGCTAGCCAATTGGCTCATAAAATCATCATCACCCATACAAAACAATAAATTATGGTAAACATGTACCTATTTGTCGGGCAAACAATTTTATTCTCTGCTCTAGCCTCCTTGCTATGACCTGTTCAATGTAAATACATGTATATGCAAGCAAATGCGATAAATTTCCAATACAATTCACTGTTTGATTCAATTTGGCTATATGGTACAAATTTTAATTAATCAACCAATAATCAACAACACAACCATCAATAAATTAGTTGATTAGCTTTTGAAATTCATAACTTTGATATATAGTCAAAAAATCATATTTTTGATGCCAAATCACAACAACAGGCCCTATCTAGTTTCGGTTCTCACACCAATCAATTGGAAATATATAGAAATCTCACTTTCGAAACTCGAAAATAAATACTGGCGAAGGTGCCCCGTTACCAGAATTATCCCCGGGCACTAGAGGGATTCTATATCTACCCAGTATATGAAAACTTCGAACACACGTTTGAAAGACATATATGCAAAATCTCTATATATTGGATTGTCCAAATTCATATAAATAAATAATCAAATACAAATAATTGATTTAAATTTTCAAAACAAAACTTGTTTTCATTTTCCAAGATATACTCTTCACACTCGTTCTAGGATACTACTGATCCCATCTTTAACGAGTCATTCCCATTGGATATTACTAATCCAATTTCTGATGAATTCTTTCGTATGGTTCTAATGTGCCTTGTTCTCTGAGCTTTGTAAACCAACGCTCTGATACCAACTGTAAGGACCCGTAACTTCCCTATGAAGGAAAGAGCGGATACTTTGAGAACAAGCCACAACAGAACGCAGACGGAAGGACATTTCATCGTATATTACAATAATTCATCAGATTACAAGAATAAAAAGAGTATAAATCAATATTACACATTCGATAAACACCAGAGATTACAATACATTACATAGCAGCGGAAAATAATACAATACACAACTAGAAGAGATATACGTATACAAAGCTTTCCGGATATCATTCCAGCTGTAAACCAGGATCCTGTGAATATAAATCTGCAAAACCAAAACTACTAGTTGCCCGTGTTGAAAATAAGGGCACCCAGAGTTTAGGTTAAAACAATAAACTCCAGGTCAGTCATGGGACTGGTGTGAGAACTAAAACAGTTATTAATCTTTATTTTAAAGTTAGGTTAATCATGGGACCACGCCGTATAACACGGAATGGGTTTCCTCCCAAGAATACCAGTGCATAAAACAAACAAAGCAATGCTAAATAAAGAAAAATGAAGCTATTATAAGACCCAGGTCCTATCACACAATGCAACGCAAGCCGGGGGATAAGGTTTTCCCTTATAATAGCCAAACATGCTTAGTATGTTTAAAACAAATCATTTGATACTATTATAAGTGCATAGTGTATAAAACAACTTCAAATCAAAAGTATAAATCATGGACGGCATGGGTACCATATATCATGTCGCCATACTAGTTCTACAATTAAAACCGCAAATGTCACGTATTTGGAAATTGGATTTCCGTCTGTGAACTGAGGCAAAAGATAGCCCTCTACCGATTCGAGACTGTCTAGCCCGAGTCTCAGGAACAGAACGCATCGTCCCTTGGATCGTCAGGGTGGGTCCACCGATGTGGATTATAATACCTGAACACTGCGTTTCCCCGCCCTTTGGGGGCGTAAGTGAGCCAACGATTGGCTCCATCGGACCCGGATCATCCAATCAAACTGAGGCGCCTCGTAACACCAACAACCACATAAGTCAAACTCGTCAGGGCGTGTAAAACCACTGACGCCACTTTCTAGATAGAAGGAAACACATGCCCTCCCTGAGGTCCTCTCCCGTTTCTAGTTCACAACCGGGGTGTGAGGCTCGCGATGTAAATGTTACACAAAGCTACGCCACAAAGGCCGTGCTTCGATCATCAACCATAAGACTTTGCTTTCCAACAGAAGCCTTGATCATTCTCCACTTAGGCATGCCACACAGGCAATTCACTCTATGCGTTTGATATCCATCAGTATATAACCCCTGAGCTCGTACGTCTCAGAGAAGGGCGTTAAGCAAGAGAATTAATTCTCCACCGCCAAACAGATATATATTTAATAGAAATCAATCACATAGACTGAAATCCAATGTCAGACACACAGTCCATTTACAAGTTCGTTCTGGGTCTGAACGAAACCGGAGGCACCTAGTACCCCGCATATCCATCGATCTCCAAGTACGTCTGGACGATCACCAATTGATTCCCTCCTCTTGGGTGTACATCCCAATCATGATCATCAGTAATCACCCAAACGACGTGAAGACCTCCGGTCGTCGACCACCGTCTTCATCTTCGACTTATCGTCGTATCAGTTATTCAGAATGGGATCAAACCGGTCTTTCCGAATAACTCGCGTATATAATAAACATGTGTTACACAAATACAATATACGCCTCATTCCAATTCATCAGTCACTAACCGTAAATTAACAAGAGAATAATTCCCTAAATATTAATCCCGAAGGCCGAAACCAACATCAGATCAATATCCAAGAAACCATCCAACTTAGCTAACCTACAGTTAGTTTCTAAATTTCACATTCTTAGGGAAAGGTTCCCATTAATTTTATCAAAGATAAATTCCTTTGAATTTATTCTTTAATCTTCCTTTGAATATCGCTTCATACTAGTCGGGATTAACGAAACACACCGAAGTAATCATTTATTTTATTTCCCCAATCCCAACCTATTCATCCCACGAAATAGAACTGGTCATACTTCATATCTAACACCACGGTGTTATCGGTAAATTCAATTACCATTTCACGTTTAAATCAAATTAAAGATTTAACTATCGCCTGGAGCAAAACTGGTGATACTCCATTCTCGATCTTTTCAATCTAATTAAAGATTCATTAAAACTCCACTTAGTTTTAATTTTTGACTGGGTTAAAGATTTAGTGTCATTTAAAACACGGTTCACGATAAACCCCAAAATCACATCACATTTCAATCAGTCCCTAACCGTAAATTAGCAAGTGAGCAATTCCCTAAGTATTAACCCCGAAGGCCAAAACCAACATCAGATCAATACCCCAGAAACAATTCATCTTAACTAATCTCCAGTTAGTTTCTGATTTTCTTAACTCCTTTAGGTCTAAGAACAGTATTATTGAAGATACCGTTCACGAGAACCCAAAATCACATTCCATTAATTACTGGGTTAAAGAAAAAGTGTTATTTAAAACACTTTTCACTATAAACCCAAAAATCAATACCAATTCAATTCCAATTAAATATTATTTAATTGGTACACTTCATTAAATCTAAATAAAAAGATTTAATCTTTTCTCAACTGGGTTCAAGAACAGTGTTATTAAAGACACCATTCACGACAAACCCAAATCACATTTGATATTAAATATAAGGCTCTGGTTAGAAAATATATTGGCATATATTCAATATCACATTCTACGACCAACAAATATCGTAATGGAAATAACGATATATATATCTTTCAAATTTCCATAATGCTATCTGTATAATCACGAAATCCAACATCAAAATATTCCGAAGACAATTTCAATTCAAATCCATTCCAATGCAATTATTGGAAATTCTGGTTATTTTCAAAACCATTTCAAATCTAATTTATTTATTTTAAAAATAAATAAATTACTATTCTAGTTCAAAACTAGTTCATTTCAATAAAAACCTATTTTTATCTTTTCAAATGTGGAGTTTTTCATCTCGATTCTTTCTAAATCATTTCTTATGATTTTACACAAATTATTACTATTTTTAATAATTTTATCAAGGCCCGTATAGTCGATTTCCATCAACGGCCATCGAACTGCACTTACAATGACCTTTTCCAAATTTGATTTGGACATAATTCCAAATCCAACCATTAGATTTCTAATTTCCAATATTCGTTAGAAATCTCTTTTCGATACGAACCCAACGGTTCCGGTTTTAGGAGAATCCGACGGTCGGATCTCCCGTAATATCCGTTCGAAGTCAATGATCGAAATTCACGAACTACCGCGGCGCAGCGCGTTCTATTCAGGCCATTATATTATATTTATAATATATATAATATATACTTCGTCGATTTCTTTTTAAAACGTATTATATAAATTGTTTTAAATTAGTTTTCAAAACGATTTCAACTTCCCTTTCAAATTCAAATGAAAATTGAATTTTCCAATATAAATTCGTTTTAAATTCATTTCAATTCTATTTCAATTTAAATCGGTTTCAATTCAAATCAATTTCAGTTCAATTTCAATACGCTTGTTAGCCCACTTTGTGAACTGGGCAACACAAAGTCAAGATGTGAAACATTGAAAAACTTGGGAAGCACTAAAGCGGGTCGGATCGAAGCAGTATAGCGGTTCGGATCGGATAAAGTTTGCTGTTCGGATCGGTGAACTATTGCTGTTGGAATCAGAGAGGCACGGCTGTTCGGATCGGAGAGCAACCTACTTCCAGTTGGATCAGAGAGCTACCTGCTACGAAGACAGATCGGAACGAAGTGAAAGAGAACGAAGACTTAGCGTTGGGACAAAACCAGATCGGATCGGATACCCCGACCCGAACCCCTCCTGTGCACTCTTCCGATCCGAACCCATCTTCCACGTCATTCTCCTGCATGATCGCCAAGTTATTCGGAGCGGCTATGACCGGTTCCTACCTACAACGTCCACTTCTCTGATGCGTTGTCAACATAGAAATCCATCCGAAACCGAGGCTAATGGGATGGATGACACGTGGCTCCGATCTGGATCGGGTTCTGAGCAAATTTTCACCTATAAATACCCTGTCTGGAGACAAAGAAAAGGATCTGTTTTCTGGCACTTTGAGAGTTCAACCACTTTCATAACCCGAATTCCAGCACTCTCGGAAAATCCAAATCTTCTTTCATTATTTGTTTTTAGACAATCGAGTGAATGTAAGTGAGTTGTGAGAGAAATTCAGTGAATATTTCATTGTAATTGCAACTACATCATTGAAAATAGTGAAAGACAATTGGACTTAGGCATTTCTTCGCCGAACCACTATAAATCCTGTGTGTTCATTTTACTTTTGATCTTATTTCATTCTGCTTTTAGTCAATTTGGGTGTTAGAACCACTTTTTGGTCTAACATTTTTGTGCTTTCACTGAGAACCATCTGAATTCTTTGTTTTTCGGGATTATCGTTCTACTTTTTGGACGTTGAGTTCAAAGAAGTTAATCCTCAAGTTTCGACGTTTTTGGATATTTGTTGAATTGATTGTTGAAGAACCATGGCTAAAGGAAAAGGCAAATAAGTTCAATCTGGTCGAGGAAATGGAGTTGGCGAAGATCAGCAAAACGCAGTCGTGACAAGGTCTCGTGGGCAGAACTCAGCAGCAGGACGAACCGATACAGGAAACCCGAACCGCCTTCAGGGGGAGAGCTCCGATCCGATCCGGGTAGGAGATTCTGAAGCAGTGCATTCCCCCAACCTGAACGACCCGAGCAACTTGCCCTACACCGACCCGACCTGGCTTTCCAGCTCCGACCCGAACACACTTCCCAGCTCCGACCCGACCCGATTTCCCATCTCCGAACCGACCCATCACTTGGTGATGTTGGAACTCTATTCGAGCCCCTACAAATGCTCCAATTCCAGCCACCAGGGTTAATGATCAGGTCAATCCATCCGCGCCCATTACTCAAGGAGATTTCTCGCGCCTGCTTGACATGCTTGAGAGTACTAGGGAGGCTATGAAAATCCACGAGCGCACCAATCTCATTATGCAAGAAAATATAAGACTCATGAGAAGGGAAATTAGCGAACTCCGTAGACAGAGAACCCCATCACCGGTTCGTTACACACCAGTGGATCAGTCTTCTTCTTCCGAGGAAGAGCGGCCCCGTGAACGAAGGCCGCTCGAACGACCTCAGAATTTGGGGCAGCTGACATTTGGATCTTTGGGGTCTCGCGAGGATATTGCACGAGCACTAGGAAACAATGATCCCATTCGGGGGTAAAGGCTCCAGTCCCCTCCTCCCGAGATCGACCAGGAGCGTAGGGAACGGAGTAGAGCAGAAGCAGCTCAAAGAAGAAGGACATCTCCTGAACAAGAGACCAGAAGGAACCCGGATACCAGGGCCAAGGAACCTGAACGACCCCTAACTAATGCTGATGTACAGGCAATGGTACGCCAGATTATGTCCGAGAGCCGGAACTATACCAATGAAGATTATGGCATTGAGCGAAGCCATACTCCTTTCACTGACGACATCCTCGACTTTCAGTTTCCCTGGCGTTTTAACCTGCCACAGATGGACAAGTACAATGGGCGAACTGATCCGGGACAACATTTGATGCGATACTCGTGGCTCATGAATGCTGATGCTGCTCCCGATGCAGTGAAGTGTAAAGCATTCCCGATCTATTTAGAAGATGTGGCGCTGTTCTGGTTTACCTGACTTCCCCCTCGTTCGGTTTCGAATTATAGGGAACTGAGCGAACGTTTTATGAATCAGTTCTGACTCCATTCCCGAAAGTCCAAAAGTGTTATTGAATTATCAAGAATTAAGCAGGCGCCAGGAGAGTCTTTTAGGTCATATCTTGACCGTTTTAACTTAGCTGTGACTGAAGTTAGTGACCCGCATGAGCCCACCATTTTGATGGCATTAAAGGAAGGAGTCGATCCTGAATCTGATTTTGGAGATTACCTTTCTGGGAAGACACCCTCCACGAGAGAGATATTCTATGAAAAGGCCGATATTTATTTAAGACGAGAGGAGGCCAGGGAAAACCGAAAGAGAAAGTCTGAAGCGGCTTCAAAAGAAAATGTTCAGAGTAACGTCGCCGTGAAGCAGTCTAGGAAATTTCTGGAAAAGTTGAAGTGAATGTGGGAAACAAGAGTGGAAACTACAATTTTGGAAACGGGGGCAACAACAATAACCGTAATGCGAACGATAACAGAAGAAATAGAAATAGGGGAAGTGATCCTAGCAAAAGACCCCGATTCCAGACTTATGAGAATTATACACCGTTGAACGACACTCTAGAGAACAATTACCTGGATACGTACAACGTTTTGCAATATAAAAGGCCGCCACCTCGTGACTCGACAGAAAAAGAAATGGCAACTGGGAAGTTTTGTTTGTTTCATGGAACTCATGGGCATTCAACCAATGAATGTCGGCATTTGAGAGATGTGATTGAGAAGCTGCTGCGCGAAGGGAAACTGGATGAATATAAGGTTGCCCCGAGGGACAGGGGGCAAGGAGAGCAGGCTCCAAAACAGATTCAATCTGCTCCCAAGCCTACAGCGCAGCAGAAAGGCAAGGGAATTGTTATCAACTCCATAGTGGGTGGACCTCACCCAGCAATCCGTAGTTTTAGAGCAATGGATCAATATGTAAATGCTGCCAAGCACGTAAATGTGAATGAAGGTGATGATTTGGAAGATATCGCCCCCATAAAACAACAGAAGACAATGTTTGACGACGTGGTATTCCGTAGCAGAGATAATACTGTGATCCAATCACCCACTGATGACCCGTTGGTCATTACTACCACCATTGGGTCGGCCTTGGTTCATAAGGTGTTAGTAGAAAACGGAAGTTCTGTTAATATTTTATTTAAAAAGTCATTCGATCAGATGAAGCTTGAATCTGAAGATTTGAAGCCATGTGAAGGATGGATCAGAGGCTTCAACGGGGCGTCAACAGCTCCCATAGGGTACATAGAATTGCCCGTGACCTTGGGGCAAGGAGAACGCCGAAGAGTGCGGATGCTTCAGTTCGTAGTGTTGGACGTAGATTCACCTTATAATGCATTTTTGGGGAGGCCTGCCCTTGCTGAGTTCAGGGCTTGCATCGCCCCTTGGTGTTTATTGCTTAAGTTCCCAACTGAAGCCGGAACTGGAGTAATGAGAGGGGATCAAGTTTCCGGACGGGCCTGCTATGTTGCCAAATTAAAGATGTTGATGAAAGGACTTAACTTCGAGAGTAAAGATGCCTCGCCTCCCCCAAAGGGGGGCTAGGCGTAGCAATTAGAGAGATCGACCCCGAAGGAGTTGCCTAAAGGAACACCTGAAGACCTGGATCCCAGAAAAGATGAGGAACCAGAGACCAGAAATGCAACTCCTAATGAAGCGACAGTGGAAATTCCCATTGATGAAGCTGATCCAACAAGAGTTTTGAAGATTGGGTCTTAATTGGATCCACGTCGGGCCAAAGAACTAACGGATTTCCTTAAGGCGAACTTGGACGTGTTTGCCTGGACCCACGCTGACATGTGTGGGATATCGCCATCCATCATAAGTCACTCACTAAGTGTAAACCCGAAACATCCGCCTGTGAAGCAAAAGAGACGTATGCTGGGCCCAGAGAGGTCGGCTGCTCTCAAAGAAGAAGTGGAGAAGCTGAAACATAACGGATTTATTCGAGATTCGACATATCCCGACTGGATATCGAATCCCGTCTTGGTAAAGAAGCCGAATGGAAAGTGGCGGACTTGCATTGATTTTTCAGATTTAAACAAAGCTTGTCCAAAAGATAGTTTCCCACTTCCCAGGATTGACCAGCTTGTAGATTCGACTGCAGGTCATGAACTTCTCTCTTTCATGGACGCATATTCTGGGTACAACCAAATTGCTTGCACGTGCCAGATCAAGAGCATACGAGCTTCATTACAAATTTGGGGTTATATTGCTATGTTGTGATGCCATTCGGATTGAAAAACGCCGGAGCCACTTATCAGCGCCTGGTGAACAGAATGTTTTATAATCAAATAGGGAAGACTATGGAAGTTTATGTGGATGATATGCTTGTCAAATCGAAACAGTCCTCCAGCCATACGCAAGACTTGGCAGAAATGTTTGGTATCCTACGAAAGTATCGGATGAAGTTGAATCCTTTGAAATGCTCATTTGGAGTGGCATCGGGAAAGTTCCTAGGCTTCATTGTGAGCTCCCGAGGAATTGAAATCAATCCCAGCCAAATAGCAGCGATTAGAAACATTGAGGAGCCGAAGAGAATTAAAGACGTCCAAAGTCTTGCGGGGAAAGTAGCTGCTTTGAGTAGGTTTATCTCCAAAGCCACGGACAAATGCATCCCGTTTTTTGATTTGATTAAAAGGGGAAAGAAGAACTTCGAGTGGACTCCGGACTGTGTTGAGGCCTTTCGAAATTTATTGGAATTGCTAGAAAAACCACCGATTTTGTCAAAACCAGTGGATCACGAAGAGTTATTTGTTTACTTGGCAGTTTCGGCTCATGTCGTTAGCACAGCCTTGGTTCGAGAAGAATACAAAGTGCAAAGGCCAGTATATTATGTAAGCATGAAATTGGCAGTGATAGAACGCAACTACCCAAAGATTGAGAAGCTCGCTTATAGCCTCCTAATCGCATCCCGAGAACTTTGTCACTATTTCCAAGCTCATCCAATAACCATATACACTGACCAGCCGCTGAGGCAGGTGTTGCAGAGACCCGAAGCATCGGGAAGGTTGATCAAATGGAATATAGAATTAAGTCAGTTTGATTTAAATTTTCAGCCACGAAGGTCGATAAGGGGGCAAGCTCTGGCAGACTTTATAGCAGAGTTCACTATTCCAGAGGAGGAAGTGATCAAAGACAGAGTGGTCAAGTCCGAAGATGAGTTAAAGATAGATTCATGGAAGCTATACATAGATGGAGCCAAAAAACGACCGAAGGTCCGGGGCTGGAATCGTCTTAGTCACTCCTGAAGGATGGTCGTTATATTACGCTCTACAATTAGAATTTTCGGCGACTAACAATGACTCTGAATACGAAGCCCTGATTGCCGGGCTGAAGCTTGCTAAAGACCTTGGAATAAAAATGTTGGACATATTCTATGACTCCAAAATCGTTGTTTGCCAAGTACGAGAGGAATTTGTGGCTCGGGGACCTCGACTTATCGCCTAACTCGGGAAAGTGAGAGAGCTATTGAGCAACCTGGAGCGGTACAGTATAACACATATCCCAAGAGCCGAAAACCAGAAGGCGGACAGGATGGCAAAGCTAGCTAGTTCCGACAATCCAGAAAAGACTGAAATAATTCCAATTGAAACGTTGGAATCGCCAAGCTTTGAGTCGATGGAAACTGAGTTCACTTTCGAAGCGGAACCGGAGAAGGAGTCGTGGATGACCCCAATTAAGAACTTCCTTAAGAATAGGACACTCCCATCAAAGAAGAGTGAGAAAAGGGCTATAGTTCGCAAGGCTACAAGATATGTCATGCAAGATGATACTCTTTATAGGCAAGGATTTTCTATGCCCCTGTTACGATGTATAGCACACAACGACATCAAACGTGTACTAAGAGAAGTGCACGAAGATGAGTGTGGAGATCATACAGGAGGTCAGACTTTAGCGAAAAAGATATTGCGATATGGATACTTCTGGCCCACAATTAATAAAGATGCAGCTGATTATTCACGACGCTGCGATAAGTGCCAGAGATTCGCCAAAATCCCCAGAGCACCGTCGACCCAACTCAAATCAATGGTGAGTCCTTAGCCATTTGCCACATGGGGAATTGATATCATAGGAGTTCTACCGATTGCTAAAGGAGGAGCGAAATATGCAATAGTCGCTGTGGACTATTTTACGAAGTGGGTGGAAGCTGAGCCCCTAACCAAAATCACGGCGAGAAAGGTGATAAGTTTCGTGGTTAGAAATATTATATGCCGATTCGGGATCCCAAGGACCATTATAACTGACAACAGGACCTAGTTCGATGGTACTGAATTCAGAGATTTCTGCCAGAAGTATAAAATCGACAAGCGATACACTGCGGTTGCTTATCTGCAGTCGAACGGGCAAGTTGAAGCAATAAACAAAGTAATAAAATCCATCCTCAAGAAATGGTTAGAGCGCGCAAAGGCAAAATGGGTTGACGAATTGCCCTTAGCTTTGTGGGCATATCGGACAACATTTAAGACGGCTACTGGTCATACCCCTTTCTCTCTCTCTTTTGGCTCAGAAGCAGTAATCCCAGTAGAGCTTGAAGTCCCTTCCCACCGGGTGACGTATTATGACCCGATGACGAATCGGGCACTCTTACTCGAGTCTCTTGATGAAATCGAAGAAAAAAGGGACGAAGCGGATTTGCGTGCGGCAAGACATCGACGTCAGATGGCATGCTATTACGACAAAAAAGTTCGCCTTAGGACTTTTGAACCAGGAGACTTGGTGCTAAAGAGAGTCTTTCCATCCCTTCCTCACCTCGGCCCAAAGTGGGAAGGACCCTTTGTCATCCAACGGAAACTTGAAAAAGGAACCTTCAAGTTAACGACCGTAGATGGCGAAGAAGTCCCTAGGGCATGGAATGCCCAACACTTGATGCGATATTTGGATTAGAAATGTTGTACTCTTTGTTATTTCTCTTATGAACTCTGTAATAAGGCATGACTTGCCTTAGGAAAATCTGATGATATGAATAAAGGACTATAAAGTGGATGTAGGCTACGACTTAGCCGAACCACTATAAACATATCGTGTGTTATTTACTTTTATGCATTATATATATACATTCATCGACTATTCTGTTGTGATTATGGAATATAAGATGATTCAAAACCTGAAAGGTTGAAGGCAGTTTAAACGTAAGAAAAAGCACAACGACAATTTGTGCGACAAGACATAAAAGAATGAGAAAACGACATTCTTAACTCTAACTCTCCAGAGAGAGAGAGAGAGTATAAAAGCGTCTCTGACTGAGCGCTGAGAAAGAGATCCCTCCCCGCTGAAGGATCGGGGAGTGAATAAATTGCTGAGCTCGAACTCTAACTCTCCAGAGAGAGAGAGAGAGTATAAAAGGACGGGAAGACGACGTCCTCTGAGGCGTGAAGGTGCACCCAGACAAGAGACCGCTTCAGTAAGAACTCTAACCTGAGTATAAGACAGGAGAGTATAAAAGAAATGCCAGAAAAAAAACGACAGGCATTGACGACACAAAAAATGCAATCCCGTCAGAAAATCGGGAGCATTCAGATTACTTGATTAAGCCTTAAATTATTTTTTGAGATTGACTGGGGGCATATATGTATACACATATTTCCTCCCTCCGTAGCTTCATTTCATAACTATAGTAAGATATGCATTTTTACATAAGTGCAGAACTACTGACAAACAGACATTGCAGAAAATGAATTATTTTTTATTTACGAATGAATGAATTTGTACAGGGAAACAGCCAAAAAGAAAGTGCAAGAGCCACCCTTACAGCAGCAATTATTAATCTACCAAATACTAAAACAACGCAAGGCAACCCACTATTTAGATTTCGAGTGAGGCTTGGACTTCTTGACGGCTTTCTCCGCATCCTTTGCCTCTTTCTCGGCCTCCGTCAAGATGCGCTTTGATTTTTTCTTTCCCGAAGATGCGGCGCTGGAATCGATTGACTTCTTCCCGGAGGGCGGAGCGCTGGAATCAAGAGAAGATTTTTTAGCGAGTTCCTCTGTAATGGATCTAGTTGAGAGCTTAACAACTAACCTTGATCCCACATCCACAACTGCGAGAGGCTTGAGGGCTTCAGGGTCTAAGTCTTCAGCTTTTAACTGCAAGCGTTTATCTTGATCAGCTTTCATTGCAGCTAAAGTAACATCATCTGCACTTTTTGACTCCCCGACTATTGCCACCTCTGGATCTTCCACATGTCCTCCGTCACCACCATCATCCTTTAAGGCTGCTATCATTTCTTCATCATGGGGGAGTGTCAGCCTTAGACGGCTCGCTTCCTTCCCCCAAGCCTATAGGAGCAGCCTTGTCCTTCCCTCCTTTTGCCTTTCCCGTAGGCTCTGCCCCAGAGGCGGCTCCCTGAGTCACATCTGTCTTTCCGGATGGCTCAATACCTACAAAGTGAGAAGCAACAGTTATCAACTCAGGAGAAAATAATGGGTTTTTCATCGATTGCTCAATCACGTGGCGAAAGGTTGAAATAGCCTTGACGAATTGAGGAGAAAAGGTAGGGATACCTTCCGAAGACTTCTCAGCGGGGGTAACTGCTGTCTCTGATGCCATTTCGGGGATAGGGGATAGCAGAGTTGTTTGAGGGATTCCCGGGTGTTCAGGATCATACCCCTCTACTTCAGGAGTTGCGGGGGCAGTAGAAGAGGAACCAGCCTCGGGAATGTTCTTCTGTTTAGTCCTCCGCCTTTCTTCTTCCATAGCCTCAGCAATGAGGCGGCACCCTTCAGCTAGGCGTTCTGGCTCATCATCCCTCAAGTATTTCTCCATCAGCTTGTCCTCATCGATGGAATCGACCTTGAGCTCCTCTTTTTCCCACTCAACGATCTGACTCCATACTTGGACTAGAGTAGATGGATAATCCTCAATCCAAGAAATGTTCCGGCGACGGATGATATGTGCGAAGAATTCAATCATTAATTCGCCGAAACCCTGAATCTCTGCCTCCGCCTCTGACAATTGTTTGCGGGCCTCCTCCGCAGATTTGATAGCACACTCAACATTGCCCTCCGCCAGGGCAGCTCTGTTCTCCGCTTCCAATAGCTTTGAAGCCAAGTCAGCATTTTTCTTTTCTAGCTCAGCATTCCTCCTTGCCAACTCGGCATTTTTCCGTTCAAGATCAGTGTAAGCAAGGCGTGTCTTAGCGGCTTCTGACTTAGCATCATCAGCTTGCTTTTTTAACTCATAACGCTCTTGAGTGTGAGATTCAAGCAAATCATGATAACGTTTTTGCATGTCTTCAAATTGTTGTTTGAAATTAGAAGCGTCCCTTTGAGCAACAGCGAGCTGGGCCTGTGTGTCCTCTAAATCTTTTCCTAGATTCTTTAAGGCCTTTGCATCTTCTTCCGCGGTTTTTTGCATTGAATCAGCATTCGTGATTAGAGTACGGATAATTCTGGAAAGGTTGCGTGAATATTTGAACATTTCAGAATACTATTTTTCAACCGCGTCTATCTTTGCTTTGGCCTCGTCTGCCCACCTGGAAGAAATAGGTTCGAGGGCAGGTAAAAAAGTCAAAGTCTCGAAGTAATGTTTGGGAAATTGCTCCTCCAAATACGCCCGCTTGATTGCAGTTTCCGCATCTAGTAGTGGAGGAGCGGGGATTGTCAATTCAGTGTCCCTGTGTGTGGAGGATTCAATAGTTTCTTTATCTGTCCTAGGCCGTTTAGTGGCAGGGACCTTGCGTTTACTTCGAGACTCAGTATCTTTTGGAGGACTTCTCTCTCTGCTGCGCTTTTCGTGGGAAGAGATGGAGTCTTTCGATTATGGCCTGTCCTCTTCCTTACGACTTTGATAACCTTTATATTTCTCTTGGTCCGATCGAAGGGAGAGCGAGAGCGTGAGGGTCGAGAGCGATAGGGTTCATAAGGCCTTCTCTCCTCCCTACCGCAATCGTCGCGACGATCATACTTGATATCCTGAGGTGGATTAGACATGCTGCGGCGAAGCTTCCTGATATCATAGTAAGATCGGGACATCGTGCCTGCACAATAAGACAAATGAAATTCAGAATCAATAGTTTCACAGAGAGAGAGGTGCAATGAATGCTAATGCTATTGTATAAAGTGTGTCCTAAGTGGTGTGTTTCCCCCCTAACCAACCCGAGTCCGAAGCTAGACTAGTACGGGCAGGCTCTTTGGCCTTAGCAGGAGTGGTCTCTTCAGAAGAGGTGAAGACTAAAGGATCCTTCCTAAAATCCTCTGAAGTGTATATAGTTTCAGGTAAGAGGAGATCCCCCAAACCCTGAAATAATAGGTCATCAGTACTAGGGACATCTCCCTCGGAAGCATTAAGTGGCGACTCTTTGGAGGATGTTGACTTTTCCGGAGAAGTAGCCTCCTCGGGGGCAGTATATCCTTCACGATGCTTTTCGGCCAGGTTAGCCAATTCGTCATCTTGAGTAGAAGATGGAGAAGGAGAAGTTTGAAGAGGCACTGCAGGAGCTCCCGAACCTTCTCCTGTCTATGGGACTGCATCCACTAGAGGAATATATACGTATGGAGCCATCCCATGACCGATACTACGAAAAACGGATAACAGCCCATGAAAATGAAGATATTCGTCCTTAAGGACTTCATCAATAGTCAGGAATTTCTGGTCGCCATTAAGAAGCTGGTGCATCTGGTCAAAGAACACCTGATCTGATATTTGTTTTGGACTGTCGACTGCAAACAAAAAGAAAAACGAGTTAAGGCAATGACTTGAAGGTATAGAGCCAAGATGTAGATAATCAGTGCTTTACTTGATTTCGTCCATCTCCTGGCACACCCAGGTTGCCGCTTCACATAAAACCATTCCAGTCTGGAATCTCCAGCTTTACTACTGAATGGTGTTGAAATTATCTTCCTCTTAGGGATAGACTCAAAATAACAGAAAGAAGGAGTTTCTCGAGTCCGATGCTTGAAGTTGTAGAAGAAATGAACGTCATCGAAAGTGAGCTCTATGCCTAAGATTTCGCGGTATGCTATATATAAGGTGTGTAAGTAGGCATAAGAATTGGGATGCAGCTGCATGGGGGCAATCCACATTTGTCTTAGAAAATCTACGATGAAGGGAGAAAATGAAGGGATAGCACCGACCATGCACATCAACCGAGTGATTGCCATGTATCCTTCTGGAGGGTTGTGGGGACGGTCAGATCTCGAAGGCACTAGAGTGTCCTTTTTCATTATCCCGTATTTTAAACAAATTCGGGTAAGCCGGTCGTTGTCAATTGTTGATTCAACAGAATCTTGGGGTGATTCCAATATGACAGCTGATTCAAACTCATCAGGAGCCCGGTCGTCACCTATCCCTCCTTCCTCTTCAAAACCTAGAGAAACTTCATTCTCCGAATACACCTCGTCACTTTCACGATTTCCAACTTTGTAGTCTGAACCCTCATTATTCCATTCTGGATCCGACGGAGAAGATATGTCCTCGAGAGTAATTTTGTCGGAGGTTTCCGGGGCTTCTTTCTTCTCATCTAGTCTGGAAGAGCGTCTGGGTCTCACGGTCATAAAACTATTGAAGAAGCAATAGCACAAATTAGAGCAAATTAGCCCGTATCCCCCTGTGCATGTGTGCAAACTAAAGTGTAAACAATGTATGCGGAAAGTGCAAAGTAAATGTTTAAAAGTGCGACGAAAAAGTTTGGCAAAATATAAAGAGTTGAAGTAGTTCTTGGTGTCCAGTTACGTTTGTAAGGCACTATCCTAACTGTCCATTAGGCTGAAGATTATGCCAAAAGTTGATTGGGCTAGTTAAACAAGTTTTTATGCATTAAGGTGAACTGCTCTTTGGTTCGGTTTGGGCGCGTTTATGGGGATCGGATCGGAGGTGCAGCCTCGACTTGAGCTCGGATAAACTGTGGAACTCAGAAATCAAAATCGGATCGGTAGAGAGGTAGAGTCCCCTGATGGTTCGGGTCGGATCACGTAGTCATACTTCTCCTCCTCTTATCTTACGGTCCGACCCGATCCGGTTAGGTAAGCTCCCTTTCCCCCTTCTTTAAATACTTGCTCCGACCAGATCCGACCTCCTGGATTTCTTTTCTTTTTCCTTTCTTTACTTGCCCCGACCCGGTCCGACTTCCTGAACTTCCTTCCTCTTTCCCTTATTTTTTCACCTTCCATATCCCTCCGAACCGAGCCGATTCCCTACTATTTTCTTCTTCTCCTCCATCCTCTTTCCTCCCTAGCCAACGCCAAAGCCAGTCTCGTGTCAACCACGCAAATCAAAGCCAAGCATTTATGTGCTGGCACATGCAACAACTGATTCTAATCCCCTCCGTTACAACCTCGAGATGGCGACGAGGCTACTAACGACGATGACGAGGGGGGGTCACGGTGTCGAGGTTGTCCAATTTTCATACTCAAATAGTCCTAATCATCTACGATTCCGAATCGAGAGCAATTAAAGAAGGAATTATCTAAAGTTTTGTAACCTACCGATGTAATTACTTCGGGAATTAAAAGGAATTTCGATGCGTCAGAAGTTAGGGTTTTTTCGTTTTGCAAAACTTGGGGAGCGGTAAAACAATAAAAAGAAATGAGAGAAGGAAGAAGACTCGGTTTATATAGAGAAATATAGCGACCATTCGTCTCCCCATTTGGATCGGACCGACAGTCCAGTAGCAGAGCCCCTATTCGGATCGGATTGATAGTCCAAAAGCAAAGTTTGGCCCAATAGTCCAATGAAAAATAGAAAGAAGAAGGGATCTGTTCGGATCGGATTCCGAACCGAACCGAATTCTTTAGCTCAGCAATGAATTAAATTGAAATTTGAAGAAAAGGATGAAAACACAAGGAAAATCAAAAGAAAAATTACCTCGAAGAGCGCTGTGCAATGATAGTCAAAGCATGCTCCGTCTCCAATAGAAGCATCCTTTGAGGGGGGCAAAATGTTAACCCACTTTGTGAACTGGGCAACACAAAGTCAAGATGTGAAACATTGAAAAACTTGGGAAGCACTGAAGCGGGTCGGATCGAAGCAGTATAGCGGTTCGGATCGGATAAAGTTTGCTGTTCGGATCGGTGAACTATTGCTGTTGGAATCAGAGAGGCACGGCTGTTCGGATCGGAGAGCAACCTACTTCCAGTTGGATGGGAGAGCTACCTGCTACGAAGACAGATCGGAACGAAGTGAAAGAGAACGAAGACTTAGCCTTGGGACAAAACCGGATCAGATCGGATACCCCGACCCGAACCCCTCCTGTGCACTCTTCCGATCCGAACCCATCTTCCACGTCATTCTCCTAAATGATCGCCAAGTTATTCGGAGCGGCTATGACTAGTTCCTACCTACAACGTCCACTGCTCTGATGCGTTGTCAACACAGAAATCCATCCGAACCCGAGGCTAATGGGATGGATGACACGTGGCTCCGATCCGGATCGGGTTCTAAGCGAATTTTCACCTATAAATACCTTGTCTGGAGACAAAGAAAAGGATCTTTACTTTGAGAGTTCAACCACCTTCATAACCCGAATTCTAGCACTCCCGGAAAATCCAAATCTTCTTTCATTATTTGTTTTTAGACAATCGAGTGAATGAAAGTGAGTTGTGAGAGAAATTCAGTGAATATTTCGTTGTAATTGCAACTACATCATTGAAAATAGTGAAAGACAAGTGGACGTAGGCATTTCTTCGCCGAACCACTATAAATCCTGTGTGTTCATTTTACTTTTGATCTTATTTCATTCTGCTTTTAGTCAATTTGGGTGTTAGAACCACTTTTTGGTCTAACAACGCTTTAAATTCAATTCAAAACGATTTCAATCTAATTCGAATTTCAATTCTATTCAGTTTAATTCGAATTTCATTTCAATTTAATTTAATTCGAATTTCACTTCCTTTCAAAATATCAGATTTTGAAATCACTTTCGATATTCATTGTAAAATGAATAAAATCGATATAAATATCGTTCACGTCAAAATAGCGTCAATCTAATCGACACGGGTTCATATATTTCTATTTTCAAATATTCTATTTCAAATATTTCTTTTTCAAACATTCCTTATTCAAATATTCTATTTCAAAACTGGAATGAGTCCCAATCAATTACCATATAATGTTATTTATATGGATTTTCTACCACACGTATATAACAGCAACGATAAATCATCAACCATCATCCAAGTGCGTTCTACGCTGTATAAGCATCAAATATAAATATAACGCTTATAACAGTCTGTCAATCAATCGATCGACATACAACTAACTATTGGGATTAGTGTATGTCATATATCGCCCCAATACCCATGTGGGGCTTTCAAACAATCAAACACAGATTTTATTTGTGCAGTTGGGCGATGTGTAAAATTTATCATCCCAATCAATATCAGTCAAATGTGTGTATATAAACAAATCGTTCGATTTGTTTATAACTATTTATTTCATTTTAAATACACGTTAAAAATTCTATTTTGAACTATAAAATAATTCAACTATATAAATATTTTATTTCCATTTCACATCACATCACACAATCAACTACACAGCAAAATCAAACAAACAAGCATACAAGCCGTCCATGGTCTGTGGACGACGGGTATCAGGTGCTACTAAACAACGTCTGCATCCTAGTATATATTTCAACTAGAAATAAATTTAAAAGTGAGGAGTTCTCACAGAGGGTTCCACTCCGCCGTGTTTTGCTTTCGAACTGCTGAATCTGCTTGAAATTCCTATGTAATTCTTTTCACGTTGTTCACAATAAAAATTATATTTTTATCACTTCATTCTAATAAATAAAAATCACATTTTTATTTCTTCTTCTATATATTTCCGATGCTTCATTCTATATGAAAATTGTATCTTTATATTTCTACTTCATATACAAAGATTGAATTTTTATATCATCACTATAAAAATTACATTTTTATTTCAACATATCTATAATAAAAATCAGATTTTTATTTCGCTACATATAAAAAGATAATATTTTTACTATCTATATAATATAAAAATCATATTTTTATTACTTCTACTTTATAAAAATCATATTTTTTTATTCTTTCTATATTATAAAAATCATATTTTTTATAATCCCTACTAGATAAAAATCATATTTCAAATCTCTACCTTATATAAAAATTATATTTTTATTTAGTTAAAAATCCCTTCTTTATATTATAAACATCGCCATTATATATGTGAAAATCACACTTTTACAACGATGTATATAATAAAAATCCTATTTTTCCTTCGCTACTTCAAATGAGAAAAAATCACATTCTTTTTCTGCAGCAACTACAAACAAAAATCCAGTCTTTTCTATATTCGAAGGTCTAATCTTTAGGTGAAGAAAAAATCTAAACTTGATTAAACAAAGATCTAAACTGATTTAAATAAATAAAATAAACCAAAATTTATATTAATAAAAATAATAATAAAAGGACTTACAGTAAAACGGTGAAGGGGGGTGGTGTTTGCGTCGAAGTTGGTGTCGGTGGACCATCAGGGGGCGGCGCAGGTCATGGGGCACGAGGCAGTGGGTCCGGTGGTGCTCGTGTGTCGGTGTGCTGAAGGATTGGGGAGGAAGGCCTTTAATCGGAGAAGAGGGGAGGTTTGAGGGGGTGACGACGGGAGGCGGGGCTTCGGCGAACGTCGGTGCGGCAAGGGTGGGGGCGACGCAGGCGGCGGCTGAGCTAGGGCTTCGTTTTCCTTTTTTTTATCTTAGAAAGAAAGTCAGGGAGAGAGAAAGAAGGTGGGGGGGCTGTATATAAATTTTATTTTATTATTTAATTATTTTAAATTCCTTAAAAGCAATTTTTTATTTTCAACTAGAAATCAAACCCACCGCCTGTCCTCCATAGCTAATTACCGCCATTTCGAACACAATGGGATATGTATCGTAAGCTGATTCGACTGTTTTGATCAGTTTTCGTCAAAATCAAAATATAACTCTATATATTGAATTTGAATGCGCATTTCAAATTACCGGGGCCACATACGGATTCGAAAAATTCCAAAAAAATATTTTCTGGCTTCGTATTGACGACACGGTCCTAACAAAACTAGTTTCGTCGAATTCTGAGATGGTTTGAAAAATGGCCATTTTCCAGTCGATTAAAATCAACTAAAAATGGTCAAACGCGTTTTCCTTTTCCATGCTCACATATTGATTCAAAAAATTACGAAATTTGAAATCTAGCAATAATTTGACATCTCGGATCGAACAAAAGTGGTTTCGTCAAAATCCGAGGTCGTTTGCAAAATTTCCATTTTTAAGGGCCAGAATTCCATAGCGACTATTCTGGATTTTCAACTGGGCATATCTTTTGATCCCCGCTATGAAATTTCAATTTTTCAGATTCGTTGGAAAGTCATTCTCAAATAGATTCAAATATTTGTGGTTTTACTAAAATCCTGTTTATTTTACACCCGGTACATTCATTTGAAATTTGAAATTGAATTATCGAACTACCGCGCCATTTTCAATTCCTTTTATATATATAAATAAATATTTATATTCTAACGACGATCTATACAAAATATACGATTGAATTCCATTCAAAATAAATTTCTCGTCGATATTATTCAAAATAATTCATTTTAAATAATCAAAATTCAGTAAAATTGCCAAAATAAATTTTTTAAATTGGTTCGGATTTCTGGGTTATTACAGTTTAAGTAATGAAATATTCATTAAGGGGTCCAGTGATTTGTTTTTTGCTTTGGATGTTTGTTTGTTTTTCTACGATAGTTAAATAACTGACTATCGAAGTATTTGCCAATATCATTGTCAATATAGAGAGACCGGTTGGATTATTATCCGAGAACCACTCCATATTGGCAGCAGCATTGCGAATCAGATTATATGAAGATAATCGAAGACGGAGTAAAGTGCAAGGACTTTTTCTATTAATGGAAATTGTGCCTTCGATTTCGTTCAGTCCTAGAACGAAGTTGTATGGACGAATGTATGACAGAGTATTTCCAATGATCGCATATGTTGGTCTGTATAAATATATATGGTGGCGGAGAATTTATTTTCTTAGCATAATATCCAAAATATATTTGTGCAATCAATTAGTGATTAACGGAACTGATAACATGTCATTCAAAGTGATTGTGCTATCAATGAAATGTAAGTAATCGTAGCCGTAGGCCTCAACAACCGGGAAATGACAAAAATCGGGCAGACAGCTTGGCTATGTGGGTAGCTTCCATTAGGGTGTATTATCACCTGTCTAGAGATTCATTTAATTCCTTATTCTATTTGATGTTGTGCCATTCGGGAAAACGGTTGCTGATCCCAACAGTTGGTGATATACATTCGATACACTCAAGCGAAATGAGTGGTCGGTCATGTGTGGCCAGGTTACAAGACGTTCTTGTTGAACCCAGTGTATTCTCCTCTAGAGATACACTATCGGAAGGTGGTTCCATACCTTGTCATAGTTGGAAATTCATTACCCAATAAGTGCTTGTGGTTTTGTTTGTATATTATGTATATGGAGCATGAGATGAAAGCGTTCCACTCGATTTCTATTTATTTGATTTAGACATTATTATAATATCAAAAGAGTTTTGATATAAAGATTATCGTTTTCTTTCAAATGGATTTTGAAAGTTGAATCAAGTGTTTTGGATTCTCATAAGTGAAAAACCCGTACTGTGTTATATGGCGTGGTCTTATGAGATATCGTTTTTTTTTCTCAAACTGCTTTAAATTGTTTACTCATACCAGTCCCTGACTGACCTAGAGTTTTTTTTTTGTTTTACCTAAACTCTTGGGTGCCCAAATTTGTACGGGTAGTCAAGTAGTTTAGGATTTTACAGATCTATCTAAAGGAGCTTGGAGCAGGAGGCTTCAGTGTCAGATATATAGTGTTTTTTATTTCCATTGTTGTAAAGTTTGTGCTCTGATAATTGTATGTTATGTTGGATCTAGATTAACCCTAGACGGGGGGTGAATAGGGTTTATCACAGTTTTTAACTGAATTAAAAATCTAACGAGATATATAATAATAAACAGATCACAGAATATAGCAGAAACAGAAACGCATAAAATAAATCACACACAGATATACCCAGCTTCGGCAAAACCCTGCATACTCCTGCATTTCTAAGGTTTCTACTAGGTGATAGAACAGATGCCGCATACAAGACCATGTACACTCGCAAACCCTACTCCTATTCTTACCCTACGTTCAAAACCGTAGACTGATCTAATCCCTAGATCAGATTTCCCCTGATTACAGACCCTTAAACAGTAATCCTAGTGTTTACAGACTAGTAAACTGCCAGTTACTACACTAACTGGTTTCCTAGAATTTTACAGTCTCTAGTAACTGTTCGTTTGTTTTACAAAAATATAGAACAAAATATAAAAACAAGAAAACAAAAACTAAAACCCTAGGAAATAAAGGAGTTAAAAAGATAAGGGGTCATCCCCCTTGTAAAACATGGCCGGCCCACTTCCTTTACTTTGTTGAAGCCGATCCTTGTGAAAATAGAATGGAGGCTTGAAAAAGCTAGGGTTTTTCTGAATTTCCCCAAATCAAATCGACGTTAGAAAGGGATTTGTCAGGATAAATCTCTGAAGCTCCAATCCACGTTGAGATTCTTGGTCGATTGCTTGTGGCTCCTTGCTTCTTTGATTTGGGGTTTCGACTGAAGACCGATCGTAAGTCAAATTCAATTTGATTTTTTTGCTCTTCTGCTTTGGCTTGTGGTTTTTCGATCTGTGTGTTGCCAGTGATGAGTTGATGTAAAAATAGGATTATGAAATCCTTTAATCTCTCTGATTTCGTAATTGTACTTGGCCTGGCTGATTGTGGTTTCCCCTTTTTCTTTTGCTGATAAATTCGGCCCTCTTTTGTATTCGGCTTTGAATGAGATTATTGGGATATTCTCTGAATAAATTACTTTATGTGTTGCCTTATATTCTCTGAGAGTTTCCTTATTGATTTCACTAGAAAATATTCTTTGCTGGTTGTAAGCTTGATTTTCATGGATTGAAAAACTTGCCAAACATGTAGTGCCAGAATGAATCGAGCCTTAAAAAAAACTGGAAATTTCTGATACACCTGATTTCTGCACACTGAAATTCTGGAATTTAAATGGCATTCCGAGATATCACACTTGCCAAATATATGTTTACTGATTTTCTAGAATTCATTCTTCTCGAGAACTTGCCAAAAACTGATGCATGAAAATTTCCGAAATCTTGAATTTTTGCCAATGTGAATGTTTATAACATAGAGCCATTTCAATGCAAGTTTCATGTTTATTTCCTGGCATTCTTTATTGTTGTGCACTTGCTAACCATACATCATGAACCATGACATTGAATATGAGCCACTTGCATTGAGTTTTGGTTCACCATGCTAAACTGAATTTGTGCATTGAACTTTTGGTTTGCTGAATGTCTTCATCTTGCTTTATTTACCCACTTGTTCGACCATACCATGTTGTTGTCTACATGTATTTGCATTTGTGTCATCCCTTCGTGTCTGCCATGTACAAGCAGCCACCTTTGACATTTCACACTGAAAAATGTAGAATTCTTTGCTTGCCAAAAATGATAACACTGAGATTACTCTCAACAAAGTCACTGTAAATTCTTCACACTTTTAATTTGGTTTCCAAGAATGGAAAGCACTCATATGTTCCATCCATGTGTAAATATCAACTTGCATCTGAAGCTTACTTGCATCTTGCATTGTATACATGCATGCATGTTACCTTGTCAGTTTTTATTTGTCATAAAAAAAATCTGCATTACCTTTTCACCTTGAACTTGAGAGTTGGCATTGAAAAATCATGATGACTTGTAGTGTGTGATTGTTTTGATCATGCCAAACCTTCTTGCTGTGTGATTAAAACATTGCTGCAAATACATGATGTTTTGGCTGATCTGTGTACCATTGAGTTGTTTGTTTGCTGTATGAACTTATATGATGTTGCACTTGTACATGTTCATGTGCTCACTGTCCATATCTATGCTTGCTCAAGATGCTGCTGCCTCATCCATACTTGTATATTGCCATGCTTGCTCACTTGATCTGAATGTGATCATGTTTGTTTGTCCATTCTTTTGTGCTGATTTGTATTGATGCCTTGAACTTCATTTTGCTGGTTTGAATATGATCCATGCTATACCATTTTTGACTTGACTTTGTAGCTCGACCATTTATTTATTTTTGTTGCACTGAGTCGACACGGTCTATTATGGCTACTCCTCAGTTGCACACAGGATTGGTGAGGCAGTGCACACGTGTATATTTATACACGTGTGTATATGCAGCCATCAGACGAGATTTCCTGTCCCTGTACATATACAAACTGTCTGTCTAGACACAGATTAATCAGATCAAGTCATGAAAAATGATGAGAAACACACCAGAAATCTGAGGCAACTAAAATTCTTAAAAATAAAATTTATATTCGCATATATTCAGTTTAAACTCTATTGCAGTGCACTGTGTGTGTTTCATTGTGACAGGTAAGAAGATGATGATTGGACTGACAGAGAACTGTGAAGACAGAAGATTGAATACAGAAGACAGTGTCAGTGTATCAATGTGTCTGTAAATTTAAAAAGAAAACTGAGTGATTGTATATGTATGAGATGTATAGTCGAGTGTGAGTGTGAGAAGCTGATATATATATATATATATATATATATATATATATATATATATATGAATTGTACTGAAGTTTGTAATAAACAAATTCGTTTGAAATAAAATATTATATTATTGTTGTCAAAGAAACTTGTCTATTTTATTCAGTTTATTTACAAGTACAAAATTCTGTGAAGTGTTTAAATAGTGGAGTTGTAAATAATTGTACTATATGAAAGTTTGAAATATAATATCCAATTTAAATAAAATACTGTATAAATATATGAATGTCTATACAGTCGTATTCTATTTAAATATAAATATTATATTCCTGTCTGTGATCTTTATATAGAACAGTAGAGTAACAAACACATTTAAAATAATATTTATTTGATTGTTATCATCAAACACAAATCATATAATTGTGTATACAACTATGTTATATACAACAATCTCCCCCTTTTGATGATGACAAACAAATAAAAGATTTTGAGCACAATAAATGTGTTTGACAGTAAATTTTTAACTCCCCATATTTATTAGCTCCCCCTACAACAGAAACTCCCCCTATAACTGTGCGTAAGTGAAATGAATGAATAATAATGAATTTTCAAAATTAAAAATATTTATAAAATATTTACTCATAAATCAAAATCTCAATCCATTCTCCCCCTTTTGTTGTCATCAAAAGGATACAGAATTTTAAATATAGATGAAAAATGACTAAAATATAATATCAGCTTAAGAGAGAGAATGGTCATCATAAATCTCAATCAGTCAAAAAAAATCATAATAAACTAAGAACTAGTGGCATATTTCACATTTCAAATAGTGACGTATATACGATGAAATTTATATAAACGGGGAGAGTCAAAACATGATTTCCAGTTATTTTCAAAATAATTTTATAAAAATGAGCAAAAAAAAAAAATAGTGACGGATTTGGACTATAATTAATAATTCAACTTAAGTGACAAAATCGTATAATCTCAAATCCCAATCCCTATCAATCAACAAATCATAATACGTCATAAAATATTAACACATCTCACAGATTAGAAGATGGATTGATAGGCTGGTTTTTATACTCGGAGGAGAATTTCAGATTTAATTTCAATTTACAGCACATTTTTTTAATTTAAGAGCACACTGACCTCGCATAAAAAGAGCTTGGATTTTTAAATGAAGTCAGTCGCAGCTTAAAATATAAGTCGTCTCATAACCATGCATGACCAGAGCTTGGATTTTTAAATGAGATTAGAGACACACTTATGTATTAATTATATATTTTTAGTTTTCAGCTCTAAAAGGAAAAACCCCTCGGTATATAAAACAAAAATGGATGATAGAAATGTGGTAGGTTCAGAGATGGACTATGAAATAAATTTCTAAATTTTTTATATTATAAAATATGCTCGACTGTACTGGGATCATTGAAAATTATCAATTATTACTAATTCTGAATAATAATATAGTCCCGTTTCTATCACAGATAATTCCACTGTTTTAAAAATATTTTTTTTAAAAATAACTCTCCACATTAATATAAAATCATGATGGATGGCAGAAGGATGATAGATAATGAAGATGGTCGTGTGATAATTGCCAGTTCAAAGATATTATAATAAATATTCAACCATCATGAAAATCCAAATAAAATCTTCTCTTGTTGTGAAATATATTGTAGTCACAATTCATCACAATTTCAAACCTGATAATAACTTTGATGAATTATAAATATAGTTCAATTTGGATATTGGTTTCAACTTCTGAATGAATAATCAATAAATAATTTTAAAAATGAAAATCAATTACAAGAGGAACATGGAGAGCTATACAGAAATAGAGGGATTAAAAAAAATATATATACAAAAATAAATCAGCACTTCTGATACCAATTGATATATCCATTATTGAGGATTTTAAATTGATACTGGAGATGAACAAGGATATCAAAGAATTTTATACACAGAGCCCAAACAGACAAGATGTACTAATTACGCAAGCAGCAGACAGATTAAAACAGGAAGTTATTTGAAAACAGTATCAGAGCAGCACAACAGAAACAGTTTCAGATCAGACTTGTCAAGATGTTGGTCACACAGGATGATTCACGATCCAATGATTAAAAATATTGTTTGTTTTAAATCATTTGAAGGAATATGAAAATATCAGAATTTAATGAATCAAACACACCAGAATAAAAATTTTGATTCTAGATATGTGTGTGATTCATTAAATCAATAATTTCAAATGATTTTAAACAAACAAATATTTAAATCAAATAACCATGAAATAATAAAGGGATTTAAGACCATTTTCTCAAAAAGTTTGTCCAAATTATTTCTGACATGCACAAGGAATTTTTCAGAATATTTACATGAAGTTTGAAGACATATTCATGATCCAAAAAAATAAAAATTATTTATTTAAAATCACTTGAATGGATGCTGATCATGAGATATAATGAATCAATCACAGAGAATTAATAATTTCAGATCTGAGAGGTGTGTGAGATTCAACATATCAGAAATTTCAAATGATCTCAAACAAACAAAGATCTAAACCAGACGATCATGAATAACAGTGAATATCAAGGTATAAGCAATGATTCAAGACAGATCAAAAATGTCCAAGCCAATCTGAAAATTAATGAAATTATTACAACTGAGAAGTAGCAGTGTGCTGTAATGAGTATAACATTTTAAGTTTTTCTAAAATGAACTAGAAGAAAAACTCAAAACAACAATGTTGTGTGAAATTCCATTAAACTTTCAGATCTTCAAAAAGTTTAGAATTCATATTATCAGTGTTAAAGTATAACATGAATACATCAACACTGTTAGGAATTCAGAAAAAAATTGAACTTCAAAACAATTGCAGATATATACAAGTTCAAATTCAGGATATGGAAAGGATTAACACACGATGTTTTTATACAAATAAAGCAAATTTCCAGAAAATCACGAATTCTGCAACTGGAAGTTTAAGAAGTACAGACAAAGAAGAATATGGCAGTGTCAAATCAAAAACAAAAAAAAGAAGGGGGTAGAGGAAGGAATAAACACAAAAAATAAAAAAAAACAAAGAAAATATACAAACTTGAGTTTAGAGATCATACCAGAATCCAATGTAAAACAGAATCTCCAACTCAACAGACTTGGCCAAGGAACTGTACAAAATACAGAAATATAGAACAACTTGAAATCAAACTCTTTTCAGCCCAGCAGTTCCTCAACCTTCTTCGGTACCTAACAGTTAAGAGGATTGAGTGGTCTAGCAAAATTTGTAAAACCACTCACAGTTATATTCGTACGTTTTGGTACCTAGAACTGTTTGTATAATAATCCATTCGAATCTATCTTCGTACCCTTTGGAACCCAAATCTATTTGAATTTCATGAAGTTTGTTTTATTTCTTTTTGGGATCCAGAATTGTTCAACTGGATTATTATAAATCAAATTCACATCACGTTTATGATTCAAAAATCCTTTGCGATTATCAGGGTTTGAATTTTCATATCGATTCTTTCTGAAGCAGTTTAAAGGATTTTTAAAATCATTTGAGTTCTGATTTTCAAAAACATTATTTTTCTCAAATCAGAGTCCACATTTGTTTCTAGTAGAAAATTGGTTTTTCAACAACATATTTAAAGATTTTTCTCCATCAGAAAATTTAACCAAAGTTGACTCCAGTTGTTGAATTTTGAATTTAAGATCACCGTTCTCTTTTATTAAATCTGAACAGCGGTTATTGGTGATCTTTCTTTCAGCATCATATTGTTTCAAAACAAAATTTTCTGATTCAAGTAACTTAATTTTGACTTGGGACTCAGAAATTTCAGATTCAAATCGTTTTTGTTTTTCAAACTCAAATTTCTTGGATTTTTCAATCTCGTTTTCAAGTTCTTTCAAAATCAACTCAGATTTCAACACATTCTCATTTTCGGCAATTTCAAATTTGGAATATATATCAGTCTTAAAAATTTCAAATTCCTTTTGTAGAAAATTGTTCAAACTTGACAACTCAATCTTGTTTTCTTTTAAGATCAGAATTTCCTTTTTAAACATTTGAATATTTTTATTGAGATGAACAAGATTGTTTTCCAATTTCAAACAATTATTGCAATCTGAATTTCAAGGATTTTTTAAATATTCAAGTTGTGATTCCAAATCAACAATTTTTCCAGTCAACTCAGAATTCTTAGATTTTAAAAATTTGTTTTTAGATTGGAGTTTATCAACAGACTTAGTTAGATCAGCACAAAAATAAACTAGATCTTCATAAGAGAAATTTTCTACTTCATTGTCTGTTGAGTCTCCTTCAGTTGATCCATCTGAATTATCATCTGTGAGACCTGTTAAGCATAAATTTGAATCTGGGTTGATCTTTGCAGGTTTTGAGCAGTTGTCAATTTTTTGTCCATACATCGCATTGAGAGTTGTCCATATTTCCTGCGCAGTTAAACAATGGGAGATCAGACTGTATTGATCGTAATCAAGAAAAGAATATAGAATATGTGTAGTACGAGAATTAAAAACATTATCTACCATGTCGTACCCATTGATAATGACATCCCAACATTTAATATTAACAGATTTTAAATAAACTTCCATTTTGGACTTCCAGTTTAAAAAATCTATTCCAGTGAAAATAGTTAGAGATGAATTGGACCGACTCTCACTAGACTGACAACTAGGATTACCCATGACTCTAGAGCTAAAGAAAAACCTGCTCTGATACCACTTGTTGGATCTAGATTAACCCTAGAGGGAAGGGGTGAATAGGGTTTATCACAGTTTTTAACTGAATTAAAAATCTAACGAGATATATAATAATAAACAGATCACAGAATATAACAGAAACATAAATGCAGAAAATAAATCACACACAGATATACCCAGCTTCGGCAAAACCCTGCCTACTGCTGCATTTTTAAGGTTTCTACTAGGTGATAGAACAGATCCCGCATACAAGACCATGTACACTCGCAAACCCTGCTCCTATTCTAACCCTACGCTCAAAACCTTAGACTGATTTAATACCCTAGATCAGATTTCCCCTGATTACAGACCCGTAAACAGTAACCCTAGTTTTTACATACTAGTAAACTGCCAGTTACTACACTAACTGGTTTCCTAGAATTTTACAGTCTCTAGTAACTGTTCGTTTGTTTTACAAAAATACAGAACAAAATATAAAAACAAGAAAACAAAAACTAAAACCCTAGGAAATAAAGGAGTTAAAAAGACAAGGGGTCATCCCCCTTGTAAAACATGGCCGACCCACTTCTTTTTCTTTGTTGAACCCGATCCTTGTGAAAATAGAATGGCGGCTTGAAAAAGCTAGGGTTTTTCTGAATTTCCCCAAATCAAATCGATGTTAGAAATGGATTTGTCTGGATAAATCTCTGAAGCTCCAATCTACGTTGAGATTCTTGATCGATTGCTTGTGGCTCCTTGCTTCTTTGATTTGGGGTTTCGACTGAAGACCGATCGTAAGTCAAATTCAATTTGATTTTTTTGCTCTTCTGCTTTTGGCTTGTGGTTTTTCGATCTGTGTATTGCCAGTGATGAGTCGGTGTAAAAATAGGATTATGAAATCCTTTAATCTCTCTGATTTCTTAATTCTACTTGGCCTGGTTGATTGCGGTTTCCCCTTTTTCTTTTGCTGATAAATTCGGCCCTGATTTGTATTTGGCTTTGAATGAGATTGTTGAGATATTCTCCGAATAAATTACTTTATGTGTTGCCTTATATTCTCCGAGAGTTTCCTTATTGATTTCACTCGAAAATATTCTTTGCTGGTTGTGAGCTTGATTTTCATGGATTGAAAAACTTGCCAAACATGTAGTGCTAGATTGAATCGAGCCTTAAAAAAACTGGAAATTTCTAATACACCTGATTTCTGCACACTAAAATTCTAGAATTTAATTTATGCCGAGATATCACACTTGCCAAATATATGTTTACTGATTTTCTAGAATTCATTCTTCTCGAGAACTTGCCAAAAACTGATGCATGAAAATTTCCGAAATCTTGAATTTTTGCCAATGTGAATGTTTATAACGCAGAGCCATTTCAATGCAAGTTTCATGTTTATTTCCTGGCATTCTTTATTGTTGTGCACTTGCTAACCATACATCATAAACTATGACATTTAATATGAGCCACTTGTATTGAGTATTGGTTCACCATGCTAAACTGAATTTGTGCATTGAACTTTTGGTTTGCTGAATGTCTTCATCCTACTTTATTTACCCACTTGTTCGACCATACCATGTTGTTGTCTACATGTATTTGCATCTGTGTCGTCCCTTTGTGTCTGCCATGTACAAGCAGCCTCCTTTGACATTTCACACTGAAATATGTAGAATTCTTTGCTTGCCAAAAATGATAACACTGAGATTACTCTCAACAAAGTCACTGTAAATTCTTCACACTTTTAATTTGGTTTCCAAGAATGAAAAGCACTCATATGTTCCATCCATGTGTAAATATCAACTTGCATCTGAAGCTTACTTGCATCTTGCATTGTATACATGCATGCATGTTACCTTGTCAGTTTGTATTTGTCATAAAAAAAATCTGCATTACCTTTTCACCTTGAACTTGAGAGCTGGCATTGAAAAATCATGATGACTTGTAGTGTATGATTGTTTTGATCATGCCAAACCTTCTTGCTGTGTGATTAAATCATTGCTGCAAATACATGATGTTTTGGCTGATCTGTGTACCACTGAGTTGTTTGTTTGCTGTATGAACTTATATGATTTTGCACTTGTACATGTTCATGTGCTCACTGTCCATATCTATGCTTGCTCAAGTATGCTACTATCTCATCCATACTTGTATATTGCCATGCTTGTTCACTTGATCTGAATGTGATCATGTTTGTTTGTCCATTCTTTTGTGCTGATTTGTATTGATGCCTTGAACTTCATTTTGCTGGTTTGAATATGATCCAAGCTGTACCATTTTTGACTTGACTTTTTAGCTCGACCATTTTTTTTTTGCACTGAGTCGAGACGGTCCATTATGGATACTCCCCAGTTGCACACAGGATTGCCGAGGCAGTGCACACGTGTATATGTATACACGTGTGTATATGCAGCCATCAGACGAGATTTCCTGTCCCTGTACATATACAAACTGTCTGTCTAAACAAAGTTTAATCAGATCAAGTCATGAAAAATGATGAGAAACACACCAGAAATATGAGTCAAATAAAATTCTTAAAAATAAAATTTATATTCGCATATATTCAGTTTAAACTCTATTACAGTGTACTGTGTGTGTGTTCCATTGTGACAGGTAAGAAGATGATGACTGGACTGACAGAGAACTGTGAATACAGAAGATTGAATACAGAAGACAGTGTTAGTGTATCAATGTGTCTGTAAATTTAAAAAGAAAACTGGGTGATTGTATATGTATGAGATGTATAGTCGAGTGTGAGTGTGAGAAGCTGTATATATATATATGAATTGTACTGAAGTTTGTAATAAACAAATCCGTTTAAAATAAAATATTATATTATTGTTGCCAAACAAACTTGTCGATTTTATTCAGTTTATTTACAAATACAAAATTATGTGAAGTGTTTAAATAGTGGAGTTGTAAATAATTGTACTGTTTGAATGTTTGAAATATAATATCCAATTTAAATAAAATACTGTATAAATATATGAATGTCTGTACAGTTGTATTCTATTTAAATATAAATATTATATTCCCGTCTGCGATATTTATATAGAACAGTACAGTAGCAAACACATTTAAAATAATATTTATTTGATTGTTATCATCAAACACAAATCATATAATTGTGTATTCAACTACGTTATATACAACATGTTATACAGTTAAAATTTTGTATTTCAAAAATTATGATATATTATATTTTGTTCCGCTACGATGTGAGATTATGTGTTGTTATTTCTGTTCTTCTTCTACCTTTCCCTTCTAAAAAAAATTGATTTGTATTTCTGTGATATTTCAATTGGATGTGTGATGTATGTAGTCAACTCAGATAGTACGGATTTGTGGGTCATTGCAAAGAGTGAAGAAAGAGCATATTGCAAGAAGTGAAAATATTTAACCCAACGCACACTTCATTTTATTTCCACTATACAAAGAAGACTCTAACAATCACTGTGTCATTAAATAGGGAACTTGGTTCAATACATTTTCATATCATTTATAGTCACAATTGTATCATTAACATTGCATAAGAGCCTGCTCCTGGTGTATTACATGAAACAAATTATGGTTGAAAATATAGTAATGAAAACAATAATTTAAACATCATTACTGGACTAACAATATATCTTATTGATGTAAAGTATTGCTACTCAAATGAAGGTGTTGAAAGCATGTTTCACGGAAGGTATGAGTCGAGAAACAAAACATTAAATCAAACAGGTATTTGATTGGAAAGGTATGAAGCTAGATATAATTTAGTTTGTCAAGGAATGTGACACTTGCCGAAGGAATAAACATGAAAACATACCAGTACCTTATCTTCTTTAACCATTTCTTGTTCCTAAAAGAACTTGCAGCAATATCTTCATGAATTTTATTATTGGTTTACCAAAGGGCCACAAATGTACAATAGTTTATATGGTTGTTAATAGAAATATGAAGTACATGCATTTCTTCCTTTTATAAATGTAACGGCTCGAAATCCGTACTACCTGAGTTGACTATAACAACACATGTCCAACCCAGATTATATAGAAATATGAGTCATTAGGGTTAAAGAAAAAGAAATAGATAGAAGAAGAACTTAAAAAAAAAATCAGAATCTCACACCGAAACTAAAAAAATATATTGTCATATATTATAACTTTGAAATATAAATCTGTATTGTATATACATACCATAGTAGGGTACAACACATATACATCACAACGGAAATAACTCTAAAAAACTAACGGTGAAGCCTCCTACTTCAAGCCCCTCCAAGTGTATTTGTAAAATCCTGAAACACTTGACTGCCCATACAAATTTGGGCACCCAAGAGTTTAGAATAAAACAAACAAAATAAACTCTGGGTCAGTCATGGGACTAGTGCAAGTAAACTCCAACCATTTTGTTTAACTTTGAAAAACCTTTTGAAAGAAAAGGCAACCATAAGACAGATCCACACATTAATACGGATGGTTTTTACCTTACGATAACCAAAACATTTTTTAAATCAGAATCCGATGATATTATAATAATGTCTAATCAAATAAATAACCAACTAATAGAACACTTGCATCTCACACTCTACATACATAGTATAAAATCAAAACCTGCAGCGCGCTTATTGGAGATTGGATTCCAACTATGACAAGGTATAGGACCACCTTCCGGTCAGTGTTCTCTAGAGGCGATACACTGGGGTTCAACAAGAACATATTGCAATCCGTCCACACATGACTGATCACTCATTTAGCTTGAGTGGACCGAATGTATTATCACCCACGGTTTTCGCCACTACATCATAACCTGTAAGATATAGAATCGACAGAAGAACAAATGAATTTTTCTCAGTAATAATACACCCTGCTTTGGTGCGACCCAACTAGTCGTGTTGTGTAATGACCCGCATTGTCAGAGGTATTATAATTAATTTATTTAATTATATAAATAGTGATATAGTGAATTAAATAGAGTTTAAATTAAATAATATGGAATAATTAATTTAATTAAATAATTAAATAATATATTTAATTAAGAAATAACCAGAAATAGTGAATTGACAATATAATGCGAACTGGGTCATCCCCAAGATTTAATTCAGCTTAGAGTTGAATTATATTGACGAATATATTCAATCGACGCCAGTTTGAACGTAGAATTTTATTATAATTAAATATCGAGCGCGTAACGACGCGGTAGTTCGCTATTTGGCGATTTGAACTTCAACTGAATATACAGGGTTCGTTTTAAATCGGATTTCTGTAAAATAAGAAACGTGTGGGGCTGGTGGAGTATATCTTCCTAGTGGAAGAGAAAATCGGGATTTCGTCATGTATATTTTTATTTATGTCCAAATCAAATTTTCAGAAATGCAATGCCCTGACCATAACGATTTAATTATATTTTATATAAGGATTTAAATAGAAATCGAACATCGATATAACCCTGACGATGTAATATCGAGTTGTAAATACATACAGGAATATTCTGGAGCTGTATGGTATTCCTTTGTGAATATAGACGTTAATATTTAATTTTAAATATTTAATTTAATTATATTTTATATAAGGATTTAAATAGAAATCGAACATCGATATAACTCTAACGATGTAATATCGAGTTGTAAATACATACAGGAAGATTCTGGAGCTGTATAGTATTCCTCTGTGAATATAGACGTTAATATTTAATTTTAAATATTTAATTTAATTATATTTAAATATATTTATATATTTAACTATATTTATATATTTAAATAGGCTATTTAGGGGTTTAAAAATAACCACTTTTGCAAACGAAGTCGGAATTCGACGAAACTAATTTTGTTCGATCCGCAATATTAATTAGTTGTTAGATTTCCAGTTTAGTGATTTTTAGGGTCACTGTGTGGCCGTACGGATTTTTAGAGTGAAAAACAGTCAGTATTTTGACGGTTAAAAATACGCTGTGTGAGCATACGGAGTCGGAATTCGACGAAACTAGTTTCGTTGGGACTGTAATGTCAAACTCTAGCTACAAGTCCAGTTTGGTGATTTGTGGTTATCGTATATGATCGTATGGATTTTTATAAGCCGAATTAAAAAGAAGATTGACTAAAATAAATATCTCACAAATATCTAAGTTAAATATCTCCATCCTTACTCACTATAAATACCGCCCTTACCGTGTAACCCTAAAATTCCTTAGTCAAAAATTTCCGCTGTCGTTCTTTTCTTTTCCAGTGAATTTTCCTTCTCTTAAAATCCAAAACAAATCGAATAAAAATCTATAAAATCCAAACTATGTGTTGTTGTGATCCTTACATCATGCTATTCGTTTTCATACAAGTATTAATGGGTTCGGTTCTGTCTGGTTCAATGGAAATTACCTGCGAAGAACTAGGGTTGGACTTTTTGGGGATTTAGGAGCGTCGAATCAAATTTCGAGGTGGGATTGTCGATCGGTGAAGCAAGTTACACCTTGTGTGTATTTTTGGTGGAATTCGAACCAAAATTCAGTCGATGTCTGTAAGCTATTCAAGCGTGAAGCCTGAACGCGTTTCCGAACTTGAGCGTGAATGAAGTCTGGTGGTTTTAAGGTGGAAGAGAACTAGAATGCAAGTTGAAGGGTGGTCCTGTTTTCAGTTTCTGTGAGAAGTTGTAGGAGAAGTGGTGGTGGTTTGGTGCGGTACTGTGGGTTTTTCCGTGGAAGTTGAGAACGACGAAAGTAGTGGAACTGGGTTCGAGTTCCACTAAAATTGTTTAGGAGGAGAGGATTTTGAAACAAGGAGTTTTGGTTGATTTTAGGTTGAACGAGGATGCAGTGGTTTGAGAAGAATCGAACGTGGGTTCCTGGAGTTCACGTTGTAAGCATTTGGGGAAGAAGAAAATCCAATTTAGACGGGTTCAATAAGTTTGGGTGGGTTGGATTCTATAGGCTTGGATTGAATGGGTAAAGCCCATATTTTTATTTAATTAAGTTTTAATTTAAAGGAAATTAGTGTATTAACCAACAATTTTCGCAACTAGCTCATACGACGTCATATCAACGAACGGTCAGGTGCGTTGAAATCATAGTGGAATATACTACACCTACAGATTTGATTGGAGTGATCCAGAGATCGCTGAAAATTTACAGCAATGGGAAACGCCTGAATGGATCGACTAATCATAAATCGTTATTTAACGGTTAACGCACCAATGTGAGTAAAACTCACCAACTCTGAACAGTTCTATTTTTACAAAGTATTCTTAGAACTGTTAAATATTGTCTGTTTGACTGTGTGTTGACTGTTTGATTGAACTGCTAGTCAATTAGTGGAAATTATATATATATATATATGTATGTATGTATGTATATATATATATATAAACCGTTAAATATTTATATGTTGATTCTGCTATCAGAATATTTCATATCAAAGTGAAATCGATGTTAATCGTATTGTCTAACATCTGTGATGCAGGGAAACAGGTCGGAGGAATCCAACTGGATTCCTCAACATTTATTTTACTGTTATTCACATATTTTGATATATGGTGTGATATATAATTTGCTGTTGATTATGTGTGTTTGGACGATATTCATTGTTGTTATATTGTGTGTTAAATACCATAAGAAATACCAGAATGTAGAAAGGAGATTTTCAAAGTATATTTTGAAAATAATTTATTTATATAAACTCAATGGATTTTATATATACAAAAGAAAAGGATTTTTGTAAAAAGGAATTATATTTGTAAATCAAATATAGAGGAATTATATTTGTAAATCATATAAAATATTTGTAAAACAAATATAAAAGAAAATATTTGTCAAACAAATAAGAAGAGAAATATTTGTAAACCATTTACAAATAAAATAGAAAGAGAACTATTTGTAGAACATTTACAAATAGATTAAAAATGATTATTTATTTATTTAGGGAATAAATAAAGGTGAAAGGATTTATTTATTTAGGGAATAAATAAAGTAAAAGGATTTGTTTATTTAGGGAATAAATAAATAGAATAAAGGTGACATTTATTTGTTAGAATAAATAGAATAAAGGAATATTTATTTGTTAGAATAAATAGAATAAAGGAATATTTATTTGTTAGAATAAATAGAATAAAGGAGATATTTATTTGTTAAATAAATAGGATTAAATCAAAAGAATATTTATAAAATGAAATAGAAACAAAATTCTGTTTTAACAGATAAATAGAAAAGATTAATTTATAAATAATAGTTTATAAATTAAATTAAATATTTATCATTCGATAAATGGAATATATAAGTCTGAACTTATATAGAGAAGAGATATTGGTTTTAACACCGATAGTTTTAAACAGATTATGTACACAACACTTGTATAAGTGAAGTAACATTATTAAAGAGAACATTTATAAAGTGAAGAACCGTTACTAAAAGTAAATCTTTATAAATGAATAAACGTTATCAAATAGGAATTATTTGAATAGGACAAGTCAATTAGAGTTAGAAATAATCGATTAAATAAACTAGTTAGAGTTATAGTTAACCAGTTAGAGTTAATCAGTTAGGGTTGAGCAGTTAGAGTTAATCAGTTAGACTAAATCAGTTAGAGTTAACCAGTTAGAATTAGAGTTAACCAGTTAGAGTTATTTAAATGGAATTAATCGAGTAGAGTTATCGAATATCACTTATTCGAAGTAGAGTTATCGAATATAGTGTATTCGAGAGAAGAGTAATGGAATATAGTTTATTCAAGTGGAGAAATCAAATGTTATTCATTTGAGAAGAGTTATCGAATATTATTTATTCGAAGAGGAGTTATCGAATATTGATTATTCGGAGAGAGCTAATCCAAAGGAGTTAGTCGAAGAGTTAATCTAAAGGAGTTAGTCGAAGTTAGTTAATCCAAAGGAGTTAATCGAATATTGGTTATTCCAAAGGGGAGTTATCAAATCTAGTGAAGTTAAAGGAGTTAATCGAATATAGTTTATTCTAATAGAGTAAAGGAGTTAATCGAATATAGTTTATTCGAATAGATTTAAAGGAGTTAATCGAATATAGTTTATTCCAATAGAGTAAAGGAGTTAATCGAATATAGTTTATTCGAATATTGTTAAAGGAGTTAATCGAATATAGTTTATTCGAATAGAGTTAAAGGAGTTAATCGAATATAATTTATTCGAATAGAGTTAAAGGAGTTATCGAATATAGTTTATTCGATAGGAGTTAAGTGAAAAAGAATAAGTCGATTAGAGTTAAATCAAATAGAGTTAATCCAATAGGGTCAGTCCGATATAGTTAATTGAAAAGAGTTAATCGAATATAGTTATTCGAAATAAAGGTTAAGTAAGGAAGTTAGTTAAAGAAATTTAAAGTGAACTTTGCCTATTTCAAGGTTAGAAATGTTGTTCAGTTAAGGTCTGAGAGGTAGTTCTACCCCAACTTCATTGGCATCGTTTTTAACTAAGGAATGATTATGGTTCGGCAGTAAAGGATGGTGAAGTGAATTTAGTAATTAAAGGAAATGGTTGAGTTGGCATAGCGATGTTTTATCTAAACATCTGCTTAATCCAAACGTAGGAGTTTTGGGAATGTTTTCCAAACAAGAATCAGAAATGTTTTCAAATATAGAAAACAAGAAATAGAAATGTTTTCCAGTGTTAATAACGTATATTTTCTAAACAGGGAAAATAAGGAATATACATACATATATATATATATGTGTGTGTGTGTGTTTGATGATTAATCGATATAATTTCCATCTGGAAATAATATCGTTGTTTACACACCTATTTTCTTTGATAGTTAACTCACCGACTATAAAAGTTTTTGACCATTTTAACGTTGTTAATATGGAGAGACCGGTTGGATTATTATCCAAAGAACCACTCTGTATTGGCATAAGCGTTGCGAATCATATATGCCAAAGATAATCGAAGACAGAGTAAAGTGCAAGGGCTATTGTATAAGTCTTAGATAACAGTGACTAAGATGGATGTACTGAACAGTGCCTTCGGTTTGTCCAGTCCCAGGGCAACTGGTATGGTAGAAGGTCTGACAGAGTATATCTAATAGATCGCGTAAGTTGATCTCTTCAAACGTATTCACGTTTGGTGGCGGAGGAATTCGTTCCTCTTAGCTGTATACCCGTTGTATTTTTAAGGAAATCAATTTATGATTTGGCGGGTATGACGATGTGACATTCTAAGTGAATGAAGATGTGGCATGTAAACCTGGATGCCTTGTATGGATGAATGTCTAACAGAGTATTTTCAGAAAGGTCATGTACATTGATTTCTTTAACCGTACCAAGAGTGAAAGCGGAGAAGGAAACTTCTATATCTAACACATATTGTACTGTTATAGACGTCAATTAGTGATTTTCGATGGATCTGACCATGTGGCATTCGAAGTGAATCTGATGTGATGATAAAGCGTAACCTCAAGCCTCATCAACCGGTAAATGACAAAAATCGGGCAGGCGGCATGGCTATGTGGGTCGCACCTATTAGGGTGTATAATCACCTGATCTAGAGTGTCATTTACTTCTAAAAATCTATTGTTGATGCTGTCCCTTATCGGGAAACGGCTGCTGATCCCAACCGTTGGTGATATACATTCGATTTACTCAGCGAAATGAGTGGTCGGTCATGTGTGGCCGGATTGCAAGACGTTCTTGCTGAACCCAATGTATTCCTCTCTAGAGGTACACTAGTAGAAGGTGGTTCCATACCTTGTCATAGTTGGAAACCCATTATCCAATACGTGCTTGCGATTTTGATTGTATACTATATATGTAGAACGTGAGATGAAAGCGTTCTGCTAGATTGATATCTATTTGTACTTAGACATTATTATAATATCAGAATGATATTGCTTTGTCAAAGATGTTGGATTCTCATAAGGGAAAAACCCGTTCCATTTTCACGGCGTGGTCTTATGAGATATCATATAACTATGTTAAACTATTTTACTCACACCAGTCCCATGACTGACCCGGAGTTTACTTTGTTTTGTTTTCCCTAAACTCTTGGGTGCCTAAATTTGTACGGGCAGCCAAGTAGTCGGGATTTACAGATGTACTTAGAGAGCTTGGAGCAGGAGGCTTCAAGATCATATAGCTATTGTTTATTTTCGCTGTGTTGTAAGTGTTGTACTCTGATAAGTGTTATTGTATACATAACTGTTATGTTTCAAAGTTATGTTACATATTATATGTTATTCGTTCCGTTGTGAGATTTGTGTTACTCTGATGATGTAAGTTCTTCTTTTCTTCTTCTATTCTAAGTTTCTATCTTATCTATCCTCACCCTCTAATTTCTTTCATTAACTATTTGGTTATTTTCTATCCTTGGATGTTCGATATGTGTTGTATATCGGATAACCAAGATCGCATTTTTCCGGGTCGTTACAGTTGGTATCAGAGCTTAAGTTAAGAATTACCTTGGCTCTGTGGCGTGACTCGGTAGAGATAGGGTTAGTAACACCCTAGATTGAGTTTGAGTGTATATATACGAGTGAACGTGTTTGTTATTTGATATAAAATTTGTTTTATATTGTGGGGATTCATTGGTTGAGTTGTTTCTAGGTTCTGGTCGATCAGTTTGATCCACTGTATCGGTAGGAGTTTATAAACACTCGAATACGATGGGTCGACACGGTATGTTTTGAAAGAGGGTAAATGGAATAATTTTACCCGAATATATATTGATATTATATATAGGATGGGTTGGTTTTAATTATAATCGAATAAGATTATAAAAAGTGAAATAGTTATAAACAACTAATCAAGATTCATATAAGTGGAATCAAATGAAGTAAATCTGAATTTAAATCAGTGTTTGGACTTAAAATAAGGAAATTTTAAGTTCCTGGGAGATTTTGAAAATATTTTTCAATTTGAAATAAATATAGTATTGAACTCACCTTGATGATTGGAAAATAATTCCGAGGATGGATCGATACATCGTCGGTGTGATTTTCGAGTTCCTAAGTGACAAATTACTACCAAAAAGGTTTTGTTTTAAGCTGTTTTGCGAAAACAGGTTATTTAGAAATTCAAAGGTTTTGAATTGTTATTATGATTTCAATTTGATTTGAAATGGAACCCATGGATTTAAATTCTAGAATTTAAATTTAACTTGCTAAGTTAAATGGAATAAAATGGTAAAAGGTAAGTAAAAAAATAAATTAAATTTTAACTTGAACTAAGTTGAATAGAACTAGATTTTATTAGAGGATAATCTGGAATGGAATTGGGTTGATAGGGTAAGTATATTGGGTTAAGGAATTCAGAGTTTGAAAATCAAGAATGTAACATTGGTTTGAATTTGAATTCGGCTTGGATATAAACGAATGGTTGAATTTGTGGATAAAAACTGATTAAAAATTGGTTGAGATGACCTTGGGTATATGTTGGATTGATAACATGTGAAAGTGATAAGGTTAATATGCCCGACAAAAAGGTAAAAGTTTATATTTGATATAAGCATGAGATTTATGAGCCGAATTGGCAACCTGCTTGGCTGTTTGATTTTCTTTTGGGTTGGAGATGGCCTAGAGAGGCGAGTTGTGGTTCTACCGATAGGGCTATACAAAGGAGGTTATGGCGAAATTTTCTGAAAATTTAAAGTGTTAGAAAATTTTCAAAATTTTTGAAAATTTTAGTTAGCCGGAAGGAATAAATATTTTAATCGATATTAATTGGTTCAGTTGAAATCAGAAATAAGGGGAAAACAAATCTTAGGAATTCCAATAGATAGGGTCGTCCTCGAACTTAGCAATTTCGAGGACGAAATTATTTTAAGTGGAGAAGAATGTAATGACCCGCATTGTCAGAGGTATTATAATTAATTAATTTAATTATATAAATAGTGATATAGTGAATTAAATAGAGTTTAAATTAAATAATATGGAATAATTAATTTAATTAAATAATTAAATAATACATTTAATTCAGAAATAACCAGAAATAGTGAATTGACAATATAATGTGAACTGGGTCATCCCCAAGATTTAATTCAACTTAGAGTTGAATTATAGTGATGAATATATTCAATCGACGCCAGTTTGAAAGTAGAGTTTTAATATAATTGAATATCGAGCGCATAATGATGCGGTAGTTCGCTATTTGGCGATTTGAACTTCAACTGAATATACAGGGTTCGTTTTAAATCGGATTTATGTAAAACAAGAAACATGTGGAGCTTGTGGAGTATATCTTCCTAGTGGAAGAGAAAAATCGGGATTACGTCGTGTAGATTTTTAGTTATGTCCAAATCAAATTCTCAGAAATGCAGCGCCCTGACCATAACGATTTAATTATATTTTATATAAGGATTTAGATAGAAATCGAACATCGATATAACTCTGACAATGTAATATCGAGTTGTAAATACATACAGGAATATTCTGGAGCTATATGGTATTCCGCTGTGAATATAGATGTTAATATTTAATTTTAAATATTTAATTTAATTATATTTTATATAAGGATTTAAATAGAAATCGAACATCGATATAACTCTGACGTTGTAATATCGAGTTGTAAATACATACAGGAATATTCTGGAGCTGTATGGTATTACTCTGTGAATATAGACGTTAATATTTAATTTTAAATATTTAATTCAATTATATTTAAATATATTTATATATTTAAATAGGCTATTTAGCTGTTTAAAAATAGCCACTTTTGCAAACGAAGTCGGAATTCGACGAAACTAATTTTGTTCGATCCGCAATATTAAATAGTTGTTAGATTTCTAGTTTTGTGAATTTTTAGGGTCACTGTGTAGCCGTACGGATTTTTAGAGTGAAAACAGTCAGTATTTTGACGGTTAAAAATACGCTGTGTGAGCATACGGAGTCGGAATTCGACGAAACCAGTTTCGTTGGGATCTTAATGCCGAACTCTAGCTACATGTCCAGTTTGGTGATTTTTGGTTATTTATATGATCGTATGGATTTTTTTAGAAGCCGAATTAAATAAAAGATTGACTAAAATAATTATCTCACAAATATCGAAGATAAATATCTCCATCCTTACTCACTATAAATACCACCCTTACCGTGTAACCCTTAAATTCCTTAGTCAAAAATTTCCACCGTCGTTCTTTTCTTTTTCCAGTGAATTTTCCTTCTCTTAAAATCCAAAACAAATCGAATAAAAATCGATAAAATCCATACTATGTGTTGTTGTGATCCTTGCATCATGCTCTTCGTTTTCATACAAGTATTGATGGGTTCGGTTCTGTCTGGTTCAATGGAAATTACCTGCGAAGAACTAGGGTTGGACTTTTTGGGGATTTAGGAGCATCAAATCAAATTTTGAGGTGGGATTGTCGATCGGTGAAGCAAGTTACACCTTGTGTGTATTTTTGGTGGAATTCGAACCAAAATTCGGTCGATGTCTGTAAGCTATTCAAGCATGAAGCCTGGACGCATTTCCGAACTTGAGTGTGAATGAAGTTTGGTGGTGTTAAGGTGGAAGAGAACTAGAATGCGAGTTGAAGGGTGGTCTCGTTTTCAGTTTCTGTGAGAAGCTGCAGGAGAAGTGGTGGTTGTTTGGTGCGGTACTGTGGGTTTTTCCGTGGAAGTTGAGAACGATATAAGTAGTGGAACTGGGTTCGAGTTCAACTAAAATGGTTTGGGAGGAGAGGATCTTGAAACAAGGAGTTTTGGTTGATTTTAGGTTGAACGAGGATGCAGTGGTTTGAGGAGAATCGAACGTGGGTTCCTGGAGTTCACGTTGTAAGCATTTGGGGAAGAAGAAAATCCAATTTAGACGGGTTCAGTAAGGTTGGACGGGTTGGATTCTATGGGCTTGGATTGAATGGGTAAAGCCCATATTTTTATTTAATTAAGTTTTAATTCAAAGGAAATTAATGTATTAACCAACAATTTTCGTAACTTGCTCATACGACGTCATATAAACGAACGGTCAAGTGCGTTGAAATCATAGTGGAATATACTACACCTACAGATTTGATTGGAGTGATCCAGAGATCGCTGAAAATTTACAGCAACGGGAAACACCTGAATGGATCGACTAATCGTAATTTATTATTTAACGGTTAATGCGCCAATGTGAGTAAAACTCACCAACTCTGAACAGTTCTATTTTTACAACGTATTCTTAGAACTGTTAAATATTGTTTGTTTGACTGTGTGTTGACTGTTTGATTGAACTGCTAGTCATATAGTGGAAATTATATATATATATATATGTGTGTGTGTGTGTATATATATATATATATAAATCGGTAAATATTTATATGTTGATTCTGCTATCATAATATTTCATGTCAAAGTGAAATCAATGTTAATCGTACTGTCTAACATCTATGATGCAGGGAAACAGGTCGGAGGAATCCGACTGGATTCCTCAACATTTATTTTACTGTTATTCACGTATTTTGATATATGGTTTGATATATAATTTGCTGTTGATTATGTGTGTTTGGAAGATATTCATCGTTGTTATATGGTGTGTTAAATACCATAAGAAATACCAGAATGTAGAAAGGAGATTTTCAAAGTATATTTTGAAAATAATTTATTTATATAAAATTAATGGATTTTATATATACAAAAGAAAAGGATTTTTGTAAAAAGGAATTATATTTGTAAATCAAATATAGAGGAATTATATTTGTAAATCAAATATAAGGGAAAATATTTGTAAAACAAATATAAAAGAAAATATTTGTCAAACAAATAAGAAGAGAAATATTTGTAAACCATTTACAAATAAAATAGAAAGAGAACTATTTGTAAAACATTTACAAATAGATTAAAAAGGATTATTTATTTATTTAGGGAATAAATAAAGGTGAAAGGATTTATTTATTTAGGGAATAAATAAAGTAAAAGGATTTATTTATTTGGGGAATAAATAAAGATAATAAAGGTGACATTTATTTGTTAGAATAAATAGAATAAAGGAATATTTATTTGTTAGAATAAATATAATGAAGGAATATTTATTTGTTAGAATAAATAGAATAAAGGAGATATTTATTTGTTAAATAAATAGGATTAAATCAAAAGAATATTTTGAAAATGAAATAGAAACAGAAATTTGTTTTAGTAGATAAATAGAAAAGATTAATTTATAAATAATAGTTTATAAATTAAATTAAATATTTATCATTCGATAAATGGAATATATAAGTATGAACTTATATAGAGAAGAGATATTGGTTTTAACACCGATAGTTTTAAACAGAATATGTACACAACACTTGTATAAGTGAAGTTACATTATTAAAGAGAACATTTATAAAGTGAAGAACCGTTACTAAAAGTAAATATTTATAAATGAATAAACTTTATCAAATAGGAGTTATTCGAATAGGAGAAGTTGATTAGAGTTAGAAATAATCGATTAAATAAACTAGTTATAGTTAACTAGTTAGAGTTAATCAGTTAGGGTTGACCAGTTCTAGTAAATCAGTTAGAGTAAATCAGTTAGAGTTAACCAGTTAGAATTAGAGTTAACCAGTTAGAGTTATTTAAATGGAATTAATCAAGTAGTGTGACGATCCCAAAACCCCGTTACACGGTGTTAAGGATAATCATTAGAATATAACACATTAATCATCATTAGCAGATCACAGATAATAGCATAAATAGAAAATAGAATAATTTACACACATATGACAGCGAAATCATATAGATATCATCACATCAGAGATGCACAGTACAGGATACAACTTAGTGCATAATGATACATAGTCAGTCACCATCGCCTAAGGCGGAATCATACATAAAGAGTACACAAAATAAATATCAGTCTACATCGCCAATGGCGGAATCATAATATAGATACAATAATGGCGGAGAAAATCCAAGTCAGCACGGTGTAGTCAAGCCTCGCCATGAGCCAAAAGTGCGTCAGAAACCTGTAACTAGGCTGCCCGTGTGAAAATGAGGGCACCCGAGTTTGCAAGGTGAAACAAACTACGAGTCAGTCATGGGACTGGTATGAGAAATCTACTTAACTTATTAACAACAATAATAAGGCAAATCAAAGGACCACGCCACTTTCGCGGAACGGGTTTACTCCAATGAGTGCTAGTGCATGAAATAAAGTAAATGATTAAATCATCGCAATTCTTTTTATAAAATGAAGCCATTATAAGACTCAGGTCCCATCACACAATGCAACGTAAGCCGGAGGATAGAGTTTTACCTTATAATGGCCAAAAATGCTTCATACGTATAAAACAAAAGTGTTTGATATTATTACTAGTGCATATATGTTTCAAAAGCAAATTCAATCATAAATATCAATCCTAGGCGACATGGATACCATATATCATGTCGCCATACTAGTAATACAATCACATTCGCATATTTTGTATTGGAAATTGGATTCCTTCATGAGTCGAGGCAAGGGGCAAGCTCCTCTCCGATTCGAGACACTCTAGCAAATGTCCCAGGACCCCACTATGATCCTTGGATCTTCAGGGCCGGTCCTCTCTTACTTTTGAGGATTGGCAATTCCTGAACACACGTTTCCCGGTCCTTACAGATCTATATCGAGGCGCCTCGCATTCCAACAACCACACAGGTGAAAAGTATATATAATGTCAGGGCTGGTAGGTCATTGACACCACCTTAGCTAGAAAGAAACGACGTGCTCTCCCTGTAGTCACTCTCCCGTTTTTGACTAATACCGAGGTGTGAGGCTCGCGAATTCACGTTATACACAAAGCTACGTCACACAGACCATGCTTTGATCATCAACCACAAGACTTTGCTTTGCAACAGAAGCCTTGATCATATGCCACTCAGGCGTGCCACACAGGCAATCCACTCCATGCGACTGATTTCTATCAATATATAACCTCTGAGCTCGTACGTCTCAGAGAAGGGCGTTATGCAAGAGAACAAATTCTCCGCCGCCAAACAGATATATATTTAACAAAGATCAATCAGCACGGAACAAAATCCAATGTCAGACACACAGTCCATTTACAAGTCCGTTCTGGGTCTGAACGAAACCGGAGGCACCAATTCCTCGCATATTCGTACAATCACTAGTATGTTTGGACGGCTACTACTTCAGTTCCTTCACGGTAGCTACTCCAATCACGAGCATCGGTAGCGCCCAACCATCCAATGTGAAGATCGTCGGTCTTCAACCATCTTCGACTCTTCGACTTCTCAACGTCGATCGATTATTTGAAATGAAATGAACTCGGCCTTTTCAAATAACCCACATATATTTAGATTTTCAAATCAATTTATCCCATGGTTGGACTATTCAACATTCACATTTCAGTTCTTTAGTTATAATTTTCATGTTAAATACATTCAACCATCACATATCAAGCAAACACAACAAAATTGGTTTATTTCCACTCTATATCGTCTATAGTATTTTATAACGACATATCGCCATTTTTATTTATTTAAAACGACCATATTTAATTAAACGACGATTCAGGCCATGCCGATGCACTGGCGCTGTTTTTCACTAAATTTGTTTTACACATATCTGAAAATCTAACCATTGGATCTTCACAAAATTTATATCATTAGGAAGGTCATTTCAAAACGAATCCAACGGTTTCAGTTTTGGGAAAATCCAACGGTCGGATCTTCCACACTAGCCATTTGAAGTTACGATTTCAATTTACGAACTGCAGCGTCGTTATTCGATTTTATTTAATTATATTTATATATATATATATATATATATAAATATAATCGTTTCTGGCGCTGTTTTTCTTCAGATTTGAATTAAACATTCCAGACAATCCAACCGACGGATCTTCACAAAGTTGGTGCCGTTGGAAAGATATTTGCAAGGCGAACCCAACGGTTGCGGTTTCGGGAAAATCCAATGGTCGAATTTCCTACACCAGTCGTTTGAAATCACGGTTTCAAAACACGAACTGCATGGCCACGTTTCGTTTTAATTTTATTTATATTTATATATTTATATAAATATAGTTCATTCCAAAAATTCCTATATCGTTTTCACTTCAATTATTTCACTAACGCCTTTAAATTTTGGAAAATTTCGCCATAACCTCCTTTGTACGGGAGGGGCTGGGAAAATTCCCAAATAGCCACATGGGCGTCTCATGTCAAAAAGAAAAAGAAAAAGCCAAGCGGCTAGCCAACAGGCTCATAAAATCATCACCCAAACAAAACAGTAAATGTGTACCTATTTGTCGGGCACAAAATTTTATTCCTCTTCTCTAGCCCCTTTGCTATAACCTGTTCAATAAATATGCATGTACATATATACAATTTTTATCATTTTCCATTCAACTTCATATTTGATTTACTTTGGTTTAAAAACACCATTCATTTTAATGTTGCATGCATAGGCTAAAATCATATCATTAGCTAATTAATGTATATTTCAACTCATGCACATTTATTTGAACAAGTGGCTATTTTTAACACCTCACATTTCAAAGATGATAATTTTGGCAAACTAAAATACATTTCAACACATGACTATTTTATTTAGTTCCTATGCATGTTAAAAATAATATTTCTTCACAAATATTTATTTCAACATCCGCATATCTTTAGCATATCACATATATGATAAAAATGATATTTTTATCACTTAAAATGTTTATTCAACAAATGGATGTTTTCAACACTTCATAGTTTCAATAAAAATGTAATTTTTATTGTTCGATCTTTTTATTCCACACATGAACTTTTCCACTACACACACTTCTCAACACATGAGCATTTCCACACATGGATATTTTATTTATGTTGTTCATATTAGAAAGATGGAATTTTTATTGTTGAAACTATTTATATATAAGGCGAATATTTTACATACTTCATATATATTATAAAAATGTGATTTTTATTGTTTAAACACTTCATTCATTCACAAATGAATTTAATTTTCACACATCACTTTTCAACACATGAACATTTCCATACATGGATATAGTTTCAACACATGACTTTAATTTCAACGCATGAAGATAATTTCAACATATGAAAATAATTCTAACACATGAATATTATTCAAAATTTCGGCAGCATAACGGCAGGGTAGTTAAAACCGGCACCGTCCCTAGTACGGCTCCTCGCTCTACCTTAAAACCTCGCGGTTTTTGACAATGGGGATTCATGCATCTAATTCGTACGCAGACGGCATGTTTTATTTTTATTTCCACAAATATTTCCAATTCATTTCAATCACCAATGGGTATTTTTCAACCACAAACAATCAATATCCACCACAAACAATTATTCAACCATTCGTATTTTTCATCCAATATTTCACACCAATTCACAACAATAAACATCGTCCATGGTTTGTGGACGAGGGGAGTATATATATATATATATACATATATATTATTGCTATATTTCACTTGCATTTCAACACATATATCAATTATTCTATGCATGTATAATTCATACTTCGCTTATATAGCTTACACCGTGCGTGTACATGAGGTATACAACACGTGTGCAATTTATATTTCGCTTATATAATTTATACACGACATTTTCCATTCAAATTTCTCACATTAGTTTGCGGAGTACTAAAAATCGTAGATGACTCAGAAAAATCCGCGGCGCGTTCTATGTGGTAGAGAGCTTTCTTGCGGTCCCGATGTTTCCTGTTTCATCGAATTTTGTCAACACACCAAAAAGATATGATTTTTCAAAGTGCAGACATCAAAAGGGACTCAACTTTCTATTTGGTTCGAATCTAGGTTGGAGGTTTTCGCGAAATCCGTGGCACGTGGGGACGATCGGGGGTGCTGACGTGGAAGAGCTTCGAGTGGCGGTCTTGTGGTGGTGGTTTGGTGGCGCTTGGTGGCAGATCGGAGCGGCGGCGGCGATGGGAAGCAGTGGACTTTGGGCGCTGGATTCCGGTGGAGGAGGCGATGGTTCTGGTCGTGGGTGGGTCGGATCTGACGAGGGGAGGGAGGCGCGTCGACGACAGGTGGTGGCGACGGCTGGAAGTGGTGGAGGCGGCGGCAATCAGTCGGAGAAGAATCGAACGGGTTTCGCCGTTCGTTCATGGGTTACGGGGGTTTTTAGATTTTTTTTTTTTTAAATAATGAATGGAATTTTCTGATTCGCCGGAATATATATATATATATTTCAGAAAATTAGGGTTTTCACCAACGAACTCCTTTTCAAGCCCAACGACTGTCGTCCCCAGCTAAATACCCCCATCCCGGACACAATGGGATATGTTTCGTAGGCCAATTCGACTGTTACAGTCAGTTATTTTACAAATTAAAGTATAAAACATTTAATTTAACTTTGAACGCACATTTGAATTTTCCAGGGCCACAAACTGATTCGAAAAATTCTAGAAAAATAAATCTAGCTATGTTTTTACTCTACAGTCCCAACAAAACTAGTTTCATCGAATTCTGAGATCGTTTGTAAAATGGTCATTTTCTGGTCGATCCAATTTAACAGAAATTGACCAAACACATTTTGTTTTGCCACGCTCACATACTAGCTTCAAAAATTATGAAATTTGAAACCTAGCAATAGTTTGACATCCCGGACCCAACAAAAGTGGTTTCGTCGAATTCCGATGTCGTTCGCAAAATATCAATTTTCCAGGGCTATATATTATATATAGCGACCATTCTGAAAATTCATTCGGCCATAACTTTTGATTCCCGTTATGAAACTTCGATTTTTTAGATTCATTAGAAAGGTATTGACTAACAGATTTAAATATTTTTAGTTTTGCTAAAATCCGTTATATTTTACACCCTGCACAGTCAGTCAAAGTTTGAATTCAAATTTTCAAACTGACTCACTATTTCTAATTCACTATTTTATTGAAATATTCTATTTCAATTGTTCAAATTCCTTTGAAATCACCAATTTAAATTTTTTAAATTGGCTCGTATTTTCCGGGTTATTACAAGTAGAGTTATCGAATATCACTTATTCGAAGTAGAGTTATAGAATATAGTGTATTCGAGAGAAGAGTAATCGAATATAGTTTATTCGAGTGGAGAAATCAAATGTTATTCATTTGAGAAGAGTTATCGAATATTATTTATTCGAAGAGGAGTTATCGAATATTGGTTATTCGGAGAGAGTTAATCCGAAGGAGTTAGTCGAAGAGTTAATCCAAAGGAGTTAGTCGAAGTTAGTTAATCCAAAGGAGTTGGTCGAAGTTAGTTAATCCAAAGGAGTTAATCGAATATTGGTTATTCGAAAGGGGAGTTATCAAATCTAGTAAAGTTAAAGGAGTTAATCGAATATAGTTTATTCGAATAGAGTAAAGGAGTTAATCGAATATAGTTTATTCCAATAGAGTAAAGGAGTTAATCGAATATAGTTTATTCCAATAGAGTAAAGGAGTTAATCGAATGTAGTTTATTCGATTAGAGTTAAAGGAGTTAATTGAACATAGTTTATTCGAATAGAGTTAAAGGAATTAATCGAATATAATTTATTTGAATAGAATTAAAGGAGTTATCGAATATAGTTTATTCGACAGGAGTTAAGTGAAAAAGAATAAGTCGATTAGAGTTAAATCAAATAGAGTTAATCCAATAGGGTCAGTCCAATAGAGTTAATTGAAAAGAGTTAACCGAATATAGTTATTCGAAAGAAAGGTTAAGTAAGGAAGTTAGTTAAAGAAATTTAAAGTGAACTTTGCCTATTTCAAGGTTAGAAATGTTGTTCAGTTAAGGTCTGAGAGGTAGTTCTACCCCAACTTGATTGGCTTCGTTTTTGACTAAGGAATGGTTATGGTTTGGCAGTAAAGGATGGTAAAGTGAATTTAGTAATTAAAGGAAATGTTTGAGTTGGCATAGCGATGTTTTATCTAAACATCTGCTTAATCCAAACGTAGGAGTTTTGGGAATGTTTTCCAAACAAGAATCAGAAATGTTTTCAAATATAGAAAACAAGAAATGGAAATGTTTTCCAGTGTTAATAACGTATATTTTCTAAACAGGGAAAATAAGGAATATATATATATATATATGTTTGATGATTGATCGATATAATTTGCATCTGGAAATAATATCGTTGTTTGCACACCTGTTTTCTTTGATAGTTAACTCAGCGACTATCAAAGTTTTTGACCATTTTAACGTTGTTAATATGGAGAGACCGGTTGGATTATTATCCCAAGAACCACTCTGTATTGGCATAAGCGTTGCGAATCATATATGCTAAAGATAATCGAAGATGGAGTAAAGTGCAAGGGTTGTTCTATAAGTCTTAGATAACAGTTGCTAAGATGGATGTACTGAATAGTGCCTTCGATTTGTCCAGTCCCAGGGCAACTAGTATGGAAGAAGGTCTGACAAAGTATATCTAATAGATCGCGTAAGTTGATCTCTTCAAATGTATTCACGTTTGGTGGCGGAGGAATTCATTTCTCTTAGCTGTATACCCATTGTATTTTTGAGGAAATCAATTTGTGATTTGGCGGGTATGACGATGTGACATTCTAAGTGAATGAAGATGTGGCATGTAAACCTGGATGCCTTGTATGGATGAATGTCTGACAGAGTATTTCTAGAAAGGTCATGTACATTAATTTCTTCAACCGTACCAAGAGTGAAAGCGGAGAAGGAAACTTCTTTAGCTAACACATAATGTACTGTTGTAGACGTCAATTAGTGATTTTCGATGGATCTGACCATGTGGCATTCGAAGTGAATCTGATGTGATGATAAAGCATAACCTCAAGCCTCATCAGCCGGTAAATGACAGAAATCGTGCAGGTAGCATGGCTATGTAGGTCGCACCTATTAGGGTGTATAACCACCTGATCTAGAGTTTCATTTACTTCTAAAAATCTAATGTTGATGTTGTCCGTTATTGGGAAACGGTTGCGGATCCCAACCGTTGGTGATATACATTCGATACACTTAGCGAAATGAGTGGTCGGTCATGTGTGGCCGGGTTGCAAGATGTTCTTGTTGAACCCAGTGTATTCCTCTCTAGAGGTTCACTAGTAGAAGGTGGTTCCATACCTTGTCATAGTTGGAAACCCATTATCCAATGCGTGCTTGCGATTTTGATTGTATACTATATATGTAGAACGTGAGATGAAAGCGTTCTGCTAGATTGATATCTATTTGTACTTAGACATTATTATAATATCAGATTGATATTGCTTTGTCAAAGATGTTGGATTCTCATAAGGGAAAAACCCATTTCGTTTTCACGGCGTGGTCTTATGAGATATCATATAACTGTGCTAAACTATTTTACTCACACCAGTCCCATGGCTGACCCGGAGTTTACTTTGTTTTGTTTTCCCTAAACTCTTGGGTGCCTAAATTTGTACGGGCAGTCAAGTAGTCGGGATTTACAAATATTCTTGGAGAGCTTGGAGCAGGAGGCTTTTAGATCATATAGCTATTGTTTATTTCCGATGTGTTGTAAGTGATGTACTCTGATAAGTGCTATTGTATACATAACTGTTATATTTCAAAGTTTTGTTATATATTATATGTTATTCGTTCCGCTGTGAGATTCGTGTTACTCTGATGATGTAAGTTCTTCTTTTCTTCTTCTATTCTAAGTTTTTATCTTATCTATCCTCACCCTCTAATTTCTTTCATTAACTATTCGGTTATTTTCGATCCATGGATGTTCGATATGTGTTGTATATCGGATAACCAAGATCGCATTTTTCCGGGTCGTCACATGTTGCCTGTCCGATTTTTGTCATTTTCCAGTTGTGAGGCTTGAGGCTACGCTTATCTTTTAAGAACATCTGGCCACCATTCACTTTGAATGCCACATCGTCAAACCCATCAAATCACTAGTTGATCTTCCCAAAAAAAATACGGGTATAAAAAGCTAAGAGAAACGAACTCCTTGCACCTAACATAATACCTTGAAAAGATCATCTTATGTGATCCGTTAGGCATACTCCGTCAGATATTCGTCCATACAAGTTGTCCTGGGTTTGGACAAACCGAAGGCACTATCCTGTGAATAGAATATCCCTTGCATTTTACTCCGTCTTCAGTTATCTTCAGATAATCTAATTCGCAACGCCTATGCCTATATGGAGTGGTTTTCGGATAATAAATCCAACCGGTCTCTCCGTACTGACAACGTGGTCCAAAAACTTAGATAGTTGATTATTTAACTATCGAAGAAAACAAACATCCATCCAAATTTCTAGTTGGAAATATTATTGACTAAACATCAAAAAATCACAGGCCCTTTCTAATATTTCACAAATTAAATCACTTCCCAAATTCCTTTCGATATTTATATATATTGATTTATAGTTATCAAAATTTATTTAAAATATTCTAACTCTTTAAATTTTCGGAAAATTTCGCTAGCATCTCCTTTGTATGGCTCAATCGGTATAACTACAACTAGCCTCTTTAAGCCCTTTCCATTCAAATAGAAAATCGAAAAGCCAAGTGGCTTTCTCAATAGGCTCATAAAATCTCATATGGAAATTTAAACATGTACCTTTTTTAAAGACACTAAATATATAATCTTCATTCCCTTCATTTCATACCTGTTTAACCTATATTCAATCATTTTCAATTCATTCCAATCAATCCAACCATTTTTAACAAAATTCACTTATTATTTTCATAATTTTCTCTTTGCCCAATGAACTTTGATTTGAACATATCATGTTCAAATATATTTTAATTCCCTTATACACAAGTCGGATTCCATTCCTAACTCGAGTTTCATGTTCGATTTCAAATTAGAATTCACAAGTCCGATTTATTTAACAAGGTTAAGTTCGATCCAAAACTCCTTTAACTAATTACTTTATATTAGTTAACTTCATTCAATAACTAAATCTGAATTTGTTCCAAAAATCACTTTATCTTTTGCACTTGAGTTCATATTTATTTTATAACTCAAATCTGGAATTTTCTAATGGAAATTCGCATTTTATTTACTCAAAAATCATTTTAATTTATTAAATAAATTGTTATGGTTTATAAACGATTTTACAGCAACTTTTCTAAAATTTTATTTTGATACAACTCAAAATTTATAAGACGAAATCCAGATTTTTCTGTTTCATTCAAAATTATCATTCAACAGGTGTAAACGTTTCTTTTCATCGAATTCCGCTTATATTGAGTTTTACATACACAATTTAAGTTGGAATCGTCAAATTACGAACTACCGCGTCGTAGAGAGTTCGTTCTTAATTAAATTGAATTATAAACGTTTACTTTGTTTACTAATAAATTTCAACTACATTTTTAATATAATTTAATCCAGTTTTCAAAATCCATCTTAATATTTTTGATTATCCCTAATCATCGATTATTTCATTACTCGGTTATAAATTTATTAACAGCCCCATTTTTAATATTATTTTCCAATTCCATTGGAAATAATTATTTTATAAAATTCGATGAAATCGAATTCCAGTTATAATTTCTAAAATTTAACTAGTTTGATTATATTTCGAACTTATGAATAAAATCTATTGTTCCCTTTTCGAAATGATTTTCAATTCACTTTTAAATTTATACATGAATTTAAAATTCCAAATTATCAAATGATAATTTTCTTTCCGTTTGTAACCATCGTTTATAAATTCAAGTGCTTGCTTTTATTACTGAAAACAAGATAATATTTCCAAACTCATTCTAAATTCAATTTCTGTTTTGGAAATAAAGTTTTCCTTTTTAAATCTAAAAATTCTTTTTTATGATATTTTTAAATATCGATATCTAGGACCAGTGATATGTAAACATCCGAATACACATCAATTCTATTCAACACATCACACATATATAAATATGTAAACAACAATAAATAATTTTGATGTAACAACCGGTAATTTTTAACGATTTAAAATCCGATTTAAATCAAAATTTTATTTTGAAATTATTCTATGGTTTTTCATAACGGGAATTCAAAATTTGTAATACGTACAGTGAGATGTAGCAACTGTAAAAATTTCATCGGAAAATTTGACTGTTGTCGGTCGCGCAATTTCCAGTGCAAAGCTGCGCATAACAGATCAAATTTTAGCGATTTTAAAATTTCTCCAAAACCAGTTCGGACAAACATGAAAAATATTCTATTTGTTGTCACGAGTCCGACGGCGAAATTCGTTTCGCGAGAATCGGACGTTTTGACCTCCGTTTTCCGTCCGCATTTTTACGTCAAAGGGGTCCGTAACGCGCTTTTGAATGGAGCATCCTGACACTGCAAATTATACACCGTTGTGTCCGTCTCATCGAGTTGATTATCAAAATATATTTATTTGTCAGTTTCGGTGCTCGGTTCGCGCTGAAACTGCGAAAAGGCTTGCGCAGTTCATTTTTGAAACGGTGACATTTGAGTTCGATGTGTCCCTTTTACGATTCTACATATTTTTTTTAATCATTTTGGGTCTGCAAAACTTGTCATTTTATTTTACTAAGCTATCTAATTATATTTTTGTTCTTTCCAAAGCTTAGAAGTGGACACTTTTACTACACATATGCAATGCATATACATGCACGTCTCTCCTTTCTTTTCTTTCTTTACTTTTCCAATTCAACGCATGTTTCTTTTTCCCATTCCCATACGTTACCTTGTCTACATTTCTAAAGCCATGTATTACTTTTCATTCACCCCTTGTTTTCAAATCATGCACCTTATGTGCGTTGAGTACATGAGCAGTCTCCAATTCCAAATGAACTGTCATGCCATTCATTTCCCACGTTCTTTGCATTTTCAATTTTTGAATGGTTCCTTGAATCTTCCAAAAGCCTCCTAAAGATTCGTTCAAATCCAAGAACTGTTCAATTCAGATCCGCGTCCTTTCTCTTCTCCGAAACCAAAGATAACGTTTCCTTCATATTTCCTCGTATGTATATAGCAATTGAAAAGCTTCCATTCACCAGTTCTTATTACCATACGCCATTCGCAAAAAAAAAAAAAAAAAAAAAAAAAAGAAGAAGAACAAAACTGGATGCAGCTGCTCCTTCCCCAAACGCTGAGCTCGCCCACATCAAGAAATCCCTCAACGAAGCAAACCGCAAAACCCAGTCCCGCGCCTCCCACGCACACCGGTAAGCTTATCCACCCGCGCCCACCAACTAGTCGAGCTCGCCCACGACAACTGTCCTCGTCAACCGACCTTCCGACTAACCCACGACAGCCTGTCATGTACCATGAATCCTCCCATCAGCCTTTTGATGTCGCACCCTCATCTCCTTTCACTAAACCTGCCGATGCGTGAGTTTTTATTTTTATGAGGTTGTGTATATTTTACAATGGGGTGTGATAGGTTATGTGTTGAGTTTGTGTGCTTTGTTTTTCTGTGTGCGGTAGTGATAGAGTTGTGTGTGTATTTATTTTGGGTGTGTTATTTTGCTTTGGCATGTTATTAACTATGGGTGTTAGGGTGAGTAGGGTGAGTTGTATTAAAATGTGTATGTTAGTTTACATGTGGTGTATGGTGCGTGCTTTTGTGTGTGTGTTAATTTTCTGGGCGTAAATTCTACATGGGTGTAGTGTATTTTCTGTATATATTTGTGTGCGGTAGAGTGTGTATGAATATATATAGTATATAATTTATGAATTTATATAGTATATAATATGATATATGTGTATTTAAATATGTATATATATGTATATAGGTATATAATGGTTTTAGTGTGCGTTAAATTGCAAATACGTTTATATATTATAAATTTATTGTATGTTTACATATACAGAAATGGTTATATAATAATTTATAAAATAATTTTGTGGTTATTTTGTTGAGTTAAATTTGGTGTTGAGTGCCGAAACCCGTCCCAAATCCAATAGCTGTACCGTTCCAAAACCCAATAGCCAAACTGATTCATTGAAATTTCTCCGACCTCCTCTAAATACATTATTGGCTGATCGTCAAGTTGAATTCATTCCAATTCGTGCCTGGAAATCATCGTATCAATGCTGCGTCAGTCCGTCTGTCATCTCCATTTCTGTGCCAAGAAAGGTGAGTTTATCTCACACCTGACTTACATTTTTCATGGATGTTAGATCAATAATGAACTGTTATATGAAATGTATAGGTTGCTAGTTGAAATTGTTTGATTTGATATGTATGTACATTTCATATGCGACACGATATATTCTTATGACACGTAGTTGCACTGATGATACATTTATTGTGATTGATACTATGTGATTGTTGATACCCTAGTTTTAGGAAAATCACTAAGGGTTGAAATGATACATACCCGAACGAACATTAGAATAGGGAAAAATCGTTATGGGTTGAAATGATAGATCTGAACGATTTTTATTGAATTTGGGATCGCGGGTTGAAATGATAGACCCGTAGAAATTTTATCAATTGCGGGTTGAAATGATAAATATCCGTATCACTTGACCATAGGGTAGAAAACTATATACGGACACCGTCGGTCATGTTTTCGAAGTAAAATGAGTTTTATTTTAAAATATTTACTTAAGACTTTATATATTTATATTTATATTTTATTTAAATATAAATTATTTTTTATATTTTAAATTATGTGTTTTAAATGATTTATTTGTAAATAGGGATTTAAATGTTTATTTAAGATTTTACTTATAAATTTATTTTAAACCATATAATCAATTCCTATAAGCATTTTAACCTTTTTATATTATTATAAATATTTCTTTAAATCTATTTTTATATTATTTTAAACTTATATATGTTTATAATCTATTTCTAATTTATTTTAGAGTTTTATAAACTTATATATATATATACATATCTATTTTCAAAGTTAATTTTCTTATATATATATTTTATAAACTTTAATAAAGTCAAGATGGATAGTTTATATTTCGCGATTTAAATTCGAAGTTTAAAGATGTAAATCTATATAACGATATTTGAATAACGAATGAACTCATACTAAGTTATGAATTGGAATCGATACGAATTTTTGTAGAGATGAACTTGAATTGGTAAATTTAAGAAATTGAATTTGATTTGGTTTAAATTATGAACCTTGATAAGAAATGAATGTGAATCGGGTAAATTGATTTATTTTGAATTTATAGTCGATAAGAATTAAATTCAATTTTAAGTGATTAATTATGAATTGGAATATATAGATGTTATATGCGGAATTGATTTTTATATCGTTTGGTTTGAATTAAGAATTTGTTAAATCAATGTATAAGAATGGTTTTAAATCATAATTTGGTTGAATGAAATATAAGATTTTGATTTGAAATGTAGAAGTAATAGTTTTGAACTATATAACTTGAATTATAGTTATAAGACGATTTGGTTTATATTGAAGTTTAATATTTCGTTTTAAATTATATAAAAGGAAATTTGAACCTAAGTGTCGAATTTCATTAATCGACTAAAATGGGTTGTTTTCAAAATTTAATATATTCGAAGTTAGATATTTAATTTTAAATTCAAATTCGAATATGAGAATTTGTATAAACTATTTTATAAAGTGATTTATAAAATAATGACCACGGTGTGAAAGATGTAAACGATTGGTTGTTAAAGAGACCGGGATCGGTTATTGTCATACTCTCTGCCAATACCGAAAACCACTTTGACAACTGTGTACGCGGTGGAGTTCCAGAATGAAGGGAATGATTTGGCGAACGACTCCATTTTTATTTCATATTAATTACGAGACCCTGACTACCTTGAGTCAGCTTGATGTGGCTAAAACAGGAGCTACGCACGGACCAAGTGAGGTCATACCTCTTATCGAGCACACTTCTTCGATATTATTCTATTACTGTTGAGATTCGATTTGGGCCCTTTTCATTATGGGAGTGTGTATCGAGGTGGGTGGTAGTTGCTACTATGCGTTACCACCAGTCCGGCTCTGCAAACGGTGAATCCACCCTGGCATTCCTTGCGTGCCTTGTCACATGCCTTATACGAGCCCAATACGATTTTGTTTTGTACTATTTTATATAGAGTGCCCTCTGATCAACCTCCAGTTTACGGAGGAATTACGGTACTGTATATACTATGGGAATATATAAACGGTGTAAGGGTAATAATGGTAATCCCGCTTACGCTATTTTGATACTTTTACTTTACTGATAGACACTATTGTATATAGCGTATTATACTACATAGTATTAGTTTAATGGATCCTTAGAGGATGGTGATCCCAAACATCCTCTAAGTTACTGATTGCATTTCATCGAACATTTCATTTGTGTTGATTTACTTCCATGAGAATGTTAGTCCTGATCCGAGTTGTTTTGTTTTGCATTATTGCTCGGGTCAGATCGAGTATTACAGTTTCGAGATTCACTCTTGGAGTTGGAGCTTATGTTGGATTTTTGCTCATCTATATCTACCTGTTCAGTTGATCCAGTTCTAACTATTCTTGTCATTTCTGTTTTTGTAGTTATCTTTCATTTACTGTATTAGTCTTTCGCTGTATTATTTATGTAAACTCTGATGTAAAGCTTCATGAACTACTATTGTATTTTAAATTTTGCGTTGTGAGATATTATATTGCTCTATATCTGTGATCTGTGATTTATTCTGTTTACCCCGAAGCTAATAACAATCTGTTGTTTTGGACGTTTCGAGTTGATATGTTTTGTCGATTCGGCACGGTCAAAATGGCGGGTCGTTACATGTGGTATCAGAGCTTTGGTTTTTCAAAGCTTTAGCCTATGGGGTAAAAGCTCATTAGAGATAGGGTAGTGATACACTAGAATGAGTTGAATCAGTTGCAGAATCCTTCTTGAGAGAGCGTATTTTTAAAGTAAAAAAAATAGTTTTCAAAATGGTTTTAAAATGTTTTTAAATAAATATTTTGAATACAATATTCTGTTTAATATTTAAATCTTCTTCTGAGTTTCCTTTCCATTTGAATCTATCTTCCTTCGTAGATCCTCTTTGATTAGGTTCTTTCGTTCTTTCAGCTTTTACCTCGAATTCTATAATTTATACTTGTCCATTTCAAGGTAAGAAGTAGAAGAAGAGTATAAGTCTTCTAGTCAGTCTGTTTTTATTAAATATTGGTTTGTAAAGATTTTATGTGTAAGGTATTCATACGTTAACTTATAGAATTAATTAAGTGTTATAAGTTTAAATATTGATAACATGAATTTGAAAAGATTTAGATATAGTATAGAATGATTTTGTTATATATTTGATTTAATAATAATATTGTTGTATATTTATTAAGAATTGTAGTTGAATTCTAACAAATAAAAGAGTGGGGGAGAGATACATTTTCCCTACTTGAAATTTTAATGATTTGAAATATATTATTTATAATATATGATTTAGAGTGTGGTATATATTCTATTTAAATATAAAAAGATGTTTTGAGTACTTATTTTACGCTAAAATTGGCCTATCGAATACTTAGTGACTTGGTGTATACGTCTGATCAACGTATATGTTAAATCCTATACGTATTAGATAGATATAGAGTCACACCCTAGTCGCTTGAAAATTATTCTGGTGATGACCGCGGCATCATCGATATCTATTTTCGGGTTTCGAAAGTGGGATAAATATATATAACCAATCGTAACGTCGAGTGAATACTTGAAATGTTTGAAAATATTTTATCATTTGATTTATATATATTTAAAATTATATATGTATAGGGATAAATATGAACCATTGGTTTAAATATATTAATTATTTAATTACTATTTCCCTACCTCGTTCCTTTTCGGGGACGAAAAGTTTTGAGTAGTGGAGATTGTAACAACCGGTAATTTTTAACGATTTAAAATCCGATTTAAATCAAAATTTTATTTTGAAATTATTCTATGGTTTTTCATAACGGGAATTCAAAGTTTGTAATACGTACAGTGAGATGTAGCAACTGTAAAAATTTCATCGGAAAATTTGACTGTTGTCGGTCGCGCAATTTCCAGTGCAAAGCTGCGCATAACAGATCAAATTTTAGCGATTTTAAAATTTCTCCAAAACCAGTTCGGACAAACATGAAAAATATTCTATTTGTTGTCACGAATCCGACGGCGAAATTCGTTTCGCGAGAATCGGACGTTTTGACCTCCGTTTTCCGTCCGCATTTTTACGTCAAAGGGGTCCGTAACGCGTTTTTGAATGGAGCATCCTGACACTGCAAATTATACACCGTTGTGTCCGTCTCGTCGAGTTGATTACCAAAATATATTTATTTGTCAGTTTCGGTACTCGGTTCGCGCTGAAACTGCGAAAAGGCTTGCGCAGTTCATTTTTGAAACGGTGACATTTGAGTTCGATGTGTCCCTTTTACGATTCTACATATTTTTTTTAATCATTTTGGGTCTGCAAAACTTGTCATTTTATTTTACTAAGCTATCTAATTATATTTTTGTTCTTTCCAAAGCTTAGAAGTGGACACTTTTACTACACATATGCAATGCATATACATGCACGTCTCTCCTTTCTTTTCTTTCTTTACTTTTCCAATTCAACGCATGTTTCTTTTTCCCATTCCCATACGTTACCTTGTCTACATTTCTAAAGCCATGTATTACTTTTCATTCACCCCTTGTTTTCAAATCATGCACCTTATGTGCGTTGAGTACATGAGCAGTCTCCAATTCCAAATGAACTGTCATGCCATTCATTTCCCACGTTCTTTGCATTTTCAATTTTTGAATGGTTCCTTGAATCTTCCAAAAGCCTCCTAAAGATTCGTTCAAATCCAAGAACTGTTCAATTCAGATCCGCGTCCTTTCTCTTCTCCGAAACCAAAGATAACGTTTCCTTCATATTTCCTCGTATGTATATAGCAATTGAAAAGCTTCCATTCACCAATTCTTATTACCATACGCCATTCGCAAAAAAAAAAAAAAAAAAAAAAAAAGAAGAAGAACAAAACTGGATGCAGCTGCTCCTTCCGCAAACGCTGAGCTCGCCCACATCAAGAAATCCCTCAATGAAGCAAACCGCAAAACCCAGTCCCGCGCCTCCCACGCACACCGGTAAGCCTATCCACCCGCGCCCACCAACTAGTCGAGCTCGCCCACGACAACTGTCCTCATCAACCGACCTTCCGACTAACCCACGACAGCCTGTCATGTACCATGAATCCTCCCATCAGCCTTTTGATGTCGCACCCTCATCTCCTTTCACTAAACCTGCCGATGCGTGAGTTTTTATTTTTATGAGGTTGTGTATATTTTACAATGGGGTGTGATAGGTTATGTGTTGAGTTTGTGTGCTTTGTTTTTCTGTGTGCGGTAGTGATAGAGTTGTGTGTGTATTTATTTTGGGTGTGTTATTTTTCTTTGGCATGTTATTAACTATGGGTGTTAGGGTGAGTAGGGTGAGTTGTATTAAAATGTGTATGTTAGTTTACATGTGGTGTATGGTGCGTGCTTTTGTGTGTGTGTTAATTTTCTGGGCGTAAATTCTACATGGGTGTAGTGTATTTTCTGTATATATTTGTGTGCGGTAGAGTGTGTATGAATATATATAGTATATAATTTATGAATTTATATAGTATATAATATGATATATGTGTATTTAAATATGTATATATATATGTATATAGGTATATAATGGTTTTAGTGTGCGTTAAATTGCAAATACGTTTATATATTATAAATTTATTGTATGTTTACATATACAGAAATGGTTATATAATAATTTATAAAATAATTTTGTGGTTATTTTGTTGAGTTAAATTTGGTGTTGAGTGCCGAAACCCGTCCCAAATCCAATAGCTGTACCGTTCCAAAACCCAATAGCCAAACTGATTCATTGAAATTTCTCCGACCTCCTCTAAATACATTATTGGCTGATCATCAAGTTAAATTCATTCCAATTCGTGCCTGGAAATCATCGTATCAATGCTGCGTCAGTCCGTCTGTCATCTCCATTTCTGTGCCATGAAAGGTGAGTTTATCTCACACCTGACTTACATTTTTCATGGATGTTAGATCAATAATGAACTGTTATATGAAATGTATAGGTTGCTAGTTGAAATTGTTTGATTTGATATGTATGTACATTTCATATGCGACACGATATATTCTTATGACACGTAGTTGCACTGATGATACATTTATTGTGATTGATACTATGTGATTGTTGATACCCTAGTTTTAGGAAAATCACTAAGGGTTGAAATGATACATACCCGAACGAACATTAGAATAGGGAAAAATCGTTATGGGTTGAAATGATAGATCTGAATGATTTTTATTGAATTTGGGATCGCGGGTTGAAATGATAGACCCGTAGAAATTTTATCAATTGCGGGTTGAAATGATAAATATCCGTATCACTTGACCATAGGGTAGAAAACTATATACGGACACCGTCGGTCATGTTTTCGAAGTAAAATGAGTTTTATTTTAAAATATTTACTTAAGACTTTATATATTTATATTTATATTTTATTTAAATATAAATTATTTTTTATATTTTAAATTATGTGTTTTAAATGATTTATTTGTAAATAGGGATTTAAATGTTTATTTAAGATTTTACTTATAAATTTATTTTAAACCATATAATCAATTCCTATAAGTTTTAACCTTTTTATATTATTATAAATATTTCTTTAAATCTATTTTTATATTATTTTAAACTTATATATGTTTATAATCTATTTCTAATTTATTTTAGAGTTTTATAAACTTATATATATATATATCTATTTTCAAAGTTAATTTTCTTATATATATATTTTATAAACTTTAATAAAGTCAAGATGGATAGTTTATATTTCGCGATTTAAATTCGAAGTTTAAAGATGTAAATCTATATAACGATATTTGAATAACGAATGAACTCATACTAAGTTATGAATTGGAATCGATACGAATTTTTGTAGAGATGAACTTGAATTGGTAAATTTAAGAAATTGAATTTGATTTGGTTTAAATTATGAACCTTGATAAGAAATGAATGTGAATCGGGTAAATTGATTTATTTTGAATTTATAGTCGATAAGAATTAAATTCAATTTTAAGTGATTAATTATGAATTGGAATATATAGATGTTATATGCGGAATTGATTTTTATATCGTTTGGTTTGAATTAAGAATTTGTTAAATCAATGTATAAGAATGGTTTTAAATCATAATTTGGTTGAATGAAATATAAGATTTTGATTTGAAATGTAGAAGTAATAGTTTTGAACTATATAACTTGAATTATAGTTATAAGACGATTTGGTTTATATTGAAGTTTAATATTTCGTTTTAAATTATATAAAAGGAAATTTGAACCTAAGTGTCGAATTTCATTAATCGACTAAAATGGGTTGTTTTAAAAATTTAATATATTCGAAGTTAGATATTTAATTTTAAATTCAAATTCGAATATGAGAATTTGTATAAACTATTTTATAAAGTGATTTATAAAATAATGACCACGGTGTGAAAGATGTAAACGATTGGTTGTTAAAGAGACCGGGATCGGTTATTGTCATACTCTCTGCCAATACCGAAAACCACTTTGACAACTGTGTACGCGGTGGAGTTCCAGAATGAAGGGAATGATTTGGCGAACGACTCCATTTTTATTTCATATTAATTACGAGACCCTGACTACCTTGAGTCAGCTTGATGTGGCTAAAACAGGAGCTACGCACGGACCAAGTGAGGTCATACCTCTTATCGAGCACACTTCTTCGATATTATTCTATTACTGTTGAGATTCGATTTGGGCCCTTTTCATTATGGGAGTGTGTATCGAGGTGGGCGGTAGTTGCTACTATGCGTTACCACCAGTCCGGCTCTGCAAACGGTGAATCCACCCTAGCATTCCTTGCGTGCCTTGTCACATGCCTTATACGAGCCCAATACGATTTTGTTTTGTACTATTTTATATGGAGTGCCCTCTGATCAACCTCCAGTTTACGGAGGAATTACGGTACTGTATATACTATGGGAATATAGAAACGGTGTAAGGGTAATAATGGTAATCCCGCTTACGCTATTTTGATACTTTTACTTTACTGATAGATACTATTGTATATAGCGTATTATACTACATAGTATTAGTTTAATGGATCCTTAGAGGATGGTGATCCCAAACATCCTCTAAGTTACTGATTGCATTTCATCGAACATTTCATTTGTGTTGATTTACTTCCATGAGAATGTTAGTCCTGATCCGAGTTGTTTTGTTTTGCATTATTGCTCGGGTCAGATCGAGTATTACAGTTTCGAGATTCACTCTTGGAGTTGGAGCTTATGTTGGATTTTTGCTCATCTATATCTACCTGTTCAGTTGATCCAGTTCTAACTATTCTTGTCATTTCTGTTTTTGTAGTTATCTTTCATTTACTGTATTAGTCTTTTGCTGTATTATTTATGTAAACTCTGATGTAAAGCTTCATGAACTACTATTGTATTTTAAATTTTGCGTTGTGAGATATTATATTGCTCTATATCTGTGATCTGTGATTCTGTGATTTATTCTGTTTACCCCGAAGCTAATAACAATCTGTTGTTTTGGACGTTTCGAGTTGATATGTTTTGTCGATTCGGCACGGTCAAAATGGCGGGTCGTTACATTTGAGGAATCCAGTTGGATCCCTCCAACCTATTTTGCTGCATCCAACGATGTTAGACAATATAAATAATATCCATCCTGCTTTAAGGCAGGATATCGAGGTATTAAGGTCATCCACTATATATATTGTGGGGCGCATAGGATCATCCACTAATCGTACTGCAGGAAATATCGAATATATATACAACAACAACCACCAAGCCTAAATATAACTAATACGTATCATATATAATAGCCACAATTCATCCCAATTATTCAATGCATCTAATCAATCAACAAACAACATATAAAAATTATTTTAAATTAAATTTCATTTATAATAAAATTATAAATGAATTTCAAAGAGTAAGTTTACTCATCTTGATTTTAAATTGCCGACTATCCCGTTAAATTCTTTTTGTTCGCGGCTACGTGTCCACTCTAGTCATCTCGATGAATCAATTATATACCCAATGATTATTTGATTTTATTTATCGATTAAACATTTATTCATTTATATAATTTAATTACTAGCATAGACAAATTAATTATTCTATGAATTTAAAATTTGGGTAAAAATGTATACTCGATTCCTTTGTAAATCTCAACTAATGACGAAACAAATTGTCGATCAACTCCACAAAGCCTATCCCCGAACAGCTCCACAACTGTATCATCCCAACTGTCATTTTCCCCAATACGGTATTTCATCGAACATGTCACGGGCAGTCTTTATTCCTCTTCCTATCACCTATATCATTAATGCAATATACTGAAATCCATACATCAGCGAACCTAATAGCATCACTAACCGACTACTCCATCCAACATCCCCTGGGTCACCTCTGACTTCCCAGTTCATCCTACCAGCATCATATCAAATGGAGACCTGCTCTCTCTCCATAGTATAGCCCATCCATTGACTACCATCATCACTATCGACCCTCAACTACCCAACATATTTACCATATATGTCAAGCTGACCCGGCACTAACATCAGCGTCATAAACTCCCCGCACTAGACACCGCTATAGTCCACTCGACCCCCTCACTCTTGCTGCAACTTGTAGCTCACAACTACAATGCAATGTCGCACATGCCAAACGTTCATCGCACCCCGCAGTACTCTATCCACGGCCGCTTCCAGATGCCACAAACACAACCACCACATGGACCAATCCTAACCACTTATTCACCAATCAGAATCGCCAGCCCTACCCAAACATGTGAACCCTTTGTGCTTCGATTACCTTCAAACTCTAACGACAAATACTCCTCAACCTCATAAACCTAATGCTCCAACTAGAAACCCCTTTGTACACCAATAATCCTAGGATAAGCGCCTCTATCTTGAGTCGAGTATCAAGAAGTAGGGACGTTGCTAGGCACACGAACTCAGGAAGAACACATATGATTTGGATTTTGAATTAATTTCGATCTTTAAAAGGTAGGGCCATTTTTGATTTCTATTTCGAAGACCTGACCTTTTTGTTTGAAAATATACCGAGGGAGAGGCGTGTTTTATATATGAAGAGGGGACAATTGTTTACATCTCGAGGAATAATAGGTTAGCACATTAAATTAGTTAGGTTGCTTGCATTTTATAGAATAGGTAGGCTGAAATATGATTGATTTAAAGTTGATTTGAATTGAGGTGATTTTGAACTTATGTATTTAATTTTATAATCAAAATATCTCGTGGTAATAAACACCGGTCGAGACGCAACGACTGACATTTCTTGGGTTTAACCGCTATTCTGAACACACTGGAACAGGTTCTGAAGCCTAATTCGATTATATATACCTAATATCAATACTAAATTGACATTTAAAATTAATTTCAATTTAATTATACCAAGGCGTTTTCTAACCGTACGATCGAATGATACATCCAAACACTACGAAATTAAAATCTGATAATAATACATTATTAAGAATCTGATGGAACATTTTTCATTGAATTCTAAAATCGTTTGAAAAATTCCTGTTTTTCATATGTTAAATTAAATCGATTTAATATAAATATCGGTCTCAAACATTTAAATTTATCGATAATAAATAATTATTATCGTTCTAATTCAAATTGAATTTATGTTAATTGATATGATCATTTCGATTTAGTTTTAACTCTAAATTCAATTGTTATCGTTTCAAATTATGATAAATCGATATATTTAATATTAAATCGATAACTTCACTTTAAAAATCCATATATATATATATATATATCTTTAATTCAACATTTAAAATGATTTAAATGTTTAATACTAAATGACCAAAAATTCGGGATGTTACCTTCCTTCCTCCTTAAAAGAATTTTACCCCCGAAATTATTAAGCCAGAAAGATGATATAACTTGTTCAACTTCTCTCAACCCACTTTGTTAAGATCTTACACTTCATATTTTTGCAACTCAGAACAGAACCTTTTAAATCTCATGTCTATACTCAATTCCCATTCTTTATCTCAAAATCCATCATCACATTCTTATCTTCCATCCATATGCTCTCCTGCTTATTTCAACGTTTATACAAACCTACTTATCAAATTCCTTATTTACTCAATTCATTTGTACTCAAATTGATTCAAATCAATTTATTTATTTCGATCCATTTAACTAGCTTAAGTTAAATGTAGATTCCATAATTCAAATTCCCTTGTTTTTATTTCAAACCCCTTTTGAAATCATATAAATATATATACATATATACATATTTTATAACCATCTCAAATTAAAAATATTTATGTTTTCCAAAACAACTCGTTTTCTTTCAAACAAATTTCCATTAAGAATATTTCCCAAGTTAGCAATCCATCACTTAGAAACTCGAAAATGAACATTGATGATGTCGCAATCATCATTGGAATTATTTTCCAGTGACTGAAGTGAGTTCAGTGCTTTATCATTTTTAAAATCCATTCAAAATGATTTTTATTCAAAAATCCTCCCAAAATTAAGCTATATTATTTTAATATACTTTTAAAAAATATTTTCCAACTTTCCGGGATTTAAATTCAATTCAGGTTTGAATCCAATTTTAATATCTCATTTGTATATACAAGTTCTATTTGGTTATATAAAACCATTTCAATTTATAATCTTGTTTGAATATATTCACAACCAACACATCCATTTATTATAATAACTTCGGAAAATTATTCCTTTCATATAAAAATATAGTTTTGGGTTTGATTTTAATTTAGAATCCACAAATTTGATTTATCTAACAAGGGTTTAAGTTCGATCCAAAACTCCTTTAGCTAATTACTTTCTAATTAGTTAACTTCATTCAATAACTAAATCTGAATTTGTTCCAAAAATCACTTTATGTATTACACTTAAGTTCATACTTATTTTATAACTCAAATCTGGATTTTTCTAATGGAAATTCGCATTTAATTTACTCAAATATCCTTTTAATTTATAAAATAAATTGTTATGGTTTATACCCGATTTTGTAGCGACTTTTTTGAAATTTGATTTTGATATAACTCAAAATTAATAAGTCGAAATCCATATTTTTCTCGTTCATTCGAAAACTATCATTCAACAGGTCCGAACGTTTCTTGTTTCATCAAATTCCGACTTATATTGAGTTTTATATCTTAATTTAAGTTCGAACCGTCAGATTATGAACTACAACATCGTAGAGAGTTTGTTTGTAATTAAATTAAATTATAAACGTTTATTTTGTTTACTAATATTTTTCAACTCCATTTTTAATATAATTTAATCTAGTTTTCAAAATCCATCTTAATATTTTCGATTATCCCTAATCATCGATTATTTCGTTACTCAGTAACAAATTAATTCACAACTCCATTTTTAATATTCATTTCTAATTCTGTTGGAAATAAATTATTTTATTAAATTCGATGAAATCGAATTCCAATTATAATATCTTAGATTTAACTCAATTTAGTTATATTTCGAAATTCGGAATAAAATCTATCGTTCGCTTTTCAAAATGATTTCCAATTCACCTTTGAATTCATACTTAAATCTAAAATTCTAAATTATCAAATGATAATTTTATTTCCATTTATAACCATCATTTATAAAGTCAATTGCTTGCTTTAATTAATGAAAACAAGACAGTATTTCCTAACTCATTCTAAATTCAATTTCTATTTCGAAAATAAAGTTTTCCTTTTTAAATCTTAAAAATCCCTTTTTTGATATTTTTAAACATCAATATCTAGGGCTAGTGATATGCAAACATCCGAATACACAAACCATCAATTCAATTCAATACATCACACTTATATAAATATGTAAACAACAATAAATAAATTTGAGGAATCCAATTGGATCCCTCCAACCTTTTACCCTACATCCGCAGATGTTAGACAACATAAATAATACCCATCCCTCTTCAAGGCAGGATATAGCAGTATGAAGGTCATCCACTATATATATCGTGCGTTGCATAGGGTCATCCGCTAATGGTATTGCGTAAAATATCCAATATATATAATAGCAACAATCACCAAGCCTAAATATAACTAATATATATTATATATAATAACCACAATTCACCACAATTATTCAATGCATCCGATCAATCAACAAATAGCATAAAAAATTAATTTAAATTGAAATTCGTTTATAATAAAATTATAAAAAATTCCAGAGAGTGAGTTTACTCACCTTGATTTTAATTTGTCGACTTTCCCGGTAAATTCTTATTGTTCACGGCTACGTGTCCACTTGAGTCGTCTTGAATAAATCCATTGTATACATATGACTATTTGATTTTATTTCTCGATTAACATTTATTTATTTATATAAATTAATTACTAACATAGACAAATTAATTATTCTATGAATTTAAAATTTCAGTAAAAATGTATTCCTTATTCCCTTGTAAATCTCGATTAACTGACGAAACAACTCGCTAATCAACTCCATGTAGCTATCCTCGAACAATAAACAAATTTCAAAGAGAGTGAGTTTACTCGACTTGATTTTAAATTGCCCAATTTCCCGTTAAATTCTTATTTTTCGCAGCTATGTGTCCACTCGAGTCATCTTAAATGAATCCATTGTATACATATGATTATTTGATTTAATTTATTGATTAAACATTTATTTATTTATACAAATTAATTACTAACATAGACAAATTAATTATTCTATGAATTTAAAATTCCGGTAAAAGTGTATACTTTATTCCCTTGTAAATCTCGATTAATTGACGAAATAAATCGCTGATCAACTCCATGAAGTTTATCCCCACAGTTCCACAACTGTATCAACCCAAACTGTCATTTGCCCCAATATGACATTTCATCGAACATGATCTACCCCATTGGGTTATTCACCCTCAACCGTACAGACTGGTCTAAGCACCTTACTTTAGCATGTTGTTAGAACCTATGTGTAAACATTCTTTTATGCGATTGTTTCACCTCATCAGTTTTCCAGTTAACTTGGTTATTCCAATTCATATTGAATTCTTATTCAAATTACCAAGTTTCTCTTGCTTATTAATTTCAATCATATAACTTAATCCATTTAAGTTTATTAATAAGCCCACAACATGTTATTTTTTAGATTATGGCCCAAGGTCTGTAATCCACAATCTATTTTATAATTTTGCTTGGTTACGTCATTACAATAACATGTGCTACTTAATATGTTATTAAGTATATCTCAATTCACATGTTTCCTAATTGACATGTCACTTACTATTTATGATTAAATATAACTTATTTTACAAGTTTTTCTCGTTCTTTCTGTTTAATCATAAGTTCAATTTACACCGTCACTACAACTTATCATTGTTTACTTAGCAAATTATTATGTATATATACTTCTACAAGTTATTCTTACCCTACAAGGTGTCTTCCAATTACATAACTTTATTATTTCTATCAGTTATGTATACCACTAGGTGTCCTTAATTACATAACCTTGTCGGGTTAAGTTTATGGGCCTATATGCAAATATTACCCACCCCCTCAGATTTACTTAACCCACCCACCGTTCAACCAATTTTACTTAACCCGCAACTTTAGTTTATATTCACACAATCCCTATGGATTCAACTAAGTTAAGTATTCAAGAATTATTACCATATTTTCATTTATGGTTACAATATGCTAGACCTCCCACATTAAGCCTGCCATTTATGGATGCTGGATATGCCGGGCATCTCCGGGCAGACTTATTCCACAAATTTGGACTTAATCTCGTATCTGAGCACGTCTCATATTTGTGCACTTAGACCTCTCACGTTAGGTTCAACATTAGTGGTTGCTGGATATGCCTGTCGGGTCCAGGCAGACTTCCACCACTAATGCAACCTAAGCTCATGTCATAAGTGCAATTACAATTTCTAATTTTAATCCTAGGCATTCATTATTATCCAATTTTACCTATTTCCTTATAGGTGTCATGTCGTTTTCCCCATATTTGATTATATGTCAAATTCACAATTCAAATTATAGACTTTTATGTCCATTTTCAATCCACCTTTTAATTATGCACCATATGCCCTTTTTCCTAAGTAATATATCAAGGCTTATATATATGTTATGCAAAAACCCCAAATCTACATATTTTCCAATTTATGCCTAAAATTCATATTCACATACGTTTCAATTTATGTCTCAAATCAATATTTAGACATGTCCCATTTTATACCCAATTCCATATTTACATATATTCCAATGCGTGGCTAAATTCATATTATCCAACAAGACATATGCCCCCAAACCTATATCCGTATATTTCCAAATTTATTCTCGAATTTATATCCATATTTTTCAATATCAATTATGCTCCAAATTATGTCTATCCCCATTATTCCCAATTTTGCACGTTCGCATTTTTCAGCGTTAGGCCTAGACTCGAAGGTACCCTGGCTATATAAAAATAAAAAGGGAAAAGAGGGAGAGAAGAGAATCGAGAACAGACATAATAATGAATAATTAATAAACTAAAAAAAATAGGCATAGCTGAATAGGCATATTATGACAAGATTTAACATGGTGGCGTTATGAACATACAAAAGTAGATCTGATAATTATGTCATAATAGAAATGATTAAGCACCGATTCAAGATCCAATTTTTATATATGTATCAGGGTAACTAATTAAATATTTAGATCTAAAAATAACTTGAAGTCATAGTGAATAGATCTAAGGAAATGGATCCAAATTACTGTGAAGAACACATTGAATTTGTTGTTGTAGCAACCGTTGAAATTATATAATTGTTGCTAAATTAGATTTGGAGAAGATTAGGCCATTCAATTTTCATTGCAGCAGAGCTTCACCGTCACCACCATTTTTAGATGAATAAAACCTACGATTAGGGTCCTTTATATAGCCTAGGGTTCATGAATTTAGCTTCAAAATCGGTCTAGGTTCATAAAAACGTATTCTGCCCACATCTGTAGTGGGGTCGACCCTGGGGTCGATAACCCCTTGAGGGGTCGACACCCTTGGGCGGGATTTTTCTGCTCACCCAATTTCGAATTTCTGGACCTATTATATATACATATTCTTCCTACGCGTATACAAACTTCAAACCTTAATAACTTCTTCATATGGTGTTCAATTCACGCAAACCAAATGTCTATCTTGACCAGAATTTCGAGACGGACGCAATGGCGTAGTCCGTTTTACTTAATTTTGAATATTTAATTAAGTTTTCCTTAATTCATTATTAACAGTGTATTTCACATTAATTACTCTTTAATTCATCTTCTTTTGATGTCGTTAAAATTTCGGGGTGTTACGTTCTCCCGTACTCAAAGGATTTCGTCACCGAAATATCTAAGTTAAGAAGAACGTATATCCTAACATCCAACAATCATACATTCATCTAGCAATCATCGGCATCCATTGTCCTTAAGTAATTTCTAATGCTTTTATGAACACATGCAATAGTGTGTGTGTATATGTCCGTAAACTAATGCGATAGATCAGGCAGTCCACTGATTCAGTTGAACTCCTTAATGCAATGTATGTTTGTGCCATGCAAGCAAAGTGTATGCAAACCATCCTAATACATGTAAGTTATATATATGTGCACAATCATCCATCCAAATGCAACATCAATGTAAAGATACAACCATTTTCATCCATAAAAATTTAAATTGCACACACATCCATATGCAATATGTAAGTGATTGAGCCGATCTGTGCCTATTGTATGTGTATATGCATCCACGAGAAATCACTAACAACCACTTGCATCCATCAAACATAACATGTCCCAAAAATATGTTTACATTCATTAGTTTTCTACCTAAAGACTCGATCAATAGGAGACATTCAAACGATAGATACAAGTATTAATTTGAAGCTTGGAAAAAGAAGTTAAGGACATATTCTCGAAAAGGAAAGGATATAAAGCACGAATCTTGTCTTCAGCCTCCCAAGTAGCGTTCTTGCGGTCCTCTCCCCATTGCACTTTTACTAGCTTCACTTCTTTGCACAATTTCTTAACCCCCGATCCAAGTATGCAAGTCGGAAATCATCCCAATGTTGCTTCCTTCTCTACTTTCACTTCCTCTTGCAAGTTTGGATTCACTACCTCGAACTATATACATTTTATCGCCTCTTGAATGAATAATCGTCTCAGAATAACGGGATTCCTCAAGGACTGGCTTCAATAGGTTTTCCATTCCAATATAATTCACCTATCAAATCTCTTCTCAAGTAGCTCCTGTACTTGCTTACAAAGTTTCCCTTTTTCTTTTAGGAGACTAAGCATGACAGACCCTTTTGAGATCATAAGAAATCTTGAGAGTCTTTCTATGGCAAGTTAAAACTCTAATGACTCTCCTCTCACAATCTAAAATAGCTCCATATATGTAGTTAACCAATCCATCCCTAGAATCAAACCGTATCTTATGAAATCAAGAACATATGCGTCGCAACCAAACTCGACGCCTAACATAAGATTCTCAAACCCCGACAAATCCTCGATAAAAGAGCCATACCTCCAATGGGGTTTGAGGCAATAACGGGATCAAAACCCATACTAGTATCTAGGTGCAGAGACTCATCTAAAGAATTAGATATAAAAGAATGCGAAGAGCCAGAAAAGGAATCCTAATAGGATGATCAGAAATAGTTATCAATCCTTCGATAGATGCTTTCCTACCCCTATCTTGTCCACCATCTATGAGAACATTAGCTTACCCTTTAGAAATTCCTGCCCTCTAGCCTTGTCCTTGCCTCTTTGGGCATTCCTTAATAAGGTGTCCCGTCTTACCAAAGTGGTAACAAATGCCTTTTCTATTTCTGTAATCCTTTTTCAAATGGCCCACCATTTCGAAGTTATGGTATTTATATTCCCTTCTTAAGCCACAATTTTCTTTCATCTTCGGGCTATGCTCCTTAGCCCTAATTCCTTTATTCTCCTTTTTGCAACATGCTAACAAGTCTCTTGAAAACTACCACCAACGCATGGAAATCCTTACGAGGCTTGAGAGAAATTAAGCTGTAGGTGAAACCACTACGGCTAAAGATGGAGGTTTGGCACTTCTTTGCCCTTCGACTTGTGCTGTAGTTCTAACATGCCTACGGAACCATGCCGAAATAGGGATACCCTTTCGAGAAGAAACGGATCCCCGATCAAAAAGGAAAATGAATCAAGCGGAGAATCGAGAAGATATTTATGGCTTTGGGAAATATGCTTTTCAAAACCAAACTTTTTTTTATTTAAAATTCTTTGTTTTTGAGACCTTTTTGAAAACCATTTTCAAAATATTTTATCATATCTTATAACCATATGCTATGATACCAAATGTGACACCCTACGTCCATTAATGTCACTCACAAAGGGAATGCACTAAGTTTCGTGAAGCGTTATAGTAAATAAGAACATAATATCACAAGACAGACATGTAAAATAGCAGCGATTAGAAACTTTATTTTATTCAAAACATCATGGTCCCAAATACTGAGTTTACATCATAAGTTTGAAGTAACCAATTACATATATAATCCGTCTTGCCAAAAATATCAGAGTACAAAAGCATAAAACCATATTTCCCTTACAAAGCCATAGGAGAGTTGACAAGAAGTCAAAGCGATAAATCAGTATCCAAAATACAAGCTAAACTGAAAGAATCCCAATCAACTCTAAGCACTTCCACCCTGAGAACCTGGCGGGAACGGAAGAGAGAGAAGTGGAAACAAAAAGGGTCAGACATAAAGTCTGGCGACTCCAGTTACTTCTAAATATAAATAAGTAAAAGTATCATGGCAGGTATATAAAAACTGGAAGAACAAGATAACAATAACAGTAATAAGTACGAACTGAGCAAGATAAGATGAACAAGATATATTGCGTTTCCTAAATACATTTATCTGCACCGCACCGATATAAGTATATTAGAAATAGAGTGATCCTTACTAATATCGTTCCATTACATTTTCTTGATTATTAGGTTACTTGGGTTAATAAAACTCATGACTTATCTGCGCATCATACCCATTTACTTTCCCATGGATTCACCTAATACAATATATGTAGCTATCTCTCAATATTGAGATACACCCCATGGTAACCCACTCGCACGGTCTCCACCATAATGAACGCAATCCTTCATCCTACGTCGGAGTGACGTACGGATATCAATATAACAATGTTATGTTCCGCATATATCTACCATTACTATGCTACGTAAGTTTATGGACTATCACCATCGATCGATTAATATTCCATATCGGAATAATGCCCTCTAGTCTACAATACACCACCCAGAGTAGATATGCATGTATCTAGACAGTCCCATATATGTATCGTAATTGTAGCTCGATGCCTCAATCGCACGTCCTCTAATGTGCACCAAGTTCCATGGCAGGACTAAACAAGAAACACGGAACTCGGCCGGAAGCTTTTCCATACCTGTATAGGCATGTCTTTAAGAGCCTTTAAATACAGATATTCCTCGGGTCTGTTTTCCATGGTGGCTATGGCCTCACCTCGGCCCCTCCCTTAACTAGTAAAGATTACAAAAGCTAAGCGACAACCCCTAATAACAACCAATCTAAACATCCATGTGGCGTCTACCCTCAACCCCGTATCTCGATAGTGAAAGGTGAAATGGTGTCTTGGGTTTATCTCTAGTCTTTCGCATCCCGCTGGCTTTCGATGACGGATATTCGACGGTCTACTATCCTTGTAGGTCGTGACCCTCTCTACCTCCTCGTGAGGAAACCATCGAATCACCATTATGTCACCTCGTCACAGTGTTCTGACTGCATAGCTACATCTGCAGTAAAGGCCCACCCACCTAGTAGTTACGCGCAGACACAACCTCTGCGAGTACAGCCTAATACATCTGTCACCGCACAGAGGACTTCTAGGAGCACCTTACGTACCTCAGGATACCGCGTGCTTCCCCTTCTAGTCCTTTGGAGGTGTCAAACAATCAGATGAATGTATGCTCCCTTCGTGCCTTATAACACCTCGACGATCTACCCTGTTGGGTTATTCACCCTCATCCGTACGGACTGGTCTAAGAGTCTTACTTTAGCATGTTGTTAGACCAAATATCCAAACATTCTTTTATGCGCTTGTCTCATCTCATCAGATTTCCAGTTAACTTGGTTATTCCAATTCATATTTAATTCTTTTTCAAATTACCAAGTTCCTCTTGCTTATTAATTTCAGTCATATAACTTAATCCGTTTAAGTTTATTAATAAGCCCACAACATGTTATTTTCTAGATTGTGGCCCAAGGTCTATAATCCACAATCTATTTTATATTCTTGCTTGGTTACGTCATTACAATAACATACGCTACTTAAAATGTTATTAAGTATATCTCAATTCACATGTTTCCTAATTAACATGTCACTTACTATTTATGATTAAATGTAACATGTTTATTTTACAAGTTTTTCTCGTTCTTTCTCATTTAATCATAAATTCAATTTACACCATCACTACAACTTATCGTTGTTTACTTAGCAGATTATTACGTATATCTGTTTCTACAAGTTATGCTTACCTTACAATGTGTCTTTCAATTACATAACTTTATTATTTCTACCGGTTATGTATACCATTAGGTGTCCTTAATTACATAACCTTATCGGGTTAAGTTTATGGGCCTATATGCAAATATTACCCACCCCCTCAGATTTACTTAACCCACCCACCGTTCAACCAATTTTACTTAACCCTCAATTTTAGTTTATATTCACACAATCCCTATGGATTCAACTAGGTTAAGTATTCAAGATTTATTACCATATTTTCATTTATGGTTACAGTATGCTAGACCTCCCACATTAAGTCTGCCATTTGTGGATGCTGGATATGTTGGGCGGCTCCGGGCAGACTTTTTCCACAAATTTGGGCTTAACCTCGTATCTGAGCACGTCTCATATTTGCGCAGTTAGACCTCTCACATTTGGTTCAACATTAGTGGTTGCTGGATATGTTGGTTGGGTCCGGGCAGACTTCCACCACTAATGCGACCTAACCTCGTGTCATAAGTGCAATTACAATCTAATTGTAATCCTACGCATTCATTATTATCCAATTTTACCTATTTCCTTATAGGTGTCATTTCCTTTTCCCCATATTTAATTATATGCCAAATTCACTATTCAAATTATAGACTTTTATGTCCCTTTTCAATTCACCTTTTAATTGTGCACCATATGCCCTTTTTCCTAAGTCATAAATCAAGGCTTATATATAGGTTATGCACAAACCCCAAATCTACATATTTTCCAATTTATGCCTAAAGTTCATATTCACATACATTTCAATTTATGTCTCAAATCAATATTTAGACATGTTCCATTTTATACCCAATTCCATTTTTACATATATCCCAATGCGTGGCTAAATTCATATTATCCAACAAGACATATGCCCCCAAACCCATATCCGTATATTTCCAAATTTATGCCCAAATTTAGATACATATTTTTCAATATCAATTATGCCCCAAATTATGTCTTTCCCTATTATTCCCAATTTCGCACGTTCGCATTTTTCAGTGTTTGGCCTAGGCTCGAAGGTATCCTAGCTATGAAAAAATAAAAAGGGAAAAGAGGGAGAGAAGAGAATCGAGAACAGACATAATAATGAATCAATAGTAAACCGATAGAAATAAGCATAGCTGAATAGGTATATTATGACAAGATTTAGCATGGTGGCGTTATGAACATATACAAGCAGATCTGTTAATTATGTCATAATAGAACTGATTAGGCACCGATTCAAGATCCAATTTTTATATACATATCTGGGTTACTAATTAAATATTTAGATCTAAAAATAACTTGAACTCATAGTCAATAGATCTAAGGAAATGGATCCAAATTACTACGAAGAACACGTTGAATTTGTTGTTGTAGCAACCATTGAATTTGTATAATATTTGCTGAATTAGATTTGGAGAATATTAGGCCATTCAATTTTCGTTGCAGCAGAGCTCTGCCATCGCCACCATTTTTAGATGAATAAAACCTAGGTTTAGGGTCCTTTATATAGCCTAGGGTTCATGAATTTAGTTCAAAATCGGTCCAGTTTAAGAAAAACGTATTCTGTCCAGATCTGCAGGGGGGTCGACACCCCTGGGCGGGATTTTTCCCGCTCACCCAGTTTCGAATTTATGGACCTATTATATATACGTATTCTTCCTACGCGTATACAAACTTCAAACCTTAATAACTTCTTCATACGGTGTCCGATTCACACAAACCAAATATCTATCTTGACCAGAATTTCGAGACGAACGAAATGGCGAAGTCCATTTTATTTAATTTTGAATATTTAATTAAGTTTTCCTTAATTCATCGTTAATAGTGTATTTCACATTAATTACTCTTTAATTCATCATCTTTTGATGTCGTTAATATTTCGGGGTGTTACAAAGGATATAACTTTCCTTGTCTTATTCTAGTCAATTTAGAACCTATAATTAAAGGTTAGAATTGGACTTGATAGGTTATTGATATGAAATATAATTAACTATAGGAACCCATGACGATAGTTAGTTGTGTGTGTGTAGCATTTCCGTAAAGAGAAACTAAACGAAAATAACTCAATAACATAGTCTGCTTTTGGGTTAAGGTCTTAAGTGGTTAGATCCACCTAGAAAAAGGTATTAAAAAATCGCATAGCCTACCTCCCATAATGGAAGCATTAAAGGCTAATTGGGTACAAGTTTGATAATCTTAGCGAATTTCCTACTTCCTTGGGTCTTAAGTGGCTTTAGATCGAGGAGTCCACCTTGGATTAGGTCCTCTAGTTGAGGGTCTTAAATGATGTGCGAATCCGACCTAAACCTTGAGATTAAATGTCCAGTATGGTTATTCCATAGGGCTACCTATCCGATGGGAAGTATTAAGCGTCTAAGGAGCTTATCAAAGGAGGTCAGCTAGATGGTACAATGAGATTCCACGAATAAGAAGGTCATAAATGGCGAGATGTCATCTACCTAGTCCTATCGAACTTAAGCGACGAGATACCATCTCTAACCTTATGCGGGGCATGGGTTTTTATGCATGAAAGACAGAAGCCTTAACTAGTAGGGGACTATAGCTAGTGTCCTCTATTTTATAATAATGTTGAGTAAATCATCGAGAGGTATTAAATGACCAGCTGGTCCGCCTAGGATCTTAAGTGATCGGGAGAACCCACCCAATCTATCATTCAATAATGAGGCATTAAGAGACCAAGTATACACATATTAGTAAATAAACTCCTTAGTTGGGAGTTCACTTCTTGTTTTAATATTAGTGAAATGGTTATATAAAGGCATCACAAATGTATGTGTAAACGTTCTATATCGGTATCGATATCATTGGGAATACTACCTTGGGTAGTAAAAGTCATGCGTGAATGTTTACAAGGTTATGTTAGAATTACTAGCCTTGGTAGGCATATATCTTGGGTTGAACCAAACGGGATACATTAGTGTATTGTATTCAATGTTGTACTTTTCTTGCTCACCAGAACTTGTTGTTCTGACCCACCTTCTCATTACAACCTCCTAGGTTTTCTAGAGAAGGCCAGGTTCTCATAGGTGCTAGGTTTGGCTTTCGGTTCTCGTTCTCTCTCATGCTCGGTATTGACATGGTGACTTACTTTTAAAAGGATAGTTACTTGAGTGAATACTTATCTATCCAATTTTGTTTCCAGAGTTACTTTATTGTACTCTGATTATGCTCATCCTCATTTGTTTGAGGTACCATATTTACATGCTCCATGCTTGGATGTATTCGAGTTTCATATTTTTTTTTTGAAATTTGGGCTTAGAATAATGTGGGGTGTTACAAAAAATTTGGTATTAGACTGACTTAAAAGTTTATGCGTGCATACAAAAAAAGAAAATGTGAATATGTTAATCAGAAAACTTACCCTAATCAGCTCAATCAACAGATAACACGGAGTAAATAGGCTGTAAATATAAGCTTTTCTCCTCTATAAATATTTGACTATGTGATCTTGTCTTAAAACTTTTTACAACATTATAGTCAACAGATAAAATTATGAGTGTAGAAACTATTGAGTTAATCACTACTCCTTAACACCAACATAGATAAATATAAGTCTTAGATCCAAAATTGCCTCCAACACCCAAATTGTTCTAGTACTAAGCGATTAATATCAGAAAAATGCAAAAGAAATAAGAAAAGAAACAAGATTTATAATGGTTCGGCGTTAACGAGCCTACATCCACTTTATATCAATGATTATACTTGGAATCAGAGTACAATCGATGATTTATCTCTCAATTTCGCTCATACAAGTGTGATTCACTCAATAATTTCGAGGTAATAATGAAAGTACAACAATAGTGGAGCTAGAACTCTTAATTGCCCAAAAGATCCCGAAAAATGCTAAGTTCTGGGCTATTTATAGCTGATTTCTACAGGCGGATCGCGGTCATACGTGACACAAATCCCGAGGATCTCGGACTGGTTCATAGCTTGATGGAGAATTAGTCAATATGACAGTTGTGGACATGTGTCGCGAGATCCTGCATTCTCGGATCGTGGTGGACTTGGTCTTGGTCATCATCCATCAGCTTCGGGGATCGGATCGGATCGAGCTGGCGATAGACGGATCGGATCGTGGTCAAAGGGGGGCGATCGCGAGCCGAGGGGAGTATGGCGATCCGATGGGGTCTTCGAGGGTTAAAGGTGTGAAACTTCATATTTTCTTCTTGTGTGTGAACCTTGGTGGCTTGGTCAAAAAGCTAGCCAACATTTTCCTCCTCGAAGTATGTTTTATCGAGGATGGAACATGCTTTGAAATCGCATAGACGTCTTTTCAAAAAGAGATGCAAATCAGAGGTCGTATCTGTCTGAAACATTGTACTGCTTTGAAGAGTCGTGTTCCTTGATTAGCATAAATATTCAGTCGATCTTCAGTCATTTCTTTGGTTATCGGGTAGCTCTTCTCTCTGGAATTTCTGGATGCTTTTGAAAAATTGCCAGGTAGACCTTTTAACTAAAAAATTTAAAAAAAAAACGCTGGAACTTTTCACGGATCGCGGTCGTGGTCAATGTCACGGTCCAATCGAGAGAAGAATGTTGCTCAAGCTTTGATGGGCCTTTCCAGATGCTTGCGGCCCGTGGACTTCTATGGATCAAGTCGCGACAAAAAAGGGGAGACGAAGGGACATTTGGTCCGGCTATATAATCCGCTCCCTCTTCTCTTTGTCCCCTTCTTCTTCTTTCGCCGCCGCCAGCCTACTCATTAAAAACCTAGCTTTTAACTCTTCGAAAATCCACTTATTTCCTAATTTAAGAAAGGTAATTATATTTGAGAATGCTTTCGTACGATTTCTCTCTCATTTTCCTTGGGTTTTCGCTGGTTTGAGAGGAGAGAGCGGAGGAGTTGTGTGGCGTTTGAGGCTTGGGAGGCTGACGAGGTGCCATGGATCTTGTTGCTCGAGCTCAGACATGGAGAGGAGAGAAGAAGAAGGAGGAGGAGGAGGAGCCGACCAGTTCGGGCCGTGAGTGAGGCTTGGGTTCGGATCGTGGTGATGGCGACGCAGTGGATCGTGAAGGTGGTAAGCGGAAGAAGTGGGGTAGAACGGGTCGGGTCATGGTAGAGAATGGATTACTGATTCACGAGGGGACAGAGAGCCGTGGGTCGCGAAAGACTCACCATGATCCGACCCTTGCCCCACGATCCATCCTCCGCGATCCGAAGACATATTACGATCCAGGCCCTATTTTGCGAACCGATGAACTTGCTAAACAAACAATGCAACTTAACTCTGGTATGCCAATGGACAGTTAGGTTAGAGCCCTTAAGATGATCCTTTTGGACTGAATGACAGTGTAACTTAATAGCATATTACGACTAACATCTTGCTCATTTAGCTAATCTTCATGTTTTTCTCATATGTATGCACAGGCACACACTTGCACTTACACACACTTGCACAGGCACGGGGTTCATGGGTTATTATCTTCTAATCCTTCGTATTTGCTCACCGAAATAGCGATGTCAAACAAGAATTCTCCTAAAGGATCTGATATAGAGATAAATCCGGAGTTACCGGAGCTCCCTAACCCCGACATTCTTCCGGTTAATCCAGAGGGTGAGGACTCTGACTCAGAATACGAAGCGGAAACAGAATCAGATCCGTCAGATAGTACTTCACTTGAGGATTAATCCGAAGAAGAGGATGAGAGGGCTCCCGAAGAGACATCCGATTTTGAAGAAACCGATACATTTACATATTGTCGGGCTACCAAGTTAGACGATGCGAGGCTTATAAGGTTATGCTTGAGACACAAGATGTCCTGGGATGATGTTAAAACTCCAGACAAGGATGACAGGCCCCACCTAGCCCCGCCTGGATATATGACTATCAGTAGATTAATGTGTTGGGTACGCGCTATTTCTCCATTCCCACCGATTGTCATTGAAACCCTGAGACGCTTGCACATCGCCTCAATGCAGCTTCACCCCAATGCCTATGCAGCACTGTATACTCTGTACGTCACATACGCAGAAATCTTGCAGACTGAGCTCACCTTCAAAGACTTGAAATTCTACTATATTTTCAAGCACCGCTCCACGGCGACTTCGAACTTCTCTTTCTTCGAGTCGATAGCTAATAGGAAGGTTGCAACAGACAATTATAGTAACATAAGTGATCCCAAAGCAGAGTAGTTTTACATAAAACACCAGGCTGGGTGTGCGAGGCGGTGGCTTAAGTCAAGTGAGTTACGAGCCTCCAAATATATGATTTGATTACATGACCAGGACACTGATATGCTTCTTTTTTGTTGTGTAGGACATACTTTCCCAAGAACTGAAGGCTCGGTGTATCAAGATCGACTGTCCTGCCTTATCAAAAGCAATTCCCGCTTCTTGAGGATCAAGAAATGTATCACTGATGAGAACCTTCATAGGCACCGTCTATTGGATACTAGATATGGACTCGGCACAAGCGTTAAGCCTTATAAGTTTTTGGCCCCGACCGGAGGGGAAGGGACGTCTAGAGCCACTAAAGTGGTTGAACTTCCCAAGAGTCCTTCACCGCATATTGATCAAGATGATGAGGATTTGAACGCTCCTAAGGGTGATGAGATCCGTGAAACTGACCCTAAGGAGATCCCATCCTCTGAGGGGTCGTCTTCCTCGAAAACTGGGATGAAGAGGTTGTGGGAAGAGTAGCCCATGCTTCCAAGCAATACAAGTTGATGAAGAGACATGCCATGATATTTTCTGATGCCATTTGTCATCTTGAGACAGATGCGGCCAGAGTCAGAGTGAAGATTGAGAACGACGCTAGGGCCAAGATAAAAATGGAAAAAGAACTAGAGGATGCACAAGCTCAACTAGCCCTAGCCCAGTAGAATGCAGGGAATTATAAGTTAGAGCTTGAGAATGCTAGGCAACGTTTCCATATTGAGCTCGACTCAAATAGCCAAGAGAAAATGGCTTTGAAAATAGAAGTAGAGGACCTCAGGGCTGCCAATATTGAATTTAAGACAGCGCAAGAGCACTTTGCATCTGAGAAAGCTGCCTGGGAAAAAGAGAAAGCGAGCTTGCAAGAAAGCCTCGCTCTTGTCAAAAAAGAGAATGAAGACTTGTCCAACCAACTCGTCAATGCTGAAGGGCGTGCGGTTCTGGTCGAGAGCAATGCCCACAATGTTCTTGAATCGGCCTCTGCGACCGCTGATAAGCTCTCCACAGCTGAAAAGGAGATAGAAAGCTTTGACGAGCTGTTGTTTGACTTCTTGGGTCAGGTCATCAAGACTCGAGACATCTCTTGGGTCCCAAATTATCATTTCACTCTGGCCAACATATGGGAAGCCATCGTCGAAGGTGAGAAGCGGCGGCTGGGGTGGACGATATTGATGAAGGCTAGCTGATGCAAACCTTTCTTAGAGGCGAGGAGCTCGAGGCTCTGGAGAAGGGCAGACGCTTAGTCCAGGGGGAGATCGAGAGGGAAAAGACGTAGCTTAAAGGCAAAGGTAAGATTGGTGAAGGTTCAAGCTCGATGACAGAACCCAAAACCTTTGCTGATGAGGAATACAATCCTGATGATCCAATGATTTCCCTGGCTCCTACGCCTCCAGTTGTTGGAGCCGCAACTACCACTCTGGGCGAGGAATCGGCTGAAGGTATCTCCATATTCTCCCCACAGTTTGCTAAGGCGGTTATAACTTGTCACGGTCCTGTAAGACAGTCAAACACAGGTGCACTAATATTTACTTCTCTTACAATAGGTGGGAAACCAGCCGAGAAGGACGCATAAGAAAAGGTAGCGGCAGAGAAATTTGATGTCCCCTCAGGCACTGATGCTGGGGGCTCTTGGACTACAAAGCAGACCGAGGATGTGACAAGTGAGGCGATTATTAGAACATCCACGGCACCCATCACTGACGCTCCTGCTGATGCTGAGGTCATTGCGGCTTTACAGGACACGGACAGTGGTCATGCAGAGGAGGAAGATGATGTGGTTATCATAGATGAAGCCAAAGGCGATGATAATTAGACCTTGGCTGACTGACAATCTAGGCAGGAGAAGCAGTTGGCCCTTAAAAAGGAAGAGCTGGAGCCTGTGTATGCGAATCCCATCTCAGAGGTCGATCCCAAGACTGGGCTGATTATAAGGCTTTCTTCCAAGTCAATTACTTCGCACCTTGCCTCCCAGCCTTCTCAACTTCCAGTAGATTCTCCTTCTGACAAGGGAAAGAGGAAGAAACATGATGAGACCACCGGTGACAAGGAGGAGAAGACGGTGAAGAAGGAAAGGAAATCGGGGCCTTCCCCAAAGAAATCCAAATCATCCCCTAAGCATAAGTAAGACGTAGTTAGTTCATATTTTGCTTTTTAGGCTTTCCACTGGCCATTTGATGTAACTGCGAGTGTGGCCCTCGCCTTTTGGTTAATCTTCATTTTGTACTTCCTACAGTTTAGTGAAATGAAAATATGCTTGTTTTGCATCTTCAAGTACGTGTAAATTTATCACATTTGTGAAATCTGTTAATTTAAACCCCATAACTTAAGGATAATCACAACTAACATAAGCAATTATTACTTAAACATAGACATCTCAAATGAAACATCGAAAAAGTGGTCATGTATGACTAGTAAAAAGCATTTGCTACTGTCGAAGTGTAAGTGTCGTATGTGTATGCCCCCAATCAATCGTCATTATGATGCCTGGCCAGGGCTTATTGAGGATTGATTATAGTCGAAGTTACATTGCACCCACTCCCGGAAATGAGGGGTTCGGGCTCAGCTTTCATTCCCATTCCCGATTCTACGGCGGGACAAGAGCCCTTGCGTGGCACTTAATTCGAATGCCTTTATACTCTCCTGTTGTATGCCCAGGATTGATTTCGAACTCAGCTTTCAATTTGCTCCCCGATCCTTCAGCAGGGTAGGAGTTCTTTAGCGGTGTTGAGTCTCCAACTCCTTTATACTCTCCCGTCGGATTCCAAGGGTAGAGTGTTGATCGAGACGGTCTTTAAAAATCATGGTGCACCTTCACGTCTCATGGACAGTTAAATTCCCTGTCCTCTACACTTCTCGAATCTTGAGAAGTAGAGTTTTAATTGATGTGTCATTCATTTGGTCACCTTATCGGTGATCTTCTCATCACCAAAAGATGATGAGCAAGCCCGTGCACTCTTGGAAGGGTGATCCGCGGAAGCGAGTCTCATTCCAAAAGTCAGGAGCCAAGATACCATAAGTCTTCATCAAGCAGTCGGATGTTGCTTAGATGGAATTCCCAAGGGTGTTACACTCCCTCTGGAACTCGTGAAAACATCATCGATGCAACCAAACTGCAACTACCCATACATATAAAATAGTAAGATAACAAATAAGAGTGCAATAAAAGTAAATGACACATGATGTTTTTAAAGTGGTTCGGTCGAATAATGACCTACGTCCACTTTATAATCTTTTGTTCATATATCATACTACTTCAGGCTAGTCGAGCCTTATTACATAATCCTATAAATAAAAGAATAAAAATGGCGATCTTCACGTCAGATAGTGCAGCAAATGCTGGGCATTCCACAATCTGGGGATTTCAATTCCGTCCACGGTCATTAGCTTGAAAAATCCGTTATCAAGCCTCCGTTGGATGGCATATGGTCCTTCCCACTTCGGCCCCAAGTGAGTCGGGGGTGGAAAAACACGCTTCAGAACCAAGTCTCCAAGTTCAAAGGTACGGGCTCAGACCTTTCTGTTATAGTACCGAGCGACCTGCTGTTTGTGCCTCAAGGCACGTAGATCTGCCTCATCTCTCTTTTCTTCTACCATATCGAGGGATTCGAGGAGCAACTCATTATTAGTCATTGGGTCGTAATAAGTGACCCGATGAGATGGTACCTTTAGTTCTACCGGAATGACAGCCTCCAATCCAAAAGTGAGGGAAAAAGGAGTATGCCCAGTAGCAGATTTGTAAGTTGTCCTATAGGCCCATAATGCCAGGGTTAGCTCATCAAACCACATGGCTTTGGCTTGTTTTAAGTGCTTCTTCAAGATGAACTTGATTACTTTATTTGCTGCTTCTACCTGTCCATTTGATTGTGGATGGGCCACAGATGTGTACCTCTTCTCTATATGGTATTTGTCGCAGAACTCTCGAAATTCAGTGCTATCGAATTGTGTCCCATTATCAGTTATGATAGTTTTCGGGATCCCAAATCGGCAGATGATATTTCTCATGACGAAGTTGATCACTTTCTTGGTGGAAATCGTCGTTAAGGCTTCCGCTTTGACCCACTTTGTGAAGTAGTCAATAGCGACTATGGCAAACTTCGCACCAACCTTCGCCAATGGGAGGCTTCCAATTATATCAATTCCCCATACAGCAAAAGGCCATAGGCTTGTCATTGTCTTTAGCTGGCTAGAAGGTGCCCTAGGAATTCTGGAAAAAATTTGGCATGAGTCGTAGCCTCATGCATACTTGGCTGCATCCTTATTTATAGTGGGCCAGAAGTAGCCGTAGCGCAATATTTTCTTTGCCAATGTTTGCCCCCAGTGTGGTCGCCACATTCGCCTTCGTGGACTTCTTTTAGTACACGCTTGATGTCGTCATGGGCAATACACCGGAGGAGGGGCATCGAGAACCCTTGTCTGTAGAGGACCTCGCCTTGCAAAACATACCGGGAAGACTTCCGGATAACCGCGCGCCTCTCGCTCTTCTTTGCCGGAAGCGTCTCATACATCAAAAAATTCTTTAAAGGGTTCATCCATGACTCCCTTTCGGGTTCGACCTCCAGTATCGGATCAACTTCCATCTGATCCACAATGGGGAACCGTAATACTTCAATCGGAACCAACTCCGTATCTTAGGGATTATCAGAACTAGTCATCTTTGCCAACTTATCTGCCTTTTGATTCTCCATTCAAGAAATGTGGGATATGCTATAGTGATCGAAATCATTCAATAACTCTTTTACTCTCTTCAAATATGATATTAGTCTTGAACTTTTGGCTTGGAATTCTCTAGTGACCTAGTTTACGACTATTTTCGAATCGCAGAAGATATCCAGTTTCGTGATTTCCAACTCATTGGCGAGTTTCAGCCCAACGATCAGAGCTTCATATTCTGAATCATTGTTAGTGGCGTGAAACTCCAATCTAAGGGCATAATAAATCAGTCGTTTTTTCGGGGTTTCGAGCACTACTCCTGCTCCATACTGTCGGTCGTTCTTAGCTCCATCTGTATATAGTTTCCAGGCATTGGGACCAATGAGTAGTTTTGGCGGGTCGACTTCTTCACTCACAACATCATCCTCTGGGGTAGTGAACTATGCTGTGAAATCTACTAGCGCTTGCCCTCTTATCGATCTTCGGTGCTGAAAATTCAAGTTGAATTGGCTCAATTCGATATTCCATTTAAGCAATCTTGCTGATGCTTTGGGCCTCTATAGGACTTGTTTAAGTGGATGATCGGTGTAAACGGTAATGGGATGAGCCTGAAAATAATGGCGGAGCTTTCGAGAGGCAATCAACAGACTGTATGCTAGTTTCTCTATTTTCGGATAATTTCGCTCTGATGCCACCAATTTTTTGCTCACGTAGTACACTGGTCTCTGCACCTTGTCTTCTTCTCTTACTAGAGCTGAACTGATCACATGGGATGACACTGCTGAGTACATATACAAATCCTCATGATCCACGGGCTTAGACAGTATAGGGGGACTTTCCAAATGACTCAGCAGATTTTGGAATGCTTCTATACAGTCAGGGGTCCATTTAAAATGACGTTTTCCTCGCTTTATCAACTCAAAGAATGGGATACATTTATCTGTAGCCTTAGAAATGAATCTACTTAATGCCGCTACTTTTCCAGCGAGGCTTTGCACATCCTCAATTTGCCTTGGCTCCTGAATACCCCGGATTGCCGCAATTTGATCTGGATTTATCTCAATCCCACGGGAACTGACTATGAACCCTAGGAATTTTCCCGAGGCGACCCCGAATGAGCATTTCAAGGGGTTAAGCTTCATTCCATATCTTCGGAGAATCTCAAACATTTCTGCCAGATCAGCAGTATGGTTAGACGATCGTCTGGACTTCACCAACATAACGTCGACGTACACCTCCATCGTCTTTCCAATTTGATTATAGAATATCCTATTGACCAATCGCTGATATGTAGCGCCAGCATTCTTCAAATCAAAAGGCATTACCACGTAGCAGTATAATCCTAGATCCTGATGAAGCTAGTGTGCTCTTGGTTGGGACGTGCATAGGAATTTGATTATATCCTGAGTAGGCGTCCATGAAAGAAAGAAGTTCGTGGCCCGCCGTTGAGTCCACTAGCTGATCGATTCTAGGTAACGGGAAGCTGTCTTTCGGGCATGCTTTATTCAGATCTGAGAAATCAATGCACATGCGCCATTTTCCATTGGACTTTTTTTTACCGAAACCGGGTTTGAAATTTAGTCAGGATAGGTGGAGTCTCTGATGAATCCATTATTCCTTAGCTTTTCAACTTCTTCCTTCAAGGCGACGGACCTCTCTGGGCCAAGCATCCGCCTTTTCTGTTTGACGGGAGGATGTTTAGGGTTGATGCTTGACGAATGACTCATTATTGAGGGGGATATTCCACACATATCTGCATGAGTCCAGGCAAATACAGCTAAGTTAGCTTTCAAGAAATCTAGTAACTCTTTAGCCCGAATAGGGTATAACCGTGACCAAATCTTTAGGACCTTCTCCGGGTCACTTTCATCGATCGGTACATCCACAGTTGTTTCATTGGGAGTCGCCATTCGGCCGCCAGGCTCTTCGTCCTCTCTGGGATATATGTCCTCGGTAGTTCTCTGGGCGACTCTCCCGGAGCTATTTTCTTTAATTGCTACGACGTTCCCTCCCCCGGAGGGGAAGAAGCGTCCTTTGTCTCTATATTTCCTCCTTTGAGGAGTAACTTCAATTCTGCTACATAGCATGCTCACGCAGCAACTTGATTCCCTCTGATTATACCGATGCCGGCCTCGGTTGGGAACCTTAACAACAGGCACCAGGGTGCAAGGTAAGCCCTGAACTTAGCTAAGGCTGGTTGGCCTAAAAAGGCATTGTACGATGTTGGGACATCTAGAACCACAAAGGATAGGATTCTCACTCTCTGGCGTTCTCCTTCTCCAAGGGTTACAGACAGATCCACATATACCATTGGGGCAGTTGTGGATCCATTGAATCCACGTACCCAACCTTCACATGGCTTTATATCTTTTGGCTCGAGCTTCATTTGGTCAAATGCCTTTTTGAACGGGATGTTTACTGAGCTCCCTTTATCTATCAAAACTTTGTGAACTGTAGCTGGACCAATAGAGGCGGTAATCACAAATGGATCCTCGGTTGGGGAATGCACTCCGATACTTTCTCGATCGCGAAATATGACGTCATGAGCCATCGTCTTTTGTTGCTTAACAGGGGAACTGTCCCCGGGGTTGCTACACTCTCCTACTTCAAGATGCTGTTTAGCTGCATTCACATACTGGTCCATTGCCTTGAAGCTATGTCCAGTTAAATGAAGCCATCCAACTATGGAATTGATGATGAGGTTCTTTCCCTTTTGCTGAGCCGTCGGCCTAGCGACAAGTTGGTTCTGGTTCCGGGCTTGTCCGGCCTGCCCCCTGTCTCTCGGAGCGACCCTGTACTCGTCTAACTTTCCTTCGCGAAGGAGCTTCTCAACAACATCTCTTAAGTGTCTGCATTCATTTGTGGAATGACCATGAGTTTGATGGAAAAGACAAAACTTCCCCGATTCCCGCTCTTTCTCTATAGAGTCCCTAGGTGGGGGCCTCTTGTATTGTAGGACATTATAGGTATCCACAAAGATATTTTCTAATGTATCATTCAATGGCGTAAAATTCTCGAACGGCCGGTATCGAGGTCGCTTTTGTGAATTATTTCCTTGATTCCTTCTCATATTACCGTTTCCAACTAGACGGCCATTCCCCTGATTTTTATTTCCAACATTCATTTCCACCTTTCCAGAGCTATCCCCGGTCTGTTTGATGGCTACATTGCTCTGTATATCCTTTTTGTCAGTGGCCTTCCTCTTTCAATTGGCGTAAATTTCTTCTTGGCGCAACCGAATGTTGGCCTTCTCATAAAATATTTACCTGGTCAGTGGTGGCTTGCCAGCCAGGTATCTCCCAAACTTAGAGTCTTTATCCACTCCATCAATTAGGGCCATCAAAACTGTTTATTCGTGGGGATCTCTGACCTCTGTAACTGTTAGATTGAAGCGATCCAGGTAAGATATCAAAGTTTCATCCGGTCGTTGCTTGATGAGGGATAATTCAATTACATTCTTTGACCTCTGAGTATGCAACCGGAACTGGTTTACGAACTGTTCACTTAATTCCCTGAAACTGGAAATCGATCGCGCTGGTAAACGGGTGAACCACATTAGCGCCGTATCCTCCAGGAATATTGGGAATGCCATGCACTTTACGGCATCGGAAGTGGCAGCTGCAGTCATGTACCATGAATATCTCATTAGATGCTGGACTGGGTCGGCCTTTCCCGCATAACGATTCATGGTTGGCATGTTAAATCTCCTCGGGAATCGAACCTCAAGTATATCGTCAGTAAAGGGCGTGTGTCCGCGGGCTATTCCCCAATCCTCAGTTCCTTTCCCACGGTTTTCTATTATCATCCGTCTAACCATACCCTCGACATCTGCGTGGGTCATGGTAGATTCGGGATCAGCACTTCTTGCCCTATGGGCCCCTTCGGCGTTTCCCTGACGTACTACTGGGAAGTCGGGGACTGGAGCAGAGCTTCCTTGCCCCCTGTTACCGCGGTCATTCACGCTTCGAGCAGAGGGAACAGGATGATCCTGGACAGGGTTAACAAAACCTCCATTCCTAGGAGGTAACATGGGCCCGTTTAAGTTGGGGTTGTTAGCTTCGCGATTGAGCGCCTCTTCTTCTCGAGAAGGCAATGACCTAAATCGAAGTTGCTCTATATTTTCGGGCCTCTCTAGCGGGGGCCATCGCCGATTCCTTCGAGGTTCTTCAGACGAGGATGTGTATTCTGGGGACTGAGGATGAGAAGGAGGAGGGTCCCTCTGCCTTATGAGGTCATCGAGGCGTCTGTCCATAGCGGTCAAATTCTACCGTAGTGTTGAACTCTCTTGCCTCTGAGCAACCAGTTCGTCAAAGAGCTTGTCATACATTTCAAGCATTCGGGACAAATCTCCTTCAGTAGCAGGGGCAGGGGGTCAAAATGATCATCCGCTTCTTCTCTTATATGCAGAGAAGATGAACCAGGTCGAGCAGAGGTTCCAGCACGGGTTGTACGAGGCATAACTTCCTTCCCAAGGCGAGTGGTGGTCTGACTGGTGGTTCGGATCGTGGTCCCTGTGGGACGGCAGATAGTGGAGTGGATGGGAGGACGGATCACAGCGCCCCCCTGGGATTGGGTCGCATCGCTGGGTGGAGGAGGGTTCGTGACATGGTTATGTGATCTGGTGGTAACTCCTTCAGCAGTTTGGTTCGTGGCACCTCCATCGACCGCGATCGTCCCCTCCTCCGGGCGATCCAATCCCTCTTCCTCGACCTGCTCGCGCACACTTCCTTCAATTGCCTTGTTTGCTATCTCTACAGCTTGGGATGTTCCTACAGCCTTGGATTTCTTTCCAGCCATGATATTTCGAGTTTTCTGAACTTCTTAAAATTTGAAACAATGGAGTTTTGGACTGCCTTCTTCGGGCTCGAATATCCAAACAACGGAACGACAATCCAACACGTTGAGAATTCTTTCTCAGTGAAAGCACCAAAATGTTAGATCCAAAATTGGCTTAAGCACCCAAATTTTTCTAATACTAAGCGATTAATATCAGAAAAATGCAAAAGAAATAAGAAAAGACACAAGATTTATAGTGGTTCGGCGTTAACGAGCCTACGTCCACTTTATATCAATGATTATACTTGGAATCAGAGTACAATCGATGATTTATCTCTCAATTTCGCTCATACAAGTGTGATTCACTCAATAATTTCGAGGTAATAATGAAAGTACAGCAATGGTGGAGCTAGAACTCTTAATAGCCCAAAAGATCCCGAAATATGCTAAGTTCTAGGCTATTTATAGCTGATTTCTATAGGCGGTTCGCTATCATACATGGCACAAATCCCGAGGATCTCAGACTGGTTCATAGCTTGATGGAGAATTAGTCAATATGACAGTTGTGGACAGGTGTCGCGAGATCCTGCATTCTCGGATCGTGGTGGACTTGGTCTTGGTCATCATACATTAGCTTCGCGGATCGGATCGGATCGAGCTGGCGATGGACGGATCGGATCGTGGTCAAAGGGGGGCGATCGCGAGTCGAGGGGAGTATGGCGATCCGATCGGGTCTTCGAGGGTTAAAGGTGTGAAACTTCATATTTTCTTCTTGTGTGTGAACCTTGGTGGCTTGGTCAAAAAGCTAGCCAACAATAAGAAAACTAAGAATTGATTTTGTGAGTACAAATCGTGTAAGCAAACTCGCCTAAATTAATTACATTAACCATACATACAATATGGTCTTTTTACGAATGTATACATCCGTGTATGCCGACATGCACAAAGAAATGCCCTCGACATATGGACATCGAATATACATGCATTTATATCCAGATACACACACACACATATAAATGTGTCCATAAATCTAGCATAGTTGGCAACCTACTCACACGCTATTTTTAATAGTGATATTATACAATATTTGAAATAATGACAAACTTTGGCCACTTTGATACCAACCAATGAACTTTGTGTGTTTCATTTAGTGTTAGAAATGAAGGAGGCAGAACTTAAATTAAAAAATGTAGATTTCTAAAAAATTGGCTATGTAATCCCATCAACTACTTACTTATATACTAGATCAAACTGCATTCTCGTAGATAAAGGTAGGAGCGACTAATAAACATATCCCGTAGAAATAACATGTTACTAAACCAAGAGATTGCCAAGTGAACAACACACAAAATGCGAGTTTACCAATCAAAAATGTAAGAAAAAGAATACCTAATCTCAATATACTACTTCACTTGCTACTACTAGTGCTAAACAGTGGAGCTAAGGATATTATGAAGTTTTGGAAGCTTGCATCAACATGCTGAACCATTTTTTCAAATTAATGTTTCAACAATTCTAGCTCAGACATATCAATATTACACTTGTTCTTCTCTACTATGTTTTAAATCCCATGTCATCTCCACATAAACAAATGCACAATAGAAACCCAAATAGCGTTGTAAACTAAAATCTTTCAACATAAACATAAAACAAACATAACAAAAGAAGGATATACTATGCCAATTTTTAAAGCACAAACCTGCACGTTATTATCAGTTTCCTCTTCATCGTTCCTAAACAACTAAAGCAAGAGATTCCATGCAATTCTGCAACTACTTACAAAGTAACCTGCACTCATGCACAACTTACTCTAAACACCTTTAAACTAATTTATCCCCAAAATAATTATACCCAAAGCAACATACGAAACCGGAGATAACTAAAATTTTGATATAAATTTCAGTTTGTCCACATATATCAGCTATTTAATTTATTCGCAAGTGCAACAAATTATTAAAATTAACATCCACATGAAGGAAATAAAAAACTGAATTAAAAATTCAATCAAATTTGATTAGAACCCAAATTTATAGTTTTGTGCTTACCGTTGGAAACAATGAACAACACAGGTTGGCATGCGATGTAAATAAGCTTCTAGTGAAGGATTAGCCGATTCAATAAATGATATTTCTTTGAGGAACAATACCCTAGCAGCTATGATGCTCTTCTTTTTTATGAAAAATTGGAGATTTTAAATAATTTGTACGTGGATTAGAGGAAATTAATATTTGGAGGGGACTTGCATCAATGGATCTGCAGAGCGAAGGAGAATTAAGGCTTCTTATTTTGGGTTGAACAGGGAGATTAGTTTTACGTTTGGATTGAAGAGGGAAATTAGTCTTATGCGGCAATGAATTTTTTAGAGGGAGCATCTTTAACGATCAAATTCTCAGTGTTTTGCACTATCGTATTTGTTTTACCATATTTATAAAAGGTTCAACAAAAGCAACCAATTGTTAAACGTTGTTATCCTTTTCTGTTAAAAGCACTTTTCTTGTTGTGTATAAAACTTATTTATAAAACAGAAATTTTGCTACACAATTTTTTTTATAATTCAATATAAAATCCAACTTTAAATACTGATTTATTTATAAAACTTTTATTTTATATAACTTATATAAAATACAATTTAAAACTTTGCTTTTGTCACTAAGATAAATTTTATAACTTCAAACTTATTCGTTGTCTGACGACTAATCAACTTCTTAAAAAGACGGATTTTAGGCTATCTCCTACTAATCATACAACCAATACCGTAACACCCCGTAAAATATACTTAATTTAGACATGGGTTAATTTAATTTAAAAAATAAAGAGTAATAATTAATAATATATTAAAAAGATAAAAATAAAATTTTGGATAATTAAGGATTTGGCCACGAAAGTATTATAGTTGCGTTTGTGGCGAGATTCTAATCCATTTTCAAATTTTATTTGCTGAAAACGGGGTCCATATGCAAAAGTTATTAATTAATTAAGTTGTACATATGTATTAATACACAAGGTTTGAATTTCAAATAAATATATATAAGCTGGGAATATATTAAATATGATTAGCATGAAATGAATATTTCCTTTTATTTCAAACTTATGTATATATATTCACACACAGTAGGGGACAAGAGTAAATTAACTATGGAAAACAATTAAGAGAATTAATCAAAGAACGATAAAAAAGTAATGTACATGATACAATTGTCTCCTGGGCCCAACCCAAAAGAGGTGTTGACTGCCCTCCTAAGGAGGGTGTCAATCGCCCTTCTACAGGGAAACCCAGTGATGGCTGTTTTATATAGGAACTTATTTATAAATATTGTCAATCAAACCACTTAGATTTGATCAATTAGATCCAACGGTTTGAAAACACTATAACAACTATAAAAAGAGCCCAAACCCTACCTTTATTCTCCTCCCTGCCTCCGCCATGCCTTTCTGCCATTGCTAAATCATTAGAAAAGAAAATAGGTTCTTCTTCCATCTTCTTTGTTTGTTTTCGTTTTTTCTATCCAATTTAGATTTATAATTATTCCAAGATTTATGTTTATACATATACATATAAGATATATGTGATTCTTATATATATATATATATATATATATATATATATATATATATATATATTTGAAAGGTCGGAGCTTGTTCGTTCTCGAAGGCCAAATTCATACTTTTATCCGCTTAATTCTCTAGTTGCTTCTCCATGTAGCTTTCTGAGTGGAATCCAACTAAGTTACTATTTTCTATAATTTGTTAGTTATAGATCTAGATTGTTGTGTCTTGGAGTATTTGGGAAATATGAAAAGAAAACATGATTAAACCCCCCAAATCCTCTATTTCTTTTATTGGTCGTAGAAATGTTCAATCAAGTTATATTTGGGTTTAGGTGACATAATTTTTTTGTATAATTTTCTATATTATTTTGATTTTCTATATTTAATTGATTCCTTTTTATTCTATTTTCAAGTAAATTAACATGTTTGGTTTTTGGGTAAAAGATTAAGATAAAAATAGTTTGTAAATTTAATAAGAATCTCTAATTCTCAAAATATAAAAATTTGAATGTATTATTTACTACATATCTAAATATTAATATTTTGTGCATAAACAAACACAAGAAAAGGAATCTATTCAAAATAAGAGTCATAAACGTGTACGGTTAACGCTGTGTTCATCTTTTACTGTTGTAATAACCAAGCAAAATCCCGAGCTGCAAATTTATATGTTATTGTGGTTGTTTTTCGCATTTTATTGTCACAAGCACGCTTATGTTATGGTTGAGGAAAATATTAAAAAATGAGTTGTACACCTTAAGAATTTGATAGGATTTACATTTCAATAAGTGGTAAGGACGCTAACCTCGTTCGCTAAATTTACGTTTATACACACAAACACACACACACACACACACACACATATATATATATATATATATATATCGATCTATCTATAACATAATCAACGTATATAAATGCGTATTTATTGTGTTTTATAAGTATGATTAATATTAGGAATAAAATTTAATTGTCCCCATAGGATTTTTATGCTTGTATGTGTGTGAGTTAATGGCTCATAGACATGAGGTTAATTGTTACTTGTAGTAGATGTCTGCCCAGAACCGATTGGCATATCTAGCATCTAAAAGTAAATCTAGTTAATGTGAGAGGTATAGGTGTCATTGGCCATTATAATTAGTATGCTATGGTGTAAGGTTAGGCCCAACTTGTGGTAGAATTCTACCCGGAACCAACCAGCAAATCTAGCATCTGCAAGTGGTAGGCTTAATGTAAGATATCTAGTGTGCATGTATATATATATATATATATATATATATATATATATATGTGTGTGTGTGTGTGTGTGTGTATGTGTGTGTGTGTGTTGTGTGTGCGAAGTAGGCCTTCCTGGGAAAAAGGTATCCAGTGGTTGACCTATCTCTTATTGGATATTAAGCGGTTAGGGTTGAGTTCGTTCCTGAGGTTCACTCCTTGGTTTAGGACCTAAGTCATTGGGCCCGCCCTTCGAGGAGTAAATGGTTATTGGGTACGCCTTTCTCTTATAAGGTATTAAATGGTCCTGATAGACAATAACTTGTGTAGGGTAGTTCTCAAAGTAATGTTCATTTCTTATCTAGGAGGCTGGTGTGGGATGACCTAGGGACAAATTATATATACATGGCATAAGGAACCACCATCTAAGTGAAGTATTAAGAGGCTAGGAGTTCACCCATAGGGATAGCTAGATAGTAAATTGGGGGTTCACTAGGGGGTTCTTACTATAATTAGTCATGTTCCTAACCCACGACCTGGTATTAAGTAGCTGTTACTGTTTCTCTCCCTACAAGAGAGTTATCACTTATAACATATTAACGTTAGGACAGGGTCTTAAGTGGCATGGGGGTCCTCCATTGGGTATTAAGTGACTAGAGAGGTGTCCTCCCTAAACAAATATGATATTAAGTGACCGTAGGAAGATGTCCTCCCTTCATTTGTTTTTGGGGTATTATGTGACTGTTAGGATGTCTGCCCTATATGTTTGCCTTATGTGCTTGTTAGAAGGCATAACCTGAAAAGTTACAACTACCGATAATAGAGAATAGCCTTCTTAACTTGTATTTCATCCACCATAACTTTATGTTTGTACGTCCCTCCTCTTAACATTAACGGAACAATAAGTGAGGCAGCTGATTAAGGATGGAGGATGATCTCTTGGAGGAGAAGCCTCTTGAAGATCCAGTTATTATGGCTATTGATTATTTACTACTATTGTTGTGTAATGGGGATGGATAGTAATGATGTACCCTATAGTTTAAGACAAGTTGTAACTCTGAATTTTTGTTTTTAATACTTGGTACATCTTATATTTATGTTATTATATTTTTTCAATCCGCTATGTGGGCTCTAATTTCAGTTTTGGATTGCTCTGCATATCTGTTTAAGTTAGTCCTTATAGGAATCAAAGATCAGTTTAGAGTGGCTTTAACTTATGATGGGTCTTTTCTAGGTCGAAATTTAGGCCCATTCTGAGCAGATTGTCACAAATACTATTTATTGATTAATAACACAGTGTATCTTTCCTCATTGCTTCTTTCCTCGAGTTAAGCTCTTAACCAATACCGTTTTTTGATTTTAGTCAATTCTTCCATATTGTATCTTTCCTCAAGCCCCTTGCTAATATAGCCCCACTTTGAACTGATTTCAAACTCGACATTTTCTCCTTAGCTCCTTATTCAAAAGGTTGCTTCGTACAGCTTCCAAAGAGATAACTCCATTTGTATTGGAATTACTCAATGCAACAACCAAAATCTCCCAACTTTATGAAAGAGAAATCATCAACAAAAGAGCCTGCAACTTGTCATAAATATTGACCTTCAAAATTTTCAATTGATTGATCATATCTTGAAATTCATTCAAATGCTCCGCGATTGACTTTTCATCGTCCAATCTCATCTGGACTAGCTTTCTGTAACAACCCACACTTTTTTAGTCTGAATTTCGAAAAAAACTCAAACCCGTACAAGCATGGTTAGTATATATTTAGCACCTTCAAAGAATGAGCATGAGCATAATCAAAGTAAAATAAAACTAACTCACAACGCAAATAGAATAAGATAAATTATACCGACTAAGGCGACTACTGTTACATGCTTTTTGGCAAAGCAGCCACACATCAAGTTTATGGTTGGTGATGGGCTCGAGATTCGAGAACGCTCGTATGAAAACACGAAGGATTTTGTAGAGATGCGAAGTGCTCAGTAAAGGTTGGAAATATCGTCGATTCTCGGATTGGCGTTATTGGATTGAAAAAGTCCTCAAGGCTCCTGACATGAAATATAGCATTTCATACTTGGTAACTTTTTTGGAAATATGGCACGGTGAACATACGTGATTGACTTGGCCAGATCAGCTCAAAATCCTTGAGCACCTCAATCCAATCACGTGGCAAAACTCAAATTGAGCAAAATATATTGGATTTTCGGAAACTCGGCACGATTACTCAAAAATTGCTGCGTGACACGGGATGAGCACTGAAAATTCCTTACGGAAACCCAACCATCACGGATCTAGAACTTCACATAACTCATATTAGGCACCGGAAAAACACGTGATTAACACGGTATGATATCTCAAAATCATTGTTGTGCCTCAGCCCCAACGGGCTTCATAATTTGGCAAGAACAAGGTATTTTCGTATCCCCTAGGGATATGAAAATACGGATATCATATCCTATATGGGATACGTAATGTCGTGTTTCATATCCCCATAGGGATACGAAATCTTATCCTTTACAGGGATATGAAATCGTATCCCTCCAAGGGAAATAATGTACATATTTTTTGGTAAGCTCACAACGCTGAGCACACCAGTGTGATCACTATTTTTGCTTAGTTCTCATCGGTATTCTAGGATTCGGCATTTGGCACGGATGGGATTCGAAATCCCTTATGGATTTGGCAAACGAAAAAACACTGGGTGGTCCTGCATTTCAGTTCAGCAGCTCGGGCAGATTAGGGTTTTACGGGAGTCGAAATTGGCAAGGCATGACAAATTCAAAAATGGCTTGGCTAATGGAAAAACTGCCCGGTACGTGCGGATCATTGGTTTTGGGAGCACGTGTCGATCATTGCTTTTTGACGATTTTTCCAAGATTCAAGATTTTGAGGTCAAACTCTACTTATTTAGCTAAGTCATAAGGATACTAATTTCGCATCTCCCCAGGATATGAAATTTTGGTTGATGCATGGAATCTTCATCTATAAATAGCTCCTCTCTTGCCATTTAAAGAGGTTAGTTTGGGTTGGTGTTTTTGGACTTTGGATATCATTTGGCATACTGGATAGCTCTCTTTGGAGCTCATTAATGGCTTCCATAGTCATTCTTATGGCTTTGGGACACTTCTTTGACTTGTAAACTTCATTTTGAAGTTTGCCTACAAAATTTTGGCATTCACTTGGACTTTTGGCTTGTTTTACACAATTACAAGTGTTGGAAGTTACACTTTGGAGATTACTTGAACATTTTTGAACATTGAAGTATTTCATTGGAAAGTGGAGTTCATTTCAACTCAATGGCCTAAAAAGGAAGAAGAAGGGCATTTCGGACAAAGTTGGGAACTGATAAGAACTTTGTTATTCTCTGTTGTAGCTTTGCAAATTCAGAGTGTCCAAATTTGGACAATCATTTTGATCAAAATAATGATGATGCATGATTACTATAAAGTTTACATAGGTATTAGTGCCGAACCACTATAATAAGTCGCATGTCTTTTTACGTTTCATTGCATCTTGGGTTTTGTTTATCGGATTTACTACTCAACCATCATTTGGGTTTTGGCATGCACGAGTGACCAACTCCCCGCGTTAACATTTTGGCGCGCCAAGTAGGGGACGCGACAACTTCGACTTCGGCTTTGGTTCTTGGATCAGGTTTTGGATGTCGACTTTGGTTTCGAATTCTGGATTCGGCTTTGTTAAGGAAATATATCTCGCTTGCTTTTCAATATGGTTAAACGGAAGAAGCTCGACACTATTGTCTAGGATCATGGTACTGGAGGTGAAGGAAGTCAAGAACTTTCTTCAATTGTTAATCCTTCGAACTTCGTCACTCGAGACGATGTGGATGGCATGATCAAGTATTTGGCGCTGGGTTTAAACGCTAGACTCAAGCGGCAAGAGGGAGCCATGAACAATTTTCTCGCTTTGATTGACGCTTAACTTGGAAGTGTTGGAAGGCTGACATGCCAGGAAGTTATCGTGTTAAACAAGCACTGGTATTATGTAGGTCGTGACTTAGGACTTAAGGGCAACCAAACAAACTTAACAACAGCACGATGTCGATCCTCAAACCAGTGCCGTCCCCTCTACACTCGGTGGTAATACCACTAATCCCTAAGTCGCTCGAGCTCGTGACACTTTGGTTGGTCAAGTCGCGGGTTCCATCATTAGTAATGTGGCTCAAGCGCCTTTGCACAAAAGTTTTGATGTTAGTGCTCCAACTGTTCCAGGAGTAAGAATTGCGCCTGTTTCAACTCCTTAGGTTGGGATACAACCTGAAGTTCTTATTGTGAATAAATTGGTTGCTAACATGGACTCAAACACTAGGGGCACAAATGTCGGCTTGGATAATTTGTATCAATTGCTTGCTGTTGGTAATGGATCTCAAATCGCAGATGTTATTCGTCAATTTACTCGAGGCGGTGCCTCTTCTCCATATTTGGATTGTGTTACTCACAGTCCATTGTCTTAGAATATCATAAATACTCAAAATTCATCGGACTTCAAACTACCGGTGTTGGAAGCTTATGATGGTCGGAAGGATCCGACCGCTCACTTGATGTGCTACATACACTATATGGAAGTTCTCTCGACATCGGCTAATGTCATAGCATAGTGTTTTCCACTTTACTTGATAGACATTGCTGCCATATTGTTCCGGCAGTTGGAAACAGATTCAATTCATCCTTGGAGTTCTTTGGTTGGGAAGTTTGTCAAACAGTTTAGAGTTCACATCACTCATCAAAAAAGCATTATGACTCTAACGGCTATCAAGCAGAAGTCCTGCGAGACATTGCATAAATTCTTGAAAAGGTTTAATGCGAAAACAGGGTCGGTCGACAGACCTGATCCGTCCATGGGTTTGATGGCTGCAGTCTCTTGTGTTTTTGGATAAGACCGACTTTAAGATCTCAGTGCAATAGGACCCACCAAGGGATCTGGTGAATTCCACCTTGAAGCAGAACGGTTTTTTGTGAGGAGGATGCGAGGACTGATGACAATATTCTCTAACCTAATTTAGTTAAGGGAGGAGCACCGTCTGACTATGGTAAAGCAAGGGATTTCACCAAGGTTAGACTTCTTCGAAGAATGATCGTACCCTAAAAGAGATTTAATTAGAAGTTCATACCTCAATACATTTTAGGAAGCCGTCCACAAGGGAGGCAACTTAAAGAGAAAAGGATTCTGGTTGGCATTGCTTGTTTCATGATCACGACGGTCATAGCACAAATAATTGTTGACATCTTCAGGATATGGTTGAAGAATATGTCAAATGTGGTGAGCTGACGAGGTCTGTTTAGACTCGGGTTGTGGTGTCAGAACAGGCATAGCCCACCATGCTATTTAGGATAGGCTCGGGACCATCGCTCATGGTGGTATAGTTATTAACGGATCATGGATTTCTTTGGCTCCAGTGTCTCGGATTCAGGCCTACTGAGCGCCATTATCTTTTGGCTTGTGGTTTCTAGTTTTCTGGCGATGTGGATTATTTGGTTACATGGCTTTTAGTTTTTTTGTTGTTTGGATGGCTTTTCGGTATTCTGGCTTTTGGTTTTTAGATTCTTCAGAATTTGGTATTTTGGCTATTAGTTCTTTCTAGTTCTTTGGTCCTTGTCTCCTTATTTTTGTGGATTCTGGTATCTCGGCTTTTTTTCTGTAGTTCTTATGCTCTTGGCTTTCTCTAGTTCTTGGTTTTCCAGATTTTGGTTTTCTTGGTTTCTCTGGCTTATGGTTTGGCTTTGGCTTCTTCCGAACTGTGGTTATTCCCGCTCTGGCCCATGGTTCTGGCTTTTTGGGTTTCGACCCTCTGGATGTATCCTTTTGGATTTTTGGTTGTAGATGGTTGAGTCGGCATGATCACTGCACGAAACACACCATCAACAAACTGGTTATTAATAAAGTTAAACTTTTTCTAGATTTTGAGTTTGAATGGCTGAGTATGCTTATCGATGTAATGGGAACCAGCTAGATCCTAGTCATGCTCTTCGTGAACGATAAACCGTTCAATCTCCTTCATGAATGAATTTGAAATCAAAAATGGCTAAGTCCTCATGTCCATGTACGGGAACAAGCGTGTCCCTAGGCATACTCTTCACGGATGATAAACCGTTAAGTTTTTTTTTCAGTTTTGCTAAAATCCCTCAACTTTTGTAACTTTAATAAACTTGCTTCGCATCTTTAGAAGTGTAAAACCAGAAGTTGGATTGCAAACTCTAAGGACTTTGAAGAACGACTTTCAAACTTGGTTCACTAAGTTCACACTCTCGCTATTATTGTCGACTTGCCCCAGCAAGGCAGCCTTAAACTCATTTGGATATCTTGGTCGCCTTGTCAGCTCCTAACAACGTCTCTTTGACTTGTGGTGGGTAAATTCTTTACTTGTTTGGCTTTGGGTTGTCCTATCGGTTCACGGTAGACAACTAACCTTGTTAAACTCGAGTGGTCTTATCGGTGACACGACAAGTTCGCTCACTCTTGGTTTTGGATCGTTTTGTCTACCTACGACATGATAATACGCTCGGTTACTCGATTATTTTGTTATTTAGCTATCGGTTATTTTGGTTTTATGGATTTCGAGTTCCCCCGATTTCCCAGCTATGGTTATTCTGGTTATTACGGCTCTCAGACCCTTACAGTCCCTTAGTTATTAGTTACTTTGATCATTCAAGTTTTCGGGCTTCCTTGGTCTATTGCTTGTTGTTTATTCTGGTATTCAGGTTCTCGGACCCTTACAGTCTCTTGGCTATTTTGGCTATCTTGACTACTCCGGTTATTCTAGTTACTTTGGATATTCTGGTTACTTCAGTTATTCTGGTTATCAGGTTATTTTAGTTGTCTCTCAGGAAACGGTTCGGAAAAATTGTCGGCTTTCATCAGATTTCAGACTTTGGTTTCATGGCTAAAATGATCCGATGTGATCGCGGATTCTTCTTAGTACGATCCAACGAGATCGCGGCTTTTAGGTTATCTTTCTTCCTAAACTTTTGGTTTCATAGTTAATATGATCCAGTGCGATTGTGACTATTCGGCTTTTGGTTATTGGAATTCGCTTCGGACCTCATCCGGCTTTGGTTCATGGATTCTTGGATTTCAAGATTACTCATAAAACACATCTTTCTTCGATCAAGAAATATATTTTTTAGGGGAAAATTTGTTAACATAGTGTCTGGAAAAGCAGTCACACATCAGGTTTACGGTTAACGACAGGCTCGAAATTCGAGAATACTCATCAGGAAACATAAAGCAATTTGGTCGAAGTCGCAAAGTATTCGGAAAAGATTGGAAATATCGTAGATTCTCGGATCGGCGCTATCAAATTGGAAAAGTCGCTCAAAACTTCGGATATGAAATATAACGACTCGTACTTAGTAAAAATCTTGGAAATATGGCGTTGTGAAAATACATGATCGACTCGGCCGGATCAGTTCAAAATCCTTGAGCATCTCGATCCGACCACATGGCAAAACTCGAATTGAGCGAAATATATTGGATTTCGGGAAACTCAGCACGATCACTCAAAAGTTGTTGCGCGACACGGGATGATCACATAAAAACGCTTGTGCGAACTCACCATCATGGATCTAGCACTTCGCACAACTCAGATTTGGCACTAGCAAAACCCATGATCAACAACGTATGATCACTCAAAATCATTGTTGTGCCTCAGCCCTAGCAAGATTCAAAATTTGGCAAGAACACAGTGATTTTCATATCCTCTAGGGTGACAAAAATAAGAATTTCGTATCCCATAGGGATACGAAATACCATATTTTGTATCCTAATGGGGATATGTTGTACATGATTTTTGGCAAGCTCAGAATGGCTGAGCACACCAGCGTGATCACTATTTTCCTTGGATCGCATCGGTATTCCGGGATTCAGCAGTTGGCACGGATGGAATTCGAGATCCCCATATGGATTTGGAAAGCAGAAAAACACGAGGTGATCACTGCATCTCAGTTGAGCAACTCTGGCAGATTAGAATTTTTCGGGAGTCAAAATTAGCAAGGCGTGGCGGATTCAAAAATGTTCTGGCAAATGGAGAAACTGACTGGTACATGCAGATCACTAGTTTCTGGGTGATCTGCACATGTCAATCACTACTTTTTGATGATTTTTCCAATATTTGCGATTTTGAGGTGATTTTTTTTGGCTAAGTCCCGAGGATAAGAATTTTACATCCCCCGGGATACGATATTTTGGCTAATGCATGGAATCTTCTCCTATAAATATCCCCTCTATTGGCATTCAAAGGGATTGGCTTAGCTTAGTAATTTTGAACGTTGGTTATCATTTGGCATATAGGATAGATCTCTTTGGACCTCATTAATAGCTTCCATAGTCATTCCTATGGATATGAGATACTTCTTCTACTTGTAAATTTCACTTAGAAGTTTCCCTGTAATATTTTAGCGTTTACTTCGACTTTTTGCTTGTTTTGCACAATTCCAAGTGATGGAACTTACACTTTGAAGATTACTTAAACATTCTTGGACATTGAAGATTTTCATTGTACTTTGGAGTTCATTTCAACACACCTAGGCCTAAGGAGAAGAAGGAGGGCAGTTTGGGTAAAATTGGGAATTAACCCGAACTTTGTTATTCTCTATTGTAGCTTTGTAAATTCAAAGTGTCCAAACTCGAAAAATAATTGTAATTGAAATAATAATGAAGAATGGTTACTATAAAGTGGACATAGGCGTTAGCGCTGAATCATTATAAAATGTTGCGAGTCCTTCTACATTTCACTACATATTGGATATTGTTATTGGATTTACTACTCAACGCATCATTTGGGTATTAGCGTGTGCGATTGACCAACTGCCCATGTCAACAACTACCTTAAATTATATTGCCACATCGATATCGAGCATAAAAGTATGAGAAAAGGAAACCAAACTGAAAACCCGATAAGCTCAGTCTTCCCCAACCAAAACCTAAGAGTTGTTATAAGGAGGGATGGTCAGAACGATAATTCCTGGTGAGTGGAAAATGTATAACACGGTTTATGATACACAAATGTATCCCAATTGATCAGAACCAAAACATATGTCTAACAAGGTTAGTATTCGTCGCCGAACCTTGTAAAGATTCACGCACAACGATAAAATACCATTCCCGAGGTAGTATTCACAAATGATAATGATATAACAATATTAAGATGGAACGTTTATGCATAAGTATGAAGATTTAAACCACCATTCAGCCAATTAGCAAAAACTAAGAGGAAGGCACCAAACTGCTCACTATTCCATAAGGAGGTTAATTATTTATATATAGCCACTTAAGACCTCACTACCAATAATAGATAAGGGTGGATCCTTTCGATCGCTTAAGACCCAAGGCAGACCCAAGGTAGACCCGTCGGTGACATAATGCCTTACTCGGTGGTTTATTCTACTACAAAATTAGAGGACACTAGCTACAAGTCCTATTGATTTAAGGCTTATGTCTTTCACTCATATACCCATGCTCCACATAAGGTGAGAGATAGTAAGCAGTCAGTTATTACCTACAAGATAGGTAGACGACATCTATTTATGGCCTTCCCCCGGCGGAACCCCGTGTTACTATCTAGCTGGCCTTATTAGATAATCCCCTAGCCGCTGAATACTTCCCGTGGGATAGGCAGACCCGTGGTACCTCCGTAGTAGTCATTTAATACATAATCCTAAGATGGACTCTCACCCTCACTTACTACCTAGAGGAAGCCGACCTACAGGGGATTTACCCAACACGTACCCAATAGCCATTTAATTCTTCTTATTCATGGGGAGGTGAGCTACAGGATCACTTAATACCCTTTTAAGGGTGAATCCGACAACTAAATACCTATATCCCATAGCACGCTTACGTTTTTTAGGTTTCCTCTTCTGAGATGACAGGAGGGCCCTACAAACACTTAAAACCTCACACTTGAGATAAACCTTATTTTAGGAAATAATCCTCAGTACGCAATTAACTATCGTCACGAGTTTCTATGGTTAATGATGTCTCACATCAGTTCTACATATATCCGACTGTTGGAAAGTGCAGACTTTTATTGGATAAGGCAACTGACCTCGCACCATTAACCTACAAAGTCCAGTCCTTAATCTTAATTATATTAATTCTAGCTTAACTACAATAAAATAAGGAAAACTCATAACTTCTTGTTGATCTAGGATGTTTAATTAATTCCCTCATTGGGCTTAGCATTTACTAAACCAATCAAATCCCAATAACTTCCCTTCTACTCCATGTATTACTATTAGTTAGGTTACCTGCCATTAATGACCCTAACAGACATATTTCCTAAGGCATCTGTTAACCTATTTAATGCCACATATGACACTAACAGTCATACTTTCCTAAGACATCAATTAACCTAGTAAATGACATTTTATACCAGTCTCCTTTTAAATCTCGTCTAATTATTGCAACTCCCAAATATTACTATAAATTTAATTTAGTTTAATTCTCATGCGAATATATATATATATATATATATATATATATATATGAGTTTACTATTTATTTATTTCCTAGTTGGAGTTATCCTTTATTCCTAAATACTAATTTTTAATTGTAACCATTTAGGATGTCTATCCCATTCAATTAATTCCCCAAAACAAATATGGTTGCAATACTTATTATCCTCTTCATGACCACTTATTTATAGCAACAAATTCCATATTGATTGCTACGGCGATCACAAATGTTAAATTTCCATTTATCATAGGAATTATTACCATACATTTATTCCCATAAAATGGAAATACTATTAAGGACTGGATGATGATAATGATGGTTTTGATGACAACAACCTTGTTTATACTTTGTTTCAATTATTAGTGTAATATATACTCTATTTTCTAGAATATGTATATGTATCTACAAGAAACTATGTAGGTATCTTTTTACTGAAGACTATACGTTCACAAGAATCAAGATTTCGAATGAAAGAGTTCAAGTCTCAAGAAGAATGTGTATTAGGAGTTCCAGAGTTCAGGAGTTCAAAATTATGGAGTCAGTGTGTCTAAAAATTCTTTTAAAACTATTATTAGCACTTGATTCTATTTTCAAGTTTGAATCCTGATTTTAGAATTGATTTCAAAATAATTTCAAATTTATTTACTTGATTTTAAATCTTGTTTTCAAATGATTTCGAAATTACTTCCTTATTCAGATTATATTCTTATTTGTTTTAATAAATATTTATACTCCTGATAGCTATTTCCTAAACTCCTAAAAGCTAGTTTATATTCAAAATTATGTTTTATAAATTTTGAACATAACTTTTACTTGTTTTATAGTTACTTATATTGTTTAACTTTCTTGTTTACATTAAGTTTTTGATATATACATATGTACAACATTATATATTTATACTTTTATATCATTTTATATTCAATTTCTTAATTATTTTTAGTATAACTTTGTATAAGGTTTAAATCATATTTTCTACTTCAAAAAGAATGTTTAAATATAAAGAAATTTAATTTGTTTTAACTTTGGACTCACCATAGTTTATTTGAACGTCATTTACTTTGTTTTTAAAATTTATTTTTGGATTTTACACTAGCGTATATCGACATATGCTTTTATGCATGTCAACATTCTAGCCGATAGGGTGTTTTTTAAATTTTGAAAAGGGGTGACTTTTGAATTCAAATTCTATCAGAAATGTTGTGACTAATGGAAACCTATAAATACCTTCCAAAACTCGTTGTTTAAACATATTTTCATCGTCTTCTTCCTCTCTTAACATCCTACCATTATAATACTTTAATTCTTGATTTTCTGCACTTATACTCTTCCGATTTCAGTAAAAATCATATCATTCTTCTTCTTTCTAAATCAAAATCACTCTGAATTCAAGTGCTTCTCAAGAGTTATAGGATGTTTATAATCCAAGGTCTTAATATCAAATCCTATCGAGTCATTACTATAAAAACAAATAAGAGTAGGGTGTGGTCATGTCCCATTTAAAGTGTCGTAGTCCGATTGTGTCCTGAAAATCGATTGGGTGTAAAGTTGTGGCCCAAAAATCAACGAAGTCTCACTGTACATGGAATCAGTTGGGGTGTGTGTAACGACCCGCATTCTACGTATTGGAGGGTCGTAGAATATTTATTTCATCTACATACGAAGTCATACAGTCGTGTAACTTTAGGAAACGACTATTCGGGTCATGTAGTGTCCCGAAATTCCGGTACCATTTGAGCTGACCATATAACACAAGTCCAACCCAAATTGCACTGGAAACCAGAAAAATAATAGAAAAAAAACAGAGGGTGAGAATAGATAAGATAGAAACTTAGAATAGAAGAAGAAGAAGAACATACAACATCAGAGTAATCACGAATCTCACAGCAGAACGAACAATATGTAATAGATACATATCCTTGAAATAAAATCAGTATATGTATATACAATAACATTATCAGAGTATAACACTTACAACACAGCAGAAATAAACAACAGCTATACAAACGCTTCTGAAGCCTCATACTCCAGCCTTCCAAGTATATCTGTAAAATCCTGACTACTTGACTGCCCATACAAAATTTGGCACCCAAGAATTTAGGGAAAACAAAACAAAATAAACTCTGGCTTAGTCATGGGACTGGTGTGAGTAAAACAATTTAAATCAGTTTGAGCAATTCCACGATATCTCATAAGACCACGCCATATAACGGAACGGGTTTTTTCCCTTATGAGAATCCAAATCAATTTGATTTAACTTTCAAATCATTTTGAAAGAAACAATGATCTTTTATATCAAAACTCTTTTGATACTATATAAATGTCTATCAATCACAATATAATAATCATCTAATGGAACGCTTTCATCTCACGTTCCTCATACATAATATATAATAAAAAACCGCAGGCGCTTATTTGGGTAATGAATTCCAACTGGCAAGGTATGGGGCCACCTTACGACAGTGTATCTCTAGAGGGAAATACACTGGGTTCAACAAGAACATCTTGCAGCCCAGGCTAAACATAACCGGTCACTCATTTCGCTTGAGTGTACCAAATGTATTATCACCAATGGTTGGGATCAGCAACCGCTTCCCGAAAGGGACAGCATCGAAATGGATTATAGAAGTAAATGGAATTTCTATAGATCAGGTAACAATACACCCTAATTGGCAGTCAACCACTTAGCCATGTGACCTACCCGATTTTATACCATTTCCTGGTTGTGAGGCTAGAACCCACGCTTATCTCTGACAGATCACACATTTGTTCACTTTGAATGTCACATCGTCATACCCACCAAATCACAAATTGATTTCCCTAAAAATACAACGGGTTTACAGCTAAGAGAAACGAATTCGTCCGCCACCAAACATAGATAAGTTTAAAGAGATCAACTTACGCGATCTATTAAATATACTCCATCCGACATTCTTCCATACAGGTCGTCCTGGGACTGGACAAACCGAAGGCAGTATTTTGTAAATCCATCTTAGGCAATTTCTACCTAGGATTTGACAGAACGACCCTTGCATAAACTCCATCTTTAATTATCTTCATCATAATTGATTCACAACGCTAATGGCCATACAGAGTGGTTTTCAGATAATGAATCTGATCCCGGTCACTCAGTATTAACGACGGATAAATGGTCAAAAACTTCGATAGTCGGTGAGTTAACTATCAAAGAAAAACACGTGTGCAAATAACGGTATTATTTCCAGATGGAAATTATATCGATTAGTCATCATTTAACATTTATCTCTTTAGTTCGTTAATTTATTGTAACGACCCGTATTTTCTACCTATTTATTTAGATTATTTTATTTATTTAAAATATTGGTTTGAATTTAAATAATCATATTTAACGATTTATTTGGAATATATTATTTAAATAAGTAATAAAATAATAATTTAATTTCTAGAATATTGGAAAATGTTGAATTTGAAGTATAACGTGTATCGGTTAAATATAGAGGGTCGATATGGTCTGTATTGAAAATATATCGACGATATCGCGTATTTAACGACCGTCTAGCGTATAGTTTATAATTTAATTAAATAAAGAGCTGCAGCAGCGCGGTAGTTCGCGTTTTGGCATTTTAAACTTCAGTGGGTCGTACTGGTTTCAAAATAAGTCGGATTTCCTCAAAACAAGAAACGTCGGGACTGGTTTGACGATATCTTTCCAATGGTGGAGAGAAATCCAGTTTTCGTCGAGTAGATTTTATTTTATGTCCAAATCAAATTCTCAGAAAAACAGCGCCAGGAATTTCCTTTATATATATAGCGATGCGTTTATATAAAATAAGGGTTTTTAAATATTTTAAACATTGATTTGGCTTGGAATTCAACCCGGGATATTTTTCCTTGGTAGTGTATCGAATTCTGGTCGTGTATGACCAATCGCGGTATTTTAATATTATTATATTGAAGTATTCTAAAATTAATTTATTTTAATTCAAATTGGCCAGTTCAAAAGGGACATTTTTCAAATGACCTCTGTTTTCGAAGAAACAAATTTTGTTGGGACCATAACAGTAAATTATTGCCAGATTTTCGGACGGCGCGTCAATCGGGGTTATTCTGTGAGGGTGGCAAAATAAAGTGCAAAATAAATCGATCTATTTGGACGTGTACAAACACTGTTTGAGTGAACGGACTCGGAATTCGACGAAACAAGTTTCGTTAGGACCGTATCATCAAAATATATTATGCCTTCCAGTCGCGTCTCGAACGGGGTTCGTATGTGAGCGCAGCAGCGAATAAACAGCGTTAAAAATAGCGATAGGTACGAAATAAAATATCGTTAGTCAACGTCGCTCGTCACATCAACTTAAATTATATTTTTTCCACTCTATAAGTAGCCCCTCCAACCAGAAATTCCAGCCACCATTCATTCCTCCATGTAATTTTGCAAATAAGTCCAAAATCACAAATCAATTTATATCTTTCAATCTGAGAGGAATTTGTGAGGGCAACCTGAATAAAAGTTGTAGATTGGGGCATTGTCTAGCTGTTGTAAAAAGTTGGGACAGTTTCGTCGAATATGGTGGCCGGAATTCGCGATGAACAACGAAGAATCATTTTTGGTTTTGGCCAAAATTGGGAAGTTATGGTCGATTTGAGTGAGGGGACCTTAGGGTTTTTGTAGAGGAGAGGAAGGGCTTCGTTTTGGCGGTGGTGGCGTGATTTCTGGTGGTCGGAGGAGGAAGAACTAGCGAGATGAACGAAGAGTGTCATTTTTGGGTTCGGGTTGAAGTCATGAACAGAAATGGTCAATTTCCGGTAACTGGAGGCGGATCTGAGGTCGCAGACCAGGGTGGTTCAGAGCAGGGAGGTGCGACGGTTCCTCTGGTGGTGGTCTGGTGGTCTCCAGTCATCTATGGGCGGAGTTTGGTGGGGATGAACTGATTTGGGCGTATTGGGTGTTCATGGCGGTCGAGGCCAAGGGGGGAGGCGGCGCTCCGGTCGTGAGGGGCTGGTGGATAGGCGGTCGCCTTTGTGGGGTCCCGGTGGTCCCAGGTTCGATGTGGCACCGCGATTGGTGGTTGAAGGTTGCGGGTTTTCTGAGAGGGAGGGAGTATCGGGTTTGGAAGGGATAACAGGAGGTGACGCGTTTTTTTCCTCCAACAATGATGACGTGGCACACTATAGAATTAATTTAAGGTAATTAATTTATTTTTTTATCTAATTAAACATCGTATAATTATTCAAACTTTGAAACACCATAACCCGTTCATACGTTAACGAAATTTAACGAAACTAGATCCTTGGGATCGCAGGGACGAGACCTATCCGATGACACTGACTAGGAGTCAATCTGACGTTGTTGAAAATTCAACTAATTTTGGACGGTTGTCCCAAATTGGATGCAACAAACGCGTCAACCGTCGACCGAAACAAACTCTGTTGAGTTAATTCTCACACCTTCTGGAATCCTGTGATGTGGTACATTCACAGTAAAATATAATTTACAGTTAACAGTTTAAATTGGTTGATTGGATGCGATGGATGCAAATTGGTTGTTATTGTTTGATGATTGCAGTTATTTATATTCTGTTAATTATTTAATTTGTATATTGTTATCAACAGATATCTGTGATGCAGAGAAGGACGGTTGGAGGGATCCAACTAGATTCCTCAAATAAACTGTATTTTTATTTGTTGTGCATATATACGAATTATTTACCCTGACTGACACCAAACCCTGTCGGTATGTTGATGGTTGAATATATATTCACCTGTGTTGAGTTTAAAATCAACCGATTGTGTTGACTGAGTAATTGGCAGTAATGGCCAAAACATAAGGTTTTAACGTCATTCGACCGTCAGGTGAACTGACGTGGTTTTAAAGTTATAATTTTATTTATAATCGAATTAAAGTTGTTCAATTATTTTACATGAGGATTTAAATTGGAATTTATAAATAAATATTTTTAAATCGAGTTATAAAGGAAATTTATTTAGAATGGTTTAGACCAGTTTTCAAAGCAGAAACCGAGAATTTACCGACAGGTTGGTAAAATAGAATAATCGTTTTTTTATAAATAATTAAAAGGTGATTTTTAAATTAATTAAGTTATTTAATTAATTTAAAACGGGGAAATGACATTTTGTTTAGTTAAAGGTTAACTGAGATATATGATCAGCAAATTCAACTGTTTTAATTGAAGGTGTTAATTGGATTAAATTGATTTGAAATTTATGAAGTATTTGTTAAATGTCTCGACCAAAAGGTTAAATGTAGCTAAGAATCGATCAACGAAGATTAGAGTGATTATCGAGTTGATGGGTGTTAATATTGTTAAGTTTATAAGCTCTTAAAAATGATAATCTTACTATTCTAAATAAATGGCCAAGTTAACTATTTTTATGTAGTTAATATTTGAAGTTAATTATTGTTTTAATTAATAAGGATTAAAACGATGGGGTTTTAAATTTGCAATTTCCTGAAGTGATTAGATGGAGAAAAGGGTTTTAAAGTTAAAGGTGTGTTGTTAATAAAGACGTACTTAATTAAAGAAATTGCATAAAAGGTTTTTTAGCGAGGATTTCAAATATAAGAAATGGTTTCAAAACCAGATGTCGAACCAAAAGGGAAAATGAGAATTTGATGTTAGCGGTTAAACGAATATTATTCTGAGGTAAGAACTCCGTCGATCAAGGTCTGAGAGGTAACTAAAATACCCCAACTTGGTTGGGTTCACTATTATCGGGGAATGATATTAGTTTGGGACGAGTGACGGTGTTAAGACTGGGTATTACCCTATACGAGGAATGTCAAGCTCTAATGCACGGTTTTGGGAAAGAAATAATATTTGCAATATTAGACTCAAAAGAAATAAGGATATTGTTTTCAAATTTATATTGAACATTTGTAATTCAATTAGAATTGATCGGATAAGGTAGACTAGTCAAACATAATTATTCAGGAAGAGTTGCCATTGCGTACGACTGCTAGCGTAATTTGCAGGGCTGCAGATAGCCTACGACGGTCGAATGTTTCCTGAGGGAATCAGGCGTAACCATTGTGATCGCTGCGATCTAGAGTCAAGCGAATGGAGTTAAGTCGAGTATTTGTTAATGCTAGGAGTAATCAAGTCAAGTTAGTCCTGTGAGTTAAATAAGACGAGTTAGTCAAGTTAGAGTTAATCGATCAAAGTAAATCAGTCAGAGTTAATCAAGTTAGTCAAGTTAGTCGAGTTAGTCAGGTTAGAGTTAAGTCGAATAGTAGAGTTGATTAACGATTTTGTTAAATATAATTTAAAGAGGTCAAGTAATGTCAAGTACTGAATCAGCAAACTCATTTGATTCACACATTTGTTATTTGATAGTTAAAACACCGACTATCAAAACCCTGACCAATACGCTTATTGGGATGGAAATTACGGGATCGAATTATATTCGAAAACCATTCCGACCAACAATACATGAAGATGGTAATTGAAGATGGAGCTAGTGAAGACCGTGGATCTACATAAGCGGAAGGACTACTCTTCAAGTTTCTATGGCTTGCAACCAGAGTTATTTTGATTTGTGATTCTATCGTGGTTGAAATCTGCGGGTTGCAAGGACTACTTGCTACTGATCCTTGGGGTGATTCCTATATAAGGATGCAATAGGAGTGTACCTTCGGTTCATCCTGTTCCTGGATGACTTGTATGGACGAATGTCTGACAGAGTATTTCCTTAGAACCACGTAAGTTCATTTTTACAAATATAACGAGTTGGTGGCGAAGTGGGGCACCTCTTTAATACCCAGAGTATATTTGTGGATGTCAATTAGTGATTTGATGGATCTGACAATGTGGCATTCAAAGTGTATGATGATCAGATGTGTTCTGACCTCAAGCCACATCAACCGGGAAATGACAAAAATCGGGTAGGGGCATGGCTATGTGGGTCACTCCCATTAGGGTGTACGATCACCTATCTAGAGAAATTCCTATTGCTTCTTTAATCTGTATTCGATGTTGTCCCTATTCGGGAGGCGGTTGCTAATCCCAACCGTCGGTGATGTACATTCGATACACTCAAGCGAAATGAGTGGTCGGTCATGTGAGGGTCGGGTTGCAAGATGTTCTTGTTGAACCCAGTGTATTCGCCTCTAGAGATACACTATTGGTAGGTGGTCCCATACCTTGTCAAGGTTGGAAATCCAATATCCAATAAGTGCCCGCGGTTTTGATTGTATACTATATATGTGGAGCGTGAGATGCAACCGTTCCACTAGATTGTTATCTATTTGTATTTAGACATTATGATAATATCAGAATAAGCTATGATTTCAAGAAATGGTTTGGGTTATAGTAAAGTAAAAACAGTCTGTGTTTATGTGTGGACAGGTCTTACTATTATCCTTTATTTCAAATAGGATTTTCCCAAAGTTAAAAAAGTTGTTTATGCTGTGAATTTATCACCGATAGTATTCCAGACTGACCCGGTGTATTTTGCTTTTCGTCAAAATGTGCTCGGGTCAGACCGATTGTATTTCCAGGTTAGGCTCGCTTGGAGTTTCAGGGCTGGAAGCAAGAGGCTTCACCGCTAGTTATATAAAGTTAATTCCGCTGTGCAGTTATTTGATGTACTCTGATGATTGGTATGTATATACAATTTCTTTTGTATATTTGCTATTATATTTATCTGTTCCGCTGTGATATTCTGTTGTGGAGTTCTTCTTCTTTCTTCCATTCTAACATTTCTTTCTTTCTTATCTCACCCTCTAAATTCTTTCTAAAACTACCCAGTGTTTCAGTGCTTGGAGGATCGACATGAGTTACGGTAAGGGTATTTATGTCGATTTTCAGGGCCGAAAACCCTGGGTCGTTACAGTGGTATCAGAGTTATTGGTTTAGAGATAACCTTGGCTCTGTGGTGTGACTCAATAGAGATGGGGTTAGAAATACCCTAGATTGAGTCTGAGTATATATACGAGAACGCGTATTTGTGATTTGATATAAAATTATTTTTGCCCAATTTGTTTTATAATAAAATAAAAGTAAAGGATATTATGGGCAAGCATTCTGATTGGTTAATGTTGGTTGTAGGATATGTTTGGATGGTGTTGTTGATTTCTAGAATATGAACTTGAAATAGATAGACTTGGTTAAACCCAATACAAAATAAATAAGTTAAATAAATCAATCCCGATTCAAATAAATCTGAGTGGATAATTATAGAGATAAATGAATTGCTAAGTCTTGATTATAGTCTTGTGTGGACTGAATTGTGCGTGAATGGATGATATGGATATTTCGAATATAAATAACAATTGTTTGATGACTGATGGAAAAGGTTTGAGTTGAGATCAGGTGCAGAAGTGCCAGTTCAACTTTAAATCTAGCCGAGAGGATTCTGAAGTTAACTGAATCTAGTTGGCATGCTAATTAAGCCAGTTGAATATAAATTATCGCGTAATAACGCTCGCAAAAAGGTTCGCTTACGCAAATATGAAATTTTGGTTTGTTTGGGTTTTGGAGTATGAATTTTGGATTTTTCGACCATGAGAGTTGATGTATACATATTTCTTGATCCTACGATATTGCAGATGGTCCTCTGTACAGGGGAGACTTTGCCGAATTTTTTTCCAGAATTTAGGGTGTTAGAAATTTTTTGAATTTTTTTGGGAAATTCTTATATTTGAAAGGAATTGGTTTCTAAATCAATTGGGGTAGTTTGAAAATTAATTCGAGTATTAAAATTAATTCTTTTTGAAAAGATGATAGTTGACGACACTTCTTCTACCTTAGCAATTTCGAGGACGAAATTATTTTAAGGGGGAAGGAATGTAACGACCCATATTTTCTGCCTATTTATTTAGATCATTTTAATTATTTTATTTACTTAAAATATAGGTTTGAATTTAAATAATCGAATTTAATTATTTATTTGGAATATACTATTTAAATAAATAATAAAATAATAATTTAATTTCCAGAATATTGGAAAATGTTGAATTTTAAGTAAAACGTGTATCGACTAAATATAGAGGGTCAATATGGTCTGTATTGAAAATATATCTACAATATCACGTATTTAACGACCGTCGAGCGAATAGTTTAAAATTTAATTAAATAACGAGCTGCAGCAGCGCGGTAGTTCGCGTTTTGGCGTTTTCAACTTCAATGGGTCGTACCGGGTTCAAAATAAGTCGGATTTCCTCAAAACAAGAAACGTCGGGGCCGGTTTGACGATATCTTTCCAGTGGCAGAGAAAAATCTAGTTTTCGTCGTGTAGATTTTATTTTATGTCCAAATCAAATTCTCAGAAAAACAGCGCCAGGAATTTCCTTTATATATATAGCGCCGCGTTTATATAAAATAAGGGTTTTTAAATATTTTAAACATAGATTTGGCTTGGAATTCAACCGGGGATATTTTTCCTTGGTAGTGTCTCGAATTCTGGTCGTGTATGACCAATCGCGGTATGTTAATATTATTATATTGAAGTATTTTAAAATTAATTTATTTTAATTCAAATTAGCTAGTTCAAAAGGGACATTTTTCAAACGACCTCTGTTTTCGACGAAACAAATGTTGTTGGGACCGTAACAATAAATTATTGCCAGATTTTCAGACAGCGTGTCAATCAGGGTTATTCTGTGAGTATGGCAAAATAAAATGCAAAATAAATCGATCTATTTGGACGTCTACAAGCGCTATTTGAGAAAACGGACTCGGAATTCGACGAAATAAGTTTCGTTAGGACCGTATCGTTAAAATATACTATGCCGTCCAGTCGTGTCTCGGACGGGGTTCGTATGTGAGCGCAGCAGTGAATAAACAACGTTAAAAATAGCGATAGGTATGAAATAAAATATCGTTAGTCAACGTTGCTCGTCACATCAACTTAAATTATATTTTTTTCACTCTATATATAGCCCCTCCAACCAGAAATTCCAACCACCATTCATTCCTCCATGTAATTTTGCAAATAAGTCCAAAATCACAAATCAGTTTATATCTTTCAATCCGAGAGGAATTTGTGAGGGCAACCCGAACGAAAGTTGTAGATCGGGGAATTGTCTAGCTGCTGTAAAAAGTTCGGAGAGTTTCGTCGATTGTGGTGGCCGAAATTCGCGATGAACAGCGAAGAATCATTTTCCGTTCTGGCCAAAATTGTGAAGTTACGGTCGAATTGAGGTGAGGTGACCTTAGGGCTTTTGTAGAGGAGAGGCAGGGCTTCGTTTTGGCGGTGGTGGCGTGACCTCTGGTGGTCGGAAGAGGGAAAACTAGCGAGATGAACGGAGAGTGTCATTTTTGGGTTCGGGTTGAAGTCACGAACGGAAATGCTCAATTTCCAGCGACTGGAGGCGGATCTGAGGTCGTGGACCAGGGGGGTCGGTGCAGGGAGGTGCGGCGGTTCCTCTGGTGGTGGTCTGGTGGTCTCCTGTAACACCCCGAAAATTCTATAACCGTGAAATTAACAAATTAAAGTATAATTAATTTGAAATCAAAGAACTAAGGGAAACGGGATACGCCATTGCGTTCGTCTCGGAAAAATACGCGAAATAGAGTCCGAGTTTTCGAAAAACGGAGTCCGTATGAAGAAGATATGGCCTTCGGAAGTTTTGAATTAAATTTAAAATTCAAACAGAATAAAATAATTAAAAATCGGGCCCAGTGGGCCAGGGCGGATAAACACCCGCCTAGGCCACCCAGGTCGACTGGGCTGTCGACCTGGGCTACCCATGTCGACAGGGCTGTCGACAGCCCTGTCGACAGGGGTGTCGACCTGGTCGAGCCCAGTCAACCTGGCTGGCCAGGTCTGTGTTTGGTCGAATTTCTGTGGTCTGCTTTGTCATTAGGGCTAGGTGGCGGGTTTTTATTGGTCTCTCTTCCTAATGAATGGCTACGATCTATCCAAGCAACATCAATGGTCCTAATCAATTCCTAACCTCTATATAAACAACCCTAGACTAAACCCTAATCTATTCATTCAAATTAAGAACATAGCCGCCATGTTGCTGAGGAACGACTAAGAGTAGCCGCCAACTAGAGAGAGGATTAGGGAGAAAGTTCTAAAGCCTAAAGCAATTCAAGTAACCTAAAGCCAATCAATTCAACAAAGGAATCATATCTCTTAATTTGAGAATTCGCCGCAACCATTGTAAGTAGAGTATTACTTTGGTATGAATAAACAATTGTATTGATTTGTATGCTTGAATTGGGATAATAAAATAGTTCATATTTGTGCAAAATTATGTTATTCATTATAAAGAACTACATGCGGTAGTTCTATGCAAATATACGTTTGGAATATCGCGCAAATTATGTAATCTATGTTGAAGCTACATGTATGTAGTTGATTGAAATTCATGCAAGTTTGGGGCTTTGTTATTATGCCATCATATTTTTGTGCATAAATCATTTTGCAAGTAACTGAAACAAGTTTGGTTGTTATAGTTCATATGAAACTATGTTGGAATTTTGACACCATAATCCATGTATTAAGTCATGCTTTTGCAAAACTTATGAATATGGCTAGGCTATGAATGATATTTGGCATAATTGAAATCTATGATTAAGTCTATCTTGTTTACAAGGATTATATGATGACATATGTGAGACATGGCTAGGTTAGACTCAAAAATCCCTTTTTGCAAGTTTAAAGCAAACACCATGATTAGGAATATTTATGCATAAGTATATTTATACTATCGTTATATGATTAGACTTAAATCATAATTAAGTTGGTCTATGTTTTTGTGTTATTGACAAAGTATCCCCTTTGTAAACATGTAGAAACCTTATGAACATGACTTGTTTATGTTTATGCCAAGTTTATGCTAAAAGTATTTATGCCATGCTTATGTTTGACATTATGCTATGCTTATTCTAGAAATATTTATGACATGCTTATGTTTGACATTATGCCTAAATAAGAATATAGGTTCATGTTGTAGTTAAACCTATGCAAGTTCACATGCTTTGATTCATGTCACCTATGTTACCACTATGCAAGTACACCAATTTCTATTTTGTATTTCCAACGTCGTATTGCAAGTTCATGCGCTCACCTTCCCCTCTTTGTGTATACGCCATAAGCCTCCCCTTATCGCATGGCTAAATTGGGCTTTAAAAGGCTAAGCCCAATATATATATAAACGGACGTGTAAAACGGGGGAAAATAACGTTGGGTTAAAAATTAATTAATGAATGAAAATATAAAATAGAAGGGCCCAAATTCAAGTATGGGTTGGGCCCGTGATTGGTGTAACCTTTACACCATTAACTTAATAATGGGCCGCAAATATTTACATATAAATAAAGAAGAAAGACAAAATATGTAAAAGTAGAAAATACGATGTGTTTAACCCGAGGTTGGATTGAGTTGTGATGTAAACCTGCCCGGAACCGCCCTGCTGTCCAGTAGTCACAACAATACCTATCCAATGTGAGAGGTTAAACATGGAGCCCAATAAGGACCCGAGGTTAGACTGAGTTGTGGCGCAAGACTGCCCGGAACCAACCGGCAACAGGCAGCCACAACAATACCTGTCTAATGTGAGAGGTCAGGGCCTTAATAAGACAATTAAGGCTGAGTCAGGATTGTTAGGATTAAGTGGACTAAAGACTTAATCAAAATGGAACATGCTAAACTAAACGGACTGGTGGGGTTAGGTTAGGAAACACTTAACCAACTTAGCATGTTGGCTAGAGATAGAAAACCTAGTAACGGGGGGACCCTTTTCAGCAGTAACCCTAAAAGGTGTATCAGGATACCCTGAAACTAGGCAGGGTGGGGCACGATTACTGGGCTGATTGTAAGAGGTCAAAGCGACGGCGGTGGTGTAGCAGTGTAGGTTCTAACGGAGTGCGGGCGTGCACACACTCCGGCGCAGAAAAATAAGGCACTGGACACCAGTAGCATACCTGTGCACTCTAAGGTTGTGTCGGGTTGCCACTATGGGACTTGATACACCCCATGGTGGGACCAGCATAGGTAACTACAGACATCGGGGGCGGTAAGACACAAGTAACTATGCGAGTAGGAGCCGATCATCATAGAATGGATCACATCACCCTGATTATGGGGTGCAAAGTGGAAACTAGTTTATATGGGTTCAGAGATCAACATGGGGTACGATAGTATATTCGACCCTAGACAACTTAACCAAGTTTAAAGTACCTTTCCACTTCTTGTTTATACTTATCATACCCAGTTCTTTATTCATAGACAAAATAGTACTAGACTTACTCAGGCTTTATGTCTGACTCTACTTTTCTTTCGTCTTCTTTCTTCCGTCTTCCCCCCCCCCCCAGGTCGTCAGGGAGGGAACACAGCAGCTTGACCAACCTCAACATCCAGCTTGAAGAAGAGAAATGTATTGTTTGGACTTTCCTGTTTTGAACTATGGCTTTGGACAATCCACTATGGGGCTTTTGCAGTTTATCTATGTTTTATTTATGCTTCTTTAAATAATGTACTCAAGACAGATTATGAAAGTGATATGTTATGTTTTTGGAAAGGATGTTGTTGTAACATGTATTTGACTTTATGAAATAAAATTTGTTGTTCTTCCGCTGTTTACAAATATGTGTTCTTATATCTGTCTTGTATATCTGTGACTTGTACTTATAAACCTCCACCAAAATTAGGGCATTCCCTTTGAGAGTGACCCTAACGGAGGTGGGGTGTTTCACTTGGTATCAGAGCATAGGTTTACCAGATAAGATAAAAAGTTCTGAAAAATTATTTTCAAAAAGGAAATTTAAAGAAGCATTTTTAAAAGAAAAATATTATTTTATTTTTAAAAGGCAAAGTCCACTCCCCAAAGCCGTAGGTACTATCTCTTATCCTTCGTTTTGAATCTATCCTTTTTGTTTCAGCATGTCCCAAGAACTTAACTTGCCAGAAGGGGTGCCAATACCTGGTTGGTTTAGACGGTTCTTAGAAGCAAGGGCCACTCAGCCAGGTCCTACCGTTCCTCCTCCCCCAGCTGAGGGGAATCATCCAGCTGCGGCAGCACCTTTTCCTCCACCTCCTCCTCGGGGAAACGCGTTCGCTAAGATATGTAAAGATTTTAAAGCTATGGGAGGAAGGGATTTGCATGGAACTGAGTCCTTCGTGGCAGCTAGGAATTGGCTGAAAGAAACGGAGGACCTATTCATCATCTTTGAGGTAGAGGATAGACAGAAAGTACAACTGGCGATATGGCTATTGAAGGGCGAGGCTTCCTACTGGTGGGAAGTCACTAATGCTGAAAGACCAGTGGAGACATGGGAGGACTTTAGGGCAAGGTTTGAGACCAAATTCCTCTCAGATGCGGAAAGAAGTTTGCAGTTGGAGAAATTCTTATTTCTTAAGCAAGGGGACAAGACAGTCAGAGAATATGTGAATCAGTTCGATGAGCTGGCTAGGTTTGGACTTGACCTAGTCAACACCCCGCACAAGAAGGCTCTCCGTTTCGTCAAAGGGTTAAATGAGCCATTACACAGTTTGGCCATGACCCATATACCCATGGGTGCCACGTATGAAAGATTGGTGCAAATGGCATTGCTGAATGAGGAGGATAAGGGCAAGAAGGAGACAAAGGCAGAAAGCTCTCAAGGGAAGAAAGAGGGTTTGCAGCCTAAGAAGGCAGACTTTAAGAAAGGCGGAAAAGGCAACAAAGAGAAGAGGAAGTGCAATTTCTGTGGCAAAGTGGGGCACTTAGTAAAGGACTGCCGGAAAAAGAAGGCCAAGGAGAATGGTGGGTGCTTTTCATGCGGTCAGACAGGCCACAGGGCTAAGGACTGCCCAAAGAAACGAGGACAGGGGCAGGGCGCTGGATCCACCCCAGGGGCACAGGTTCATGTGCTAGAAGCGCCACCATTGCAACAGCGAGGTATAAATACTTCTGTAGAAAGTGTAGTTTATCTTTATGATCACCCCGTTCGCACTTTATTTGATTCCGGCGCATCACACTCCTTTATCTCGTCTGCTTTAGTAGAATCTCTGCACCTAAAAACTAGTATGGTAGAGGACCCCTTAATTGTTTCAAACCCAATTGGGGGCCCAGCTCATTTGTCTATGATCTGTTTGGATTTGAAAATTTCTATTCTAAGTGTAGAATTTCAATGTAGTGCCTTTGTTTTGGGCTTTTCGGGGTATGGTTTGATTTTGGGTATGGATTGGCTATCCAGTAATGGGGCCATCCTTGATTGTGAGAAAAGGGTTGTTAGGCTCCTAACCCAGCTCGGTAATACTTTGGAAATTTCTTGTAATCCCTCGTATGCGGTTATGCTTAGTTATCTCGAATCGCTAGATGCCTCTGTTGAAAACTTGCAATCAGTTAGAGTGGTCCGGGAATATCCGGATGTCTTTGAAGAGGTGAAGGGCTTGCCTCCGAAGCGGGAAATAGACTTCCGCATATATCTTGTAGATAATGCAAAGCCCGTTGCGTTGCCCGTTAGACATATGGCTCCACGAGAAAGGAAAGAGCTCAGTAAACAGATTAAAGAGCTTCTAGAAAAGGGGTTCATTAGGAGGAGCATTTCAGAATGGGGCGCTCCAGTGGTGTTCGCTACGAAGGCGGATGGTTCACTCCGTCTATGTGTTGACTATAGGGAGCTCAACAAGCTAACGAAAAAGAATAGGCACCCTCTCCCTAGAATTGACGATTTGTTTGACCAGCTTGTAGGAGCGTCTGTTTTCTCCCAACTCGATTTAGCAACCGGTTTTCATCAGCTAAGGGTGGCTGAAGATAGCATCGATAAAACGGCGTTCAGAACCCCAGACGTCTTCTTTGAATGGCTTGTCATGCCTTTCGGCTTGACAAATGCACCTGCTTACTTCGTGGACCTGATGAGTAGGGTATTTAGAGATTTCCTCAATAAATTCGTAGTGGTCTTCGTAGATGATATCCTTATCTTCTCAAAGAGTGAAGAGGAACATGCTCAACACTTAAGGGCAATCATGGAAACTTTGCGAGTCCATCAACTAAAAGCCAAGTTCTCCAAATGCCACTTTTGGAGAGAAGAGGTGAGGTTCCTTGGGCACATAGTATCCAAACAAGGGTTAGCGGTGGACCCTGCGAAGGTAGTGGCGGTACAGGATTGGAAGACACCAAGGAATGCAACTGAGGTCCGAAGCTTTCTAGGACTAGCAGGTTTCTATCGAAAATTTATAAAGGATTTTGCGAAAATCTCAGCTCCGCTCACGAAATTGACTAAGAAGAATCTAGTGTTTAATTGGGACTTGGATTGCGAGTTTGCTTTCCAACGACTGAAAAGGGCTCTCACAACAGCCCCAGTTCTGGCGCTGCCGGATGGGAGCAAGATGTTCACTGTTTATACGGATGCATGTGGGACAGGGCTAGGTGCCGTCTTAATGCAAGAAGGAAGGGTAGTAGCTTATGGCGGGAGGCAGTTGAAGGTGCACGAAAAGAACTACCCAACCCACGATCTCGAGTTAGCCGCCATCGTCTTTGCACTCAAGTCTTGGCGACACTATCTCCTAGGTGAGAAGTTCGAACTTTACACTGACCATAAATCGTTGAAATATCTTTTCTCGCAGAAGGATCTTAACTTGAGGCAACAAAGATGGATGGAGTTTCTTGCCTCGTACGATTTCGAAATCTCCTACACTCCGGGCAAAGGCAACGTAGTGGCAGACGCGTTGAGCCGAAAGAAATTGACCCTAAGCCCATTGTTTGTTGAAAGACAAAGCCTAGAGTTTATAGCCAGCTTCGACTTTAGGCCCTCCTCCGATTTCGTACCAGGCTTGCTAGCATCTCTAGAAGTGCGCCCAACTTTAGTGGATTCAGTAGGGACAGCACAACGCGAAGACCCTCAACTTGTGGAAATAATTGATAGGCTAATTAGGGGTGAGACTTCAAGTCACCTCAACAGATACTCCATTGACGATAAAGGTTTACTAAGGCGAGACGGAAGACTATGCGTCCCACAGACAAACGATTTAATAAAGAAGGTTCTCGAGGAAGCACATCACTCCAAGATGACGATACACCCAGGCGGGGATAAAATGTACAAAGACATAAAAAGGACCTTCTTTTGGAACGGCATGAAAAAGGACGTGGCAGAATTCGTTTCTAAGTGTATGGTGTGCCAACAGGTTAAGGCGGAACAGAAAAAGCCTGGCGGACTACTACATCCTCTGGAGGTCCCGCAGTGGAAGTGGGATAGCATCTCAATGGACTTCATCGATGGGCTGCTTAGGTCTAGGAGAGGCAACACTAGCATTTGGGTAATAGTGGATAGGCTTACTAAAAGCGCCCACTTTTTACCTGTCAAAAGTAAAAGAACTGCCTCATCCCTAGCATCACTTTACCTCAAGGAAATCGTTCGACTCCATGGAATACCATCTAGCATTGTTAGTGACCGAGACCCCATCTTCACCAGCGAGTTTTGGCGGAGTCTGCAAGAAGCAGTAGGAACGCAGTTATGCTTGAGCACAGCCTATCATCCCCAAACCGATGGCCAAACAGAGAGGGTGAACAGAGTTTTGGAAGACCTTTTAAGGCTATGCGTCCTTGACTTCGGAGGGACATGGGAAGACCACCTTCCTTTGGTGGAATTTGCCTACAACAACGGCTATCAAGCAACCATAGGAATGGCGCCCTTCGAAGCTTTGTATGGAAGACAGTGCCGATCGCCCACTTGTTGGTGGAAGTCCACGGATAAGCTCATACTTGGACCAGATATGATCCGAGAGACCTCAGAGAAAGTAGACTTAATACGAAGAAGGATGAAGACGGCCCAAGACAGACAAAAGTCCTACGCCGACAAGAGGAGGACCGACCTTGAATTTGAGGTTGGAGACAGAGTTTTTCTCAAGGTATCACCGCTAAGAAACGTTGTTCGTTTCGGAACTACAGGAAAGCTAGCGCCAAGATTCGTAGGGCCATTCCCTATTATCGAGAAGATTGGGAAAATGGCCTATAGATTAGAGCTACCCGAGAAGTTGGCTAGAATCCACAACGTTTTTCACATTTCACATCTCCGAAAATGTCTACATGAGTCTGCTGAAGTGGTAGAGCCAAATATCCTCGAAGAGGCCGAAGTGGAACGCGAAGCGACCATAAGAAAAGTTCCAACCCGCATCTTAGGAACAGAAGTGAAGAAGCTACGCAACCGCGAAGTCAAGCTCGTCAAAGTCCAGTGGAGCGACGCCGAGGGAGACGCGACTTGGGAAACTGAAGCTAGAATCCGCACTGCCTACCCTTTTCTGTTCGAGGGTACATCCTTGATCTTTCTTTTTCCTTAAGTTGCGCTTTTATCTATCTTTTTAGGCATATTTCCTCGACCGTATCTTTTAGGTAGAAACTCTTTGGATGGAAACATGTAATTGAAACATGTTATGTATGAATGGTTGCAAGTGGTTGCAAGTGATTGCTAGTGGTTGCTCGTGGTTGCATATACACACACAATCTAGGTTTTAGATCGGCTCAGTCACTTCATATTGCATATGCATATATGTTTGCATTCGTATGTGATTGAACTTTAATGTGTTGTCATGTGGATGCTGCATTTGTATTGAATGATTGTGCACTCATGTAGAATCATGAATAGGAAAATTTGCATACATAATGGATTCATGGCACTTACATAATTCGCATTAAGGAGGTCAACTGAATCAGTAGACCGCCTGATTTTGCATTAGATAAGTTCATGTACACACACACTTCGCATATGATCATGAAGCATTAGAAATCTTTTAAGGACAATGGATGCTCGTGTTTGATGGATGAGTAGATGGATGATTGGATGTTAGGATATACATTCCTCCTAACTTGAAGATTTCGGGGACGAAATCCTTTTAAGTGGGGGAGAATGTAACACCCCGAAAATTCTATAACCGTGAAATTAACAAATTAAAGTATAATTAATTTGAAATCAAAGAACTAAGGGAAACGGGATACGCCATTGCGTTCGTCTCGGAAAAATACGCGAAATAGAGTCCGAGTTTTCGAAAAACGGAGTCCGTATGAAGAAGATATGGCCTTCGGAAGTTTTGAATTAAATTTAAAATTCAAACAGAATAAAATAATTAAAAATCGGGCCCAGTGGACCAGGGCGGATAAACACCCGCCTAGGCCACCCAGGTCGACTGGGCTGTCGACCTGGGCTACCCATGTCGACAGGGCTGTCGACAGCCCTGTCGACAGGGGTGTCGACCTGGTCGAGCCCAGTCAACCTGGCTGGCCAGGTCTGTGTTTGGTCGAATTTCTGTGGTCTGCTTTGTCATTAGGGCTAGGTGGCGGGTTTTTATTGGTCTCTCTTCCTAATGAATGGCTACGATCTATCCAAGCAACATCAATGGTCCTAATCAATTCCTAACCTCTATATAAACAACCCTAGACTAAACCCTAATCTATTCATTCAAATTAAGAACATAGCCGCCATGTTGCTGAGGAACGACTAAGAGTAGCCGCCAACTAGAGAGAGGATTAGGGAGAAAGTTCTAAAGCCTAAAGCAATTCAAGCAACCTAAAGCCAATCAATTCAACAAAGGAATCATATCTCTTAATTTGAGAATTCGCCGCAACCATTGTAAGTAGAGTATTACTTTGGTATGAATAAACAATTGTATTGATTTGTATGCTTGAATTGGGATAATAAAATAGTTCATATTTGTGCAAAATTATGTTATTCATTATAAAGAACTACATGCGGTAGTTCTATGCAAATATACGTTTGGAATATCGCGCAAATTATGTAATCTATGTTGAAGCTACATGTATGTAGTTGATTGAAATTCATGCAAGTTTGGGGCTTTGTTATTATGCCATCATATTTTTGTGCATAAATCATTTTGCAAGTAATTGAAACAAGTTTGATTGTTATAGTTCATATGAAACTATGTTGGAATTTTGACACCATAATCCATGTATTAAGTCATGCTTTTGCAAAACTTATGAATATGGCTAGGCTATGAATGATATTTGGCATAATTGAAATCTATGATTAAGTCTATCTTGTTTACAAGGATTATATGATGACATATGTGAGACATGGCTAGGTTAGACTCAAAAATCCCTTTTTGCAAGTTTAAAGCAAACACCATGATTAGGAATATTTATGCATAAGTATATTTATACTATCGTTATATGATTAGACTTAAATCATAATTAAGTTGGTCTATGTTTTTGTGTTATTGACAAAGTATCCCCTTTGTAAACATGTAGAAACCTTATGAACATGACTTGTTTATGTTTATGCCATGTTTATGCTAAAAGTATTTATGCCATGCTTATGTTTGACATTATGCTATGCTTATGCTAGAAATATTTATGACATGCTTATGTTTGACATTATGCCTAAATAAGAATATAGGTTCATGTTGTAGTTAAACCTATGCAAGTTCACATGCTTTGATTCATGTCACCTATGTTACCACTATGCAAGTACACCAATTTCTATTTTGTATTTCCAACGTCGTATTGCAAGTTCATGCGCTCACCTTCCCCTCTTTGTGTATACGACATAAGCCTCCCCTTATCGCATGGCTAAATTGGGCTTTAAAAGGCTAAGCCCAATATATATATAAACGGACGTGTAAAACGGGGGAAAATAACGTTGGGTTAAAAATTAATTAATGAATGAAAATATAAAATAGAAGGGCCCAAATTCAAGTATGGGTTGGGCCCGTGATTGGTGTAACCTTTACACCATTAACTTAATAATGGGCCGCAAATATTTACATATAAATAAAGAAGAAAGACAAAATATGTAAAAGTAGAAAATACGATGTGTTTAACCCGAGGTTGGATTGAGTTGTGATGTAAACCTGCCCGGAACCGCCCGGCTGTCCAGTAGTCACAACAATACCTATCCAATGTGAGAGGTTAAACATGGAGCCCAATAAGGACCCGAGGTTAGACTGAGTTGTGGCGTAAGACTGCCCGGAACCAACCGGCAACAGGCAGCCACAACAATACCTGTCTAATGTGAGAGGTCAGGGCCTTAATAAGACAATTAAGGCTGAGTCAGGATTGTTAGGATTAAGTGGACTAAAGACTTAATCAAAATGGAACATGCTAAACTAAACGGACTGGTGGGGTTAGGTTAGGAAACACTTAACCAACTTAGCATGTTGGCTAGAGATAGAAAACCTAGTAACGGGGGGACCCTTTTCAGCAGTAACCCTAAAAGGTGTATCAGGATACCCTGAAACTAGGCAGGGTGGGGCACGATTACTGGGCTGATTGTAAGAGGTCAAAGCGACGGCGGTGGTGTAGCAGTGTAGGTTCTAACGGAGTGCGGGCGTGCACACACTCCGGCGCAGAAAAATAAGGCACTGGACACCAGTAGCATACCTGTGCACTCTAAGGTTGTGTCGGGTTGCCACTATGGGACTTGATACACCCCATGGTGGGACCAGCATAGGTAACTACAGACATCGGGGGCGGTAAGACACAAGTAACTATGCGAGTAGGAGCCGATCATCATAGAATGGATCACATCACCCTGATTATGGGGTGCAAAGTGGAAACTAGTTTATATGGGTTCAGAGATCAACATGGGGTACGATAGTATATTCGACCCTAGACAACTTAACCAAGTTTAAAGTACCTTTCCACTTCTTGTTTATACTTATCATACCCAGTTCTTTATTCATAGACAAAATAGTACTAGACTTACTCAGGCTTTATGTCTGACTCTACTTTTCTTTCGTCTTCTTTCTTCCGTCTCCCCCCCCCCCTCAGGTCCTCAGGGAGGGAACACAGCAGCTTGACCAACCTCAACATCCAGCTTGAAGAAGAGAAATGTATTGTTTGGACTTTCCTGTTTTGAACTATGGCTTTGGACAATCCACTATGGGGCTTTTGCAGTTTATCTATGTTTTATTTATGCTTCTTTAAATAATGTACTCAAGACAGATTATGAAAGTGATATGTTATGTTTTTGGAAAGGATGTTGTTGTAACATGTATTTGACTTTATGAAATAAAATTTGTTGTTCTTCCGCTGTTTACAAATATGTGTTCTTATATCTGTCTTGTATATCTGTGACTTGTACTTATAAACCTCCACCAAAATTAGGGCATTCTCTTTGAGAGTGACCCTAACGGAGGTGGGGTGTTTCATCTCCGGTCATCTATGTGCGAAGTTTGGTGGGGATGAACGGATTTAGGTGTATTGGGTTTTCACGGCGGTCGAGGCCAAGGTGGGAGGTGGCGCTACGGCCGTGGGTGACTGGTGGACAGGCGGTCGCCTTAGTGGGGTCCCGGTGGTCCCAGGTTCGATGGTGGCGTCGCGATTGGTGGTTGAAGGTGGCGGGTTTTCTGAGAGGGAGGGAGTATCGGGTTTGGAAGGGATAACAAGAGGTGACGCGTTTTTTTCCTCCAACGATGATGATGTAGCACGCTGTAGAATTAATGTAAGGTAATTAAGTTATTTTTTATTTAATTAAACATTGTATAATTATTCAAACTTTAAAACACCATAACTCATTCATACATTAACGAAATTTAACAAAACTGGATCCGTTGGGACCGCAGGGACGAGACCTATCCGATGACACTGACTAGGAGTCAATCTGACGCTGATGAAAATTCAGCTAATTTTGGACGGTCGTCCCAAATTAGATGCAACAAACGCGTCAACCGTCGACCGAAACAAACTCTGGTGATTTAATTATCACACCATCTGGAATCCTGTGATGTGGTACATTCACAGTAAAATATAATTTACAGTTAACGGTTTAAATTGGTTGATTGGATGCGATGGATGCAAATTAGTTGTTATTGTTTGATGATTGCAGTTATTTATATTCTGTCAATTATTTAATTCTTATATTGTTATCAACTGATATCTGTGATGCAGAGAAGGACAGTTGGAGGGATCCAACCGGATTCCTCAAATAAACTGTATTTTTATTTGTTGTGCATATATATGAATTATTTACCCTGACTAACACCAAACCCTGTCGGTATGTTGATGGTTGAATATATATTCACCTGTGTTGAGTTTAAAACCAATCGACTAGGTAGAGTGAGTAATTGGCAGTAATGGCCAAAACGTAAGGTTTTAACGTCATTCGACCGTCAGGTGAACTGATGTGGTTTTAAAGTTATAATTTTATTTATAACCGAAAGTTGTTCAATTATTTTACATGAGGATTTAAATTGGAATATATAAGTAAATATTTTTAAATTGAGTTATAAACGAAATTTATTTAAAATGGTTTAGACCAGTTTTCAAAGCAGAAACCGATAATTTACCGACAAGTTGGTAAAATAGAATAATCGTTTTTTTTGTTAATAATTAAAGGTGATTTTTAAATTAATTAAGTTATTTAATTAATTTAAAAATGGGAAATGACAAATAATTTAGTTAAAGGTTAACTGAGATATACGATCAGCAAATTCAACTGTTTTAATTGAAGGTGGTAATTGGATTAAATTGATTTGAAATTTATGAAGTATTTGTTAAATTTCTCGACCAAAAGGTTAAATGTAGCTAAGAATCGATCAACGAAGATTAGAGTGATTATCGAGTTGATGGGTGTTAATATTGATAAGTTTATAAGCTCTTAAAAATGATAATCTTACTATTCTAAATAAATGGCCAAGTTAACTATTTTTATATAGTTAATATTTGAAGTTAATTATTGTTTTAATTAATAAGGATTAAAACGATGGGGTTTTAAATTTGCAATTTCCTGAAGTGATTAGATGGCGAAAAGGGTTTTAAAGTTAAAGGTGTGCTGTTAATAAAGATGTACTTAATTAAAGAAATTGCATAAAAGGTTTTTTAGCGAGGATTTCAAATATAAGAAATGGTTTCAAAACCAGATGTCGAACCAAAAGGGAAAATGAGAATTTGATGTTAGCGGTTAAACGAATATTATTCTGAGGTAAGAACGTCGTCGATCAAGGTCTGAGAGGTAACTAAAATACCCCAACTTGGTTGGCTTCACTATTATCGAGGAATGATATTAGTTTGGGACGAGTGAGGGTGTTAAGATTGGGTATTACCCTATACGAGGAATGTCAAGCTCTAATGCAAGGTTTTGGGAAAGAAATAATATTTGCAATATTAGTCTCAAAAGAAATAAGAATATTGTTTTCAAATTTATATTGAACATTTGTAATTCAATTAGAATTGATCGGATAAGGTAGACTAGTCAAACATAATTATTCAGGAAGAGTTGCCATTGCGTACGACTGCTAGCGTAATTTGCAGGACTGCAGATAGCCTACGACGGTCGGATGTTTCCTGAGGGAATCAGGCATAACCATTGTGATCGCTGCGATCTAGAGTCAAGCGAATGGAGTTAAGTCGAGTATTATTTAATCGCTAGGAGTAATCATGTCAACTTAGTCCTGTGAGTTAAATAAGACGAGTTAGTCAAGTTAGAGTTAATCGATCAAAGTAAATTATTCAGAGTTAATCAAGTTAGTCAAGTTAGTCGAGTTAGTCAAGTTAGTCAGGTTAGAGTTAAGTCGAATAGTAGAGTTGATTAACGATTTTGTTAAATATAATTTAAAGAGGTCAAGTAATGTCAAGTACTGAATCAGCAAACTCATTTGATTCACACATTTGTTATTTGATAGTTAAAACACCGACTATCAAAACCCTGACCAATACGCTTGTTGGTATGGAAAGTCCAGGATCGAATTATATTCGAAAACCATTCCGACCAACAATACGTGAAGATGGTAATTGAAGATGGAGCAAGTGAAGACCGTGGATCTTCATAAGCGGAAGGACTACTCGTCAAGTTTTTATGGCTTGCAACCAGAGTTATTTTGATTTGTGATTCTGTCGTGGTTGAAATCTACGTGTTGCAAGGACTACTCGCTACTGATCCTTGGGGCGATTCCTATATAAGGATGCAATAGGAGTGTACCTTCGGTTCATCCTGTTCCTGGATGACTTGTATTGACGAATGTCTGACAGAGTATTTCCTTAGAACCACGTAAGTTCATTTTTACAAATATAACGAGTTGGTGGCGAAGAGGGGAACCTCTTTAATACCCAGAGTATATTTGTGGATGTCAATTAGTGATTTGACGGATCTGACGATGTGGCATTCAAAGCGTATGATGATCAGATGTGTTCTGACCTCAAGCCTCATCAACCGGGAAATGACAAAAATCGGGCAGGGGCATGGCTATGTGGGTCACTCCCATTAGGGTGTATGATCACCTATCTAGAGAAATTCCTATTGCTTCTTTAATCTGTATTCGATGTTGTCCCTATTCGGGAGGCGGTTGCTGATCCCAACCTTCGGTGATATACATTCGATACACTCAAGCGAAATGAATTGTCGGTCATGTGAGGGCCGGGTTGCAAGATGTTCTTGTTGAACCCAGTGTATTCGCCTCTAGAGATACACTATTGGCAGGTGGTCCCATACCTTGTCAAGGTTGGAAATCCAATATCCTATAAGTGCCCGCGGTTTTGATTGTATACTATATATGTGGAGCGTGAGATGCAACCGTTCCACTAGATTGTTATCTATTTGTATTTAGACATTATGATAATATCAGAATAAGCTACGATTTCAAGAAATGGTTTGGTTTATAGTAAGGTAAAAACCGTCCGTGTTTATGTGTGGACTGGTCTTACTATTATCCTTTATTTCAAAAAGGATTTTCCTAAAGTTAAACAAGTTGTTTGTGCTGTGAATTTATCACTGATAGTATTCCAGACTGACCCGATGTATTTTGCTTTTCCTCAAAATGTGCTTGGGTCAGACCGATTGTATTTCCAGGTTAGGCTCGCTTGGTGTTTCAAGGGCTGGAAGCAGGAGGCTTCACTGCTAGTTATATAAAGTTAATTCCGCTGTGCAGTTATTTGATGTACTCTGATGATTGGTATGTATATACAATTTCTTTTGTATATTTGCTATTATATTTATCTGTTCCGCTGTGATATTCTAATGTGGAGTTCTTCTTCTTTCTTCTATTCTAACATTTCTTTCTTTCTTATCTCACCCTCTAAATTCTTTCTAAAACTACCCAGTGTTTCGGTGCTTGGAGGATCGGCATGAGTTACGGTAAGGGTATTTATTTCGATTTTCGGGGCCGAAAACCTTGGGTCGTTATAGTGGTATCAGAGCATTGGTTTAGAAATAACCTTGGCTCTGTGGTGTGACTCAATAGAGATGGGGTTAGCAATACCCTAGATTGAGTCTGAGTATATATATGAGAGCGCGTATTTGTGATTTGATATAAAATTATTTTTGAAATTATTTTTGCCTAATTTATTTTATAATAAAATAAAAGCAAAGGATATTATAGGCAAGCATTCTGATTGGTTAATGTTGGTTGTAGGATATGTTTGGATGGTGTTGTTGATTTCTAGAATATGAACTTGAAATAGATAGACTTGGTTAAACCCAATACGAAATAAATAAGTTAAATAAATCAATCCTGATTCAAATAAATCTGAGTGGATAATTATAGAGATAAATGAATTGCTAAGACTTGATTATAATCTTGTGTGGACTGAATTATGTGTGAATGGATGATATGGATATTTCGAACATAATTAATAATTGTTTGATGACTGATGGAATTGGTTTGAGTTGAGATCAGGTGCAGAAGTGCCAGTTCAACTTTAAATCTAGCCGAGAGGATTCTGAAGTTAATTGAATCTAGTTGGCATGCTGATTAATCCAGTTGAATATAAATTATCGCGTAATAACACTCGCAAAAAGCTATGCTTACGCAAATATGAAATTTTGGTTTGTTTAGGTTTTGGAGTTTGAATTTTGGATTTTTCGACCATGATAGTCGATGTATACATATTTCTTGATCCTACGATATTGCAGATGGTCCTCCGTACAGGGGAGACTTTGCCGAATTTTTTTCCAGAATTTAGGGTGTTAGAAATTTTTTGAAATTTTTTGGGAAATTCTTTTATTTGAAAGGAATTGGTTTCAAAATCAATTGGGGTAGTTTGAAAATTAATTCGAGTATTAAAATTAATTCTTTTTGAAAAGATGATAGTTGACGACACTTCTTTTACCTTAGCAATTTCGAGGACGAAATTATTTTAAGGGGGAAGGAATGTATCGACCCATATTTTCTGCCTATTTATTTAGATCATTTTAATTAATTTATTTATTTAAAATATTGGTTTGAATTTAAATAATCGAATCTAACGATTTATTTGGAATATATTATTTAAATAAATAATGAAATAATAATTTAATTTCCAGAATATTGGAAAATGTTGAATTTGAAGTATAACGTGTATCGGCTAAATATAGAGGGTCGATATGGTCTGTATTGAAAATATATCGATAATATCGCGTAGTTAACGACTGTCGAGCGTATAGTTTGTAATTTAATTAAATAACGAGCTGCAGCGGCGCGGCAGTTCGCGTTTTGGCATTTTAAACTTCAATGGGTCGTACCGGGTTCAAAATAAGTCGGATTTCCTCAAAATAAGAAACATCGGGACCGTTTGACGATATCTTTCCAGTGGCAGTGAAAAATCCAGTTTTTGTCATGTAGATTTTATTTTATGTCCAAATCAAATTCTCAGAAAAACAGCGCCAGGAATTTCCTTTTTATATATAGTGTCGCATTTATATAAAATAAGGGTTTTTAAATATTTTAAACATAGATTTGGCTTGGAATTCAACCCGGGATATTTTTCCTTGGTAGTGTATCGAATTTTGGTCGTGAATGACCAATCGCGGTATTTTAATATTATTATATTGAAGTATTTTAAAATTAATTTATTTTAATTAAAATTGGTAAGTTCAAAAGGGACATTTTTCAAATGACCTCTGTTTTCGACGAAACAAATTTTGTTGGGACCGTAACAGTAAATTATTGCCAGATTTTCAGACGGCGTGTCAATCAGGCTTATTCTGTGAGCGTGGCAAAATAAAATGAAAAATAAATCGATCTATTTGGATGTGTACAAACGCTGTTTGAGCAAACGAACTCGGAATTCGACGAAACAAGTTTCGTTAGGACCGTATCGTCAAAATATACTACGCCGTCCTGTCGCATCTCGAACGGGGTTCGTATGTGAGCGCAGCAACGAATAAACAGCGTTAAAAATAGCGATAGGTATGAAATAAAATATCATTAGTCAACGTCGCTCGTCACATCAACTTAAATTATATCTTTTCCACTCTATATATAGCCACTCCAACAGAAATTCCAGTCACCATTCATTCCTCCATGTAATTTTGCAAATAAGTCCAAAAATCACAAATCAATTTATATCTTTCAATCCGAGAGGAATTTGTGAGGGCAACCCAAACAAAAGTTGTAGACCGGGGCATTGTCTAGCAGCTGTAAAAAGTTGGGAGAGTTTCATCGACTGTGGTGGCCGGAATTCGCGATGAACAGCGAAGAATTATTTTCGGTTCTGGCCAAAATTGGGAAGTTATGGTCGAATTGAGGTGAGGGGACCTTTGGGCATTTGTAGAGGAGAGGCAGTGCTTCGTTTTGGCGGTGGTGGCGTGACCACTGGTGGTCGGAGGAGGGAGAACTAGCGAGATGAACGGAGAGTGTCATTTTTGGGTTCGGGTTGAAGTCACGAATGGAAATGGTCAATTTCCGGCGACTGGAGGTGGATCTGTGGTCGCGGACCAGGGGGTCGGAGCAGGGAGGTGTGGCGGTTCCTCTGGTGGTGGTCTGGTGGTCTCCGGTCATCTATGGGCAGAGTTTGGTAGGGATGAACGGATTTGGGTGTATTGGGTTTTCACGGCGGTCGAGGCCAAGAAGGGAGGCGGCGCTCCGGCCGTGGGTGACTGGTGGATAGGCGGTCGCCTTGGTGGGGTCCCGGTGGTCCCAGGTTCGATGGTGGCGTCGCGATTGGTGATTGAAGGTGGCGGGTTTTCTGAGAGGGAGGGAGTATCGAGTTTGGAAGGGATAAGAGGAGGTGACGCGTTTTTTTCCTCCAACGATGATGATGTGGCACGCTGTAGAATTAATTTAAGGTAATTAAGTTATTTTTTTATTTAATTAAACATCGTATAATTATTCAAACTTTAAAACACCATAACTCGTTCATACTTTAACGAAATTTAACAAAACTGGATCCGTTGGGATCGCAGGGAGGAGACCAATCCGATGACACTGACTAGGAGTCAATCTGACGCTGTTGAAAATTCAGGTAATTTTGGACGGTCGTCCCAAATTAGATGCAACAAACGCGTCAACTGTCGAGCGAAACAAACTCTGGTGAGTTAATTCTCACACCTTCTGGAATCCTGTGATGTGGTACATTCACAGTAAAATATAATTTACAATTAACGGTTTAAATTGGTTGATTGGATGCGATGGATGCAAATTAGTTGTTATTGTTTGATGATTGCAGTTATTTATATTCTGTCAATTATTTAATTTGTATATTGTTATCAACTGATATCTGTGATGCAGAGAAGGACAGGTTGGAGGGATCCAACCGGATTCCTCAAATAAACTGTATTTTTATTTGTTGTGCATATATTTGAATTATTTACCCTGACTGACACCAAACCCTGTCGGTATGTTGATGGTTGAATATATATTCACCTATGTTGAGTTTAAAATCAACCGACTGTGTTGACTGAGTAATTGGCAGTAATGGCCAAAACGTAATATTTTAACGTCGTTCGACCGTCAGGTGAACTGACGTGGTTTTAAAGTTATAATTTTATTTATAACCGAATTAAAGTTGTTCAATTATTTTACATGCGGATTTAAATTGGAATTTATAAATAAATATTTTTAAATCGAGTTATAAAGGAAATTTATTTAAAATGGTTTAGACCAGTTTTCAAAGCAGAAACCGAGAATTTACCGATAGGTTGGTAAAATAGAATAATCGTTTTTTTTAATACTTAAAAGGTGATTTTTTAAATTAATTAAGTTATTTAATTGTTTTAAAAAGGGGAAATGACAATTAATTCAGTTAAAGGTTAACTGAGATATACGATCAGCAAATTCAACTGTTTTAATTGAAGGTGGTAATTGGATTAAATTGATTTGAAATTTCTGAAGTATTTGTTAAATGTCTCGACCAAAAGGTTAAATGTAGCTTAGAATCGATCAACGAAGATTAGAGTGATTATCGAGTTGGTGGGTGTTAATATTGTTAAGTTTATAAGCTCTTAAAAATGATAATCTTACTATTCTAAATAAATGGCCAAGTTAACTATTTTTATATAGTTAATATTTGAAGTAAATTATTGTTTTAATTAATAAGGATTAAAACGATGGGGTTTTAAATTTGGAATTTCCTGAAGTGATTAGATGGCGAAAAGGGTTTTAAAGTTAAAGGTGTGCTGTTAATAAAGATGTATTTAATTAAAGAAATTGAGTAAAAGGATTTTTAGCGAGGATTTCAAATATAAGAAATGGTTTCAAAACCAGATGTGGAACAAAAAGGGAAAATGAGAATTTGATGTTAGGGGTTAAACGAATATTATTCTGAGGTAAGAACGTCGTCGATCAAGGTTTGAAAGGTAACTAAAATAGCCCAACTTGGTTGGCTTCACTATTATCGAGGAATGATATTAGTTTGGGACAAGTGAGGGTGTTAAGATTGGGTATTACCCTATACGAGGAATGTCAAGCTCTAATGCAAGGTTTTGGGAAAGAAATAATATTTGCAATATTAGTCTCAAAAGAAATAAGAATATTGTTTTCGAATTTATATTGAACATTTGTAATTCAATTAGAATTGATCGGATAAGGTAGACTAGTCAAACATAATTATTCAGGAAGAGTTGCCATTGCGTACGACTGCTAGCGTAATTTGCAGGACTGCAGATAGCCTACGACGGTCGGATGTTTCCTGAGGGAATCAGGCGTAACCATTGTGATCGCTGCGATCTAGAGTCAAGCGAATGGAGTTAAGTCGAGTATTAGTTAGTCGCTAGGAGTAATCAAGTCAAGTTAGTCCTGTGAGTTAAATAAGACGAGTTAGTCAATTTAGAGTTAATCGATCAAAGTAAATCAGTCAGAGTTAATCAAGTTAGTCAAGTTAGTCAGGTTAGAGTTAAGTCGAATAGTAGAGTTGATTAACGATTTTGTTAAATATAATTTAAAGAGGTCAAGTAATGTCAAGTACTGAATCAGCAAACTCATTTGATTCACACTTTTGTTATTTGATAGTTAAAACACCGACTATCAAAACCCTGACCAATACGCTTGTTGGTATAGAAATGTCCGGGATCGAATTATATTCGAAAACTATTCCGACCAACAATACGTGAAGATGGTAATTGAAGATGGAGCAAGTGAAGACCGTGGATCTTCATAAGCGGAAGGACTGCACGTCAAGTTTCTCTGGCTTGCAACGAGAGTTATTTTAATTTGTGATTCTATCGTGGTTGAAGTCTATGGGTTGCAAGGACTACTCGCTACTGATCCTTGGTGTGATTCCTATATAAGGATGCAGTAGGAGTGTACCTTCAGTTCATCCTGTTCCTGGATGACTTATATGGACGAATCTATGATAGAGTATTTCCTTAGAACCACGTACGTTGATTTTTACAAATATAACAAGTTGGTGGCGAAGAGGAGCACCTCTTTAATACCTAGAGTATATTTGTGGATGTCAATTAGTGATTTGACGGATCTGACGATGTGGCATTCAAAGTGTATGAAGATCAGATGTGTTCTGACCTCAAGCCTCATCAACTGGGAAATGACAAAAATCGGGCAGGCAACATGGCTATGTGGGTTGCTCCCATTAGGGTGTATGATCACCTATCTAGAGAAATTCCTATTGCTTCTTTAATCTGTTTTCGATGTTGTCCCTATTCGGGAGGCGGTTGCTGATCCCAACCGTCGGTGATATGCATTCGATACACTCAAGCGAAATGAGTGGTCGGTCATGTGAGGGCCGGGTTGTAAGATGTTCTTGTTGAACCCAGTGTATTCGCCTCTAGAGATACACTATTGGTAGGTGGTCCCATACCTTTTCAAGATTGGAAATCCAATATCCAATATGTGCCCGCGGTTTTGATTGTATACTATATATGTGGAGCGTGAGATACAACCATTCCACTAGATTGTTATCAATTTGTATTTAGACATTATGATAATATCAGAACAAGCTATGATTTCTAGAAACGGTTTGGGATATAGTAAGGTAAAAACCGTTCGTGTTTATGTGTGGAATGGTCTTACTATTATCCTTTATTTCAGAAAGGATTTTCCCAAAGTTAAACAAGTTGTTTGTGCTGTGAATTTATCACCTATAGTATATCAGACTGACCTGGTGTATTTTGCTTTTCCTCAAGATGTGCTCGGGTCAGACCGAGTATATTTCCAGGTTAGGTTCGCTTGGAGTTTGAAGGGCTAGAAGCAGGAGGCTTCACTGCTAGTTATATAAAGTTAATTTCGCTGTGCAGTTATTTGATGTACTCTGATGATTGGTATGTATATACAATTTCTTTTGTATATTTGCTATTATATTTATCTGTTCCGCTGTGAGATTCTGATGTGGAGTTCTTCTTCTTTCTTCTATTCTAACATTTCTTTCTTTCTTATCTCACCCTCTAAATTCTTTCTAAAACTATCCAGTGTTTCGGTGCTTGGAGGATCGACATGAGTTACGGTAAGGGTATTTATGTCGATTTTCGGGGCCAAAAACCTTGGGTCGTTACATTTATTCATTTTTCATTTCCTGTTATTCAACATTTCTTATTTTCTAAATTTAGAAAATATACGTTATTAACATTGGAAAACATTTCCATTTCTTATTTGGGAAAACATTTCCAAAACTCCTACACTTGGATTTAAACAGATGTTTAAATAAAACATCGTTATCCCAACTCAAAACTTTACACTCATTAACTAAATTCACTTAACCAATCTTCACTGTTGAATCTTAACCATTCCTTAGTTAAAAACAAAGTCAATCAAATTGGGGTATAATTACCTCTCAGACCTTAACTGAACAATATTTCTAACTTCGAAATAGACAAAGTTCATCTTTTAAATCTTCAACCAACTTCCTTATGTAACTCTCGGATTCTATTTACAAATCCACTTCTTTTACAGAAATCATTTGATTATAATAATAGTGTTATAACCCCATGCTTACGAAATATCTATCTTCAAAATATATCTTTTATTCCTTAATTTAACTAAATAACTAAATAGACAATTTATAACCAAATAAATAAATCTTGATTAAAAATTAGAAAGTAAATAGCACTTTCTCGAAATCGATATAATCGAATTCCAACGTATAACTATCTTTCGAATAATCTCCATTCGATAACTCCTTTCCGAATAAACTATATTCGATTAACTCCTTTCGAATAAACTATATTCGATTAACTCCTTTTCGAATAAACTATATTCGATTAACTCCTTTCGAATAAACTATATTTGACTAACTCCTTTTTGAACAAATTATATTCGATTAACTCCTTTCGAATATACTATATTCGATTAACTCCTTTTCGAGTAAACTATATTCGATTAACTCCTTTCGAATAAACTATATTCGATTAACTCCTTTTCGAATAAACTATATTCGATTAACTCCTTTTCGAATAAACTATATTCGATTAACTCCTTTCGAATAAACTATATTCGATTAACTCTTTTTCGAATAAACTATATTCGATTAACTCCTTTCGATTAAACTATATTCGATTAACTCCTTTCGAATAAACTATATTCGATTAACTCCTTTTCGAATAAACTATATTCGATTAACTCCTTTCGAATAAACTAAATTCGATAACTCCTTTCGAATAAACTATATTCGATTGACTCCTTTCGAATAAACTAAATTCGATGACTCCTTTTGAATAAACTATATTCGATTAACTTCTTTCGAATAAACTATATTCGATTAACTCCTTTCGAATAAACTAATATTCGATAACTCCTTTCTTCGATTAACCAATACTCGACTAACTCTAATTGATTAACTCTAACTCGATTAACTCTAATTCAATTAACTCTAATCGATTAACTCCTTTATATAATCCATTAAGTTTGATTTCGTATTTTAAAATAATATTCCATTTCCAAATTCTATATATACTTCTATTTATAGAATTATTCATACGAAATTTCCTTTTTATTTCTAACACTTAAATCTCATTTAAAATTCCTTTTTTTAACTCTATTTATTTCATAAATAAATATTTCCTTTCGTAACTCTGTTTATTTTCTAAATAAATATTTCCTTTTCAATTCTATTTATTTAACGAATAAATATTCCCTTTCAAATTTATTTATTTAACAAATAAATATTCCTTTTCAAATCTATTTATTTAATAATAAAATATTCCCTTTCAATTCTATTTGTTCAACAAATATTTCCTTTTCATTTGTTTTACAAATATTTCCCATTTATAACTCTATTTATTTTAAAAATGTTTCTTTTTACAAAATCTTTTGATTTTATAAATAATTCGTTTTCAATATAACATTGAATATTTCCTTTTTAACATTCCAGTATTCCTTATGGTATTTAACATACCATATAACAATGATCGGTATCACTCAAACATACAAAATCAGCAACAAATTTCGTATCACATCATATAGCACAATATATGAAAAACAATAAAATAAATATTGAGGAATCCAGTTGGATTCCTCCGACCTATTTCCCTGCATCCACAGATGTTACACAATATAATTCACATTAATTTCATTTCAATATGAAATATTCTGATAAACAGAATCAATATTGATTAACGATATATATATATAACTATATCAATATTTTCAACCAATCAATTAGCAGTTCAACCAAACAGTCAACACATAGCAATCAATCATCATTTATCAGTTCTAAAAATACGTTATAAAAATATGAACTGGTAGAGTTGGTGAGTTTTACTCACATTGGATAGTTATCGCTAAATAACGATTAACTATCTTTGATTCAGACGGACGTTTTATTCTGCAATAAATTGTATCGGGCTCCAAATCACTTCCAGTCAGTTCGAGTTTGTAGCCGTCGTCCATACGATCCCAACAGATCTTGTTTTGTCAAATTCTGATATCATATGATGAAGTTATGAATTTCACAAGTTATACGATGATTTAAAATAAATTAAACACATGGATGACTTCATCAATAATAAGGACAGTATCTGGGTCCTTTGGTCTTACCGTAACGTGATTAAGAACAAGTCTTTCTGGACCATGAATCAACCGCAAAGGAGCAGTTGGACTTGGCGTAGCATATTCAAACTCAGGAGTGTTATTCTCCCCTTTTGTAAATATAAATTTTTCCGAGGCTCGAGTGTGCATTTCTGGAATGAACCTTGGTTGGAACATGGTATGATCTTGAGTAAGGAACTGGATTTTCTTGAAGTGTTTAGTTCTGGAGTTGGCAGCCAAGCTAAAGTTGGTGATTTTATACATGGTGATGTTATTACTCTGCCTCATACTCACGTGTTAAAGTTAATACAAATGTGGACAAGAGCAAGTCAAATTCAAATTGTTGACAATCAGAAGGGTATATCTTCATAGGGCAAAAGAAGTCAGCACTTTTCAATCAAACTAGTATACAATTGTTTGGCTGGTGTGGAGGAAATGCAAATCTGTAAATGGTATAAAAGAATATGGAGCTTGGACAAAAGTGCTAGAGAAAACTTCTTGTTGTGGAAGGTGGTGCATGGTGCCATTCTTACCAAAGATCGACTGCAAAGAAGAGGAATACAAACCGATATGGTTTGCGGGTTCTGTACTCATGCAGGCAAAACGTTGGATCATATGTTTTTTGGATGTAATGCGTTATTTCACATTTGGAGAAAGCTTATGGAGGATATTGGCCGAATGAACGCAACGACCAACTCGCTTGTTGAATGGAAAAACATGAAGAATCAGACGAGTAGAAAGAGAATCAAAGGTAGAATGCTGAACTACGTCCTTAAGAAATATGTCAATGCGGTGAGGAGGGAAAGAAATGTGATCATTTTCAACAATTGCAAAGCCTTGAGTAATTTTCAGTTAGAAAAGAGAATAAGAATGGACGTAAGGAATGGTATCAATATTTGAGCTTCACGTTTGACCCTGGAATCTTAAATGCCTTGATGTCCTAACTTTGTTTTGTGTTTTTTTGTGTTTTTTTGTGTTTGTACTCTCTTTCGTGTGTTGTACCGTGTTTCTACGTTCTCTTATTCGTTTGTTGTATTTTTCGCTTTTTTCTACGGTACCTCAATAAAGTGGAAGGGGACACTCAACCCCGTAAGCCTTGCAAAAAAAAAAAAAATTAATCATTTTAAATCTGGGCCTCATCCAAATTTCCCACCGGCCCAAATACCCAAGAGAACCCGCTCCAAATCCTCCCTTTCTTCCTCCGTTCAGCAGTCGCTCCAAGGAACCCAAAAATCAATGCAATGTCCAACCTTTGACCGCTATTTCCTCCTCCTCCTTTCCATGAATCAACAAACCCAATACACCATGAAAATCCCCGTCTAAAACTCTTGACTTCCATTCCAAAATCAGAGAACTCGCACTGTGTTTTTACAGTCCGACTTCCGACCCGCCCTTCACAATACACAGTAAAACATGCGACACCTTTTTCCATGTTTAACCCTCAAAATTTTGTCGAGCCGCTTCTCTTCAAGCCGAGAGTCCAAATATACAATCGAACTCAACCAATAATGATCCATCATCCTGAATTTACTAACCCTAGGCCATAATATACACGTTGTATATATTTCTAGCGATGGAGAAATACCGTCGAACTCACCCAGACTTATACGAGGATGAAGAGAATCATCTTGAGAATTTAAATATTTCAGTTTGGGAATTTTGTTTGGTTTTAAAGAAATCTATGAAGGTGGAAATCTTTTACATGAAGAAGGAACACGACGTCTTGTTTGCGTTTGACCAGAGAGAGTGAAGGAATTAGGTCTAGGATTTTAAGGGATATTTATAGGAGTAATATATTATTTTTATATTGGTTATTATATTTGTTTAAAATCAACCGATATTTATATATTTTGGTTAAAAATTCCTATGATAACATATGATACCCAAAAATCATGGAAATGGACATCTAACTAGAGTTCGACATTACGGATCGAACGAAACTTGTTTCGTCAAATTTCGACACCGTTTGCTCACATAGCGTATTTTTAACCATCAAAATAATGACTGTTTTTCACATTAAAAATCCATACGGCCACACAATGACTCCGAAAATCACGAAACTTGAAATCTAACAATAATTTAATATAATGGATCCACCAAAATTGGTTTCGTCGAAAACGAAGGTCGTTTGCAAAACTGGCTATTTCTAAAGCTCTAAATAACCCATTTAAATATATATATATATATATATATATTTAAAGATAATTAAATTAAATATAAATAAATTTATATTATCGTATATATTCAAAATAGAATATCATACAACTCCAGAATTGTAACAACCCGTATTTCGATAACATGATTAAGACGAGAATCAAGGCAGAATTTAATTTTAATTCTGAATCAAGTTAAACGGGCTATGCCATTGCGTTCGTCTCGGAAAAATACGCGAAATAGAGTCCGAGTTTTCGAAAATCGGAGTCCGTATGACCCGATTAAGGCCCAACGAAGTTTTCAGAAAATTTCTAAGTAAAAACAGATTTCAAATTCAAACTGGAACTTGGGAAATTGGGCCAGTTGGGCCAGGCGGGAAAATTCCCGCCACAGTACCCAAGTCGACAGCCCTGTCGACTTGGGAGTCGACTTGGTCTGACCAAGTCGACAGCCCTGTCGACTTGGCTCAGACGAGCATTCTTGCCTGGTGCACCTATTCTCTATCTTGGCTAGGTTTTTGGGCCTGGTTTGAAATCTGACGGTTCAGGTTGGTCCTAGGGTTAATCTAAGGGTCCTAACTAGCCTAATCTTCTATAAATAAACCCCTAAACCCCCCCTAAATCCTCATTATTCACTCATGTAACTAAACTATGGCAAAATTTCTACTCTCATGGCCTCCACTCAACTATCCTAGCCTCCACTTCATTTCTATGAAAGGTTTCATGATCATGAGAGTGTTAGAGAGTCCCTATGTTAGTATGAGAGCCTCTCAAGTTGATTTCAAGGCAAAAGCTTTGATCTTTGTTCATAAAGATGGTGTTTTTGTTGATTTGGGGCATCCATCTTTGGGTTTTTGGGTGATGGCATGCATAGGCTTCCTCACAAGCTTTAGTTTAATCGATTTAGCCTTCAAAGCAATGTAAGCCCTTTCCCTACTCTTAGATATTAACTATGAAGTTAAATGTTCATGTTGCAAATTTGGGTTTGATCATTGGGTATGATTTGTGCTATCATGTCATGCAAGTTTATGAAGTCATCATCTTGATCTTATGAGCTAAAAGCTACAACCTTTATGTTGAAATGTTGCATTATGCAACATGAGAACCTTCATACCTTTTATGTCAACTTGCATATGAAGTCATAACCCTTATATGATGATATATGCGAGTTTCTAGTCATCATTCCATGTCACTTGTCACCATGATTCACTTATGTTGCAAGTTTGGGTTTATGCATGTCTTTGTGAGGCTTAAGAATGTAACATGCAAGCTAATGAACACATTTGTGCCTCATTTGCCACCATGATTAACTTGTGGCTTAATATCCATTTTTGTCATGCCTTTGTCAAGTCTCTTCTTTTAGTCCATTACGTTGTTGCGAACGTATATGCGAGTTTAAAAGCGCTGGGGTCACATTATGGGGGAAATATAATGACATGAACATGATTTGGGTAAATGGGTATAAACATGACAACATGTAACGTTAAATATGACATGTGTTTATACTTGAAAACACGACTTGAAACATAACATGAAAGTTGACATGTAAGTATGCATAAAAACATAAGCTTGGGAATTTACCTATTAAGTTAGGTCTACCCATTGGGAATTTACCTATTAAGTTAGGTCTACCCAATTGCTTGAAAAATTGAATATGAACGTGACACTAGACTAAACATGAAAGTGGCCAACTCGAGGTTGGGTTAAGTTTGCAACATAAAGCTACCCGGAACCGACCGGCCTAACTAGTAGTTGCATACAATAAGACCCAATGTGAGAAGTTGGTCATGTTGTGCTTGAACCCGAGGTTAGACCAAGTTGTGGTGTAAAGCTACCCGGAACCGACCGGCTTAACTAGTAACCACAACAAAGTCTAATGTGAGAGGTTGGGGTGCATTAAGTAATTAATGCCACATGATAGGGTTAAGTTAATTTGATTAATGAATCTTAATCAAATATGACATGGACAAACGGGTTAAGTAAATTGATTAGGCTAATGATACTTAACAAAACATGACAAGGTTGGGTAGGTTAAGTAACTCGATTTGCCTAATGACACTTAACCATTTTTATACGACTAGTGGACGGGGATTAAGTTAACCAACACTTAATCAATCCAACATGATAATTTGGTAAGGTTAAGTAAGTTTTCGTAATGACACTTAACCAAAAGATACAGTTAATGGATGGGGTTAAGATTAGACTCAACTAGTCTAAACATGATAATCGGATGGGGTTAAGTTAGCTTAGACTTAATTAATCCCACGTGGTAGTAAAAAGGGGGTTAAGTTAAACACTTGACCAATCTAACTCGTTGATTTGATGTGGTTAAGTGACCTATACTTAACCAATCTAACTCGTTAATTTGATGTGGTTAAGTGACCTATACTTAACCAATCTAACTCGTTGATTTGATGTGGTTAAGTGACATATACTTAACCAATCTAACTCGTGAATTTACTGAGGTTAAGTTAACCCGTACTTAACCAATATAACGTGAAAACATGATAAGGCTAAGTCACGAATCGCTTGAATACACTTGACCGGTTTGACTAAGTAATTTGATAGGGTCAAGTTAATATATACTTAACCAATTTGAGCATGGTTTGTAGGGTTAAATCTTGAACTCGGATACTAAGCCAATTTTGACATGATTAGTAGACGGGTTAAGTCTTGAACTTGGATACTTAGCCAATTTTGACATGATTTGTAGATGGGATTAAGTCATGAACTTAAGTGACACTTAATCTATTATGCAAACCCTAATTCGGGAATTAGGTGGGTAACCGTAATTAACAAGGGTAACGGGAATAAGGCTAAGTGGTAAACCTTAGTTGAAGGATAACTAAGTAATGATTCTTAGGCAAGGAAATTTAGACCAGTTCATAGATAGATGAGTAACCTGATACGGTAGGTCATTGTTTAAGTATACGAGTGGGAGCAAGTATCTGATTTAGATAAAGGCTCCAGCGAACTGGGTAACGAAGCAGCGGCTTCGGGGAACGTGAGGATACTCTTGGGATCCCTCTGTGGGCTGCCAGGTAATTATACTAGGCCCAGGAGAGGTTAAGGTCTGCGTTAGAAGGACCAAGAGTATGCCTTGGTTGCTATACGAGCGACCTAAAGACGGGGATGGATATGGCATAGTCGGCGAGACACGGTCGTACCCTAGATAGCATTTGCTCGTCAGACTACCTTCCATCTTTGGTCAAGCGTGTACGTACGGAAAGGCAGAGAACACCCAATAGACCATAATTGCTATCTAATTATGGGTGCGGTAAGGCTCGGATTGGGGGTTGGCCAGTAGTGTGTTCTCGTACAGGATTTATCCTGTCTTGTCTTTCGCTAGTTGAGGGAGTGGTCGCGTAGGACCATAGCCACGTATAGAAAAACCGACCTTAGCATCTGCATCGGCAGATAAATTGTAAGCTCCCGACCGAGTCCTGTATTCCTTGGTCTACCCTGTGACAGGACTCGGGTGGCACGATGTGATACATGTGCACACAGTCATGGAAAACGATTCACGATGAATGCGTGGGAAAAAGGGCGCGGTTGGTGGTTAGCGTAATCCCTAGTGGCCCTAGGTGGTTGAACCCAAACCGAGATACGAGAACGTGCAATAGGTAAGCGTAATCCCTAGTAGCCCTGGGTAGCATAAGTCCTAGTTGTACAGACGATAATTCATGTTGGAAGACCCTAGCTAGGTTTAGGGTAACAGTCCAAACCGATCTTGAGGATCATGGAACTATGTTAAAGTAATATAGAATCTCATGGGAAAGCCCGTATGGTCTACGGCAAGGAACTGAACATTTACATGTAATAAAACATATGAGTTGAGTAACCTATATATGCGGCATATTAGGTTGACATGGACCATTACACGACTTTTGAGTAAGGGTCATTCACGGATAACACGTGATACAGTTGGGATACTAGTACGGTAGGTGCAGAGCGGGCATACAGGATAGATACCATGGGACGGTATACGTGATAGATATCTTGGGGATATTATACTTGATAGAAACCTGGCGATGTGATACCTTGTTTTATCTTGACATCGTAATTTATCATGACACCTTAGTTTACCTGAGTTCAGTAGCTTATCCTGTTATTCTGATTTAGCTTATCTATCTTGTTATCATGCTTATGTTCATCTCAGTTTCTCATGACAGTTAGCTTTACTAGTTTTTATACTAATAGTAGATAGGGCTTACTCAGTCTTTTTGACTGACCCGTTTTGTTTCGCCTCTTTTCTTCCGTTTCCCCCCCCCCCCCCCTCCCCCCCCCCCAGGTTACAGGGAGGAAATACTGCTGTTTAGTTCGGACTTCTTCTGTTTGAAGGTCATCATGGATGGCTTGGACTTTCCTTGGCTATGGCTACTTTACTGTTTTTACTTGGGGAATAATTTATGAAAAAGTCTTTATGCTTCTTTATTATTGCAAGACAGGTTTTGATGTACTCTGATGTAAAAGGCTTTAGACCTTAATTATTAATGTTTATGAAAGTTTGATTTTACTTCCGCTATTTTATATGTTCTGTCTTGTGATATTTCTGTGCATGTTTACCAATAATGCCCCTCTAAAGCTAGTGCATTCCTTTGCGAGTGACCCTAGCGGAGGCGAGGTGTTACATTTGGTATCAGAGCCGAAGGTTACCAGACTGGGCAAAAGTTTTTAAAGACCTTCTGAAAACTATTTGAAAATCGTTTATAAAGAAGCATTTTTCAAGAAAATTTTCTTTTAAAAGAAAAAGGCTATTCCCCAAAGGCCATTAGCACTATCCTTGTTTCCTTAATTGAATCTCTTTTCCTTTCTTTCCTCCATCTGTAGTCACAGTGGTTTTAACTGCGACTAGTCTTTTCTATCTACGAAAGTGTTTTCCTTACGATGGAGGTGGTTCTCGAGAGACCAGTGGCCGCGTTATAAGAAAGGATAGTGAGGAAGAGGATAAAGGATACGAGCTTAAGGATGAGCAACTTGTTGGTATGGCTCAGCCCAGGACGAGAGAGAAGGATGAACAATGAAACCCATGACGAGAGAGTACCTTTGGCATGGTAAAACGGGACGGATAGTTAAGTATTATGGGAAAAGGACAAGATCATCGGGAGGGCAGCAGTATGCTCTCATTTCTAGGGTACCTCGGAAGGAGGGTGACGATCTTGTTAAAGGTTTAGCTTTTCTTCTCTATCATTCCGTTAGGACTTTGTTTTGATCATCGTATCATTTAAGTCTGCTTCGATAGTTGAGTCTCTGCACCTTAAGTACTAGCGTAATAGAGAATCGCATTTTTGTCTCAAAGTCCTATTGGAGAATCAGTCCATTTATACATGACTTGTTTGGATTTGGGAATGTCTATTCCAAGTGTTGAGTTTGGAAATAATGCTTATGTTTTTAAGCTATGGATGGATTCTAGGGATGAAGTGGTTATCCAGTAAGGGGTGCCACTCTCGGTTTTGATAGGAGGATAGTTAGACTCTTGACTAGCCTTGGTAATACCCTCGAAGTCTCGTGTAACCTTTTGGGTTCGGTCATGGTTAGTTACTTAGAATTCCTTGATGCCTTTATGGGAAATTGGAAGCCCAATCGAGTGGTGTTCGCCGATAAGACGGATGGTTTATTTCACTTATGCATGGGTTATAGAAATCACCTTAGTAAGTGCGCTTGATAACCTGGTTGGCATCTGTTTACTTTCAAGAGAAAGTTCTTCTATGTGGAATACCTTGTGGTACGAGGTCCGAGATTCATTTGTGAATTTTGGAAAGCTTGCATGAGATCATGAGTACACAGTCATGTTTGCGTCGAGTATTTTAGGAAAAGGATAAGTGCAAGTGGAACGAGAGGCGACGAAGAAATGAGTTTCAGCTCATGTTATGGAAACAGGAAATAAGAAGCTATGAAATCGCGAAGTTAAAGGACGGTCATGGCACAATGGAATTAAGCTCAAGGAAATACAACTTTGATGGTCAAAGACTAGATACGCGCATGATATCTCTTTTTGGGAGTATATCCTTGATCCCTGTTTTCTGTAGAGCTTACTTGTAGGCTATCTTTTGTGGACATCCTCTCGGTCCTATTCTCCGTTACAAACCCTGTAAGGAGTTTGTCCTGTTTATCTTCTCGACCCTGTTTCAGGGAATTCTAGGTAGAACCCTATGGATGTAAACATGTATTTGAAACATGTTATGATTGATATGGTTGCAAGTGGTTGCAAGTGGTTGCTCGTGGATGCGCGAATACACATTAGATACTAGCTCGACTCGGTCACATTTCATATTGCATATGCACGAGTATTTATACTTGTTTATGGATGAAATCGAATGTATTATCATGCGGTTGTTGCATATGAATGAATGATTGTGCACGCATATAGTATCTATATGACTAAGACTATTTGCATACATGTTGGATTCATGGCACTATACATATTTTGCATTAGAAAGATTATTCAGGCCTGATCATTAGCATTAGCTAAGGAACATGTACACACACGTTTTGCATATATTCATACAGCATTAGAAATCATCTAAGGACAATGGTTGCTTGTGGATGATGTTTTGAGTAGATGGATGATGGATGGTAGGATATGTTCTTCCTAACTTGGAGATTTCGGGGACGAAATCCTAAAAGGTGGGGAGAATGTAACAACCCGTATTTCGATAACATGATTAAGACGAGAATCAAGAAAGAATTTAATTTTAATTCTGAATCAAGTTAAACGGGCTATGCCATTGCGTTCGTCTCGGAAAAATACGCGAAATAGAGTCCGAGTTTTCGAAAATCGGAGTCCATATGACCCGATTAAGGCCCAACGAAGTTTTCAGAAAATTTCTAAGTAAAAACAGATTTCAAATTCAAACTGGAACTTGGGAAATTGGGCCAGTTGGGCCAGGCGGGAAAATTCCCGCCACAGTACCCAAGTCGACAGCCCTGTCGACTTGGGAGTCGACTTGGTCTGACCAAGTCGACAGCCCTGTCGACTTGGCTGTCGACTTGGCTCAGACGAGCATTCTTGCCTGGTGCACCTATTCTCTATCTTGGCTAGGTTTTTGGGCCTGGTTTGAAATCTGACGGTTCAGGTTGGTCCTAGGGTTAATCTAAGGGTCCTAACTAGCCTAATCTTCTATAAATAAACCCCTAAACCCCCCCTTAAATCCTCATTATTCACTCATGTAACTAAACTATGGCAAAATTTCTATTCTCATGGCCTCCACTCAACTATCCTAGCCTCCACTTCATTTCTATGAAAGGTTTCATGATCATGAGAGTGTTAGAGAGTCCCTATGTTAGTATGAGAGCCTCTCAAGTTGATTTCAAGGCAAAATCTTTGATCTTTGTTCATAAAGATGGTGTTTTTGTTGATTTGGGGCATCCATCTTTGGGTTTTTGGGTGATGGCATGCATAGGCTTCCTCACAAGCTTTAGTTTAATCGATTTAGGCCTTCAAAGCAATGTAAGCCCTTTCCCTACTCTTAGATATTAACTATGAAGTTAAATGTTCATGTTGCAAATTTGGGCTTGATCATTGGGTATGATTTGTGCTATCATGTCATGCAAGTTTATGAAGTCATCATCTTGATCTTATGAGCTAAAAGCTACAACCTTTATGTTGAAATGTTGCATTATGCAACATGAGAACCTTCATACCTTTTATGTCAACTTGCATATGAAGTCATAACCCTTATATGATGATATATGCGAGTTTCTAGTCATCATTCCATGTCATTTGTCACCATGATTCACTTATGTTGCAAGTTTGGGTTTATGCATGTCTTTGTGAGGCTTAAGAATGTAACATGCAAGCTAATGAACACATTTGTGCCTCATTTGCCACCATGATTAACTTGTGGCTTAATATCCATTTTTGTCATGCCTTTGTCAAGTCTCTTCTTTTAGTCCATTACGTTGTTGCGAACGTAAATGCGAGTTTAAAAGCGTTGGGGTCACATTATGGGGGAAATATAATGACATGAACATGATTTGGGTAAATGGGTATAAACATGACAACATGTAACGTTAAATATGACATGTGTTTATACTTGAAAACACGACTTGAAACATAACATGAAAGTTGACATGTAAGTATGCATAAAAACATAAGCTTGGGAATTTACCTATTAAGTTAGGTCTACCCATTGGGAATTTACCTATTAAGTTAGGTCTACCCAATTGCTTGAAAAATTGAATATGAACGTGACACTAGACTAAACATGAAAGTGGCCAACTCGAGGTTGGGTTGAGTTTGCAACATAAAGCTACCCGGAACCGACCGGCCTAACTAGTAGTTGCATACAATAAGACCCAATGTGAGAAGTTGGTCATGTTGTGCTTGAACCCGAGGTTAGACCAAGTTGTGGTGTAAAGCTACCCGGAACCGACCGGCTTAACTAGTAACCACAACAAAGTCTAATGTGAGAGGTTGGGGTGCATTAAGTAATTAATGCCACATGATAGGGTTAAGTTAATTTGATTAATGAATCTTAATCAAATATGACATGGACAAACGGGTTAAGTAAATTGATTAGGCTAATGATACTTAACAAAACATGAAAAGGTTGGGTAGGTTAAGTAACTCGATTTGCCTAATGATACTTAACCATTTTTATACGACTAGTGGACGGGGATTAAGTTAACCAACACTTAATCAATCCAACATGATAATTTGGTAAGGTTAAGTAAGTTTTCTTAATGACACTTAACCAAAAGATACAGTTAATGGATGGGGTTAAGATTAGACTCAACTAGTCTAAACATGATAATCGGATGGGGTTAAGTTAGCTTAGACTTAATTAATCCCACGTGGTAGTAAAAAGGGGGTTAAGTTAAACACTTGACCAATCTAACTCGTTGATTTGATGTGGTTAAGTGACCTATACTTAACCAATCTAACTCGTTAATTTGATGTGGTTAAGTGACCTATACTTAACCAATCTAACTCGTTGATTTGATGTGGTTAAGTGACCTATACTTAACCAATCTAACTCGTGAATTTACTGAGGTTAAGTTAACCCGTACTTAACCAATATAACGTGAAAACATGATAAGGCTAAGTCACGAATCGCTTGAATACACTTGACCGGTTTGACTAAGTAATTTGATAGGGTCAAGTTAATATATACCTAACCAATTTGAGCATGGTTTGTAGGGTTAAGTCTTGAACTCGGATACTTAGCCAATTTTGACATGATTAGTAGACGGATTAAGTCTTGAACTTGGATACTTAGCCAATTTTGACATGATTTGTAGATGGGATTAAGTCATGAACTTAAGTGACACTTAATCTATTATGCAAACCCTAATTCGGGAATTAGGTGGGTAACCGTAATTAACAAGGGTAACGGGAATAAGGCTAAGTGGTAAACCTTAGTTGAAGGATAACTAAGTAATGATTCTTAGGCAAGGAAATTTAGACCAGTTCATAGATAGATGAGTAACCTGATACGGTAGGTCATCGTTTAAGTATACGAGTGGGAGCAAGTATCTGATTTAGATAAAGGCTCCAGCGAACTGGGTAACGAAGCAGCGGCTTCGGGGAACGTGAGGATACTCTTGGGATCCCTCTGTGGGCTGCCAGGTAATTATACTAGGCCCAGGAGAGGTTAAGGTCTGCGTTAGAAGGACCAAGAGTATGCCTTGGTTGCTATACGAGCGACCTAAAGACGGGGATGGATATGGCACAGTCGGCGAGACACGGTCGTACCCTAGATAGCATTTGCTCATCAGACTACCTTCCATCTTTGTTCAAGCGTGTACGTACGGAAAGGCAGAGAACACCCAATAGACCATAATTGCTATTTAATTATGGGTGCGGTAAGGCTCGGATTGGGGGTTGGCCAGTAGTGTGTTCTCGTACAGAATTTATCCTGTCTTGTCTTTCGCTAGTTGAGGGAGTGGTCGCGTGGGACCATAGCCACGTATAAAAAAACAGACCTTAGCATCTGCATCGGCAGATAAATTGTAAGCTCCCGACCGAGTCCTGTATTCCTTGGTCTGCCCTGTGACAGGACTCGGGTGGCACGATGTGATACATGTGCACACAGTCATGGAAAACGATTCACGATGAATGCGTGGGAAAAAGGGCGCGGTTGGTGGTTAGCGTAATCCCTAGTGGCCCTAGGTGGTTGAACCCAAACCGAGATACGAGAACGTGCAATAGGTAAGCGTAATCCCTAGTAGCCCTGGGTAGCATAAGTCCTAGTTGTACAGACGATAATTCATGTTGGAAGACCCTAGCTAGGTTTAGGGTAACAGTCCAAACCGATCTTGAGGATCATGGAACTATGTTAAAGTAATATAGAATCTCATGGGAAAGCCCGTATGGTCTACGGCAAGGAACTGAACATTTACATGTAATAAAACATATGAGTTGAGTAACCTATATATGCGGCATATTAGGTTGACATGGACCATTACACGACTTTTGAGTAAGGGTCATTCACGGATAACACGTGATACAGTTGGGATACTAGTACGGTAGGTGCAGAGCGGGCATATAGGATAGATACCATGGGACGGTATACGTGATAGATATCTTGGGGATATTATACTTGATAGAAACCTGGCGATGTGATACCTTGTTTTATCTTGACATCGTAATTTATCATGACACCTTAGTTTACCTGAGTTCAGTAGCTTATCCTGTTATTCTGATTTAGCTTATCTATCTTGTTATCATGCTTATGTTCATCTCAGTTTCACATGACAGTTAGCTTTACTAGTTTTTATACTAATAGTAGATTGGGCTTACTCAGTCTTTTTGACTGACCCGTTTTGTTTCGCCTCTTTTCTTCCGTTCCCCCCCCCCCAGGTTACAGGGAGGAAATACTGCTGTTTAGTTCGGACTTCTTCTGTTTGAAGGTCATCATGGATGGCTTGGACTTTCCTTGGCTATGGCTACTTTACTGTTTTTACTTGGGGAATAATTTATGAAAAAGTCTTTATGCTTCTTTATTATTGCAAGACAGGTTTTGATGTACTCTGATGTAAAAGGCTTTAGACCTTAATTATTAATGTTTATGAAAGTTTGATTTTACTTCCGCTATTTTATATGTTCTGTCTTGTGATATTTCTGTGCATGTTTACCAATAATGCCCCTCTAAAGCTAGTGCATTCCTTTGCGAGTGACCCTAGCGGAGGCGGGGTGTTACAAGAATATTCCTATATGAATTTCTAACTCGATATTTCAAATCCCGATTAAATCGATATTCGATTTATAATGAAATTCCTTATATATATAGTTATAAATTATAAAGGAATTCCATAGCGACTATTTTAAAATTTGGTTTGGACATAACTCAAAATCTGCACGATGAAATCCGGATTTTTCTCTTCCACTATAAAAATATACTTCACCAGCTCCGAACGTTTCTAGTTTCACAGAAATCTGGCTTAAAACAGATTCTGTATATTCGTTTAAAGTTCGAATCGCCAAATTGCGAACTGTCGCGCCATTTCGAGCTCGATTATAATTATAATATAACTATACGTTCAAACTTCGTTAATTAAATATATTCGTTATCGTACTCAATTTTAAATTGAATTATATATTTTGAATTGTCCAGTTCACATGATATTGTCAATTCAATATTTCCGACTATTTTGAAATAAAATATATTATTCTATTATTTAATCTAATTAAATATTCACTATTATTTAATTAAACAACGATTTAATTCCCAAAATCACTATTTAAATAAATTATTATCCATAAAAATACGGGTCGTTACAGGTAATTTCCCAAGTTCACGATTTTTGCCGAATTTTAAATGACTACTTTCCCCCTTGCAAATCTTGTTTCGACTATAACTTTTGATTGGTAAGGATTTTTGACTTGAAACCACTTCCATTGGGTTCAGATGATGGTTTACCTTTCCATAGAGTGGTCACATTAATCAAACAAACTTAATGTTTGGGTGATATGGCTAAAATAAGGTTTGGAAGATGAAAAACAACATAATCGGGCTTAATAGGGTGATTAGCAGCTAGGCCCATAACCCGTTTCGGGATTAGGGTTATGAGAGGGCTCAAAGGAGTTAGAGAATGGTTTATTTTCATTTTCCTAGCCACCACAAACCTTCCTCTAACCCTAGTAATGGCCTCCATCTTCTATATCACTACCTAATCACCTTTTTATCACTAATTAAGCAAACCTACATCAAATCAAGTCAAATTAGCATCAAATCAGAGCTGCTGCTACACATAGGAATCCATGCCAAATTAGTGGAGTTTTCAAATCTATATTTTTTTGTGTGGCTAAGGCGAGTGATTTGCATGTTTTTACACTAATTAAGGCTAATTAGGGGTGATTAGTGGTAATTAGCGAAATTATGATTCACAAAAATATGGAAAAATATGCATAAATTCAAAAATATTATTTTATGTTACTGGTAAAAATTTGGGTTAGTTTGGATTAAGTTTGATAAACCTATTGTTAGATATGATTAAGGGGATTAAGGGGAAAATCATGGTTTTGGGTATGTTTGATATAAAATAGCCTATGTGATTGATGTTTAGATCTTTTTAGATTAAACCTATATGTTGTTACTGTTGTTTGGAATGTTTTATGATTGTTTAATAAAGTTAGAACGGTTGAAAACGCCGTTGTATGGAGAGAATGGACGATACAAGCTTGTTGGAAGGCTGTAGGGTTTCGGATCGATTCGGAGGGAGAAGGACCGAAACGAACCGGGCAAGGCAGACCGAACCGAAGCTTGGCACTGGAGAAAGCAAAGAAAAAAGGAAGTCCATTGAATCAAGTTGGAGCAGGGGATCAGATCGGAGGTGGAGGATCTCCGGTATATCCGGCCATGAGGAGGGATCGGTTCAAGACAACCAAACCGAACCGAAATAGCCGAACTGAACCGAAGGCATACGAACCGATCCGAGGCGTGGACTATGAGCACCAAACCGAATCGAGTATGGAGGGTTAACTGAATCGGTTTTATCCCTATCGTTGCTATGCGACGACTCTTCTGAAGACCAACCCAATTCTACCAAAACCCAAGATGCAAAGGAAGTCCAAGTTTGAAGTTATTACTCAGGATCCGGCTGGGAACCAACGAGAGTTAATATCTAGAGTTGGGCTTTGCTGCGAGATGTATGCAAAGGGGTTATTGATATCTATAACTTTGGTTCACTATTGAAAGAGAGGGGCATTGACTATGGACCAGTGTAGTGGGATCAGAGGTTGTATGGAGTCGGACTCCATCAGGGTCCCAAAGGGCAAAGTGGTCGTAGTGAGAGTTGTACGGTGCTGGGCTCCGTCATGGTTCCAATGGTTCCGGTGATCATAGCGGTGGATATCGTATGCTTTACGCACCGAGTGAGAGATATGAGGATGATTGCTATGTTTGATGTTTGCTATCACCATGACACGCACACTCCCATTTTGACACTATATGTTAGTGTTACCTTAGAGTACTGTACATCTTACCTTAGAGTATTGTACATCTTGTTGTGCTAACTCTTTTGTTGCAGGTCCAGGTTCAGATATGATTATTTATACCTATTATTGTTTTATTTTGCTGTTATCGCTCATACCAGACTTTTTTCTGACCCAGAGTTTTATGTCTCTTCTTATTACTCTGGGTGCTCCTAAACGAGCAGACTAAAGACAGGTTAGGTGGTTATACACAAGTATTTGTCCGGAGATGAGCAGGACGCTTCCACGTACTATTTACATATTCTCCCTATGTTGTTACTGTTCACTGCTTTGGGATTAGAAGTGTACCACTTTTATTTTCTTTTTAGAGACAGTATATTGAAGTTGTAATAATGGTTTGGATCATAAGCTGTATTTTGGATTCCGCTACTCTGATGGATATGATTTAGTTTTCAGCTTATGCACTGTCTCGCCTGTTTATGTCAAGTTAGGTTATTATTATATTTTATTCCATGCGTTGTGAGATATACTACAGGTTCTTAATGATTCATAGTTTCAAACCCTTTCTTTTGACGACCGTCCCATGCTAGTCGGGCATTGGCACAACGCATTTCTAGGGAAATGTCAGCTGGTGCGGGCCGGGCCATTACAGTGTGACCTTGTACCTGAAATCAAGGATCGTAATTGGATATGGTTGAATAAAAATCCACATCAACCCAGCGTTGTGTGAGACTAGATGTAGGGGAGTCCCGAACTAGTATAAAATCCCGTTGTATACTTTCCTTTTGCTTTTGCTTTTACTTTCTGCATTCTGTGATTGATTGTGTATTTGTTAATATCTGTGATCTGTATATTGTGTGTTTGATTCAAAAGGGTTTCCAGAAATTTAATAAATTCCATTAAAAACAATTCACCTCCTCTAGTGTTTAACTTTCCTTAAGATCCTTAATCCACTTCTCCAACAATTAGTATCAGAGCATTGGTTTTCAAAGTTTTATAATCTAAATTTGGAAAAGTTTAAATGGAAACCAACACTGGAATTGTACAAATGGTAGTTCATTCATAGAGGGTTAGTCCACTTTTTAATGGCAGTAATTATGCATATTGGGTATGTAGAATGAAAATTTATTTATAATCTATAGTATTAGACATTTGGAATATCACATAAACTGAATATGTTGAAACTACTGTTAGTTTTGCACAATTGACTAATGAGAAAAAGTCACTGTACAAAATAATTCTAAGGCTATGAATATTTTATTCTATTCATTGGATAGGAATGAATTTAATAGGGTATTAGTTCGTAAGTCTACATATGAAATCTGGAGAACTTAGCAAGTGACTGATGAAGGAACAAGCAAAGTCAAATAGACCAAAATATCCATGTTAACAAATTAATTTGATTTATTTAAAATGAATCAGAATAAGTCTATCTCCGATATGTACTGCAGGTTCCAGGAAATCATGCATTCAATAAGGGCTTTGGGAAAATCATATTCCAACGAACATCAAGTCAGAAATTTTTTGAATTCACTAACATCTGATTAAGATCGAAAGATATTTTCCATCGAAGAAGCCAATGACATATGTACAATGAAAATTGAGGAATTAATTGGTAATTTAATGTCATTTGAAGTCCAGATGCAAGGAAGAAAAGAAAATAAATCATCAGAAAAGAAATCGATAGCATTTAAGGCAACAATTGAATATTCAGACTCAAACAATGATGATGATGATGAAGAGACAACACTAATGACAAGGAAATTTAGGAAATTTCTATGATACAGAAAAAATGAATAATTTCAAAAAGAAGAAATCTAGTAAAAATAATAATGAAAATCTTAGTAATATCATATGTTATAACTACGACGAATTAGGCCATCTGAAAAGATTTCGTCTATATCCGGAGAAATAAAATCAACTATTAATGACAGTTCATAAAAGAAAAGGAAAGCAGCATATGCAGCAACATTAGACAACTCGGATTCATCTTCCAGTGACGTAGATCAAGAAACAAGTAATTCGACTATGTGTTTTACTGCAATTCGCGAATCAGATGAAATCAAAGAACGGATCTAAAAATAGGTATGCCTTTATATAATAATTTTGATTTTTTTGGTTGAATGGTTGTTTGCTAGATTGATTATTTGTTGTGTTTGAAATTTAATCTTAATTCAAAATTCAACATAAAAATTTGAAATTTAAAATTCAAAATAATTATTGTTTAATAATATAATAATAAAATAACAATATAAAAAGTATTTTAATAATAAACATTGTTCTAGGAAATAATTAAATAAGAATACTGGATTATAAATAATTCAAAAAAAATCAAAAGTCACGTTAAAAATGTAAAGGGATATGTCGACATGACCTTTTGCCTATGTCGACATAAACTAGAAAAGTCAAATTTGAATTTCAAATTTTGAAATTCAAACTTTTGAAATTCCCACCAACTTTTTATTAAATTCAATGTGATTGAAATGGTGTCCTTTAAAACATCAAATTGTCCTTTGATTCTCTATATTTACCACCTATTTCTTTCATTTCTTCTCCATTTTTATTTCAAAGTTCAAAAGTATTCTTCATATTCCTATACTCTTCATAACTATTCTAATGGCCTCCTCAAGCACTCCAATAACCACGAGATTAACCAAGAGTATCAAGGGATTTCTCTTTAATAACTTGGATGCTATCCAAGATTACATCAGCTATGTAAATTTTGGAAAAGTAGACACGCGAAAATTTTCTATCTTAATTGATTTTGCTTCTTCTGAACTTGAACCTCTCTTTTATCAATATGAAAAAAAATCTAGTCTTATTGGTTCTTGGGATAATGATGAAGACTGTTATCCAAATCTTGTGAAAATGTTTTATGCAAATTTGAATCGCGACTTTTATTAAGGAAGCGAGATGAAATTTGAAGTAGTGTTAAAGGAACATAAATTGTTTTAGATTGTTATGTTGTAAGTGCCATTTTGGGATGCAAGAATACAAGGATGGATTTTTCAGATTTTAATATCAATAAGGGATTTGGAAATTTTTTATCACATTTTCGAAAATGATGAAAAACTGGAATTCAAAAATTGTTTACTGTCCAAAAGCCAGAATCATCTATTTACTACTTCAACATACCATCACCCCTGGCTCCAGAAATTTCAATAGTCCTACCATGAAAGTTAATAAGGCTTTTTTGCTATCTTTGGTAATTATGAAATTAATTGGGCTATAAGTGGGTTTCAACCCAAAAAAATTTCGACAAAGGAAAATATGCAATATGTGGGAATTTACCTTACATGTATTTCAAATATTTTGTAGGTGATTTCAATGGAGAATAGTTCATTTCTAGAAAAGTTTCCAATGCGGGAAATATTTCTCTTATGGAGGTTCCACTGTGTTTCATTCATATGAAACATATGCAAAAAAACAAGAAAGAATTGAATAAGAAGAAGAAGAAACCGATCAAATGGACATTGAAGAAGAGGAAATGGATAGCACTTTAGAAAGCACTGAAGTTCCTATCAACCCCTCCAAGAAATCATTCTCCAAAATCAAAAGATTTTATCTATGAACCAAAAGTTACTTAAGAGATCGTTTAGTAAGAAATCTGAAAAGATTTCTATTAAAATGAGTAAGTTCTTTGGCAAAGTGGGAAGAAAACCTGGCTTGTCATCCTCTGAATTCTCCTCCTCCGATGAGGTCTAAGTTTAATTTAATATTGTGTTTTCTTGTATTTCTATTTCCATATTTCTATCTTATGTTATGTACTCATTTCATGTATCATTATCGTTAGGTTGAAATGAAGTTCTTTATGTTTGTCAATATTTTTTTAAACATTTCTGGATTTACTATCAAAACAATAAAAACAAGTTTATATAAGTCGAAACAGATCACAAAACATTTGAATTCTTCAAAAAATGAAATAATACATGCAATGTCGACATTTGTATTTACCCATGTCGACGTATAACAGTACAATTTCCAGAAATTGTTTGAACATGAAACTACTCTGACAATTCTTGTCTATTCAGTTTAAATGAATTTTAGATCCTATTTATACCATTTCGTTCCAGAAAAAACTTATCCGTTCATTTCTCCCTGTTCTTCCTTTCACTATTTCTTAATATAATCAAAACTATGGCTACTTAAATCCATAATCTTGATGAAAACCTTGAAGAAATTTTCGATTCTTTCAAGATATCTTCTCAATTATTCTCCTTAATCTGTGTCATCTAGAATTAAGTCAAATACAGATGATCAAACAACAAGAGAAACATTTTGATGCAATTCAATGGATGATTGCCTCTCTTTCAAAATAATGAAGACAACAACATCATTGGAGCGCATCTCACCAAAGATATCGAAGACTGGGATGTTATAAAGGTTGATCCAATATTTGGTTATGGTTGGGTTAAAGTTTCTCGAACATATGAATTTGTTCTATTTTTTGTGGTTTGGTTGATTTCTTTCAAACTTGTAAATATACTACTAATTATGGGCTGGTTTGAATTAGTTTGGTTGGGATATTCGAACGATTTAAACATCTATATGTATTTAATTGGCTTGGTGTGATTTATTTGATCCTATATGGAGTTTACAGTCATATTTATAATAATTAGAATATTATAGTTATTTAGTTTAATATTAAGACTATACCTCAGTTTTAAGGAATATGTTAGAATTTAGTTTGGATTAATAGTTTTTTTTATGACAAAGGGGGGAACTATAAATTTGGGCTTAGATTAAAGGGGAGTTAATTGTTTCAAGGGGAGTTATTGGAGCAAAGGTGAGTAATCGAAGAGTCGAGATATTAAGTATGAATATTTTATAACCAAAGTTGTCATCATAAAAAAAGGGGGAGATTGTTAAGGACTGAGATGATGATAATGATGGTTCTGATGACAACAACCTTATTTCTACTTTGTTTAAATTATTAGTGTTAAAAAATATATACTAACTTTATTTTCTAATGTATATAAATATATATATATATATAGAAGAAAATTATATAGGTATCTTTTTATTGAAGACTGTACAGTTCACAAGAATCAAGATTCAAATAAAAGAGTTCAAGTTTCAAGACCGATGAGTATCAAGAGTTCAAGAATTATAAAGTTAGTTGTCTAGAAATTCTGTCAAAACTCTGGTTAGCACTTGATTCTATTTTCAAGTTTAAATCCTAATTTTAAAATTGATTTCAAAATAATTTCAAATTTATTTACTTGATTTTAAATCTTGTTTTCAAATGATTTCAAATTTACTTCCTTATTCAGAATTTATTCCTCTTTGTTTTAATGAATATTTTAACTCCTAATAGTTATTTTCTAAACTCCTGAAAACTAGTTTATGTTAAAATTTATGTTTTATAGATTTTGAACTTAAGTTTACTTGTTTTATAATTACATATATTGTTCAACTTTTCTTTTTTATATTAAGTTTTTAATATATAAGTATAGTTTATATTTTATACTTTTATATCATTTTATATTTAATTTCGTAATTATTTTTAGTATATCGTTGTATACGTTTTAAAATATATTTTCTACTTTGAAAATAATGTTTAGAGATAAAGGAATTTAATTTTTTTTAACTATGGATTCACCATTGTTTATTTAAATATCATTTACATTGTTTTAAAATTTATTTTTTGATTTTACACTAACATATGTCGAGATATGCTTTTATGCATGTCGACATACATGCCGTTAGGGTAATTTTTTAAATTTTGAAAAGAATAGTCTTTTGAATTCAAATCCTTTTAGAAACGTTATGACTATTGGAAATCCATAAATACCTTTCAAAAATCGATTTTTTTTAACATCTTATCATCTTCTTTTTCTTCTTCTCTTGTCATCCTACCATTATAATACTTATTTCTTGATTTTTTTTACTTATACTCTGCCGATTTCAGTAGAAATCATATCATTCTTCTTCTCTTTCAATTCTAAATCAAAATAGCTTTGAATTCAAGTGCTCTTCAAGAGTTATAGGCTGTTTATAATCAAAGAGCTCATTATCAAGTCCTATTAAGTTAATACTACAAAAATTGATAAGAGAAGGGTGTGGTCCCATCTCTTTTAAAGTGACTAGGTACAATTGTGTCCCGGAAATCGATTGGGTGTAAAGATATATCCCGAAAATCCACTAAGTCTCACAGTACTTGGAATCAATTGGGGTGTACTCTCGTAGCCCTGAAATCAAGGATTGCAATTGGATATTGTTGAATAAAAATCCACATCAACCTAGCATTTTGTGAAACTAGATGTAGGGAAGTCCCAAACCAATATAAAATCTCGGTGTGTACTTTCCTTTTATTGCTTTTACATTTACTTTCTACATTTTGTGATTGATTTGATGTTTATTAATATCTGTAATATGTATACCATGTGCCTGATTCAAAAAGAATTCAAGAAATTTAATAAATTCCATTAAACACTATTCACCCCGTTCTAGTGTTTAACTTGCCTTAAGATCCTTAATCCACATCACCAACAAACACTTCAAATTCAAACACATACATTAACACACAAACATTTATGTAATGTAATAAAGTCATTTACGTATGTTTGGACGTATAAGATATATATATATATATATATATATATAATTTAAACGCGAAGTAAACATAGTTAATAATTCATATTTATTATTATTGTTTATTAACTATGTATGTTCTAGTTTGAACTAAAGATAAAAAAAATCCTTTTTTGTGTTTAATCTTGTTTTAAGATTCAAAATATTATAAAAGGCTATTTACTGTAATTATTGTATATTTTGTCTAAACTATTTTAAAAGAGGAAAATTGACACATTTCAAATCACAAAGAAACATGTTGTTTTATTTAGAATAGATGTAGCAAACTACGTGCAAAATACCTGAATTTGCACATATCTTCTTATTTGGATTATTTATGTTCCTTGTAAATTTCAAAGTCTTTTATTGCAAAAACGACAAGAAGGAAAAACCTAACAATAACGAAGTAAAACCATATACAATATAACACAAACAAGATTATTATTATTTTAACCAAAACTGCACAATTACAATTCAACACCCAATTTCTTTGAATTTGCAATAAAACTAAAAATCTAACAATGGTTTTGGGACTGATTTCCAGATCCATGGTGTTTACATTAACCACAATAAATCTAAAACATAATTGTATGCTATACAATGATATTTTAGATTTGATAAGAACAAATAAATCTGATAAACTTTAAGGTAAATAATTCTAATTTAATACAAACGAATTATATAAGTTTACTATAAACAATTTATATAATTTTCCACTCATCTGAAAGCCATCCAAATCTGAAACAAATTTTAGGTCTAAAATTCCCAAATCTTACAGAGCTACAGTTTATTTTAAAAGGAGGATTTGAAAACAAAGACTTAGATTTGTAGATCTGAAAGAAAAATATGAAAAGAAGTAATTTCAATAATTTAGATTACCTCAGCGAAGAACCATTTCTTTTTCATAAATATGAATCTAATTTCTCTAATCTTTTAAATCTGATTCGTATATGTTTATAACTTGTGTTTTGGAAGAGACTGGATTGGAAATGGCAGAGCTTCGTTGCTGCCTCTAGAAAATATGAATAAGAGATGGGGTTCTAGCCCTTTATTATGGGCGTAAAAATGACCTTGGACCGTTAGATTTAATTTAATAACGATCCACCCGTTAATATAATAAAATTTATCTCAAAACCCTAGCCGTTGTCTGCTACCATTGGCCAAGCGGCCGACAGCTCTGATCGACTTGGCAGTGGGGCGGGGGAAATAAATTTATTTCTATATATAAATTATTCTCTTTTAATTATTTTCCGTCCGTTTTTGAATGTCGTTCGTAACTTTTTCATACAGACTCCGTTCGTAAAGTTCCAAACATGAAAGTTGACCAAAATTCCATCACGAACGCAACGGTGTAAGTTTTGTAGTTAAATTCTATCGCTTAAGGAAATTTTATTTTTGGAACCTAATTAAATAACTAAATTTATTATTTCTAAAATTCCGAGTTTTTACATTCTTCCCTCCTTAAAAGAAATTTCGTCCCGAAATTTTACCAATGACATAGTCATGGCGCTGGCGCCTAACTTTCCTAAGCTATACAACGAATTTGTGTACATCCAATTTTGCAACCAACATGCGCATGTGCACAGTATACATAATGGATTGCAAGCACAAAATATGCATGCATAATGACTCTAAACCGAATACTCCTATATGTATGCATTTTATTTTTGAAAATACTTTTGAAAACATGATGCAAACATCCTAAAATATAATTGCAGTTCTATATGAACGTAAATTTTTGAAAACATTTTTGTCCATAACTCTCACATGACTACGAATAGAAGTGTGCAACAACCAATTTTGTATCCAACACGTTAACGCATCCAAACCACTTCATTAATTTTTCCTAAGCCAAAAAAAGGAGATTAAAGCATAGAAATTCCTGCGTATAAATGTTCCAATTCCCGTCCTATAGTGAAACTTTACCTCAGTTTCCCTAAAATACTATAAATATTCATAAATGTAGACTACAAAGGAGGCTTAAAACAAACTCTAATACGTAAGGTGAGTTAATTAAAAACTCACGTGTACCGTTGGCAAGGTATGGAAATGATGTTTCCATGGCTAAAACAGCCTTTCCCTTGTTACCGTTAACATCTTTTTGCATCGTCATCCCTAATGCACCGCTAAAACGCATGAACAAACCATTCAATATCTTTCTTCTGCTTTACATGTGATTATAAAGTTAAAATTTTCCTATAGAAAGTGAATTTCTGCTTTAAAATTCTTACGGAAAAATTGGAGGTCCGTTTTCTTTATTGTTGTACTTCCTTTTTCTGATTTTCTTCAAAACAAAATTTTGGTAACGTGCTCTTTACAACGTTTAAACCCTCAAATTTATACAAATAGTTGTTTATACATACATCAACTAACGCACCCAAATTCATGTTTTTACAAAAATCAGATTTATAAGAAAATGAATCCAAAAATGAAATTTCTCAAAAAGAGTATATTAATGAAAAAAAATCCAAACAACATTTGCAAGTAGTTTTAAAATATATTTTGCGGAAACTTAAGTGATTCAAGTCACATGTTAGTGTCGAAGAAAGTCTGTAGAGCAAAAGTGCGAAAATCGAAACTGCACAAAAACTCAAAAATAAATCCTAGCTCAGACGACTAATGATAAATATACCTATGACGAAAAAACACAAAAACCTATGATGAAAAAACACAAAAGCCTGTCCTTCACTAAAATTTATCCTCTACATAATTCTATACTTTCCAGCTCTAAAACAACTGTTAGTGAGATAAGAAAATGAGATTTCATTTCTAATTTCAATACAACCAAGCATAAAAGACAAACATAAACGAAATCATATCACATCTTCGTGCGATTTTAAGGAACAACATCACTAACAGTTACAAACACAGCTACTACAATAATAAAGATAAAAATGCTAGAAAGGGAAAGATATATGTAATACATGATACCAAAGATATGCCGTACAAACTACGATAAGATCGAGCTGCGCAACTGGAACTCAATCCATTGCCACGTCCACGTCGAGAATGTAGCAAGGAAGAAATACAGCCGATCTCATGCGCCTGTTGGCGCTGCTCTCTACGAACCTCGAGGATCTCTGTCTACATCTGAAAGAGGGTAGCAAGCTTTGGGCTCTCCTGGCCTGCTGCGGCTGGTTGCTGTTTCTTGATTGGAGTATGAGGTGTAGGAACTGGAGAGGGAACTAGGGTAGAAGCGCAGGAAGTTGGATGCTCATCCTCCTAAAAGAGGTACGATCAATGTCGGTTGGGGTTTTCTTGACCAATGTCTCCCCACGAGGAGTCACCCCAAAATTTGTAAAGACATGGGTGAGAAGATAGAAATAAGGGAAACAGGTCCTCTGGGTATGCATGAAAGGCTCAGAGAGATGGATCATCAACGTGTGTGCCCGATTGATGGCTACACCGCCAATAATAGCATAAGTGGTGCGGCACATAGAAGGGTAGATCTGATGCAAGCTTCCAGCCTAGGAAATAATGTTATACTAGATGATGCGCATAACCAAACGGGCGATGGATCGCACATTGCCGGTGTCCCAAACACCAGCAGCTTATACAAAGATGCGAAAGAGAATCTGAGGGTCCATCATCTCAATGTCGTCCAAATCTGCTTATATGGCAGAAATGCCAAAAATCTCTACTAGATCTTGATCGGGAAGATCAATAAAGGTTCCTTTCACTTCATATTGAATCAAGCTCGAATGCTCATCAAAGTTGACGGCTATCTGGGCGTCAAATAGATGGAACAACGCGGATAACACTCGCGCTCGAAAGTGTAGCGGCGCAGGATCAGTGCCAGAACTACGGCGACGAACAACTCCTACAACTGAAGTGAAGCAGAATTAGCAAACTTCACCGGGCGTCCTTGGAGACACTCATAATGTTCTATTTTCATTTATGTATATGTATTCAATGGATTACATTCGAGCAATGCAGCCTCTTGAGGTGTAAAGTCGAGATATCACACAAGGAGGTCGGAAGCCCGTGGAGGTGCCATTGAAGGAATCGACAAAAAATCGTCGAAATCGGTGAAATCGATAGAGGAAACTGCAGATCTGAAGTACAGGAGGGGCTTGTTCTGAGGCGCAAAAATTTTGGTGGTAATTAGAGGACATACAGAGCATGGAGGCTTGGGTTTTAGGGTTGGGAAATGGTGAAAATGAGTTTCGATAGTAGGAAAAATGAGGGAGAGGAAGTAAAGTCAGCTGGAACGATATATATATCATTTCCAGCAATAGGGTCGGGTTCGGGTCGCACCAGGAGGGAGCAGCGGTCGATCGCTATACTGGAGGGCAGTCGACCACCCGGTCGACCACTAGCCTCTTTTGGGGTGTGGCCTGAACCTAGACGCAACGGACAGGTTCGATTTCCAAAAATTAAAATAAAATTAAAATAAAATTGTATCCCCTTTCTGACTTCACTAGAAATCTTGTGCTTACGTCCACCATCCATCGAGCCGAGAAATAATTCCCCGACACCACTATATAGTTGCAACCAGCAAACGAATGAACAAATTCTTGAAAAGAAAACTCACTTAGAAATCTAAAATAAATTTAAAATAGATTTTCCCCTTACCTAGCTGACCAATTACACGAACAATTTACGAAATCAAACACCCCAAGCCGAATAAAAAATTTCTTAGTCTTCTTTTTCGAGAGAAAGTTTTGAAAACCTTCTGATATTAAATTTTATTAATAAACTAAGGGTCTCATTATATTAATCTATCTTCATAATTTGTATTCCAGTTTATATTATTATCTGGAAAAATCTTTCGTATTCTGAATTGTTGGCATTTTAAATCTCTAAAAGGTTATTTGTAATAATTTTTATAAATCACCCTAAATATTCAAAAAAGAGGAATGTTAAAAATCACAAGGAACATATAATTATAGTTTCAGAATTTCAAGATTTATTCACTATAATTTTCAAATTTCTTCTCTTTTTACCAAAATGGATTATTTATTAAAATTACACAAAACCCAATGATCTGAAACAAGGTTTTATTTAAATTTCTAAGATTTATTTTATTTACTCAAATCTTTATTTTTAAAATAATTTGAAAAAATACTTTAAATTTTTTGAAAACCCTCTTAGCTGAGCATCTTCTATTCGCCGGGAGAAAGCTTTAATTTCAAAATAGTTTCAAAAACTGAAATCATTATGAATACATAAGACTAAGAACTCAATCGGATAATTCTATCAAAAGAGTATCCTGATTTACAAGTGAATATATTTGGTAATTATTTTTTCGGACTATAACGACACACTAATGTGAATTTCCCATTTTAAGACTAAAATAAGGTCATCGACTGGAACTTCCAAACGAAACCAAATACAAGAAATCGCGACCATCTTAGTTGTAGCTAGCTTTGTGTGTAGTCAGCAAGCTCAAATCCACGGGATTCACCATATGTCGTCCTCATGCTCTTCAAAACAAAATCACCAAACACACCATAGGATAAATCAGGATTGGCCGAATACTCGAATCCGAAATACTCCTAACTCATAATCTCTTTAAGACTTGTCTTAGTTAAATAGGTCCACGACTATCTCATCGTCGAAGTAATTTAAAGTAGAGGTGGGCATAAACCGTACCGCAATACAGAAACCGTCTAGATCGAACCGTAAAAACTGTGCAGAAAACCAGATGTATCCTCCTTCTAATGCAAATACTCCAAATCGAAGAACCGACCACAACGATATGGTTCAGTTGGGGTTTGAACCGTTACCCAATCATACTAAACCAAATCGAAACGAATACTAGCACCGGTAATCTTATGATGAAAACATAACTAATTCTGATCTAATTTCTTATTTTAATGATGTTCATTCTATTTTAAGCGTATATTGTTTTTATATTAATAGTAACTGTTAGCACAAAGGAAAATTTTATGGTTTCGGTATCGTAGTTTCCATATCATTTTTTTGGATAATGCTAATTATAATCTTATTTGAGTTATCTTCCTTAATGTTAATGAATTAATTAATATTAGTGTATGGTTAATATACTAAAACAATATTAATTTTCATTAAAAAAAAATTGAAACATTCATACATTTGGAAACTAACCTTTTAGTCCAGGACAACACTGTGTGTTTTAACCTTTAAGTGGCACAACATCACATAATCGTAAATTAATTGTTGATGAAAGTAATTCTCTTATTTCATATTTAATATGAGTTCAATCCACACTGAACCAAAATCGAATCGTATTACAACTAAACCAAACTAAAACCGAACCGTTTGAATAGTCAGTATAATAGTTTGTATTTTTGATCAACCGTTTGACGTAATGTAGAAGCAGATTGACTCCAAACCACATCAAACCGAACCGCGTCCACCTCTAATTTAAAATCTAGTAGGAAAGATGAAAGAAAATAGAAAAGAAATTTAAATATATTCTCTCTTTAATCCTAATTTATTAGTTCCTCTAATCGTCGTCTAAACTTAAGTTCGATAACAAATATAACACCCTGCACTTTTTTAAGCCTGAATTTCAACAAAAATAGAAACTCAAACTCATCCAAGCATGGATAGTATATATCTGGTACCTGCAAAGAATGAGCATGAGCATAATCAGAGTAAAATAAAGCTAAGTCAAAATGGAAACAGAATAAGATAACTAATAACGACTAAGGCGATTACCTTAAGTATATCTCCATATCAATATCGACCATGAGAGAATGAGAACCGAAAATCAAACTGAACACCTGCTAAGACCTGTCTTTCCCGAGCTAAACCCGAGAGTTGTAATGAGGAGGACGAGGGGTCAAAACAACAAGTCATGATGAGTAGAAAATGTATAATACTGTATACAATGCACAAATTTATCCCGTCTGGTTGGAAACAAAACATATGTCTAACAAGGTTAGTAACCCTAACCTAACCTTGTAAAAATTCGAGTACAACGACAAACTACCATTCCCGAGGTAGTATTCTCAAACGATAACGATACAACAATACTGAGATAGAACGTTTACACATAAGTGTGAAGGCTTTAAACTACCATTCAGCCAATTATCAAAAACTAAGAGGTGGGCTCTCAACTTCTCACTATTCCATAAGGAGGTTAATTATTTTTATATATCCAATAAGACCTCACTACCAATAATAGATAAGGGTGGACCCTTTCGATCACTTAAGACCCAAGGCGGACCCATCGGTCACTTAATACCTCACTCGGTGGTTTGCTCTACACTAATGTAAATTAGTGGACACTAGCTACAAGTCCTACTAATTTAAGGCTTAACACTACAACAAAACAACCCAAGGGAAATGCCCGTTGCAATATGTACTACACAACAGGCATGCGCCCATTGTGAAAGGTCACTTTTTACAACGGTCATTGACCATTGTAAGTAATAGACTCTACGACAACAATTATTGCCCATTACAAAAAAAATCATATAACAACATGCAATGACCAATGTAAAAAAGATCTTATAACAAAATGTGCTGCCCCGTTGCAAAATAAATGCAAATTAAAAATAAAAAAAATAAAGCAACGTCCTGCAATACATCCATACCAATAATGAATAATTTAACAAATAATATGTATTATCATAAAACAACCAAAATCATATACGAAAAAACTAAAAGCTAGAGTCATAAAATTCCAACATATTACAAAAAGTTTGGTAAGTTTACATTGATATAGTTCTAACAAGCGCATGACAAACTCCTAATATAAGATTATACAAATATAAGACTGAATTGTGAACTCTCACTTATTAATTAGACTTTACAAATATAAGAGCTATGCAAGAAAAAAGGGTAACAAATTAGGGTGCGTTCGCAGCCAAAATTTGGCACGCTCATTTTTTTTTTTTTTTTTTTTGCGTCCGACGCGTCGGACGCGAGCACATTTTACCCCTTCCAGATTCCACGATTCTCGAACGTTGGAAAAGTAACCGTTGGCATCCGACGCGTCGGACGCCAACGGTTAATTTTCCAACGTATTGTTTCGCTGGCTATAAGAACGGAACCCCCCCCCCTTTCCTCCTCATTCCAACCCGAAACCTCTCCCCTTTTACCCCTTATTTCGAATTTTTTGAGCAATTTCGAGCTGCAAAAACAGTAATTTTTTTTATAGTTGGGTTTATTTTTCAATTCTCTACCATATATATTTTTTTCGATTTTTTTTGTTTTTGTTTACGCAGATGGCTTCCACTTCCACCACTGCTACCTCGCAGCCTTTTGCGAATTGGACGGACGACCGAGAGTCCGCTTTCATAGATGTTTGCATTGAGTTCATAGCGGAGCGCGATACAAGCGTCAGTGCGTTCTACGCAACAGTCGCAACAACAATGAACAACCGTTTTAATCTGGAGTTCACAGAAAACTAGATTAAAAACAAATGGGACAACATGAAGCAAGCTTTTCGTGATTAGGACATGCTGCTTAGAACACCTGGGGCTGTATGGAATGAGGAGTTCGATTATCTAGACGGTCCTGATGAATTTTGGAGTACCGGCGGTAGCAGACGATTCAGAAAATTTAGGAAGCACTCACCGATGAAGTTTCGAGAGCAGGACATTATGTTCGAGGGTTGTTTGCGGAAAGATACTTGTGCGTATCCGATTCCTCAGGTTGCGCCTCCTACTGCACCAGCACCTCCACCAGCGCCTGCAGGAGCTGGTTCTTTCTCCCCCGGGGACGCAAGTCTCTATACTGGTTGGATGGCTTCGGGCGATCCACCGTCTGGTCAGCCCTCTAGGCGCAGACAGGCAGAGCGTGTCAGCTCGTGGGTGACCGACCATACGAGACAGCTTGCTGCTCGTTGTTTGGAGCTTGTTCGGAGATCGGGGACGCGTGTGGATCTTTGGGAGATTCCGACGATTTTTCGCAACGATGAGCGGAATGTTGATATTGCTCAGGAGCTTATCGATGAGGGCTTATGTGCCTTTATTTCATCGGAGTTGAACTTATTACCTCATCGTCGTTTATTGTAGATTTTCATGTATTTGTTTTAATTCCAGTACCGTTGTGTTCTTTATGTTTTATGAAAAACGTGGTCGTGTTATGAAACATGTTGTCGTTATAGTTTGATGCAATTAGAATTTAATTAAATCAAAACCATTAATTTAACAATTAAATACCACGCTCAAATACACCGTTCGTCGCTAAAAACACAATTCCCCTTTGCTACGGTACCACACTCAAATGTCACGCTCACGTTCGCTAAGAAGCTAAGAACGCACCCTTACCTATAATAAACACAAAGCTCCCTGTGAAAATCATAGGGCCAACTTTCCCAGTCTCTACCGCCATAAACTCAACAAAAAAAAGGCCAAAGACCTGACACAAAGTGTACCTAGCCCAATGTTCAGCCCTTTGCCTAAAGTTGCAGGTCTAGCAGCCAGAGCCTCCACCGTGGATATTCCGAGTGGTGCCACCTTGGAAGTTGTGGTGGGCCTCATAACCAAGTAGCCTCATAATCAAACATTCTCATTCAACGCTTTCAAATCTCAAACACCAAACCAAAACCAGCATACTCACTGCCATTACTTCATCAACTGAAGTGAATGTACCTAATTCATTATTTCTATGTGCAAAAGTAAGAAACAATATAACCATATCACTAATGGTGCAACAAATTTTGTAGCAAAAAACATATGACATAAGAGAAAATCATTAAAGTTAAATCAGAACATGGTCCATTTATCAGGAAATAGTAGCAGATGTGTAGAGCTATGGAGATTGGTCACTGTTATGAGTAAACATCAATAAATAGTGTTATAAGTCATCAATTAATATTTACGAAAATATTTTTAGTTAAATACAGAGCAAATAATGTTCAAAAATATGTCATGGTATATTATAGGCAGAAGACAATATTTGATGTAATTCTTATAATTCATACCTATTTAATGGAAAGCTAATGTTTCAAATTACAAAACCTAATTAGATTTTACATTTGAATTAATGCAAATACATGAATAAAGTGAATAAACGAGCGATTATTATTACTACTATCAGAGCTACCATCATACTTTTCTGAGTAGTTTGTTTCACTCAACTTTATCAAGTTCAAGCTTCTAAGTCCCCACCTCGTCATATTTTTATTTCTATATCAGTATATATGTAAACTTGCAGCCACTGTTTGTACCAGTGGTCGACTTCCTAATATTTGAGAGATAATTTGTGAATGACTTATTGTTAACAGTCTATCTACTTATGATGATCTTGCTAGCAATATAATTAACCAAAGAATTTTATATATTGTTGTGTCACCCATGTATGACAAAATTTTCCAAACGTACATTTAAAATAACGAAGATACATCGATAAGATGCTGGAAACGTATTTTAAGCATAAACCACTAGCAGTAAATATAATTTTTATACCATCTTTTCAGTTTACAGTACGTGGGAATCTCCGTTAGAAATCTGCTAAAAAAATGCGAAAACTAATCTGAAGACACCAACTGCATCCATCTCCACCGCTACTCCTCAAGCACCTGCAGCCATCCATGAACTATTATCCTTCTTAAACATAAAACCATTACCTAAATTTCCTGAACCAATTGATTTGAATTACTAGCCTTGAAACCTAACTACAATATGGGCATAAATCAACAAATCACAAAAAAAAAGCCAAAACACAAAATCCATAATACATAATCAGTTTGGTATACTTACCCACATGTGTGTATTAAAAGTAAATTAGCATTGTGTTGAGTCCAACCCTAAATCGAAATCAATTTGCAGAAAATAGAAGGACTCGATGGCTGTTGAGATGGTTTTGACAACGTCGGATCTGATTGGTTTGAGATGCGAGGCACTTCTATCTTCGAGGCCGTAGTGATGCGGCTCTCGGTCGTATTGAGGGTTTCAATAGCGGCATGGGTTGAGCTCGAAGGAGAAAATCAGGGGTCCATTATCATTTATACTTTACACTAAAGTTTGTCCTTATGGTTAAATTTTTTGCCTTTTGTCCTTAAGGATTTTTTTTTTTTTTTTTTTTTTTTTGTTAATTTTGTTCTTCACACTATTTTCCTGTATAAATAATATTATTTTCTTCGTTAAGTTAAATGTTAAAACATTATCCAACCTGACTAGCTTATGGATAGTTCCTAGTGCGATAGACACTAAGAATGCAACAATTTCAAGTTACACCTGAACTAGGTTAAGAATAGTTAATAGTGCAAAAAACACTAGGAATGCAACAATTTCATGTTACATATGAACTTGGTTACTATCATATGCTAATCCTAATTATGAAAATCAACGTAAAACATACGTAAACTGCACAAAAAGGTACGAACATTAATATTTTCTTCTTGGTGATCATTATTTTTTATTCTAATAAATCAACATATTCAAAATTTTCATAATTAGAAATATTTTTGACGATAGATAAAAATATGAATGAATAGAAGAGTATGAGTAGTTGTGTTGTTGAAACGCTTAGCAGTTCTACAGCGACGGGAGGTGAAAAAAGATGTAGCGGGGATAAAGCGAGGAAATAGTGGGGATATAGCGAGAAAATAGCGGGGATATAGTGGAGACGCAAAAATGTTTATTAGATGTAAAATCAAATATTTGAAAATTGATTAATCATCCTTCTCACATTATATGTGTGCATGAAACTAATATTAATTAAACTTACATAACAAAATGAAAAAATATCATAGTTATGCATGCTATATTTGATGAATGTAATTGATTGTTACCATATATTGGACAATTATACATTAAATTTAGACGTTTATGCTAAATTTAGTGATTTTTTAAAAGAGAACTAATCAAATCAATCTATATTTATTAATATTTCTAAAGCGGATGCTAAAAAGGCTTGGTTTAGCGAATGCAGCGGATACTAGTGGTGTAAAAAGTGGATCTACTGTTCATCAGCGTTAAACTGAAATAACATAACGGTTGAAGAGTGATATGAGCTATAGCGTGGATATTGTCGGACTTTACGGATGAGTAGACATCAAATTCATTCCAATCTAATTAATGTAAGGGTAAAGATGTCATTAAATGTTCAATTGAATTTTTGGGGTGGAAAAAGAAAAACAAGAGATTCAAATAGAGTTGGGCAAGTGGAAATTATTGCTAAAAATCTGGTGAGTTCAACGACATCAGTAAGAGATCGGTAATTACTCGTAAAATGTACACTAAAACACAGACTCTTCTTTTCGCAGAAGTATAAAAAATATTATAATATAAAGAATGCTATATTTCAAATGCCACATTTTATAAGATTTCGGCATCTCTCACTAAAGTCATTCAACGAACAAAGGGAATATGAATGGGAACTAGTGCATGTTTGATGTTTCTCACATATTTTATTAAACAATGTACATTTACAGTCTTTTGTCTGGCTATTATGAGGCAAGCTTAAACACATCAGCATAAATATATGTCATACAATGTTATATGAAAATATGGACGTGATACATTACTAATTGTACGAACGTGGTTCCCTTAAAAAAATCTCAAGCGAGTACTGTTATAGTAGACCGATGCACTAGTTCCCATTTTAATAGCATCATGTATTACTCCTTATTGTTGGATCTAATAATTTAGGCATTTTTTGACATCAGTTGGTTTTTTCTGTTGACAAATATCCTTTATTGTTCTGCTCTAATTATCAATGGAATAATTGAGTTTTATAGTAATAAATCTTTCTTTGTTGTCCTATAGTTTGAACCTAAATGTGTAAATTTTAGAAAAACAAAAAATTACGCTTGCAACAGTTGAATCAGCAAACCGTAAGCCGTAATTCGATGGTCGGCATTGGTTACAGGCATTTATTTCGAGAAAGCATTAAGCTGTTAAAATAAATAACCTCAAACCGTAAAACGTAAACCGTTATTCCAAGAAAACATTATAATTATTAATTATTGAATATTGAAAATTCGAACGGACATTTATCACAATGGGTGTTTTGTGATGGTTGGCATTGGTTACAACGGGTATTTTTTGCCCATTGTAAAATTGCAACCTATTACAACGGGTGTTTTTTACCCGTTGTAAAATTGGTATTCATTACAACAAGCACTATGGCCGTTATAAAATTAGTACCTCTAACAATGGGCAATTTAAGACCATTGTAAAATTGTCATCAACTTCAACAGATATTTTGTGAATGTTATAAAATAGACATCTACTACAAGGGATTTGAAAAGGACCATTGAAATAACATTTTATTTCAACGGGCAGTCATGGCCCGTTGTTAAAAGGATGTTGTATGGGGTGTCTATTACAATGGGCCTGAATTGACCTATGGTACTCTATTACAACGGATAGCCAATGCCTTGCAAAAAAGATGTTGTAATAGAGTATTTTTGTTGTAGTGCGCTTCCGTCTTTCACGTATATATTTATGTCGGGCATAAGGTGAGAGATAGTAAACAATCACTTATTACCTGCATGATAGGTAGACGACAACTTGTCATTTATGATTTCCCCCCGCCTGACCCTCGTGTTACTTTCTATTTGGCCTTATTAGATAATCTCCTAGCCAATTAATACTTTCTACAGGATAAGTAGACATATGGTACCTCCGTAGCGGTCATTTAATACCTAATCCCAAAGCGGACTCTCACCCAGTCACTTACTATCTAAAGGAAGTGGACCTACGTGGGGATTAACCAACTCGTACCAATAGTCATTTAATACTACATATTCATGGGGAGACGAGCTGCGCAATCACTTAATACCCTTTTAAAGGTGGATCCAACTACTTAATACCTCTATCCCGAAGCATGCTTACATTTATAAATTATTGTTTTTTCTTAAGGTTTCCTCTTTTGGGATGGGAAGCAGATCTTACAACCACTTAATACCTCACACTTGGAAGGAACCTTATTTTAAGAAATAATCCTCGCTACACAATTAAATATCGTTACGGGTTTTTATGATTAATGATGTCTCACATTAGTTGTACATATATTCGACTACTGGAAAGTGCAGACTTCCATCGGAGAAGGCAACCGACCTCGCACCATTAACCTACTAAGTCTAATTTTAATCTTAATTATATTAATTCTACCTTAACTAGAATAAAATAAGGAAAACCCATAACTTCATATCCTAGGATGTTTAATTTATTTCCTCGTTAGACTTAGCATTCACAACGTTAACCAATTCTCATTAATTCCCCTTCCTATTCCTTTTACTATTATTAATTAGGCTACCTCCATTAATGGCCCTAACGGTCATAATTCTTAAGGAATCAATTAACCTATTTATTGCCATATATGACACTAACAATCATATTTTTCTAAAGCATCAATTAACCTATTAAATAACCTTTTATATTTGTCCCCTTTTAATTCTAGTCTAGTTATTGCAACTCCCAAATATTACTATAAATTTAATTCAATTTAATTCACATGTGAGTGTGTGTGTGATATAAAAGCTTACTATTTATTTATTTCCTAGTTGGAGTTACAATCCTTTATTCCTAAATACCAATTTTTTTGTAATATTTAGGCATGTCTATCCTATTCAATTAATTCACCAAGACAAATATGGTTGCAATACTTATTATCCTATTCATGACCTCTTTACTACAGCAACAAATTCCATATTGATTGCTACAACGGTCACAAATGTTTATTTCCATTTATTATAGGAACTATTACCATATATTTATTCCCATAAAACGGAAACACTTCAAATTCAAATACACACATTAACATACAAACAATTATTTAATGTAATAACGTCATTTACATAAGTTTGGACAGATAAGATTAATATTTATAGATGTATGTATGTAATTTAAACACAAAGTTAACATAGTTACTAATTCATTTATTATTATTGTTTATTAACTATGTTCTAGTCTAACTAACGACAAAAACAACCCTTTTTATGTTTTTTCTTGTTTTAAAATTCAAAATCCTATAAAAGCTATTTACTATAATTATTGTATATTTTGTCCACGCTATTTTAAAAAGGAAAACTGACACATTTCAATTCACCAGGGAACTTGTTAATATTTTATTTTGAATAGATGTTGCAAAATTAGGTTCAAAATACGTGAATTTGCACATCTCTTCTTATTTGGGTTATTCATGTTCCCTCTAAATTTCAAATAATGTCGTTTATTGAAAAAAAAAGGCAAAAATGACAAATCTACAATAATCAAATAAAACCATAAACAATATCCAACACAAAGAAGATTGTTATTATTTTAACCAAAACTGCACAATTACAATTCAACACTCAATTTCTATGAATGTGTAATAAAACTACCAATCTAACAATAGTTTTGGGATTGATTTCTAAACCCAAGGTGTTTACAACAACCATGGTAAATCTGAAACACAATTGCAGGCTATACAATGATACTACTGTGAACCTGTGCTGCGCACACGAGCTTTTGCTATACGATGCACTTACAACTGTCACTGAATTTATTCATTGCAATAATATTACATGACTTAAGATAACTTTCTTTTCTATACGATAAGTGCATTGTAAAAGCTTAATTGTATTAATAACTCAAACCAGTGTATTAGCCTTTAATAGTATTATTAAACTAAAAGCAACCGAAAATATGTAGCAGTAGAATATGCCTATGGAACAAACAACGCTTATATATGGCAGTACAAAAGATCATAGGTGTACTCAATTGCATGGACAAATATAACATCAATGTTTTGTTTGGTAAAATATGAGACCTTTGAGGATTTATAACCATAATAGTTTGGATCGTTTTGTGCCTACCAGTGTAGATCCTATATATATAATATATCTTTGACATTAACTTATAAGATGAACAAGAGTTTGCTTTGAATAGTCACAATGCATGACAAATACATATTTATGATTAGATAGGCGTCATACTACAATAACCTTTGCTACCACAAATTAACAAAAAGAACAAATTATAATTTTCAGCTTGCCGTAGTTACATATGGCAACATGTAGAAACTTACAAATTCACACCAGACATGGAAGAAAAAAACAATTACATGTAAAAGTGAACCATTGTTATATAATATGCCTCATATGTACATGCAATTTTTTTGGGACAGATAACATGCTTCATATCTAAACAAATTAATGATCAAAAGATCACACATAGAAGTATAAAAAGAGAGCCTAGAATGTTTTAGAAAATAATAATTAAATAAAAGAATTGGCTGCAAATGACGTTAGATTTAAACTACCACTTAGCATCCTTTGAAGCAGATAAATTATATTGGATCTTAAATCTCAATGCTAGCATTAACAGTGCTTGAGATCACAATAGTCTTTCATTCTCCTTCAGTTTGTGCATAAAGATGAAAATTGCAGCATATGTATAACCTGCAAAGAAATGCATAAAAATGAAAATCGCAGCATATGTATAACTTTCAAAAAAAAACTTAATCAAAGAAAAAATAACATGACTGGAAATATCTGCTAATGTGAAATGAATTTATCCTAATGGTGAGATAGAACTTTAATTTTAACAAAGAATCTATATGATTTTTCGAATTTATGCATATATTTGCAGACAATTTTATTAGATTTAGATGTGTAGAAGACACAAGGAACAAACTAAAATAGTAGCGTAAATATTATGTAAAAACCCAGAAATTTGAACACTTTATCTTCGAATATCGTAATTATTTGGAATATTGTTATATGGTATAAATATGATTTTATAACCTTTTTGAACATCATTTAATTAGTAATCAATGATCCTAGACTCGTTTTGGGAAAAATGTTTACAAAAATATATGTTTTGGAAAAATATTGACAAAATGACCGAAAATGGTTTTATCAAAAATGACTATTTTCTCAATAAAAGTTGTTGAAAATTTTAGTGAATGTCTAATTAATAATTAGGAAAGTAATTAGCAAATAAAAATATTTTTCATATTTATGGCTAACTATTTTGATGATGTCATCATTTTAAAAAATAAGCATTTAAGGAAAGTTTTGTATTTCGGGTATTTAAATATTTAAATAAGTGTTTTATAATTTAAAGTTGCTTGTTTTAATTATTTAAATAAGGTAAGGAATTTATTTTCAAGATTTGTTTACTTAAATAAATCATTTGATAAAGAACTAAAGATATGACTATGGTTCAACTTTCAGATTTACAACCTATCGTTGAACTGAAGTTATTTCATATCGTTGCAGCATTGGTTGATACAGACATACCCATGCGTATACATAAGTATACAAGTATAAGTATATTCATAATTAGTCACATCAAAGGTTTAGAAAATATCTTAAGTGTATGCATATAAGCTCTTTATATGTATACAAATGGAAGCTTAATCCTTAAGCTTTGAAAAAGCAAACTTACAATCATCTTATACACATCTCACATCACCTTCCACACACATCTTATTGCACATTAATGCATTAGGTTTTTAAGAGTATTCTGGTCTTTTCCTATTCACATTCCTAAGGCTATATAAAGGGAGGCATACCCTTAGGAATATCAAAACACAATTTTTTTCTTCTTCTTCTTAATCTATATTTATGGCTTCTTCGTGAGTAATGGAGGTGGAGGAGAGGCCTTGGTTTGGTTTGGAAGTGCTAAAGATTGGATCTTTAGGCCAGTGGTAACGAAAGGAAGTGGTTCTTTTGTTCTTATGGTTTTGTGCTTGGTTAGGTATGGATCTAAGTGAGTTACCTTACTATCACTTAGCCATAAATTGTTTATATATGTGTTATGTTTGAAGTGTAAAGTTAAAGTGACATTAACTAAGTAAAGTTATTACTTTATAACCCTCTTTCTTTTGAAATAAAATGACAACTTTATATTATGTAGCATATCTTCTATTGCCTTCTGAAACATGTCTCGCTAATTGCTTAATTTGAAAGTAATCTAAAGAGCATAACTCTAATAAGCTGATGAGAAATCTTATCTGTTTCTGAGATTCGGTTTGAGGTGCTTAAACTAAGGAGATGTTCAGGAGCAACCAGTGCCCTGGCTCACCTGGCCTCATCGCGGACGAGGAATAGTTAAGTTGATAATGTCGGAAATGAATTAAGAATATGAATAATGATAAATGTTGTTTTATTTCTTGATTGTCATTTATCGTTGGTTATTATAGTTTGATTGATTGTGTGATTTACGCTCAACCAGTTTATAAGCAAGTATGCTTTTATATTTTATCATTGGGTTGGGTAGAAAATATTTTTTCATTTAACGCCTTGTGATCTATTTCACGATTTGATTGAAAGGTGTTTGACGACAATATTGATTCATTTAATTTATGAACGTAGATTGAAATGAATGATTTTGAAAGACTGTTTTCATAAAACAATATGAAATGAAATGTTTGATTTCAGAGAAGTACAAAATATTTGGAAATAAATATTTGGAAGACAATAAATGGTTTATAAAAAATGTTTTATAAATTAAGAGAATCTCGATGGCTAAATTCTCGTTGTTTAATATGGTTTAGAAAGACAACACTATGATTTGAAGATATTTGCGATTATTATTGTGAAATGATTTATCACTTCGGGATACTAAATGATTTGTTGTGTTACCGAGATTCGAGTAACCCTTGACTAAAAACTGGGTATGGGGTTTGGAAGACCCTTGAAGGTAGTCTTCTCTGGCATGTTTGAGAGATGGTATTATTTATTTATGGAGGTGGCTAGTAGCCAGTAGCCTTGTTATCGGGAGAAACCTCCCGATCTGGTGGCATATATATTGATATGCTTGTATTGTAGACACTTGAGATTTACGTAAATGATTTCTTTTTAAATCCCAAAGTGAAGTATGATTTCATATAAACGGAATATATTATTTCAAGGACTTGAAATGAAATTGGGATTGTAAGATCGAAGAGATTATTTTCGAAAGAATGGATTACGAAAATAATAAAGTTGATTAAATTTGATAAATCAAAATTTAAAGATTAAGCTAAAGGGTTGTTTGGGAATTACATTGTTGTTTGTGCATCGTAGGCTCGATAAGTCCTATTTGTAAATAGGAGAACTACGTTGGCTTGATCCTGTATCTAATTGGGTACCTAATTAGATAAGGGTACGTAGGCATTCACAAGTGGTAGTGATGCAGACTCTTGAATAACATAAATCTTTTCTGTTTGTTGTTTGATACTTATCGATTATTGTTATATCTTTTTTGCTTACTATATTATTCTGCATTTGACTTGTTTGATGAGTTTGGAAGAGTGACTATTGCTATATATCTCATCAGAGCGGCGCAACGATATATTTATTTATTTAAGTTTTCTTCTAATATAGCACACCTAGTGTAATAAAAGTTCTCAGATAGTTTGTTAATCAAAAATTGTATCCTATACATTTAGAAGTGTCGAATATTTATCAAATACTATGTAGTAAGTTGGTAGTTTCCATTAGTAGTTTTAGAGCAGACGGATATTTCCGCAATTTTGACTATTCCAAAAAATCTGGGTCGTTACATTTGGTATCAGAGCTTAGGTTAGGTGCCTAAAGAAAGTTCATCTAGGTTAGTAATTCAACCTAGGAATTTTAAAATGAAACTACCTTAGTTTGATAAATATAAACGGATAGGATAAGGCACCTTACCTCTGACCGGGTATATGAGTTGAATTATCTTTGGAGTGCTTAACTTAACTTGATTGTTTGATTTTGGTTACATTTTCCCGTTCTTGCAATTTTGAGGACGAAATATTTTAAGTGGGGGAGAATGTAAAAAGCCAGAAATTTGAACACTTTATCTTCGAATATCGTAATTCTTTGGAATATTGATATATGGTATAAGTATGATTTTATAACCTTGTTAAACATCATTTAATCAGTAATCAATGATCCTAGACTCATTTTTGGAAAAATGTTTACAAAAATATATTTTTTGACAAAATATTGATAAAATGACCGAAAATGGTTTTATCGATAAATGGTTATTTTCCCAATAAAATTTGTTGAAAATTTTAGTGGATGTCTAATTAATAATTAGGAAAGTAATTAGCAAATTAAAATATTTTTCACATTTATGGCTAACTATTTTGATGATGTCATCATTTTAAAAAATGAGCATTTAAGGAAAGTTTTGTATTTTGGATATTTAAATATTTAAATAAGTGTTTTGTAATTTAAATGTGCTTTTTTAATTATTTAAATAAGGTAAGGAATTCATTTTCAAGATTGGTTTACTTAAATAAATCATTTAATAAATAACTGAAGATATGACTATGGTTCAACTTTCAGATTTACAACCTATCGTTGAACAGAAGTTATTTCATATCGTTGCAAAATTGGTTGATACAAACGTACCCATGCATATACATAAGTATACAAGTATAAGTATATTCATAATTAGTCACATCAGAGGTTTAGAAAATATCCTAAGTGTATGCATATAAGCTCTTTATATGTACACAAATGGAAGCTTAATCCTTAAGCTTTGAAAATCAAACTTACCATCATCTTACACACATCTCACATCACCTTACACACACATCTTATTCCACATTAATGCATTAGGTTTTTAAAGGCATTTTGGTCTTTTCCCATTCACATTCCTAAGGCTATATAAAGGGAGGCATACCCTTAGGAATATCAACACACAATTTCTTTTCTTCTTCTTCTTAAGTTATATTAATGGCTTCTTCGTGAGTAATGGCGGTGGAGGAGGAGGAGAGGCATTAGCTTGGTTTGGAAGTGCTAAAGATTAGATCTTTTGGCTAGTGGTAATGGAAGGAAGTGGTTCTTTTGTTCTTATGGTTTTGTGTTTCGTTAGGTATGGATCTAAGTGAGTTACCTCACTATGTCTTAGTCATAAATGGTTTATATATGTGTAATGTTTGAAGTATAAAGTTAAAGTGACATTAACTAAGTGAAGTTATTAACTTTATACCCTCTTTCTTTTAAAAGAAAATGACAACTTTACATTAAATAGCATATCTTATATTGCCCTCTTAAACATGTCTCTCTAATTGCTTAATTGAAAAGTAATCAAAAGAGCATAACTCTAATAAGCCGATGAGTAAGCTTATCTGTTTCTGAGATTTGGTTCGAGGTGCTTAAACTAAGGAGATGTTCAGGAGCAAGCAGTGCCCTGACTCACCTGGCCTCATCGCGGACGAGGAATAGTTAAGTTGATAATGTCAGAAATGAATTAAGAATATGAATAATGATAAATGTTGTTTTGTTTATTGATTATCATTTATCGTTGGTTATTATTGTTTAATTGTGCAACGACCCAGATTTTCAGAACCAATTTAAAAATTTTATTTTAGTTATTTTAATGTATTTTGATTATTCAAAATAATTTATTTTAAATAATACCGACTATAAATTTATTGTAAACGTAGTTAGATTATATAAATTTATTTTAATTATAAAATGAGTTTGAAATGGCGCGGTAGTTTGAAAATTCGATTTTAAATTTGAAACGAATATATAGAATTCAGTATAAATCAGATTTCAGTAAAATCAGAAACAGTTGAATCTGTTTAATTATATCTTTCTAATGAATGTGAAAAACTGAGATTTTATAATATAAATTGAAAGTTATGTCCAATGTAAAATTTAAAATAGTCGCTATGGAATTTAATTATATTTTAAATAATATATGGCCCTTAAAAATAGCCATTTTTCAAACGACCTCCGTTTTCGACGAAACCACTTTTGTTGGATTCAGAATGTCAAATTATTGCTAGATTCTAATTTTCATAATTTTTGGATTTAATGTATGAGCGTGGTGAATTTAAATGTGTTTTGACAGTTTCAGTTTGAATTAGATCGACCAGAAAATGGTCATTTTTCAAACGGTCTCCAAATTCGATGAAATTATTTTTGTTACGACTGTATAGTCAAAACATAGCTAGAAATAATTTTTCTGGAATTTTTGGAGTGAGCATGTGGCCCCGGTAAATTAAAATGTGCGTTTAAATTCAATATATATTAATTTATATTTTAATTCTGATAAAAACTATTCAAAACAGTCGAATTGGCTTATGAAACACATCCCATTATGTCCGGAATGGGGCTATTACGCTAGGGGCGACAGTTGTTGGGTTTGATTTGGAGTTCGTATGAAAAAGTGTATTTTTGGAATTTAATAAAATAAAAATATATTTTCTATAAATACCCGGCCAATCGGATTCTTTCCTCAAAAACCCTAACTCTTCAGCGCCCCTCAAACGATATCGAGGGCGGACGTCTTCTAGAATTCTTCCCCTTCAAACTCCAAATCCGTGCAATGAATGTCGAGACTTCCTAAAGCAATAATGAAGAGCTACGTGAGCTCTTTACAATCAACGGTGGATCGAAAATAGGGGAGTAATTCGTGAGATTTTGGGGTCCAAAGGAGTCTCCGTCAAGCTCAATTTTGAGCTCCGTGGGTGGTTCGAGTTCGTCAGCGCCGTGGGGGGAAGGTGGCGCTCACGGAGGTCGACAGAATGGTGGCAGGCGATTGGGGGTTAGCAGCTCCATTGGCGCGCCATTCGCAACACTACTTTGAACAGTGCTTCGATTTCCATAAACGAGGATGACGATGGATCCGTTGTGACCGTGGAGTTGAGAGCTTCACAACGAGACTGGTTGGGCCAAGTTTGGAGCTAGTTACAAATTTAGGCAAATTCAAACCCAAACTATACTGAAACCATCAGTTAAAGACTGACGGAGTGGAACACAATGTGAGAACTCCTTCTCACTCAAACTATTTACAATTAAATATATCCTAGGTTGCAGATGGGGCTTAGTAGCCCCTAGCACTATTTGTTGTACAAACCATGGATGATTTGTGTGATTTGATTGTGGTTGTGAAATTGATTGTATTGTGATTAAAAATATTCATGTGTTGAAATAAATATTCATTTACAGATCGGACGATTTGTTTATGTACACCCATTTAACTGACATTGATTGGAAGGATAAATTTTACACATCGCCCAACAACACAAATAAAATATGTGTTTGTTGATTGGAACCCCACATGGGTATTGGGATGATATTTGACGTACACTAATCCCAATTATTTAGCTGTATGTCAATCGATGGGTTGACAGACTGTATAAGCGTTATTTATTTTAATGCTTATAAAGTGGTAAAATGCACTCTGGATGTTGTATGAATTTTTGATGATTGTTTACCATTATCGTTGTATACATGCGACGTATGAAATCTATATAACTGAAATTATATGGAAACTGATTGAGTCCGATTCCAATTTAGAATTAACGAATATTTTTAAGTAATTCCAGTGTATAATCAAAATCAGATATTTTGAAAATATTATCATTTTAATATTATAATGATAAGAAATATTCAATTTTGATTTGAAAATTGAAATGAAGTAGAAATTGTTTTAAAATGAATTTAAAACGAATTTATTAAGAAATATTCAATTTTGATTTAAAAATTGAAATGAAGTTCAAATCGTTTTGAAATGAATTTATAAACGAATTTATAAAATACGTTTTAAATGGAAATCGATGAAATATATATAATATTATATATATATATATTTGTGTATATATATTAATGGCTTGAATAGAACGCGTCGCGCTACGATCGTTCATGAATTTCAACCATTAACTTCGAATGTACATTACGAGAGATCCGACCGTCGGATTCTTGTAAAACTAGAACCATTGGGTTCGTATCTAAAAGAGCTTTCCAATGAATATAAGAGATTTGAAATCTAATAGTTGGATTTGGAGATACGTCCAAATCAAATTGGGAAAAGGTTGCTATGGATGCAATTCGGTGGCCATTATAGGAAACCGGTTGTACAGGCCTTGATGAAATTATTAAAAATATTAATAATTTGTGTAAAAATAAAATAAATGAGTTGACAAGAATTTGGATGAAAAATTCCACGTTTGTAAAGATAAAAATATTTTTTTATCGGAATGAACTAGTTATTAACTAGAATGATAACCCAATGGTTTTAAATAAATAAATTGGATTTGAAATGGTTTTGATTTAATCAGAATTTCCAATATATATGAATTGGAATGGATTTGAATGGGAATTATCTTCGGATATTTCGATATTGGATCCCGTGATTATACGGATATTGTTGAGGAATTTGGAAGATATATATATATATCGTTATTCCCAATACGATATTTGTTGATTTGAGAATTTGATATTGAATATAAGCCGATACAGTTTCTATTTAAAGCCTTGTATTTAATATCGAATTGGATTTTGGGTATGTCATGAATGATGTCTTAAATAACACTGTTCTAAACCCCGTGGTGAAAAGAATAAATCTTTTAATCAAGATTATTAGATTTTCCAGTTATATTTAGTAATTGGAATAAAATGGAAAGTGAATTTGGGTTTATCGTGAAATGTGTTTTAAATGACATTAGTTTTTTAACCCAGTTAAAGATAAGACTAATTTCTTAACTTTGAATAATCATTAATCAATAATTTTTGAGATTAAAACTGAATTAGAGTTTTAATGAATCTTTAATTAGATTGGAATGTGAATGGGTTAATTAAATTTATCGAATTCATGAAATGATCGAGAATGGAGTACCACCAATTTTACTCCAGGCGATAGTTAAATCTTTAATTAGATTTGAACGTGAAATGGTAATTAAATTTATCGATAACACCGTGGGTGCTAGATATGGGGTACTGTGACGATTTATCGCTATTTTTATTTATTTTAAAATAGCCAATTTATTCAAAACGACGCTTCAGGCCATAACGCGGCCGTGGCGCTGTTTTTCTTCAGATTTGATTTGTACATATCTGAAAATCTAACCGTTGGATCTTCACAAAATTCACATCATTAGAAAGATCTTTTCAAAACGAATCCAACGGTTCCAGTTTCGGGAAAATTCGACGGTCGGATCTCCCGGTATAATCGTTTGAAGTTTCGATTTCAAAATACGAACTGCAGCGTTGTTATTCGATTAAATATAATTATATATATATATATATATAATCGATTCTGGCGCTGTTTTTCTTCAGATTTGAATTAAACATTCCAGACAATCCAACCGTTGGATCTTTACAAAGTTGGTGCCGTTGGAAAGATATTTCCAAAGCGGACCCAACGGTTGTGATTTCAGGAAATCCGATGGTCGGATCTCCCGCTCTAATCGTTTGAAACCACGGTTTCAAAATACGAACTGCAGCTTCGTTATTCAATATATTTCAATTCTATTTATATATATATATATATATCGATTCTTCGATTTCAAAACTATTTGATTTTCATTCATTTGATAAAAATGATATTTTTATCCAACTGTTTTCTATTTCAACACTTCACTATTTTTAACAATTCATGTATATACTAAAAAGGTGATTTTTAATATTTAAAACACGAATACCATTCATCACATGAATTTCAATTCAACGAATGAATATCGATTCAACACATGAAGGTTTCTTATAGTTTGTATATATAGATAAAAACTTGATTTTTATATTTAAAACACGAATACCATTCAACGCATGAATTTCAATTCAACGAATGAATATCGATTCAACACATGAAGGTTTTCTATTCAAGGAATAAATATAGTTTCAACAAATGAAAATAATTCTAACACATGAATATTATTCAAAATTTCGGCAGCATAACGGCAGGGTAGTTAAAACTGGGACCGTCCCTAGTACGGCTCCTCGCTCTACCTTAAAATCTCGCTTTTTTTGACAATGGGGATTCATGCATCTAGTTCGCATGCAGGCGACATGTATATTTATTTCATTTCCACAAACTAATCCTATGTGGTTTCAACCAAATATTTCCCAACCACAAACGGGTATTTTTCAATTACAGTCAATCAATATCAACCACAAACAATTCCAATCAACCATTCGCTATCAATCAATTTTCACACCAATCACAACCAATAAATATCGTCCATGGTTTGTGGACGAGGGGCGTATATATATATATTTATATATAGCATTTCACTTCTATTTCAACATATATATAATTTTTACAACGCATATACAACTTATACATCGAACGTACAACTTATACAACGCTTATACAAGAGGTGTACAACGCTTATATAACTCATACATCGATTATATAATTTATACATCGTCGTTTTCCATATCGTTTATAAATTAGAAATCTTACATTGGGTTCCACTCCACCAAAAATAGCAGAAGGCTCAGAAAAATAAGCGGTCTCTTCTAAAATATAGAAGACGTCCTCACGGTCCCGATGTCTCTTGTTTCACTGAATTTCGACAAGAAACCAAAAAGATATGATTTTTCAACGTTTGCAACACTTTAAAGTGTTTAAATCATATACAGGAATCACCTTTATCGTTGTTTCAGACAAGGGTTCCGATCTTTCGTGAAATTTGAGCGATATTGGGATGATCGGAGGTGAGGACGTGGAAGAGGGGAGTGAGGCACTGCTGTCGATGGTGGTGCGGTCATGTATGGTGGCCGGATCTGGCGGCGGCGACGCTGGGAAGTGGCTCACTTTCCGGGCTCAATTCAGGCAGTGGAGGTGACGAGAAGGGTGGTGGTTGGGTTGGATTTGAAGAGGAGGAGGAGGCGCGTCGAGGGGATGTGGTGGCGGTCGTTGGTGATGGCCGTGGCGGCGGCAAAAGAGGAGAGAAGGGAAGAAGGGGGGCGCCGTCGGGTTACAGAGGGCATCGGGGAAGAGAGAGAGAGAGTGAGGGCTAATGATGTTTTTATTTTATTTAATAATTTTTAAATTCTCTAAAATACCCCTTTCACACACGAACCCCAATGCAAACCCAACGACTGTCGTCCCTAGCATTTTACCCCTATTCCGAACACAATGGGATATGTTTCGAACGCCCATTCGAATGTTTCAGTCAGATTTCATTCAAATTAAAATATAAAACATTCAATATTTAATTTGAACGTACATTTCAATTTGCCGGGGCCACATACTAATTCTAAAAATTCCTGAAAAATAAATCTAGCTATGTTTTGACGATACGGTCCCAACAAAACTGATTTCGTCGAATTCTGAGATCGTTTGTAAAATGACCCTTTTCTGGTCGATCCAATTTAACTATAATTGACCAAAACACATTTTCCTTTGCGACGCTCACATACTAGCTTCAAAAATTATGAAATTTGAAACTTAGCAATAGTTTGACATCCCGGATCCAACAAAAGTGGTTTCGTCGAATTCCGAGGTCATATGCAAAATGTCTATTTTCAAGGGCGATATAAATTATATAGCGACCTTTCTGAAAATTCATTTGGCCATAATTTTTGATTCCCGTTATGAAACTTCAATTTTTCAGATTCGTTAGAAAGATATTCACTAACAGATTTAAATATTTTTGGTTTCACTAAAATACGTTTCATTTTGCACCCGGTACAGTCAGGCGAAGTTTGAATTCCATTTTTGAAACTGCAGTGCCATTTCAGGCCATGTTTATAATTTATAATAATTATATTTATTTTCAAACTTCAATTCGAACCTATTTTTCATCACTATTATTTAAAATATTTATTTTAAATATTTAAAATCCACTGTTTTAGCCAATTTAAATTTTTTAAACTAGTTCAGATTTTCCGGGTTATTACAGGTACTACCAGTTTTATAAACCTTAATTTGGTTTAGAATTGTTAAAGGATAAGATAAAGTCTTTTGAAACCGATATCAAAAGGAAGATTAAAAAGAAAATTTAAAAGAATTTATCTTTGATAAAATTAATGGCAACCATTCCTTAATGATAAGAATAGTTGAATAAAAGAATATTCTAGATTGGAATGAGGCGTATGTTGTGTTTTTATAGCACTTGTTTATATGATACACGAGTTATTTAGAAAGACCGAGTTTATCCCATTCTGAATAATTGATACGACGATAAGTCGACGTTGAAGACTGGAGATCTTCACATCGTTTGGATGATTGTTGATGTCTTAATTGGGAGGCATCCAAAGACAAGGTAATAAGTGGTGATCGTCCAGACGTACTTGGAGATCGACCGGATATGCGAGGACCTCTCTCCTTTATTGGACATATAGGACGAGGAATAAGGTGCTTCCAGTTTCGTTCAGACCCAGAACGGACTTGCAAATGGATGGTATGTATGACATTATATTCCTTTATACTGTGTTCATTGATCTCTGCTAAATATATATCTGTTTGGTGGCGGAGTCTCTTACTTAATACCCTTCTCTGAGACGTATGAGCTTAGAGGTTATATATTGGTAGAAATCAGTGGTACGGTATGGATTGAGAGCGTGGCATGATGAGTGGCATGTGATCAAGGTTTTTTTTTGAAAAGCAGGGCCTTGTGGTTGATGATCAAAGCATGGCTTTAAATAGCATAACTTGTGTATAGCGTTAATTCGCGAGCCTTACACCCCGGTGTGAACCAGAAACAGGAGAGGACCCCACGGAGGACATGCGTTTCTTTCTAGCTAGGAGTGGTGTCATGGTTTGGAGCCCAGACATTTTACTCATATGGATGTTGCATATCATTTGACGGATAGCGAGGCGGCTCGGATATATCGGTCACTACGGGGCCGATGGATGATTTGGTTGACATACTGACCATTACACCCCATAGGGCAGGGAAACATATTGTTCAGGAATTATTAATCCACTAACGTAAGTGTGGACCGGCCCTGATGCTCCAAGGGTCGATGCGTTTTGACCCTGAGACATGGTAGGCTAGATTGTCTCGAATTTGGTAAGGATGATCCCTTGCCTTGGTTAATGATGGAATCCAACTTCCAATACGACATCATGCAGCTTTAATTGTAGAACTAATATGGTGACATGGTATATGGTACCCATGCCGTCTATGATTGATACATTTATATTTGAATTAGTTTTAACACTATACACTTATAATAGTATCAAATGATTTGTTTTTAAAACGTACCAATCATGCTCAGATATTATAAGGTAAAACTCTATCCTCCGGCTTGCGTTGCATTATGTGATGGAGCCTAAGTCTTATAATATCTTCATTTTCTTTAATTAGCATTGCGCTATTTGTTTTATGCACTGGTATTCTTGGGGGTAAACCCGTTCCATGTTATACGGCGTGGTCCCTTGATTTATCTAACTTTAAAATCAAGCTAATAACTATTTTAGTTCTCACACTAGCCACATGACGGACTCAGAGTTTATTGTTTTAAACCTAAACTTTGGGTGCCCCTATTTTCCACACGGGCAGCTAGTAGTTTTGGTATTTGCAGATATTATTTTCATAGGATCCTAGATTTACAGCTGAAGCTATATTCAGAAAGCTCTATATCCGTGTATTTCTTACTATTGTGTTATATATTATTTTTCCGCTGCTTTGTAATTTAAATCTCTGATATTTTTCTGCTGTATATTATTCATTTATACTCTGATATCTTGTACTCTGATGTAATTGTTGTAATAAAAACGAAGTGTTCTATCGTTTTCGTTTTGATTTGTCGTGTCCTCAACTCAATCCGGGCTTCTTCAGCCTCTTCGGAGATAGAGGAATTTCGGGTCGTTTTAGATTGATTGTGTGATTTACGCTCAAGCAGTTTATGAGCAAGTATGCTTTTATATTTATCACTGGGTTGGGTAGAAAATATTTGTCCATTTAACGCCTTGTGATTTATTTCACGATTTGACTGAAAGGTGTTTGATGCAATATTAATTCATTTAATTTATGAACGTAAATTGAAATGTACGATTTGAAAGATTGTTTTCATAAAATAATATGAAATGAAATGTTTGATTTCATAGAAGTAGAAAATAATTGGAAATAAATATTTGGAAGATAATAAATGGTTTATAAAAAGATGTTTTATAAACGAAGAGAATCTCAATGGCTAAAATCCCGTTGTTTAAAATGATTTAGAAAGACAACACTTTGATTTGAAGATATTTGTAACTATTACTGTGAAATGATTTATCACTTCGGGGTACTAAATGATTTGTTGTGTTACCGAGAATCCGGTAACCCATGACAAAAAACTGGGTATGGGGTTTAGAAGACCCTTGAAGGTTGTCTGCTCTGGAATGTTTGAGAGACGGTATTATTTATTTATGGAGGTGGCTAGTACCCAGTGGCCTTGTTATTGGGAGAAACCTCCCGATCTGGTGGCATATATATTGATATGCTTGTATTGTAGATATTTGAGATTTACGCAAGTGATTTGTTTTTAAATCCCGAGTGAAGTATGATTTGATATAAAAGGAATATATTATTTCAAGGACTTGAAATGAAATTGGGATTGTAAGATCGAAGAGACTATTTTCAAACGAATGGATTACGAAAATAATAAAGTTGATTAGATTTGATAAATCTAAATTTAACGATTAAGCTAAAGGGTAGTTTGGGAATTACATTGTTGTTTGTGCATCGTAGGCTCGATGAGTCCTATTTGTAAATAGGAGAACTACGTTGGCTTGATCCTGTTTCTAATTGGGTACCCAATTAGATAAGGGTATGGAGGCAGTCACAAGTGGTAGTGATGCAGCCTCTTAAATAACATAACCCTTTTCTTTTTGTTGTTTGATATTTATTGATTATTGGTATATCTTTTCTGCTTACTATATTATTCCGCATTTGACTTGTTTGATGAGTTTGGAAAAGTGACTATTGATGTCTATCTCATCAGAGTGGTGCAACGATAGGTTTATTTATTTAAGTTTTCTTGTAATATAGCACATCTAGTGTAATAAAAGTTCTCTGATAGTTTGTTATCAAAAATTGTATCCTATACATTTAGAAGTGTCGAATATTTATCAAGTATTATGTAGTAAGTTGGTAGTTTCCATTAGTAGTTTTAGAGCAGACAGATATTTCAGCAATTTTGACTATTCTGAAAAATCTGGGTCGTTACATTTGGTATCAGAGCTTAGGTTAGGTGCCTAAGGAAAGTTCATCTAGGTTAGTAATTCAACCTAGGAATTTTAAAATGAAACTACCTTAGTTTGATAAATATAAATTGATAGGATAAGGCACCGTACCTCCGACCAGGGATATAGGTTGAATTATCTTTGGTGTGCTTAACTTAACTTGATTGTTTGATTTTGGTTACATTTTCCTGTTCTTGCAATTTTGAGGACGAAATATTTTAAGTGGATGAGAATGTAAAAACCCAGAAATTTGAACACTTTATCTTCGACTATCGTAATTGTTTGGTATATTGTCATATGGTATAAATATGATTTTATAACCTTGTTAAACATCATTTAATTATTAATCAATGATCATAGACTCGTTTTTGGAAAAATGTTTACAAAAATATATTTTTTGGAAAAATAATGATAAAATGACTGAAAATGGTTTTATTGATAAATGGCTATATTCTCAATAAAATTTGTTGAAAATTTTAGTGAATGTCTAATTAATAGATAGGAAAGCAATTAGCAAATAAAAATATTTTTCATATTTATGCTAACTATTTTGATGATGTCATCATTTTAAAAAATGAGCATTTAAGGAAAGTTTTGTATTTTGGGTATTTAAATATTTAAATAAGTATTTTGTAATTTAAATGTGCTTGTTTAATTATTTAAATAAGGTAAGGAGTTTATTTTCAAGAATGGTTTACTTAAATAAATCATTTGATAAAGATCTAAAGATATGACTATGGTTCAACTTTCAGATTTACAACCTATCGTTGAACATAAGTTATTTAATATCGTTGCAACATTGGTTTATACATACGTACCTGTGCATATACATAAGTATACAAGTATAAGTATATTCATAATTAGTCACATCAAATGTTTAGAAAATATCTTAAGTGTATGCATATAAGAACTTTATATGTATACAAATGGAAGCTTAATCCTTAAGCTTTGAAAAGGCGAACTTACCATCATCTTACACACATCTCACATCACCTTACACAAACATCTTATTGCACATTAATACATTAAGTTTTTAAGAGCATTTTGGTCTTTTCCCATTCACATTCCAAAGGCTATATAAAGGGAGGCATACCCTTAGGAATATTAATACACAATTTATTTTCTTCTTCTTCTTCTTCTTAAGCTATATTAATGGCTTCTTCATGAGTAATGGTGGTGGAGGAGGAGGAGGAGAGGCATTGGCTTGTTTGGAAGTGCTAAAGATTGGATCTTTAGGCTAGTGGTAATGAAAGGAAGCGGTTCTTTTGTTCTTATGGTTTTGTTCTTTAGGTATGGATCTAAGTGAGTTACCACACTGTCTCTTAGTCATAAATTGTTTATGTATGTGTTATGTTTGAAATATAAAGTTAAAGTGATACTAACTAAGTAAAGTTATTAACTTTATAACCCTTTTCTTTTGAAAGAAAATGAAAACTTTATATTATGTAGCATATCTTCTGTTGCCCTCTTAAACATGTCTCGCAAATTGCTTAATTGAAAAGTAATCTAAAGAGCATAACTCTAATCAGCCAATGAGTAAGCTTATCTGTTTCTGAGATTCAGTTCGAGGTGTTTAAACTAAGGAGATGTTCAGGAGCAACCAGTTGCCCTGGCTTACCTGGCCTCATCGCGGACGAGGAATAGTTAAATTGATAATGTCGGAAATGAATTAAGAATATGAAAAATGATAAATGTTTTTTTATTTATTGATTGTCATTTATCGTTGGTTATTATTGTTTGATTGATTGTGTGATTTACGCTCAACCAAATTATAATAAAGTATGCTTTTATATTTCTCATTGGGTTGGGTAGAAAATATTTATTCATTTAACGCCCTGTGATCTATTTCACGATTTGACTGAAAGGTGTTTGACGACAATATTGATTCATTTAATTTATGAACGTAAATTGAAATGAAAGATTTTGAAAGATTTTTTTCATATAACAATATGAAGTGAAATGTATGATTTCAAAGAAGTAGAAAATATTTGGAAATAAATATTTGGAAGATAATAAATGGTTTATAAAAAGATGTTTTATAAACGAAAAGAATCTTGATGGCTAAAATCCCGTTGTTTAAAATGATATAGAAAGACAACACTATGATTTAAAGATATTTGTGATTATTATTGTGAAATGATTTATCACTTCGGGATACTAAATGATTTGTTGTGTTACCGAGATTCGGGTAACCCGTGACTAAAAACTGGGTATGGGGTTTAAAAGACCCTTGAAGGTAGACTTCTCTAGAATGTTTGAGAGACAATATTATTTATTTATGGAGGTGGCTAGTACCCAGTGGCCTTGTTATCGGGAGAAACCTCCCGATCTGTTGGCATATATATTGATATGCTTATATTGTAGATATTTGAGATTTACGTAAGTGATTTGTTTTTAAGTCCCGAAGTGAAGTACGATTTGATATAAAAGGAATATATTATTTCAAGGACTTGAAATGAAATTGGGATTGTAAGATTTAATAGATTATTTTCGAAAGAATGGATTGCGAAAATAATAAAGTTGATTAGATTTGATAAATATAAATTTAAAGATTAAGCTAAAGGGTAGTTTGGGAATTACATTGTTGTTTGTGCATTGTAGGCTTGATGAGTCCTATTTGTAAATAGGAGAACTACGTTAGTTTGATCCTGTATCTAACTGGGGACCCAATTAGATAAGGGTACGTAGGTAGTCACAGGTGGTAGTGATGCAGCCCGTTAAATAACTTAACCCTTTTCTGTTTGTTTTTTGATATTTATCGATTAGTGGTATATCTTTTCTGCTTACTATATTATTCTGCATTTGACTTGTTTGATGAGTTTGGAAGAGTGACTATTGCTGTCTATCTCATCAGAGTGGTGCAACGATAGATTTATTTATTTAAGTTTTCTTGTAATATAGCACACCTAGTGTAATAAAAGTTCTCTGATAGTTTGTTAATCAAAAATTGTATCCTATACATCTAGAAGTATGGAATATTTATCAAATACTATGTAGTAAGTTGGTAGTTTCCATTAGTAGTTTTAGAGCGGACGGATATTTCAGCAATTTTGACTATTCCGAAAAATCTGGGTAGTTACATATTAAATTAATATTTTTTCCGATATAGTAGAACATGGAAAAAAAATATGAATCGTTTCATTTAAAAGGTACAAATGATTGCAGCACTGGTGCATTTGCTATGTTATTAGCACTAAATTCGTCCAACAAACGTTTACTATGCCAATCCGAAGTTTGCATAATTATGATACTCTTACATATATATAGCTAAAGAACAAAATTCTTATGATGAAAGAATTGATGCTAAATAAAAAAAATCAAACAACACAATATTTCTATCCAATGATGGGTGGAAACACAATGCAGCTTTTAAGTGTAGTTACATGAAAGGCAGTATATCTGAGCCTTCATTAGTTTGCATTGTCAATTGTTAAACTTAATATGGCATATGAGTTCACTCTTCACATTATGGACCAACTGGAAGAAGTATTGATCTTTCCAACTATGAACAAAGGACCATGAATGTCATGGAAGAAATATGTTAGCTCATTAACCTATAATGTAACGACCCAAAAATCCATACCAATTTGAGCTGACTAATATCCTACACATTCAACTCAAAGTGCACGAAAATTCAGATCATTAATAGAAAGAAATAAGAGGATGAGAAAGATAAGATAGAACTAATAGAATAGAAGAAGAAGAAGAAGAACACAACTGAGCAAAATCAGAGTAAACACAAATCTCACAGCGGAACGAATAAAATGTATTATATAACATAACTTTGAAATACAAAACTTTATTGTATATACCATTATCAGAGTACAATGCATCATATCACAGCGGAAATAATCTCTAAATATTAATGGTGAAGCCTTCTGCTTTTAGCTCCTCCAAGTGTAACTGTAAAAGCCTGAAACACTTGACTGCCCGTACAAATTTGGGCACCCAAGAGTTAAGGGAAAACAAACAAAATAAACTCTGGGTCAGTCATGGGACTGGTGTGAGTAAATTCCATCCATATTGTTTAACTTTTGAAAATCCTTTGGAAAACAAAGATAATAGTAAGACCAGCCCACACATAAACATAGACGGTTTTTATCTTACTATAACCCAACATATTTGATATCAAAATCCAGTGATATTATAATAACGACTAATCAAATAAATAACCAAATAGTAGAACGTTTGCATCTCATGTTCTACATACATAGTATAAATCAAAAACTGTAGGGCGCTTATTGGAGATTGGATTCCAACTATGACAAGGTATGGGACCACCTGCCGATAGTGTATCTCTAGAGGGGAATACACTGGGTTCAAAGAACGTCTTGCAACCCGGCCCACACATGACCGACCACTCATTTCGCTTGAGTGTATCGAATGTATATCACCAACGGTTGGGCTCAAACCACCGTTTCCCGAAAAGGGACAGCATCGAATTAGATTAAAGAAGTAAAAGGAATTTCTCTAGATAGGCGATTATACACCCTAATGGGAGCGACCCACATAGCCATGCTGCCTGCCCGATTTTTGTCATTTCCCGGTTGTGAAGCATGAGGCTACATCTATCTTTTAGAACAACTGGCCACCATACACTTTGATTGTCACATCGTCAAACCCATCAAATCACTAGTTGATCTTCCCAAAAATATTACAGGTATAAAAGCTAAGAGAAACGAATTCCTCCGCCACTAGACGTAATATCTTGAAAAGATCGTATTATGCGATCGTTAGGAATACTCTGTCAAACATTCGTCCATACAAGTTGTCCTGGGACTGGACAAACAGAAAGCACCATTCTGGATCAGAACGACCCTTGCATTTCACTCCGTCTTCAATTGTCTTCAGCATAATCTAATTCGCAGCGCTTATGCCTATACGGAGTGGTTTCGGATAATATATCCAACCGGTCTCTCCGTATTGACAACAAGGGTCAAAACACTTCGATAGTCGGTTATTTAACTATCGAAGTAAACACAAACATCCATTCTAATGCATAACTAAACACCACACAACCACGACACTTTTTATTTAACATTCGTTTTTATTATTTGAATTCCCATATCTTACTAGATATCTCTCAAACCCCGTTTTAACCTTTCATACTTCTTGGGAAATGTTTCCAGTTATTATAACCTTTTATTCTCTCATGTTCCAAACAATATACGCTATTTACGTTCGAAAACATTTCCTATCTACATTGGAAAAATATTTCCAATTTCATTTTAACTACTTAATCTGCAAACATTTACTTTTTAAACCTTATTCACTTTGAATTGTGAACAGTTATTTCTTATAGCAATCTGATTTCGTTTGTCAAATAATTCTTTATTAGAAAATAAATACCATTATAACTTAACGTCGACCTCCTATTTGATTAAAACTCGTTTACCCTTCCTTTAGTTCGAAAATAACCATATATATTATTACTTCTACTTCCATTTTCGTATAATTCATTTACACTTCTTCGGGGAAAAGAATAATTATTCTCTTATCACTTGGGGTAAGTGAATCTCAAACCTTTCTAATGAATAGTGTTATGTACAATAATCACGCTTAAGCTTGATTAACAACATTAATTTATCGTTATAGTAAAACTTGCAATACGCTGTAATTTTCCTCTTTATAGCTAATCTTGACATAACAGTCACGCTTAAGCCTAGTAAACAACGTTATTTTATTCGTTATAGTTCAAAGACTTGCAATATGTTGTTATATTCCACTTCATAACTAATCTTGATAGCTCTTTCTGTTACAAAAATCTTGACATCTCTTTCTGTAACAAAAATCCACCATTCCTTGGATAATAGTGAAGCCGTTCAAGTTGGGGTATTTTAATTACATCTCAGACCTTGATCAACAACATTCTTTTCTTAGAATAGATATAAGTTCGTAACTCTAACCCCTTATTACTAAAAATATCAATTAAACCATATTTCTTGTTTTATTTTAAATATGGGTTTATGGTCGACTGTCGCTATTTTCATAATCGATATCGTTTATTTTTGAAACATAACGTTGAATTTCCATTCAACACGGTTCAAACAGTGCACAAACAGTACATATATATATTGAGGAATCCGGTTGGATTCCTCCAACCGGTTTTCCGCATCCACAGATGTCAGTCACATGAGCAATGATATATATTATTCAATCAATTTAACTGTAATATACCTAAACGACCTTCACACAACATTCAACCAATATTAAAATAAAATCATAATATTTTAAAAAGAAATCAGATTTAGTGAGTTTACTCACCTTACGCGTTAACCATTAAATAACAATTTGCGACTGTTGATAAATCTGAATGCAGCGTTTTATTTTGCTATAAATTCAAATGAGCCCCAACTTGCTCCAGAATAGCTTCATCGTGTAGCCTACGTTCACACGGACCCAACGCGACAGACCGTTCGCGAAACTGGATGTTAAACTAGTGATTTCCTGGATGACCCGCCACTCTCCACCATGACGATCGAACAACCACTCAATGTTGTTACCATACATACCATGACCAAACACTTCGGTGAACTTCACTAGAGCTCGTCCACGTAGAGCAAAGGCTATAATCATTTTTGAAACCAAATTCCACTGCAATCTCCACGCAGGCTCTACAGACTATCATAAATTCAATTATAAAAATAGTTTTGCAATTAGAAGCTCCACTCGAACCTTCCATTGGAATTCCACGTCAATCACTTCTCAAACCCCCCAGTCTCCTTAATTCTTGCCAACTTCATACCCTTTATATATGTATCATACTGCCCCTCCGTAACTGATTCTCATTTTCTATCACGTTCTTATGTATTGCTCTTCAACGTCCATTTACACAATCAGCCCGAACTCCCCATAATCAGTTGCGTTGAACTCCTCCCACTACGCTCCTACATGCTTGTAACCGCAACAATTGGACATCATCACGCATAACCATCCATTTACTACTGCAAATTCCTCTCCTTCCTTTTGCAAAAAGAAAAGTTGCTGCTCCTATACTCTACATGTTGTGTTTTCCCAACTTCATCAAAGATCATCGATGGACACGTCTACACCTCCTACCCGAAGATACACAGTTGGAAACTCTTCTCCAGTTCGTAGCTGATACAGGACCTTCCTTGCTTTGCAATATACCGCACCTGGCCACTTCATGCCGTAACTCTACACTTCACCCAAAGCCAAAACAGTCCGACTTTCTTTACAATCCAATACTTTCTACATTCAGCTTAACGTTGCCCAATCCACAAACTTGATTCCTTCCCAACGTGTACAACCATCCCGATGTGTACAACGCCGGTTTGCTTTCACCTTCCGTCCATCCTCCTTCCATGCCCACACACCACCTTTTCGAACTACTACCCCAGTAATACACAAGACTCGCACCCTCTCCTCTACATAGAATCTCCTAAACAAAGAACCATAAACCTCCGGATGGATTTCTAGTTTTGACAAAAAAGAAAAATGGCACGAGTTGCCGGAGAACAAATATAAACTTGAAGCTCTTTCGTTTAGGGTTTAGAAAGTCTTCTTCATTGAGTTTTAGTCTTGCGTTTAGATTTATATATATTTTAAAATCTCGGATGGAAACAATGGCGGCTAGCTTTGTATTGGATTTTTGTAGTGATCCCATTGATTTGTTTTGGTTTTCTGTGGAGAAAGAAGAACAGCTTGCCTCACCATTTATAGGTTAGATACCTTGGCTTCCAAGGATTTTAGGACGTAGGTCTGTTGAAAATTCACTTCATAACTGTTGTAGAAGGTGTGTTTGCATCGAAATGTCTTCAGCTGGGTTAGGGTAGGTGCACTATTTTTGATTTGAAAAGCATAGCTGTTAAGGTCTGGAGGATAGGGGAGTTGCCTTCTTCCTTAGCCTGCTCCCTAGCATACATTTTCTATTATCGCCATTGATACTTTCAATCACTGAGACCACGAAAAGTTATGCCTGCGCTGATGTTTAGTGATTTGAAATTACAGTGCATTGGCTTTAGCACTTCACAGGCAAGTATCAGTCACCAAATAGATGTACAGTGTAGTGTGCTTCTCCTATTTGTGGCTTAAGTTTTCAATGTACTATGCTGCTCAGTTTCGTGCCTGTCAAGGCAAAAGAAATATCGTGCGTTTATATTTTATTATAAATTCTTCTTTGCATTGGGTGGACCTTGTACAATAATTTGTAATGCAGATGTTGTTTAAAGTATTTTGAAAATGGTTTGAGTGTGCCAGTCTTATGTTTGGCATTAATTTATCTGAAAAGAATGATATCTTGTATATCTGTTGAATCCCTGTCACTCACCGCAAGCATAAGCATTGTAAATGCTGACATCAGTTGGCTACTTAATGTCAGTAGTATTCCTAATAGTATATGGTTGGCCTCTAACAATACTAATCAACTTCCTTCGCAACCAAGTTTTGTACACCATAGATGGGGTAGGCTTGGATAGGAACTGGTTTGATTTGATAAAACAATGTTATGCGTCTGTGTAGTGTGTAGGTAGAGAGCAGGGTAGGTCTCAGTTTCTTTGTTATGAAGTTTGGTAAGCTTTTCTGGACAGGCTATAATCAGATGTACATATACAATACATCATTTTTAGGTCTGCTATGAGTTTTTTCTTAGAGTAGTAGACACAGTGAAAAGTTTAGTTGATTCGTTAACACACTGTGGCATAATAGATGGTTTGAAAATACATCATGAAAAGATTTAGCCGATGGGATTTAAATTACAAAATATGGATACGCTGTTACATACTATTCTATTTATATACGAATAGCTATGGACAGAAATAAAATTGCCACTATGATAAGCAATATGCCAAAATCCTGAAAATATAATAATATCGGTAGGTTGACTCATATTTTGAAACCTGAAAATACTGATATAGGGTACCAAATACTCCAAATAAAAAGTTGCGTATTTAATTAATTAAAAATTATAGAAAAATTATAAAATTAAATTATTACTACGTCTCAAAAGAATCTTGTCTAAATTCGAAACTGATATCTAGTTATATCGAATAAACCGTTACGGTCGATAAACGATTCTATAGCGACTATTCGAAAATTTGAATTGGACATAATTCCCAATGTAAAATATGAAATCTTGGTTTTTCACTTCCCTTAGAAAAATACCGATCAACGAATTCCAACGTTCCTTGTTTCGCAAAAATCCGACTAATAACGGATCCTGTACACTCAGTTTAAGGTTAGAACGTTAATTTACGAACTGCCGTGATATTACGGGCTCGATTATATTTAATATATATTTTCATATGTTCAAATTCATTTTAATTACGAATTCAATATTTAAAATGATTTAAATATTCAACTATAAACTGATAAAAATGCGGTACATTACATTCCTTTGCCCTTAAAATAATTTCGTCCTAGAAATTGCTAAAATGGGGAAAATGCTACAATCTCTGTTGTAAACAGGTTAAAAATCTTTTTTGTTTACTTCATAATTTCCGTTTTCAACTGAACTGATTAATTCCAATTAAATATTAATTCCTTATTTCGAATATTTTCAAAATTCTGAAAATTTCCTAACAGCTCAAATTTTCGAAGAATTTCGCCAGCATCTCCTCTACATGGCCCAATCGGTATAACTACAACTCGCCTCTCTAGGCCTTCTCCAATCTAAAAGAAAATTAAATAGCCAAAAGGCTTGCCAACAAGACTCAGAAATCTCATGCTCAAATTATTTATACATGTACCTTTTTGTCGGGTATTCAACTTTATCTCCTCCATTTGCAATCCATTCAGCATACACAAATGCATTTCCAACTAATCTCCAGTCAGTTTATCCTTAACCAATAATTCTCTTACATCCAAGCCAGCTCCATTTCAAACTCCAATTTCAATTTCAAATCTCAAATTTTTACTCAATAATCAAATTTCACCCCCAGATTCAGTTCCATTCCAAATCTTAATTCATAACTCAACTACTTTGCCAAGTCAAATCTTTATTCCAGTACGATTTCCACTTACTTGGCTTTAATTAAACTCAAATTTTGTTTGACTTATTTAAATTCTCTGTTTATTTTCTTCATAAGTAAATTTTAAATTTCAGAATTCAAATTCCTGGGGTTTCTATTTCAAATCAGTTTGAAATTATATATATTCATTACATATCAATTCAAAATATTTGAATTTTTGATAACTCGTTTCCCTCAAATAGTTTAAAAACAAAATCCTTAGTAGTAATCCGTCACTTAGAAACTCGAAAATGAACACTAATGATGGGGCCGTCATCATCAAAATTTATTTTTCAGCCATTGAAGTGAGTTCAATACTATATTACTTTCAAAAACTTATTTTAAACACTTTATATTACATCAAAATATCTTTCACAACACTTGAAAAACAATTTCAAATCTCCCAGGATTTCAAAATTCCCTTATATTAATCCAAAATTTAATTTAAATTCAGATATAGTTCATCTGATTTCGAATATTATACTTATACGAATTTCCATTGGCTATTTACATAACCAACTCATTTATAATCTTATTTGATTATAAAAATGATCAGCATAGCCAATATACAATAATCATCTCAAGATATATACTTCTTTTATATTTTGGTAAAATTATTTCATTTACCCTCTTTTCAAAACATACTATGTCGAATTTCTCCATCCAAGCGTTTATAAATCCCTATCGACCACGTCAGCTAAACACGTCGATCTGGAATTTATATACCACTCATCAGACCAATCAACCCAATATAAAACAGTTTTTATATCAATTTACAAATACGCGCTCGTATATATACACTCAAACTAAATCTAGACTATTACTAACTCCATCTCTATTGAGTTACGCCACCGAGCCAAGTTAATCACTTAACCTTATGCTCTAATACCAACTGTAACGATCCAGAAATCCATGCCAATTTGAGCTGATGTAACGACCCATATTTTTGACCGTTCAAATCGACAATAAACCACACATGTCGACCCAAACAAATCGCCAAAACAGGCAGTTATTTGATAAAGAAGAAAAATAAAGAAAGAAGAGAAAACCAAATCACAGAATCTCACAGCGGAAGGAGAACATATAATAAAAAATAGCAGTTAAGGCAGTTGAAATGTATACATTGGTTATAACATTCAAATGAATATCAGAGTTACATATATATACAGATATAATAAGCAGCGGAAAAATACCTATATATGATAAATGTATATACAAATCTTCGTCTTCGATCTCCAAGGCACAGTCATCTTCAGTAACTGCAATGTCTGCTGACCCGAGCGTATTGCATAAAAGAAAACACAACAAACACTCGGATCAGCACTAAATCATCTCATATTAGTCAAATCAAGATACGAAATAACATCGGTATCATGGGTGCAGTAACTCAAGAGATGTTACGTGATTTTTCCCATCTCTCGAGGATCCGTTAAACTAATATCTATATAATAATACGCTATTATTATAATGTCTATTCAGTAAAGTATAAATACTGAAAATAGCATAAGCGGGATTACCATATTACCCTTACGCCGTTTATAGGCATCAACAGTCTATACAGTACCGTAAATTCACCGTACTGGTGTTATCAGAGGGCACTCCATACAAGGCAATGCTAAATCAAAATCGTATGGGCTCGATATGGATATATATGACAAGGCACTCGAGGCAATGCCCAGGGTAGGATTCTACCAATTGCGCTCCCGGACCGGTGGTAACGCATAGCAGCCACTACCGCCCACCTCGGAACACACTCCCAAAGTCATAAATGGGCCCAAATCATCATCATCATCATAGTCATAGAAATATTATCGAAGAAGTGTGTCCGATCAAAGGTGCTACCTCAGTTAGTCACGGTATAGCTCCTGTTTTAGTCATTTCAATTCTGACCCGAAGGTCAGGGCTATTTCGTCATCGTACATCTTCTTCGATTCAATAATCGCCTCCAAGTCATCATACTCATTCTGGATACGTCATAACGTTCACAGTTGTCAAAGTGGTATCGACACTGACAGAGAGTATGCCTTATGCCGACTCCGGTCTCTTTAACAACCAACGCTTACATCTTTTCACATCGGTTGGTTCTTTTACATTTCAAAGGTTCGCTTTTCTATCAAAATATCATCTTCTGTTTCGAACCCAGTTTATATTCAACGAATAAAATTTTCATATCAACATATCAAAATCATACCCAACCGATTATATTCTAAAACTAGAAAATATCCCATACCCTTATATTATAATCACATAATATTTCCAAAACAAAATATTCAAATAGAATATACTTTACCTCAAAAGTTTCCAATTATCACGGATTCTTCTCTCAACTCCATTTGAACCAGTGGTTCAAACTCAAGCATTTCCATTCGGACGAAATTTAAAATTTGAAAAAAATACTTGTAAACTAAATGTTTATATAATAATAATAATAATAATAATAAATTTTTTACATAATAAATATATAGCTATATATAGAATATAATAGTTAAGACAAATTAGTAATTAAAATATTATATATATACTTAAAATAAGATTTACTAGAACCCTTTGAAAAATGAATTATAAGGGAATTATTTAAATACAAAAGTATTAAGTAAAGGTAATTAATAGTTCAAAGCTAGAATAATTATTTAGAATCAATGTATAAATATTTAAAATAAATTTCTCAAATCAAAACCTTTCTTCTTTACAAATTTCAAATACTTGAATTTATCCTCCGGTCTCAACGGAGTTCATTAATTCCCTAACTCGTTTCAACCTCGTTCAAAACAACTACTTGATTCAAGAGTTCCGAGATATATATATTCCAATTGAGTTAAAACAACTCAGATACCCTTGATTTCTAATTCCCCAAAATTTGATTTCCATAAGAATTTTCCTTCTAATCCAACTCTTATTTTGGAAAGTTTTCAATTCATATTCAAATCCCAGTTTAGATATTTCTATTTTGGTTTGGAAAATTCCTTCACCCCTTTTTATCATCATCCCAGTTCAGAATCTTTAAAGAATTTGAAAATCGAGTATCGACACATTCTTTTAAATGAAATTCTATCAAATAAAATTTCAAATATTAAAATCATTTAACCAACCGATGTCTGTATATAATTATCTATCCAGTGGCCAAGTGATTTAATATTTAATTTCTCGATATTTCAGGGATGGATCTATCATTTCAATCCAAATCAGGGTCACAGAGATTCATCATTTCACTCTGTGTTCTTAATTCATTTTATCGATAAATCCCGGGTTCATTAGATGCCCGCAACATCGAGGGTACAAATGAGATTTATCGTCAAAACCAACATGCAATACGATATACTGAATATGGGCATAAGCAGTGTCAATCTCAATTTAGTAATAAAATTCAACCAAACATCCATCACATCATTTCATTCAACTGATCAGCATTAACTGTTCCAGGATTAACAAGGGTCCGAATTTCAACTAGAGATTTAAATTAAATTAAATAACTAATCATTTACTTAGATTGCATGTTAACACACTTGCATGTCAAATTTAAACAACACATCAACAATCCAACGCAACCATGCAACCAAACTTATTTCATAATTTAATTCAATAAATATGGGAATAATTCAGTAATTCGTGAGTGAGAAAATCACTCACCTTCCTGTCTAAAATCAGATGAACGTCCGACTGTAGCCCAAAAATTGACAGTCTCAGAACGCAGCCTGGTTAGTGCCAAAACGTCCGCAATTCCGCCACGATCCCAACGCGACAAACCGCGTCCAAATCCGAGTTAAAACGAAGAAGTTATCAGCGTTCAACCATTTGAATTTAAACGTATTAATTAATAAATAATATTTCCTTACCAAATCAGATCCTGACACGTCATTCTCCTTTCCCGCCCCCTCCTTCTTTACGCGGATGCACAGTACAAAATCGAACCCATTTCTAACGTGAAACCCTCCGCCTTTGACCGCTAATCCCCACCAATTCCGACCACCAGAAGAACTCCGACCGCCACCATTTCAAACTTCATCGGAAACCGCACCGAATGGACCCCCTCACGCCAACTCCGGTGGTCATATGCTGCCCCGCCGCCAGCCCCAATATCCGCAAAACCGAACCCTAACCCACAAATTCCCGATGATCTACCGCTCTATACCTCCGATGAACACCACCAGCGAACTCCCCTCAACCAACTCTTCAATACCCGTATGCTGGAATCTCTGATTAGGCCCTAACTCAAAAAGCCCCAATCTCAAACCCTAATTTTCGAAATTCGAATCTTTGACCGCGATTTCTGACTAACCCGCTCACTGCATGTCGAAATAAACTGTAGATCTGAGTTCTACAGGTTGAGAGCTTCGATTTAACATATAATAAGCTATGCTTTGAGGAGATTTGAATTTCAAGTTGGGATTTTTATTTGAATCTAGGTTAGAAATTTGATTTCTGCCATTGAAGAGAAAGAATAGGCAGATGGAGTTATACGTGAAGTGAGAATGAGTCGGTGAGGTGGATGGATGTGGAGTTTTATATATATATAAGGCCCAAAAGAGAAATAACCAAATTATCCATTTACACTAATCTCGTTCACATTTTCTCTCGTACGATCACACGGTAAGTCGGATTGTAACGCAAACTGAAATCCTAAAATAATTCACCGTTACGGTATTGATGGCGCCAGTTTCGTCGAATTCCGAGACAGTCGCCAAAACAGTTAAATTTCACAGTTAATTAAATAAATAAAATATTCAATTAACTGATTTAATTTAAAATTAAATACTAATAAAATTCCCTTTAAACCAAATTCCAACTTCAATAAATTTAGAAATTGAATTCATAAATTTTAAGTTCCCAAAAATCATTTATTTGAATTTTGAATTTGAATTTCAATCCTTAACTTAAATAACTTAAAATTCACCGATTCCAAACTAAATTTAAATTTCACTTTTTAAATTAAACCACTCAAATTTATTTAACTACTTAAATATTAAATTTCAATTTACAACATTTTAGGTATACCTAATTTTCAAAATTGTCTTATCTTAATTTGACCAATTATCGTTATCGTAATTAATCAAACTTGATTTTTAAGCCATATTATTCCATTTTATTTATTTAAATCGAGATTTAAATATACTGAAAAATATGGGATGTTACAGCTGACTAATATCCTACACATTCCACTCAAAGTGCACGAAAATTCAGATCATTAATAGAAAGAAATAAGAGGATGAGAAAGATAAGATAGAACTAATAGAATAGAAGAAGAAGAAGAAGACAACTGAGCAAAATCAGAGTAAACACAAATCTCACAACGGAACGAATATAATGTATTATATAACATAACTTTGAAATACAAAACTTTATTGTATATACCATTATCAGAGTACAATGCATCATATCACAGCGGAAATAATCTCTAAATATTAAAGGTGAAGCCTTCTGCTTTTAGCTCCTCCAAGTGTAACTGTAAATGCCTGAAACACTTGACTGCCCGTACGAATTTGGGCACCCAAGAGTTTAGGGAAAACAAACAAAATAAACTCTAGGTCAGTCATGGGACTGGTGTGAGTAAATTTCATCCATATCGTATAACTTTTAAAAATCCTTTGGAAAACAAAGATAATAGTAAGACCGGCCCACATATAAACATAGGCGGTTTTTATCTTACTATAACCCAACATATTTGATATCAAAATCCAATGATATTATAATAATGTATAATCAAATAAATAACCAAATAGTAGAACGTTTGCATCTCATGTTCTACATACATAGTATAAATCAAAAACTGTAGGGCGCTTATTGGAGATTGGATTCCAACTATGACAAGGTATGGGACCACCTGCCGATAGTGTATCTCTAGAGGGGAATACACTGGGTTCAAAGAACGTCTTGCAACCCGGCCCACACATGACCGACCACTCATTTCGCTTGAGTGTATCGAATGTATATCACCAACGGTTGGGCTCAAACCACCGTTTCCCAAAAAGGGACAGCATCGAATTAGATTAAAGAAGTAAAAGGAATTTCTCTAGATAGGTGATTATACACCCTAATGGGAGCAACCCACATAGCCATGTTGCCTTCCCGATTTTTGTCATTTCCCGGTTGTGAAGCTTGAGGCTACGTCTATCTATTAGAACATCTGGCCACCATACACTTTGAATGTCACATCGTCAAACCCATCAAATCACTAGTTTATCTTCCCAAAAATATTACAAGTATAAAAGCTAAGAGAAACGAATTCCTCCACCACCAGACGTAATATCTTGAAAAGATCATCTTATGTGATCATTAGGAATACTCTGTCATACATTCGTCCATACAAGTTGTCCTGGGACTGGACAAACAGAAAGCACCATTCTGGAACAGAACGACCCTTGCATTTCACTCCGTCTTCAATTGTCTTCAGCATAATCTAATTCGCAGCGCTTATGCCTATACGAAGTGGTTTCGGATAATATATCCAACCGCTCTCTCCGTATTGACAACGAGGGTCAAAACACTTCGATAGTCGGTTATTTAACTATCGAAGTAAAAACAAACATCCATTCTAATGTATAACTAAACACCACACAACCACGACACTTTTTATTTAACATTCGTTTTTATTATTTGAATTCCTAATTTTACTAGATATCTCTCAAACCCCGTTTTAACCTTTCATACTTCTTGGGAAACGTTTCCAGTTATTATAACCTTTTATTCTCTCATGTTCCAGACAATATACGCTATTTACGTTCGAAAACATTTCCTATCTACATTGGAAAAATATTTCTAATTTCATTTTAACTACTTAATCTGCAAACATTTACTTTTTAAACCTTATTCACTTTGAAATGTGAACATTTATTTCTTATAGCAATCTGATTTCGTTTATCAAATAATTCTTTATTAGAAAATAAATACCATTATAACTTAACGTCGACCTCCTATTTGATTAAAACTCGTTTACCCTTCCTTTAGTTCGTAAATAACCATATATATTATTTACTCCTACTTCCATTTTCCTATAATTCATTTACACTTCTTCGGGGAAAACAATAATTATTCTCTTATCACTTGGGGTAAGTGAATCTCAAACCTTTCTAATGAATAGTGTTATGTATAATAATCACGCTTAAGCTTGATTAACAACGTTAATTTATCGTTATAGTAAAACTTGCAATACGCTGTAATTTTCCTCTTTATAGCTAATCTTGACATAACGGTCACGCTTAAGCCTAGTCAACAACGTTATTTTATTCATTATAGTTCAAAGACTTGCAATATGCTGTCATATTCCACTTCATAACTAATCTTGACATCTCTTTCTGTTAAAAAAATCTTGACATCCTTTTCTGTAACAAAAATCTACCATCCCTTGATAATAGTGAAGCCATTCAAGTTGGGGTATTTTAATTACCTCTCAGACCTTGATCAACAACATTCTTATCTTAGAATAGATATAAGTTCGTAACTCTAACCCCTTATTACTAAAAATATCAATTAAACCGTATTTCTTGCTTTATTTTAAATATGGGTTTATGGTCGACTGTCGCTATTTTCTTAATTGATATCGTCTATTTATTAAACATAACGTTAAATTTCCATTCAACACGGTTCAGACAGTGCACAAACAGTACATATATATTGAGGAATCCGGTTGGATTCCTCCAACCGGTTTTCCGTATCCACTGATGTTAGTCACATGAGCAATGATATGTATTATTCAAAGAATATTACTGTAATATACCTAAACAACCATCACACAACATTCAACCAATATTAAAATAAAATTATAATATTTTAAAAAGAAATCAGAGTTAGTGAATTTACTCACCTTGCGCGTTAACCGTTAAATAACGATTTGCGTCTGTTGATAAATCTGAATGCAGCGTTTTATTTTGCTATAAATTCAAATGAGCCCCAACTTGCTTTAGAACAGCTTCATCGTGTAGCCTACATTCACACGGACCCAACGTGACAGACCGTTCGCGAAACTGAATGTTAAACTAGTGATTTCCTGGATGACCCGCCACTCTCCACCATGACGATCGAACAACCTCTCAATGTTGTTACCATACATACCATGACCAAACACTTCGGCGAACTTCACCAGAGCTCGTCCACGCATAGCAAAGGCTATAATCATTTTTGAAACCAAATTCCACTGCAATTTCCACGCAGGTTCTACAGATTATCATAAATTCAATTATAAAAATTATTTTGCAATTAGAAGCTTCGCTCGAACCTTCCATTGGAATGCCACGTCGATCACTTCTCAAACCCCCCATTCTCCTTAATCCTTGCCAACTTCATACCCTTTATATATGTATCATACTGCCCCTCCGTAACCGATTCTCATTTTCTATCACGTTCTTATGTATTGCTCTTCAATGTCCATTTACACAATCAACCCGAACTCCCCATAATCAGTTGCGTTGAACTCCTCCCACTACGCTCCTGCAGGCTTGTAACTGCAACGATTGGACATCATCATGCATAACCATCCGTTTACTAATGCAAACTCCTCTCCTTCCTTTTGCAAAAAGAAAAGTTGCTGCTTCTATACTCTACATGTTGTGTTTTCCCAACTTCATCAAAGATCATCGTTGGACACATCTGCACCTCCTACCCGAACATACACAGTTGGAAACTCTTCTAGAGTTCGCAGCTGCTACAGGACCTTCCTTGCTTTGCAACATAACTGCACCTGGCCACTTCATGCCGTAACTCTACACTTCACCCAAAGCCAAAACAGTCCGACTTTCTTTACACCCCAATACTTTCTACATTCATCTTAACGTTGCCTACTCCACAAACTTGATTCCTTCCCAACGTGTACAGCCATCCCAATGTGTACAGCGCCGGTTTGCTTTCATCTTCCGTTTATCCTCCTTCCATGCACAAACACCACCGTTTCGAACTACTACCCTAGTAATACACAAGACTCGCACCCTCTCCTTCACATAGAATCTCCTACACAACGAACCATAAACCTCCGGATGGATTTCTAGTTTGGACGAAAAAGAAAAATCGCACGAGTTGCAGGAGAACAAATATAAACTTGAAGCCCTTTCGTTTAGGGTTTATAAAGTCTTTGTCATTGAGTTTTAGTCTTGCGTTTAGATTTATATATATTTTAAAATCTCGGATGGAAACAATGGTGGCTAGCTTTGTATTGGATTTTTGAAGTGATCCCATTGATTTGTTTTGGTTTTCTGTGGAGAAAGAAGAATAGCTTGCCTCACCATTTATAGGTTAGATACCTTGGCTGCCAAGGATTTTAGGATGTAGGTCTGCTGAAAATTTCACTTCATAGCTGTTGTAGAAGATGTGTTTGCACAAAAATGTCTTCAGTTGGGTTAGGGTAGGTGCACTGTTTTTGATTTGAAAAGCATAGTTATTAAGGTCTGGAGGATAGGGGAGTTGTCTTCTTCCTTAGCCTACTCCCTAGCATACATTTTCTATTATCGCCATTGATACTTTCAGTCACCGAGACCACGAAAATATATGCCTGCGCTGATGTCTAGTGATTTGAAATTATAGTGCATTGGCTTTAATACTTAACATGCAAGTATCAGTCCCCAAATAGATGTACAGTGTAGTGTGCTTCTCCTATTTGTAGCTTAAGTTTTCAATGTACTATGCTATTCAGTTTTGTGCCTGTCAAGGCAAAAGAAATATCGTGCATTTATATTTTATTATAAATTCTTCTTTGCATTGGGTGGACCTTGTACAATAATTTGTAATGCAGATGTTGTTTAAAGTATTTTGAAAATGGTTTGAGTGTGCCAGTCTTATGTTCGACATTAATTTTTCTGAAAAGAATGATATCTTGTATATCTGTTGAATCCCATTACTCACCACAGGCATAAGCATTGTAAATGCTAACATCAGTTGGCTACTTAATGTCAGTAGTATCCCTAATAGTATACGGTTGGCCTCTAACAATACTAATCAACTTCCTTCGCAACCAAGTTTTGTACACCATAGACGGGGTAGGCTAGGATAGGAACTGGTTTGATTTGATAAAACAATGTTCTGCGTCTATGTAGTGTGTAGGTAGAGAGTAGGGTAGGTCTCAGTTCTTTGTTATGAAGTTTGGTAAGCTTTTCTGGACAGGCTATAATCAAATGTGCATATACTATACATCCTTTTTAGGTCTTCTATGAGCTTTTTCTTAGAGTGGTAGACACAGTGAAAAGTTTAGTTGATTCGTTAACACACTGTGGCGTAATAGATGGTTCGAAAATACATCATGAAAAGATTTAGCCGACGGGATTTAAATTATAAAATATGGATACGCGGTTACGAACTATTCCATTTATATACGAATAGCTATGGACAGAAATAAAATTGCCGCTATGATAAGCAATATGCCAAAATCCTGAAAATATAATAATATCGTTAGGTTGACTCATATTTTGAAACCCCAAAATACTGATATAGGGTGCCAAATACTCCAAATAAAAAGTTACGTATTTAATTAGTTAAAAATTACAGAAAAATTATAAAATTAAATTATTACTACGTCTTTAAAGAATCTTGTCTAAATTCGAAACCGATATCTAGTTATATCGAATAAACCATTACGGTCGATAAACGATTCTATAACGACTGTTCGAAAATTTGAATTGGACATAACTCCCAATTTAAAATACGAAATCTTGGTTTTTCAGTTCCGTTAGAAAAATACCGATTAACAGATTCCAACGTTTCTTGTTGCGCAAAAATCCAACTAATAACGGATCCTGTACACTCAGTTGAAGTTCAGAACGTTAATTTACAAACTGCCGCAATATTACGAGCTCGATTATATTTAATATATATTTTCATATGTTCAGCTTCGGTTTAATTACGAATTCAATGTTTAAAATGATTTAAATATTCAAATATAAACTGATAAAAATGCGGGACATTACATATAAGCATAGCTAACTATTTATACTTAAGCATAAATAAACTATGTTTATATTATATTTCTCTATTTCTTCTTTAATTGATTGCCTAGAAAAATTTATCACAAAAGATTCAAATATTTTAATAGTAAAACATACTTATTTATCAGTGAAATTTTCACTCTTGCATTAAGTTAGACTCTTATGAAGTGCAGCTATAAGGACCAATCATAAAAACAAATTTCGATAAGGACTATATGAAATCTATGCATTAGCCAAATGTACCATATATCAAATTTTGGAAACATTAGGAAAATAAATAGTGAGTTGAGCATGCAAAAAAAAATCATAATACATTTGTTATATATAAAATAGGCTAAGTAGTTTCGCTTTTGCATTGTCCATTTTGACAAAACCGCTTTATAATAAGGGTGCAAATGGATAAAATTTGAACCAATTTTTCACTTTCGCGTTATCCATTTTGTAAGAAAACCAACTAAGCTGCATTTTTTTCGTCCTTTTTTCATAATAATTTTTATCTTATTATTGACGATTGAAAGAATAAGAAAAATGGACTTAGAAGATGGCAGTTTAAAACTTATCTAAAATAGGTAAAATTTAGATTTAAAGATTTTAGAAAAGAATGTATATCTCCAGGCCTGACTTTTTTGAATACTTCATCATAAAGGTTCTAGTAAAAAAAACTATTTCGGTTCAAGTGGGAAAGAAAAGGCAAGTGATATTTATTTAGAATAGGAACATCGCTATTTTCATCTTCTGTGAAGATTTAAGATACTTTCCCGCACCCCGAAAAATTTAATTAAATGTCGATAGGTTATAGCATAAGTTATTCAATGCAAAAATTAAAATAATTGCCAACGATAATCATATCACACATTTATGATACAACGTACTGATCCGAACTTGTAAAAACACTAAAAATGCAATTTATATTATATAAATAAAAATTACTCTTGCAATTCACCAAACTTATCTTTTGTTGCCTTTGTTGTTAGGGATTGCGAAATGGATCGTTAAGGCAAGGCAAACACTAGAAGGGGGTGAATAGTTTTTTTGAGAATTTAAACAAAATCTAAAGCTTATGTGATAAACTATATGAATCAAACACCATAGATACAATCACAGACACAGAATCAAACACAAATGCAAAGATAAACAAAGGTAAAGTGCAGTAAAGGAAAGAACACAACAGATCTTATACTGGTTCAGAATTGCTCCTACGTCCAGTCCCACACAATGCTGGATTGCGCAAAGTTTTATTACTATATCAATATCCAGTAACAACCCTCCTTGATTTCACGACTATAAGGGATACCATCGATTCCACACATTTGATTAAGTATACCTTCCTTGATTTCACGGCTACAAGGGATATCACCAATTATTCGTCCTTTATTTCATGGCTACAAGGGATACCACTGATTCCGTTACTCAACCCAACAATTACAAATAGCCTTATAACTCTTTAATAGCACTTGATTCAGAGAGTAATGAATAGAGAGTGTAGAGAGAAGAAGATTACGGAAAACAAAATTGAATTCAGCAGAGTATAGGTGTAGAAATCATAAAAATGATAAGAAATAATGGTGTAACGAAAGAGAATGAAGTTAGAGAAGAAGAAGTAATTAAAAATTCGAAATCAGCCCATTTTTATAATGTGTGAAAGGTTGCAACGTCTCAGAACCGTCATAAATAGTAAAAAGGCACTTCCTTTCAAATTTAAAAAAATGACAGTTATATGTCGACATGTATATATATGTATGTCAACATATATATGTGTAAAATTGAAGTTTGAACATTTTTCAAGTGTTTTGATATATATATAATTCTAGAAATTCTTGAATTAAAATATATTATTATAAATGAATTTATAAAGTAGAAAATCATATAAAAACATAAATATAAACTATATAAACATATTTATAAAATTACACAGTTTAAAATTATATAAATATAAAGTATATAAATAAAACTTATAAAGTTTAAATCTATAAAACTTAAGTTTAATATCAAATAAAAGTAGAAAATAAAATAGAGAAGAAAGAGATTGAAGATAGAATTTGAAAACTGAAATTGAAATCAAAAATTGAAAAACAGAGTTTGAAATTATTTTGAATTTGAACCTGGAGTGCTATTCAGAGTCTTACATAATTTAGACCCTATAACTATATTTATCTTGAACTCTTGAACTCTTGGAATCTTGTATACTCATGAGTCTTGAAATATCTCTGAATTCTGAATCTCTAACATCTTTAAACTGTATAGTTTTTAGTAATAATTCCTGTATATAAATTCTGAATGTGTATATATATATATTCTAGATAGAAGTGTTAGCATATATTTTATAATCAATTAATATTGAAATATGGTTGTTGTCATCAAAACTCCATTCTCCAACATCTCCCCCTTTTTGATGATGAAAACCTTAGTTTTTAAAATATCATACCCGTATATTCCTGTTGATGATGATCCTTCAAATACTCCCCTTGTCTATATGATTCCTATAAACTATGTCTATATTTTATAATTTCTCCCCCTTATGCATTATCAAAAAGAAATTCTAAAACTACTCCCACTAAATCGAATAACTTACTAAACAAAACCTATAAGAACTAAATAACTACTAATTCAAAGTAGAATACTCCCTCTTAATCTATATGTAAACCTATAATAGTAATTCCTAACATTACAATGATCAAATACAAACCAATCCAAGTATTATAATTACATATTCTTGATGTTATATATACAAACCAAACCAAATCAAATCAAAGCACACCACACCATATGTCTTAATATATACAAGTTTTAAGTTATAAAATCTAAATCAAATTCAAACAAATCAACCATACCAATCAATTAAACGTATCTTGGGACTTCAACCCAACCGTCTTCTCTAAATATTAGATTCTTCTTGATGACTTCCCAATCCTCATCTTCTTTGCTTGGTGGAGCCTTTACGAGATTATTATCTTCATCTCTGAAAAGATAAGATATTATCCACCAAATTGCATCAAAATGTTTCTCTTGCTGCTCAAACATCTTTATTTGTCTTTGTTCGAGATGACGTTGGTTTCGTAGAATTATAGATAGAATATTTTTGAAAGAATTCAAGGTTTCTTCTAGGATTTCACTAAGATTATGAATTGGATTTGCCATGGATTTGATAAGAAATGAATAAGGAAGAAGGTGAAATAGAATAATGATTTTTTCTGGAAGAAATAGGCTTAAATAGGGTCGGGGATTCGTTGGATTTTAAATGGATATGAGTGGTTATTTAATTTTAAAAATTGAAACATTATGAAAATCTTGCAGTTATATGCCGACATATACTAAGATTTCAAATTTTGAATCTTTTGAACTTACTTTAAAATAAACTAATTCTACAGTAACTTAAAAGCAATTTTAAACAGAAACAAAACTCCATTCATAACTTAACATAAAGTAAATACATTCAACTAATTAAGATACACTAAATACGAGATTCAAAAGCAAATACAAGGCAATATAAATGAATACATGAAGGTAAATAAAACTAGATAGGCTAGTTCTCAGTGGATGATGACGAGGAAGATGAAATTCCAAGCTTTCTTCCTATCTTGACCATGAATTTGGACATTCTGGAAAGTTTCTTGTTGAGCTTCTTTTGATTGTTGACGATTTTCATTTGATTTTGAACAATAGTTTCTTTGAAAATGCATCTAGTGTTGGTTGGACACTCAATACTTTCTAAAGAAGTCTTTTCTTCTTCTTTGACTTCCATTGGCTCTTGTTCTTGTCGCATTCGAGCTTGTTTGGCTTAGAATGTCTCATATAGCTTGAAGGTGAGAGGAATTTGCATGAGATGAATGTTTGATGAGTCAAACACTTTTCTAGGCACAAAATCTTCTCCATGAAGATCAATTCCAAAGTATTTGAAAATGCGAGTGAGATAAACACCATAGTAGAGAGTTTTTTCTCTTGATGATAACTCTATGGCTTGAGTCCATTCAAGATCATGTTGTCCCAATTGATGGTATAGCCACTAATCAAAGCAAAGAGAGCCTTTTGGACCTTGAGAGTTGGATTATTGAAATTTCCAGAAGGGGGAGTGATGGTATGTAGAAGGAGAAGTTTTACGATTCTTGTTTTTGGACGAAAGAAACGATTTTTGAACTCCATTTGAGCATCGTCTTCCAATATGTCGTGGTGGGTCTCTAAATCGATTTCATCGATTTTGAAATTTGAAAAACCTGATCCTGTGCTTTTACAATTTAGAATAGTGCCTAAGAGTTCAGCATCAAGAACAATTTGAGTTCCTTTGACACTACACCAAATTTGGTCTTCGTTTCCTTCATAAAATCCGCAATTGAGATTTGCATAGAACATCTTGACGAGTTTGGGATAACACACTTCGTCGTTATCACGAGAGTCAATGAGACTCACGACTTCATTGTGTTCGAGAAAGAAGTAAGATCATAGGAAGGAAAATCTCCAAATATAGCGAAAGCACCTGTGTTAACTTTAGCATTTACTAAATAGTTAGCATAGGTTTGGATAGCCTCTTTGCCATTATGAAGATAACCTTTGATGGTTTTGGTTATTTTCAGTTTTTGAGATGAACTTGAGGAAGCCGTTGAATTGATAATTTTGAAGAGAATAGATATGGAGAATATTGTTTTGATTTGTGAATAAAAGGTAAAGAGAATAGATGTATTTATAGAAATTGAATGGATATGAATTGAATAGGCACAACTTTTCATACTTAAATGACACCTTTTCAGACCTTGGGTGTAATAACCCGGAAAATACGAGCCAATTTAAAATTTTTAAATTGGACATTCCAAAGGAATTTGAACAATTGAAATAGAATATTTCAATAAAATAGTGAATTAGAAATAGTGAGTCAGTTTGAAAATTTGAATTCAAACTTTGACTGACCGTGCAGGGTGGAGAATACAACGGATTTTAGCGAAACCAAAAATATGTAAATCTGTTAGTCAATACCTTTCTAACGAATCTGAAAAATTGAAGTTTCATAACGGGAATCAAAAGTTATGGCCGAATGAATTTTCAGAAAGGTTGCTATATAGAATATATAGCCCTGGAAAATTGATATTTTGCATACGACCTCGGAATTCGACGAAACCACTTTTGTTGGGTCCGGGATGTCAAACTATTGCTAGGTTTCAAATTTCATAATTTTTGAAGCTAGTATGTGAGCGTGGCAAAAGAAAATGCGTTTGGTCAATTTCTGTTAAATTGGATCGACCAGAAAATGGACATTTTTCAAACGATCTCAGAATTCGACGAAACTAGTTTTGTTGGGACCGTAGCGTCAAAACATAGCTAGATTTATTTTTCTGGAATTTTTCGAATCAGTTGTGCCCCTAGCAAATTGAAATGTGCGTTCAAAGTTAAAATTAAATGTTTTATACTTTAATTTGAAAAATAACTGATTGTAACAGTCGAATTGGCCAACGAAACATATCCCATTGTGTCCGGGATGGGGGTATTTAGCTTGGGGTGACAGTCGTTGGGTTTGAAAAAGAGTTCGTTGGAGAAAACACTATTTAAAATTTAATAAAACCCACGGGCCAATCAAAATTCTCCATTCATTAAAATAAATAAAAAAATCACAGAAAAACCCCGCCTCCCTTCGACATCGACGACGAATACGCTCCCCCCTTCCCTGGCGATTTCCGACCCCCTCAGCCATTATCAGCGCCCCCCCCCCCCCCCCCAGTTGAACTTTCCATTCATCTCTCCCTCCTCTATAAATCCATACCCGTTTCGCCACCAACCATCGCGCTACCACCGAGAACCACCTCTCCAAAGTTCGACGCTTCAAACCGCCGCCCCGCCTTGCTCCTACGACCGGACTGGCCGCGACCACCACCACTAGACGCACCTCACTCCCCTCGTCGACATCCAACCCCCTGATCGTCGTCTAGGCCAAAGGATTTCGCGAAAACCTCAAACCTAGTTTCGAACCATCGTGAAAGGTGAGTCCTTTTTGATGTCTGCACTTTGAAAAATCATATCTTTTTGGTGTGTTGACGAAATTCGATGAAACAGGAAACATCGGGACCGCAAGGAAGCTCTCTACCACATAGAAGAAGCCGCGGATTTTTCTGAGTCATCTGCGATTTTTAGCACTCCGAAAACCAATGTGAGAAATCTAAATAAAATGAATTTGAATGGAAAATGTCGTGTATAAATTTATATTAGCGAAATATAAATTACACACGTGTTGTATACCTCATGTACATGCGTGGTGTAAGCTATATAAGCGAAGTATGAATTATACATGCATAGAATAATTGATATATGTGTTGAAATGCAAGTGAAATATAACAATTATATATATATATATATATATATATATATATATATATATATACACACACACACACTCCCCTCGTCCACAAACCATGGACGATATTTATTGTGGTGAATTGGTGTGAAATATTGGATGAAAAATACGAATGGTTGAATAATTGTTTGTGGTTGATATTATTTGGTTGTGGTTGAAAAATACCCATTGGTGATTGAAATGAATTGGAAATATTTGTGGAAATAGAAATAAAACGTGCCGCCTGTGTGCGAATTAGATGCATGAATCCCCATTGTCAAAAACCGCGAGGTTTTAAGGTAGAGCGAGGAGCCGTAGTAGGGACGGTGCCGGTTTTAACTACCCTGCCGTTATGCTGCCGAAATTTTGAATAATCTTTATGTGTTAGAATTATTTTCATATGTTGAAATTACCTTCATGCGTTGAAATTAAAGTCATATGATGAAACTATATCCATGTGTAGAAATGTTCATGTGTTGAAAAGTGATGTGTGAAAACTAAATTCATTTGTGAATGGATGAAGTGTCTAAACAATAAAAATCACCTTTTTATAATATATATGAAGTATGAAAAATATTGGCCTTATATATATAAATAGTTTCAACAATAAAAATTCTATCTTTCTAATATGAACAATATAAATAAAATATCCATGCGTGGAAATGCTCATGTGTTGAGAAATGTGTGTAGTGGAAAAATTCATGTGTTGAATAAAAAGATCGAACAATAAAAATTACATTTTTATTGAAACTATGAAGTGTTGAAAACATCCATTTGTCGAATGAATATTTTAAATGATAAAAATATCATTTTTATCATATGTGATATGCTAGAGATATGCAGACGTTGAAATAAATATTTGTGAATGAAATATTATTTTTAACACGTATAGGAACTAAATAAAATAGTCATGTGTTGAAATCTATTTTAGTTCGACAAATTTATCATCTTTGAAATGTGAAGTGTTAAAAATAGCCACTTGTTCAAATAAATGTGCATGAGTTGAAATATACATTAATTAGCTAATGATATGATTTTAGCCTATGCATGCAACATTAGAATGAATGGTGTTTTTAAACCAAAGTAAATCAAATATGAAGTTGAATGGAAAATGATAAGTGGTAAAAATTGTATATATGTATATGCATAATTATTGAACAGGTTATAGCATAGGGGCTAGAGAAGAAGAATAAAATTTTGTGCCCGACAAATAGGTACACATTTACTGTTTTGTTTGGGTGATGATTTTATGAGCTTGTTGGCTAGCCGCTTGGCTTTTTCTTTTTCTTTTTCTTTTTGACATGAGACGCCCGTGTGGCTATTTGGGAATTTTCCCAGCCCCTCCCGTACAAAGGAGGTTATGGCGAAATTTTCCAAAATTTAAAGGCGTTAGTGAAATAATTGAAGTGAAAATGATATAGGAATTTTTGAATGAACTATATTTATATAAATATATAAATATAAATAAAATTAAAACGAAACGTGGCCGTGCAGTTCGTGTTTTGAAACCGTGATTTCAAACGACTAGTGCGGGAAATCCGACCATTGGATTTTCCTGAAACAGCAACCGTAACACCCCACACCCGCTACGGTCACTCACTAAGGGAATGCCATAACATCGGTGGAGTATTTTAAGTGAATATAGAACAGAAAAATTACAACAAGACAGATATAAGTAATACTTGAGAATTTAAAACATCATTTCATTCCAGCGGAAAGTAAAACATGTTTGGTTACACCAAAACCATAAATAAGAGTCAAGTACATAATATCCATCCTGATAAAAACAAAAGTACATAATCCCACTACATAACCTAATAGCCATAATAGAAAAGATAATCTGAGCTTTACATCCACGGTCCAAGCTCCAAAAGATAGACAAAGCAGTCTGATCAAAGCCCACTAGTGCTAGGCCCACTCTGAAAACCTGAGGGTTGGGAAAAAGATAAAGAAACAACGGGGTCAGACATAAGTCTGAGTGAGTCCTATAACCCTAACAATACAATCATTAAAGTAATTAGGGTATGATATAAACAAGGTACGGTACCTCTGGGGATAATGACTACACTAAGTAGCCAACTAAACACAGGATGTACTAAGATAACCGAAAAGACGCATTTATCCACCCAAGGATAATTCCTAGATTGCACCACACCAGTTCTACCCACCCAAGGGTAATTCCTACTTAAAGGTTGATCCCACTAAGTGTACTTAGTAATTTTACCCAGTAGTTTCTTGTACCCCTAGCTGACTACATAGGTGTCGTCTGCCCCTATCTCCACTAGGTGTACCCACTACTCCCAAGCGATCGGCTCCCTAACATAGATACCCGTGCTGGCCCCACAGTGGGGTGTATCACTCCCCAAAGTGGCAACCCGATAATCAATGGTGCACGACTTATACCTACACGATGCAACAACGTCTTACCTACCAGCCCGAATCCACACACGCATATGAAACCCGTTGGACTCGCGTTGCCACCGCTACCCCGTTTTGGCCTCTTATAGTCAAGCCCAATATGCGTGTCCCGTCCTCGACTTGGGTCGAGCCCACAAAGATACGTTTGGGATATTGGTTGAAATGGGCCACCCACAAGCTACTACTTAAGCTTGTCATTTTATCTAGTGCATCCCACTTAACCCCTTTTATAATCATGCCCACTTACATGTTAAGGTTTGGTTAAGTCATCTAATTATATTTCAATTGCCACTTAAGCCCCCCACAAGCTACTACTTAAGCTTGTCATTTAATTATATTTCAATTGCCACTTAAGGCCCCCACAAGCTACTACTTAAGCTTGTCATTTAATCATATTTCAATTGCCACTTAAGGCCCCCACAAGCTACTACTTAAGCTTGTCATTTAATCATATTTCAATTGCCACTTAAGGCACCCACTAGATTTCCGCATGCCACCCAAGGCACTTACTTGATTCCCACATGCCACCCAAGGCACTTACTTAACCCTTTAATCATGTTTAATTACATGTTCCACTTTGGTTAAGTATTCTAATCGTATTTTCTATTGCCACCCAAGGCAACCCACTAGTTTCCTCATGCCACCCAAGGCACCCCCACTAGTTACTACATGCCACCCAAGGCACCCACTTAACCCCTCATGCCCCTCTACATGCTAATTTGGTTAAGTGTTTCTTAATTAATTAAGATCGTAACCTTTGTAAAGACCTCTCACATTAGACTATCTTTTATGGCAGCTGGGCAGCCTTACACCATAACAGAGTCTAACCTCGTGTCTTTACACTTGTCACGTATTTAGTTTATGACTAAGACCTCTCACATTGGGCCAATCATTTGTAGCCGCTGGATTTGCCGGTCGGTTCCGGGCAGTCTTATGCTACAAAAGGGTCCAACCTCGTGTCTTAGTAGATTAATTACACCTAATTAATCACCCCCATAATTTGTATTAATTATCCCTAATTAATTACAAATATTTAAGAATATGGGTAGACCTAACTCAATAGGTAAATTCCCGATTCCATAATATGGGTAGACCTAACTTAATAGGTAAATTCCCAATTATGTCCATCCACTTTACGGTATGCTTAATCATACCCACTACACACAATCTTATGTGTTCATTAATTTTTACCCCATCGTCCCTACGTAAATACGTTAACATGACATACTTAAAAAGAGAAGATTCATCATACACACAATGGGTTCAACTTAGCATATCATTAGCATTATCATGGGTTTAAAAAGTGTCAACTTGTATATATGACCACAAACCCAACTTGCATGAATCACATATGTCATAAAGATGGTAACTTGCTTAAATGTTCATGTCATAGACCTATCATAAAAGTGTCAACTTGCATACATGTCATAGGTCTAAAAGGGATGAACTTGCACATGTACTTATGTCATACATAGAGGCAAACTTGCATATGAACTTGCATCATAACTTGCATATGAACTTGCATCATAACTTGCATATGAACTTGTATCATAACTTGCATATGAACATGCATCATAACTTGCATATGAACTTGCATAACATGCCATACTTTAGAGGCAAACTTGCATATATTATGCATACCACAAAAAGAGACAAACTTGCATATGAACATGCATCATAACTTGCATATGAACTTGCATCATAACTTGCATAAAACCAAACACTTAGCATGCATAAAACCAAATACTTAGCATGCATAAAACCAAATACATAGCATGCATAAAACCAAATACTTAGCATGCATAAAACCAAATACATAGCATGCATAAAACCAAATACTTAGCATGCATAAAACCAAATACATAACTTGCATAACATGTTACATATAGATTTGCATATAATCTCCCATATAGCTTGCATAACATGTTACATATGAATCAATGTTCAACATAGTGTTTTGCATCATAAAACATAGCATTAAACTTGCATATAGCACACAACATACACTATACTAAACTTGCATAAACACATTGATTCCACAAACATAGCCATATCTTATCATATCCTATCATAATCAATTTAACAATTGATTGTTAAGTCTATAGAAACTCACCAAAACCAAGATTAGCAAACTTATGAAGTAGAACTAGTTGCTATATTTGAAGAAGATGATGACTAGAGGTTGATTAGCTTGCAACTTTCTTCATAAACTAGTGGAGGCTCCTCCTAATTTTGATTTTGGCGGCATGACGGCATCAATTCTATTTTTAGTATGGATTAGGCTTGCATTAGGGTGTATTTATAGGATTAGGGTGTGTTTTAGACCATAGGATTAGCCCTAGGTTAGATTAGGTCCGTCAGATTTAGGAAGTTTCCAGAACACAGCCCAAACCAGCCAGAAAAACCAGACCTGGTGCACCCAGGCCAATCCTGTGTCGACAGGCAAGTCGACAGGGCAGTCGACTTGGCCTGGCCCAAGTCGACAGGCCTGTCGACAGCCCTGTCGACATGCCTAGGGCGGGAAATTTCCCGCCTGACCCCTGCTGGTTCCAATTTCGAAATCTGAATTTGAATTTTAAATCTATTTTGAACTTTGAATTTTCCGTAAACTTCATTGGGCCATAACCGGGCCATACGGACTCCGATTCTCGAAAACTCGGACTCCATTTCGCGTATTTTTCCGAGACGAACGTAATGACGCAGCCCGTTTCCCCCATTTCTCACATCTGAGATTATTTATTCTGTAATTAGTGAATTTTAGCATTAACCGAAATTCGGGGTGTTACATTCTCCCCTCCTTAAAGGATTTCGTCCTCGAAATCTCTAAGCTAAGGAGAATGCATATCCTACCATCCAAACAACCATCTACTCAATCCATCAAACACGGGCATCCATTGTCCTTAAAACAATTTCTAATGATGTATGAGCATATGCAAAAAGTGTGTGTATATGTTCCCTATCTAATGTATGAACATATGCAAACCATGATAGTGCCATGCATCCATTATGTATGTGAGAGAACCCTATCGACACGTACAATATCTACATGAGTGTACAATCATTCACCAAAATGCATCATCCATATGATAACACAATCATTATACATCCATAAATATAGCTACCTACACACAATTATATGCAATATGCAATATGAAGTGATTGAGCCGATCTAGTGTCTAGAGTGTGTGTATATGCATCCACGAGCAACCACTTGCATCCACACGCATCCATCAAACATAACATGTCTCAAACACATGTTTCAACCATAGGTTTTATCCTATCTAAAGGTCAAAGGTACTAATGAGAGGACATACTAAAGATAAGATAAGTACTAGACAAACGATAAAGGAGAAGTTAAAAGACATACCCTCAAAAGAAATGGGTATAATGAACGCATCTTCACTTCTGTCTCCCAAGTAGCCTTACTCTCACCTTCTCCCCTTTTCACTTTGACTAGTCGAACCTCTCTGTTTCCCAACTTCCTAATCTATGACCCAAGGATGCGGGTAGGAGCTCGTTGAATAGTCGTATCACGCTCTACCTCCACTTCTTTAAGCAAGCTCGGCTCTACCGCCTCTGCGGTCTCATGTAGGCACTTCCTCAAATGCGACACATGGAATACGTCCTGTTCCCTATGCAACCGAACTATCTCTCGAATATAAACTGAAGCTAGACATGGAACAGTCCTCTTGCTCTTCACGGGTATGAAATGGGCACTCTTAGTAAGTCTATCTATCACAACCCAAATTCCCGTATTACCCTTCCTCGATCTTGGTAACCCATTAATAAAATCCATCGAGACGCTATCCCACTTCCATTGCGGAATTTCCAGTGAGTGAAGCAACCCACCCGGTTTCTTTTGCTTCGCTTCCACCTGTTGGCACACCAAGCATCTAGCGACATACTCGGCCACATCTTTCTTCATACCGGCCCAAAAGAAAACTCGCTTCATGTCTTGGTACATCTTGTCCCCACCGGGATGAATGGTCATCTTCGACCGATGTGCATCATCAAGTATAGCCTTCCTCAAACCCTCGTCTTGCGGTACACAAAGTCTACCGTCTCTACGCAACCACCCCTTACCATCTAGGGTGTACCTACTCAAATGGCTGGACGACTCCCCCCCTTATGAGCTTCTCTACTAACTCAACCAACTATGGGTCGTCTCGCTGTGCCTCGCCAACCCGTCCCAAAAGAGTAGGCCTAACCTCCAAGGAGGCTAGCAAACCGGGTACAAAGTCAACGGAAGGTCTGAAATCAAAAATCGAGATAACTTCCAAGCTTCGTCGTTCCATGAACAATGGACTCAAGGACAACCTTTTTCTGCTCAAGGCGTCCGCCACCACGCTATCTCGAAATCATAGGATGCTAAGAACTCCATCCACCTTTGCTGTCTTAAGACTATGCGCTCGAAGAGCCTCCAACACTTCCCTAAGATGTAGGGCATGCTTTTCTCCACTTCTGGAGAAAACCAGGATATTCTCTCATACAAAATCGTCACAACTATCCATCTCTCACGCAGACCATCCTAGTCGAACTTGACATCCCCCAAGTGCAAGCCCCAAAGGCCTAAACCAATATCAGACAAACACCTAAGAGACACCTCCTTCGAATTCAGATGACCTACGTGAGATGATACTAGTAAAAACAGCTAAATAATTAAGCCCTTGTCCAACTCTGAGTGTCCTCGCCAGTCTCGCTCCAAAACCACCGTTTATCCCATAATTGGCTTTGCTCAACCTATTGAGCACATACGAAAATTTATTTCGCTCCTAGAAAAGACCAAGATGTCAATTACAAAGACCATCATGAACTTATTTAGGTACTCCCTGAACACCCTTCTCATCTAATCAATAAAGTATGCGGGGGCGTTCGTCAAACCAAATGGCATCACCAGCCACTCATAAAAACCCATCCGGAGTCCTAAAGGCAGTCTTCTCTATACTATCCTCAGCCACTCTCAACTGACGAAACCCCATGGCTAAGTCCAACTGCGAAAATACTGAGGCGCCAACTAACTGATCAAAGAGATCATCAATCCTCGGCAATGGGTGTCTATTTTTCTTTGTGAGTTTATTTAGTTTTCTTTAGCCTACACAAAGTCTGAGGGACCCATCTGCCTTCGTGGCGAAAACTACTGGAGCACCCCACTCCGATATACTTCGTCTTATGAACCCCTTCTCAAGCAAATCGCCTACTTGCTTATGGAGTTCCCTCCTCTCACGAGGAGCCATGTGGCACACTGGCCAAGATACTGGTTTGGCATTGTCTACCAGATATATTCGGAAGTCAATCTCCCACTCCGGAGGTAAGCCCTTCACCCCCTCAAACACATCTGAGTATTCCCGGACCACTCTAACAGATCGCAAACTCTCGACCGACGTGTCAAGCGATTCTAGATAACTTAGCATAACAGTTTCCATGGGATTACAAGAGATCTCGAGAGTGTTACCCAAGCGGGTCATAAGCCTAACAACTCTCCCTTCAAAATCAAGAACGGCACCATTACTGGATAACCAGTCCATGCCCAAAACTAACCCATAGCCCGTGAAGCCCAAAAAGCATCACATCTAAACTCAACGCTAAGTATAGCAACTTTCAAACCCAAACACATCATGGAGCCCCAATTGGGTTTGAAACAACTAAGGGATAATCTACTAAACTGGTGTCTAAGTGCAGTGACTCAACTAACAATGATGAGATAAACGAACTCGATGCGTCAGCATCAAATAAAGTTCGAACCGGATAATAAAGAAATCCAAATCCCAACCTAGACGGTCCTATCCCCATCTGGTACACTAGCAGTGAGGGAATACAACTACCCTCCAGGAGATTCCGTACCTTGCCCTTGCCTCCTTGGACAATCCTAATAAGGTGTCCTATTCCTCCAAAAGGATAACTACTCGCCTTCTTCTTCCCATTCTCCACTCGTAACCTCCCACAAATGAGGTTTCATCCTTCATTAACCAAACAACTATTTGAGCCTTCCTCCCATCGTCTATCCAATAGGTACCTACAAGTCCTCCTCCTTCTTGAACCAACTTCTAGTCCGACTAATGTCTAAGTCCCTTTAAGTGGTTTTCCATTCATATCTATCTTAGAAAGATCATCCATACGCGGAGGGGAAACTCAAAACGAGCGAGGAAGAGATTCAAAACGGAGAATTTGAAAGATATAGATATGGCTATTGGGGATTATGCTTTTCTTTCAAAAACTTTTCTCTTAAAAGACATGTTTTTGAAAATACTCCTTTCAAAAATATTCTTAGAAAATAGTTTTTCTAAAAATTTTATATGTTCTGGTAACCTTAAGCTCTGATACCACGTGTAATACCCCACACCCGCTACGGTCACTCACTAAGGGAATACCATAACATCGGTGGAGTATTTTAAGTGAATATAGAACAGAAAAATTACAACAAGACAGATATAAGTAATACTTGAGAATTTAAAACATCATTTCATTCCAGCGGAAAGTAAAACATGTTTGGTTACACCAAAACCATAAATAAGAGTCAAGTACATAATATCCATCCTGATAAAAACAAAAGTACATAATCCCACTACATAACCTAATAGCCATAATAGAAAAGATAATCTGAGCTTTACATCCACGGTCCAAGCTCCAAAAGATAGACAAAGCAGTCTGATCAAAGCCCACTAGTGCTAGGCCCACTCTGAAAACCTGAGGGTTGGGAAAAAGATAAAGAAACAACGGGGTCAGACATAAGTCTGAGTGAGTCCTATAACCCTAACAATACAATCATTAAAGTAATTAGGGTATGATATAAACAAGGTATGGTACCTCTGGGGATAATGACTACACTAAGTAGCCAACTAAACACAGGATGTACTAAGATAACTGAAAAGACGCATTTATCCACCCAAGGATAATTCCAAGATTGCACCACACCAGTTCTACCCACCCAAGGGTAATTCCTACTTAAAGGTTGATCCCACTAAGTGTACTTAGTAATTTTACCCAGTAGTTTCTTGTACCCCTAGCTGACTACATAGGTGCCGTCTGCCCCTATCTCCACTAGGTGTACCCACTACTCCCAAGCGATCGGCTCCCTAACGTAGATACCCGTGCTGGCCCCAAAGTGGGGTGTATCACTCCCCAAAGTGGCAACCCGATAATCAATGGTGCACGGCTTATACCTACACGATGCAACAACGTCTTACCTACTAGCCCGGATCCACACACGCATATGAAACCCGTTGGACTCGCGTTGCCACCGCTACCCCGTTTTGGCCTCTTATAGTCAAGCCCAATATGCGTGTCCCGTCCTCGACTTGGGTCGAGCCCACAAAGATACGTTTGGGATATTGGTTGAAATGGGCCCCCACAAGCTACTACTTAAGCTTGTCATTTTATCTAGTGCATCCCACTTAACCCCTTTTATAATCATGCCCACTTACATGTTAAGGTTTGGTTAAGTCATCTAATTATATTTCAATTGCCACTTAAGGCCCCCACATGCTACTACTTAAGCTTGTCATTTAATTATATTTCAATTGCCACTTAAGGCCCCCACAAGCTACTACTTAAGCTTGTCATTTAATCATATTTCAATTGCCACTTAAGGCCCCCACAAGCTACTACTTAAGCTTGTCATTTAATCATATTTCAATTGCCACTTAAGGCACCCACTAGATTTCCGCATGCCACCCAAGGCACTTACTTGATTCCCACATGCCACCCAAGGCACTTACTTAACCCTTTAATCATGTTTAATTACATGTTCCACTTTGTTTAAGTATTCTAATCGTATTTTCTATTGCCATCCAAGGCAACCCACTAGTTTCCTCATGCCACCCAAGGCACCCCTACTAGCTACTACATGCCACCCAAGGCACCCACTTAACCCCTCATGCCCCTCTACATGATAATTTGGTTAAGTGTTTCTTAATTAATTAAGATCGTAACCTTTGTAAAGACCTCTCACATTAGACTGTCTTTTATGGCAGCTGGATATGCCGGTTGGTTCCGGGCAGCCTTACACCATAACAGAGTCTAACCTCGTGTCTTTACACTTGTCACGTATTTAGTTTATGACTAAGACCTCTCACATTGGGCCAATCATTTGTAGCCGCTGGATTTGCCGGTCGGTTCCGGGCAGTCTTATGCTACAAAAGGGTCCAACCTCGTGTCTTAGTAGATTAATTACACCTAATTAATCACCCCCATAATTTGTATTAATTATCCCTAATTAATTATAAATATTTAAGAATATGGGTAGACCTAACTCAATAGGTAAATTCCCAATTCCATAATATGGGTAGACCTAACTTAATAGGTAAATTCCCAATTATGTCCATCCACTTTACGGTATGCTTAATCATACCCACTTCACACAATCTTATGTGTTCATTAATTTTTACCCCATCGTCCCTACGTAAATACGTTAACATGACATACTTCAAAAGAGAAGATTCATCATACACACAATGGGTTCAACTTAGCATATCATTAGAATTATCATGGGTTTAAAAGGTGTCAACTTGTATATATGACCACAAACCCAACTTGCATAAATAACCAACCCAAACTTGCATGAATCACATATGTCATAAAGATGGTAACTTGCTTAAATGTTCATGTCATAGACCTATCATAAAAGTGTCAACTTGCATACATGTCATAGGTCTAAAAGGGATGAACTTGCACATGTACTTATGTCATACATAGAGGCAAACTTGCATATGAACTTGCATCATAACTTGCATATGAACTTGCATCATAACTTGCATATGAACTTGTATCATAACTTGCATATGAACATGCATCATAACTTGCATATGAACTTGCATAACATGCCATAATTTAGAGGCAAACTTGCATATATTATGCATACCACAAAAAGAGACAAACTTGCATATGAACTTGCATCATAACTTGCGTATGAACTTGCATCATAACTTGCATAAAACCAAACACTTAGCATGCATAAAACCAAATACTTAGCATGCATAAAACCAAATACATAGCATGCATAAAACCAAATACTTAGCATGCATAAAACCAAATACATAGAATGCATAAAACCAAATACTTAGCATGCATAAAACCAAATACATAACTTGCATAACATGTTACATATAGATTTGCATATAATCTCCCATATAGCTTGCATAACATGTTACATATGAATCAATGTTCAACATAGTGTTTTGCATCATAAAATATAGCATTAAACTTGCATATAGCACACAACATACACTATACTAAACTTGCATAAACACATTGATTCCACAAACATAGCCATATCTTATCATATCCTATCATAATCAATTTAACAATTGATTGTTAAGTCTATAGAAACTCACCAAAACCAAGATTAGCAAACTTATGAAGTAGAACTAGTTGCTATATTTGAAGAAGATGATGATTAGAGGTTGATTAGCTTGCAACTTTCTTCATAAACTAGTGGAGGCTCCTCCTAAGTTTGATTTTGGCGGCATGACGGCATCAATTCTATTTTTAGTATGGATTAGGCTTGCATTAGGGTGTATTTATAGGATTAGGGTGTGTTTTAGACCACAGGATTAGCCCCAGGTTAGATTAGGTCCGTCAGATTTAGGAAGTTTCCAGAACACAGCCCAAACCAGCCAGAAAAACCAAACCTGGTGCACCCAGGCCAATCCTGTGTCGACAGGCAAGTCGACAGGGCAGTCGACTTGGCCTGGCCCAAGTCGACAGGCCTGTCGACAGCCCTGTCGACATGGCTAGGGCGGGAAATTTCCCGCTTGACCCCTGCTGGTTCCAATTTCGAAATCTGAATTTGAATTTTAAATCTGTTTTGAACTTTGAATTTTCCGTAAACTTCATTGGGCCATAACCGGGCCATACGGACTCCGATTCTCGAAAACTCGGACTCCATTTCGCGTATTTTTCCGAGACGAACGTACTGACGCAGCCCGTTTCCCCCATTTCTCACATCTGAGATGATTTATTCTGTAATTAGTGAATTTTAGCATTAACTGAAATTCGGGGTGTTACAGCAACCATTGGGTTCGCCTTGGAAATATCTTTCCAACGGCACCAACTTTATGAAGATCCGACGGTTGGATTGTCTGGAATGTTTAATTCAAATCTGAAGAAAAACAGCGTCAGAAACGATTATATTTATATATATATATAAATTTAATTAAATTAAATCGAATAACGACGCTGCAGCTCGTAAATTGAAATCGTAACTTCAAATGACTAGTGTGGAAGATCCGACCATCGGATTTTCCCAAAACTGAAACCGTTGGATTCGTTTTGAAATGACCTTCCTAATGATATAAAATTTGTGAAGATCCAATAGTTAGATTTCCAGATATGTGTAAAACAAAATTAGTGAAAAGCAGCGCCAGTGCATCGACACGACCTGAAACGTCGTTTAATTAAATAGGGCCATTTTAAATTAAATAAAAATGGCGATATATCGTTATAAAATACTATAGACGATATAGAGTGGAAGTAAACCAATTTTGTTGTGTTTGCTTGATATGTGATGGTTGAATGTATTTAACATGAGAATTATAACTAAAGAACTGAAATGTGAATGTTGAATAGTCCAACCATGTGATAAATTGTTTTGAAGATCTAAATATACGCGGGTTATTTGAAAAGGCCGAGTTCATCTCATTTCAAATAATCGATCGACGTTGAGAAGTCGAAGAGTCGAAGACGGTTGAAGACCAACGATCTTCACATTGGATAGATGAGTGCTACTGACCCTCGTGATTAGAGTAGCTACCATGAAGGAACTGAAGTAGTAGCCGTCCAAACATACTGTTGATGGTACGGATATGCGAGGAATTGGTACCTCCGGTTTCGTTCAGACCCAGAACGGACTTGTAAATGGACTGTGTGTCTGACATTGGATTTTGTTCTGTGCTGATTGATATCTGTTAAATATATATCTGTTTCGCGGCGGAGAATTTATTCTCTTGCTTAACGCCCTTCTCTGAGACGTACGAGCTTAGAGGTTATATATTGATAGAAATCAGTCGCATGGAGTGGATTGCCTGTGTGGCACGCCTGAGTGGCATATGATCAAGGCTTCTGTTGCAAAGCAAAGTCTTGTGGTTGATGATCAAAGCATGGTCTGTGTGACGTAGCTTTGTGTATAACGTGAATTCGCGAGCCTCACACCTCGGTATGAGTCAAAAACGGGAGAGTGACTGCAGGGAGAGCACGACGTTTCTTTCTAGCTAAGGTGGTGTCAGTGACCTACCAGCCCTGACATTATATATACTTTTCACCTGTGTGGTTGTTGGAATGCGAGGCGCCTCGATATAGGTCTGTAAGGACCGGGAAACGTGTGTTCAGGAATAATTAATCCTCAAAATTAAGAGAGGACCGGCCCTGAAGATCCAAGGATCATAGTGGGGTCCTGGGGCATTTGCTAGAGTGTCTCGAATCGGAGATGAGCTTGCCCCTTGCCTCGACTCATGAAGGAACCCAATTTCCAATACGAAATATGCGGACGTGATTGTATTACTAGTATGGCGACATAGTGGTATGGGTCATTTATGCCGCCTATGATTGATATTTATGATTGAAATCGCTTTTGAAACCTATATGCACTAGTAATAATATCAAACACTTTTGTTTAATTCGTATGAAGCATTTTGGGCCATTATAAGGTAAAAACTCTATCCTCCGGCTTGTGTTGCATTGTGTGATGGGACCTGAGTCTTATAATGGCTTCATTTTATAAAAATCATTGCGATGATTTAATCATTTACTTTATTTCATGCACTAGCACTCATTGGAGTAAACCCGTTCCGCGAAAGTGGCGTGGTCCTTTGATTTGCCTTATTATTGTTGTTAATAAGTTAAGTAGATTTCTCATACCAGTCCCATGACTGACTCGTAGTTTGTTTCACCTTGCAAACTCGGGTGCCCTCATTCTCACACGGGCAGCCTAGTTACAGGTTTCTGACGCAATTTTGGCTCATGGCGAGGCTTGACTACACCGTGCTGACTTGGATTTTCTCCGCCATTATTGTATCTATATTATGATTCCGCCATCGGCGATGTAGACTGATATTTATTTTGTGTACTCTTTATGTATGATTCCGCCTCAGGCGATGGTGACTGATTATGTATCATTATGCACTAAGTTGTATCCTGTACTGTGCTTCTCTGATGTGATGATATTTATATGATTCCGCTGTCATATGTGTGTAAATTATTCTATATTCTGTTTATGTTATTATCTTGATCTGCTAATGATGATTAATGTGTTATATTCCAATGATTATCCTTAACACCGTGTCACGGGGTTTTGGGATCGTCACATTGGGAGTTGGTGAAAAGTTGGAGGTAAGTTTGAAAGTTTAAATCACTAAAACTCAAAATTTGAATTTCAAATTACAGGTCAGATATGTCGACATATACATATATGTATGTTGATATATGTACTCATTATCAAGAGAATTTTGTTTTTGTGAAATGTAATTTATATTATCGATTTATATTTCAGGATTAACGATTTCTGAAATAATTCTAATCCTATCAAACACACAAACAATTTATTTTATTATTTTATTTGTATTTATTATTATATTATTATTTTGAATTTCAAAATTCAAATTTTAAATTTGAATTTCAAGTTTAAATTTTAAAGTTTTTAAATTCAAATCAAAGCAAACAAACAAAGAAACCATTCAACCAAATAAAAATAAAAATTAATTAAGGCGTACCTGGTTTTTAGATCCTCTTCTTTGAAATTTTATGAATTCTTAATTACCGTAAAGCACATATTTGTTTTTATGGTTTCTGGCTCTTCATCGCTCGATGATGAATCTGAATCATCTAACGTTGTTGTGTATGCTTTCTTTCTCTTTCTTGATGAATTGCTGATGTCTATTTGTTAAGACGATTTATCTGGATATGGACACATTTTCTTTATATGGCCTGCTTTGTTGCAGTTATAGCATCGACCATCATTACTTCTTGTACTCCTTGGTTATAAGTTTTCCTTCTGTCTCAGAAATTTTCTAAAATGATTTGTCATAAGAGTTGTTTCTTCATCATCTTCACTACTAGAGTCAGAGTCATTTGCAGTTGCTTTTAATGCAATAGATTTCTTCTAAGTTGGCAGGTTTTCCTTTCTCTTATGTAATTGGACTTCATAAGGCATCAGATTTCCGATTATCTCCTCAATCTTCATTCCATTAACATCATTGACTTCTTCAATTGCCAAAGTTTTATGATTCCATTCTAGAGTTAACGAACTTAATATTTTTCTGACTTGATCTATCTCAGAATAAGTCTTTCCAAGTGATGTTAATGAATGCACTTTCTCTTGAAATCTGCAATACATATCTGAAATAGACTCATTCTCGTTTATTTTGAATAATTCAATTTGATTAACTAACATTGCTATTTTAGTTAGTTTAACTCTACTAGTTGCTTCATGAGTAACTTGTAAAGTTCTCCAAATTTCATAAGCAGTTTTACATACAAACACTCTATTAAACTTATTCCTATCTAATGAACAAAATAACATATTCATGGATTTGGAATTACTTTGTGCAGTAGTCTTTTGTTCATTTGTCCATTGTGCAAAAGCAGTTGTGGGTTCAACAAATTCATTTTGTGTACTATTCCATGTGTCTAATCCTACTGACTACAAATATATTTACATTCTACATGGCCAATATGAATAATTACTCCTATTAAACAGTTGTGGTCTAACAGTGGACTGACCCCCTACAAAAGAACTATTATTTCTACTAGTGTTGGTTTCCATTATCACTATTTTCAAAAAATCAGATTATGAACTTTTTCAAAGACCTTACCCTGATACCAATTGTTAGGGATCGCGGAAAGGATCGTTAAGACAAAACAAACAATAAAGGGGAGGTGAATAGTGTTTTTGAGAATTTAAACAAAATCTTAAACTTATGTGATAAACTATATGAATCAAACACCAATGATACAATCATGGACACAGAATCAAACACAAATGCAAAATAACAAAAGTGAAGTGCAGAAAAGAAAGAACACACCGGATTTTATACTAGTTCGGAATTGTTCCTACGTGCAGTCCCATGCAACGCTGGATTGCGCAGAGTTTTATTACTATATCAATATCTAATTACAACCCTCCTTGATTTCACGGCTGCAAGGGATACCACTGATTCCATACACACACTTGATCAAGTATACCTTCCTTGATTTCACGATTACAAGGGATATCACCGGCTACCCGTCCTTGATTTCACGGCTACAAGGGATTCCACCGATTCCTTTACTCAACCCAATAACTACAAACAACCCTATAACTCTTCAATAGCACTTGATTCAGAGAGTAATGTGTAGAGAGTGTTAAGAGAAGAAGATTAGTGAAAACCAAAATTAATTCGGCATAGGATAGGGTAGAAATCATTAAAATGATAAGAAATAATGGTGTAATGAAAGGGAATGAAGTTAGAGAAGAAAAAGTAACTAAAAATTCGAAATCAAACTCTTTTTATAATGTGTGAAAGGTTGCAATGTTTCAGAACCGTCACAAATAGTGAAAAGACACTTCCTTTCAAATTTGAAAAAATGACAGTTATATGTCGACATGTACATATATGTATGTCGACATATATATGTGTAAAATTGAAATTTGAACATTTTTCAAGTGTTTTGATATATATATAATTCTGGAAATTCTTGAATTAAAATATAGTGTTATAAGTGAATATTATAAGGTAGAAAATCATATGAAAGCATAAATATAAACTATATAAACATAGTTATAAGATTATAGAGTTTAAAACTATATAAATATAAAGCATATAAAATATGAATATATATAAAACTTATAAAGCTTAAATTTATATAACATAAGTTTAAAATCAAATAAAAATGGAAAGTAAAATAGAGAAGAAAGAGTTTGAAGATAAAATTTGAAAACAAAATTGAAAATCAGAAATTAAAAAACAGAGTTTGAAATTATTTTGAATTTGAACCTGGAGTGCTATTCAGAGTCTTACATAATCTAGACTCTATAACTATATTTATCTTGAACTCTTGGAATCTTGAATACTCATGAGTCTTGAAATATCTCTGAATTCTGAATCTCTAACATCTTTAAACTGTACAGTCTTCAGTAATAATTCATGTATTTAAATTCTGCATATGTATACATATATATATTCTAGAAAGAAATGCTAGTATATATTTTGTAACGTCCCAGTAATTTTGATAACTGGAATGCGGAATTAAATAGAAATTTGAATATGAGTAATCAATTTTTTATTGATATTGGGATTATAAATTAAAAATTAAATATATTGGTTAAGTTGAATTGACTTAAATATTTAATCCATGATGGTTGGTTGGGAATCGAATATTTATTTTGAATATTTGAATTGAATTGGTTTGAAATTCTATTTAAATATTCAAAATGGTTGAATTGGTAAATATACGTTATTAGTGAATTGAAAATTTTACTGGTCGAAATATATAGGAAACTAGCTTGGATATGTGTTTATTAGTGGGTATAAAGAAATTGAAACTTACCGTTTTAAATTTGGAATCGAATGGAGTGTTGGTGGACAAACGGAATGAAATCAGTGAACTGATAAATAATTTAAAATTTAAAAATAACGTTTTCTACGAATGGAGTCGGATTACAACCAAAATAATTTTATTGAGTTCATAACGCGAATAGGATGAGGTACGTATAATTTTTGTCATGTTTGAAGATTTTGCGGGCGGTATAAATTTAGTGCGTTCAGTGGAAATTCGCAATCTCTAATATCACCTACCCCATTTATAATTAGGCCGACCTTCATCTGATATACACAGTTACGCCTATACTCTAGGATCGGACGTGGTTCTTATCTTCGGAAAAATTTATTCTATAAATCACGCATTAGCTCACAAATTCATTTAGAAAAATTTGTTCTTCCTTATTCATTTTCCATGGCTTCCACCGCATTCTCATTTTTTTACGCAGTAAGAATCATTCCTCTTCTCCAATCAAACTTCCCAAAAAACCCTAATAATGGCCGAAACCATTTCTCCCTAAATTTCTCTTCCTCCAATTGAAATCGGAAACCTTAGCACCGCCTCTGTCGATTCGCTGCTCAACCGTGCACCACCACCTGAGCTGCCAACACTGGAAATCGGACCACTCAGCAAATCGAAGTTTCCACCTTTCCACCGTCTTCATTTTCAAGCATTGGTCCACCGCCTTCCAATCAAATCGCTCCTTCGTAAGTTTTAAGCCTGTCGCCAAATTTGGAGCCTACCTCGTCACTGTTGAAGCCGCTTCACCCTATTTGACCCTGTTTCTTTCAACTCGGCCTTAAGGTGAGTATTTTTACTCACGATGGATTTTAGATTCAAGAAATTCGACTGCAGTATACTAAAATAACATAGTTAATTGTGTTAAGTTGTTTACCTGTGATGATCTGCGTATTTAAACTTAGTTCTGAATTTGTCTCGATGTGGATGTAGTTCTCTGGTTCGGGTTGGTGTTATTGTGGGATTGAATTCTTCAACTTCCCCTAAGCGATGTTTGCCTTGTTTATTTAAACTTGGAATCACCCATGTTCTGATTTATATATATTAAAAAAAATGTGGTATGTATTGAACCATTGTTACCTTTAGAAAATAATACACTCTTTCTAAAGTTCCGAGCTTTGCATTCTCATGGCTATAAACTTGGCATTTTGTAAATTGAACAAGTCCGTTATACTTGTTCTTGAACCCGATGACTTACCTAAATCGGCATGATCGATTTTATACAATCAGACAATAAAGTAAAATGTGTTAATCCAGGCTTTATATTTAGGTTAACATGTGACTGGTGTGAGAACTAAAACAGTTATTAATCTTTATTTTAAAGTTCGGTAAATCAAGGGACCACGCCGTATAATACGGAACATGTTTCCTCCCAAGAATACCAGTGCATAAAACAAACAGTGCAATGCTAAATAAAGAAAAACGAAGCTATTATAAGACCCAGGTCCCATCACACAATGCAACGCAAGCCGGAGGATAGGATTTTTATCTTATAATAGCCAAAGCATGCTTAATATGTAAAAAAAAACACATTATTTGATACTATAATACATGTATAGTGTCAAAACAATTTCAATCATAAATATCAATCATAGGCGGCATGAATGATCCATACCACTATGTCACCATACTAGGTTCTGCAAATAAAACCGCAATATCACGTATTGGAAATTGGATTTCCGTCATGAGTCGAGGCAAATGGCAAGCTCCTCTCCGATTCGAGACACTCTAGCTAATGTCTCAGGACCCCACTATGATCCTTTGGAACCTCCAAGGTCGGTCCTCTTTTACTTTTGAGGATTGACAATTCCTGAACACACGTTTCCCGGTCCTATAGGACCTATATCCAAGGCGCCTCGCATTCCAACAACCACACAGGTGAAAAGTATATAAATGTCAGCCAGTTTAAGCACTGACATCACCCCAAGCTAGAAAGAAACGTCGTGCATTCCTTTGGTCCTTATCCCGTTTTTGACTCATCCCGAGGTGTGAGGCTCGCGAATTCACGTTATACACAAAGCTACGCCACACAGGCCGTGCTTTGATCATCAACCACAAGACTTTGCTTTTCAACAGAAGCCTTGATCAATTGCCACTTACGCGTGCCACACTGGCAATTCACTCCATGCGACTGATGTCCATCGATATACAACCTCTGAGCTCGTACGTCTCAGAGAAGGGCGTTAAGCAAGAGAATAAATTCTCCGCCGCCAAACAGATTTATATTTAATAGAGATCAATCAAAACAGAATAAAATCCAATGTCAGACACACAGTCCATTTACAAGTTCGTTCTGGGTCTAAACGAAACCGGAGGCACTTTCCTCGCATATCCATCGATCTCCATGTACGTCTGGATGATCACCAATTGTTTCCCCCATCTTGGGTGTACAACCCAATCGAGATCATCAGTAATCACCCAAATGATGTGAAGACTTACTGTCTTCAACCACCGCCTTCATCTTCGACATCTCGTCGAATCGGTTATTCAGAATGGGTATAAACCCGGCCTTTCTGAATAACCCACGTATATGATAAACAAATGTTACACAAACACAACAAACGCCTCGTTCCAATTCAGAATATTCTTTTATTCACAAAATCACATTCTTAGGGAAAGGTTCCCATTAATTTTATCAAAGATAAATTCTTCTAAATTTATTCTTTAATCTTCCTTTGGATATCATTTCAAACCATATTATGGTATTCCAAACTAGTCGGGATTAGCGAACCACACCGAAGTAATTATTTATTTTATTTCCCACTCCCAACCTATTCATCCCATGAAGCAAAACTGGTAATACTCCATATCTAACACCACGGTATTATCGGTAAATATTAATTACATTTCACGTTCAAATCTAATTAAAGATTTAACTATCGCTTTGGAGCAAAACTGGTGATACTCCATTCTCGATAACTTTTCAGATTTGATAACTTAATTTATCAATTCACTTTCAATCTAATTAAAGATTCATTAAAACTCCACGTAGTTTTAATCTTCTCAAAAATCAATATCCTGTCTTTAACTGGGTTAAAGAACCAATGCCATCTAAAACACTATTCACGACAAACCCAAATCACATTTGATATTAAATACAAGGCTCTGAATAGAAAATATACCGGCTTATATTCAATATCAAATTCTGAAACCAACAAATATCGTATTGGAAATAACGATATAAATATATCTTTCAAATTCCCATAACCATATCTATATAATCACAAAATCCAATATCGAAATATTCCGAAGACAATTTCGATTCAAATCCATTCCAATTCACGTATTGGAAATTCTGATTATTTTTGAAACCACTTTCAAATTCAATTTATTTATTTCTAAAATAAATTGATCTTAATTCTAGTTCAAAACTAGTTCATCTTGATAAAAATCTATTTTTATCTTTTCAAATGTGGAATTTTTCATCCCAGTTCTTTTCAAATCATTTCTTATGATTTTACACTAATTATTGATATTTTTAATAATTTTATCAAGGCCCGTACAGTCGATTTCCATCAACGGCCATCGAGCTGCACTTACAGCGACCTTTTCCTAATTTGATTTGGACATAATTCCAAATCCAACCGTTAGATTATAAATTTCTAATATTCGTTAGAAAGCTCTTTTCGATACGAACCCAATGGTTCCGGTTTTAGGAGAATCCGCCGGTCGGATCTCCCGCAACGTCAATTCGAAGTCAATGGTCGAAATTCACGAACTGCCGCGGCGCGGCGCGTTCTCTTCAGGACATTATATATATATATATATATATATATATATATATATATATATTTCGTCGATTTCCTTTTAAAACATATTTTATAAATCGTTCTAAATTCGTTTTCAAAACCATTTCAACTCTATATTCAATTTCAAATAAAAATTGAATATTTCCTATCATTACTATATAAATGATAATATTTTCAAAACGTTATATTTTGAAATCACTACCCTTTCTATATTCATTATAAAAACGAATATAATCGATATAAATATCGTTCACGTCAAAATAGTGCAACTCTAATCAACACGGCTTTATACATTTCAATAAATTCGTTATTCTATTCAATAAATGAATATTTATTCTATTCAACACATGAATCTATATCTCTTTCAACACATGACTGATCTCAACACATGAGTACTGTCGACACATGACTATTTTTGTTATGTAATATATTTTATAAAATTATGGTATCTATCGTTTGATTTTTAATTAGACTCCATCCGTAAAGTAATTTCTAATCATAAATATGATAAAGATGTAAATTTTATTATTAAAATATTTTACTCAACACATGAATAGTTTCAACACATGAGCATCGTCAACAAATGACTATTTTTATAGTCTAATATTCTTTAATTTCCTGATTGAAATGAGGGCCAATCAATTACCATATAATGTTAATTATATGGATTCCATACAACACATGTATATTGTAACGACCCGGATTTTGGGGGCAATTTAAAATTTTTATTTTAGAAATTTTAATGGATTTTTAATATTTAAAATAATCTATTTTAAATAAGAATGACTAAAAATTTATTTTAAAACGAATAAATTCAATTTAATTATAAAAGGAGTTTAAAACAGCGCTGCAATTTGAAATTTTGAATCTGAACTTTGAATAAGTATACAGGATGCAAATTAAATCAGAATTGAGTGAAACAAGAAATATTTAAATCTGTTTAATCATATCTTTCTAACGTGCTTTGTCAGTTTCGGTTAAATTTAATCGACTCGAAAATGGCCATTTTTCAAACAGTCTCAGAATTCAATGAAATTAGTCTCGTTAGAACTGTATCGTCAAAACATAACCGAAAATATTTTTTCTGTAATTTTTAGAGGTAGTATGTGGCCCCGGTAATTTAAAATATACATTTGAATTTAATGATTAAATGATTTTTAATTAAATTTAAAGAAAAACATGTCGTAACAGCCGAATTGGGTTACGAAACATGTTCCATTGTGACCAGGACGGGGGTTATTAGCTAGGGGCGACATTCGTAGAATTTAATTTGGAGTTCCGGACGATATACAAATTTAATAGGATTAAATGAATTAAAATAAACGGAAAATACGCGTATAAATACGCTTGCCAATACGAAACCCTATTTCTATTTCAGCCGCCGCCGTTCTTTAGAAATCGATGGCCGATTTCATCCCATTTTCAATCCCACTTATCTTCCAATCCACTTAATGAAATTCAAACTTCTATATGCCAAATCGAAGAGCATCGCAAGCTCTAGCTTCTCAACGGTCAAGATCGATTGTAACGTGGTAAATTGGGAGTATTGCGTTCGCAAAGTCTGGGCGTTTGGAGGGAAATTCGCGAGTCAAGGGGGGTGCGAGTTGGCCAGGCTCGGGGGCGTTGGATGGTGGCTCGATGGCGGTCGGAGTGGAGCAGTCGGATCGGCATACGGGCGACGGAGGAGCGTGCTGTTTTGGATTCAAGGATTGGTGCGATGGGTTTCACGGTAGAGGAAGAAGATGACGGGTTGGACAGTAGATTAGGAAAAGGGTTAGGTTAATTAAATAGTTAATTATTTTAATTATCTTTAAAAATGTAATCAAATCTTTAAATTATCATAACTCTTTCAAACAGCGATGAAAACCGATGATTTCAGAGGCGTTGGGTTCGTAGCGATGGGATCTACAGTACGAGATAGACCTGATCTGAATCAGAGCACGTTGAAAATTCAGACAAAATTCACTGTGAGATTTCTATTCTAGAACTAAATTCAATTATTTATTTCAGATATGAAATTATATTTATTTCATGTTCATGATGTATATATATAATTATTGAAATGTTGATTTGGGTTGTGATTGCTTGAACCACTGAACTGAATTGTGTGTATTTGTGTTTGACATGATTTTGTGTGTACGACGAAAACACCATTTTATTGTATACATAGAAACAATATTCATGTTAGTCAAGAATGTTTAATTTGTATTAGATTGAACAAAATTATTATTTTGTTTATTATTATTGTTGGAAATTAACACTTCTGTTAATTAAAATTAGCTAAAACAAAAATATATGATTTTGGGTATATAAAAGAATCAGATGTGTAAAACACAAAATTTAGTCAACTTGTTAAACCAGCATTTGTAACATAAAAATGAATCAAACCTTTTATACATTTTGTTGAGTCAAATTTTGTAACAAAATATGTATGAACATTTTTATGTCATTGTGTTGAACTAGATTTTCAACAAAATATGTACACACATTTTTATGCAATATTGTCTACATTAAAAAGGTTAGAAGTTCAAGATATCATTTTTATGTAATATTGTCTACATTATAAAGATTATAACAAAATCATCATTTTTGATTACATTAGAAAGATAAGAACAAAATTTACATTTTTTGTAAAATGTAAATAAAAGAACAAGAGTTACATTTTTTGTTATAAAGAGCAAGATTAACACTTTTGTTAATGAGATTTAAAAGCTCAAGATTAACATTTTTGTTAATTAGATTATAAAGGATAAAGTTAACATTTCTTGTTAATTAGATTATGGATAGATAAAAATCTTATTTTTGTCAATATGAAGTGATAGCGGTGAAAATCATATTTTTGTCAATATGAAGTGATAGCGATAAAAATCATATTTTTGTCACATTAAAAAGATTTATATAAAAATGAAGATTTTTGAACTTTAAAAAGGAATTATACAAAAATGAAGGTTTTGTCACATTAAAAGGAATTATACAGAAATGATCATTTTTGCCGTAGTAAAAAGAATGAACATTTTTAGTTACAATAAAAGGATTAAACAAAATCATCATTTTTGCTTGCATTAGAAGTAATAAACAAAAGCATCATATTTTTATATATTAAAAAGAATCAACTAGAAATGTATATTTTTATACATTAAATAGAATGGATTTGAAATGTATATTTTTATACATTAAATAGAGTGGATTTGAAATGTATATTTTTATACATTAAAAAAGAATGAATTGGAAAATGTATATTTTTATACATAAAAAGAATGAACTAGTAATGTATATCTTTATACATTAATAAAAAGAGAATGAATTAGTAATGGACATTTTCGTCACATTAAAAAGTATGAAGTAGAAATACATATTTTGTCATTAAAAATGAAGGAGACTAAAAATATACATTTTGATAAATAAATAAGAGTTAAGATCCTTATTGTCATTGTTTATTAAAAGTTGATCTTTTATTTACATTCCTTGATGTAAATAAAACTAGAATAAAAAGTTAAATTTTTGTTTGCAATTTTAGATGCAAACAAACATTAAAATAAAAATTTATATTTTTATTTGTATTCCTTGTTGAAATGAATATGAAATTAAAAGGTTGGATTTTTATTTGCATTCTTTGATGCAAATAAAAACTTGAATTACAAAGGTTACACTTTTTGTTTGCAATTAAAAATGCAAATAAGAGCCTAGATTAAAGAAGATACATTTTTCATTTGTATTTTTGTTACAAATTGCAAGAATAGAATAAAACATAGGAAAAACCCATTTTTAATGCTAATAATAGAAAGAGTAGAAAATATACGTATTTCATTATGAAATATGTTTAACATTAAAAACACATTTTTAATGTTAACCTTAGAAACTTAGAAAAAGAATATCATTTTGAATGTAAAATAAAGATTACATTTTATACAATGTAAAAAGAATGTCATTTGTATGTAATATAAAGAGATTACATTTCATTGTAAGTGAGTCAACATTAGAACTCACATTTTTTTTATGTAAATGAATCAGTAGAAAAGATTCATTGTTTTTGATAAATTATGTCAACATGAGAACTTACATTTCTATTATATATGAAATGATTCATCATTATATATATGTTTATGATGCTGAAATGTTACAATCCCATTTACAAGTTACCCGACTTGTTTATGTGATTGGGACGATAATTTTCACACATCGCCCAAGCGCACAAATGATTTATGATTTGCTTGATGGATGAAACCCCACACGGGTATTGGGATGATTTTGGATACACACTAATCCCAATATTTAGTTATCTGTCAATCGATGGATTGACAGTCTGTGATGAGCGTCAGTTATTTACTTTAATGCTAACACAGTTATAGATTCCACTTTGGTCGTCATGGATGTTTGATAATTATTTATCATGATAGTTGATTCCATACAAAATATATGGTTGTTGGTTGAGTCACATTCCAATAAAGAATATTCTAGAAAAAGGATATTTTAGAAAATATATTTTTGAAAAAGAATATTTTAGGAAAAGAATATATTTTAGGAAAATATATTTTTATTGAAATGAACTAGTTATTAACTAGAATAAATCATTAAATTTAGATTTAATGAAGTTTTCCAATTTGTTAATATTTAACTGAAATTTAATTAAATAAATTGGAATTTGGGTTTGTGGTGAATAGTATCTTAAATAACACTGTTCTTAAACCCCATATGAAAGGAATAATTTTTAATTTAAAATGATTAAAAGTTTTCAATTATACTTAGTGATTGAAATACGATGAAATGTGAGTCGGGTTTATTGTGAACTATGTTTCTAAGCGACATTTGTTCTTTAACCCAACTGACAGTGAAAGTATGATCTGGAATTTATAAATCTTTTATTAAAGTTTTAAATTGGAATTTTCCAAAAGCCAAGTTTTCCAATTTAATATATATTAAATTGGGATTGAATGGAATTTGATTTACTAATATTCGAGATGAGCTTCTGTAAAAGAAGGCCGTTAATATATATGGAATTTAAAAGGCTTTGCCATTATTCCATTTATATTAATAGCCCGATACAGAAATTCATATCGATTATACATTGGTCTGATTTCTATGAAAATCCCCTATTTAATGGGAGATGAATTTGAGTTTATCGTGAACTATGTTTTAAATGATATTAGTTCTTTAACCCAGTTAAAGATAAGATTAATTTCTTAAATTTAAATAATCATTGAATAATGATTTTTGATGTTTAAAACCAAACTGGGGTTTTAATAAATCTTTAAAGAAAAGATTTAAGAATAGTGTAAAGAATTTATCTTTGATAAGATAATGTGAATATTTTATTTAAAAGAATATGCTGAATTGGAATGAGGTGTTGGATGTGTTTTTATAGTACTCGATTTTTAATTATAAAAAAATACGAGAGTTATTCGGAAAGACCGGGTTTAACCCGTTCCGAATAATTTCTACAACGATGAAGAGTCGAAGATGAAGATGGTGTTTGAAGACCGACGATCTTCACATCGAACGGATGTGTTGCTACAGAGACCCTTGATGGGAGTAACTACCTTGAAGGGGCTTCAGTGGTGGCCGTCCGGACTATCGTTGATTGTTTGGATTTGGTTTTCGCTCAGACCCAGAGCATAAGCTAATAAATGGATGCGTATCTGACATTGGATTTCATTCCATGTGAATTAAATCGATTTCTGTTAATGTATGTCTGTTTGGTGGTGGAGGATTTATTCTCCACTTAACACCCTGGTATATATTAATAGTGATTGATCGCATGGCGTGAATTGTCAATGTGGCACGCCAAGATGCAATTGATCAAGGCTTTTGTTGAAAAGCAGGGCCTTGTGGGATGATCAAAGCATAGCTTATTATGGCATAGCTTTGTGTATATCGTGACTTCGCGAGCCTCACACCCCGGTATGAGTCAAAAAGGGATATGGACTGCAGGGAGTGCACACGTTTCTTTCTAGCTAGTGTCAGTGCTTTGACACGGCTTGGCATTTTACTTATGTGGATGATGGATTTTGAGGCGCCTCGGATTTTTTTATAGGCCGATAGTGGTCATATTATAGGTTCAAAGGAACCGGGAAGCGTGTGTTCAGGCATAATTAATCCACTACCCTTAGGTAGGGACCGGCCCTGAAGATCCAAGGGTTCACTGTGAGGGATCCCGAGGCATTTGCTAGAGTGTCTTGAATCGGAGATGAGCTTGCCCCTAGCCTCGACTCATGATGGAAATCCAATTTCCAATACGACCTTGCGGTTTTGAATGTAGAACTAGTATGGCGACATGATATATGGTACCCATGCCGTCTATGATTAATACATTATGATTGAAATTGTTTTTGAAATATATATATGCACATATATACACACTAATATTAAATCCGTTTTATCGTATCAAGCATTTTTGACCATTATAAGGTAAAACTCTATCCTCCGGTTTGCGTTGCATTGTGTGATGGGACTTGGGTCTTATAATGGTTTCATTTTTCTAAAAAGCATTGCGTTATCTAACGTTTTACTTTATTTTATGCACTGGCAATCCAATGGAGTAAACCCGTTCCGCGTTAGCGGCGTGGTCCTGTGATTAGCCATATTAATTAGATAAGTTAAGTAAGATTTCTCATACCAGTCCCATGACTGACCTGTAGTTTGTTTCACTGGCAAACTCGGGCGCCCATATTTTCCACATAGGCAGTCGAGTAGCTTTTTGCAGATATATTGACATGATCCTGGCTTACAGCTGAAGCGGTACTCGGAAAGCTCTGTATCCGTGTATTCCTCTCAGTTGTATATTTATATTATTTTCCGCTGCTATTTACATGAAATTTGAAACTTTGATATTATTGTATTTCTATTGTGTAATAAATATTCATACTCTATTATATCTTGTACTCTGATGCAATTGTTGTAATCAGCAATAAAATTTTCTTTAGTTGTGCTCTAGTGTATTGTTCTCAAAGAAATCCAAGCTTTCCTTTATGGGAAGTTTGGGTCGTTTCATATATAATAGCAACGATAAACAATCAACCGTCATCCAAAGTGCACCACACAACTGCATAAGCATTAAATATAAATAATTAACGCTTACACAGCCTGTCGACCAATCGATCGACATACAATTAAATAATTGGGATTAGTGTACGCCAAATATCATCCCAACACCCGTGTGGGGTTTCAATCCACAAACACTGAATATTATTTGTGCAATTGGGCGATGTGTAAAATTTATCGTCCCAATCAATATCCTTCAAATAGGTGTACATAAACAAACCGTCCGGTTTGTAAATGAATATTTATTTATTCACATTCACTATATTCCTATTCACGTTAAAAATTATATTTTTAACGATAAAATATTTTTAACTATATAAATATTTGATTTTATTTCAACACAAGAATAATTTATTATCCACTTCACATCAACATCACAAAATAACTTCACGACACAACAAACAAGCATACAAGCTGTCCATGGTCTGTGGACGACGGGTTTAGGGTGCTACTAAGAACCGTCTGCATCCTAGTATATAATTTAAACTAGAAAAGAAAATTTAAAGTGAGAAATTCTCACCGACTAGCTAAACCAACATCACGACTCTTCATATGTAGGAAATCTTCATCGTTCTCCTCTTGTCACCTTCATCGTCCGCATATGCTACATATATAAAAATCAAAATTTTATCTTCACCTCTTATATATATAAAAATCAAATTTTTATCTTCACTTCGTTATAAAAATTATATTTTTGACTTCTTTATTATATAAAAATTATATTTTTGACTTCTTTATTATATAAAAATTATATTTTTCTTATGCTAAAAATCTTATCTTTCTTACCATAGAAATATAGTGTTTTCCTTTATAAAGATATAATATTTCTTCATGATAAAAACTAAACTTACTTTATATTAAATAAAAATAAACTCACCTTTATGATTAAAATTTCGCCTTTTCAAATATAAAGATTTCGCCTTTTCAAATATAAAGATTTCGCCTTTTCAAATATAAAGATTTCGCCTTTTCAAATATAAAGATTTTGATTTCGCTACACATATAAAGGTCAAATTTTTACTAACTATATAATATAAAAATCGTATATTTTCATTACTGATTTTTGCCCTATGCATTTATATCTTTAAAACTGATTTTAATAATGTTTTTAACCTAAGTAAAATCGGATTTAAAAATAAAATAATATAAAAACTCACCTAGACATTGTAAAAATCCGATCTTTGCGGTTGAGGGGTTCACGTCGACCGTGGGGGAAGTGGGGGGAGACGCGCAGGTCGCGATGGTGGTGGGTGGGGTCGGAGCATCGGCCTGGTGGTGGAGTTTAATGAGTGCGGCGGATTTTTCTGGGTTTGTGGTCTCGTGGAAGAGGAGGGCGCGAAGGAGATGGAGTGGGGGAAGGTTTAACGGAGGGGGAGGTGCTCGAAGGAGCGGCGGGCGGTCAACGACGAGGAAGGGGGGCGCAAGATCGAGAGGCGTAGTGTTTTTCTCTTTTTTTTATGCTCAATCGTGAATGAGAAGGGGGGGTATAAAAGGGTTTTATAATTTAATTAATATTATATTTAATTCTCGAATAGTTGACTTTTTATTTCGACCTCAAAATTGAACCCACTGACTGTCGTCCCTAGCGTTTTACCCCCATTCCGAACAAAATGGGATATGTTTCGTTAGCCAATTTTATCATTTCGACCAGTTTTGATTTAAATTAAAATATAAATCTTTATATATTCAATTTAAATGCACATTTCAATTTACCAGGGCCACATACGGACCCGAAAAATTCTAGAAAAATATTTTTTAACTTCGTATTGACGATACGGTCCTAACAAAACTAATTTCATCGAATTCTGAGACCGTCTGAAAAATGGCCATTTTCCAGTTGATTCGAATGAACTAAAACTGGTCAAACGCGTTTTCTTTTGCCACGCTCCCATACTGATTCGAAAAATTACAAAATTTGAAACCTAGCAATAACTAGACATCCTGGATCCAACAAAAGTGGTTTCGTCAAAAACCGAGGTCGTTTGCAAAATTTCCATTTTTAAGGGTCGAAATTCCATAGCGACTATTCTGAATTTTCAACTGGACATATCTTTTGATTCCCTCTATGAAATTTCAATTTTTCGGATTCGTTGGAAAGATATTCTCAATTAGATTCTATTATTTTTGGTTTCGTTAAAATCCAGTTTATTTTGCACCCGGTACATTCATTTGAAGATCGAAATCGAATTATCGAACTACCGCGCCATTTTCAATACCTTTTATAATTTAAAATAAAATATTTCTATTCTAACGACGATTCAAATATATATATGTTCTAATTCTATTCAAAATAAATTTCTCGTTGATATTATTTAAAATAATTCATTTTAGATATTCAAAATTCATTAAAATTGCCAAAATAAATATTTTAAATTGGCTCAGAGTTTCCGGGTTGTTACAATCTCCCCCACTTAAAACATTTCGTCCCCGAAAAGGAACGAAGCTGGAAGTTATTTAGCTAATCAACTCAACTTCCAATATTTTCATTATGGCTTAAGTTCTTCAACTTATCAGTTTCTAAGAACTTTTCAAATTTTTCAAAAATTTGGCTAACACCCTAAATTTCCGAAAAATTCCGCCATAACCTCCCCTGCACCGGGGACTTCGGGATATTTCATATAGCCTCCCATGGCCTTCTTCAATCCAAAAGAAAAAGAAAAAGTCAAGCGGCTAGCCAATCGGCTCATAAAATCATCATCACCCAAACAAAACAGTAAATTATGGTAAACATGTACCTATTTGTCGGGCAAACAAATTTTATTCTTCTGCTCTAGCCTCCTTGCTATGACCTGTTCAATGTAAGTACATGTATATGCATGCAAATGTAATCATTTTTCAATACAATTCAACATTTGATTCTATTAGGCGTAATGGTTCAAAATTTCAAACAAATAGACAAACAACACAACCATCAATCAATTAGTGGATTAACGTTTCAAGCACATAACTTTGATATATATATATATATATATATATATATATATATACAGAAAATCATGTTTTTGATGCCAATTCACAACAATGTATCCTATCTAGTTTTGGTTCTCACACCAGTCTAGTGGAAATATATAGATATCGCACCTTCGAAACAAGAACATAAATACTGATTATGTGGCCACATCACCAGAATTATCCCCGGGTGTCTAGAATGAGATTCTATATCTATCCAGTATATTAAAATTCGAATATACGTTAATGACGCGTATATGCAAAATCTTTATATACTCGATTGTCCAAAAAAATATAAATAAAATATTCAAATACGTATAAAACGATTTAAATTTCAAAACAAAATTGTTTTCATTTGAAAAATATACTCTTCACAGTCGTTCTAGGACACTACTGATCCCATCTCTAACGAGTCATTCTAATTGGATATTACTAATCCAATATCTGATTAATTCTTTCGTATGGCTCTAATGTGTCTTGTTCTCAAGCTCTGTAAACCAAAGCTCTGATACCACTCTATAACGACCCGAACTTCCCCGGTAAGGAAAGCCTGGATTGCCTTGAGAATAACACACATCGGAACGCAGACAGAAGAACATTTCATTGTTTACTACAAAAATTCCATCAGATACAAGAATATACAGAGTAAAAATGAATATTATACATTCGATAAATATCAGAGATTACAATAAATTACAAAGCAGCGGAAAAATAATACAAAGCACAACTGAAAGTAATACACGGATACAGAGCTTTCCGAGCATCGTTCCAGCTGTAAATCAGGATCCTGTGAATATAAATCTGCAAAACCAAAACTACTAGCTGCCCGTGTGGAAAATAGGGGCACCCAGAGTTTAGGTTAAAACAATAAACTCCATGTCAGTCATGTGACTAGTGTGAGAACTAAAACAGTTATTAATATTTATTTTAAAGTTCGGTAAATTAAGGGACCACGCCGTATAACACGGAACGGGTTTCCTCCCAAGAATTCCAGTGCATAAAACAAACAGCGCAATGCTAAATAAAGAAAAATAAAGTAATTATAAGACCCAGGTCCCATCACACAATACAACGCAAGCCGGAGGATAGGGTTTTTACCTTATAATAGCCAAAGCATGCTTGATACGTAAAAAAAACACATTATTTGATACTATAATACATGTATAGTGTCAAAACAATTGCAATCATAAATATCAATCATAGGCGGCATGAATGACCCATACCACTATGTCGCCATACTAGGTTCTACAAATAAAACCGCAATATAACGTATTGGAAATTGGATTTCCGTCATGAGTCGAGGCAAGTGGCAAGCTCCTCTCCGATTCGAGACACCCTAGCTAATATCTCAGGACCCCACTATGATCCTTTGGAACCTCCAAGGCCGGTCCTCTCTTACTTTTGAGGATTGGCAATTCCTAGACACATGTTTCCCGGTCCTATAGGACCTATATCCGAGGCGCCTCGCAATCCAACAACCACACATATGAAAAGTATATAATGTCAGCCAGTTTAAGCACTGACACAACCCCTAGCTAGAAAGAAACGTCGTGCACTCCTTGGGTCCTTATCCCGTTTTTGACTCATACCGAGGTGTGAGGCTCACAAATTCACGTTATATACAAAGCTTCGCCACACAGGCCGTGCTTTGATCATCAACCACAAGACTTTGCTTTTCAACAGAAGCCTTGATCAATTGCCATTTACGCGTGCCACACTGGCAATTCACTCCATGCGACTGATGTCCATCGATATACAACCTCTGAGCTCGTACGTCTCAGAGAAGGGCGTTAAGCAAGAGAATAAATTCTCCGCCGCCAAATAGATGTATATTTAAAAGAGATCAATCAATACAGAATAAAATCCAATGTCACTGGGTCTGAACGAAACCGGAGGCACTTTCCTCGCATATCCATCGATCTCCAAGTACGTCTGGACGATCACTAACTGTTTCCCTCATCTTGGGTGTACAGCCCAATCGAGATCATCAGTAATCACCCAAACGATCTGAAGACTTCCGGTCTTCAACCACCGCCTTCATCTTCGACATCTCGTCGAATCGGTTATTCGTAATGGGTATAAACCCGACCTTTCTAAATAACCCACGTATATGATAAACAAACGTTACACAAACACAACAAATGCCTCATTCCAATTCAGAATATTATTTTATTCACAAAATCACATTCTAAGGGAAAGGTTCCCATTAATTTTATCAAAGATAAATTCTTCTAAATTTATTCTTTAATCTTCCTTTGGATATCATTTCAAACCATATTATGGTATTCCAAACTAGTCGGGATTAGCGAACCACACCGAAGTAATTATTTATTTTATTTCCCACTCCCAACCTATTCATCCCATGAAGCAAAACTGGTAATACTCCATGTTTAACACCACGGTATTATCGGTAAATATTAATTACCATTTCACGTTCAAATCTAATTAAAGATTTAACTATAGCTTTGGAGCAAAACTGGTGATACTCCATTCTCGATCACTTTTCAGATTTGATAATTTAAATTATCAATTCACTTTCAATCTAATTAAAGATTCATTAAAACTCTACTTAGTTTTAATCTTCTCAAAAATCAACATCCTGTCTTTAACTGGGTTAAAGAACCAATGCCATCTAAAACACGATTCACGACAAACCCAAATCACATTTGATATTAAATACAAGGCTCTGAATAGAAAATATACCGGCTTATATTCAATATCAAATTCTGAAACCAACAAATATCGTATTGGAAATAACGATATAAATATATCTTTCAAATTTCCATAACCATATTTGTATAATCACAAAATCCAACATCGAAATATTCCGAAGACAATTTCGATTCAAATCCATTCCAATTCACGTATTGGAAATTCTGATTATTTTTGAAACCACTTTCAAATTCAATTTATTTATTTCTAAAATAAATTGATCTTAATTCTAGTTCAAAACTAGTTCATCTTGATAAAAAACTATTGTTATCCTTTTAAATGTGGAATTTTTCATCCCAGTTCTTTTCAAATCATTTCTTATGATTTTACACTAATTATTGACATTTTTAATAATTTTATCAAGGCCCGTACAGTCGATTTCCATCAACGGCCATCGAACTGCACTTACAATGACATTTTCCTAATTTGATTTGGACATAATCCAAATCCAACCGTTAGATTTCAAATTTCTAATATTTGTTAGAAAGCTCTTTTCGATACGAACCCAACGGTTCCGGGTTTAGGAGAATCCAACGGTCGGATCTCCCGCATCGTGAATTCGAAGTCAATGGTCGAAATTCACGAACTGCCGCGGCGCGACACGTTCTATTCAGGCCATTATATAATATATATATATATATATATATATATATATATAATATTTCGTCGATTTACTTTTAAAATGTATTTTATAAATCGTTCTAAATTCGTTTTCAAAACCATTTCAACTCTATATTCAAGTTCAAATCAAAATTGAATATTTCCTATCATTACTATATAAATGATAATATTTTCAAAACGTTATATTTTGAAATCACTACCCTTTCTATATTCATTATAAAAACGAATATAATCGATATAAATATCGTTCACGTCAAAATAGCGCAACTCTAATCAACACAGCTTTATATATTTCAATAAATTCGTTATTCTGTTCAACAAATGAATATTTATTCTATTCAACACATGAATCTATATTTCTTTCAACACATGACTAATCTCTACACATGAGTACTGTCGACACATGACTATTTTTGTTATGTAATATATTTTATAAAATTATGGTATCTATCATTTGATTTTTAATTAGACTCCAACCGTAAAGTAATTGCTAATCTTAAATATGATAAAGATGTAAATTTTATTATTAAAATATTTTACTCAACACATGAATAATTTCAACACATGAGCATCGTCAACAAATGACTATTTTTATAGTCTAATATTCTTTATTTTCCCGATTGGAATGAGGCCCAATCAATTACCATATAATGGTAATTATATGGATTCCATACAACACATGTATATAATAGCAACGATAAACAATCAACCATTATCCAAAGTGCACCACACAACTGCATAAGCATTAAATATAAATAATTAACGCCTACACAGCCTGTCGACCAATCGATCGACATACAATTAAATAATTGGGATTAGTGTACGCCAAATATCGTCCCAACACCCGTTTGGGGTTTCAATCCACAAACACTGAATATTATTTGTGCAGTTGGCCGATGTGTAAAATTTATTGTCCCAATCAATATCATTCAAATAGGTGTACATAAACAAACCGTCTGGTTTGTAAATGAATATTTATTTATTCACATTCACTATATTCCTATTCACGTTAAAAATTATATTTTTAACGATAAAATATTTTTAACTATATAAATATTTGATTTTATTTCAACACAAGAATATTTTATTATCCACTTCACATCAACATCATAAACAAACTTCACAACACAACAAATAAGCATACAAGCCGTCCATGGTCTGTGGACGACGGGTGTCGGGTGCTACTAAGCACCGTCTGCATCCTAGCATATAATTTAAACTAGAAAAGAAAATTTAAAGTGAGAAATTCTCACCGACTAGCTAAACCAACATCACGACTCTTCATATGTAGGAAATCTTCATCGTTCTCCTCTTATCACCTTCATCGTCCGCATACGCTACATATATAAAAATCGAATTTTTATCTTCCCCTCTTATATATATGTAAATCAAATTTTTATCTTCACTTCGTTATAAAAAATATATTTTTGACTTCCTTATTATATAAAAATTATATTTTTGACTTCTTTATTATATAAAAATTATATTTTTCTTATGCTAAAAATCATATCGTTCTTACCATAGAAATATAGTGTTTTCCTTTATAAAGATATAATCTTTCTTCATCATAGAAACTAAACTTACTTTATATTAATTAAAAAAAACTCACCTTTATGATTAAAATTTCGCCTTTTCAAATATAAAGATTTCGCCTTTTCAAATATAAATATTTCGCATTTTCAAATATAAAGATTTTGCCTTTTCAAATATAAAGATTCTGATTTCGCTACACATATAAAGGTCAAAATTTTACTATCTATATAATATAAAAATCGTATATTTTCATTACTGATTTTTGCCCTATGCATTTATATCTTTAAAACTGATTTTAATAATGTTTTTAACCTAAGTAAAATCGGATTTAAAAATAAAATAATATAAAAACTCACCTAGACATTGTAAAAATCCGATCTTTGCTGTAGAGGGGTTCACGTCGACCTTGGGGGAAGTAGGGGGAGACGCGCAGGTCGCGATGGTGGTGGGTGGGGTCGGAGCATCGGCCTGGTGGTGGAGTTTAATGGGTGCAACAAATTTTTCTGGGTTTTTGGTCTCGTGGAAGAGGAGGGCGCGGAGGAGATGGAGGGGGGGAAGGTTGAACGGAGGGGGAGGTGCTCGGAGGAGCGACGGGCGGTCAACGACGAGGAAGGGGGGCGCAAGATCGAGAGGCGCAGTGTTTTTCTCTTTTTTTTTATGCTGAATCGTGAATGAGAAGGGGGGTATAAAAGGGTTTTATAATTTAATTAATATTATATTTAATTCTACAATAGTTGACTTTTTACCACGCCATTTTCAATTCCTTTTATAATTTAAAATAAAATATTTATATTCTAACGACGATTCATATATATATATATATACGTTCTAATTCTGTTCAAAATAAATTTATCGTCGATATTATTTAAAATAATTCATTTTAGATATTCAAAATTCATTAAAATCGCCAAAATAAAAAAATTAAATTGGCTCAGAATTTCCGGATTGTTACAGAATAACTAGCTTTGGTTGGTATTGTAGTTGTGAAATGGCCGCCAAGTCATCTTGTTTCATTTTTTGGTGAACTCTTATTTTAATTTTTGAGGTGTAAAAGTTATTGAAAATGGGGAGTAAGAAAATGTTTGATTTCATAAACTGAGAGCGCATTTCATCAATCACTTATGATTAGAAAAAGAAACTGATGCATTATGCAAGGTTCTTAGTACTATACATGTATAATACGATATTGCATCTACTGTTTTTTTGCCTTTGCACTTGTATAATTCGTTTGCAGTTATTTAATTGTTGAAGTTTTCCGAGTAGACTTCCTTTTGGACCATTTTTGTATGAAAATGATTCGGTGTACACACTGCTTTGACATACCCTGAAGCACACTCGTGCTTATGAATTACCAACTACTATGCGTGCTGTTCCTTTTTCCATACATTTGGATATCTTTTGTGCCACCTTGTGGTAGCAATTTATTTATACTCGATGTGTTGGTTATTGTTGTCCTTCCATTCTTGTGTTTAACAAAATTGCATGGCGTACACTACTGCGAGTTGCATAGTCCACTTACTATGATAACTTGGTCGCATATACTGATCATTCCTTAGTAGCAAGGTCGCATGTAGTCCCTGGTGCTTTTCTTGTCCATTGTACACATGGGTTTTAGTATATGTACATGTGGTGGTCGTTGCACACATATGTATATATGTACATCTGTATGTGTATATATATGTCATCGGAATACGTATATATATGTACAAATTCATATGTTGTCCTGATTTGATTCGTCTTGAGTTGCTATGTTATACCTAGGCAGTCCTCGTAGGTTTGATGTACTAAAATATAATAATTGAATATTTTATTTTTAGTTTATATTGAAGTTAATTTACTTGAACTATGATTAATCCTGACTCGAGTGTTTTTATGTATTTGCATGGAACGCTCAGGTCAGATCCGAGCATTTCAGAATTAAAGATTTCATCTTAGGATTCGAAGATGAGCGGAGCTGGGGGTTTCAGGAGACGCACACTAGAAAAAAATGAAATTTGAAAAATAAAACGGGGCTTTGAAATATAAATTTTGAAAGTATAAATAATTTTCGAAAGGTAAATTATTTTGAAAGGGTTAAGTATTTTGAAATTAATACAGCAGAAATATAAAATCAGGTTTTAAGATTTAAAAGTTTCCGAAATACCTAGTCTTCGAATCCAGGTTTGTGAGAGTTATTCATCGCTAAGATTTCCATATGGTTGACTCCCGGATCCATTATCGAATGGTCTTTAAGGAAGATAAGTGCAAGAATCAACGAATATAATAACCCCAATTTACACACAGATTAGAATATGCTTAATATGGTGATATAAACAAATATACATAAATTGATGCTATGTGAATAAAGGAAAGAGTATTTGGCTATTATTATAAATATATAGGCAGGAAGAGAATACATGAAATAAGAAAATACATGTGTGCATGATTGAAGCATAGTAACTTAAGAGTGGATAGAATAAACCTGACAGTTCATATTTTCGAATGAAGGAATTATTAACGGTATTAGTATGGCCAAATGTGGGTATATGGGTATAACTGAATATATGGATTCATTGATATAATAAATCAGATTTGTGAAACGTTACACTTGTATATATTAGGTATAAAATTGTTTACTAAACCCTAGTGAAATTTGTTAGTTTGCGTAAATAGTAATGATTATTCTTGAGTATATATTCATCTAAATAACTCGTTCATACTGTCATAGGATAGATTCATTTGGATAAAAAGTAATAAGATTTTTATAAAGTTGAATATACAAGTCTGTTTGACTTACATATATTTATTTGTATGTAAAAGATAACAGTTGTACCTTTATGCATGGGGCATAGACTAGCTCTTGCATTACATTAGTTAAACCTATATACATATAGCGTGATGGCTGGTATATGAGGTTTAAATTAATAAGAAACAAGGGATCCTGGAAATTTCGTATGTCCCGAGCATTATTTTAAGAGGTGCGAAATAAGCTATATGATTACTGATATAATGTATACTAAATTTGGAAATTTTAAGGTCTATAAACTTGTTTGAGTACAGAGAGATATCTTTAATTTATAGTTGTTTTAAAATGGGCATATTCATATTGATATTGGATAGAATATAGTGGGGATATAATGAAGTTTATAAGGCAGAATATACAAGTCAAAATGATTTTATACAAATAGGTATGTACACATTTGAATATAAGAATAATTATTATGCCAGTATTGCCAGCAGTGTGAATACATATTTGACTAATGTATATTGGCTCATTGATAAGACGGATTGTCTTATATAAAGTTATGAAGAAATGTATATATATCTAGTATAAAAGATATGCCAAGGAGGGAAACAAATAGGATAAAAGCTTGCTTGAATATAAGAGAGTATTTTCGAATTTATATTCTTTTAAAACTGGCACTATTGCTTAATTAACTTGGGCAGAATAATGAAGAAGATATAAGTTTATTGGTTTTATAAATGTACTTGAAGGATTTCAGGAAAAATGTACAATCTGTACAGCTTTGTTAAAATGAATATGGCCTTAAATATTACTTGAAGAATAAATGTAATGAGGTTCATGCCCTGGAATTCTAGACAATTAATACGACTGTTTTTCTAAGAAATATGAGTTAAACCAGGTGTTCAATATTTTAATAGTGATATAAGAGTAAGCTTAAACATTAGCTTTACCTTGATTTTTGGTATAGTACCAGGCTGGTTTACAAAGGGGAAAAAGACCCATTAGAAGGCATACTATTGTTGATTAATTCAAGGAAAAAGTAATGTTGTGATACAAATTCACTAATTTCTATTAAAATCTGGAATTAGGATGAATTAAGAATTCTATCAAATATTCAATAATTACTTTGCAAGATAATATTTTGATAAACTGGATATAACATGGGGGTACTAGCTAAATCAGTCGTAACGAAGATATATACATGAATCTGGGTATAAGTTTTTTTGAAGAGTAAAATGATGGTTTATTACCAATAGAATACAAGGTTAGGAGAAATAACAAACTAGATGGGTGTTTTATAATCTCACATTTGAGAAAAGGTGCCAACAATTTACTAATGTACTTATCTTTTTATATTAATCAACACAGTCCCTGAATAGAAGAAATGTATCCTACCTTAAGACTGAGCAATATAAGCATGTGGAATATATTATAAACAAAAAGAATAGGCCAAGGTAAAAGATACATAAAAGGCTTGCAGATATATATATGTACTGATTACATGGGTTATTTCATAGTTTAAGGAAGCTTGTGGATATTGCTGTATGAGAACTGGCAACTAAGTAAAAGCAAATGAAATTGGAAATAAAGAAAATAGAGTTGACCAGTACGGTGAGATTATTCTGAAATTCAGAATATAAATCAAATGATAATTTATCCAAAGTTAGAATAAACTATCGAATAAGAGATTATTTGAAGAAAGTTATTCATAGGAAACAATTATGTTAGGAAATTACTTTCCGTTTTAATTTAAAATTTAAAATATTATTGTTATGTATTCAGGCTAGTGAATGAAAAACATTTTAAAAATTTAATATTTCGAAGACATGAATTATAGCTATAATTAATGAGTGACGTTAATATATATATATATATATATATATATATATATTTGTGAATTAAGTTGATGAGTTATGTAAAATAGGTTTGATAAGAAATCAAGGAATGAAGTTAAAGAATTTAAAAAATAACTGGAGATTAGTTAAGTTGGATAATTTCCTGAATATTGATCTGACGTTGGTTTCGGCCTTCGGGGTTGATACTTAGGGAGTTGTTCGCTTGCTAATTTACGGTCGAAGGATGTGAATACGAAAGAGAAATAAAGCGTGAAAGAGAAATTTGTTATAAGGAGGAAGAAAAGAATTCTGTAATTTTTGAAGTGTAAAGGTTTGAATTAGGCGACGAAGTGAATAATTGGAAATTTTGAGTAATTCGAAAATTAGAAGAAAATTGGGTTGGAACCAATGGATTCATAAGTATGAGTTTGAAAGAATATTAAATATCTGAATTTAATAAGGGATAAAAACTAAGTTTTTGGAATTGGAATGGAATTTGAGAATGATTGATTTTGGATATTGAATGTAGAAGTTTCCGGAACTTACATGGAAAATTATATAAGAATAAAGTGAATTTGAAACTACTGGATAGGAAGGTAATGGAATTATATAAATGAGATATTTGGAAATATGATTTGGAAAATCGTAAGTATAATTTATGAGGAGTATGAAATGAAGTTCTATATGTATATACTATTATATGTTTTACAAAGCAAAATAAGGTAAGTACCTTCCTTCTCCTTTGAACTTCGAGCTTAGTGAGATGTGCTGCTGGTGGTAGTAGGTTGTCCGGAGATTAAAATCGAGTTGTCTGAAAGAACACAACCGTGTAGCGTAATTCACAGGGCTATAGATGGCCTATGGCGGACGGATATTTCTTGGGGGAACCAAGCGTAACCATTATGTCTACTACGATCTACAGTCGTGATAATGGCGTAATCCGCAGAGCTGTGAAATCTTACGGGTATAGATGTTTCCTGAGGGAATCAGGCGTAACCATTGTGTACCTGCAGTCCACATGGCATATCTACAAGTGAAAGAGATTTAACAACTAGAGTTACTAAAGGTAGAATGGAGCCATGCAATATGTGAGATTTATTTGTGATGTAGAGCCACCTGTTTGATGCAGCATTGTGTCTTCATGACTGGATTTGTCTTCATGACTTGATGTGTCTTCGTGACATGATTTGTTCTCATGATTTAATTTTTCCTCGTGACTTGGTTTATCTTCATAACTCGATAATTTGTTTCGTGACCCTGAGATAGAGCAGCCAACACTCAATGACCTCAGATTTTCTTTTGATTCTTAAATATCTTCCGTTGATCTGTCCATAACGAAATTCGTAGGGAAATGATTTCTTATGGATACAGATGATTTCTGGAGAGATCCAGACGAAACCATTGTGTATCTTTGATTCATGAACAATCAACATATCAACATCACATTGTACTTTCCGTATCTGTTTTCTTAAAAAAAAGAATTTTTGAACTATTTTTCACTGGAAGTTGAAGCAAGGATATATGTAGTACTTGGAGATTTTAGTCATGTGCCTGACCATCATATGCCTAACATTTGTGAGAACGACAATAAACTTGTCAGACTTTGAGTTATTTAGTAATTTCAAATTAAAATGTACTTAATATAATAAGATTTCAGAGTATTTTCAGATCCCATAGTTTTGAAGTAATAAATATGAATATTTTCTATATAAATAAAAGTTATAAAGATATCGAATTTTTGAAATTCAAGTCGATAATTTGTATTTGGAAATGTAGATGTTATTTACACTCTTCGGTGAGTGTTGGAAAAAAATTAAATGATTGAATATAAGGAGATTGGGTTGATGATTGCTAAGCCTAGTCCCATTACTGTGCAATAATGAATAAGTAAACATAGAGCGTTGGGATTTATAAAGAAATTTGGAACACTTTAAAAAGCATAAATCCAACTTATGCAAGAAAATGAAATTTAAAAAGTGATCCGTTTTAAAAAGAAATTATATGATTTTGAATCTCTTAGAAGATGAGATTAAAAAAATTGGGAGATATCTCGAAAGAATTTGAGAAAGAAATTGGATCTAAGAAAAATTGAATATAGTTTTAAAAAAACATGGAAATAAATAGAACCCGTGTAACGACCCGGATTTTGAGCGACTTTGGTTATCGACATAAACACGATGACGACTAACCAAACATCGAAAAATCCTGGTAGTTAATGAAAGAAATTAGAGGGTGAGGATAGATAAGATAGAAACTTAGAATAGAAGAAGAAGAAGAACTTACATCATCAGAGTAACACGAATCTCACTGTGGAACAAATAACATATAATATATATAACATAACTTTGAAATATAACAGTTATGTATACAATAGCACTTATCAGAGTACAACACTTACAACACAGTGGAAAAACTATAGCTATAAAATCTTGAAGCCTCCTGCTCCAAGCTCTCCAAGTATATCTGTAAATCCCAACTACTTGACTGCCCATACAAATTTAGGCACCCAAGAGTTTAGGGAAAACAAACAAAGTAAACTCCGGGTCAGTCATGGACTGGTATGAGTAAAACAGTTAAAACAGGTATATGATATCTCATAAGACCACACCGTGAATACGGAACGGGTTTTTCCCTTATGAAAATCCAACATCTTTGACAAGCAATATCATTCTGATATTATAATAATGTCTAAGTACAAGTAGATATCAATCTACTAGAACGCTTTCATCTCACGTTCTACATATATAGTATACAATCAAAATCGCAAGCACGTATTGGATAATGGATTTCCAACTATGACAAGGTATGGAACCACCTTCTGCTAGTGTACCTCTAGAGAGGAATACACTGGGTTCAACAAGAACATCTTGCAACCCGGCCGCACATGACCGACCACTCATTTCTCTGAGTGTATCGAATGTATGTCACCAACGGTTGGGATCAACAACCGTTTCCCAAATGGGACGAAATCAACAATAGATTTTAGAAACAAAAAAAACTCTAGATCAGGTGATTATACACCCTAATAGGTGCGACCTACATAGCCATGCTACCTGCCCGATTTCTGTCATTTACCGGTTGATGAGGCTTGGGGTTACGCTTCATCATCACATCAGATTCACTTCGAATGCCACATTGTCAGATCCATCGAAAATCACCAATTGACGTCTACAACAGTACATTACGTATTAGCTAAAGAAGTTTCCTTCTCCGCTTCCACTCTTGGTACGGTTGAAGAAATCAATGTACGTGGCCTTTCTGGAAACACTCTGTCAGACATTCATCCATACATGTCATCCAGGTTTACATGCCACATCTTTATTCACTGAGAATGTCACATCGTCATACCCGCCAAATCACAAATTGACTTATCCAAAAATAACACGGGTATACAGCTAAGAGAAACGAATTCCTCCGCCACCCAAACGTGAATACGTTTGAACAGATCAACTTATGCGAACCATTGGATATACTCTGTCAGACCTTCGTCCATACAAGTTGTGCTGGGACTGGACAAACCGAAGACACTATTCAGTATATCCATCATAGTCACTGTTATCTAAGACTTATACAACAACCCTTGCACTTTACTCCGTCTTTAATTTTCTTTGGCATACATGATTCGCAACTCTTATGCCAATACAGAGTGGTTCTTTGGATAATAATCCAACCGGTCTCTCCATATTAACAACGTTAAAATGGTCAAAACTTCGATAGTTTGTGAGTTAACTATCAAAGAAAAACAAGTGTGCAAACAATGATATTATTTCCAGATGGAAATTATATCGATCAAACATCATTTAACATTTATCTTTTTAGTTCATTTTTCATCTCCTATTTCCCTTTATTCAACATTTGCTATTTTCTAAATATAGAAAATATATGTTATTAACATTGGGAACATTTCCATTTCTTGTTTTCTATATTAGAAAACATTTCTGGTTCTTATTGGAAAACATTTCCAACTCCTACGTTTGGATTAAACAGATGTTTAGATAAAACATCGCTATGTCAACTCAACCATTTCCTTTAATTACTAAATTCACTTAACCATCCTTTACTGACAAACCTTAACCATTCCTTAGATAAAAACGAAGCCAATCAAGTTGGGGTAGAACTACCTCGCAGACCTTAACTGAACAACATTTCTAACCTTGAAATAGGCGAAGTTCACTTTAAATTCCTTTAACTAACTTCCTTACTTAACCTTCCTTTCGAATAACTATATTCGATTAACTCCTTTAAACTTACTCTATTGGACTGACCCAATTGGATTAACTCTATTTGATTTAGCTCTAATCAATTTATTCTTTTTGATTTACTCTATTCACTTAACTCCTGTCGAATAAACTATATTCGATAACTCCTCTAACTCTTTTGAATAAATTATATTCGATTAACTCCTCTAACTCTATTCGATTAACTCCTCTAACTCTATTCGAATAAAATATATTCGATTAACTCCTTTACTCTATTCGAATAAACTTTATTCGATTAACTCCTTTACTCTATTCGAATAAACTATATTCGATTAACTCCTTTACTCTATTCGAATAAACTATATTCGATTAACTCCTCTAACTCTATTCGCATAAACTATATTCGATTAGCTCCTCTAAATCTATTCAAACAAACTGTATTCGATTAACTCCTTTACTCTATTCGAATAAACTATATTCGATTAACTCCTTTACTCTATTCGAATAAACTATATTCGATTAACTCCTCTAACTCTATTAGATTTGATAACTCCCCTTTCGAATAACCAATATTCGATTTACTCACTTCGAATAACCAATATTCGATTAACTCACTCCGAATAACCAATATTCGATTAACTCACTTCGAATAACCCTAATTGGTTAGCTTTAATTGTTTAACTCTAACTGGTCAACCCTAACTATTTAACTCCTTTGGGTTACTCTAATCGATTTATTCTAACTCTAATCGATTATTTCTAACTCTAATCGATTTCCTTTATTTGAATAACTCCTATTTGATAATGTTTATTCATTTAAAAAGATTTACTTTTAGTAACGGTTCTGCAGTTTATAAATGTTCTCTTTAATAACGTTATTCCACTTATACAAGTGTTGTGTATCAATTTTATTTATACTATCGGTGTTAAAACCAATATGTCTTATCTATATAAGTTCAGACTTATATATTTCATTTATCGAATGATAAATATTTAATTTAATTTATAACATTCATTTATAAATTAAATCTTTTCTATTTATCCGTTAAAAACAGATATCCATTTTCTATTCATTTTCTAAACATTTCTTTGATTTAGTTCTATTTATTCATCAAATAAATATTCCTTGATTTAATCCTATTTATTTATCAAAAAAATATCTCATTTATAACATTCTATTTATTTATCAAATAAATATCTCCATTTAATTCTATTCTATTTAACCAATAAATATTTCCTTTAATTCTATTTATTTTAACAAATAATGTTCCCTTTACTTTTATTTTTTCTAACAAACAAATAGATCCATTATTCTATTTGTAAATGTTTTTACAAATATTTCCTTTTATTTCCTATTTGTAAATGCTTTACAAATATTCCTCTTCCTATTTGTTTTACAAATAATTTCCTTTATATTTGTTTTACAAATAATTTCCTCTATATTTGACTTATAAATAAATCCCTTTATATTTGTTTAACAAATATAATTCCTTTATATTTGATTAAACAAATAAATGCCTTATATTTGATTTACAAATTTAATTATTTTATATTTAATTTACAAATATAATTCCCTTATTCAAAAATCCTTTTTTCTTTTATAATATAAAATCCATTGATTTTATATAAATAAATTATTTTCAAAATATACTTTGAAAATCCCTTTCCCACATTCTGGTATTTCCTATGGTATTTAACACACCAAATAACAACGATAAATATCGTCCAAACACACATAATCAACATCATATTATATATCACATTATATATCACAATATATAAATCATAGTAAAATAAATGTTGAGGAATCCAGTTGGATTCCTCCAACCTGTTTCCCTGCATCACAGATGTTAGACAATATAATTAACATCAATTTCACTTCATTGTGAAATATTCTGATAAACAGAATCGACATATAAATATTTATCGGTTTTTATATATATATACATATATATATAGTTTCTACTAACTGACTAGCAGTTCAATCAAACAGTCAACACACAGTCAAACAGACAATATTTAACAGTTCTAAGAATACGTTGTAAAAATAGAACTATTCAGAGTTGGTGAGTTTTACTCACATTGGACGATCATCGTAAATAACGATAACCATCGACCATTTATTTTGCTATAAATTGTAACAGACTCCAATTGACTCGCGGTCAGTTCCATTGCGTAGTGTCCGTCCATACGATCCCAACGGGTCTTGTTTCGTCCAATTCTGATATCGTATGGGTAAGTTACAAGCGTTACAAGTATATACACTATTTTTAAATAAATAAAACTTGAATTTTATTGCTTTGGGCCTAAACGCCAATACCTTGGCCCACTAACCAAACCAGACCCGCCCTGGTTATCCGCACCTTTCTCCGTCATCTCCAAGAACTGAACCCGTCGCATGTATACACCATTACCACATTTTCAAGCCATCCCATACTCCTTTCATACTCCATCATTCAGCAAACTAACCACATGGTTGCTCTTCTCTTCTTCAGTACTTCGCACCCATCCCCTACTTACCCAGCTCGCACTCGCTTTCCCGTCCTTGGCTTTCAGATCGCGTCGAAGTACCCTGTACCAGATCGACACTTTTCATCACGGTTTTCACCCAAACTTTGAATACAAACTCTATTCAACCTCCTAATCCCAATCATCACCAAAAATCGTGTATTAAACCCTCAAAACTCCGATCCATTTAACCCTAGTATCATGCTCGAAAAGGACAGGGAACGGGGATGAAATCGAACGTAGAAAAATTCGTATCAACATGAAGAGAATCCATAGAAGAATTCAAAGATTTTTTTTTTTGAGATTTAAGGGAATTTATTTCGATTTCTAGGAATTTTTGAAGGTCGCCTTTCTCGTTTTGGAAAAGAGAAATTTGATGGCGGAAAATTCTGTGTTTAGGAATTAAGTTTTAAGTACGGAGGGTATTTATAGGATAAATTTAAATATTTTATATATTCGACTTTATTGAAACTGTAACGACCCTGAAAATCTGAACCAATTTAAAATTTTTAAATTGGCTAAAATAGTGGATTTTAAATATTTAAAATAAACATTTTAAATAATAATGAGGAAAAGTAAGTTTGAATCGACATTTGAAAATGAATATAATTAATTCTAGTTATAAACAAGGCCTGAAATGGCGCGGTAGTTTCAAAATTTGAATTCAAACTTTGACTGACCGTACCGGGTGCAAAACAAAACGGATTCGAGTGAAACCAAAAATATTTAAATCTGTTAGTGAATATCTTTCTAACGAATCTGAAAAATTGAAGTTTCATAGCGAAAAGCAAAAGTTATGGCCAAATGAATTTTCAGAAAGGTCGCTATAGAAATTATATAGCCCGTGAAAATGGCCGTTTTGCAAACGACCTCGGAATTCGACAAAACCACTTTTGTTGGATCCGGGATGTGAAGTTATTGCTAGGTTTCAAATTTCATAATTTTTGAAGCTAGTATGTGAACGTGGCATAGGAAAATGTGTTTTGTTCAATTATAGTTAAATTGGATCGACTAGAAATGGGCCATTTTTCAAACGGTCTCAGAATTCGACGAAACTAGTTTTGTTGGGACCGTATCATCAAAACATAGCCAGATTTATTTTTTTGGAATTTTTCGAATCAGTTTGTGGCCTGGCAAATTGAAATGTACGTTCAAATCGAATATTGAATGTTATATATTTTAAATTGAATAAAAACTGACTGAAACAGTTGAATGGGCCTACGAAACATATCCCATTGTGTTCGGAATGGGGGTAAAACGCTAGGGATGACAGTCGTTGGGTTTGGATTGGGGTTCGTGTGTGAAAGGGGGTATTTTTGAAAAAAAAATATATAAATTAAAAAAAGGGGATTGGGCCACGTCAGAACCCCCCCCCCCCCCCCAAATTCTCTCTTCCCGATCGGTTGAAGGCGGAAAACGTTCGCCGCTTCCAGGCCATATTCCAACTGCCACAGCCACAATTAGCCCCTCCCCCAGTTGAAGTTTTTGAAGAGCTCCTTCTCCTCCTCCTCTCCAAATCCATACTTGATTCACCTCCCCTCGCCCTGTATTTCGTTCGAACGGAGGTCACGAAGTTCCGCCGTTCATCCTCGATTTGCGCGCCCCTCTGCACTTCGAACTGGACGAGGCTGGTAGCGCCGGGAAGCCGTCTCGGAGCTCTACACCGCTGCGACGCCTGATTTCCCTTAAGGTTCACGGATTTGAAGAAAATTCAAAACCTAGTTTTGAAGATTTAAAAAGGAGGTGTGGCTATTTTAATATAAACTTTATTATAACAGTTTTAAGCGCTACGGTTTTTGATTTCACTGCAAAAGTCATATCTTTTTCGTTTGTTAACGAAATTCAGTGAAACAAGAGACAGTGGACTCGTGTGGACGTCTTCTACATTCTAGAAGAGACCGCATATTTTTCTGGGCCTTCTGCTATTTTTGGTGGAGTGGAACCCAATTTGAGATTTCTAATTTATAAACGATATGGAAACGACGATGTATAAATTATATAGTCGATGTATGAGTTATATAAGCGTTGTACACCTCTTGTATAAGCGTTGTATAAGTTGTACGTTCGATATATAAGTTGTATATGTGTTGTAAAAATTATATATGTGTTGAAATAGAAGTGAAATTCTATATATATATATATATATATATATATATATATACGCCCCTCGTCCACAAACCATGGACGATATTTATTGGTTGTGATTGGTGTGAAAATTGATTGATAGCGAATGGTTGATTGAAATTGTTTGTGGTTGAAATTGATTGATTGTGGTTGAAAAATACCCGTTTGTGGTTGAGAAATATTTGGTTGAAACCACATAGGATTAGTTTGTGGAAATGGAAAAATATACATGCCGCCTGCGTGCGAACTAGATGCATGATTCCCCATTGTCAAAAGCTGCGAGGCTTTAAGGTAGAGCGAGCAGCCGTACTAGGGACGATACCGGTTTTAACTACCCTGCCGTTATGCTACCGAAATTTTGAATAATATTCATGTGTTAGATTTATTTTCCTGTGTTGAAACTATATTCGTCTGTTGAATAGAAAACCTTCATGTGTTGAATAGAAATTCATTCGTTGAATAGAACTCATGTGTTGAATGGTACTCGTGTTTTAAAAATATAAAAATCACCTTTTTATCTATATGTATAAACTATAGAAAACCTTCATGTGTTGAATGGAAATTCATTCGTTGAATAGAAATTCATGTGTTGAATGGTATTCGTGTTTTAAATATAAAAATCACCTTTTTATCTATATCTATAAACTATAGAAAACCTTCATGTGTTGAATCGAAATTCATTCGTTGAATTGAAATTCATGTGTTGAATGGTATTCATATTTTGAAAGAAATTGTTTTATAATAAAAATCCTATTTTTATCACCTATATTAACTATATAAAATAATCGTGTTTTGAAATAAAACTGTTTGCATTAAAAATCACATTTTTACTATACAAATACAAACTATAGAAAACCTTCATGTGTTGAATAGAAATTCATTCGTTGAATCATATTCATGTGTTGAATGGTATTCGTGTTTTAAATAAATTGTTTTAACAATATAAAAACCACCTTTTTATTGTATATATACGAATTTTGAATAACATTCATGTGTTGAATAGAAATTCATGTGTTGAATGGTAATCAGGCTCGAAAAAAATTGTTTCATAATAATAATCATATTTTTATCATCTATATAGACTATATAAAATAGTCGTGTTTTGAAATAAATTGTTTTACATTAAAATTCACATTTTTATTATATACATGAAATGTTAAAAATAGTGAAGTGTTGAAATAGAAGACAGTTAGATAAAAATATCATTTTTTATCAAATGTATGAAAATCATATAGTTTTGAAATCGAAGAATCGATACATATATATATAAATAGAATTGAAATACATCGAATAACGAAGCTGCAGTTCGTATTTTGAAACCGTGATTTCAAACGATTAGTGTGGGAGATCCGACCATCGGATTTTCTCGAAACTGCAACCGTTGGGTTCGCTTTGGAAATATCTTTCCAACGGCACCAACTTTGTAAAAATCCAACCGTTGGATTGTCTGGAATGTTTAATTCAAATCGGAAGAAAAACAGCTCCAGAATCGATTATATATATATATATATATATATATATATATATATATATAATTATATTAAATCGAATAACGACGCTGCAGTTCGTATTTTGAAATTGAAACTTCAAACGATTTTACCGGGAGATCCGACCGTCGGATTTTTCCAAAACTGGAACCATTGGATTCGTTTTGAAAAGATCTTTCTAATGATATAAATTTTGTGAAGATCCAACGGTTAGATTTTCATATATGTGTAAATCAAATCTGAAGAAAAACAGCGCCACGGCCGCGTTATGGCCTGAAGCGTCGTTTTGAATAAATTGGCTATTTTAAAATAAATAAAAATAGCGATAAATCATTATAAAATATTATAAACGATATGGATGTGAAATTTAGAAACTAACTGAAGGTTGGCTAAGTCGAATGGTTTCCTGAGTGTTGATCTGATGTTGGTTTCGGCCTTCGGGGTTAATATTTGGGAAATCGTTCTCTTACTGATTTACGGTTAGTGACTAATGAATTGAAATGATGCATATGTAGTGTTTGTGTAGCATGTGTTTATTATATACGCGAGTTGCTCAGAAAGACCGGGTTTATCCCATTCTGAAAAACTGAATCGACGATAAGAAATTGAAGATGACGGTGGTTGAAGACCGGAAATCTTCACCTCGTTTGGATGGTAACTGATGTCCTGATTGGCAGGCATCCCGAAATATGGATAATGAGTGGTGATCGTCTAGACGTACGTAGAGATCGATGGGTTTGCGAGGTATATAGTGCCTCCAGTTTCATTCCAACACAGAACGGACTTGTAAATGGATTATGTGTCTGACATTGGAATTCACCCTATGTGATTGATAGCCATCAGTTGCATGGTGTGAATTGCCTGTGTGACACGCTAAGATGCAGTGATCAGGGCTTCTGTTGAAAAGCAAAGTCTTGTGATTGATGATCAAAGCACCGCCTGTGTGGCGTAGCTTTGTGTATAACATGAATTCGCGAGCCTCACACCCCGGAATGAACTAGAAACGGGAAAGGACATCAGGGAGGCCATGCGTTTCCTTCTAGTTAGAAGTGGCGTCAGTGGTTTTACACGCCCTGACAAGTTTGACTTATGTGGTTATTGCTGTCGCGAGGCGCCTCGGTTATATCGGTCGATCCGAGATCGATGGAGTCATTCGTTGGCTCATTGACGCCCAAAGGGCGGGGAAACGCAGTGTTCAGGCATAATAATCCACATCAGTGGACCGGCCCTGACGATCCAAGGGGCAGTTGCAGCTGTTCCTGAGACACGGGCTAGAGCGTCTCAAAGTCGGTAAGGACTATCTTTTGCCTTGGTTCATGGCGGAAATCCAATTTCCGAATACGTGACTGTGCGGTTTTGATTGTATACCTATATATGGCGACATAGTGGTATGGGGCATTAATGCCTTCTATGATTGATAGTTATGATTCAAAATTGTTTTTGAAACATATAAACACTAGTAGTAATATCAAATGCTTTTGTTTTATTCGTATCAAACATATCTTGGCCATTATAAGGTAAAAACTCTATCCTCCGGTTTGCGTTGCATTGTGTGATGGGAACTAAGTCTTATAATGGCTTCATTTTTATAAAAAGCATTGCGATGTTTAAAAGTTCTATTTGTTTTTGAAGCACTGGCAATCCAATGGAATAAACCCGTTCCACGAAAGTGGCGTGGTCCTGTGATTAGCTATATTTTAAATGTGTTGAGTAGATTTCTCATTCCAGTCCTATGACTGACCCATAGTTTGTTTCACTTTCAAACTCGGGTGCCCCTTTTTCTACACGTACAGCCTTGTATTCAGGTTTAGCTAGCTCTTTCTGGATGGCTGGAGCTGAAGATGGATTCTATTATTTATCTCTTTTTATTCTGTTCAGCTCCTATTGTACATTATGTTTGTTTTCCGTTGTAGACATTTATTTATAGCTGAACTGTATTTGTACTAAGTAAGATCCTGTATACTATGTAACTCTGATGATTACGTTTATCCAGTATATTCTATTGTGCATTATCTGGTGTATTTATTTATTTCTGTTCTGCTATTATCTGTTTCTGTGTTATATTTCAAAGATTACCCTTGCCACCGTCAGAACGGGGTTCGGGGTCGTCTCAGAAACATTGATTTTATTTATCCCTTTAAAATTCCTATGATCTTATACCATATCAAAAAATCATGAAATTGGACATACCGCTAGAATTTGACATTACGGTCCCAACGAAACTGGTTTCATTGAATTCCGACTACGTTTGTTCACACAGCGTATTTTTAACCATCGAAATACTAACTGTTTTTCACTCTAAAAATCCGTACGACCACATAGTGACTCTAAAAATCATGGAACTTGGAATCTAGCAAAAATTTAATATTGCGGATCCAACAAAATTAGTTTCGTCGAATTCCGACTTAGTTTGCAAAAGTGGCTATTTTTAACGCTCTAAATAACCTATTTAAATATATAAATATATTTGAATATAATTAAATTTAATATTTAAAATTAAATATTAATGTCTGTATTCACATGGAATACTGTACAACTTCAGAATATTCCTATATTGATTTACAACTCGATATTACATTGTCAGAGTTATATCGATGTTCGATTTTTATCTAAATCCTTATATAAAATATAATTGAATCGTTATGGTCAGGGCGCTGCATTTCTGAGAATTTGATTTGGACGTAACTCAAAATCTACACGACGAAATCCCAATTTATCTCTTCCACCAGAAAGATATACTCCACCAGCTCCACACATTTCTTATTTCACAGAAATTCGATTTAAGACGAACCCTGTATATCCAATTGAAGTTCAAATCGCCAAGTAGCGAACTGCCGCGTCGTTACGCGCTCTATTTTAATTATATTAAAATCCTACGTTCAAACTGACGTCGATTGAATATATTCGTCAATATAATTCAACTCCAAGCTGAATTAAATCTAAGGGACGACCCTGTTCATAGAATATTTTGATTTCTAATATTTTTGATTATTGCTGAATTAAATATATTATTCTATTAATTAATTTAATTAAATATTCCACATTATTTAATTAAACGACGATTAAATTCCCTATATCTCTATTTATATAATTAAATAAATTAATTATAATACCTCTGACAATGCGGTTCATTACAACCCGGTTCGGATGATAAAGACGATTGTGTTTGATCAAATTTGATCTCCAACTATAAGAATGAAAATTGGTTTTGCGAGTTAATTGAATATGACGAATAAATAAAGAGGATCAATGAAGTGGATGTCAATAATTAAAATATTGGTGGATAAATTTACACACAGACATGAAATTTGAAGTATATAGTGGAATAACTCTAACAATCTTCCTTTTTGAGGACGAAAAGTTCAAATGGTGGAGATTATAACGTCTCAGTAATTTCGACAACTGGCATACGGAATTAGATAGGGATTTGTATACGAGTAATCAATTTTTGATTGATACTGGGATTAGAAATTAAAAATCAAAAATATTGGTTGAGTTAAATTGAATTAAATATTTTATTTAGGATGGTTGGTTGGGAATCAAATATTTATTTTGTATATTTGAATTGAATTGGTTTGAAATTCGATTTAAATATTCAAAATAAATATTCGATTCTCAACCAACTATCCTGAATTAAATATTTAACTCAATTCAACTCAACCAATAAATTTGATTTTTAATTTCTAATCCCAGTATCAATAAAAAATTGATTACTTATATTCAAATCTCTATTTAATTCCGTATTCCAGTTGTCAAAATTATTGGGACGTTACAATCTCCCCCCCTCTAAACTTTTCGTCCTCGAAAAGGAAGATTGTTAGAGTTATTCCACTGTATACTTCAAATTTCATGTCTGTATGTAAATTTTTCCACCACTATTTTAATTATTGACATCCAAATCATTGATCCTCTTTATTTATTCGTCATATTCAATTAACTCGCAAAACCAATTTTCTTTCTTATAGTTGGAGATCAAATTTTATCAAACACAATCATCATTATATTCCGAACCGGGTTCTATTTATTTCCAAGTTTTTTTAAACTATATTCAATTTTTCTTAGACCAATTTCTTTCTCAAATTCTTTCGAGATATCTCCCAATTTTTTTCTATCTCATCTTCTAAGAGATTTAAAATCATATAATTTCTTTTTAAAACCAGTCACTTTTTAAATTTCAATTTCTTGCATAATTTGGATTTATGCTTCTCAAATCATTCCAAATTTCTTTGTAAACCTCATCGCTCTATATTTACTTATCCATTATTGCACAATAATGGGTCTTGGCTTAGCAATCATCAACCCAATCTCCTTATAATCAATCATTTAATTTTTTTCCCAACACTCATCGAAGAGTGTAAATAACATCTCCATTTCCAAATACAAATTATCAACTTGAAAATTTCCAAAATCCGATATCTTTATAACTTTTATTTATATAGAAAATATTCATGTTTATTACTTCAAAACTATGGGATCTGAAAATACTCTGAAATCTTATTATATTAAGTACATTTTAATTTCAAATTACTAATTTGAAATTAATAAATAACTCGAAGTTTGACAAGTCTATTGTCGTTCTCACAAATGTTAGGCATACGTTGGCCAGGCGCATAACTTCTATTTTAAACTTAAAATAGGAACGTTTAACACAGCAAGGAAGACAATCAAATGAATATGGGCTGCTTTCGAATTCCGGGGGATAGCCAAACTCAAACATACAACTAGTATTTTTGCGTGAAATATATGTACCCCTATTATCTAAGTTTATTTTATAAGATTAATTAATAACAGTTGGTAACCAGATCTGGTCAAAACTTTCGAATCCGAGATCTTTAACATTTTTTTCTTATTTGAACAAAGTATCAGAGTTTATGTGTGTTTAATCTATATGTTTGTACAGTCCGTTGTGGTATTTCGAGGTTTCAACGACAAGCACCAATAAAATGGGAACTAGGAAACACCTGCAAAGCACACAACTAGTAGTAAAAATCAAACCAATAAGGCCCCCTACGACTAAAATTTCTAGTTTCAACTGAATTTAACCACTTGAACACATGGCAATCGTGAGCGAATTAACACTCACCTGCGACAGCGACAGGAAACAACGTAATGTGGTGCTGAAGTGGTTGCGTACATCTACTACTTCGGTTGTTGAAAGTCGCGCGTGAACCATGATGGAGGCTACGGTGACGTCTTGGCTTTGGCTAGCGGTGCTCGCGGAAGGAGGAGCAATCTAATTTGGGGCTTCGGAAAAGAAAAGGTAGCGGCTTTGATTATTGCCGAGGTGGGAGGATGATGGAGATTTGATTCAGGAAAAGGGAAATGATTTCAGCAATTTGGGAAGGACGCCACAAAAATTTAGAAGGGAGAGAAACGAGTATGATAGTTGGAAATGTTTTCAGGGGATAGTGAGATGCTAAGAAAAATCAGAATGGCAAGAACTGAAGAACTAAAAGACGCACGTCGAAAATGAAGGGCGGCAGAGTGTAAGGGTAGTAGATTGGTAAATTGAATTTGAGAAGTGTGTGTTATTGATAAGAAATTAAGAATTGGAATTAAGGAATTTAGAAACTGACTGGAAATTAGTTATGTTGAATAATTTCCTGAGTGTCAATCTGATGTTGGTTTCGGCCTTCAGGATTGACACTTAGGGAATTGTTCACTTGCTAATTTGTGGTCGAAGGATGTGAATATGAAAGGGAAATAGAGAGTGAATGATAAATGTGTTATAATAATGAAAATTCCAAGGTGGTGAGAGATAAAGATTTGAATTAAGAAATGAACTTAATAATTGGGGATTTAGAGGAAATTTTGTTTGTAACCAATAGATTTAAAAATCTAAGTTGAATGGATATACAATAGCTGAGTTGATTAAGAGATTAAAACTAGAGTTCCGAAATTAGAATGGAATTTGCGGTATTCGATTTTGGATATGGGATGTAGTTTCCGAAACTTATCGAAAATATATGAGAATTTAGTGAATTTGGAAACTAATGGTCTGGAAGGTAATCGTTCTGAGATAAAAATTTATTTAACAGAGTTTATATAAGATCGAGATGTGGGAAATATGATTTAAAATCTTATGTAAATTAACATAAGTATGATTTATGAGGAGTATGAAATGAAGTACTATACGTACATAGTATTATATGTTTTCAAAGCAAAATAAGGGAAGTACCATCCTCCTTCTTTGAATTTCGAGCTGTTTGAGATAAGCTGCTAGTGGTAATAGGTTGTCCGGACATAAATCTCGAGTTGTCATTGTTCCTTGAAGAGAACGACCATGTAGCGTAATTCGCAGGGCTGTAGACGGCCTACGGTAGACGGATGCTTCTTGGGGGAATCAAGCGTAATCGTTGTGTCTGCTGTGATCTACAGTCATGATGTAATGACCCGCATTGGCAGAGGTATTATAATTAATTTATTTAATCATATAAATAGTGATATAGTGATTTAAATGATCGTTTAAATTAAATAACTGTGAAAATTTAATTAAATTAATAATTAAATAATATATTTATATCTGAAATAGTCAGAAATAGTGAATTGACGATATTCGGTTAATTGGGCAATTCAAATTTATATAATTCAGTTTAGTGTTGAATTATAATAACGAATATATTTAAATAACGTCAGTTTGAACGTATAATTATATTATAATTAAAATCGAGCTCGAAATGGCGCGGTAGTTCGCTATTTGGCGATTTGAACGTCAACTGAATGTACACGGTTCGTTTTAAATCGGATTTCTATGAAACAAGAAACATGTGGAGCTGGTGGAGTATATCTTTCTAGTGGAAGAGAAAAATCGGGATTTCGTCGTGTAGATTTTAAGATTTGTCCAAATCAAATTTTGAAATAGTCGTTATAGAATCGTTTATCGACCGTAACGGTTTATTCGATACAACTAGAGATCGGGTTTGAATTTAGACAAGGTTCTTTTGGGAAATAGTGATAATTTAATTTTTAGAATTTTATTGAAATTTTTAATTAATTAAATAAGCAACTTTTTATTTGAAGTGTTTTGCACCCTGAATCGACATTTTTGAGATTTCACAGAATGAGTCAACTTACCGATATTATTGTGATTTTGGAATCATGGCACATTGGTGAACACAATAGTATTTTTATTCCAGTCCATAGCAACTCGTATGTGGTTGTTTTGACGAGACTTCACACGTAAGTTTAATTATATTAAAATAAAATGAATGGTCTAAAATTCATTTCTCTAAAGAGTCTGCGTGGCCTACTTCCTGCCTTCAAACATTGTGTGGTCAAAACAGAGACAACGAATGGCCATTCATCCTAACCTCCTCCTATATAAACACATTCATTTATTCTGTAAACCTAATTTTTCATACAAACATTTTGCGCCTCCATTTCAATAATGAACGAACGAAACTCATTAAATCTTTTCTCCCCCTTTTTCTAACACTTCATAAATTAAATCAAGAAATTTTCAACCGAGAGTAGGTTGAGGCCGTTGAGTTCTTGAGGACTATGGGTTATGATGAGCTCTGGTGTACTGAGCTGGTTGTTTCAACGTCAAGAGGGTGGCAGATTCGAGACCTTTTTGGAGATGATCGGGAGTTTCGACTTGAACGGTTCTTAGGGCGTAGGATGGTGATGTGGAGGCGGTCGATGTGGCGAAGTTCAATCAGACTGTGGTGGCCGAGATGGGTGGTGCGACGATGGTTGAGGAAGTGGAGATGGGTTCATATAACATAGTTGCGTGGAGTTGTCACGATGGGAATATGTAGCGTATAGGAGTTTGAATGCAGTTTTTTGTAGTAGTGAAGTTTGTATTTTGGTTTAGTATGTGATGTAGCAGCTGCGGGAAAGATTTGGAAGGGAAGATTTGTGTAGTGAAGTCGAACTCTGTAGGGAGTTGCAAAGCACGGGTTATGTAAGTTACTGAGAGGAGGAGAGTAATTAGGAAAAAGGAAAGAGGATGGTAGTGTCGGTCTGAGAAGAACGTGAGAGTTGAAGTATACGGTGATAATTTGTTTTGAGATTTATGAAGTAAAAGGGGAGAATGGAGCCTTAGAAATAATGGAAATGGCCTTAGCCGAAGTCCGTCGTTTTCTGGGATTGGGAAGAAGAAGAAGCATCAGACGCATATATTATTTGGTGAAAGGACGGATGGGGATAGGAGATGGAACTGTTGAAATTTGGGTGTTAATAGATTTATATGAGGGGTGGGCCGAGGTTTTTGAAGTAAAGCCCAACAAACAAAATAAATAAAAGAATTTTGAAGGCCCATAATTTATTTTCGCAACAGTAAGTTGGTGGGACTGTTAAGTTTAGAACAATGGGAAGGAACATCCGAACATGGCGGTTTCAAACATGCTGGAACGGGTGGTTTAATTAGGAAGAAGCAGTTTTAATTGGAGGTTTGGGTTTTTCTAAAAAGGGCCGAGAAATATGATGGATGAATTCAGAATGGTTCGATCCGACAGGATCGTATGAACGGGAACAACATGGAATTGTTTGGGTGATTTTCTGGATTTACGACAAAATAGAACGTACGATCAGAATCAACGACGGTTGTCGTTATTCAACGATAAACTGACCAAGTAAGTAAAACTCACTAATGCTGCTTAGTTTATATTTTTATAAACTGTACTTTAATTTTGATTGCTGTGTATTGATTGTTTGGACTGTTAAGTAGATTTGATTGAAAACGTAGATATAGTTATATATAAAAATCGACAATGAAATATTGATTCTGCTTATCAGAATATTTCATGTTGAAATGAAAGTGTTGTTATTTATGTTGTTAACATCTGTGGATGCAGGCAAGTAGGTTAGAGGAATTCGACTGGATTCCTCAACATTATTCCGTTTTTCATATATTGTGATATATGATATGATATATAATCTGTTATTAATTATATGTGTTAGAATGATATTGATCATTATTATACGATATTTTAAATATCATAAGAAACCCTGGGATGTAAAGGAAATATTTCAATGTATATTGAAATAAAGGGATTTTATAAAATCAACCGATTTTATAAAAAGAAATGTTTTGAAAATAAAGAAAAAAGGGAATTTTCAAAATGCTTATTGAAAAGAAAATAAATAAAGTTAAAAGGAAATATTTATTTGTTAAAAAAAATAGGATATTATAAAGGAGAATATTCATTTTGAAAATAAATAGGATAAAAGAATATTTATTTAGGAAATAAATAGAGTTAATCAATTAGAGTTAATCGAACAAAGTAAATCGATTAGAGTAAAACATACATAGTTATTTAGGATAAGTACCATTTAGCACGCCTGCTAGCGTAATTCGCAGGGCTGTAGATAGCCTACGGCGGTCGGATGTTTCCTGAGGGAATCAGGCGTAACCATTGTGATCGCTGCGATCTAGAGTTAAGCGAATGGAGCTAAATCGAATAGAGGTAAAGAAATAGAGTTAAACAAGATTAGAAACTAACTAGAGATTAGTTAAGTTGAATAGTTTTCTGAGTATCGATCTGATGTTGGTTTCGGCCTTCGGGGTTTATACTTAGAGAATTGTTCTCCTACTAGTTTACAGTCAGAGACTGATAGTTGTAGAAGAATAGGGATACGTAAATAGGTTATGGAAATGTTTTCCAGCATTAACATATATTTTGTAAACATAGATAATAAGGAATATATATATATATATGATTGATGATTGATTGATAGAATTTCCATTTGGAAATAATATCGTTGTTTGCACACCTGTTTTTCTTCGATAGTTAAATCACAGATTATCGAAGTTTTGACCATTTTAACGTTGTTAATATGGAGAGACCGGTTGGATTATTATCCAAAGAACCACTCTGTATTGGCATAAGCATTACGAATCATATATGCCAAAGGAAATTGAAGATGGAGTTATGCAAGGGCTATCCTGTTTACAGAATAGTGCCTTCGGTTCATCCTGTTCCTGGATGACTTGTATGGACGGATGTCTGACAAAGTATTTCCAGACGATCACGTATATTGATTTCTCCAACCGTACCAAGAGTGGAATCGGAGAAGGAAACTTCTTTTAGCTAACACATAATGTATGGTTGAGGATGTCAATCGGTGATTTGATGAATTTGACAATGTGGCATTCAAAGTGAATCTGGTGTGATGATAAAGCGTAGCTTCTAGCCTCATCAACAGTAAATGGAAGAAATCGGGCAGGCAACATGGCTAAGTCGGTCGCACCAAAGTAGGGTGTATAATCACCTGATCTATAGTTTCATTTGCTTCTAAAAATCTATTGTTGGTGCTGTCCCATTCGGGAAACGGTTGCTGATCCCAACCGTTGGTGATATACATTCGATACACTCAAGCGAAATGAGTGGTCAGTCATGTGTGGCCGGGTTGCAAGATGTTCTTGTTGAACCCCAGTGTATTCCTCTCTAGAGGTACACTAGCGAAAGGTGGTTCCTTACCTTGTCATAGTTGGAAATCCATTACCCAATACGTGCTTGCGGTTTTGATTGTATACTATATATGTAGAACGTGAGATGAAAGCGTTTCAGCTAGATGATTATTATATTGTGTTGATAGACAATATTATAATATCAAAAGGTTTTTGATATAAAGATATTTGGATTCTCATAAGGGAAAAACCCGTTCCGTTGTACGGTGTGATCTTATGAGATATCGATTACCTACTTGAACTGTTTTAACTGTTTTACTCACACTAGTCCCATGACTGACCCGGAGTTTATTTTGTTTGTTTTCCCTAAACTCTTGGGTGCCTAAATTTGTACGAGCAGTCAAGTAGTCAGGATTTACAGATATACTGGAAGAGATTGGAGCTGGAGGCTTCAGGATTATATAGCTATAGTTATTTCCGCTGTGTTGTAAGTGTTGTACTTTGATAATGATATGTATATTTAAGTACAGATTTGTATTTCAAAGTTATGTTATGAAATATATTTATTTGTTCCACTGTGAGATTCGTGTTACTCTGATGTTGTGTTCTTCTTCTTCTTCTATTCTAAGTTTTCTATCTTATCTATCCTCACCCTCTAATTTCTTTCATTAATGACCGGCTTTTTTCGATGTTTGGTTAGTCGCCATCGTGTTTATGTTGATAACCAAAGTCGCTAAAAATCCAGGTCATTACAGTTGGTATCAGAGCAAAGGTTTAGTTAATACCTTGGCTCTATGGTGCGACTAAGTAGAGATGGGTTTAGCAATACCCTAGATTGAGTTGAGTGTATATATACGAGTGAACGTATTTGTTATTGATATAAAAATTGTTTTATATTGTGGAGATTCATTGGTTGAGTTGTTTATTGGTTCTGGTCGATCAGTTTGATCCACTATATCGGTAGGAGTTACTAAACACTCAAATACGATGGGTCGTCACGATATGTTTTGAAAAGGGGTAAATTAAAGTAAGTTTACCCAAGGTATATCTTGATATAGAGAAGATATATATATATCAAAATTATAATATAGTGGATGTGTTGGTTGTTATTATAATCGAGTAAGATTATAAATTAAATGGTTATGTAAATAACCAATCAGAATTCATATAAGTGAAATACGTGAAATCAGATGAGTTGAAATCTGAAATTTAAACCAGAAATTGAATTAAAATTCTGGAAAATTGGGTAAGTGTTTGTAAATGGATTTGGATTTAAAATAAGGAAAATTTAAGATCCTGGGAGATTTTAAATTGTTTTACAAGCAGCGTGAATTATATTTTGAAATGAATTTCAAAGTGGAAATGTTTAGAAATGGTTTTATAGTATCGAACTCACTTCGATCGCTGGAAAATAGATTCTGATGATGACAGCTGCATCATCAATATTCATTTTCGAGTTGTAAGTGACGAATTACTACCAGAGATGTTGTTTTGAAGTTGTTTTGGGAAAGACAAGTTGTGTTGAATTTCAAAATGGGATTTATAATAAAGAATGAACAAAGAAAGTTTGAAATAGAAGTTGAATATAGAAATTAAAAGGGAGTTTGAATATATGAAATTCAATGGAAGTGATATAGAATTTGAATATAGAAATTCAAATGGAATTTGAATATAGAAATTCAAATGGAATTCAAATATAGAATTTGACATATAGAATTTGAATAATAGAATTTGATATATAGAATTTGAATAATAGAATTTGATATATATAGAATTTGAATAATAGAATTTGATATATAGATTTGAATAATAGAAGTGATATAAAATTGAATAGAAATTGAATCGAATTAACTAATTCGTAGAGGAATTAGTTAATCGAGTTTTGAACTTGAAGTTGAACTTTGAAAGGTGAATTGGATTTGTAAATGGATATTCGAAATGGAATATAGAACTTAAATTTGAAATTTGGATTCAAATTAGTTAATAAGCAAGTTAAAATATATTTGAACATGTCATGTTCAAATATAAAAGTGAAATAGACTAAAGAGTTAATTAACAAATTAATTAACGAATTGAGTTAAAACGATCAGGTATAGTTAAAATAGATTGGGCAGGTATAAATATACATGAGATAGGTATAGATAAGGTATGAAGGTATATAAATAGAATGCTCGACAAAAAGGTATGTATTTAATTCATATATGAGATTTTATGTGCCGTATCGACTAGCCGCTTGGCTTTTTCTTTTTCTTTTGGATTAGTGAGGGCCATGGGAGGCTATTTGAAATATCCCGATGCTCCTAGTACAAAGGAGGTTATGGCAAATTTTTCCGGGAATTTAAGGAGTTTGAATATTTTTAAGATAATTTGAAAGTTAGAAATCAATGTATCAATATATATATAGAAGTCGATAAGGAAACGAACTTAGAAATAAAATAGCAAAATCAAAAAGGAAGACTAAGAATAAAATCTAGTCATAATAGAAAGAGGAAGCGTATACGTGTTTAAAAGTGAATAAGTAGTTGTATGGTATTAATTATTCGAGTAAGTAATCATATCTGTTTTAATGTTATAAATGTTATTCAGTCAAGGTCTGAGAGGTAGTTATACCCCAACTTGATTGATTTCATTATTAACAAATAAATAGTAAGATTTCAGGCTCGAAGATCAATGTTGAATAAGAGTTAGTTGAATATAGTATTTGGGTTGTCGTAACGATGTTTTACACAACATTCGTTTTAACCCAAATAAGTGTAAGCTTGGAAATATAATAAAGAATATTTCCTAAGTATAGAAATAAATGAGATCGGAGTAGAGATAAGTAATTGGAATATTTTCCAATTATAAATAACATATATTTTCTAAAAGTTTAGAAAATAAAGGAAGGCGATATTCGGAAATGTTTTCCAAATAACATAAAAGGCCAATATGGTTATTGAAAATATTTGGTTAACAAATATTGATAAAGAAATAGAGAATTGATTTAACTAATGGAATATTAATTAAGGGCTCAGTGACATGTTCAAAAGGAAAATTTGATTTTTGAAAAGAGTAAACTATTTAAAAACTCCCAGGGAAAGATTGTTTGAATTAAAAACAAATTTAACAGAAATTTTGAAAGCAAATTCGAATTAAAGTAAAGCCCGTAAAGTGGTAACTGAGGTTGAATTAGAATGATATCAAGACAAATTGGATTGTGAGGTTCAAATTTGAAGTGTAATGTGATAATCAAGTTAAGAATTGGGAATCGAGAAGAAACTTGAGTTGAAATGATATTTGGCTCGGATATAAGCGAATGATTGTGTCGGGGATAAAAGAAGATTGGGATTTGATTGGGATGACCCTTGTATCCGCTGAACTGATAACAGGTAGAAAGGATATAATGATATGCCGATAAAAGGTACAAGTTTATATTCGAAATAAGCATGAGATTTATGAGCCGATTTGGCAAGCCGCATTGCTGTTTGAATTTCTTTTGGGCTGAGGATGGCATAGAGAGGCGAGTTGGAGTTTGACCTATTGACCAGTACAAAGGAGGTGCTGGCGAAATTTTCGTAAAGTTAAGCTGTTAGAAAATTTTCAGGATTTTTGAAAATTTTCGTTGATAAGGATTAGTTAATAATTTAATTGAATTTAAATTGGTTCACTTGAAACTGAAGTTAAGAAGTGAACAAATATGTTCTAACCAGTCGATAGGGTCGTTCTCTACCTTTTAGCAATTTCGAGGACGGAATTATTTTAAGTGGGAAAGATTGTAATGACCCGCATTAGCAGAGGTATTATAATTAATTTATTTAATTATATAAATAGTGATATAGTGATTTAAATGATCGTTTAAATTAAATAACTGTGAACATTTAATTAAATTAATAATTAAATAATATATTTATTTCTGAAATAGTCAGAAATAGTGAGTTGACGATATTGGGTTAATTGGGCAATTCAAATTTATGTAATTCAGTTCAGTGTTGAATTATAATAACGAATATATTTAAATAACGTCAGTTTGAACGTATAATTATATTATAATTAAAATCGAGCTCGAAATGGTGCGGCAGTTCGCTATTTGGCGATTTGAACTTCAACTGAATGTATAGGGTTCGTTTTAAATCCGATTTCTGTGAAACAAGAAACATGTGGAGCTGGTGGAGTATATCTTTCTAGTGGAAGAGAAAAATCGGGATTTCGTCATGTAGATTTTAAGATATGTCCAAATCAAATTTTAAAATAGTCGCTATAGAATCGTTTATCGACCGTAACGGTTTATTCGATATAACTAGAGATCGGGTTTGAATTTAGACAAGGTTCTTTTGGGAAATAGTGATAATTTAATTTTTAGAATTTTATTGAAAATTTTAATTAATTAAATAAGCAACTTTTTATTTGAAGTGTTTTGCACCGTGAATCGACATTTTTGAGATTTCACAGAATGAGTCAACTTACCGATATTATTGTGATTTTGGAATCATGGCACATTGGTGAACACAATAGTATTTTTATTCCAGTCCATAGCAACTCGTATGTGGTTGTTTTGACGAGACTTCACACGTAAGTTTAATTATATTAAAATAAAATGAATGGTCCAAAATTCATTTCTCTAAAGGGTCTGCGTGGCCTACTTCTTGCCTCCAAACATTGTGTGGTCAAAACAAAGACAACGAATGGCCATTCATCCCAATCTCCTCCTATATGAACACATTCATTTATTCTGTAAACCTAATTTTTTTAGACAAACATTTTGCGCCTCCATTTCAGTAATGAACGAACGAAACTCATTAAATCTTTTCGCCCCCTTTTTCTAACACTTCATAAATTAAATCAAGAAATTTTCAACTGAGAGTAGGTTGAGGCTGTCGAGTTCTTGAGGACTACGGGTTGTGATGAGCTCTGGTGTACTGAGCTGGTTGTTCCAACGTCAAGAGGGTGGAAGATTCGAGACCTTTTTGGAGATGACCGGGAGTTTCGACTTGAACGGTTCTTAGGGCGTAGGATGGTGATGTGGAGGCGGTCGATGTGGCGAAGTTCAATCAGACTGTGGTGGTCGTGATGGGTGGTGCGACGATGGTTGAGGAAGTGGAGATGGGTTCATATAACACAGTTGTGTGGAGTTGTCACGATGGGAAGATGCAGCGTATAGGAGTTTGAATGCAGTTTTGTGTAGTAGTGAAGTTTGTATTTTGGTTTAGTATGTGATGTAGCAGCTGTGGGAAAGATTTGGAAGGGAAGATTTGTGTAGTGAAGTCGATCTCTGTAGGGAGTTGCAAAGCACGGGTTATGTAAGGTACTGAGAAGAGGAGAGTAATTGGGAAAAAGGAAAGAGGATGGTAGGGTCGATCTGAGAAGAACGTGAGAGTTGAAGTATACGGTGATAATTTGTTTTGAGATTTATGAAGTAAAAGGGGAGAATGGAGCCTTAGAAATAGTGGAAATAGCGTTAGCTGAAGTCTGTCGTTTTCTGGGATCGGGAAGAAGAAGAAGCATCAGACGCGGATATTATTTGGTGAAAGGACGGATGGGGATAGGAGATGGAACTGTTGAAATTTGGTTGTTAATTGATTTATGTGAGGGGTGGGCCAGGTTTTTAAAGTAAAGCCCAACAAACAAAATAAATAAAAGAATTTTGAAGGCCCAGAATTTATTTTCGCAACAGTAAGTTGGTGGGACTGTTAAGTTTAGAACAATGGGAAGGAACACCCGAACATGGCGGTTTCAAACATGCTGGAACGGGTGGTTTAATTAGGGAAGAAGCAGTTATTATTGGAGGGCTGGGTTTTTCTAAAAAGGGCCGAGAAATATGATGGATGAATTCAGAATGGTCGGATCCGACAGGATCGTATGAACGGGAACAACATGGAATTGTTTGGGAGATTTTCTGGATTTACGACAAAATAGAACGTATGATTAGAATCAACGACGGTTGTCGTTATTCAACGATAAACCGACCAAGTGAGTAAAACTCACTAACACTGCTCAGTTTATATTTTTATAAACTGTACTTTAATTTTGATTGTTGTGTATTGATTGTTTGGACTGTTAAGTAGATTTGATTGAAAACATAGATATAGTTATATATAAAAATCGACAATCAAATATTGATTCTGCTTATCAGAATATTTCATGTTGAAATGAAAGTGTTATTATTTATGTTGTTTAACATCTATGGATGCAGGGAAGTAGGTTGAAGGAATTCGACTGGATTCCTCAACATTATTTTACCGTTTTTCATATATTGTAATATATGATATGATATATAATCTGTTATTGATTATATGTGTTAGAATGATATTTATCATTGTTATATGATATTTTAAATATCATAAGAAACCCTGAGATGTAAAGGAAATATTTCAGTGTATATTGAAATAAAGGGATTTTATAAAATCAACCGATTTTATAAAAAGAAATGTTTTGAAAATAAAGAAAAAGGGAAATTTTCAAAATGCTTATTGAAAAGAAAATGAATAAAGTTAAAAGGAAATATTTATTTGTTAAAAAAAATAGGAGATTATAAAGGAGAATATTCATTTAGAAAATAAATAGGATAAAGGAATATTTATTTAGGAAATAAATAGAGTTAATCGATTAGAGTAAATCAAATAGAGTAAATCGATTAGAGTAAAACATACATAGTTATTTAGGATAAGTACCATTCAGCACGCCTGCTAGCGTAATTCGCAGGGCTATAAATAGCCTACGGCGGTCGGATATTTCCTAAGGGAATCAGGCGTAACCATTGTGATCGCTGCGATCTAGAGTTAAGCGAATGGAGCTAAATCGATTAGAGGTAAAGAAATAGAGTTAAACAAGATTAGAAACTGACTAGAGATTAGTTAAGTTGAATAGTTTTCTGAGTATCGATCTGATGTTGGTTTCGGCCTTCGGGGTTTGTACTTAGAGAATTGTTCTCCTACTAGTTTACAGTCAGAGACTGATAGTTGTATAAGAATAGGGATACGTAAATAGGTTATGGAAATGTTTTCCAGTATTAACATATATTTTCTAAACATAGAAAATAAGGAAATATATATATATATATATATGATTGATGATTGATTGATAGAATTTCCATTTGGAAATAATATCGTTGTTTGCACACCTGTTTTTCTTCGATAGTTAAATCACAGACTATCGAAGTTTTGACCATTTTAACGTTGTTAATATGGAGAGACCGGTTGGATTATTATCCAAAGAACCACTATGTATTGGCATAGGCGTTTCGAATCATATATGCCAAAGGAAATTGAAGATGGAGTTATACAAGGGCTATCCTGTTTACAAAATAGTGCCTTCGGATCATCCTGTTCCTGGATGATTTGTATGGACGGATGTCTGACAAAGTATTTCCAGACGATCACGTATATTGATTTCTCCAACCGTACCAAGAGTGGAAGCGGAGAAGGAAACTTCTTTTAGCTAACACATAATGTATGGTTGAGGGCGTCAATCGGTGATTTGATGGATTTGACGATGTGGCATTCAAAGTGAATCTGGTGTGATGATAAAGCGTAGCTTCTAGCCTCATCAACGGTAAATGGAAGAAATCGGGTAGGCAGCATGGCTAAGTCAGTCGCACCGAAGTAGGGTGTATGATCACCTGATCTAGAGTTTCATTTACTTCTAAAAATCTATTGTTGATGCTGTCCCATTCGGGAAACGGTTGCTGATCCCAACCGTTGGTGATATACATTCGACACACTCAAGCGAAATGAGTGGTCGGTCATGTGTGGCCGGGTTGCAAGATGTTCTTGTTGAATCTAGTGTATTCCTCTGTAGAGGTACACTAGCGAAAGGTGGTTCCATACCTTGTCATAGTTGGAAATCCATTACCCAATACGTGCTTGCGGTTTTGATTGTATACTATATATGTAGAACGTGAGATGAAAGCGTTTCTGCTAGATGATTATTATATAGTGTTGATAGACATTATTATAATATCAAAAGGTTTTTGATATAAAGATATTTGGATTCTCATAAGGGAAAAAACCCGTTCCGTTGTACGGCGTGGTCTTATGAGATATCGATTACCTGCTTGAACTATTTTAAACTGTTTTACTCACACCAGTCCCATGACTGACCCGGAGTTTATTTTGTTTGTTTTCCCTAAACTCTTGGGTGCCTAAATTTGTACAGGCAGTCAAGTAGTCGGGATTTACAGATATACTGGAAGAGATTGGAGCAGGAGGCTTCAGGATTATATAGCTATAGTTATTTCCGCTGTGTTGTAAGTGTTGTACTTTGATAATGACATGTATATTCAAGTGCAGATTTGTATTTCAAAGTTATGTTATGAAATATATTTATTCGTTCCGTTGTGAGATTCGTGTTACTCTGATGTTGTGTTCTTCTTCTTCTTCTATTCTACTTTTTCTATCTTATCTATCCCCATCCTCTAATTTCTTTCATTAATGACCGGCTTTTTTTGATGTTTGGTTAGTCGCCATCGTGTTTATGTTGATAACCAAAGTCGCTAAAAATCCGGGTCATTACACATGATAATGGCGTAATCCGCAGAGCTGTGAAAGCTTACGGGTATGGATGTTTCCTGGGGGACCCAAGCGTAACCATTGTATAACTGCGGTCCACATGGCATATCTACACGTGATAGAGATGTAACCACTATAGTTACTAATGGTAGAATGGAGCATGCGATGTTGAGATATCTTAGTGATGTGTTACCACCTGTTTGATGCAGCACTGTGTCTTCGTGACTTGATGAATCTTCATGACATGAATTGTCTTATTGACTTCATTTGTTTGGTGACTTAATTAATCCTTGTGTCTTGATCTATTTGTTTTCTTGACCCTGAGATAGAGCCGTCAACGCTCAGTGATGTCAGATTATCTTTTGATTCTTAAATATTTTTCCGTTGATCTATCCATGACAAAATTCACAGGGAAGTGATTTCTCACGGAAACAAATGTTTTCTAGGGGATCTAGACGGAACCATTGTGTTTTTGCGATTCATGAACAATCAAAAAATTAATATCACACTGGTACTTTCTGTATCTGTTTTTAAAAGAATTTTTGAAATATTTTTCACTGGAAGTTGAAGCAAGGATATTTAGTACTTGGAGATTTTAGTCATGCGTCCGGCTAGCGTATGCTTAATATCTGTGACAACAATGGTAGACTTGTCAAGCTTCGAGTTATTAAATATTTTTAAATCAATAATTTGAAATTAATTTATACCTAGTTAAGAAAGAGAATTTCAGAATAATAATAAAAAAAATTGTATAAAAAAATTTATAAATGATTTCGGATTTTGGAAATTTTCAAGTCAACAAATTGTGACTTGAAGAGGAGATATTCTTAACACTCTTCAATGAGTGTGAAGAAAGATTAATGGACTAAATGTAAGAAGATTTGGTTGACGGATGAAGCTTATAAAGAAATTTGGAATAATTTGAGATGCACAAATCCGACTTATACAGGATTGAAATTTAAAAAGAGATTGGTTTGGAAAAGAAATTTTATGATTTTGAATGTCTTAGAAGATTAGATAAATGAGAATTGGGAGATATCTCAAAATAAATTGAGATAGAAATTGGTCTGAGAAAATTGAGTATTGTTTCAAAGAATTGGGAAATAAATAAAACACCGATTTGGAGGATAAGGAAATCGTGTTGATCAAAACCGATCTTCAACTGTAAGAAATGAAATTGATTGTCCGAGTTAATTGAATATGATTGATGGGCTTAAATATCGATATTTAAATTAATTATGGAAAAATTTTAGTTAAATATGAAAATTTGAGGTGTACATTGTTATAACCCTAACGATCCATCTTTTTCGAGGACGAAAAGTTTTAAAGGGGGTAGATTGTAACGTCCCAGAATTTCAACAATAGGAAAATATAATTAATCAAAGATTTATTACGAACTATCAATTTCATAGTGATGTATGGATTATAAATTTAAAATCAAATATATTGGTTGTGTGTGAATTGGATTTAACTCAAAATGGTTTGTGAGGACCAAATATTTATTTGAATCGAACTTGGTTGGGTATTTGATTTGAATTTGAAATTTAATTAAAAAATAGAAATGGTTGAATTAAAAATAATAGTAAACATTATTAGCATTAAATAAATTAGATATTTTATTCGTCGATATATACAGAGATTGGCTTGAAAATGTGTGTATCTGTATGTACAGTGAAATAAAAAAAAATTAATGTTCAAATTTGGAATCGAACAGAATTGTTTTGGGAACAAACGGAATTAAACCAGTTAAATAATAATTAATATAAAAATAAAATATCATGGTACACAAACGGAGTCAGATTAATTGTTGTAATCTAATCAAATATTTACCAATTAGTTTGACATCGTGTTGAACAGGAAGCGATGATGACATGGGTTACGGTAATTAAACGTCATGTTAATTATTTTAATTAAAAATCAAAGTTATGTTAATTTTACTTAAATGTTATAACATCAATAAATTGCCCTATTCCAACAGAATTGTGTAAAAATTGGATTAGATGGAAGTGCAGTGCAGAGTACTGCACTGTGCTGATTCAGAAAAGAACGGAAGCAACCAGATTTTCCGTTTTAGATGCTGGTTTAAAATGAAACAAAGCGACGCGTGAACCGTCAATGGAAACAAAGGTGAGTTAACTCTCACACTTTTCTAGAATCCTCTAAAGTGATTAAATTCATATAATTTAATTAAATTGTTGATAATTAGTTGATTGGATGCTTTGGATGCCTATGGTTGATTTAATGATTGACGTTAATTATATTATCGGCATGCTATTATGAAATATTATAATGATCTGTTATGCAAGGAAGCACATGTAGGGGGAATAAAACTGGATTCCACAAATATTTGGTATGAAGTTTATTTTATATCATGTATGAACGTATTAAACCCCGTTAACTTTAAAACCTGTTGACTGTTGAGTGTTGTTGAGTTTTGAATCAATATATAGTAATTTGAGGAATTTATAGCAGATGGCCAAAATACAAACTATTGATTCACTGTCAAGTGAATCGCTAGGAATGAAGTTATGCAATTTATTTTGTTACCGAATATAGGTTTTTAAATGTATTATTTTAAATGAAGTTCTGAAAAGGGAATACAACCACATATATACATTGATTGGTGTAACCACAAATCACCGTTTTGGTACTAAAATCTACCGTGCGCGAAGCACATGCTTATTAATTGATTATTAAACAATTTTATTTAGATAATTCAAGTGACTAGAATTAGCGTAACAATTAAAAGGGGTTTATATTGATATTAACTTAATAAAAAAACAAAGTGAATAGAATTAGTTAGATTAATTAATTATTAATTAATTTAAATGGCAAGATCAATAATGATTAACTAACGGGTTGATCACGTTTAGAGTTGAACAAGTTAACGACGTTAACTGAAATTGTTTATTAAATTATTTCATTAATTTAAAGAGAGTAGTTAATGGTTAAGTGACCCAGTTTTATTTTAATAAATACTGAAATTTGATTATTTGTCATTTAATAATAATAATCAAAGTGATAATTCAGAATGGAAAATATAGTAAGGAAAGTTGTGAATTTTAAAGCCGTGTTGACAATTAATAAAGCAATTTAATATTTATAACGTGAAATCGAAGTTTTAATTTGATTTTTACTGAATTATATTTAATTGGATTTTATGAATCCAAGTTATACGAAGTTATAAACCCAAGTTTTATTAAATATATGACTAGAACTAGTTATTAGAAGTGACATTTGAATGAAGTAAAAGCTAGGATTGGAAATTAAAGAATTAGAACTTAACTGGGAATCAATTGGGATAATCGATTTTCTAAATATTGATTTGATGTTGGTTTCGGCCTTCGGGGCTAATATTTAGGGAATTATTTTCTAACTGATTTACGGTTAGGAACCAGTGGAGAGATAGAATGGGAAATCAAACGTATACCCAAGTTTGAATTAGAGTAGTTAAACTAGATAAGCTATAAAGATGCGATATTGAACCATTATTTTAAAGAAGAGACGATATTTCATCAAGATGGAATTAAAATGGGATTTGTTGTGGTATGGAATGAGTATCATTATTTGTATTACAAATGATATTTATCTTAAGATAAAAACGTTGTTGATCAAGGTATGAGAGGTAATTAAAATACCCGAACTTGAACAACTTCAAGAATATAAAAGATAATATTAGTCGTAATGGTGAAAATGTTAGAGTAAAATATTTTGGGAAGAATTACAGTTTAACATTATTTGAAGAATTTGGAAGTACATATATATAATGAGATTCCGAAATTTAAGGAAATAAAAAGGGGCTTGATGGTATAGAATGATACCCAAAATGAAAGAAATAAAAAGGAGATTGGTGGAAATATAACGGTATTTTCAAAGTTAAGAAACGAGATTTAAATGGGTTTATTCTAAAGGGACGAGTGGTGATTTTGGTATTCAAATAACGAAGCCAAAGAAGATGTTGTAATGATTGTTTTATGAATGATAAGTTGAATCGATAAGATAATAAGAAATATTATAGTTAGTTGAAGGTTACATTAGATATGATTTAAGATATTTTCTAGGCATATAAGTAAAAGGATTTAATAATATTAACATATTTGAACCAATATATTATTTTTGGGTATTACAACGGATACATTATTTTTAAATGGCCAAGTGATGCTATGTATAAACCAATGGATCTGTTTTTTTTTATAGTTGTTTATTTTGATAGTCAAATATCCGAATATCAAAATCTAACCCAACGTTATTCATACGGAAATACTAGGATCGAATTTATACTCGAAAACCATTCCAACCAATAAATACGAATACGTCGAAGATGCTGATCAGATGGAGCAATTGAAGACCATAAATCTTCATGAGCGGAAGAACTATTATTAAACACCTCTGGCTGATCCCCAGAGTTAATAATGATTCTGTCGTGGTTGGAATCTACGGATTGCAAGGACTACTTGCTACTGATCTATAGGGTGATTCCTAGGATGTGGTAAGAGGGTACCTTCGGTTCATCATATTCCTGGATGACGTGTATGGACGATGTGGGATTCAAAACTGAATGGTGTCCAGATGTTCTAAAAAGACGATTATAACCTCAAAGCCTCATCAACCGAGAAATAACAAAAATCGGGCAGGTAGTGTAACGACCCGTGTTTTTCGACTATTTGAATCTGGATATTTAAAATTGGTTTTAAATATTTTATTTGGAATATAAATGGATTTTAATATTTAAATCGCTATTTAAACGAAGTTGAACGATATATATTCAAATATAAAATAAAACGAGCTCAGAACAGCGCTGCACTTCGTAAAATAGAGTTTTGAACTTCAACTGGATATACAGAATCCATTTTAAATCGGATTTCTATGAGACAAGAAACGTACGGAGTTGGTGAAGTATATTTTTCTAGTGGAAGAGAAAAATCGGGATTTCGTCGTGTAGATTGGAAGTTATGCCCAAATCAATTTGGTAGAAAAACAGCGGCGTAATCGTTTATCGAACTTAACGGTTTATTCGATATAACTAGATACCGGTTTCGAATTTAGCCAAGGTCCTTTTGAGACATAGTCATGATTTAATTTATAGAATTTTGTGGAAATTTTTAATTAATTAAATATGCAACTTTTTATTTGGAGTATTTGCACCCTAAATCAGCGATTTTGGGTTTCACAATATGAGTTAATCTACCGATATTATTACATTTTCGGGATCGCGATACCTCACTGAACACGACTGTATTTTTATTTTAGTCTGCAACGCTCATATATGAATTTAACCATATATAGTGGTGTGGGTAACTTTTATTGAATTGTTAACTGGTCAAACGGACTCCAAATTCAACGAAACAAGTTTCATACGAAACCTTAGGAAGAGGTCTAGTGAAACGTCAAGGCCTCATATTTTTAGGATTTTTTTGTAACTTTTAGGAATTAAAGCTAGGTGTTTTTCATCGATATTTTCTAAGGGATTTTCGCAAACGGTGTCGGAATTCAACGAAACTTGTCCCATTGGGTCCGGAATATCTTTTTATGCCAAGATTAGTCTTTTTATTAGTAAACGAAAGTCGGTTGGGGTGGTTTCTACAAGTTACTTTGTGTTAAAGTCTCGTAAATATTTTTATATTGATTTGAGCACCTGTTAGCTTGTTTCCACCCAACAAACCGCTTCCATAATAAATACACTGATCGTATCCCTCCAAATTAAATGGTCTAGCCTAACCTTGCATGTGTATTTCAGCCTACCTTACATAAGCATAGACAGCCTAATCGTCCACATAGCATAAAGCAGTGGCAAATCCTATCAAAATGTATGCTTCTTTCTTGACTCTACTGTACCATTCTCTTTTCACTCCTATTCGCACATGCAAATTATCTCCACGCTCAGGCCTAAGACAAGTCTCTGATATGTCTAGTGAAGTGCGCACAGATCAATGGCCTAAGCTGTTTCGTTCTACAGCTACTCTACCAAGAGGAAATTTACAGCTAAAAGTCTGAGCATCTAAAGTCTACTCTTTCCTTCTCCCGTGTTTTCTCATCAATCACCAGACATGTGTTTTCAGCGTCAATCACGATCCTATTATAAGTTGTGCATTGTACCTCTACCCTAATTCCTTGCATGCCAAGGCTCTACGGGTATAAATAAACGCGTACACAATTCCATTTCTTCCATCACAAATGCCGATCTTAATAATGGCACTAGAAAAAAGGAAAGAAAACCGAAACGAAACAGGAAGGATCTGAGTTCAAGAGATGTGAAGGCTGCTACTTCGTGAGCATAGGAGCGAGCACAGCATGTTGGCGAGTGATGGAGTAGGAGCAACGGGTCAGGAAGGAAAAAGGCGTGAAGGAATTTGGCCGCAGGAAACAAAACGAGAGGAGAAGAAGTGGGGGTACTGGAGCTGTTGGACGGTTTGGACGTGAAAAGGGGATGGCTGGGCGTGTGGAGAAACTAGGGGACATGGAAACATAATGGAAGGAGGGGCGTTGCAGACAACGAAGTGGGGTGGAGCGTGAAGCCTACGGGTGGAGGAAATTGCTGCTGAAATTTGAGGAGAACGGGATGCCTTGAAGGAGAAAACAACGTGAAGAGGTGGAACGATACTGTTGTGTTTGGTGTTCAGCTGGTTCACACATTATATTGTGGGTGAAGAACAAAAGGAGGTAGGGACGGGCCAGATGGGTTTGTGGGTTTGGGCTGTAGGTTTTGAAAAGGAGTAGTATAAAAATGAAAAAGGCGAACAAAAGGAAAATATTTAAATGATGGACGTTGGCTGGAGGTTGCAATACTAGTGTGATGAGTATTTTGATGAAGTGGAGGAGTAGTGGTTAAATTTGGAACATGGAAAAGGCAACGCAGAGATGTTGGATGCACTGACGGTTTATCAAGGTAATTAATTCAAGTTAATAATATAATTAAGTAAGTCACATTTTCTATGAATTCAACTATAATTTTATGCGTTGTCAGAATCATTCGAAATAAAAAGCATTGGATTCGGGTTGGCGAAGCTAAGCGATCGGGCTGTTTGGTCGGAATTGGAAGCAACCGAAATTTCATTAATTTTAAACGCTGTTTAAAATGAAACGAAACGACGCGAGAATCGTTCAGCACATAAAACTGGTGAGTTAAATCTCACACTTTTCTGGACTACCATGATGTGATAAATCCATATACTGGTTAAATTGGCTGCATTGGTTGCTTGTGGTTGATTAACTGGTTGCTATTAGCTATATTATTGTCTTTAATTTATTTAAAATTATAAATGTTATAACCGTCCGTGATGCAGAGAAGGACAGGTTGGAGGGATCCGACCGGATTCCTCAAATATTATAGATGTTGTTTATTTTAACATTGTTCACCCATGAACTGTTTAAACCCAAATTCACATCTTGAACCTGTCTGAATGATGATGGTTGAATGGTTGTTGTGGTGTGGTAATTTTTATCAACCGACTGTATAGAGTAACAGATTTGCTAATGATGAAGTAAATCATTAGATTAATAATAGTTAAAGTTAGTACTCGAATAATCGGAATTCCTTTCCGAAAAGGAAATCGAGTATGGTGAATTTCTAATTAAGGAAAGGGTTACCAAAGGACTTGGCTATAAATCCCAGAATGTTATAAACATAAGTGGACAAAGGTCGTCGAGCCATAGTGATATTAAAGAGAAGCTTTAAAATATAATTAAAGCGATGGGTTGAGTGGGATCTAATTAAGGGGTAAATAGGTGGCGATAGGATTTGAAATATATGTATGGTTATGAAACCATAAATGAAACCAAATGAGATTTCTTGTGGTGGTTAAATGTCACTGTTTGAGTTGCAAACCGGTATTAACTTGAGATAAGAACGCTGTCGATCAAGGTCTGAGAGATAATTAGAATACCCCAACTTGAACGGCTTTGCTATTATCGAGAGGTGATATTAGTTGTGATGGGTAGGAAGTGATCATCAAATTATTTGAAATTAATAAGATTTATTATTTAAACCTTTGAATTAGATTAACTATGCTAGTATTAGTTAATCGAAAATATAAATTACTTTTGTTTAATAATAACTAAAGCGAGTATTTTCGATTGGAATTCTTCTCTGAAACAAGATAAAGTAATGGAAATGATTTGGTGTGGAAAGGATTTAAAGTTTACTTCACTCGTATAAACAAAGTATGGAGAAGGGTTTTACCCCAAATGATGATTTTAAAATAAGAGTTCACCTAAGAACTAAATTAAGTCAAATGGTTTACTCGAAGTAAGAGAAGATTTTGGTATTAAATTATATGCCATTAGATTAAAAGAAATATAGCGATATACCAAAGGAAAGGGAGAGTGGAGTTATATAACTATAACATGGATTTTAAATCAAAGGAAAATAAAAGAGGATTTATAAAATAGGACCATATCTTCCAACAAAGGAAATCAAAAGAGAAGTTGATTAAAAGAGAGTTGAGTGACGTTCTCAAGTAATTAACTCATAGAGTTTGATAAGATTTAATTCATGGACTCGATTACAAGAATCGAGGAAATAAAGTCGATGAAATATATTAAATAAGGACATGAGCTGCCAATCCACTTAGGTAAACTGTCGGGATTTGATAGTTAAATAATCGACTATCAAAGTTGACCTTTTATCGATTGTTGGTACGGAAAGACCGAGATCAAATTCATATTCGAAAACCATTCCGACTAGCAAATACGTAACGTTGAAGATGGTCGAGATGGAGCATTGAAGACCGTTGATCTTCATGAGCGGAAGAACTACTCGTTGGATTTCTAAGGGTTGCTCCCGAAGATATTCTGACTTGTGATTCTGTCGTGATTGAAATCTTCGGATTGCAAGGACTTCTCGCTACTGATCCTTGGGGTGTCTCCTATACAAGATGCGGTAGGAGAGTACCTTCGGTTCATCCTTAAAACACCCCACCTCCGTTAAGGTCACTCAAAAAGGGAATGCCTTAACTTTGGTGGAGGTTTATAAGTAAAAGCCACAGATAAACTCAAGACAGGTATAAATATACATATTTTAAACAGCGGAAAACCAAACAGACTTTTATTTCATCAATACGTGTTCAAACAAAACATTCCATAATTGTCTCAAAATACTTCCAACATTACAACCTCATAACTGTCTTGATTATTAAAGAAGCATAAAACATAAATAAAGTGACAAAAATCCCCATAGTGATATCCAAAGCCATAATCCGAGCAAAAGAGATCCAAATCATACATCTACGATCTTGGAGCTTGTAAAGAGTCTGACTAAGCTGAGTTGTTTCCTCCTTGTGGACCTTGGGGGGGGGGACGAAAGAAAAGAAGATGAAAAGAAAATAGAGTCAGACATAAAGCCTGAGTAAATCTAGTAACTCTTCAGTATGTGAATAAGAAAAGGGCATGATAGATATAAACTGAAAATAGGAAAGTGTCACCAGCTAAGGAATTGTCGTTTAAAATCGAATGAACTAACGCACCCATACTATATCTCTGCACCTACTTGAGCTTATTTTAACAAGCACCCCATGGTGAGGGTGAAGTGATCCCCATTTTCTAAAGATCAGCTCCTACTCGCGTAAACATGTGTCATACAGCCCCCAAGAATTGTAGATACTTATGCTGGTCCCACCATGGGGTGTATCAAGACCCATGGTGGCGGCCCCGACACAAATTCTAGAAGGCATAGGTTATACTACTGGTGTCCCAAGTGCCCTGTTTGTCTGCTCCGGAGTGTTTGCACGCCCGCACCCCGTTAGACCTACACTGTACACCCACCGCCGTCGTTTTGACCGCTTACAATCAGCCCAGTAATCGTGCCCCACCCTGCCTAGTTTCAGGGTACCATGATACCTAACTTGGGTTACTGCTGAAACGGGTCCCTCGTTACCAGGATTTTCTAGTCAAACATGTTAAGTGGTTAAGTGTCTGTATTAACCTAACCCCACCCATCAATTCTTGTTAACATGTTGAATTTGGTTAAGTGTTATAGTTGACTTAACCCTACCATCTGTCCTTAGCCTCTTAGAGCACCTGACCACTCACATTAGACTGGTATTGCTACGGTTACTGGATGTGCCGGTCCGTTCCAGGCAGGTTTACACCGTAGCTCAGTCTAACCTCGGGTCATTATTGGGCTCAATGCTTAACCACCCACATTGGATATGTATTGTTGTGACTACTGGACAGCCGGGCGGGTCCGGGCAGGTTTACATAACAACTCAATCCAACCTCGGGTTAAGCATATCATGTTTTCTAAATTTACATATTTTATTACTTCTCAATTATATGTAAATGTCATGTCTTTTATTCTTGGGTATAACAATTCATACCACTTAAGTGTCATTGTCGTTGGCATGTGCCAAGCATGCCAACATATATTTTTTAATGTTTTGCACCCAACGTTGTTACCCCCATTTTGTACGTTCGCAATATTATAACATGTGTTGGGCTTGACACAATTCAGCCCAACTTTATAAACGTGAGAAAAAAAGGGGAAACCAAGAACATGTAATATTTCACATAAAGGTATATGGCGCATGAACTTGCAATTTAGCGATTCAACATAAATCATGGGCCATGTGAACTTGCATTCAAATCAAAGTATAACTAAGTAGGTGACATATGAAATGTTATAGTTTAGGCTAATACAAACTTGTGTTTCAACATGTTTAACTTGGCATAATGTCAACCACAAAACTAGCATGTTGTATATTCACCAAAATGTCCAATTTTAACATCTAATCATATAGCCTATTTCAACATGAACTTGCATAGTTTATGAAACCCAAACGATACTTAACATAGATCCAATTATTCTTGCAAATAAAAATAAGAATGATATCATAGGTTTTGGGTCATGTAGGCATAAAAGGTTTGAAATCTAGAACATGTTTACATAAGCCTTAATTTAGACTTAGTGAATGTATATAGTCCATGCCATAGTCATAAATATAAAGGGATCAAATTCTAGTTTTTTCCACAAACTTGCAAGTGCCATTGTTTTCATATACAATTGTTCAATAGGCTTGCATCAATCAATTTAGGCCACAAATATCAATACACAAGTCATAACAGAATCTTTACAATACACAGAATTTGTATCATATAATAACACAATTCTATTTACATTTACATCGAATCACATCACAGTTTTTATTCATATTCTGAAAGGTCACTATACTTACAACGATTGCAGAATCTTGAATTCTGAAATTGATTAATTTGATTAAACTTTAATCTTCTTCTTAATTTGATTCGTCTCTAGGCTTTTCTCTCTTGACGGCTATGCTCAATTCCTCCCTGGCAGCATGACGACTCCCATCTTATTTTTTGTGTGAATTTTCAGTTGAGACTTAGGGTGTATTTATAGATTTTTAAATTGTTTTGAGCCGTCAGATGAAGACAGGAGGAATCTAGACCATACAAAGTTCAAAGAGCCAATCAAGATGTGACATGTCAGCCCTAGTGACACACCGAGCCACAGAAATTCAAGCCAGAGCCAGACCTAGCCAGCCAGGTCGACACTATGGTCGACCTGGGGTAGCCACGTCGACACTATGGTCGACCTGGGGTGGCCAGGTCGACACCATGTTCGACCCTATGGTCGACCTAATCTCTGGGTGGGAATTTTCCCACCCAGCCTAGTTTGAACCTATTTTTTCGAATTTTGAAATTTAAACTGAGCTATTTGAATTTAAATTTTATTCTGAAACTTCCGAAGGTCATAACTCCTTCATACAGAGTCCGATTCGCGCAAACTCGGACTCTATCTCAAGCAGAATTCTGAGACGAATGCAATGGCGTAACCCATTTCCCATAATTATTTCATTTAGAATTAATTACACTTTAATTTGTGAAGCTTAATGTTATAGAATTCACGGGGTGTTACATTCTCCCCCCTTAAAAGGATTTCGTCCCCGAAATCTTCAAGTTAGGAAGAATGTATATCCTACCATCCAACAGTCCATCTACTCAACCAACAAACACAGGCATCCACTGTCCTTAAAAGACTTCTAATGCTTCGTGATCATATGCATAGTGTGTGTATATGTCCTTATCTAATGCAGAAATCAGGCGGTCTACTGATTCAGTTGACCTCCTTAATGCGAATCATGTAAGTGTCATGAATCCATTATGTATGCAAATTTCTCCTACTCATAATTCTACATGAGTGCACAACTTATTCATAAAAATGCGACGACCATATGATACCATATCAAGTTTCAACCATATACAAATGAGAATACATATATGCATATGCAATATAAAGTGACTGAGATGATCTATAACCTAGGGTGTGTGTGTATATGCATCCACGAGCAACCACTAGCAATCACTAGCAACCATTTTCCGCCATCATCTATAACATGTTTTCAAATACATGTTTGCATCCATTTGTTTTCTACGTAAGGAGTTAGGAAAAGGACCGAGGAGATATACCTAAAAAGACAGATAAAGCATAACTTAAGGAAAAAGAGAGATCGAAGATGTACCCTCAAAAAGAAGAGGGTAGGCAGCGCGTATTCTGTCCTCAGTTTCCCAAGTCGCATCTTCCTCGACGTCGCTCCACTGAACTTTAACGAGTTTGACTTCGCGGTTGCGTAGCTTTTTCACTTCAGTTCCTAAGATGCGGGTTGGAACTCTCCTCGCAGTTGCTTCACGTTCCACTTCGGCTTCTTCTAGAATGCTAGGTTCCACCACTTCCGCAGACTCATGCAAACACTTCCGGAGGTGAGAAACATGAAAGACGTTGTGAACTCCGGCCAGTCTCTCAGGTAGCTCTAATCTATAGGCCATCTTCCCAACCTTCTCGATGATAGGAAACGGTCCTACAAATCTTGGTGCTAGCTTTCCTGTGGATCCAAAGAGAACGACGTTCCTTAAAGGTGATACCTTAAGGAAAACCCTGTCCCCAACCTCAAACTCAAGGTCGGTCCTTCTTTTGTCGGTGTAGAATTTTTGTCTGTCTTGAGCTGTCTTCATCCTTCTCCGTATCAAGTCCACTTTCTCTGAAGTCTCTCGAATCATGTCTGGCCCAAGTATAAGCGTATCTGTAGACTCCCACCAACAAGTTGGTGATTTGCACGGTCTTCCATACAGGGCTTCGAAGGGTGTCATGCCGATGGTAGCTTGGTAGCTGTTGTTGTAGGCAAATTCCACTAAAGGAAGGTGATCCTCCCACATCCCTCCAAAGTCAAGAACGCAAAGTCTCAAAAGATCCTCTCGAACTCTATTCACCCTTTCCGTCTGGCCATCGGTTTGGGGTGATAGGCCGTGCTCAAACATAACTGTGTGCCTACAGCTTCTTGCAGACTCCGCCAAAACTCGCTTGTGAAGATAGGGTCTCGGTCACTAACAATGCTGGAGGGTATCCCATGGAGTCGAACTATTTCCTTGAGATAAAGAGATGCTAGAAATGAGGCAGTCCTTCTACTCTTGATAGGTATGAAGTGGACGCTCTTAGTAAGCCTATCCACTATTACCCAAATGCTAGTGTTGCCTCTTCTCGACCTAGGCAGTTCATCAATGAAGTCCATTGAAATGCTATCCCACTTCCACTGTGGGACCTCTAAAGGATGAAGTAGTCCTCCAGGTTTCTTCTATTCTGCCTTGACCCATTGGTAGGTCATGCACTTAGAAACGAAATCTGCCACGTCTTGCTTCATGCCGCTCCAAAAGAAAGTCCTTTTTATATCCTTGTACATCTTATCACCGCCAGGGTGTATAGTCATCTTGGAATGATGCGCTTCCTCGAGAACCTTCTTTGTTAACTCTCTTGCTTGTGGGACGCATAATCTTCCATCTCACCTCAGTCAACCCTTATCATCGACGGCGTATTTACTGAGGTGACTAGAAGTCTCACCCCTAATAAGTTTATCAATCACATCAACAAGCTGAGGGTCTTCACGTTATGCAGCCCCTATTGAGTCTAAGAGAGTAGGACGTACTTCGAGGGATGCTAACAAACCCTGTACAAAAATCAGAGGAGGGCCTAAAGTTAAAACTGGCTATATACTCCAAGCTTTTCCTTTCCACAAAGAGCGGGCTTAAGGTCAGTTTCTTTCGGCTCAATGCATCTGCTACTACGTTGCCTTTGCCAAGAGTATAGAAATTTTAAAGTCATACGAGGCAAGAAACTCCATCCATCTTTGCTGCCTCAAGTTAAGATCCTTCTACGAGAAGAGATATTTCAACGATTTATGGTTAGTATATAATTCGAACTTCTCACCTAGGAGAAAATGGCGCCACGACTTAAGCGCAAAGACGATGGCGGCTAACTCAAGATCGTAGGTTGGGTAGTTCTTTTCATGAACTTTCAATTGTCTTCCGCCATAAGCTACTACCCATCCTTCTTGCATTAGAACAACGCCTAGCACCGTTCCACATGCATCTGTGTAAACTCTGAACATTTTGCTTCCATCTGGAAAAGTCAGAACTGGGGTTGTTGTAAGAGCCCTTTTTAATCGTTGGAAAGCAAACTCGCAGTACAAATCCCTAGTGAACGCCAGATTCTTCTTTGTTAGCCTTGTGAGTGGGACTGAGATTTTCGCGAAATCCCTAATAAACTTTTAGTAAAAACCGCCTAGCACAAGAAAGCTTCGAACTTCGGTTGCATTTCTTGGTGTCTTCCAATCTTGCACTGCCACCACTTTCGCAGGGTCCACAGCCAACCCCTCTTTGGATACTATATGCCCCAAAAATCATACCTCCTTTCTCCAAAAGTGGCACTTGGAGAATTTGGCTTTTAACTGATGTGTACGGAGAGTTTCCATGATTTCTTTCAGATGTTGAGCATGCTCTTCCTCATTCTTTGAGAAGATTAAGATATCATCTACGAAGACAACCACAAATTTGTTGAGGAATTCTCTGAACACCCTGCTCGTAAGGCCTACGAAATAGGCGGGTGTGTTTGTCAAGCCGAAAGGCATGACAAGCCACTCGAAGAAACCATCTGGGGTTCTGAACGTCGTTTTATCAATGCTATCTTCAGCTACTCTTAGCTGATGGAACCCAGTTGCCAGATCAAGTTCGGAGAAGACCGTCGCACCTACAAGTTGATCAAACAAATCGTCGATTCAGGGAAGAGGGTGCCTATTTTTCATGGTCTATTTGTTTAACTCCCTATAGTCGACGCAAAGGCGAAGCGAACCGTCCGCTTTTGGTTGCGAACACCACTAGAGCACCCCCATTCCGAAATGCTCCATCTGATGAACCCCTTTTCGAGAAGTTCTTTAACCTGCTTACTGAGCTCCTTTATCTCCTTTGGAGCCATGTGTCTGACAGGTAAAGCTACAGGCTTTACATTATCCACAAGATATATGCGGAAGTCTATTTCCTACCTCGGAGGTAAGCCTTTCACCTCCTCAAAGACATACGGATATTCCCGGACTACTCTAACTGATTGCAAATTCTCATCAGAAGCATCAAGCGACTCTAGATAACTAAGCATAACAGCATTCAAGGGATTACAAGAAATTTCTAGAGTGTTACCAAGCCGAGTCAAGAGTCTAACTACTCTTTTCTCACAATCAAGAATGGCACTATTACTGGATAACCAGTCCATGCCTAAGATCAAACCATATCCCGAGGAGCCCAAAACAAAGGCATTACAACTAAACTCAATGCTGAGAATAGGATTTTCAAACCCAAACAAACCATTGACAAGTAAGCGGAAGCCCCAATTGGATTTGAAACTACTAAGGGATCTTCTACCATACTAGTTGTGACGGCCCGCCCCGCACCAGCCTGCATTTCCTCCAAAAGTGCGCTGTACACATGCCCGACTAGCACAAGACGGTCGTCATAAGAAAGGAAAGAAGGGAATGAACTAATCAAAGAACCTGTAGAATGTCTCACAGCGCATGGAATAAAATATAATAATAACATACTTGACATAAAACAGGCGAGACAGTGCATAAGCTGATAACTAATAATCAATGTCAACATCAGAGCAGCGGAAATCCAAATACAGCTTATTACAACTTTCCAAATTTACTGTCTCTAACAAAAGAAAACTAAAGTAGAAGATGCACCACCAATGCCCAAGCAGTGATCTTCAACAATACAGGGAGAATAATATATATATTACGTGGAAGCCTCCTGCTCGTCTCCGGATCATCTACCCGTGCATCACCAGCTAACCTGTCTCTAGTCTGCTCGTGTGAGCACCCAGAGTAATAAGAAGAGACATAAAACTCTGGGTCAGACATAAAGCCTGGTATGAGCGATAAGCATCTAAACAGAATAATAACAGGTATACTCAACCATACCTGAACCTGGACCTGCAACCAAAGAGTTATTACCACATACCGTACAATGCTCTAAGGTGCCATAATGAATAGTGTAAGAATACGGGGGTGGGGTGTGTATGTCAAACAATCAAGCATAGCAACCATCCTCACGTCTCTCACTCAGTGCGTAAAGTATACGATATCTACCACTTTGGAACACTAGACAAAATGAGGTAACGACGAATCCCGACTTGTAGAAACCCCGCTGTGACCAAGCCAAACACTTGGAGTCATGACCAAACATTTCAATGACCCACTTCATTGGTCGTAGCCCTTGGTTCTACCGATGCCATAATGGCCCTGAATCCGCCTTCGTACCTCCTACCATAGTGGTCCAAAGCTATAGATGTCGATAACTCCTTGGCACGCGCCCCGCAGCAAAGCCCAACCATGAAGCGAACTCATTGATTCCCATCTAAATCTTGAGCTCTAACTTCTCATCTGGACTTCCTTTGCATCTCGGGTTTGATTGAATTGGAGTTGGTCTTCAGAAGAGTCATCACGAAGTAGTAAAAGTACACGTCCGGTTCGGTCCGGTCACCCATGCTCGGTTCGGTTCGGATACGTTCTCCGGTTCGGTTCGGAGTGCCACCATCCTCTGGGTTCGGGTCCTTCTCCCTCATGCGGTTCGGTTCGGTGCTCTCCCTCATGCGGTTCGGTTCGGTGATTCTGAAGCGGTTCGGTTCGGAATATGGTATCCATGCTCCTCTTTCTTCCACTTCAGTCCTCCTTGTTCCTTCCGATCCCACGCTACGCCCCTCCGATCCGACCAGGCCTTCCTTGTTGCCTCTTCACGTCATGCTCCAGAAAGTACCACGCCCCGGTCCAGTTCGGATATGTCCGATCCGATCCCCTACCCGATCCGATCCGGATCCCTGCAGTATTTCCTGCAACTTTTCTAGCGAGTGTTTATATGCCTCTCGACGGCGTTTTCGACCAATCTAACTATTGGAATCAATCACAAAGCATACCAAAGAATCATAGCAACATATAACAGCAACCACAAGAAACAAACAACAATTTAAATGAATCAAAATGGATCAAAAGTGGCCAAAGCTCCTTATTTTCCCTTAAGCATGTTTAAGTAAAGCTGATCATAAGGTTAACAAAACTTAATCAAATCGAACCAAATTTCTAACAGAGGGATAAAATATTATTTTCGAATTTCTAAACATTTTTTCCAGAATTTATTAGTGTATAAATTCGCTAATCTTCACTAATTACCCTTAATTACCGTAATTAGTGCAAAAACTATGCAAATCACTCACCTTTGCCACAATAAAACTTCCAAATCTGAAGTGAACCTCTGATTTGCACGAATTCCAATATATAACAGCAGCTCTACCTTGGTCCTTGTGCTAACCCTCCTTGATTTGCTGCCTCTAAGCCTTAATCCTTGATTAGGAAGTGATTTTGGGTGTTTTAGAGAGATTTAGAGAGTGGAGGCCATGGCTAGGTTAAGGGGAATGAAAGTGGCGGCTGGAAAATGTCTAAAGAAATGTTTTCTAACCCTAATCAGCACCTATATACCCTTAAACCCGAAATTCCCCTTGGGCCTAGCTGCTAATCACCCGTTTAAGCCCAATTAAGCTGTTTTTCACCATCTGAAACTTGTTTCAGCCATATCTCCCAAACGGTGAGTCCGTTTGGCTAATGTGACCACTCTACGGAAAGAGAAACCATCATCCGGAGTCAATGGAAGTGGTTTCAGGTCAAAATTCCTTTCCAGTCAAAAGTTATGGCCAAAACAGTTCCAACTAGGGGTAAAATGGTCATTTAAAAATCGGGAAAAATCGGGAAAAATAATGAACATGGGAAATGACCCCAATAGTCGTCCCCCAAAGTTACATGACTATACGACTTCGTATGTGAAAGAAATAAATATTCTACGATCCTATGATGCGTAGAATGCGGGTCGTTACACTCTCCCACCCTTAAGAAATTTCGCCCCCGAAATTCCTTAACCCAAAACATACAAAGGATCCCGCATGCCTAACAACCACATACAACAATCAATCATGCAAAACAAGCGAACAAGCCTATCCTAGCATGCGGAAAACTAAATCGAAGTCAAAATCTTACCAGGCAAAGAGTTCTGGGTGTGTCTTCCTAATGTTCTCCTCTGTCTCCCAAGTACAATCATTCTCGTCCTCGCTCCACTGTACCTTGACTAGCTTCACCGCCTTCCTTCGAAGTTGCTTCATGTCGTGCTCGACAATACGGGCCGGCTTGCGGTTCCCAACCGCCTCGGGTTCTACTTCGAAGTCCTCTAACTGATCAGGTGAGATAGTCATATCTGAGTCGTGAACGAACTTCCTTAATTGGGAAACATGAAATACGTCGTGAACTCCCGCCATCTTCTCCGGTAAGTCAATTCTGTATGCTAAATTCCCGACTAGTTCAAGAACAGGGAATGGGCCAACAAATCTTGGTGCCAACTTGCCTCTCCTGCCAAATCGAATTACGCTCTTCAACGGAGAAATCTTGACAAACACCAAGTCGCCAACGGAGAATTTTAAGTCTCTTCTCCTCTTATCAGCATAACTCTTCTGCCTATCTTGGGCAGCCTTCATTCGTTGTTGAATGATCTTAATCTTATCCGACGTTTCTCTCACCACATCTGGTCCAAGCACAAACTTCTCGCCAGTCTCTATCCAACATGATGGTGAGTTGCACGGTCTTCCGTACAAAGCTTCATATGGAGCCATACCGATACTGGATTGGTAGCTATTATTATACACAAACTCTACTAGGTGCAAATGGTCATCCCATGATCCACCAAAATCCAATATACATGCTCTCAAGAGATCTTCCAAGATACGGTTCACCCTCTCCGTCTGACCGTCGGTCTGAGGATGATATGCGGTACTGAGATGTAACTCTGACCCTAGAGCCTCTTGTAAGCTCTTCCAAAACCCACTAGTGAACAACGGGTCTCGGTCACTCACAATGCTTTTGGGTACTCCATGAAATCTCACTACCCACTTCATATATAATTCTGCTAACTTAGCTGCCGTTCTGGTCGATTTGACTGGTATGAATCTTGCACTCTTAGTCAACCGATCCACAATTACCCAAATGCTATCATGTCCCGATCTAGTCCTTGGTAAACCATCGATGAAATCCATCGAGACTTGCTCCCATTTCCATTCGGGAATTTCCAATGGCTGTAACAATCCACTAGGCTTCTTTTGCTCGGCTTTAACTAGCTGGCAATTCATGCATTTGGATATAAACTTCCCAACGTCTCTTTTCATTCCTTCCCAGTAGTAAGTCTGTTTCATGTCTCTATACATCTTATTACCACCGGGGTGTATAGTCAGCTTTGAGTGATGACATTCTTTAAGCACTTCATCTCTCAATCCATTGACATTGGGTACAACAAGCTTTCCATTCTTTCTAAGCCATCCATCTCGATCAAGCCCATACTTGTTCATCTCCTCATCGATATCCATCTCTAATTTGGAGATGATTTCCAATACATTAGGATCGTCCATCTGACTAGAGCCGATCCGTTCAATCAAAGTGGGTCTGATCGTCAAACTTGCTAACATTTCTGGATCCAATTCGCACTTTGGTCTGAAATCAAACCCCGCGATAAACTCTAGTTGCTTCCATTCAAGGAACATAGCCCCTAAGCTGGCATGTCTTCTACTCAATGCATCAGCCACCGCATTGCCCTTTCCTGGTGTATATGCGATGTCACAATCATAGGAAGCTAAGAACTCTAACCATCTCTGCTGACGGAGATTTAAATCCTTCTGGAAGAATAGATACTTTAACGACTTATGATCTGTAAACAGCTCAAATCTTTCTCCCAAGAGATAGCGTCTCCACATTTTTAACGCGAACACGATCGCTGCCAATTCTAAATCATGGGTAGGGTATCTTCTCTCGTGCGGTTTCAATTGCCGACTTGCGTAAGCTACAACCCTACCGCCTTGCATCAATACAGCACCCAGTCCGGTACCACAGGCGTCCGTGTATACCGTCATCTCTTCATCCCCCTTAGGAATGACTAACACTGGTGCGCTTGTCAACTTGTCCTTTAGACTTTTGAATGCATTCTCGCACCTTTCATCCCAGACAAAAGCTTGATTCTTCTTGGTCAACTGGGTCAATGGTGCTGCTATCTTGGAGAAACCTTGGATAAACTTACGATAATATCCCGCTAATCCCAAGAAACTTCTTGCATCTGTTGCATTCTTGGGCGTAGGCCAATCCTGTACCGTAGCCACCTTTGCCGGGTCCACGGCAATACCATTCTCTGATACAACATGGCCCAAGAACCTCACTTCCCTCTTCCAGAAGTGACACTTAGAAAACTTTGCTTTCAATTGGTGTTTTCTCAACACCTCCATCACTACTCTTAAATGTTCCTTGTGTTTTTCTTCTGTCCTCGAATAGACCAAAATATCATCAACGAACACAAGGACAAACTTATTCAACTGATCTCTGAATACCCTATTCATAAGATCCACAAAATATGCTGGGGCATTGGTCAGCCCGAATGGCATGACCAACCACTCATAAAACCCAGACGGCGTCCGAAATGCCGTTTTAGCTATACTCTCAGCTTCCACTCTAAGCTGATGAAAACCTGTCGCGAGATCCAACTGAGAAAATACTCTCGCGCCACTCAACTGATCGAACAAATCATCTATCCGCGGTAGAGGATACTTGTTCTTCCTCGTCACTTTATTCAACTCGCGGTAGTCTACACACAAACGAAGGGAACCATCCGCCTTGGTAGCAAACACAACTGGTGCTCCCCATTCAGAAACACTCCTTCTGATAAATTCCTTCTTCAAAAGATCGCTGACTTGCACCTCGAGCTCTCGCTGCTCCCTTGGTGCCATACGACGAAGTGGCATCACTATAGGTCTGGCATCTTTTACCAAATCAATGCGAAACTCTATCTCTCAGTGTGGTGGAAGTCCGGTCACTTCTTCGAAAACATCCGGATACTGGCCAACCACGGGCAAACCTGACAACTCACTATGCGGAATGTCGAGGGAGTTTAGAAAACTAGCTGATACCCCCTTACTGGGTAGACCACCAAACACTATCCTCCGCCCATCATCCGCTTTAGCTGTCACCAAAAAGCCCTCACAGTCTACCACCACCCCGTATCTTTGGAGCCAATCTACTCCCAAAATAATGCCAAACCCAGTAAAGCCCAAAACAAAGCAATCACAAACAAACATGCATCCATGACTCGATAAGACCACATTACGACAAATCATGCTAAGGCTAGTCGAACCACCAATCGGGTTCGTCACTACTAAAGGTCTATCGACAATCTCGGGCTCCAATCCCAACCTATCTACCAGGTCACTAGATATGAAAGAACTGGAAGCTCCGGTATCAAACAAAACTCTAACAGGAACATCATAAACAGAAAGCATACCTTGAATGGCGACATTCTTTCCCTTCTCCGCCGCTGTTGGGGCATTCGACGAAGAAGGAATAGCATTAAGAGCGTAGGCTTTCACCATTTGCTTTTCCTTAGGGGGCTGTGGACACTTGTCCTTGTGATGTCCCATTTGGCCACAGTTGAAGCACTTCCTATCCGCTGGCTTGGCCCGACAATTACTAGCATAATGGCCCTTCTTACCACAGCTGAAGCACTCAACATCTTGCTTATTCTTTTTCTTCTGGCCATCCTTAGTCTGACTCTGATTTCTTTTATTCTGGGAACCACCTTTGCCTCCACCACTAGCTTGTGGCTTTGGCTCATCTGCGGATGCAACCTCAGTCTTCGACTTAGGGTAGAGACTCTCTGATCTTAACGCTTTCCCCACAATCGATTCAAACGACTCATCGATGTGGTTAATAAGCCTTTCCCCCAAGTACTGATCCAAACCAGTTATGAATTTCTCATTATTTTTCTCGGCAGTATCAATAAGAGATAACCCATATTTTGACAAAGTGTCAAATTCAGCAATATACTCCGAGACAGCTCTGCCATTCTGCTTGAGCTCCAAGAATTTCTTAAACAGCATTGACTTCTGAGCAGCCGGAATGAACATCTCACTAAAGCGAGCTTTAAACTGCTCCCAAGTAATCTGATCTTCAGGAGTAGCTGCTTTTATAGCATTCCACCAATTCATTGCCCGCCCTTGCAGCTGACGGGACGCTAGCTTTCTCTTCATTGCATCCTCGATACCCAAATCTTCAAAGATACGTTCGCAACTATCCAACCAATCTTGAACACCCGTGGCCGACTCCGTTCCGTGGAACGGCTTCCCACCAAGGCTAGTATAATCCTTATTCAACTTGGCGAAGTCGACCCTCGGCGCCTGCACTATTGGACCACCATCATTTCCACCATTGGGAGCTGCCCTCCGTACATCTCTAAGCATCTCTCTCATGAGGTCAGTAAACATCGTCCTCATGTCAGCAGCATTCCCATTATTGGCTCCCCTACCAGCACCTCTAGTATCTCGGCTCATCGTCAATCTGAAAAAAGAAACGATTAACGACTCCATAGTGGTGCTAGTGCAGTACGACTTTATCCTTATACTAGTAATAGTATATATATAGCTTTTAAAAACCAGAGTAATCACAAATACGCTCTCTCGTATACGTATATTATCTCTCCCTGATAACTTCCCTAGGTTAACTACGCAACCTAGAGCTCTGATACCAAGTGTGACGGCCCGCCCCGCACCAGCCTGCATTTCCTCCAAAAGTGCGCTGTACACATGCCCGACTAGCACAAGACGGTCGTCATAAGAAAGGAAAGAAGGGAATGAACTAATCAAAGAACCTGTAGAATGTCTCACAGCGCATGGAATAAAATATAATAATAACATACTTGACATAAAACAGGCGAGACAGTGCATAAGCTGATAACTAATAATCAATGTCAACATCAGAGCAGCGGAAATCCAAATACATCTTATTACAACTTTCCAAATTTACTGTCTCTAACAAAAGAAAACTAAAGTAGAAGATGCACCACCAATGCCCAAGCAGTGATCTTCAACAATACAGGGAGAATAATATATATATTACGTGGAAGCCTCCTGCTCGTCTCCGGATCATCTACCCGTGCATTACCAGCTAACCTGTCTCTAGTCTGCTCGTGTGAACACCCAGAGTAATAAGAAGAGACATAAAACTCTGGGTCAGACATAAAGCCTGGTATGAGCGATAAGCATCTAAACAGAATAATAACAGGTATACTCAACCATACCTGAACCTGGACCTGCAACCAAAGAGTTAGTACCACATACCGTACAATGCTCTAAGGTGCCATAATGAATAGTGTAAGAATACGGGGGTGGGGTGTGTAAGTCAAACAATCAAGCATAGCAACCATCCTCATGTCTCTCACTCAGTGCGTAAAGTATACGATATCTACCACTTTGGAACACTAGACAAAATGAGGTAACGACGAATCCCGACTTGTAGAAACCCCGCTGTGACCAAGCCAAACACTTGGAGTCATGACCAAACATTTCAACGACCCACTTCATTGGTCGTAGCCCTTGGTTCTACCGATGCCATAATGGCCCTGAATCCGCCTTCGTACCTCCTACCATAGTGGTCCAAAGCTATAGACGTCGATAACTCCTTGGCACGCGCCCCGCAGCAAAGCCCAACCATGAAGCGAACTCATTGATTCCCATCTAAATCTTGAGCTCTAACTTCTCATCTGGACTTCCTTTGCATCTCGGGTTTGATTGAATTGGAGTTGGTCTTCAGAAGAGTCATCAAGGAGTAGTAAAAGTACACGTCCGGTTCGGTCCGGTCACCCATGCTCGGTTCGGTTCGGATACGTTCCCCGGTTCGGTTCGGAGTGCCACCATCCTCTGGGTTCGGGTCCTTCTCCCTCATGCGGTTCGGTGCTCTCCCTCATGCGGTTCGGTTCGGTGATTCTGAAGCGGTTCGGTTCGGAATATGGTATCCATGCTCCTCTTTCTTCCACTTCAGTCCTCCTTGTTCCTTCCGATCCCACGCTACGCCCCTCCGATCCGACCAGGCCTTCCTTGTTGCCTCTTCACGTCATGCTCCAGAAAGTACCATGCCCCGGTCCGGTTCGGATATGTCCGATCCGATCCCCTACCCGATCCGATCCGGATCCCTGCAGTATTTCCTGCAACTTTTCTAGCGAGTGTTTATACGCCTCTCGACGGCGTTTTCGACCAATCTAACTATTGGAATCAATCACAAAGCATACCAAAGAGTCATAGCAACATATAACAGCAACCACAAGCAACAAACAACAATTTAAATGAATCAAAATGGATCAAAAGTGGCCAAAGCTCCTTATTTTCCCTTAAGCATGTTTAAGTAAAGCTGATCATAGGGTTAACAAAACTTAATCAAATCGAACCAAATTTCTAACAGAGGCATAAAATATTATTTTCGAATTTCTAAACATTTTTTCCAGAATTTATTAGTGTATAAATTCGCTAATCTTCACTAATTACCCTTAATTACCGTAATTAGTGCAAAAACTATGCAAATCACTCACCTTTGCCACAATAAAACTTCCAAATCTGAAGTGAACCTCTGATTTGCACGAATTCCAATATATAACAGCAGCTCTACCTCGGTCCTTGTGCTAACCCTCCTTGATTTGCTGCCTCTAAGCCTTAATCCTTGATTAGGAAGTGATTTTGGGTGTTTTAGAGAGATTTAGAGAGTGGAGGCCATGGCTAGGTTAAGGGGAATGAAAGTGGCGGCTGGAAAATGTCTAAAGAAATGTTTTCTAACCCTAATCAGCACCTATATACCCCTAAACCCGAAATTCCCCTTGGGCCTAGCTGCTAATCACCCGTTTAAGCCCAATTAAGCTGTTTTTCACCATCTGAAACTTGTTTCAGCCATATCTCCCAAACGGTGAGTCCGTTTGGCTAATGTGACCACTCTACGGAAAGAGAAACCATCATCCGGAGTCAATGGAAGCGGTTTCAGGTCAAAATTCCTTTCCAGTCAAAAGTTATGGCCAAAACAGTGCCAACTTGTAACGACCCTGAATTTTGGGGCCAAGTTAAATTTATTTTAAGTGATTTTAAATGAGTTTTGATATTTAGAATAATCTATTTTAAATAATAAGGATCACAAATTTGGTTCAAATCGAAGTTAGAATGAATAAATTAATTTTAAATATAAAAAGAGCTAGTAATGGCGCGGTAGTTTGAAAAGTCAAACTTGAACTTTGACTAACCATACAAGATGCAAAATTTAACGGATTTTAGTAAAACCAAAAATATTGGAATCTATTTAAAAATATTTTTCCAACGAATCCGAAAAATCGAAATTTCATAGCGGAAATCAAAAGTTATGGCTGATTCAATTTTTAGAAAGGTCGGTGGGTAATTTGCAAAGGACAAAAATGCTACTTTTCACATATGTAGGAATTTGAACTCGAAATCACTTCCATTGGTTTCAGAATGACGTTTCTGCATCGAAAAACAGTAAACACTTATATGTTTCGAGTTTCAGAAAATATTTGTTTAAAAATGTATTTTTAATATTAAATACATTCGCCTTGAAAATAGCCATTTTTCAAAAAGTCTCAGAATCGAACGAAATAAATTTTGTTGGGTTCGTATCATCAAAACAAAGCTAAAAATGATTTTTTGGTAATTTTTAGAATTAATATATAATTATAATTGATTTTTCAGTGTAAACGGGCAATTTTTGACTTTAAAAATTTATTAAAAATTCAAACGGGCTCAGAATTGAACGAAATTAATTTTCATAGGTCCACAGCATCAAAACATAGCTAAATATATTTTTCGAGGATTTTTGAAGTTAATTGGTGACCTGGGTGAATTTCTACGTACGTTTGAATTTAAAATAATGATTTATATTTAAAACTGAAAAACGAAGGCCAAGACGATCTCGTGGGCTGATGAAACATATCCAGATGAGTTCGGAACGGGGGCTAAATGGTATGAACGACAGTAAGCAGGCTTGAATCGGAGTTCGGACCAAAACGGGCTTAAGCGGGCCAATTAAATAATGATTAATTTAACCTAATATTTTAATATAAAAACACTATTCACGTCCATCTTCTTCCTCTTTGCTGAGCCGCACAAACCCATCAGCTCCGAAACTTCTCTCCTTCATAACTCCTTCATTTCTCAACGAAAATTAGCGTGTGAGTACACGTTTCGAAGCTCTCGCCGAGCTCTTCGATCTCCGACAAGTCCCGTCCCTTTCCGTCGCCTGTGCCGCCCGCCCCGAGCCCGAGAAAGTCCGCCGGTCGCAGCCACGCCGGGCCCACCACGCTCGATCGAACTCCACCCTCTTCTGGCCGTACAAAGATCTCTCCAAGGCGGTCATTCTCCAAAAAACCGCACTCAAAACCGTTCAGTAAATCAAAAGTTATCGCGATTTGAAGTTTTGAACAAATTCTGAAATTGAGGTATGCTTCAGATTTTGTAACGCTTTTAAGCGTGACAGAAGCAGTTGTTAAAAGTCTGGTTAATTAAAACATCAATAACTTTTTCATATAAACACCGATTCTGAAAATTTCAGATCCGATGGAACCGTGACTTCGAATACAACTTTAATACAGAGCAATTGGGAACAAACTCTAATCTAATTGAGGTGAGAATCCTATTTATTTTATTTAAGTAATTATGTTTTAATTATGGATGTTCGCATGCATAATCATATATGTATGTGAATCTGCTATGATATAAACTGTATGTGAATCTGCTATGACTTAATCTGTATGCGTATGCTAGGACAAAACCCATTGTATGTTGAGATGTTACAATATAAAAATTAAATATATTAAAATCGTTCATGTATGTTGTGTGACATGTTGATATGTTAAAATTAAATATATTAAAATCGTTCATGTATGTTGTGTGACATGTTGATATGTCAAAATTAAATATATTAAAATCGTTCATGTATGTTGTGTGACATGTTGATATACAAAATTAAATATATTAAAATCGTTCATGTATGTTGTGTGACATGTTGATATGTCAAAATTAAATATATCAAAATAAGAAAATGAACACCGTATGTAAATTGACACTTTTGTCAATATCAAAATAAGAAAATGAACACCGTATGTAAATTGACACTTTTGTCAATATCAAAATAAGAAAATGAACACCGTATGTAAATTGACACTTTTATCAATATCAAAATAAGAAAATGAACACCGTATGTAAATTGACACTTTTGTCAATATCAAAATAAGAAAATGAACACCGTATGTAAATTGACACTTTTGTCAATATCAAAATAAGAAAATGAACACCGTATGTAAATTGACACTTTTGTCAATATCAAAATAAGAAAATGAACACCGTATGTAAATTGACACTTTTGTCAATATCAAAATAAGAAAATGAACACCGTATGTAAATTGACACTTTTGTCAATATCAATAAGAAAATGAACACCGTATGTAAATTGACACTTTTGTCAATATCAAAATAAGAAAATGAACACCGTATGTAAATTGACACTTTTGTCAATATCAAAATAAGAAAATGAACACCGTATGTAAATTGACACTTTTGTCAATATCAAAATAAGAAAATTAGCACCGTATGTTGAATGAACAAATTTGTGTTATAATAGAATACAAGCACCGTATGTTGAATGAACAAATTTGCATATTTATAAAATAGAATTGGTCGTTATATGTGAATGATTATATTTTGTTCATTTATAAAATAAGAAAGCACTATATGTTAAAGAATTATATTTTGTGTCATTAACAAAATAGAATTTGTCGCTATGGTAAAGAATTATATTTTGTGTCATTATTCAAAATAAAATTTGTCGCTATGTGAAACGAACCATTTTTTGTTCGTTAATAAAAATAGAATTAGTCGCTATATGTAATGAACTAATATTTTGTTCATTAGTAACAATAAGCAAGCACCGTATGTTAATGAATAATATTTTGTTCATTATCAAAATAAGAAAAGCACCGTATGTTAATGAATAATATTTTGTTCATTATCAAAATAAGAAAAGCACCGTATGTTAATGAATAATATTTTGTTCATTATCAAAAGAAGAAAGCATCGTATGTTAATGAACTATATTTTGTTCATTATTAAAAAATAAAAATAGCATAGTATGTTAATGAACTATATTTTGTCCATTATATAAAATAGAAGATGGCACTATATAAAAATAGCATATTTGTCATGTTATCAAATAGAAAAAAAATGCATTGTATGCATAGCATATTATTTTTGTCAAAATAGAAAGTATAATGCATTTTATGTATTGCATATTATTCTTGTCAAAATAGAAAAAATATAGTACATTGTATGTATTGCATATTATTTTTGTCAAAATAGAAAAAAAATAATACATTGTATGCATATTATTTTTGTCAAGTTAGAAAAATAGAAAATACATTGTATGCAAATAATATTTTGTCAAGTTAGAACGTTATATAGAAATTCATTGTATGCAAATAATATTTTGTCAAGTTAGAACGTTATATAGAAATTCATTGTATGCAAATAATATTTTGTCAAGTTAGAACGTTATATAGAAGTGCATTGTATGAAAATATTATTCTGTCATGTTAGAAAAATAGATAAATGCATTGTATGAACATATTATTCTGTCATGTTAGAAAAATAGAAATGCATTGCATAAAATAATATTTTGTCATGTTAGAGAAATAGAAATGCATTGTATGAAAATATTATTTTGTCATGTTAGAGAAATAGAAATGCATTGCATAAAATATTATTTTGTCATGTTAGAGAAATAGAAATGCATTGTATGAAACTATTATTTTGTTACGTTAGAAAATAATAAATGCATTGTAGGTAAAAGAATATTTTTGTTATGTTAAAATAAGACATGCATTGTATGAAAAATAATATTTTGTCATGTCAACAATATAGAAAATGCATGTCATGTAAATATACATTATTTATAATGTTTATTAAAAGAGAATTTGCATTGTAAGATAATAAGCATTATTTATAATGTAAATAAAAAGAGAATTCACCCCGAAGGAAGAATTAACATTTATTTTATGTTAAATAAGAGAAATGAAACTATATGCAAGAATTAACATTATTTTTAAGGTTAAGCAAAAGAAATGAAACTGTATGAAAAGAATTAACATTATTTTTAATGTAAAAGATAAAGAAATAATATTGGGAAATCTATATTTTCTAATGATATTGGGAAATCTATATTTTCTAATAATATATTTTCAATGTTATAAAAAGGAAAATGAAGTGTATGTAAATTTAACATCATCCACAATGTTAAATAAAAGGAAAATTTCACTGTATGATAGTTACACTATTTTATAACGTTAAGATTTAAAGAACTTGACCGTAGGAAGTTTATACATTATTTATAATGTAAAATAAAAAGAGAATTTGCATTGTAAGAACATATTCATTTTTTTTTATGCATAATAAAAGGGAATTTACTCCATAAGAAAGTGTTCATTATTCATAATGAAATTGTTCATGAAGAAATATATAAAGAGGTGAATGGAATGGTATGTTATAATTTACATTTTTCAAATGTAAATTATAAAATATAAAATATAAGCAATAAGGAAATAAAAGAAGAATTATCGTCTAATCCTAAACTACATTATCATGTAAGTAGAAAAGTGGAAGATAAGAGAAATGTAAGCTGTATGTAAGGACGATAAGTTAAACGAATTATTTATATATATTTTTATATATATATAATTAAAATATAACGAATCGAGCGCAGTAGTTCATGTTTTGAAATCGAACTTTTAAACGAATATACCGGAAGATCCGACCGTCGGATTTTCCCAAAACTGAAACCGTTAGGACCGTCTTGTAAAAATCTTTCCAACGATATAAGCTACGCTAAAATCCAACGGTTAGATTTTGAGGAAAGTGAAAAACAAAATTGATTGAAAACAGCGCCAAGGTCGCCCTTGACTTGAAGCGTCGTTAAATAAGGAAATTAATTATATTAAAATAATTAAGGCAAGAATTAATCGTTATAAAATAAAATAACGATATGAAATATGTTTTTCTCAAAATATATGAATGCGAGATTATTTGGAAAGACCGGGTTAATCCCATTCCAAATGATCGTACGATTTCAAGAATTCAAGTATGAAGACGGCGTATGAAGACCGTAAATCTCCCCTCGAATGGACAACGATCAAGACTCTGAATTGGTTTGATCCCAATTCAAGGGTCGGGGTAATTGCCCAAACGTACGTGTTGATTTCACGGGTTTGACCCTAGTTCAGACCTAGAGCATGGGTATAAGTGGATAGTGTGTCTGACATCGTACCCCACGAAATATTATGTTGTTGATATTTAGTTAATATATAAACGATTGGTGGTAGAGAATTTATTCTCTACTTAACACCCGTTTATATAGTGACGGAAGATCAATAGTACGGTATGGAGTGACGGTGTGGCATACTAAGATGCAATGATCAAGGTTACTTGTTGAAAAGCAAAACCTTGTGGTATGAAGAACATGACTTCACGAGCCTCACAAACCGGTAGAGTCTAAAAAGGGGGAAGGGAACGCAGGGAAAGTAGCACGTTTCTTTCTAGTTAGTAGTCATTTTACTTTTGAAGGATGATGAAATGAGGCGCCTCGGATAGGTCCTATAGGACCGGGAAACGTGTGCTTAGGAATAACTAATCCTCTAAGCTGTATGTGAGGACCGGCCCTGCCATTTCCAAGGGTTAACTGCGGGTAATCCTGGGGCATTAACTAGAGTGTCTCGAATCGGTAAGGAGTCCTCCCTAGCCTGGACTCATGATGGAAACCCAAATTTCCAATACGACCCCGACGGATTTGATTTGTATTACTAGTATTGGAGGCATAATATATGGTACCTATGCTTCCTAGGATTAATACATTGCTTTGAATTGTTTTAAAACATATACACCCTAATAATAGTATTAGTTACGTATTTGGCGTATTTAGCATGTTTAACCACCATAAGGTAAAACTCTATCCTCTTGGTGTGCGTTGCATTGTGTGATGGGACTTGAGTCTTATGGTGGTTCCATTTTTCAAAAGACATTGCGTTGTTGACGACTTATTTAATCATTTATTATGACACTTTAAATTATGCACGGCAGTCCCTTAGAGTAAACCCGTTCCGCGTTAGCGGCGTGGTCTTTTGGATTTGCCTTATTTTTATTAGTATAAGTTATTTAAGAATTCTCACACCAGTCCCACGACTGACCCATAGTTTGTTTCACCTTTTTTCAAACTTGGGTGCCCTCTCTTCTACACGGGCAGCCAAGTAGACAGGTTCATTCTTTGCTTGGAGTTTTCTTTGAAGCTGCTTATTTTCTCTCTCTTGGATTTTGCTTGGGAGAAGAGGTGATGACTTGGAGCTTGAAGACTTTTTGTTTCTATTGGCATCTTTTCTTTTCTTTTTAGACATCAAATTTATTTCTTTTCTGCAGACTTGTTGTAATAACTTAGATTCTGTGACTGTGGATTTTCTGTGATTGATGACATTATATTTTTCCGCTGCTATAATGTTATTACTCTATGAATCTCCTTTGCTATATTGTATCTGCGTTCTGTTTTATTGTATTTATGTTGTATTCCAAAAATGATTTCTCCTGCTTTCACCCGTGGAAGTTTGGGGGTCATGTCACAGTTGGTATCAGAGCTTTGGTTTACAAAGCGGAGTACAACATATCTATAATAATTCGTTTACATAGAATCACTATATTCTATGGCGAACAGTTCATGAGATACATAATAGCCAGTCACTTTATCGTCATCTTTTCATTCATCCTTCGATCTTTTAGAATCACCTTTTCTGTTGTTTTGACTCTTTCCATGATCATACGTTCGAAGAAGACTAAGAGAAGTGGCGATGCACAATTGGCACATGTGTACGAAGGAGCGAAAGGACCAACTTCTTCGGTAGAAAGCCTGATGTTATAGACGGTACCATCTCTGTTAAAAACATTCTCTGTGTTTATTCTTCCTCTTTTCCTCTTCTATTTTTCTTTTCCTTTTCGGGGACGAAAAGTTTTTAAGTGGGGGAGATTGTAACGACCCTGAATTTTGGGGCCAAGTTAAATTTATTTTAAGTGATTTTAAATGAGTTTTGATATTTAGAATAATCTATTTTAAATAATAAGGATCACAAATTTGGTTCAAATCGAAGTTAGAATGAATAAATTAATTTTAAATATAAAAAGAGCTAGTAATGGCGCGGTAGTTTGAAAAGTCAAACTTGAACTTTGACTAACCATACAAGATGCAAAATTTAACGGATTTTAGTAAAACCAAAAATATTGGAATCTATTTAAAAATATCTTTCCAACGAATCCGAAAAATCGAAATTTCATAGCGGAAATCAAAAGTTATGGCTGATTCAATTTTTAGAAAGGTCGGTGGGTAATTTGCAAAGGACAAAAATGCTACTTTTCACATATGTAGGAATTTGAACTCGAAACCACTTCCATTGGTTTCAGAATGACGTTTCTACATCGAAAAACAGTAAACACTTATATGTTTCGAGTTTCAGAAAATATTTGTTTAAAAATGTATTTTTAATATTAAATATATTCGCCTTGAAAATAGCCATTTTTCAAAAAGTCTCAGAATCGAACGAAATAAATTTTGTTGGGTTCGTATCATCAAAACAAAGCTAAAAATGATTTTTTGGTAATTTTTAGAATTAATATATAATTATAATTGATTTTTCAGTGTAAACGGGCAATTTTTGACTTTAAAAATTTATTAAAAATTCAAACGGGCTCAGAATTGAACGAAATTAATTTTCATAGGTCCACAGCATCAAAACATAGCTAAATATATTTTTCGAGGATTTTTGAAGTTAATTGGTGATCTGGGTGAATTTCTACGTACGTTTGAATTTAAAATAATGATTTATATTTAAAACTGAAAAACGAAGGCCAAGACGATCTCGTGTGCTGATGAAACATATCCAGATGAGTTCGGAACGGGGGCTAAATGGTATGAACGACAGTAAGCAGGCTTGAATCGGAGTTCGGACCAAAACGGGCTTAAGCGGGCCAATTAAATAATGATTAATTTAACCTAATATTTTAATATAAAAACACTATTCACGTCCATCTTCTTCCTCTTTGCTGAGCCGCACAAACCCATCAGCTCCGAAACTTCTCTCCTTCATAACTCCTTCATTTCTCAACGAAAATTAGCGTGTGAGTACACGTTTCGAAGCTCTCGCCGAGCTCTTCGATCTCCGACAAGTCCCGTCCCTTTCCGTCGCCTGTGCCGCCCGCCCCGAGCCCGAGAAAGTCCGCCGGTCGCAGCCACGCCGGGCCCACCACGCTCGATCGAACTCCACCCTCTTCTGGCCGTACAAAGATCTCTCCAAGGCGGTCATTCTCCAAAAAACCGCACTCAAAACCGTTCAGTAAATCAAAAGTTATCGCGATTTGAAGTTTTGAACAAATTCTGAAATTGAGGTATGCTTCAGATTTTGTAACGCTTTTAAGCGTGACAGAAGCAGTTGTTAAAAGTCTGGTTAATTAAAACATCAATAACTTTTTCATATAAACACCGATTCTGAAAATTTCAGATCCGATGGAACCGTGACTTCGAATACAACTTTAATACAGAGCAATTGGGAACAAACTCTAATCTAATTGAGGTGAGAATCCTATTTATTTTATTTAAGTAATTATGTTTTAATTATGGATGTTCGCATGCATAATCATATATGTATGTGAATCTGCTATGATATAAACTGTATGTGAATCTGCTATGACTTAATCTGTATGCGTATGCTAGGACAAAACCCATTGTATGTTGAGATGTTACAATATAAAAATTAAATATATTAAAATCGTTCATGTATGTTGTGTGACATGTTGATATGTTAAAATTAAATATATTAAAATCGTTCATGTATGTTGTGTGACATGTTGATATGTCAAAATTAAATATATTAAAATCGTTCATGTATGTTGTGTGACATGTTGATATACAAAATTAAATATATTAAAATCGTTCATGTATGTTGTGTGACATGTTGATATGTCAAAATTAAATATATCAAAATAAGAAAATGAACACCGTATGTAAATTGACACTTTTGTCAATATCAAAATAAGAAAATGAACACCGTATGTAAATTGACACTTTTGTCAATATCAAAATAAGAAAATGAACACCGTATGTAAATTGACACTTTTGTCAATATCAAAATAAGAAAATGAACACCGTATGTAAATTGACACTTTTGTCAATATCAAAATAAGAAAATGAACACCGTATGTAAATTGACACTTTTGTCAATATCAAAATAAGAAAATGAACACCGTATGTAAATTGACACTTTTGTCAATATCAAAATAAGAAAATGAACACCGTATGTAAATTGACACTTTTGTCAATATCAATAAGAAAATGAACACCGTATGTAAATTGACACTTTTGTCAATATCAAAATAAGAAAATGAACACCGTATGTAAATTGACACTTTTGTCAATATCAAAATAAGAAAATGAACACCGTATGTAAATTGACACTTTTGTCAATATCAAAATAAGAAAATTAGCACCGTATGTTGAATGAACAAATTTGTGTTATAATAGAATACAAGCACCGTATGTTGAATGAACAAATTTGCGTATTTATAAAATAGAATTGGTCGTTATATGTGAATGATTATATTTTGTTCATTTATAAAATAAGAAAGCACTATATGTTAAAGAATTATATTTTGTGTCATTAACAAAATAGAATTTGTCGCTATGGTAAAGAATTATATTTTGTGTCATTATTCAAAATAAAATTTGTCGCTATGTGAAACGAACCATTTTTTGTTCGTTAATAAAAATAGAATTAGTCGCTATATGTAATGAACTAATATTTTGTTCATTAGTAACAATAAGCAAGCACCGTATGTTAATGAATAATATTTTGTTCATTATCAAAATAAGAAAAGCACCGTATGTTAATGAATAATATTTTGTTCATTATCAAAATAAGAAAAGCACCGTATGTTAATGAATAATATTTTGTTCATTATCAAAAGAAGAAAGCATCGTATGTTAATGAACTATATTTTGTTCATTATTAAAAAATAAAAATAGCATAGTATGTTAATGAACTATATTTTGTCCATTATATAAAATAGAAGATGGCACTATATAAAAATAGCATATTTGTCATGTTATCAAATAGAAAAAAAATGCATTGTATGCATAACATATTATTTTTGTCAAAATAAAAAATATAATGCATTTTATGTATTGCATATTATTCTTGTCAAAATAGAAAAAATATAGTACATTGTATGTATTGCATATTATTTTTGTCAAAATAGAAAAAAAAATAATACATTGTATGCATATTATTTTTGTCAAGTTAGAAAAATAGAAAATACATTGTATGCAAATAATATTTTGTCAAGTTAGAACGTTATATAGAAATTCATTGTATGCAAATAATATTTTGTCAAGTTAGAACGTTATATAGAAATTCATTGTATGCAAATAATATTTTGTCAAGTTAGAACGTTATATAGAAGTGCATTGTATGAAAATATTATTCTGTCATGTTAGAAAAATAGATAAATGCATTGTATGAACATATTATTCTGTCATGTTAGAAAAATAGAAATGCATTGCATAAAATAATATTTTGTCATGTTAGAGAAATAGAAATGCATTGTATGAAAATATTATTTTGTCATGTTAGAGAAATAGAAATGCATTGCATAAAATATTATTTTGTCATGTTAGAGAAATAGAAATGCATTGTATGAAACTATTATTTTGTTACGTTAGAAAATAATAAATGCATTGTAGGTAAAAGAATATTTTTGTTATGTTAAAATAAGACATGCATTGTATGAAAAATAATATTTTGTCATGTCAACAATATAGAAAATGCATGTCATGTAAATATACATTATTTATAATGTTTATTAAAAGAGAATTTGCATTGTAAGATAATAAGCATTATTTATAATGTAAATAAAAAGAGAATTCACCCCGTAGGAAGAATTAACATTTATTTTATGTTAAATAAGAGAAATGAAACTATATGCAAGAATTAACATTATTTTTAAGGTTAAGCAAAAGAAATGAAACTGTATGAAAAGAATTAACATTATTTTTAATGTAAAAGATAAAGAAATAATATTGGGAAATCTATATTTTCTAATGATATTGGGAAATCTATATTTTCTAATAATATATTTTCAATGTTATAAAAAGGAAAATGAAGTGTATGTAAATTTAACATCATTCACAATGTTAAATAAAAGGAAAATTTCACCGTATGATAGTTACACTATTTTATAACGTTAAGATTTAAAGAACTTGACCGTAGGAAGTTTATACATTATTTATAATGTAAAATAAAAGGAGAATTTGCATTGTAAGAACATATTCATTTTTTTTTATGCATAATAAAAGGGAATTTACTCCATAAGAAAGTGTTCATTATTCATAATGAAATTGTTCATGAAGAAATATATAAAGAGGTGAATGGAATGGTATGTTATAATTTACATTTTTCAAATGTAAATTATAAAATATAAAATATAAGCAATAAGGAAATAAAAGAAGAATTATCGTCTAATCCTAAACTACATTATCATGTAAGTAGAAAAGTGGGAGATAAGAGAAATGTAAGCTGTATGTAAGGACGATAAGTTAAACGAATTATTTATATATATTTTTATATATATATAATTAAAATATAACGAATCGAGCGCAATAGTTCATGTTTTGAAATCGAACTTTTAAACGAATATACCGGAAGATCCGACCGTCGGATTTTCCCAAAACTGAAACCGTTAGGACCGTCTTGTAAAAATCTTTCCAACGATATAAGCTACGCTAAAATCCAACGGTTAGATTTTGAGGAAAGTGAAAAACAAAATTGATTGAAAACAGCGCCAAGGTCGCCCTTGACTTGAAGCGTCGTTAAATAAGGAAATTAATTATATTAAAATAATTAAGGCAAGAATTAATCGTTATAAAATAAAATAACGATATGAAATATGTTTTTCTCAAAATATATGAATGCGAGATTATTTGGAAAGACCGGGTTAATCCCATTCCAAATGATCGTACGATTTCAAGAATTCAAGTTTGAAGACGGCGTATGAAGACCGTAAATCTCCCCTCGAATGGACAACGATCAAGACTCTGAATTGGTTTGATCCCAATTCAAGGGTCGGGGTAATTGCCCAAACGTACGTGTTGATTTCACGGGTTTGACCCTAGTTCAGACCTAGAGCATGGGTATAAGTGGATAGTGTGTCTGACATCGTACCCCACGAAATATTATGTTGTTGATATTTAGTTAATATATAAACGATTGGTGGTAGAGAATTTATTCTCTACTTAACACCCGTTTATATAGTGACGGAAGATCAATAGTACGGTATGGAGTGACGGTGTGGCATACTAAGATGCAATGATCAAGGTTACTTGTTGAAAAGCAGAACCTTGTGGTATGAAGAACATGACTTCACGAGCCTCACAAACCGGTAGAGTCTAAAAAGGGGGAAGGGAACGCAGGGAAAGTAGCACGTTTCTTTCTAGTTAGTAGTCATTTTACTTTTGAAGGATGATGAAATGAGGCGCCTCGGATAGGTCCTATAGGACCGGGAAACGTGTGCTTAGGAATAACTAATCCTCTAAGCTGTATGTGAGGACCGGCCCTGCCATTTCCAAGGGTTAACTGCGGGTAATCCTGGGGCATTAACTAGAGTGTCTCGAATCGGTAAGGAGTCCTCCCTAGCCTGGACTCATGATGGAAACCCAAATTTCCAATACGACCCCGACGGATTTGATTTGTATTACTAGTATTGGAGGCATAATATATTGTACCTATGCTTCCTAGGATTAATACATTGCTTTGAATTGTTTTAAAACATATACACCCTAATAATAGTATTAGTTACGTATTTGGCGTATTTAGCATGTTTAACCACCATAAGGTAAAACTCTATCCTCTTGGTGTGCGTTGCATTGTGTGATGGGACTTGAGTCTTATGGTGGTTCCATTTTTCAAAAGACATTGCGTTGTTGACGACTTATTTAATCATTTATTATGACACTTTAAATTATGCACGGCAGTCCCTTAGAGTAAACCCGTTCCGCGTTAGCGGCGTGGTCTTTTGGATTTGCCTTATTTTTATTAGTATAAGTTATTTAAGAATTCTCACACCAGTCCCACGACTGACCCATAGTTTGTTTCACCTTTTTTCAAACTTGGGTGCCCTCTCTTCTACACGGGCAGCCAAGTAGACAGGTTCATTCTTTGCTTGGAGTTTTCTTTGAAGCTGCTTATTTTCTCTCTCTTGGATTTTGCTTGGGAGAAGAGGTGATGACTTGGAGCTTGAAGACTTTTTGTTTCTATTGGCATCTTTTCTTTTCTTTTTAGACATCAAATTTATTTCTTTTCTGCAGACTTGTTGTAATAACTTAGATTCTGTGACTGTGGATTTTCTGTGATTGATGACATTATATTTTTCCGCTGCTATAATGTTATTACTCTATGAATCTCCTTTGCTATATTGTATCTGCGTTCTGTTTTATTGTATTTATGATGTATTCCAAAAATGATTTCTCCTGCTTTCACCCGTGGAAGTTTGGGGGTCATGTCACACAACTAGGGGTAAAATGGTCATTTAAAAATCGGGAAAAATCATGAACATGGGAAATGACCCCAATAGTCGTCCCCCAAAGTTACATGACCATACGACTTCGTATGTGAAAGAAATAAATATTCTACGATCCTATGATGCGTAGAATGCGGGTCGTTACACTAGTGTCTAGATGCAGAGATTCTACTAAGGCAGATGAAACAAAAGAGTGTGATGCGCTAGAGTCAATAGTGTACGAACTGGATGATCATAAAGATAGACTATACTTTCTACAGAAATATTACTACCTCATTCCTGCTGAGGTGCCACTAGCGCATGAACCTGACCCCCTGAAGTGGATCCAGCTTTCTGTCCATGCCCTTTCTTCTTTGGGTAATCCTTAGCTTGGTGCCCAGTCTCTCCACAATGGAAGCAACCACTCATCTTTGCCTTCCTTTTTCCATAGTCTTTTGATATATGTCCCTCAAAGCCACAGAAATTGCACCTTCTCCTCTCACGGGGCTTATTGTTCATCCCTCCTTTCTTGAAGTCCGGTTTCTTTGCTTGTAGACCCTCTTTCTTCTCTTTCACCTTAGTTTCTTTCTTGCTGTGGTCTTCCTCGTGTAGCAACGCCATGTGCACCAGGCTTTCATAAGTCGCTCCCGTGGATACATGGGTCATAGCAAGGCTGTGTAGAGGCTCATTCAAACCTTTGGCAAAGCAAAGAGCCTTCTTGTGTTGGGTGTTTACTAAGTCCAGCCCAAATCTGGCTAGTTGATTAAACTGATTAACATACTCCCTGATTGTCAGACTTCCCTGTTTCAGAGTAAGAAACTTCTCCATTTGCAGGCTTCTTTCGGCTTGGGAGAGGAATTTCATTTCAAACCTTGTCCTGAAATCTTCCCATGTTTCCACCGCCCTCTGAGCATTGGTAATTTCCTACCAATAGGAGGCATCATCCTTAAGCAACCATACCGCTAGTTGTATCTTTTGCCTGTCATCAACTTCGAAGATGACAAACAGATCCTCAGTCTCCTTTAGCCAGTTTCTTTCTCCTACAAAGGATTCTGTCCCATAAATGTCTTTTCCACCCATAGCCTTGAAGTCTCTACATGTTTTTGCGAAGGCATTTCCATGAGGAGGAGGAGGAACCGCGGCCACTCGAGGAGGGATGTCTGCCGAGTCCGCACCATTGGCCCTTTCTTCTAAGTACCTCCTAAACTAGCCGGGTATCGGCACTCCTTCTGGGAGGTTAAGGTCTCCAGACATGCTGAAACAGAAAGAAAAGATTCAAAACGAAGGATAGAGAGAGATAGATAGGGCTCATGGCTTTGGGGGATTTTGTCTTTTTATAAATATAACTCTTTTTCTTGAAAAATGCTTCTTTAAACTTTCTTTTTGAAAACAATTTCAAAAACTTTTATCTTATCTGGTAAACCTAGGACCTGATACCAAGTGAAACACCCCACCTCCGTTAAGGTCACTCACAAAGGGAAAGCCTTAACTTTGGTGGAGGTTTATAAGTAAAAGCCACAGATAAACTCAAGATATAAATACACATATTTTAAACAGCGGAAAAACAAACAGACTTTTATTTCATTAATACGTGTTCAAACAAAACATTCCATAATTGTCTCAAAATACTTCCAACATTACAACCTCATAACTGTCTTGATAATTAAAGAAGCATAAAACATAAATAAAGTGACAAAAATCCCCATAGTGATATCCAAAGCCATAATCCGAGTAAAAGAGATCCAAATCATACATCTACGGTCTTGGAGCTTGTAAAGAGTCTGACTGAGCTGAGTTGTTTCCTCCCTGTAGACCTGGGGGGGGGGGGACGAAAAAAAAGAAGACGAAAAGAAAATAGAGTCAGACATAAAGCCTGAGTAAATCTAATAACTCTTCAGTATGTGAATAAGATAAAGGCATGATAGATATAAACTGAAAATAGGAAAGTGTCACCAGCTAAGGAAGTGTCGTTTAAAATCGAATGTACTAACGCACCCATACTATATCTCTGCACCTAGTTGAGCTTATTTTAACTGGCACCCCATGGTGAGGGTGAAGTGATCCCCATTTTCTAAAGATCGGCTCCTACTCGCGTAAACATGTGTCATACGGCCCCCAAGAATTGTAGATACCTATACTGGTCCCACCATGGGGTGTATCAAGACCCATGGTGGCGGCCCCGACACAAATTCTAGAAGGCATAGGTTATACTACTGGTGTCCCCAGTGCTCTGTTTGTCTGCTCCGGAGTGTGTGCACACCCGCACCCTATTAGACCTACACTGTGCACCCACCGCCGTCGTTTTGACCGCTTAAAATCAGCCCAGTAATCGTGCCCCACCCTGCCTAGTTTCAGGGTACCATGATACCTAACTTGGGTTACTGCTGAAACGGGCCCCTCGTTCCAGGATTTTCTAGTCAAACATGTTAAGTGGTTAAGTGTCTGCATTAACCAAACCCCACCCATCAATTCTTGTTAACATGTTGAATTTGGTTAAGTGTTATAGTTGACTTAACCCTACCATCTGTCCTTAGCCTCTTAGAGCACCTGACCACTCACATTAGACAGGTATTGCTACGGTTACTGGATGTGTCGGTCAGTTCCAGGCAGGTTTACACCGTAGCTCAGTCTAAACTCGGGTCATTTTTGGGCTCAATGCTTAACCACCCACATTGGATAGGTATTGTTGTGACTACTGGACAGCCGGGCGGGTCTGGGCAGGTTTACATCACAACTCAATCCAACCTTGGGTTAAGCATATCGCGTTTTCTAAATTTACATATTTTATTACTTCTCAATTATATGTAAATGTCATGTCTTTTATTCTTGGGTATAACAATTCATACCACTTAAATGTCATTGTCATTGGCATGTGCCAAACATGCCAACATATTATTTTTTTAATGTTTTGCAGCCAACGTTGTTACCCTCTTTTTGTATGTTCGCAATATTATAACATGTGTTGGGCTTGACACAATTCAGCCCAAATTTATAAATGTGAGAAAAAAAGGGGAAACCAAGAACATGTAATATTTCACATAAAGGTGTGTGGCGCATGAACTAGCAATTTAGCGATTCAACATAAATCATGGGTCATGTGATCTTGCATTCAAATCAAAGTATAACTAAGTAGGTGACATATGAAATGGAAAAGTTTAGGCTAATACAAACTTGTGTTTCAACATGTTTAACTTGGCATAATGTCAACCACAAAACTAGCATGCTGTATATTCACCAAAATGTCCAATTTTAACATCTAATCATATAGCCTATTTCAACATGAACTTGCATAGTTTATGAAACCCAAACGATACTTAACATAGATCCAATTATTCTTGCAAATAAACATAAGAACGATATCATAGGTTTTGGGTCATGTAGGCATAAAAGGTTTCAAATCTAGAACATGTTTACATAAGCCTTAATTTAGACTTAGTGAATGTATATAGTCCATGCCATAGGCATAAATATAAAGGAATCAAATTCTAGTTTTTGCCACAAACTTGCAAGTGCCATTGTTTTCATATACAATTGTTCAATAGGCTTGCATCAATCAGTTTAGGCCACAAATATCAATACACAAGTCATAACAGAATCATTACAATACACATAATTTATATCATACAATAACACAATTCTATTTACATTTACATCGAATCACATCACAGTTTTTATTCATATTCTGAAAGGTCACTATACTTACAACGAATGCAGAATCTTGAATTCTGGACTCTGAATTCTGAATTCTGAAATTGAGATGCGCTCCTTTGGGTAGATTAACGTTGCGTTGATTAATTTGATTAAACTTTAATCTTCTTCTTAATTTGATTCGTCTCTAGGCATTTCTCTCTTGACGGCTTTGCTCAATTCCTCCCTGGCAGCATGACGACTCCCATCTTATTTTGATGTGTGAATTTTCAGTTGAGACTTAGGGTGTATTTATAGATTTTTTAATTGTTTTGAGTCGTCAGGTGAAGACATTAGGAATCTAGACCATACAAAGTTCAAAGAGCCAATCAAGAGGTGACATGTCAGCACTAGTGACACACCGAGCCACAGAAATTCGAGCCAGAGCCAGACCTAGCCAGCCAGGTCGACCAGGTAGGCCGACTGGCAGGTCGACACCCAGGTGGACACTATGGTCGACTTGGGGTAGCCAGGTCGACACCATGGTCGACCTGGGGTGGCCAGGTCGACACCATGGTCGACCCTATGGTCGACCTGGTCTCTGGGCGGGAATTTTCCCGCCCAACCCAGTTTGAACCTATTTTTTCAAATTTTGAAATTTAAACTGAGCTGTTTGAATTTAAATTTTATTCTGAAACTTCCGAAGGTCATAACTCCTTCATACGGAGTCCGATTCGCGTAAACTCAGACTCTAACTTAAGAAGAATTCCGAGACGAACGCAATGGCGTAACCCATTTCCCTTAATTATTTATTTTGAATTAATTATACTTTAATTTTTGAAGCTTAATGTTATAGAATTCACGGGGTGTTACAATCCTGTTCCTGGATGACTTGTATGGATGGATGTCTGACAGAGTATTTCCAGAGAATTCACGTACCTTGATTTCTTCCACTGTACCACGAGTGGAAGCAGAGAAGGAAACTTCTTTAGCTGACACGTAATGTATTGTTGTAGATGTCAATTATGTGATTTTGATGGATCTGACAATGTGGCATTCGAAGTGAATCTGATGTGATGATAAAGCGTAGCCTCAAGCCTCATCAACCAGTAATGACAAAAATCAGGCAGGCAGCATGGCTATGTGGGTCGCTCCCATTAGGGTGTATAATCACCTGTCTAGAGAAATTCCTTTTGCTTCTTGTATCTATCGATGCTGTCCCTTTTTGGGAAACGGTGGTTTGAGTCCAACCGTTGGTGATATATATTCGATACACTCAAGCGAAATGAGTGGTCGGTCATGTATGGGCCGGGTTGCAAGATGTTCTTGTTGAACCCAGTGTACTCGCCTCTAGAGATACACTATCGGCAGGTGGTCCCATACCTTGTCATAGTTGGAATCCAATCTCCAATAAGCACCTGCGGGTTTTGATTATATATTATATATGTAGAGCGTGAGATGCAAGCGTTCTACTAGTTTGATATTTATTTGTGGCTTGATAGACATTATTATAATATCAAGAAAAGATATTGTTTCAAAGATGATTTGGGTTATAGTAAGGTAAAAACCATCTGTGTTTATGTGTGGGCTGGTCTTACTATTATCCTTTTGTTTTGAAGGGATTTTCCAAAGTTAAACAAGATGTTTGTGCTGTGAATTTATCACTGAAAGTATTCCAGACTGACCCGGTGAATTTTGTTTTAATTCAAATGTGCTCGGGTCAGACCAAGCATGTTTACAGGTCGGGTTTCGCTTGGAGTTCAGGTGCTGGAAGCATGAGGCTTCACCGCTAGTTATACAAAGTTATTTCTGCTGTGATTGATGTACGTGTACTCTGATAAATGGTATGTATATATATACTGTTTCCTTTACAAAGAGATTTGTTCTATTATATTTACTCGTTCCGCTGTGAGATTCTGCTGTGTTCTTCTTCTTTCTTCTATTCTATATTTCTTTCTTTCTTACCTCACCCTCTAATTTCTTTCTTCTAGTAATCCAATTCCCGTAAACTTTGGGTTGGACTGGTGTGATTTGGTCAGCTCAAAGGGTATCGGAACCTGGGTCGCTACAGGCAGCATGGCTATGTGGGTCGCCCCCATTAGGGTGTATTGTCACCATCTAGAGAATATTCATATGTGCACAGAATATATATGGGAAATTGGCTTGGATATGTGTTTATTAGTGGGTATAAAGAAATTGAAACTTACCGTTTTAAATTTGGAATTGAATGGAGTGTTGGTGGACAAACGGAATGAAATCAGCGAACTGATAAATAATTTAAAATTTAAAAATAATGTTTTATACGAATGGAGTCGGATTACAACCAAAATAATTTTATTGAGTTCGTAATGCGAAGATGATGAGGTACGTATAATTTTTGTCACGTTTGAAGATTTTGCGGGCGGTATGAATTTAGTACGTTCAGTGGAAATTCGCAGTCTCTAATATCACGTACCCCATTTATAATTAGGCCGACCTACCTCTGATATACAAATTACCCTTATACTCTCGGATCGGATGTTGTTCTTATCTTCGAAAAAATTTATTCTATAAATCACGCGTTAGCTAACAAATTCATTTAGAAAATTTTGTTCTTCCTTATTCATTTACCATGGCTTCCACCGCATTCTCATTTTTTTAAGCAGTAAGAATCATTCCTCTTCTCCAATCAAACTTCCCAAAAATACCTAATAATGGCTGAAACCATTTTTCCATAAATCGCTCCTCCTCCAATTGAAATGGGAAACCCTAGCACCGCCTCTGTCGATTCGTTGCTCAGCTACGCATCACTACCTGAGCCGCCAACATTGGAAATCGCATCACTCAGCAAATCGAAGTTTCCACCTTTCCACCGTCTTCATTTTCAAGCATCGCTCCACTGCCTTTCAATCAAATCGCTCCTTTGGAAGTTTCAAGCCTATCGCCAAATTTGGAAGCCTACCTCGTCACTGCTGAAACCGCTTCACCGTATTCGACCCTGCTTCTTTCAACTCAGCCTTAAGGTGAGTATTTTTACTCACGATGGATTTTAGATTCAAGAAATTTGACAGAAGGAAACTAAAATAACATAGTTAATTGTGTTAAGTTGGTTACCTGTGTTGATCTACGTATTTAAACTTAGTTCTGTACTTGTCTCGCTGTGGATGTTCTTCTCTGGTTCGGGTTGGTGTTATTGCGGGATTGAATTCTTCAACTTCCCCTAAGCGATGTTTACCTTGTTTATTTAAACACGGAATAACCCATGTTCTGATTTATATATATTAAAAAAATTGTGGTGTGTATTGAACCACTGTTACCTGTAGAAAATAATACACTATTTCTAAAGTTCTGAGCTTTGCATTCTCATGGCTATAAACTTGGCATTTTGTAAATTGAACAAGTCTGTTATACTTGTTCTTGAACCCGATGACTTACCTAAATCGGCATGATCGATTTTATACAATCAGACAATAAAGTAAAATGTGTTAAGCCAGGCTTTATATTTAGGTTAAAATATATAAGCTAATGGATAAAATTATTTATTTTATTATCTAATTTCTCCCTGTAACATATAGGATTTTCCTAAACACAAATTCAAAGTTGGAAGTGTATTTAATGAACATATATGATAAGAAAATTATATTGAAGTATAAAGTTGAAGTATAGTGTTGGTATACCAAACCTACCTCGTTTAAAACCCTGAAACTATGCATCTAATTATCTGCATGATTATGTACCTATGCCCTTGATGAAACTAAAATATGTGTATTGAAACGGAAATATGTGCATTGAAACTGAAACATGAATTAGTTTTGAAGTACCTATTGATATACATGAAATACACTACCTTGTTTCATAACCTGAGAAGAACATAAGTTTTGCCTTATAAAAACATGCCATGCCATGTTGAACCTAAGCTAGGCCAAAGAAGTAGGACGCAAGTAATCCTATATCATGATTTTTATAAATATTATTCTGATGGAATTTTATACTTGCCGATGGAATTCGTATAATTGTACTGTCTAACAACGTGTGTATATACGTATTTATATGCATGTATACATGTGCATTGATACTGAATACATGTATTTTTGTGGTGAAAAATGTAATAATTGTGTAATTACTAATTAAAGTTGTTTGTTAGTTCATTTTGTCATATGCCCTTTGAAATCTGTAAACATTAGGAAACTGGCTGTTTCTGTTCTTTTTTCCAGTAGTGCACTAACTACTATATGCTTTTGGTTCTATTTAGTATTTTCTTTCTTTTTTCATTTATTCAAAGATCAAATAGAAATAAACGGTGAACTTCTTATTTCCAGTTGTTGAATAACTAGCTTTGGTTGGTATTGTAGTTGTGAAATGGCCGGCAAGTTATCTTGTTTCATTTTTTGGTGGGCACTTATTTTAATTTTTGAGGTGTAAAAGTCATTGAAAACCGGGGGTAAGCAACTGTTTAATTTCATAAGCTGAGAGCGCAATTCATCCACTACTCATGATTAGAAAAGGAGACTGAAGCGTTATGCAAGGTTCTTAGTACTACACATGTATAATACGATATTGCATCTACTGTTTTTTTTGCCCTTGCACTTGTAGAATTTGTTTGCAGTTTTTTAATTGTTGAAGTTTTCCGAGCAGACTTCCTTTTGGACCATTTTAGTATGAAAATGATTCAGTGTACACACTGCTTTGACATACCTTGAAGCACACTCGTGCTTATGAATTACCACCTACTATGCATGTTGTTCGTTTTTTCATACATTTGGATATATTTTGTGCCACCTTGTGCTGGCAATTTATTTATACTAGACGTGTTGGTTATTGTTGTCCTTCCATTCTTGTGTTTAACCAAATTTCTTGGCGTACACTACTGCGTAGTTGCATAGTCCACTTACTATGATAGTTTGGTCGCATATATTGATCATTCCTTAGTAGCAAGGTCGCATGTAGTCCATCGTGCTTTTCCTGTCCATTGTACACATGGGTTTTAGTATATATGCATGTGGTGGCCGTTGCACACATATGTATATATGTACAGCTGTATGTGTATATATATGTCATCGGCATACGTATATATATAAAATTCATATGCTGTCCTGATTTGATTCGTCTTGAGTTGATATGTTATACCTTGGCAGTCCTCGTAGGTTTGATGTACTCAAATATAATAATTGACTATTTTATTTTTAGTTTATACTGAAGTTAATTTACTTGAACAATGATTAATCCCGACTCGAGTGTTTTTATGCTTTTGTATGGAACGCTCGGGTCAGATTCGAGCATTTCAGAATTAAAGATTTCATCTTAAGATTCAAAGATGAGCGGAGCTTGGGGTTTCAGGAGACACACACTCTAAAGATTTTTAAAATAGTAAATATTTATTTTGTCATCAAAATGTATTTTCATTCCGCTGTATATAGAAAGGTTTTGTATTCAAAAATTCGGATTATAAATAAAAGTTTTTATTCTGCTGTTCAATATCGTGTTAATATTTATTCTTTATTTCTGTGTGGATTCTGTTTTTAAACCCTGTAAACTAAATAACGATCCATCAATTTGAACGTTTTTAAGTTGGGTTAATTACCAATTTGAAGCGTTCAAAAAGGAGGGACATTACATATTTTATAATCAATTAATATTGAAATAAGGTTGTTGTCATCAAAACTCCATTCTCCAACATTTACTTCCCTACGACAAACTAAAATAAAACAACACCCCGAAAAAGGATCCCCATCCCGTCGTCAAACATAAGTAATCCCACATCACAACAGTGTAATCTTACTGCTTCAAAATACCACTTGCAAAGCTATGCATCCATTATCTTCTGAACCTTGGGAGCACATAATTTTCTTCTTAGGATGGACAAAATGAAATATAACAATATAGTAATATAATCTTAATAGCATGTTCATAAACGCACATGTTGCACTAAGAATTATACCAAGGAGAATTCCAAAATGGTTTTGAATGAGAGAAAAAAGCTAGTTTGAGTTAATGAAAAAACATATTTTCTAAGATTACAAATGTAAATCAACATTGCAGAGAAAAATAACACTGATTTAGATATTTGTTTTTACCGTAAAGGAATAATTTTAAATTTAACAAATGACTTTGGACCAAAGTTGCAATTTCAATATAGACAAAAATAGAGGAAAATAATATGATTTGGTATCAAATTGGTTCCCTAATCCATGCATGTAAATTTAAATTTAAATTCGCACAAAAATTATGAAAAATGTCCATAAATCAGGAACAGAGATGCAAGCAAGGAGGCATCTACTTCCAAAAATTATTTATTTAACGTTGGTCAAAATAATTGTTTGTATTATATGAAATGTGGTTGACATTTATAATTTAGTAAAAAAGTAAACGCAAAAGCATATTTGCTATTCAGAAAGACGCTGATTGTTATATTGTTTGTTTTTCCAATGTAAGTATTGTAACAATTTCGTAGTGAACAAATGTTTTATTTATATTTAAAGATTCACTAATTCTATGTGCATATATCGAAATGCCATATTCATCTATTATACTCAAATATACATATTCGTTATTCAATATTCACGTATTCATTATTCAATATTCAATTCAAACTTTTGATAAATGCTAGTAAATCACAATAACAATGTACATTATTCATTGCCAACCTTGGTAACAAACAGAAAAGTAGCTTTGGATAAAAAAAACCATTTAAAGATGCAAGATTTTTTAGGGATAAGTTAGAAAAGGTAGACATAACCTTATACGACACAATCATTAGGTGATCGGATAAAACATTACATGACACAATTATCAAGATATCAGAAGAAAAATGGTAACTAAAAATTAGATAAGGAAAACTATGCGTTTTGACCTCAAAATTATTCATACCCATCGCTCTAAATCAAATGCATTTCAGCTTCTTCTTTCCAATTATGCTTACAGATATGAGCTGTACAGGAAAAAGACTAACTATTTGTGAGGAACCACTAATTTAACAACAAAAAGCAATATATATAAATTTAACTTGGTAGAAACCAGAACAATCTGAATTAAAACAGATTAGGAAAAGAAATGAGATGTGAATCAGTTTTCTATTAACTAATTATTTGAGAAAATCAACTACACATGCAAGTTCCATAGCATCCATTGAAGTTGTGTGCATACTAGATAACCAAGACTTAGACTTCGATGTTAATCATTTACATTGAATAACATCAAGAATTTAAAATTCTTACACCATAATACACTGAGGTAAGGGGAAGAAATGGAACGGTTAACATACATCGGCTAAATGAAATGAATACTAGAAGGCAGATGATGAAACATAGCAACAATCCAACAGTGTTAATTTGAGGGGAAAAAGTAGATCAATCATATATAATAAAGGCACTGTAGTGTACTAGAAAACAAATTTCAAAATTTTACAATCTTAAAAAAAAACCGTTTGACCATATAATGGAAAACAATACAGTATATCAGAAACAAATTTCAAAATTGTAATTTTGGGATATACAAATCATTACTTGATATGCAAGTTAAGATGAGCACAAGGATCGAAAAGTGTAAGATAAATTTGAGTGTTCCACACATACCCTAATTTTGAGGTAGTCTCCATTCTCAGTCATTAGTTTCATTAGTTAGATATTTAATAAAAGAGGAAAGTATTAAGTTGTTATTTCATACATCAGCTAAATTGTTGCAAGCAACATTTTTTATTGGACAACATTTATTAGTGTAATGGTAGGTTTGAAAATTTATTTTATTATGGGATGGCTCAAATGCACAATGTGTGGTAGAATCTCTATGACAAAGGATTAGCGCAAAAAATTAATATGAAAGAAAGGAAATCTTGGACCCGTATTGTGCTATAAGATACAAGAGTCAATGCACTAATCTATGTGCATCCAAAAATGTAATTATTTCATCAATTACAATTTGTTGGATTATGTGGTGTGCATTTGGTAAGTGTTCCTAAAACCGATTATTTTCATCTATAATGGGATAATTGAGAAATTGTTTGTGCTTACATGATAAGTAATAGTCACATTACATGTAACAACCCGGAAAATCTGAGCCAGTTTAAAATTTTTAATTTGGCTATTTTAATGAATTTTGACGAATTTGGAAAAATTTAAAATGATTTATTTTAAATAATAACGATTAAAAACTAGTTATATCGGAGTTAGAAGGAATAAATTTATTTTAAATATAAAACTAGGCCTGAATTGGCGCAGTAGTTTGAAATTTTGAATTCGAACTTTGACTGAGCATACAGGATGCAAAATAAGTCGGATTTTAGTGAAACCAAAAATATTTAAATCTGTTTAAAAATATCTTTCCAACGAATCTAAAAAATCAGAATTTCATAGCAGAAATCAAAAGTTATGGCCAAACGAATTTTCAGAAATGTCGTTGTGGAATTAATATCGCCTGTGAAAATGGAAATTTTGCAAATGACCTCTGTTTTCGACGAAACCACTTTTGTTGGATCCGGGATGTCAATTTATTGCTAGGTTCCAAGTTCCATAATTTTTTAAGTTAATATGTGAGCGTGGCAAAAGAAAACGTGTTTGGTTAATTTACAGTCAATTTGGGTCGACCAGAAAATGACCATTTTTCAAACGGTCTCAGAATTCGACGAAATCAGTTTTTTTAGGGTCGTATCGACAAAACAAAGCCAGATATATTTTTCTTTGATTTTTAGAATCCGTATGTGGCCCCGGCAAATTAAAATGTACAATCGAATTGATATTTGAATGTTTTATATTTTAATTTGAAGAATAACTGACTGTAACTATCGAAATGGCTTATGAAACATATTCCATTGTGTCCGGGATGGGGGTAATTAGCTAGCGGTGACAGTCTTCGGGTTTGGATTGGAGTTCGTTTGAAGAAACCCTAATTTTCAAATATATATATATATATATATATATATATATATACCGACCAATCAAATTAATCCATTCATTAAATAAACATATAAAAAACTCAGAAAAACCCTGGCTTCCCCCGTAACCGACGGCAAAACCCACTTCCTCCATTCCTGTCCACTTTTCGACCGCTGCGATCATCGTTAGCCCCTGCCTCTTAGCAACTTTTGAAGCTCTCTTACTCCTCTTCAAATCAACACCAATTACACCCCCTACCGTCGTGCCACCAGCGAGAATCACCTCGCTGAACTTCCGCCCTTTCAGCCGCCTCCACGCATGCCTCCGACCACCGAGCTCAACCACCCTACCCTTGTTTTGTGCGCCTCTCAACCCTCTTTGAGGTAGCATAACCTGATCGAGGCCAAACCTCACGGATTTGGTGAGAAATCGAAACCTAGTTTCGAGCTATTTCAGAAGGTATACGGCAGTGGGTTTTTAAATAGAATATAACACTTTTATGTGTTGCTATTTATGATTTTCGTTTAAAAATCGTATCTTTTTGCTACGTTAACCAAATTCGATGAAACATGAGACATTGGACTCGGGTCGACGTCGTCTACATTCTAGAAGAAACCGGATATTTTTCTGAGCTTTCTGCTATTTTTGGTGGAGTGGAATCCAATGTGAGATTTCTAAATTCAAACTGAGATGGAACGGCGATGTACAAATTATATAAGCGAAGTATAAATTATATAAGCATTGTACACCTTATGTATTGGCATTGTATAAATTATATGAGTGATGTATAAATTGTACATGCGTTGTATGAACCATATACAGCGATATGGTCTTGAAATTGAAATATATACGCTATTATATATATATATACACACACACTCCCCTCGTCCACAGACCATGGACGATATATATTGGTTGTTATTGTTTGGATTGTTGTTTGGAATTGATTGATTGTGATTGTATCAACATTGGAATCGGGTATATCGTTTAAGTATTCTCTGGTGTAGATGTTATATACATGTTTGAAATAAATTCTTAGATGATAAAAATCACATTTTTATTATGTATATGAAGTATATAGAATATACAGGTTTGAAATAAATTGTTCAGATAGTAAAAATCACATTTTTATTACGTATATGACTATATAAACTATACAGGTTTGAAATAAATTGTTTTAACAATAAAAATCTCCTTTTTACTATGTATACGGACTATATAGAATATATAGGTTTGAAATAAACTGTTTTAACCATAAAAATCACATTTTTATCATATATATGAATTGCTAAAAATACTCATTTGTTCAGGAGAAAATTCATTGGTTAAAAATATTATTTTTAACACGTATATGAATTGAAAATGGCTTAGAAATCGTTAAACGAACTATGTTTATATATATATATTTAAATTAAAATAAATCGAATAACGACGCTGTAGTTCGCGTTTTGAAATCCGAACTTCAAGTGGTTATTGCGAGAGATCCGACCGTCGGATTTTCTCAAAACTGAAACCGTTGGATCCGCCTTGGAAAGATCTTTCCAATGGTATAAAATTTGTTAAGATCCAACGGTTGGGTTTTCAGATATGTATAAATCAAATCTGAAGAAAAACAGCGCCAGTGCCGCTTTATGGCCTGGAACGTCGTTTAATTAAAACATGCTATTTTTAAATAATTAAAAATAGAGAAAAATCGTTATAAAATATATATAGCCATATGGAATGGAGATAAACTAATTTCACTTGGTTTATCAAATATTTTAATGGTTGGATGTGTTTTGACGTTAAAATTAAACTATGAAAGGAATTGATTTAAATTCTAAATATACGTGAATTATTTGAAAAGGGCCGAGTTAATTCTCGTTTCAAATAATTGATCGACGATAAGAAGTCGAAGATATGAAGACGGTGCAAGGCCGATGATCTTCACATCGAATGGAGGGGTGCTACTAATGCTCATGATTGGAGTAGATACCTTGAAGGGGCTCCAGTGGTAGTCGTCCGGACATACTTGTTGATTGTACGGATATGCGAGGAATTTGGTGCCTCGGGTTTCGTTCAGACCTAGAACGGACTTGTAAATGGATGTGTTTCTGACGTTGTGGATTGGCAACGTGGCATGCTGAGATGCAGTGATCAAGGTTTTTGTTGAAAAGCAGAGTCTTGTGGTTGATTATCAAAGCACGGCTTTGATAAAGCTAGCTTTGTGTATAGCGTTGATTTGCGAGCCTCACACCCCGGTATGGACCAAAAACGGGAGAAGGACCTCAGGGAGGACATGCATTTTCTTCTAGCTAGAAGTGGTGTCAGTGTTTTTAAACGGCCTGGCATTTACTTATGTGGATGATGGATTTCGAGGCGCCTCGGTTAGATCGGACGATCCGGGTCCGATGGTTTGGTCGGGATATGACCAGTTTTTGCCCCATAGGGCGGGGGAAAGCAGTGTTCAGGCATTTTAATCCACATCGAGTGGACCAGCCCTGACGATCCAAGGGCCCACCTGAGTATGGGTCCTGAGACATCGTAGGCTAGATTGTCTCAAATCGACGAGGACGATCCCTAGCCTCGGTTCATGATAGAAATTCAATTTCGAAATACGACATGTGCGGTTTTGATTGTAAATATATATATGGCGACATGATATATGGTACCCATGCCGTCTATGATTGATACTTATGATTGAAATTGTTTTTGAACATATAAATACTAGTGATAATATCAAATGATCTGTTTTATCCGTATCTAGCATATTTGGCCATTATAAGGTAAAACTCTATCCTCTGGTTTGTGTTGCATTGTGTGATGGGACCTGAGTCTTATAATGGCTTCACTTTTCTAAAAAGCATTGCGATGATTAACTGATTTACTTTATTTATGCACTGGCAATCCAATGGAGTAAACCCGTTCCGCGTTAGCGGCGTGGTCCCGTGATTGACCTTATGATTGAACAAGTTAAGTAAGATTTCTCATACCAGTCCCCATGACTGACTCGTAGTTTGTTTCACCTTGCAAACTCGGGTGCCCTATTTTCTACACGGGCAGACTTGTATTCAGGTGTAGCTGGCTCATTCTAGATAGCTATGGAGCTGGAGCTGGACTTTATCATATCTATTTTGATGTTTCAGTCACTGTTATGTATATTATGTTTGTTTCCGCTGCAGACATTTTATATAAGCTGAAACTGTATTTTGAACCAAGTGTGATCCTGTACTGTGTAACTCTGATGTTGATGTTTATCCAGTATTTTTGTTGTACATTATCTGGTGTAATTCTTTGTTTCTGTTCCGCTGTTACTGTTTATGTGTTATATTCCAAAGATTACCCTTGCCACTGCAGAGTCGGGGGTTTGGGGTCGTCACATTACACAAGCCATCATTTTCCAAGTTCTAAAGTTTACGTGAACAATATTAATAAGGTACATATGGTTTCCTTCTCAAGCATTTATTTCCTTGGTCTGTAACATCATACCTAAAAGGTAAGATTTGGAAACTTCGTCGTTCATGATAGCATTTTGATTAAATATACCATTATAGAAGCAGCTTCACGCTATTAAAAAGTTGACGATCTAAAAGTTGCATATAAAATCAAATCAAAACCACTAAGTCAACCTAAAAAGTTTGATCATATTGGATGTGATAATTGAAAATTGGCATAAATCATCAAATAATAAATGAAAATTATCAGCTGAATCCATCTAACTCTTATAAAAATAATATACAACATGATTTGAGTTGGCCTAATTAACATCAAAGCTAATTTGAACCCATCTAAACCTCAAATCTATCCATCATGATTAAAATATTAGAACTCACTCTACTATAGATATATTTTATACTTTGCTAACATCCATTTGAAACTTCTTGAAAACATTATTCATCAGATTAGGATGTAACTTTGGACGAAGAGCTGAAAGATATTTTGAATCGACTTATTTAATACAGGCCGATTGAAGAACATGAATAAGATTAATGGATGAAGTAATAGAAAATTAATATAAAAATTCAATATAAGAGAACATGACACATGGAATTAGTTAAAAGGTCGAAGAAATCGTTACTGAAGATGTGAGTAAATTGGATTAAGTACTTTTGAAAACGGTTTTGAGAGCAAGTAACATATGGAAGAAATGTATTACAACACGAAATTGCTTTGCTAGTCTTTTACCCTACCTTTACATTAATAGTTTTCTTTCTCAAAGAAACAATCACTATAAATACTTTAAGCTTTAGCGGCGAAATCCAAATCATTTAAATGGTTTTTCATTTAAATTGCAATTGCTTTTTTTATACCTTCTGTTTTACCAAATCTAACGACCGAATCCTGCATGAAGAGTGTTATTGGTTGCAGTTGTAAATTTCCATTTCAGACCTATTTTCTTACATTTCTAAAGACTGGTATTCCCAAAAATAGGAAAACTTGGACTCGATCACCATAAGTCCTCTAAAGAATGAATATTTAAAAATGTGAGTGTCAATTAAGAGCTTACCATATTACCTGAATGGTTACTCGATAGAAGGATCTTGAGGATCTTGGTCCACGGACATGGTTGTTTGTGGAAATTGGAGCGTTCAGGAATTTCAACAAACAATTGGGGAAATGGGAAATTGAAAAGGAGACATTGATGAGTTGGAAGGAGTTAGTCGAGGAGAGGTCGTTACCGCTATTTCAAGTGGAAGGAAGTGCATCCGACGTGGAAAAAGCGGGAAATTAGGGTTAGACTGGAGTGTTCGATGAAATGACAGGGGACTTCTAGCAATGGGATCAACACAACAATCTGATCTTGCTAGTTGATGAACATCGCACAAAAGAAATATTGTGGTAATATCAAGATTTGGCAATAATCGACAACAATTTGTTATTAAGAAACTGGATAAAGATTCACTGAAATCGAGGAAGTTTGTAACCTTGGATTAACTATTAACTAGGAAGATGAATACATACTAACAATTAATAGGAAACAATGTAAAAGTTAACAAAAGTATACTACTAAACATGGAATGAAAATGGTAAGGAGGAGGTAACAAACTAGCTCAACAAGTAAATTGTTTTCTCTAATATTCTTAATCAACCTCTACTTCTCTTGTTAACAGTGTTATATACACGACCGTACTGAATAGAGACAGAACAACTTTTTCCCATTACAGGCCCAAAACATATAAACGTACGGTACAAATCATTAACAACCAAAAATACAAGCTACTTATTACATGAACAAAATATAGCAAATATATCAGTGTACACAGTGGCATGCATGCATAGTGATACATTATTCAGCAAGCTCCACAGGCCATGCCATCGTCATCCATTGCTGCTATCACCTACCTGGAGATATCCAGTAATAATCCCGACGATCCAATGCTCCCCTCTCAAGAACTTTGACCGGAACACCCAGCTTGGTCAATTCCAATAAACTTTTCTCCCTTTCTCATCTAATTTATCATGTTGATCATAGCACGATTGTTACAACTCCCCTCCCCTCCAAGAATGGACTTTGTCCCAAAGTCCCGTGTAGGAAATCTTCTGATCATAGGCCAGTAGTCCTCCCAAGTAGCTTCTTCTTCAGCCTTATCTCTCCATTTCACCAGAATTTGCATCACGACATCATTATTCCTAGGTATAATTCTTCTGTCTAAAATCTTCTCGAGCACGTCCACTATCTCCTTAACAAAACTTAGGACATCATGCTGGACGATTACCTTATCTCCTACCTTCCTTTTGAGCTGTGAAACATGAAAAATAAGGTGGATTTTAGTAGTGTTAGGTAGTTGTAGCCTGTAAGAAACTTCCCCTATCTTCTCAATGATTCTATAAGGTCCATAAAACTTTGATGACAACTTGTGAGTTATCTGATCCCGAGTAGTGATATGTTTATACGGTTGTAACTTCAGGAATACCCAGTCTCCTACTTCAAAATTTCTTTCATTTCTTCTTCTATCAGCAAAAACTTTCATTCTTTCTTGGGCCATTTTAAACTGTCTTTCGAAAACTGAATTATAATAGCTTTGGTGAACAACTCGTCCTCAACTTGAGCTACCTTGGAGGTATGTGGAACATATGACAACAAGGTAGGAGGATCAACTCCGTATACAACTTTATAGGGGGTAGTGTTGGTTGTGTGCTTCCAGGTAGTATTCTACCAATACCCAGCCAAAGCTAACCATTTTGCCCACTCACTAGGCTTGTGACACACAAAACACCTTAGATAACACTCCAATTTTTTTTCTCCATAACTTTAGTTTGTCCATCACTTTGAGGATGGTAAGAGGTGGTGACTTAAGAGAGCTTCCCTGCAGCTTGAACATCTCTTGCCAAAATATGCTCAAGAATATATAATCCCTATCACTCACAATAGTTTTTGGCATGCCATGCCATTTAAAAGATCGTTGGAAAAATATATGTGCCACGTGCTTGGCTATATAGGGATGGTTCAAAGGAAAGAAATGAGCATACTTGCTCAAATTATCTACAACCACATAGATCACCGTATACTTTTGACTTTTGGGAAGGAAAGTAATGAAATCCATGGACAAATTAGTCCAAATTCTCTCAGGAATAGGCAGGGGTGGTAGTAGATCAGGATAACTTACATTTTCACTTTTATTTCTTTGTCATTCATTAAAGGATCTTACGAACTGCTCAACACGATTTTTCATATTGCTCCTGTAAAAAACCAGTTTTAATTTCTTCACAGTGGCCTTAACTCCTGAATAGCCACCCAGAGGAGTTGAGTGATGCTCACTGATGAGGGTATGGGTCAAGATAGTTAGATCATGATCAATGAAATCCTTTACTTTGTAATATATTAAATCTTCCGCTGCCTTATACTTTTCAGGTAGCTCATTCCTCTTAACCTTCTGAAGTTGTTATTGATACCAAGAAGAAGTAGCTAGGGTTTGCTTCAATTCATCAAACCAAGGGGTCTGCACTATGAACTCTTTATTCAATTGCATCATTTCCTCCCTTCGAAATAATGAATCGTCTACAATATTTTCCTTGCTGCATTTATACTCCACTACATAATCAAAACCATACAATTTTGCCATCCACTTATGTTGAAGCCCTAATGACAATTTTTATGTAAGAAAATATTAAGTCTTTGATGACAAGTTCTTATTACAAATCTTTTTCCCATCAAAAATTGAATCTATCTTTTAGTGGCAATGATGATTGCTAATAGCTCCTTATCATAAGTAGACAAGCTCAAGTTCCTGTCGTGCAATGCTTTGCTTAGAAATGCAATTGGCTTTCCACCTTGAGTTAACACAAGTCCAATGCCATTACCACAAGCATCACAGTCGTGTGTAAAGGGTAGGGAAAGAGCAGGAAGAGCTAATATTAGTGGATTGGTCAAGCACTGCTTTAATTCTTCAAATGCCATGGTAGCTACAACACTCCATACATAAGCATCTTTTTTAACGAAGTAGTTAAAGGCTTGGCAATCACGCCATATCCTCTAATTAATCTTCTACAGTATCCGGTAAGTCCCAAAAAGCCTCTTAATGCCTTTAAATTTCTTGGAACTAGCCACCCCTTAATAACGTCTACCTTATCTGGACCAGTGGCTACTCCCTCACTGGAAATCACATGACCCAACTATTGAATGGGAAGCTTAAAAAACTGATACTTGGACAATTTGATGGTAAAATGGTTCTGTTTTCGCGTCTGAAAAGTGATATTGAGCTATTCCAATTGTTCATTCCAAGATTTGTTGTATATCAATATATCATCGAAAAGAACCAGTATGAAATTCCTTAAATAAGGTTTAAAAACCTCATTCATAAGTGACAGAAAGGTGGATGGAGCATTTACCAAACCAAATGGCATTACTACAAACTCATAACGACCTTCGTGGATTTTAAAAGTTGTCTTAAAGATATTTGGTTCATGCATTCAAATCTGATGATCTCCTGATTTTAAATCAAGCTTTGAGAAAAACTTAGAGACATGTAATTCATTAAACAAGGCTTCAATCAGAGGAATAGGAAATGTATCTTTGACTCCTAAGGCATTCAAGCTTCTATAGTCAATACACATCCTCCATGTGCCATCCTTTTTGCTCACCATTACCATTGGAGATGAATACAGATTGTTACCTGGTCTAATAGTGCCAGCTTCCAACATTTTTTTAACAATCTTCTCTAACTCATTTTTAATATGGAATGAATGCCTACATGGTTTTAGACTGACAGGCTTGGAAGGAGAATCAAGGGAATTTTATGGTCATGGGTTATTTGTGGAGGTAATGTAGGGTTTAGGTTTGTAATAGAGGGGTAAGCTGTTAGTGTTTCATGGATTTCAGAAGGAATGGTAGGGAAATTGTTTCAGTTTGGCTATGGATAGTGACATTTTGTAGACATAACATCATAGTTAACAGGCCTTGATGGCACTCTTTACTCATCTTCTTCTTTTCAACTACCTTCAATTCTTCTTTCTTAATACCTTAGCAGGTGTACATCTTGCTATGGTAATAAAATCTGGCCTGGAGTTGTTCTAAATTGAGAGTGACCTCTCCTAAATTTCATCCATTATGACCCCAAAACAACCTTACAAACTTTCAATGAAAAGAGCAATAAATCTACGAGCATCACACAAGCATGGAATTTAAGAACAACTCCCTTGCAAATTCTAGATCGAGATTGTTTTTCACCATTTGCCACTGTCACTTCAAATTATGTTGTTTCATGTATTTTTTAATTCAATTTCCTGGCCAATGCTTCATTAATGAAGCTATGAGTAGATCCAGAATCGATCAAGATTTGAATTAATTGAAACGACCCAAACTTCCCAGTAAAGGAAAGTCTAGATTTCTTTGAGAACAATACACATTAGAGCACAAACTGAAGAACATTTTATTGCTGATCACAACAATTACACCAGAGTACAAGAATATAACTGAGTATGAACTTATAATATACATTGGAAATTAAAGTTTATTCTTTTATTTGCATTCACAAATGCAGATATACATTGAAAATAAAATTTGTTCTTTTATTTGCATTCACTAATGTAAATATACATTGAAATACGTTTGTTCTTTCACTCAAATATACATTGAAATTAAAACGTTACGTTTTTGTTATTTGCATTCCTTGTTGCAAATAAAACTAGAATTAACAGTTACAACTTTTTATTTACCTTCCTTGATGTTAATAAACATCAAATTAAAAAGTTGGATCTTTTATTTACATTCCTGGATATTGTTAGATTTATTAATCCCCATATTATCACAAAACCAATTGGCAATGTGATGGGGAACATCTTAGTTTATATTCAGGATCTTAGTTCAGTATTTCCCGATGTGGGACAACTTTGAAGCACCATTCAACGCACCGCCTTGCTTCAAAGTTGTTGAGATGGAAGCACTTTCTCTTCGATTTTGTGATGCACTTTCTCATCACCTTTAATTGTTGAAGCACTTTCTCTTCAACTCTTACTGAAATCCTGAGCTCTGATACCATGTTAGATTTATTAATCCCCTTATTATCATAAAACCAATTGGCAATGTGATGGGGAACATCTTAGTTTATATCCAGGATCTTAGTTCAGTATTTCCCAATGTGGGACAACTTTGAAGCACCATTCAACACACCGCCTTGCTTCAAAGTTGTTGAGATCAAAGCACTTTCTCTTCGATTTTGTGATGCACTTTCTCATCACCTTCAATTGTTGAAGCACTTTCTCTTCAACTCTTACTGAAATCCTGAGAGGTGGCAAAGTAGGGACAATATCGGTGTTAGTAGGGAGGTTGGTTCAGCCTGTGTGGCAACGCCATGTGTTGGCAGATCTCGAAACTTAGTCGAGGCCTTTTGAGGAACAAAACCCCACACCTATACGGTGGATAAGTTGGGGACAATATCTTGCGTGAACGGAGATGCGGGCTGTTACATTAATTTACCTTTAATATTGTCATTCACCTTGATAGTGGAAAGAGCAGGAATTCCACAAAGAGCTTGCCGGATAATATAGAGCGTTTCTTGAACTACATGAGCCACTTCATCAATTTAAACATAGTCCAACTCCTCTGTGTTTTCGTATTCACCGTCATCCAAAGGCATCATACCCTCTAACACATAAACCTGAGGGTTTTTTCATTTATGATCCCTGATCCATTTCTCGTTACAACCATAACAGATTCCTTATCTTCTTGTTTCAGTCAACTGATTGGGGGTTAGTTCTTTACTTTTAGCCAACTGTTCTAATGGTGTAAGTTTATCCTTGGGTTACAGGATAGGGTTTTCAGGAGGATGGTTTTTTTTGTGTTTGGAGGAGTGGTAGCTTTGGTATTAAGGTTATGCTGTATGTGGGTTTAGTATTTCTTCTAGTTAGCATATGTTTGGATTCGAACATTTTGACTAAATAAACTGCTTCCTTAAAATCATGTGGTCTGGATGTCAATACATCAAACCTAATCTCATCCTTCATACCTCCAATAAACCTATCTAGCATGAATTTAGGTGGCAATGTGTAACGACCCGTATTTTCAGTGATATAATAATTTATTTATTTAATTATTTAAATAGTAATTCATAGAATTTAATGGTTGTTTAATTAAATAACTTCGAATATTTAATTAATATAAATAATATATTTAATTCCAAAATAATCGAAATAACAGAATTCACAATATTTTGTGAACTGGACAATTTAAAATATATAATTTAGTTTAGAGTTGAATTATATTCACAAATATATTATATAAACGAAGTTTGAACGTATAATTCTATTATAATTAAATTCAAGCTTGAAATGGCGCGGCAGTTCGCTTTTTGGCGATTTGAACTTCAATTGGATATACAGGGTCCGTTTTAAATCGGATTTCTGTGAAATAAGAAACGTACAGAGCTGGTGAAGTATATTTTTCTAATGGAAGAGAAAAAATCGGGATTTTGTCGTGTAGATTTTGAGTTATGTCCAAATCAAATTTTCAGAAAACAGCGCCATAACCATTTAAAAACCAGACCGGTTTATTTAATTTTAAAATGGATTTTTTCAAAATAAATTGAATATCGACTCAACCGGGATTTGAATATCGAGTTATAAATCCTATTGGAGCTGTATGGTATTCTAGTGTGAATATATATGATAATATTTACTTATAAATATTTAATTTAACTATTTTTAAATATATTTATATATTTAAAAGGTAAATATATTTATATATTTAAAAGGGTTATTTAGAGCTTTAAAAATAGCCAGTTTTGCAATCGACCTCCGTTTTCGATGAAACTAATTTTGTTGGATCCGTAATATTAAATTATTGTTAGATTCCTAGTTTCGTGATTTTTGGGGTCAATGTGTGGCCGTATGGATTTTTAATGTGAAAAATAGTTAGTATTTTAACGGTTAAAAATATGCTGTTTGAGCAAACGGAGTTGGAATTCGACGAAACCAGTTTCGTTGGGTCCGTAATGTCAAACTGTAGCTACATGACCATTTTCATGATTTCTGAATATCGTGTGTGATCACATGGATTTTTGAAGGAAAAAATGAATATAATATATAAAATATCCTAACTAAAATATCTAAAAATATCTAAATCCTTATCTCTTATAAACACCACGCCTAACATCCCTTAAGACCTAAAACCATCGTTCAATCTTCTGTAGAAAAAGAGGCCGCCACTTCTATCTTCTTCCCATCAATTAAATCGAACTAAATACTTAATGAATTTGTGGAAAGTTAATTCCTTTGAGATCGGGAGATCATGCTCTTCGCGCTGGTATGCTTCGGGTGGAGTACGATCATGTTTGGGAAGGATCGGCTCCTACAGTCGATTCTAGGGCTGAGCCCTATTGGAGTTAGGGGCCGTTTTAGGCCAAGCAGGTGATGGAAAAGTGTCTGTTGGGGGAAGGCGCACTAGATGAGGGGGGTTTGAGGATTTTCGGTTGACTCGGATGGAATGCGACATTGCGTCGCTACTGGTGGGGGTAGTAGGTCGATATGGGGAGCAGGGGATCGAGTTGCAAATGGAGAGGGCGGTCGAGTAGAGGAGGGGATGCCGAAGTGTTTGGTGGCGTCAGTGGTGGCGTACGGTGACGAGAGTGATGGATAATGGTGGTCAAAGGTGCGGTCAATGGTTTGAAAGGGGAGATTTGCGGGTTACTGGGAATTTTAGAATTTGGGGAGGAAGGATGGTAATGCGGGTCTGGGCTGAACAATGGTGGATGGGCCTTATTTTAAAAGTGAGCCCAAAAGAGAATTAGAAATTTAGTTTTATTTCATTTTAAAATACCCGTATAACTTTGAAAATTGATAACTTTATCATACGATATCGGTTTTTGGAGAAACAAGATCCGATGGGATCGTATGGACGGCGGCTACGCAATGGAACTGACTGGGAGTGGATTGGAGCTCGTTATAATTTATAGCAAAAAATTGTCTGTCTGAATCAAGCGATGGTTATCTTTATTAACGATGATCATCCAATGTGAGAAAAACTCACCAACTCTGAACAGTTATATTTTTACAACATATTTTTAGAATTGATAATTATTTGTTGATTGCTGTACGTTAACTGTTTGGGTGAATTGCTTATGTATTGGTTGAAATTATAGATAACGATATATATATATATATATATATATATATATCGTTGATCAAATATTGATTCTGTTTAGTAGAATATTTCATATTGAAATTAAATCAATGTTAATTATATTGTTTGACACCTGTGATGCAGGGAAATAGGTTGGAGGAATCCAACTGGATTCCTCAACATTTATTTTACTGTTTTCCATATATTTTAATATATGATGTGAAATATAATCTGTTTTCGATTACGTGTGTTTGAATGATATCGATCACTGTTTTTTTGGTATTTTAAATACCGTAAGAAATACTAGAATGTAAAAAAGGGATTTTCAAAGTATATTTTGAAAATAAATTATTTATATAAAATCAATGGATTTTATATATAAAAGGAGAAGGATTTCATAAAAGGAAATAATTATAAAATCAAAGAGTAACATAAAGGAAATTATTTGTAAAAAACAAATAAAAAGGAAAATATTTGTAAAACAAATGTAAAAAGAAAATATTTGTAAAACAAATGTAAAAGGAATATTTATTTAGAAAATAAATAGAATTGACAAGGAATATTTATTTAGAAAATAAATAGAATTATAAAGGAAATATTTATTTAGAAAATAAATAGATTACAAAAGGAAATACTTGAAAAATGAATAGAGTTGTATAAAAAGAGAATTTTACACTAGGAAGGTCTAGACCCGTGCTTCGCACATGGGTATAACAGAATATGAATTTAAAGTAAGGATTTAAGAGAAATTTGTTTTAACAGATAAAGTAAGAAGATTAATTTATAAATAAGGTTTTATAAATTAAGTAAAATATTTATCATTGGATAAATAGAATATATAAGTCAGGACTTATATTGAGAAGTAAGAATTGATTTCAACATCGATATTCGAAACTGAATATGGACGAGGAGTAAATTGGATCGGGTTAATCGATCAGAATTAACCAGTTAGAGTTAATCAGTTAGAGTTAACCAGTAGAGTTAATCAGTTAGAGTTAACCAGTTAGAGTTAATTAGTTAGAGTTAACCGGTTAGAGTTAACCTGTTTAGAGTTAATCAGTTAGAGTTAACCAGTTAGAGTTAATCAGTTAGAGTTAATCAATTAGAGTTAATCGATTAGAGTTAAATCGAACTAGAGTTATTCAAATGGAGTTAATCGAGTTAGAGTTAACCAGTTAGAGTTAATCAGTTAGAGTTAACCAGTTAGAGTTAACCAGTTAGAGTTAATCAGTTAGAGTTAACCAATTAGAGTTAACCAGTTGAGTTAATCAATTAGAGTTAACCAGTTAGATTTAATCAGTTAGAGTTAACCAGTTAGAGTTAACCAGTTAGAGTTAATCAGTTAGAGTTAACCAGTTAGAGTTAATCTGTTAGAGTTAATCAATTAGAGTTAATCGATTAGAGTTAAATTGAATTAGAGTTATTCAAATGGAGTTAATTCAGTTAGAGTTAACCAGTTAAAGTTAATCAGTTAGAGTTAACCAGTTAGAGTTAACCAGTTAGAGTTAATCAGTTAGATTTAACCAGTTAGAGTTAATCAGTTAGAGTTAATCAATTAGAGTTAATCGATTAGAGTTAAATCGAATTAGAGTTATTCAAATGGAGTTAATCGAGTTAGAGTTAACCAGTTAGAGTTAACCAGTTAGAGTTAACCAGTTAGAGTTAATCACTTACAGTTAACCAGTTAGAGTTAATCAGTTAGAGTTAATCAATTAGAGTTAATCGATTAGAGTTAAATCGAATTAGAGTTATTCAAATGGAGTTAATCGAGTTAGAGTTAGTCGAGTACTAGTAAATTGAATAAAGTTAGTCGAATATTAGTTATCGAATATAGTTTCTTCGAACAGAATTAATCAAATATAGTTATTCGAAGAAAGGATTTATCAAATATAGTTTATTCGAAGTAGAGTTATCGAATATCACTTATTCGAAGTAGAGTTATCGAATATAGTTCATTCGATAAGATTTATTGGATATAGTTTATTCGAGAAGAGTTATCGAATATGGTTTATTCGAAAAGGAGTTAAATCGAATATAAGTTATTCGAAAGGAGTTAAATCGAATATAAGTTATTCGAAAGGAGTTAATTGAATATAGTATATTCAGAGAGAGTTAATCAAATATAAGTTATTCAAAGAAAGATAATCAAATGTAGGTTATTCGAAGAGAGATAATCGAATATTAGTTATTCGAGGAGAGAGTTAATCGAATATAAGTTATTCGAAGAGAGATAATCGAGTATTAGTTATTCGAGGAGAGTTAATCGAATATAAGTTATTCGAAGGGAGTTAATCGAATATTAGTTATTCGAAGGAGTTAATCGAATAGAGATTACTCGAAAGAGAGTTGTACGTCAAATTCGATTATATCGAATTCGGGAAAGTATTATTTACTTTCTGGTTTCTAATCAAGATTTGTTTATTTATTAATAAATTAGTTGTTTGTTTATTTATTCAAAATAAGAATCTAAGTTAGATATCTAAGTTAGATATTTCAAAAGTAGGGTTTATAACTTTAGCATTATAATAAATGTTTTTCATAAAAGAAGTGGATTAATAAATCTGAATCTGAGAATTTGCGTAAGCGAATGATTGTAGAAATTGGTGCGGTGAGCTTTGTCTATTTCAAGGTTAAGAACGTTTTTCAGTTAAGGTATGAGAGGTAATTATACCCCAACTTGGTTGACTTCGAAATTGACTAATAAATAGTTGAGGTTCGATGGCGAGAGTTAGTTAGAAATACAGTTAAGTAATAAGCGATTAATGGATTGAGCGGTCATAACGATGTTTTATACAACGTTAGTTTGAAATCCATATGAATGAGTTTTGGAAACGTTTTCCAAATATAGAATCAGAGATATTTTCTAAACATAGAAAATGGAATATTTTATGTATAAGGAATTAAGAAATGGAGTTAAGCTAAATTAGAAATTGGCTGGAGATAAGTTAAGTTGAATGGTTTTCTAAGTGTCTATCAGATGTTGGTTTCGGCCTTCGGGATTGATACTTAGGGAATTGTTCTCATACTAGTATATAGTCAGAGACTGATAGATGTTGAAGAATAGTGATAAGTAAATAAGCAATGGGAATTTTTCCAATGTTCATAACATATATTTTCTGAATATAGAAAATAAGGGAATATGAATATATATATATATGATGATGATTGATCAATAGAAATTCCAATTGGAAATAAGATTGTTGGCTGCACACGTTTTTTTCATTTGATAGTTAAATCACCAACTATCAAAGTTTTGACCATTTTAACGTTGTTAATATGGAGAGACCGGTTGGATTATTATTCGAAGAACCACTCCATATTGACATAAGCGTTGCAAGCCAAATATGCTGAAGATAATTAAAGACGGAGTAAATTGCAAGGGTTGTTTTGTTAATCCTAGGTAGAAATTGCCTAAGATGGATTCATAGAAGAGTGCCTTCGGTTTGTCCAGTCCCAGGACAACTTGTATGAACGAACGTCCGACAAAGTATGCTTAACAGATCATATATACATTGATCTCTTCAAACGTATTATATTTGGTGGCGGAGGAATTCGTTTCTCTTAGCTTTATACCTGTGATACCTTTAAGGAAATCGATAATGATTTGGCAGGTAGGACGATGTGGCATTCAAAGTAAATAAAGGTATATATGTAAAAAGGTAAGTTATGGCCTCTAGCCTCACAACTGGGAAATGACAAAAATCGGGCAGGCAGCATGGCTATGTAGGTAGCTCCCATTAGGGTGTATAATCACCTATCTAGAGAATATTCATTTCCTTCTTTAATCCATCGATGTTGTCCCTTATCGGGAAACAGTAGCTGATCCCAACCGTGGGTGATATACATTCGATACATTCAAGCGAAATGAGTGGTCGGTCATGTGTGGCAGAGTTACAAGATGTTCTTGTTGAACTCGGTGTATTCTCCTCTAGAGATACACTATCGGAAGGTGGTTCCGTACCTTGTCATAGTTGGAAATTCGTTATCCAATAAGTGCTTGCGATTTTGATTATATATTATGTATGTAGAACGTGAGATGAAAGCGTTTCTGCTAGATGATTATTATATTGTGATTGATAGACACTATTATAATATCAAAAGGATTTTGATACCAAATTGATTTGGATTCTCATAAGGGAAAAACCCGTTCCGTTATATGGCGTGGTCTTATGAGATATCGTTTTTTGCTCCAACTATTTTAAATTGTTTTACTCACACCAGTCCCATGACTGACTCAAAGTTTATTTTATTTTGTTTTCCCTAAACTCTTGGGTGCCCAATTTTGTACGGGCAGTCAAGTAGTCGGGATTTTACAGATATACTTGGAAAGCTAGAGCAGGAGGCTTCAGCAGCGTTTGTATAGCTATTGTTTATTTATGCTGTGTTGTAAGTGTTGTACTTTGAAAATGATATGTATATTTAAGTACAATCTTTTATTTCAAAGTTATTTTATATTTTATTCGTTCCGCTGTGAGATTCGTGTTTACTCTGATGTTGTCTGTTCTTCTTCTTCTTCTTCTATTCTAAGTTTCTATCTTATCTATTCTCACCCTCTGTTTTCTTTATATTAGTTTTCTGGTTTCCAGTGCAATTGGGGTTGGACTTGTGTTCTTTGGTCAGCTCAAGTTGGTATCAGAGCTGAAGGTTAAGTAATTTCCTTGGCTCTGTGGCGTGACTCAGTAGAGATGGGGTTTAAGTTGAGTGTATAAATATGAGCGCGTATTTGTTATTGATATAAAAATTGTTTTATATTGTGGTGATTTATTAGCTGAGTTGTTTATGGGCTCTAGTCGATCAGTTTGATCCACTGTATCGGTAGGAGTTTCTAAAGACTCGAATACGATTGGTCGACACAATATGTTTTGAAAAGAGGGTAAATGAAAATAATTTTACCCAAAGTATCTTTTGAAATAGTGAAAATATATATATATTGGAATTATAATATATTGGATATATTGGTTGTGATTATAATCAGATATGATTATAATTGAAACGGTTATGTAAATAACCAATCAAAATTCGTATAAGCGTTACGAAATGAATTAAATCTGAATTTAAATCAGAATTGAAATTTAAAACCCTAGAGATTTGGAGAGGTGTTGGTAATGGATTTGGATTAAATATATGAGAATTTTAAAATCCTGGGAGATTTTAAATTGTTTTACAAGCACTGTAAATGGTATTTTGAAATGTATTTCAAAATAGAAGTGTTTAGAAATGGTTTTGAAAGCGATATAGTATTGAAATCACTTCGATAGCTGGGAAATAACCCTGATGATGAATCGCAACATCATTAGTGTTCATTTTCGAGTTACTAAGTGACGGATTACTACCAAGGATTTGTTTTTGAATTGTTTTGTGAAAAGCAAGTTGTTTTGAATCCTAAAAAGGATAGTTTGATTTTTAAGAAAAACAAAGCGTTTAAAACTCTCAGGAGGTGACTGTTTGAATTAAAACCAAATTGAATTAGAATTTGTAAAAGAAAATAAAAATTGAAAGTGAATTGAAACCCGGTAAGTGGGAATTGAATTGAGATAGAAAATATCGAATTAGACTCGATTAGAGATAATCCGAAATGGAATTTGGCTGGTAAGCTAGGAGTTGAAATGAATATTGGAATCTGAGTTAAGAAATTGAAAATCGAGAATGGAACTTTGGTTTGAAATGAAATTCGACTTAGGTATAAGCAAATGGTTGTGTTGGAGATAAAAGTGGTTTGATTTTGATTGAGATGACCTTGGTATATGCTGGATTAGCAGCAGATGGAAAGGATATATTGATATGCCCGACAAAAAGGTACAAGTTTATATTCTAATCGGGCAGGAAGGTTGGCTGTTTGATTTTCTTTTGGATTGGAGAAGGCCCAGAGAGGAGAGTTATAGTTGTACCAATTGACCAGTACAAAGGAGGTGCTGGTGAAATATTTCGAAAATTTCGGGTGTTAGAAAATTTTCAGAATTTTTGAAAATTTTCGTTAATAAGAATTAATTAATATTTTAATTGGAATTAAATTGGTTTAGTTGAAACTGAAGTTAAGAAGTGAACAAATAGGTTCTAACCAGTTAATAGGGTTTGTTTCCTACCTTAGCAATTTCGAGGACGAAATTATTTTAAGGGGGAAGAATGTAACGACCCGTATTTTCAGCGATATAATAATTAATTAATTTAATTATTTAAATAGTAATTCAGAGAATTTAATGGTTGTTTAATTAAATAACTTTGAATATTTAATTAATATAATAAGTAAATAATATATTTAATTCCAAAATAATCAAAATAACAGAATTCACAATATTCTGTGAACTGGACAATTTAAAATGTATAATTCAGTTTAGATTGAATTATATTCACGAATATATTATATAAACGAAGTTTGAACGCATAATTCTATTATAATTAAATTTGAGCTTGAAATGGCGTGGCAGTTCGCTATTTGGCGATTTGAACTTCAACTAGATATACAGGGTCCGTTTTAAATCGGATTTATGTGAAACAAGAAACGTACGGAGCTAGTGAAGTATATTTTTCTAATGGAAGAGAAAAATCGGGATTTTGTCGTGTAGATTTTGAGTTATGTCCATATCAAATTTTCAGAAAAACAGCGCCATAACCATTTAAAAACCATAACGGTTTATTTAATTTTAAAATGTATTTTTTAAATATAAATTGGATATCGACTCAACCGGGATTTGAATATTGAGTTATAAATCCTATCGGAGTTGTATGGTATTTTAGTGTGAACATATACGATAACATTTATTTATAAATATTTAATTTAATTATTTTTAAATATATTTATATATTTAAAAGGGTTATTTAGAGCTTTAAAAATAGCCAGTTTTGCAAACGACCTCTGTTTTCGATGAAACTAATTTTGTTGGATCCGTAATATTAAATTATTATTAGATTCCAAGTTTCGTGATTTTTTGGGGTCATTGTGTGGCCATACGGATTTTTAATGTGAAAAATAGTTAGTATTTTAATGGTTAAAAATATGCTATGTGAGCAAACGGAGTCGGAATTCGACGAAACCAGTTTCGTTAGGTCCGTAATGTCAAACTGTAGCTACATGACCATTTTCATGATTTTTGAATATCATGTGTTATCACACGAATTTTTGAAGGCAAAAACGAATATAATATATAAAATATCCTAGCCAAAATATCTAAAAATATCTAAATCCTTATCCCTTATAAATACCACGCCTAACATCCCTTAAGACCTTAAACCATTGGTCAATCTTCTGTAGAAAAAGAGGCCGCCACTTCTATCTTCTTCCCATCAATTAAATCGAACGAAATACTTAATGAAATCGCGCAAAGTTAAGTCCTTTGAGATCGGGAGATCATGCTCTTCGCGCTGTTATGCTTCGGGTGGGGTACGATCATGTTTGGGAAGGATCGACTATTATAGTCGATTCTAGGGCTAAGCCCTCTCGGAGTTAGGGGACGTTTTAGGCCAAGAAGGTGATGGAGAAGTGTCTGTTGGGGGAAGGCACACCAGATGAGAGGGGTTCAAGGATTTTCGATTGATCGGTTGGAATGCGACTTTGCGACGCTACTTGTGGGAGCAGCAGGTCGAAACGGGGAGCAGGGGATCGAGTTGCAAATGGAGAGGGCGGTCGAGTAGAGGAGGGGATGCCGAGGTGTTTGGTGGGGTCAGTGGTGGCATACGATGACGGGAGTAATGGATAATGGTGGTCAAAGGGGCGGTCAATGGTTTGAAAGAGGAGATTTGCGGGTTACTGGGTATTTCAGAATTTGTCGAGGATGGATGGTAACGCGGGTCTGGGTTGAACAATGGCGGATGGGCCTTATTTTAAAAGTGATCCCAAAAGAGAATTAGAAATTTAGTTTTATTTCATTTTAAAATACTCGTATAGCTTTGAAAATTGATAACTTTATTATACGATATCGGTTTTTAGCGAAACAAGATCCGATGGGTTTGTATGGACGGCGGCTACACAATGGAACTAACTAGGAGTGGATTGGAGCTCGTTACAATTTATAGCAAAATAAATTGTCCGTCTGAATTAAGCGATGGTTATCGTTACTAATGATGATCGTCCAATGTGAGTAAAACTCACCAACTCTTAACAGTTATATTTTTACAACATATTTTTAGAACTGATAATTATCTGTTGATTGCTTGTTAACTGTTTGGGTGAATTGCTTATGTATTGGTTGAAATTATAGATGATGAAATATATATAAATCTTTGATCAAATATTGATCTTGTTTAGTGGAATATTTCATATTGAAATGAAATCGATGTTAATTATATTGTTTGACACCTGTGATGCAAGGAAATAGGTTGGAGGAATCCAACTGGATTCCTCAACATTTATTTTACTGTTTTTCATATATTGTAATATATGATGTGAAATATAATCTGTTGTCGATTATGTGTGTTTGAATGATATCAATCACTATTTTTGGTATTTTAAATACCGTAAGAAATACTGGGATTTAAAAAAGGGATTTTCAAAGTATATTTTGAAAATAAATTATTTATATAAAATCATTGGATTTTATATATAAAAGGAGAAGGATTTCATAAGTGGAAATAATTATAAATTCAAAGAGTAATATAAAGGAAATTATTTGTAAAAACAAATAAAAAGGAAAATATTTGTAAAACAAATATAAAAAGAAAATATTTGTAAAACAAATGTAAAAGGAATATTTATTTAGAAAATAAATAGAATTGAAAAGGAATATTTATTTAGAAAATAAGTAGAATTATAAAGGAAATATTTATTTTGAAAATAAATAGATTATAAAAGGAAATACTTGAAAAATGAATAAAGTTGTATAAAAAGAGAATTTTACACTAGGAAGGTTTAGACCCGTGCTTCGCACACGGGTATAACAGAATATGAATTTAAAGTAAGGAATTAAGAGAAAATTGTTTTAACAGATAAAGTAAGAAGATTAATTTATAAATAAGGTTTTATAAATTAAGTAAAATATTTATCATTGGATAAATAGAATATATAAGTCAAGACTTATATAGAGAAGTAAGAATCGATTTCAACATCGATATTCGAAACTGAATAGAGTAAATTGGATAGGGTTAATCGATCAGAGTTAACCAGTTAGAGTTAATCAATTAGAGTTAACCAGTAGAGTTAATCAGTTAGAGTTAACCAGTTAAAGTTAGAGTTAACCAGTTAGAGTTAATTAGCTAGAGTTAACCAGTTAGAGTTAATCAATTAGAGTTAATCGATTAGAGTTAAATCGAAGTAGAGTTATTCAAGTGGAGTTAATCGAGTTAGAGTTAACCAGTTAGAGTTAACCAGTTAGAGTTAATCAGTTAGAGTTAACGAGTTAGAGTTAACCAGTTAGAGTTAATCAGTTAGAGTTAACCAGTTAGAGTTATTCAGTTAGAGTTAATCAATTAGAGTTAATCGATTAGAGTTAAATCGAATTAGAGTTATTGAAATGGAGTTAATCGAGTTAAAATTAACCAGTTAGAGTTAATCAGTTAGAGTTAACCAGTTAGAGTTAACCAGTTAGAGTTAATCAGTTAGAGTTAACCAGTTAGAGTTAATCAGTTAGAGTTAATCAATTAGAGTTAATCGATTAGAGTTAAATTTAATTAGAGTTATTCAAATGGAGTTAATCGAGTTAGAGTTGGTCGAGTATTAGTAAATTGAATAGAGTTAGTCGAATATTAGTTATCGAATATAGTTTATTCGAACAGAATTAATTGAATATAGTTATTTGAAGAATGGAGTTATCGAATATAGTTTATTCGAAGTAGAGTTACCGAATATCACTTATTCGAAGTAGAGTTCTCGAATATAGTTCATTCGAGAAGAGCTATCGAATATAGTTTATTCAGAAGAGTTATCGAATATGGTTTATTCGAAAAGGAGTTTAATCGAATATAAGTTATTTGAAAGGAGTTAAATCGAATATAACTTATTCGAAAGGAGTTAATCGAATATAGTGTGATGACCCATACTTCCCCGGTCTCCGAAGAGAAGAGAAAGGACGGATTGCTTTGAGAACACGACAAATCAGAACACAAACAGAAGAACATTTCATTTCTTATTACAACAATTCCATCAGAATACATGAATGTAACAGAGTATGAATAAATATTATACATCAGAAAAATGTTAGATATTTAAATTACATTTAAATACATAGAGCGGAAAAATAACGCAAAACACAACTGAAAGAAATACGCGGATATAGAGCTTTCCGAATATTACTTCAGCTGTAAATCAGGATCCTGTGAATATAATATCTGCAAAACCCAACTACTAGCTGCCCGTGCGGAAAATAAGGGCACCCAGAGTTTAGGTTAAAAAAATAAACTCCAGGTCAGTCATGTGACTGGTCTGAGAACTAAAACAGTTATTAAATTGATTTTAAAGTTAGGTAAATCAAGGGACCACACCGTATAACACGGAACGGGTTTACGCCCAAGAATACCAGTACATAAAACATACAGCGCAATGCTAAATAAAGAACAATGAAGCTATTATAATACCCAGATCCCATCACACAATGCAACACAGGCCAAAGGATAGGGTTTTACCTTATAATAGCCAAATAATGCTTGATACGTGAAATTTCATCTTTTATTATTACTATAAGTGAAGAACAACTTCAAATATAAATGTATCAATCATAGGCGGCATGAATGTCCCATACCACGATGTCGCATATATAGTATACAATCAAAACCGCAAAATGTCATATTTGGAAGTTTAGATTTCCATACTGGTGGTTACTGATTCTAAAGATCGATCGCGTAGTACAATTCCCAACGGTTTACGTCGCAGGCATGCGAAAACACCGTAATGCACATCCGCACTATCCAAGAAACAAGTTGCCGCGGCTTACGTCGTAGGCATGCGAAAACAGCGCTAACTCTATCCATCAGGGAATCGGGGGGGGTGTGCCCTATCCCTCTGAGCACTAAGCTCAATCTCGGTCGACCGAATCCACGGCACCACTAAGGTGTCCATCCCGTAAAAAGCATACTGATCTTACCATCAGTTTACCACCATACTGGGGTGCGAGGCTCGCGAATTAATGCTACACACAAAGCGGCGCTATATTAAAGCTGTGCTTTGATCATCAACTACAAGACTCTGCTTTTCAAAAGAAGACTTGATCATTTTCCACTTAGGCCTGCCACACAGGCAATTTACGCCATGCGACTGATGTCTATCGATATACAACCTCAGATCCTGTAAGTCTCAGGAAAGGGAGAAGTAAGGGAATAAATTCCCCTTCACCAGGCAGATGAATATTTAATTGAGATCAATCAGCACAGAGTAAAATCTAATGTTAGACACACCATCCATTTACAAGTCCATTCTAGGTCTGAACGAAACCGGAGGCACCTTATGCCTTGCATATCCGTACAATCAACAAGTACGTCCGAACGACTACAACTTCAGCCCCTTCAAGGTAGCTACTCCAATCATGAGCATCAGTAGCACCCATCCACTCGATATGAAGATCGTCGGTATTGCGTCGTCTTCAACCTCTTCGACGTATCGCCGAATCAGTTATTCACACTAGAATAACCAACGTCATTTAAAACACGGTTCACGATAAACCCAAAATCCCATTTTCCATTGTTAATCGGGTTAAAGAACAAGTGTTATTTAAAACACCGTTCACGATAAACCCAAAGACCAATTCCCATTAATAACCGGGTTAAAGAACAAGTGTTATTTAAAACACCGTTCACGATAAACCATATTATTAATTCCCATTAAATTCCAATTAAATGTTAATTAATTGGTAAACTTTATTAAATCTAAATAAAAAGATTTAATATTTTCTCAACTGGGTTTAAGAACAGTGTTAATGAAGACACCGTTCACGACAAACCCAAAATCCAATTCGATATTAAATACAAGACTCTGAATAGAAGATATATTGGCTTATATTCAATATCAAATTCTGAAACCAACAAATAACGTATTGGAATAACGATATATATATATCTTCCAAATTCCTCCACAATATCCGTATAATCACGGATTCCAATATCGAAATATTCCGAAGATAATTTCGATTCAAATCCATTCCAATTCGTATACTGGAAATTCTGGTTATTTTTAAAACCATTTCAAATCCAATTTATTTATTTAAAAATATTGGATTATAAATTCTAGTTCATAACTAGTTCATTTCGATAAAAATAAATTTTTATCTTTTCAAATATGGAAATTTTCATCCCAGTTCTTTCCAAATCATTTATTATGATTTTACACTAATTATTGATATTTTTAATAATTTTATCAAGGCTCGTACAGTCGATTTCCATAAACGGTCATCGAACTGTACTTACAGCGACCTTTTCTGAAATTGATTTGGACATATTTCCAAATCCAGCCATTAGATTTCAAATTTCTTAGATACGTTGGAAAGCTCTTTTCGATACGAACCCAACAGTCTCGATTTCAGAGAATCCGACGGTCGGATCTCCCGTAATATCAATACGAAGTCAATGGTCGAAATTCGTGAACTGTCGCTGCGCAGCGCGTTCTATTCAGGCCATATAATATATAATATATATATATACATATTATATTTCATCGATTCTAATTCAAAACGTACTTTATAAATCGTTTTAATTTCGTTTCAAAAACGATTTCGACCTCATTTTAAAGTTCCCATCACATATATATAATTTCCATTTCAAATATAAATTATTTTCACTTCATATATATATTGTTTTCATTTTATAAATACCATCATCAGAGCACGATAGTTATCCCTGGAACAGTTATAAACACGTTTTTCCAGATACAACATAGTACACAGCGGAAAATGTGATAGTCTATAGCTAACTGGTGAAGCCTCCTACTTCCAACTCCTCCAAGTGAATCTGAAAAATCCCGACTACTTGACCGCCCATACAAATCTTGGGCACCCAAGAGTTTAGGGAAAACAAAACAAAATAAACTCTGGGTTAGTCATGGGACTGGTTTGAGTGAACTCCAACCATTGGTTTAACTTTTAAAAATCCTTTCGAAAGAAAAGATAATCGTAAGACCGATCCTCACATAAACACAGATGGTTTTTACCTTACGATAATACTAAATATTTTTTTGATATCAAACCCGGTGATATTATAATAGTGTCTAAATAATATAAATAGAATCTAGTGGAACGCTTGCATCTCGCACTCCATATATAATATAAAATCAAAACCCGTAAGGCGCTTATTGGAGGTTGGATTTCCAACATGACAAGGTATGGGACCACCTGCTGATAATGTATCTCTAGAGGCGAATACACTGGGTTCAACAAGAACGTCTTGCAACCTAGCCCTCACAAGGCCGACCACTCATTTCGCTTGAGTGTATCGAATGTATATCACCAACAGTTGGGATCAACAACCGTTTCCCGAAAGGGACAGCATCGATAGATTAAAGAAGTAAATGGAATTTCTCTAGATAGGTGATTATACATCCTAATGGGAGCGACCCACATAGCCATGCTGCCTGCCCGATTTTTGTCAAATTTTCGGGTTGTGGCATGAGGTTTGAATTATCTTCTAGAACATCTGGTCACCATTCAATCTGAATGCCACATCGTCAGATCCATCGAAAATCACTAATTGGTTCGCACAAAAATACTCCGGTTGTGAGGCTAGAGAAGTTTTCCTTTTTTGCCACCAACTTCGTACGTTTCGAAGATATCAACGTACATAATCCCTTTGGAAATACTCAGTCAGACACTCGTCCATACAAGTTGTCCTGGGTCTTGACAAACCAAAGGCACTGTTCTATGAATTCATCTTAGGCAATTTCTACCTAGGATTAACAGAACAGCCCTTGCACTTTACTCCGTCTTCAATTATCTTCAGCATAAGTTGATTCATAACGCTTATACCAATACCGAGTGGTTTTCAGATATTAAATCTGATCCCGGTCTCTCTCTTTTGACAACGGAGGTATAAAATAAATCAAAACTTTGATAGCCAATGATTTAACTATCAAAGCAACATCCATACAATCAACGGTCCTATTTCCAAATGGAAATTCTATCGATCAAGTATCAACAACACTGGGCCCCTTTTTAATTTAATTCCTTATTAAATTACTATTTACAATTCCTGTCTCTTAATTCCTCGTTGACAATTCATTTCATTTTCTATGTGTAGAAAATATCTCTCATTTTATTTGGGAAAACATTTCAAATTAACGCGATGTTATAAAACATTGTTATTATAACTCAACCCACTAATCATTTATTAGCTAACCATATTGCTTGACCAAGTTTCACCATCGAACCTTAACTATTCCTCCATCGATCATGAAGTCAATCAAGGTGGGGTATAATTACCTCACAGACCTTAATTGAACCACATTCTCAATGTTGAAATAGTCAAAGCTCACAATCTTAAACAAAACGCCGCTTACACGACTCTCGGATTCGATCTAAGAACACACTTTCTTTGCAAAAAAATATTGATTATAACGGTAGCGTTATAATCGCTGTTTCCAAACATTTGATTTATAAAACATTGCTTTTAACAACAGCGTTACAATTGCTGTGTAGTATTATAGAACATTTATTATAACAATAGCATTAAGATCGCTGTTTAGATTTACAAAACACTTATTGTCACGGCAGTGTTAAAGTTGTTGTTTAGATTTACAAACATTTACTATAGCAGCATTATATTTTCTGTTTTTCCTACAAGACATTAATAATAATGGCAGCGTTAAAATCGCTGTTTTTTCAAACCAACTCCTTTATAACCATTTCAATTTACAAAACGTTATCACAATTATTTTATATTCCAAATTTTGGAATAAAACTTATCGTTCTCATTTTAAAACGATTATCCAATTTCCTTTTCCATCCAAGTTTCAATTTGCATTTATAATTCAAATCTAAATTTCCTTTACCGATATTTCATTTGTAAAATATTTCCTTTAAACCATTATTCACTTAAATCGTGAATATAATTCTTTTATATACAATTTGATTTCATGCTTGTAAACATATATTAAATCTAAATTTTATTTATAACCTTTATTCAGAATTATTTATATCGAATCTCATTTTATTCCAACCACTTATAATCCCCTTTATAATTTCCTTTATAATTACCAAGTTCGAATCTCATTTCAAATCTTGGTTTAAAAACCGATTTCCACCCTTATGCAAATTCAATTTGAAATTATAATTTCAGTTTATCCCATGGTAACTAGTTCACTTAAGTTACAACTCATTTATAAACAACTTCATGTTTATTCATTTAAACAGATTTCTACTTTCAATTTTATTTGAAACTAAATTTCTATTTTTGAAATTAAATTTCCTTTTTAAATCCCGAACTCATTTTTCCCATATTCGAAAATATCTTATGGTATTTAAATGCTAAAATTCTAGGGCCAATGACAAAAAAATCAATCATAGAATACATATCACATCATATAACGCAAATATATGAAAACAATAATATAAATGTTGAGGAACCCAGTTGGGCCCCTCCAACCTGTTTCCCTGCATCCACAGATGTTAATAACATCAGTAATATTATTTCACATCAATATGAAATATCAATCTAATAATCGATCAATGATGTAATCCTATCAACCAATTTTATCAACCATTCATCCAAACAACCATCACACCGTATAAAATGACTAGAGATAAATTTAAAACTCGTTTATATAAAAATATAAACGAGTTAGAGTTAGTGAGTTTACTCACTTTTATTTGTAGTTGATGATTCTGCATTGTTTCATTTAAAATGAAACTGGGTTTGATTTTTCCTTGAAATTCCAGTGAACTCTGATTGAATCCAAATCAGCTTGATCGCGTTGTATTCGATGCCACGATAACAGTGAATCTTGTCTTGCGGATTTCTGTAACCGTATGGATTATATATCGATGTTATAAGATTTGAATATATTTAAACATCGTTGTCTTTTTATTTAAAATTAATTATACTCAATTATACCCTTAAATCATGTTTTAACTAGTAAACCCTCGTCTGAAAACTACTCACAAGGCTAAAGATGTATTTCATCATTCGAACAAAACCCGGTTATATATATAGTAAAATTGTTTAATTGAATTTAACCATATGTTTACCTTGATTAATTATTTCATAATCATGTATTTGGCCCATTCGTTCTTCTTTCCGGAATAACATAAAAGCACGCTTCTCCTTGGTCTGGTGGGTTTCGGCCATCACGGTTCCTTCAAACCATCCCATACTCTCTTCTCTACAACTACTGATTCTTCCCATCTTCCTCTGCTTGATAATCTCCTAACCTCAAGTCCATGCTGCTCCATCAAGGGATTGCCATTGGCCGATCAGTTAGCACCTCTTCAAACCCAGTCCTGCGTTCTCTTTCCCCTCCATTCCAACTCCTTTTCGCCAACCACAGGCCCGGCAAAAACCCCATGCCTCGCAACTCCACCCTGGAATCGCTGGTGAACCCCAAAATCCTAGCACCTTAAACACAACTCAACAAAATTCACTTCTGGATTTTTAGAATTCCCTTTTTTCTTTTTTCGGGTTGATTTACTGTTCTCGTTTTGATTTTTTTGGTTCAGAACTGGAAAGAAAGTACACAGATTTAAGGGGGAAGGATAGCTTGGCACTGACGGTTCCAATGGCTTGGCACACATGGTGCTGGATGGTTTGAGGAACAAGCAATTGGGAAACGTGGAGGGTACGCTCTTCTGGAATGTATTGGGAAGCACAGACATAATTGCTTGTGGTGCACGGCATATAATAGGGTAGGGGTGTCATTTTGTTTTTAGCTTTTCATGTGATTTTAATTCTTTTTCGACGGCATAAGTGGCGAAAGACTTTGAACTAACCTACGTGTGTTTGAGTTGAGAGGTTGCAATCTTTGAGTATGCAGTAAACTGAAATATGAGACCATTACTATTATGTACTGACAATGCATATCAGCTGCACTTCTGCATCACTCTATCTGAAGAATGGTCAATTAATCATTCTTATCTAGCAGATTTTCTTGGTGTAAGTACACTCACAAAAACCCTATATACACACACACACACACACAAACATGTCCTATATTTGCATCTTGCACGGCTGCAATCATTTGCTCAGCTTTACTTGTGTACATAACACGTACTGGTAATTTCAAAGCTTATTTGTATGTTTGACTTCCATCGTATACAAGTAATATAATTGATTACATTATATAGATATGCTCAGGTAGGACTTTCATCTGATATTACGTGCATTACACGTTCAATGTCCAATTCACATGAATACTATCCGCACAAACTGCAATGCACAAATCAAGCTATTTTACAACAGTTATGCATGAAGTTTGATGTAAATCACCAACTCCACCCTTTCCGTGTGCGAAACACAGGCCTCAATCTAGTTCATGAAGAAATCCAATCTGGTCATATGAGATTACATCATGTGATTGAATGTTGTTCTGTTTGTTAACACAAATATGTGTTTCTTTGTCGAAATGAAACCAGTGAATTAATGAAATGCTAGTTTTTTTGAAACTTTCTGTCAATTGGGAGAGCAAAGTTAAAAGACAAAAATAGATGGATGGACAATTCTAAAGTTTTGTTGCTGAACGACATATTCATAAAGATGACATCACTAATTATTTTATAATAAGAAATGTGCAATAGATGTTAAACGATCAAATGTTTTATTTACGCACTCTGTATTGTTAGTTATGTGTGTACATAAGGTTTTTGTTTATGTCCAAACTACTACAAACAGAAACAAGAGTACGGTCGTGTTCAGTGAGGTACCACGATCCCAAAAATGTAATAATATCGGTAGTTTAACTTATATTTTGAAACCCCAAAATATTGATATAGGGTGCAAAATAATCAAAATAAAAGTTGCGTATTTAATTTATTAAAAATTACAGTAAAATTCTAAAAATAAAATTATAACTACGCCTCAAAAGAACCTTGTCCAAATTCAAGACCGATATTTAAATATATTCAAATAACCTTTATGGCCATAAACGAATATGCCGCTGTTTTTATGAATATTTAATTTGGACATAACTTTCAATTTAAAAGACGAAATACTAAATTTTCAGTTCCATTTGAAAGATACAGTTTAATAGATTCGAACGTTTCTTGTTTCAAAGAAATCCGACTTATTTTGGATCCTGTATATTCAGTTGAAGTTTAAATTGTAAATTACGAACTACCGCGACTATTTCGAGCCCGTTTTAAATTATATGTTTAAATATCGTTCTATGATATAAATTCCTATATATAATTCAAATAAAATATTTAAAACAAATTTAAATATTCAGAATTCAACGGCTGAAAATCTGGGTCGTTACACAATGGGATATGTTTCGTAGGCCCATTCGACTGTTTCAGTCAGTTTTTCTTCAAATTAAAATATAAAACATTCAACATTTGATTTGAACGTACATTTTAATTTGCCGGGGCCACATACTGATTCTAAAAATTCCAGAAAAAATATCTCTAGCTTCGTATCGACGATACGGTCCTAATAAAACTAATTTCGTCAAATTTGAAGACAGTTTGAAAAATGTCCATTTTCTGGTCGATCTAAATTGACTGAAACTGTCAAAACACGTTTAACTTCGCCACACTCACATAATGATCTCAAAAATTCCAGAAAAATAAAACTGGCTATGTTTTGATGATACGGTCCCAACAAAATTGATTTCGTCAAATTTGGTGACCGTTGGAAAAATGACTATTTTTAAGGCCTTTATATATATTAAAATATATATAAATTCTACAGCGACTTTTCTGAATTTTAAACTGGACGTAACTCCCAATTTTTGAAACAAAATCTCAGTTTCTTACATCCGTTAGAAAGATATAGTTAAACAAATTCGAATATTTCTTGTTTCGCTGAAATCCGGTTTATTTTGAATCCTGTAACTCATTTGAAATTCGAAATCGAATTTTCAAACTGCCACGCCATTAGAGCTCGAATTATAGTTAAAATAAATTTATTCACCGAAAATAAATTTTCCATCGTTATTATTTAAAATAAATCATTCTAAATGTTCATAATCCGTTAAAATTGCCAAAATAAAAATTTGAAATTGGTTCAGATTTTCCGGGTTGTTACAATCTCCCCCACTTAAAATCTTTTCGTCCTTGAAAACGAACGAAGCTGAAAGTTGTTTAACTAACCAACTCAACTTTCATTCTTCAACTTTTCAGTTTCTAAGAGTTTTCAAATTCTTCAAAAAAATTGCTAACACCCTAAATTTTCAAAAAAAATCGCCATAACCTCCTTTGTATCGGGAACATCGGGAAAATCCCCAAACCGCTACACAGGTCCTCTCATCTCAAAAAGAAAAAGAAAAAGCCAAGCGGCTAGCCAGTCGACTCATAAAATCATCCAAACCCAAACAAAACAGTAAACATGTACCTATTTGTCGGGCATACTATTTTATTCCTCTGCTCTAGCCTCCTTGCAATGACCTGTTCAATAGATATACATGTAATCGTATGCAATTCTTTTTTAATTAATTCAAATCGATTCAATACTAAAGTTAAGATCGACTTAATTCAATATTTTCCCTACATTAGTTATGTTATACAATACCGATACATTTTTAAAACGAAAAGCATCCTTACGTTCATACAAGCATCATACATATACATACATATATCCAAAATACTAGTTCATCACATTAAAACCCAACTTTCTAGGAAGTCGTGCCTCCTTCTTGCATAATTTCCAAAGTATATACCTCCTTTCCTTTGGATTTCTTATCACCCTTCTTTAACGGGCAATCTCGGGCTAGATGCCCTACTTCTTTGCATCGAAAGCATTTCTTTTCCTTTCCTAGATTTTTGGGGTTTTTCTTTGCGTTTGGACACTTATGTATAAAATGTCCCGTTTCCTTGCATTTGAAACAAACTATGTCCGGCCTTATCTGTTTCTCTTTCTTCTTCTTCTCAGGACACACAATTGTATAATGTCCTTCTTTTCTACATTTACGACAATAAACAACCTTGTGTGTTCCTAAGTTCAACTCTCGTTCTTTTTCTGCTTTCTGGTGAGCTCTCCTCGCTTGTTTCGGAGTCATCCAGAATTCATTATGAGATAAGCCATAATCGTCCATATCCTATATAATATTTTTAGGATTTTATCAAGAGAGTTTGCATTATTTTCCACTTAACAAATATCTTGATTTATACTTTATTTATCATTCCAGTATTTATTAGTTGAATCTATAATCAAACAACACAATCTGCAATTAATTAGTTGATTAACATTTCAAATATATATAAAAAAAATTATATACTCAAACATCATATTTCGGTGTCAAGTCACAAACAATAAATTCTAGCTAAGTTTTGGTTCTCACACCAGTCGATGGGAAATTATATAAATATTCACTTTCGAAACTCGAACATAGACTCTAATGATGAGGCCTCAACATTAGAATCATCCCTAGGCGACTAAAGCGTGATTCTATATCCGCACAGTATATTTGAGGCTTCGAATACACGTTAATTACGCGTATATTCAAAATCTTCATATACTCAACAGCCAAATTCAATATAAAATAAATATTCAAATACGAATAATAAGTTATAAATTTTCAAAACAAAATTTGTTTTCATCTTTATTTTAAAATAACATTCTTCACACTCGTTCTAGGATGCTACTGAACCTATCTCTAACGAGTCATTCTCATTGGATATTACTAATCCAATCTCTGATGAATTCTTTCATTTGGTTCTAATGTGTCTTGTTCTCGAACTCTATAAACCAAAGCTCCGATACCAGATGTGACGACCCGTAGTTCCCCGGTCTCTGAAGAGAAGAGAAAGGACGGGTTGCTTTGAGAACACGATAAATCAGAACACACACAGAAGAACATTCCATTGCTTACTACAATAATTCCATCAGAATACACGAATGTAACAGAGTATGAATAAATATTATACATCAGAAAAATATCAGAGATTTAAATTACATTTAAATACATAGCAGCGGAAAAATAACACAAAACACAACTGAAAAAAATACGCGGATACAGAGCTTTCCTAATATCACTTCAGCTGTAGACCAGGATCTTGTGAATATAATATATGCAAAACCCAACTACTAGTTGCCCGTGCGGAAAATAAGGGCACCCAGAGTTTAGGTTAAAACAATAAACTCCAGGTCAGTCATGTAGCTGGTGTGAGAACTAAAACAGTTATTAAATTGATTTTAAAGTTAGGTAAATCAAGGGACCACGCCGTATAACACGGAACAGGTTTACCCCCAAGAATATCAGTACATAAAACAAACAACGCAATGCTAAATAAAGAACAATGAAGCTATTATAAGACCCAAGTCCCATCACACAATGCAACGCAAGCTGGAGGATAGGGTTTTACCTTATAATAGCTAAATAATGCTTGATACGTGAAATTTCATCTTTTATTATTACTATAAGTGAAGAAAACAACTTCAAATATAAATGTATCAATCATAGGCGGCATCAATGTCCCATACCACTATGTCGCCATAAATAGTATACAATCAAAACTGCAAAATTTCGTATTTGGAAGTTTGGATTTCCATACTGGTGGTTACTGATTCGAAAGATGGATCGCGTAGTACAATTCCCAACGGTTTACGTCGTAGGCATGCGAAAATGGCGTAATGCACATCCGCACTATCCAGGAAACAAGTAACCACGGCTTACGTCGCAAGCATGCGAAAACACCGCTAACTCTATCCATCAGGGAATCGGGGGGGTGTGCCCTATCCCTCTGAGCACTAAGCTCAATTTCGGTCGACCGAATCCACGGCACCACTAAGGTGTCCATCCCCTAAAAAGCATGCTGATCTTACCATCAGTTTTCCACCATACCATGGTGCGAGGCTCGCGAGTTAACGCTATACAGAAAGCGACGCTATATTAAAGCTGTGCTTTGATCATCAACCACAAGACTCTGCTTTTCAACAGAAGCCTTGATCATTTGCCACTTAGGCCTGCCACACAGGCAATTTACGCCATGCGACTGATGTCTATCGATATACAACCTCTGATCCCGTACGTCTCAGAGAAGGGTGAAGTAAGGGAATAAATTCCCCTTCACTAGGCAGATGTATATTTAATTGAGATCAATCAGCACAGAGTAAAATCCAATGTCAGACACACTATCCATTTACAAGGCCGTTATAGGTCTGAACAAAACCGAAGGCACCTTATGCCTTGCATATCCGTACAATCAACAAGTACGTCCAGACAGCTACCACTTCAGCCCCTTCAAGGTAGTTACTCCAATCATGAGCATCAGTAGCACCCATCCATTCGATGTGAAGATCATCGGTCTTGCGCCGTCTTCAATCTCTTTGACGTATCGCCGAATTAGTTATTCAGAATGGGTTAAACCCGGCCTTTCCGAATAACTCGCGTATCTTATAATCAAGTGCTATAACAACACATCATACGCCTCATTCCAATCCAGAATATTATTTTACTCAAATATTCTTTTCCTTTGGGAAAGGTTCTCGTTAATTTTATCAAAGATAAATTATTTAAATTTATGCTTTAATCTTCCTTTGGATAACAAACCATATTAAGGTTTTCCAAACTAGACGGGATTAGCGAACCACACCGAAGTAATCATTTATTTTATTTCCTAATCCCAACCTATTCGTCCCATGGAGAAAAACTGGTAATACTCCATATCTAACACCACGGTGTTATTGGTAAATATTAATTACCATTTCACGTTCAAATCTAATTAAAGATTTAGCTATCGCCTGGAGTAAAACTGGTGGTACTCCATTTTCGATTATTTTCTTGAATTGATAATTTTAATTATCACATTCACTTTTCAATCTAATCAAAGATTCATTAAAACTCCATTCAGTTTTAATCTTCCAAAAAATCAATATTAAGGATTTTTCAAAGCTAAGAAATTAATCTTATCTTTAACTGGGTTAAAGAACCAATGTCATTTAAAACACGGTTCACGATAAACCCAAAATCCGATTTTCTATTGTTAATCGGGTTAAAAAACAAGTGTTATTTAAAACACCGTTCACGATAAACCCAAAGACCAATTTCCATTAATAACCGGGTTAAAGAACAAGTGTTATTTAAAACAACGTTCACGATAAACCCTATTATTAATTCCCATTAAATTCCAATTAAATGTTAATTAATTGGTAAACTTTGTTAAATCTAAATAAAAAGATTTAATCTTTTCTCAACTGGGTTTAAGAACATTGTTAACGAAGACACCGTTCACGACAAACCCAAAATCCAATTCGATATTAAATACAAGACTCCGAATAGAAGATATATTGGCTTATATTCAATATCAAATTCTGAAACCAATAAATAACGTATTGGAATAACGATATATATATCTTCCAAATTCCTCCACAATATCCGTATAATCACGGAATCGAATATCAAAATATTCCGAAGATAATTTCAATTCAAATCCATTCTAATTCGTATATTGGAAATTCTGGTTATTTTTAAGACCATTTCAAATCCAATTTATTTATTTAAAAATATTGGATTATAAATTCTAGTTTATAACTAGTTCATTTCGATAAAAATATATTTTTATCTTTTCAAATACGGAAATTTTCATCCCAGTTCTTTCCAAATCATTTATTATGATTTTAAACAAATTATTGATATTTTTAATAATTTTATCAAGGCCCGTACAGTCGATTTCCATAAATGGTCATCGAATTGCACTTACAGTGACCTTTTATGAAATTGATTTAGACATTTTTTCAAATCCAACTGTTAGATTTCAAATTTCTTAGATTCGTTGGAAAGCTCTTTTCGATACGAACCCAACGCTCTCTGTTTCAGGAGAATCCAACGGTCGGATCTTCCGTAATTACAATACGAAGTCAATGGTTGAAATTCGTGAACGGTCGCTGCGCGACGCGTTCTATTCAGACCATAATATATATATATATATATATATTTCGTCGATTCCAATTCAAAATGTACTTTATAAATCGTTTTAATTTCGTTTCAAAAACGATTTCAACCTCATTTTAAAGTTTCCATCACATATATATAATTTCCATTTCAAATATAAATTATTTTCACTCCATATATATATCGTTTTCATTTCATATATATATCGTTTGCATTTCATATATGTATCATTTTCACACTCCATATATATATCGTTTTCACATTTCATATATATTGTTTTCACACTTCATATATATATCGTTTTCACATTTCTTATATATCGTTTTCACACTTCATGTATATACCGTTTTCACATTTCTTATGTATTTTTTTTCAACAAATGTTTATTTCAACACACGGTTATTTTTAACACTTCGTATATATAATAAAAATGTGATTTTTATTGTTCAAATAATTTATTTCAAACATGAATATTTTATATATACTTAATATATACGATAAAAATGATATTTTTATCGTTCAGACAATTTATAAAACATATGAATATTTTATTTATCCATTTCACATTAAAATCACAAACAAACTACACAACACATCATAATCAAACAAGTCGTCCATGGTCTGTGGACGACGATGTCGGGTGTTGCTAAGCACCGTCTGCATCCTAGTATATATTTTTAACTAGAAATTAAATTTAAAGTGAGAAGTTCTCACTTTGCTTTCGGCTTCGCCAAAAATTGTAGCGAGCTCCAAAAATTTCCCGGTCTCTTCTAGAATGTAGAAGACGTCGTCATGACCCCGGTGTCTCCTATTTCATCGAATTTCGTTATCGTACGTTAAAGATAGGATTTTTATTCTAAAATCACCATTCGCAACATTTAAAAGTGTTAAAACCTTTAAAATAAAACAAGGCTGTTACCTTCAACGTTAGGTTCCAAACTAGGTTTGGATTTTCCTGCAAATCTGTTGCGCCTGGATGCAATCAGCCTATGTCACGTTGAAGACCTCGGGGAGGCGCGCAAAACTAGGGTGGCACGGTCATGATTGGTGGTCGGACAGTGGAGATCCGGCGGCTTGAAATCGCTGTCTTCCTGGCATCGGTTCACGAGATTCTAGCGATGAAAAAATCCAAATCTTGTATGGATATGTAGCTCTTGTGATGCTCATCAGAATCCTCCACAGTGGCGTTGGATTTTATTGAGTAAATTCTGAGGAAATGAGGAGAGATGGAGAAAAAGCACAGTCGCAGTTCGCTGGAGCGTGGATCGGGATTTGGGAAGAAAGAGAAAGGAACGTGATTGGCCAGTTTATTTTTATATTTATTTTTAATGCTTTAAATCCGAAAATACCCCCCACTCCATGCGAACCCCAATTCAAACCCAACGACTATCGCCCCTAGCTAAATACCCTCATTCCGAACACAATGTGTAACGACCCGAATTTCTGTACCCTTTGGATCGACCAATAACACCACACGTCCAACCCAAATGACACAGAAATACGAATCCTTATTAGAAAGAAGTTAGAGGATGAGAAATAGAAAGAAAGAAAAGTTAGAATAGAAGAAAATGAAGAACACAAATCTCACAGCGGAACGAAGAAAATATATTAGATAACATAAACTTTGAAATACAAGTCAGTACCTTTTATAAATACCATCATCAAAGCACGATAGTTATCCCTGGAATAGTTATAAACACCTGCTTCCAGATACAACATAGTACACAGCGGAAAATGTGATAGTCTATAGCTAACCGGTGAAGCCTCCTACTTCCATCTCCTCCAAGTGAATCTGAAAAATCCCGACTACTTGACTGCCCATACAAATTTTGGGCACCCAAGAGTTTAGGGAAAACAAAACAAAATAAACTTTGGGTCAGTCATGGGACTCGTGTGAGTAAACTCCAACCATTGTTTTAACTTTTAAAAATCCTTTCGAAAGAAAAGATAATCGTAAGACCAATCTACACATAAACAAGGATGGTTTTTACCTTACGATAACCCAAAATATTTTTTTGATATCAGACCCGGTGATATTACAATAGTGTCTAAATCAAATAAATAGAATCTAGTGGAACGCTTGCATCTCACGCTCCATATATAACATAAAATCAAAAACCGTAGGGCACTTATTAGAGGTTGGATTTCCAACATGACAAGGTATGGGACCACCTACCGATAATGTATCTCTAGAGGCGAATACAATGGGTTCAACAAGAACGTCTTGCAACCCGACCCTCACATGGCCGACCACTCATTTCGCTTGAGTGTATCGAATGTATATCACCAACGGTTGGGATCAGCAACCGTTTTCCGAAAGGGACAACATCGATAGATTAAAGAAGTAAATGGAATTTCTCTAGATAGGTGATTATACATCCTAATGGGAGCGACCCACATAGCCATGCTACCTGCCCGATTTTTGTCAAATTTTCGGGTTGTGAGGCATGAGGTTTGAATTATCTTCTAGAACATCGGGTCACCATTCACTCTGAATGCCACATCGTCAGATCCATCGGAAATCACTAATTTGTTCCCACAAAAATACTCAGGTTGTGAGGCTAAAGATGTTTCCGTTCTTTGCCACCAACTTCGTACGTTCGAAGAAATCAACGTATGTAATCCCTTTGGAAATACTCTGTCAGACACTCATCCATACAAGTTGTCCTGGGTCTGGACAAACCGAAGGCACTGTTCTATTAATTCATCTTAGGCAATTTCTACCCAGGATTAACAGAACAACCCTTGCACTTTATTCCGTCTTCAATTATCTTCTGCATAAGTTGATTCATAACGCTTATACCAATACAGAGTGGTTTTCAGATATTAAATCTGATCATGGTCTCTCTATATTGACAACGGAGGTATAAAATAAATCAAAACTTTGATAGCCAGTGATTTAACTATCATAGCAACATCCATACAATCAACGATCCTATTTCCAAATGGTAATTCTATCGATCAAGTATCAACAACATTGGGCAACTTTTTAATTTAATTCCTTATTAAATCTCTATTTACAATTCCTATCTCTTAATTCCTCGTTGACAATCCATTTCATTTTCTATGTATAGAAAATATCTCTCATTTTATTTGGGAAAACATTTCAAATTAACGTGATGTTATAAAACATCGTTATTATAATTCAACCCACTAATCATTTATTAGCTAACCATATTGCTTGGCCAAGTTTCACCATCGAACCTTAACCATTCCTCCATCGATCATGAAGTCAATCAAGTTGGGGTATAATTACCTCTCAGATCTTTATTGAACCACATTCTCAACTTTGAAATAGTCAAAGCTCATAATCTTAAACAAAACGTCGCTTACACGACTCTCGGATTCGATCTAAGAACACACTTTCTTTGTAGAAAAATATTGATTATAATGGTAGCGTTATAATCGATGTTTCCAAACATTTGATTTATAAAACATTGCTTTTAACAACAACGTTACAATCGCCGTGTAGTATTATAGAACATTTATTATAACAATAGCATTAAGATCACTATTTAGATTTACAAAACACTTATTGTTATGGCAGTGTTAAAATCGCTGTTTTTTCAAACCAATTCCTGTATAACCATGTCAATTTACAAAACGTTATCACAATTATTTTATATTCCAAATTTTGGAATAAAACTTACCGTTCTCATTTTAAAACGTTTATTCAATTTCCTTTTCCATCCAAGTTTCAATTTGGATTTATAATTCAAATCTAAATTTCCTTTATCGATATTTCATTTGTAAAATATTTCGTTTAAACCATTATTCACTTAAATCGTGAATATAATTCTTTTTTATACAATTTGATTTCATGCTTGTAAACATATCTTAAATCTAAATTCTATTTATAACCTTTATTCAGAATTATTCATATCAAATCTCATTTTATTCCAACCACTTATAAACCCCTTTATAATTTCCTTTATAATTACCAAGTTCGAATCTCATTTCAAATCTTGGTTTAAAAACCGATTTCCACCCTTATGCAAATTCAATTTGAAATTATAATTTCAGTTTATCCCATGGTAAATAGTTCACTTAAGTTACAACTCATTTATAAACAACTTCATGTTTATTCATTTAAACATATTTCTACTTTCAAATTTATTTGAAACTAAATTTCTATTTTTGAAATTAAATTTTCTTTTTAAATCCCGAACCCCTTTTTCCCATATTCGAAAATATCTTATGGTATTTAAATGCTAAAATTCTAGGGCCAGTGACAACAAAATTAATCATAGAATACATATCACATCATATAATGCAAATATATGAAAACAAAAATATAAATGTTGAGGAACCCAGTTGGGCCCCTCCAACCTGTTTCCCTGCATCCACAGATGTTAATAACATCAATAATATTATTTCACATCAATATGAAATATCAAACTAATAATCGATCAATGATGTAATCCTATAAACCAATTTTATCAACCATTCATCCAAACAACCATCACACCGTATAAAATGATTAGAGATAAATTTAAAACTCGTTTATATAAAAATATAAACGAGTTAGAGTTAGTGAGTTTACTCACTTTTATTTGCAGTTGACGATTCTGCATTGTTTCATTTAAAATTAAAGTGGGTTTGATTTTTCCTTGAAATTCCAGTGAACTCTGATTGAATCTAAATCAGCTTGATCGCGTTGTATTCGATGCCACGACAACAGTGAATCTTGTCTTGCGGATTTCTGTAACATTTGAATTATATATCGATGTTATAAGATTTGAATATATTTAAACATCATTATCCTTTTATTTAAAATTAATTATACTCAATTATACCCTTAAATCATGTTTTAACCAGTAAACCGTCGTTTGAAAACTACTCACAAGGCTGAAGTTGTATTTCATCATTCGAACAAAACCCAGATATATATATAGTAAAATTGTTTAATTGAATTTAACCATATGTTTACCTTGATTAATTATTTCATAATCACGTATTTGGCCCATTCGTTCTTCTTTCCGGAATAACATAAAAACACGCTGCTCCTTGGTCTGGTGGGTTTCGGCCATCACGGATCCTTCAAACCATCCCATACTCTTTTCTCTACAACTACTGATTCGTCCCATCTTCCTCAGCTTGATAATCTCCTAACCTCAAGTCCATGCTGTTCCATCAAGAGATTTCCATTGGCCGATCAGTTAGCACCTCTTCAAACCCAGTCCTACGTCCTCTTTCCCATCCATCCGACCTCCTCTTCGCCAACGACAGGCCCGACAAAATCCCCATGCCTTGCAACTCCACCCTGGAATCGCAGGTGAACCCCAAAATCCCTGCACCTTAAACACAACTCAACGAAATTCACTTTAGGATTTTTATAATTCCATTTTTTTCTTTTTTCTTTTTTCGAGTTGATTTACTGTTCGCGTTTTGATTTTTTTGGTTCAGAACTGGAAAGAAAGTGCACGGTATTTAAGGGGGAAGGATAGCTTAGCACTGACGGTTCCAATGGCTTGGCACACACGGTGTTGGATGGTTTGAGGAACAAGCAATTGAGAAACGTGGAGGGTACGCTCTTCTGGAATGTATTGGGAAGCACAGACATAATTGCTTGGGGTGCACGACATATAATAGGGTAGGGGTGTCATTTTGTTTTTAGCTTCGCATGTGATTTTAATTCTTTTTCGAGGGCATAAGTGGCAAAAGACTTTGAACTAACCTACGTGTGTTTGAGTTGAGAGGTTGCAATCTTTGAGTATGCAGTAAACTGAAATATAAGACCATTACTATCATGTATTGACAATGCATATCAACTGCACTTCTGCATCACTCTATCTGAAGAATGGTCAATTAATCATTCATATCTAGCAGATTTTCTTGGTGTAAGTACACCCACAAAAACCCTATATGTACACATGCACAAACATGTCTTATATTTGCATCTTGCACGGCTGCAATCATTTTCTCAGCTTTACTTGTGTACATAACACGTACTGGTAATTTCCAAGCTTATCTATATGTTTGACTTCCATCGTATACAAGTAATATAATTGATTACATTATAGAGATATGTTCAGGTAGGACTTTCATCTGATACTACGTGCATTACATGTTCAATGTCCAATTCACATGAATATTGTTTGCACAAACTACAATGCACAAATCAAGCTATTTTACAACAGTTATGCATGAAGTTCGATGTAAGTCACCAACTCCACACTTTACGTGTGCAAAGCACGGGCCTCAATCTAGTTCATGAAGAAATCTGTAATGACCCGTAAATTCCGAACGAAATAAAAATTTTAAATTGAACAAAACATCGATGAATAAACTTATCGATAAAGGATAATTCAATTACAAAAACAGAAACATAAGTAAAGATTCTTTTACTAAGATCAAAAGCGTAGTTAAACTAAAGTAAGGCAACTATAGTTAAGCTAAGTCACTACATGGCAACTTTAAAGAGCCAACAGCCCATTTTCCTTGCACAGCACAGTAACACAAACACAGCTGAAAACCCGCACATTTTCACGCATTTATAACAGCCTAGCCTTAGCATTTTAAAAGCCCAAGAACCATGCAAACCTTATTGGTTAAGTTTAAAGTACACGTGAGAAAATGATAGCTGATGGAATTAATGAAACACTTGAGCATTCGGCTATGACTCATCCAAATTTGCACAGCTATACATTTAATGCCAATGTACTTAGGAAATAGGCATAAGAGAATTTAGTTAAACATTTAATTTGCTGTAATAATGTGGACCGAAGATGAAGTGGAATGATCTAAGAAGGAAGTAGTTTACATTATATTCTCCCATCATCTAAAAGAAAGGGACAGCTTCATTAAAAGCTTTTGTCAAGCTAGAAAACTAATTGAATGGCCAAGATGATTCCACCATTTCTGGCGCATGCGAGACAAGCTATAAACTGAGTTTTCATCCACATTTCTCTGATCAATAACCTGCGCAAAATATTGTGATCAGAAGCATTAAAGATTATGTGAATTAAAGAATGAAACAATGCAATATTATATACATTACTATTGCCTATAAATACGCAGCCGTGCTCACTAAAATTCGGACCAGAAACTCTCGAGATTTAAGCAAGAAGAACCCTATATTTCACGCACCATTATCAGCTGCATAACTGTGAGTAAACATTCACTTTACACCCCTTTGATCATAATGTGAATTGCTTTAAATACTAGAAGTTTAGTATGATGTTTGCTGCTAGTTTACCATGTGAAAATGCTTACTGTTCTTCACTGTTTTGCCTGCTACGAACCTTTGCATAACTGCATGAACAACCTGTGAGTAAATCTCACTCTATATGATCCTATTGCATGCACATAGAAGTTGAACTTAAGGATGCTTATATGTTGGATGTTTCCTGTTTATTTGCTTGCTTTGAAAACACTTGAAACTCTTAAACTATTGATGCTATTGTACTGCCGTGAACACCATGATAATCATGCTCATAAATTATCCCTTGTTCATGCTTGAAATAATCACATAAGTCATGTTTATTTGCTAGCTCCTATACTGATTAAACCTGAAGGTGAAAATCTGCTTAAGTTCGTCTATTTTCACATACAATGCTTGCTGCCAACCTGATGTATTGTTGATGCATTATATATAGATGAATATATATTAGTTTAAGGCCTTGTATGTTTAAATACATCCATGGAGTTGTTGTTTAAACCAACAATACAGTACAATACTTTAAAAACATGAAAAACCAAACACTGTCAAAAACAAAACCGCAATCGTGGAGAATCAAAACTGAACGGAATCGAAATACAGGCTTCCATGATGATGCGCCCCACCATATGATGAGGTTACAAACTAGTTTTCATGAATTTTAACTGTGTGGTTAAAGAGAAATACCATTTTTAGTCGGAAATGGGTTTCGATCGTTTACCGTAAATCTAGGGGATTATAAACCGAACGAACTTGTGTATAGGAGCGCAATGATCTCTAGATCACACGAAAAATATAAAATCATGTTCGTAGCGTGGAGTTTTTGTGTTTGGATTGATTTTTGAAGAGTTGGTTCGTTTTGGACGTGGACAGTTCGAGTGCGAACTGCACAGGAGATCGGAGCCGCCGCACCAGGTGGGATAGAAGCGTCTGGACGTGGCCTTGACATGGGTAGAAGCGCTGGCATTCCAGCGGGAGAAGATGGCCGTACGATGGTAATTCTCCGATGAAGCCACGGTGGGTAAAATGAAAGGTGACAGCCCCTTTTGTTGATCAGCTGAAACAGATGATCCGCACGTGCGGATCACCAATTCTGAACTGATCCGCGAAGGTAAACCTTTTCCGAGAATAAAATTAAATTTAAATAATTTATTTAATTATTTATTTATTTTAAATAATTAAATAAACGATAAGCTGATCGGTGTGAATCGACTGTTAGATATTCGAGATAGAGATGATTAAACAGAAGTGATGAATCGAGTTTAGTTGATTAAACGTAGTTAATCAAGTTAAGTTGAACGGATGTAGTTAATCAGTTAAGTTGATTAGAAGTAGTTAATCAGATTAAGTTGAACATACGTAGTTAATTAATGATGATCGAATATTAGATAATCGAATCATAAATGAACAGACATAGTTAATCAAATAGAGTTGATTAGATATAATTTATTATAATTTAATTGAATATCAGTTATTCAATTAAAGATGATCGAATGTCAGACATTCGAGTTAAAGATGATTAAAGATAGTTAATCAAGTAAAGTTGATGAAGACAAGTTAATTAAGTGAAGATTAATTAAGTGAAGTTGATTAGTAAAGTTTAGCCCGTGCTCCGCACACGAATATAAAATGAAGTAAATTAAAAGAAGATTTTTCACTAGAAAGGATTAAAGCCCGTGCTCCGCACACGGTATAACATGATATGAAATAAAGAGATTAAGTTAATATTTTTCGAAATAAAAATATTAAAGGAACATGAATTCTTGAAAATAAGAATTTCAAATGAAGTTACTGAAATTAGAAACTGACTTGAATTAATAAGTTGAATGATTTTCTGAGGATTTATCTGATGTTGGTTTCGGCCTTCGGGGTTTATACTTAGGAAATTGTTCTCTTAATGATTACAGTCAACGACTGATTGATGTGAAGGGATAGTGATACGTAAACACAGAAATATCAATATATATATATATATATACACACATATATGATGATTGATCAAATAGGAATTTCAATTCGAAATAAGATTGTTGTGTGCACACGTATTTTCATTTGATAGTTAAGTCATCGACTATCAAAGTTTTGACCATTTTAACGTTGTTAATATGGAGAGACCGGTTGGATTATTATCCAAAGAACCACTCCGTATTGGCATAAGCGTTGCGAGTCAAAAATGCTGAATATATATTGAAGACGGAGTAAAATGCAAGGGCTATTGTATAAATCTTAGATAACAGTGCCTAAGATGGTTGTACGGAATAGTACCTTCGGTTTGTCCAGTCCCAGGACAACTTGTATGGACGAACGTCTAACAGAGTACTCCTAACTAATCACGTACGTTGATCTTTTCAAACGTAGTTATAAGTGGTAGAGAAATTCGTTTCTCTTACATTATACTTATAATTTATTTTTGGAGAAGTCAATTAGTGGATTAGCGGGTTTGACGATGTGACGTTCAAAGCAAACAAAAAGCATGTGTCAGGGTACGTTTAGCTTCAAGCTTCACAACCGGAAATGACAAAAATCGGGCAGGCAACAAGACTATGTGGGTAGCTCCCATTAGGATGTATCATCATCTGATCTAGAGTTTCATTTACTTCTTAAAAATCTATTGTCGATTCTGACCCATTTCGGGAAACGGTTGGCTTGCTACCACCGTTGGTGATATACATTCGATACACTCAAGAGAAATGAGTGGTCGGTCATGTGTGGCTGGGTTAATAAGATGTTCTTGTTGAACCCGTGTATTCGTATCTAGAGATACACCTCCGGAAGGTGATTCCATACCTTGTCATAGTTGGGAACCCAATATCCATAAGCACTTAATGGTTTTTGTTTGTATACTATTAGTACAATGTGAGATGAAAGCATTCTACTAGATTATGAATTATTTGTGGACACCTTAGACATTATCATAATATCTGTTTAAATATGCAAACTGATTTGATCTCATAAGGTAAAAACCCGTTCCGTATGCACGGCGTGGTCTTATGAATCATTGTGATTTATTAAAACTTGTTTATAAATCGTTTACTCATACCAGTCCATGACTGACCCGGAGTTTATTTTCTGTGTTTTCCTTAAACTCTTGGGTACTCATAATATTTATTATGAGTAGACAAGTGATCCAGGTTCTAAAGTAACTTTGGAGTAGCTGGATGGCAGGATCTGAAGTGTTGGCTTATCTATCATATGTTATGTAGAATTATCTGCAAGTTAGTATCACAAGTGTTAAGTATGTAATTGTGATGACATGTATCCCTATGTATGAAGTATTTCAATGTACTTGACTTATGTTATGTAATATTTTGGGTTATAATATTATGTTCCAAGTTCCGCTGTGAGATTCTGATGTCTTTTCTTAGTTCTATTCTTTTATCTATTTCTTTTCTTTCATAATTATCTGGATTTTGTCGACTCTTGGACGCTCGATATGTGAGATATATCGGATATCCAAGGTCTCTGAAATCCGGGTCGTTACAGTTGGTATCAGAGCTTAAGTTTAGAATTACTTGGCTCTGTGGCGTGACTCGATAGAGATAGGGTTAGTAACACCCTAGATTGAGTTTGAGTGTATATATACGAGAGAGCGTATTAGTTATTGAATATAAAGTGATTTATATTGTGGAGATTTATTGGTTGAGTAGCTTATGGATTCTGGATGTGCAGTTTGATCCACTGTATCGAAAGGAGTTTTATAAACACTTGAATACGATGAACCATCATGGTAAATTTTAAAATTTATATACTGGATGTATTGGTTGTCAGTATAATCGAATAAGATTATAAAAAGTGAAATGATTATAAATAACTAATCAGAATTCATATAAGTAAAGTATATGAAGAAGATGAAGTAAATCTGAATTTAAATCAGAATTGGAATTAAAATAAGGAAATTTTAAGTTCCTGGAAGTTTGAAAATGTTTTTCAAAAGTGATATAGTATTAAACTCACCTTGATTACTGGGAAATAAGTTCTGATGATGAATCGCGACATCATCAGTATTCATTTTCGAGTTGATAAGTGACGGATTACTACCAAAGGTTTTGAATTAAATTTTGAATGGACTAGGAGTTGAAGTCTAGAATTTAAAATTTAACTTATGAAGTTAAATGGATTAAAAATAATGAAAGTGAATAAATAAAATGAAAATTTAACTAGTAGAGTTAAATAGGATGAGATGGTAAAACTAAATAAATCAAAAGTTAACTTGAAATTAGTTAGATTAAAACTGGATTGATTATAGAATAATCCGGGATGGAATTAAGTTGATGAGTTTAGAGTTTAGACATAGACCTATACCTCTAGGTTAGTAACTATGGCAACCCGTACACGAAGTAGTAGAGCTAATGGAACCATCACCACTAACAGTCGTGACACTACCCAAACTCCAGTAGAAACAGATGGGAGAAGTTGAACCAATCGTACCAGTAGTATCAGTTGCACCAACTCAACCGAGGATGAGTTTGCGACTATTTGTTAGAAATACCATATACTGGGAAGAGAACCTTTAAAGGAGCTAAATCTTTTACTGAAGTACAAACTTGGTTGAGGTCCTGCGAAAGAACTTTCAAAGGACAGAACCTAAATGACGAACGAAAACGACCTTTAGTTTAGTAACAACTAGAAGGAGCTGCAACAATCTGATGAGATGAACAAACTGCGAATGTTCCGGAAACTAATTTTTCTTGAGACAGAATCAAGAAGAATTGAGCTAATAGAGAGAATCCTCTGAAGAGGAAATTCAATACAAACAAGGGGAGATGGGAGAAAAGTCCCAGGATCGTTACGAAGATTTTATATACCACAATTATAGAAGGTACCTTAGCCTGTTAATAATGAAGTTAGGATTATTAATTGAATTAAAATTTGGATTTTCACTAAATTAAGTCTAGACTTAAGTTAAACTTAAGAAAAGTGAACTTATTGATATTCGAGATAAAATCAGGTTAATGAGTCCTGAAACGAAGATAACTAATTCAGGAATTAATTAGTATAATACTTAACGAAGTTAAGTGAAGTGGACTTGAGATCGTTGGATATAGATTCAAGTAAAAAGAGGATTCAGAGTAGATGAATATTTTTGGAAATGAATCAATTCAGATTAGGGAAGTATATTAGATTTGGAATTTATTTTCAAAATATAATCGATGATATTTTGAAGAATATGGACAACGAGAAATTAAGATGTGAAGTTAAGAAATTAGAACCTTACTGGAAATTGATTAAGTTGAATAATTTTCTAGGTATCAATCTGATGTTGATTTCGATCTTCGGGGTTGATATTTAGAGGGTTATTCGCTTACAAATTTACGGTCAGGAACTAGTGGATAAGGAGAAATAATAATGCAGTAATAGGAATGTTTTCTAACGGTAGTAACAGATATTGTAGTTATGGAAATGACTGTGATAAATAACAATTGGCTGATGTGTGTAAATTATTTATGGATATAAGTTTATAACTTTAATTATAACTTGAATTTATGCTTTAATTACAAATTTCGAGGACGAAATTTTTATAAGGAGGGTAGATTGTAATGACCCGTAAATTCCGAACGAAATAAAAATTTTAAATTGAACAAAACATCGATGAATAAACTTATCGATAAAGGATAATTCAATTACGAAAATAGAAACATAAGTAAAGATTCTTTTACTAAGATCAAAAGCGTAGTTAAACTAAAGTAAGGCAACTATAGTTAAGCTAAGTCACTACATGGCAACTTTAAAGAGCCAACAGCCCATTTTCCTTGCACAGCACAGTAACACAAACACAGCTGAAAACCCGCACATTTTCACGCATTTATAACAGCCTAGCCTTAGCATTTTAAAAGCCCAAGAACCATGCAAACCTTATTGGTTAAGTTTAAAGTACACGTGAGAAAATGATAGCTGATGGAATTAATGAAACACTTGAGCATTCGGCTATGACTCATCCAAATTTGCACAGCTATACATTTAATGCCAATGTACTTAGGAAATAGGCATAAGAGAATTTAGTTAAACATTTAATTTGCTGTAATAATGTGGACCGAAGATGAAGTGGAATGATCTAAGAAGGAAGTAGTTTACATTATATTCTCCCATCATCTAAAAGAAAGGGACAGCTTCATTAAAAGCTTTTGTCAAGCTAGAAAACTAATTGAATGGCCAAGATGATTCCACCATTTCTGGCGCATGCGAGACAAGCTATAAACTGAGTTTTCATCCACATTTCTCTAATCAATAACCTGCGCAAAATATTGTGATCAGAAGCATTAAAGATTATGTGAATTAAAGAATGAAACAATGCAATATTATATACATTACTATTGCCTATAAATACGCAGCCGTGCTCACTAAAATTCGGACCAGAAACTCTCGAGATTTAAGCAAGAAGAACCCTATATTTCACGCACCATTATCAGCTGCATAACTGTGAGTAAACATTCACTTTACACCCCTTTGATCATAATGTGAATTGCTTTAAATACTAGAAGTTTAGTATGATGTTTGCTGCTAGTTTACCATGTGAAAATGCTTACTGTTCTTCACTGTTTTGCCTGCTACGAACCTTTGCATAACTGCATGAACAACCTGTGAGTAAATCTCACTCTATATGATCCTATTGCATGCACATAGAAGTTGAACTTAAGGATGCTTATATGTTGGATGTTTCCTGTTTATTTGCTTGCTTTGAAAACACTTGAAACTCTTAAACTATTGATGCTATTGTACTGCCGTGAACACCATGATAATCATGCTCATAAATTATCCCTTGTTCATGCTTGAAATAATCACATAAGTCATGTTTATTTGCTAGCTCCTATACTGGTTAAACCTAAAGGTGAAAATCTGCTTAAGTTCGTCTATTTTCACATACAATGCTTGCTGCCAACCTGATGTATTGTTGATGCATTATATATAGATGAATATATATTAGTTTAAGGCCTTGTATGTTTAAATACATCCATGGAGTTGTTGTTTAAACCAACAATACAGTACAATACTTTAAAAACATGAAAAACCAAACACTGTCAAAAACAAAACCGCAATCGTGGAGAATCAAAACTGAACGGAATCGAAATACAGGCTTCCATGATGATGCGCCCCACCATATGATGAGGTTACAAACTAGTTTTCATGAATTTTAACTGTGTGGTTAAAGAGAAATACCATTTTTAGTCGGAAATGGGTTTTGATCGTTTACCGTAAATCTAGGGGATTATAAACCGAACGAACTTGTGTATAGGAGCGCAATGATCTCTAGATCACACGAAAAATATAAAATCATGTTCATAGCGTGGAGTTTTCGTGTTTGGATTGATTTTTGAAGAGTTGGTTCGTTTTGGACGTGGACAGTTCGAGTGCGAACTGCACAGGAGATCGGAGCCGCCGCACCAGGTGGGATAGAAGCGTCTGGACATGGCCTTGACATGGGTAGAAGCGCTGGCGTTCCAGCGGGAGAAGATGGCCGTACGATGGTAATTCTCCGATGAAGCCACGGTGGGTAAAATGAAAGGTGACAGCCCCTTTTGTTGATCAGCTGAAACAGATGATCCGCACGTGCGGATCACCAATTCTGAACTGATCCGCGAAGGTAAACCTTTTCCGAGAATAAAATTAAATTTAAATAATTTATTTAATTATTTATTTATTTTAAATAATTAAATAAACGATAAGCTGATCGGTGTGAATCGACTGTTAGATATTCGAGATAGAGATGATTAAACAGAAGTGATGAATCGAGTTTAGTTGATTAAACGTAGTTAATCAAGTTAAGTTGAACGGATGTAGTTAATCAGTTAAGTTGATTAGAAGTAGTTAATCAGATTAAGTTGAACATACGTAGTTAATTAATGATGATCGAATATTAGATAATCGAATCATAAATGAACAGACATAGTTAATCAAATAGAGTTGATTAGATATAATTTATTATAATTTAATTGAATATCAGTTATTCAATTAAAGATGATCGAATGTCAGACATTCGAGTTAAAGATGATTAAAGATAGTTAATCAAGTAAAGTTGATGAAGACAAGTTAATTAAGTGAAGATTAATTAAGTGAAGTTGATTAGTAAAGTTTAGCCCGTGCTCCGCACACGAATATAAAATGAAGTAAATTAAAAGAAGATTTTTCACTAGAAAGGATTAAAGCCCGTGCTCCGCACACGGTATAACATGATATGAAATAAAGAGATTAAGTTAATATTTTTCGAAATAAAAATATTAAAGGAACATGAATTCTTGAAAATAAGAATTTCAAATGAAGTTACTGAAATTAGAAACTGACTTGAATTAATAAGTTGAATGATTTTCTGAGGATTTATCTGATGTTGGTTTCGGCCTTCGGGGTTTATACTTAGGAAATTGTTCTCTTAATGATTACAGTCAACGACTGATTGATGTGAAGGGATAGTGATACGTAAACACAGAAATATCAATATATATATATATACATATATGATGATTGATCAAATAGGAATTTCAATTCGAAATAAGATTGTTGTGTGCACACGTATTTTCATTTGATAGTTAAGTCATCGACTATCAAAGTTTTGACCATTTTAACGTTGTTAATATGGAGAGACCGGTTGGATTATTATCCAAAGAACCACTCCGTATTGGCATAAGCGTTGCGAGTCAAAAATGCTGAATATATATTGAAGACGGAGTAAAATGCAAGGGCTATTGTATAAATCTTAGATAACAGTGCCTAAGATGGTTGTACGGAATAGTACCTTCGGTTTGTCCAGTCCCAGGACAACTTGTATGGACGAACGTCTGACAGAGTACTCCTAACTAATCACGTACGTTGATCTTTTCAAACGTAGTTATAAGTGGTAGAGAAATTCGTTTCTCTTACATTATACTTATAATTTATTTTTGGAGAAGTCAATTAGTGGATTAGCGGGTTTGACGATGTGACGTTCAAAGCAAACAAAAAGCATGTGTCAGGGTACGTTTAGCTTCAAGCTTCACAACCGGAAATGACAAAAATCGGGCAGGCAACATGACTATGTGGGTGGCTCCCATTAGGATGTATCATCATCTGATCTAGAGTTTCATTTACTTCTTAAAAATCTATTGTCGATTCTGACCCATTTCGGGAAACGGTTGGCTTGCTACCACCGTTGGTGATATACATTCGATACACTCAAGAGAAATGAGTGGTCGGTCATGTGTGGCTGGGTTAATAAGATGTTCTTGTTGAACCCGTGTATTCGTATCTAGAGATACACCTCCGGAAGGTGATTCCATACCTTGTCATAGTTGGGAACCCAATATCCATAAGCACTTAACGGTTTTTGTTTGTATACTATTAGTAGAATGTGAGATGAAAGCATTCTACTAGATTATGAATTATTTGTGGACACCTTAGACATTATCATAATATCTGTTTAAATATGCAAACTGTTTTGATCTCATAAGGTAAAAACCCGTTCCGTATGCACGGCGTGGTCTTATGAATCATTGTGATTTATTAAAACTTGTTTATAAATCGTTTACTCATACCAGTCCATGACTGACCCGGAGTTTATTTTCTGTGTTTTCCTTAAACTCTTGGGTACTCATAATATTTATTATGAGTAGACAAGTGATCCAGGTTCTAAAGTAACTTTGGAGTAGCTGGATGGCAGGATCTGAAGTGTTGGCTTATCTATCATATGTTATGTAGAATTATCTGCAAGTTAGTATCACAAGTGTTAAGTATGTAATTGTGATGACATGTATCCCTATGTATGAAGTATTTCAATGTACTTGACTTATGTTATGTAATATTTTGGGTTATAATATTATGTTCCAAGTTCCGCTGTGAGATTCTGATGTCTTTTCTTAGTTCTATTCTTCTATCTATTTCTTTTCTTTCATAATTATCTGGATTTTGTCGACTCTTGGACGCTCGATATGTGAGATATATCGGATATCCAAGGTCTCTGAAATCCGGGTCGTTACAAAATCCAATCTAGTCATATGCGATTACATCATGTGATTGGATGTTGTTCTGTTTGTTAACACATATATGTGTTGCTTTGTCGAAATGAAACCAATGAATTAATGAAATGCTATTTTGTTTTGAAACATTCTGTCAATTGGGAGAGCAAAGTTAAAAGACAAAAATAGATGGATGGACAATTCTAAAGTTTTGTTGCTGAACGACATATTCATAAAGATGACATCATTAATTATTTTATAATAAGAAATGTGCAATAGATGTTAAACAATCAAATGTTTTATTTACGCACTCTGTATTGTTATTTATATGTGTACATAAGGTTTTCGTTTATGTCCGAACAACTACGGATAGAAACAAGAATACGGTCGTGTTCAGTGAGGTACCACAATACAAAAAATGTAATATTATCGGTAGTTTAACTTATATTTTGAAACCCCAAAATATTGATATAGGGTGCAAAATACTCCAAATAAAAGTTGCGTATTTAATTAATTAAAAATTATAGTAAAATTCAAAAAATAAAATTATAACTACGCCTCAAGAGAGCCTTGTCCAAATTCAAGACCGATATTTAAATGTATTCAAATAACCGTTATGACTATAAACGAATATGCCGCTGTTTTTCTGAATATTTAGTTTGGACATAACTTTCAATTTCCAAAACGAGATCCTAATTTTTCACTTCCACTAGAAAGATACATTTTAATAGATTCGAACGTTTCTTGTTTCAAAGAAATCCGACTTATTTTGGATCCTGTATATTCAGTTGAAGTTTAAATCGTAAATTACGAACTACCGCGACTATTTCGAGCCCGTTTTAAATTATATGTGTAAATATCGTTTTATTGTATAAATTCCTATATATAATTCAAATAAAATATTTAAAACAAATTTAAATATTCAGAATTCAACGACTGAAAATCTGGGTCGTTACATTCCTTCCCCCTTAAAATAATTTCATCCTCGAAATTGCTAAGGTAGGAAAAGATGCTACATACCCTATTAACTAGGTCCAAAAATCATTTTTTTTTCACTTCTTAACTTCAGTTTAACTAGATCAATTTATTTCAATTGAAATATTTATTTATTCTCACTAACGAAAATTTTCAAAAATTCTGAAAATTTTCAAACACTTCAAATTCTGAAAAAATTCGGCAGCATCTCCTCTGCATGGCTCAATCGGTACAACCACAATTCGCCTTTCTAGGCCTTTTCCAATCCAATAGAAAATCAAAAAGCCAAGCTGCTTGTCCCCATAGGCTCATAAAATCATCAAACCCAAGTAGTATTGTAAACGTGTACTTTTTTGTCGGGCATAATTTTATCTATTGCATTAGCTTCCATTCGATATCTACTCAGGATACATATATCCATTTCCAGTTGGTTTCAAATCGATCCAACTTCCAGTTTTTAACTCTCTAATCAACTTCTGATTAGTCCACTTCCATTCCACCAATTCAATTTGATTTTTACTTCAGGAATCAATCCACTTATTCAATTTGAATTTCAATTTTCATTTAACTTATGTTAAATTTCAATCCATTTGATTTACTTCCACCAATATATTCAACTTATACAAGTTAAATTCAATTTCATAATTTAAATTCCTGGTTTTTATTTCAAATTAGTTTGAAATCGTATAACTATACACGTATATTTTAAACCTTTGGAAAATTCAATACACTTGGATTTTATATAAATAACTTATTCTTTTCAAACCAATTTTCCCATCAACTAATTTTCATGGTAGCAATCCACCACTCAGAAACTTGAAAATGAACACTGATAATGTCGCGACCCATTATCAGAATTATTTTCTCATCGCTAAAGTGATTTCGAAATCCATTTAAACCATTCTTATTCAAAAATACTTTAAAGTAATGTTATTTTACTTTAAAATTACTTCAGAAAATATTTCGAAACAACCGGGGTTTAAATTCTCAAATCCTGGTTTGAACCCAATTGTAGTCCAGCTTATTTGTATATCTCATGCTTAGACAGATTCGATTGGGTTTTATATAACAACTTCATTGCTATAATTCCATTTGATTAAAATAACAACCACCCATGTCAATAATTTTAGAAAATTATTATTTTTATATCAAAAATAGTTTTGGAAAAAATTAATCCATTTACCCTTTTTAAAACAATATTGTATCGAACTGTTCTATTCGAAAGTTTAGAAACACCTATCGATATAGTTGTACATCCTGTATCGACCAGAATTCATAAACCACTCAATAACCCAACCAACACAATATAAAACAATTTATATCAAATCTACAAATATGCTCTCTCGTATAAATACTCAAACTCAATATAGGTTATTACTGACCCCATCTCTATTGAGTCACGCCACAGAGCCAAGGTTACTACTCTACCTTCAGCTCTGATACCAACTATAATGACCTGAATTTTCGTACCCTTTGGGTCGACTAATAACACCACACGTCCAACCCAAATGACACAGAAATACGAATCATTATTAGAAAGAAGTTAGGGGATGAGAAATAGAAAGAGAGAAAAGTTAGAATAGAAGAAAACGAAGAACACAAATCTCACAACAGAACGAAGAAAATATATTAGATAACATAAACTTTGAAATACAAGTCTGTACCTTTTATAAATACCATCATCAGAGCACGATAGTTATCCCTGGAGCAGTTATAAACACGTTTTTCTAGATACAACATAGTACACAGCGGAAAATGTGATAGTCTATAGCTAACGGGTGAAGCCTCCTACTTCTAGCTCCACCAAGTGAATCTGAAAATCCCCGACTACTTGACTGCCCATACAAATTTTGGGCATCCAAGAGTTTAGGGAAAACAAAACAAAATAAACTATGGGTTAGTCATGGGACTGGTGTGAGTAAACTCCAACCATTGGTTTAACTTTTAAAAATCCTTTCGAAAGAAAAGATAATCGTAAGACCGATCCACACATAAACACGGATGGTTTTTACCTTACGATAACACTAAATATTTTTTTGATATCAAACCCGGTGATATTATAATAGTGTCTAAGTCAAATAAATAGAATCTAGTGGAACACTTGCATCTCACGCTCCATATATAATATAAAATCAAAAACCGCAGGGCGCTTATTGGAGGTTAGATTTCCAACATGGCAAGGTATGGGACCACATGCCGATAATGCATCTCTAGAGGCGAATACACTGGGTTCAACAAGAACGTCTTGCAACTCGGCCCTCACATGGCTGACTGCTCATTTTGCTTGAGTGTATCGAATGTATATCACCAACGGTTGGGATCAACAACCGTTTCCCGAAAGGGACAGCGTCGATAGATTAAAGAAGTAAATGGAATTTCTCTAGATATGTGATTATACATCCTAATGGTAGCGACCCACATAGCCATGCAGCCTGCCTGATTTTTGTCAAATTTTCGGGTTGTGAGGCATGAGGCTTGAATTATCTTCTAGAACATCTGGTCACCATTCACTCTGATTGTCACATCATCAGATCCATCGGAAATCACTAATTGGTTCCCACAAAAATACTCAGGTCATGAGGCTAAAGAAGTTTCCCTTCTTTGCCACCAACTTCGTACGTTTGAAGAAATCAACGTACGTAATCCCTTTGGAAATACTCTGTTAGACACTCGTCCATACAAGTTGTCCTGGGTCTGGACAAACCGAAGGCACTGTTCTATTAATTCATCTTAGGCAATTTCTACCCGGGATTAACAGAACAGCCCTTGCACTTTACTCCGCCTTCAATTATCTTCAGCATAAATTGATTCATAACGCTTATACCAATACAGAGTGGTTTTCAGATATTAAATCCGATCCCGGTCTCTCTATATTGACAATGGTGGTACAAAATAAATCAAAACATTGATAGCCGGTGATTAACTATCAAAGCAACATCCATACAATCAACGGTCCTATTTCCAAATGGAAATTCTATTAATCAAGTATCAACAACACTGGGCCCCTTTTTAATTTAATTCCTTATTAAATTACTGTTTACAATTCCTGTTTCTTAATTCCTCGTTGACAATTTATTTCATTTTCTATGTGTAGAAAATATCTCTCATTTTATTTGGGAAAACATTTCAAATTAACGCGATGTTATAAAACATCGTTATTATAACTCAACCCACTAATCATTTATTAGCTAACCATATTGCTTGACCAAGTTTCACCATCGAACCTTAACCATTCCTCCATTGATCATGAAGTCAATCAAATTGGGGTATAATTACGTCTAACACCTTAATTGAACCACATTCTAGACTAGTCAAAGCTCACAATCTTAAACAAAACGTCGCTTACACGACTCTCGGATTTGATCTAAGAACACACTATCTTTGCAAAAAAAAAATTGATTATAACGGTAGCTTTATAATCGTTGTTTCCAAACATTTGATTTATAAAACATTGCTTTTAACAACAGCGTCACAATCGCTGTGTAGTATTATAGAACATTTATTATAACAATAGCATTAAGATCGCTGTTTAGATTTACAAAACATTTATTGTCACGGCAGTGTTAAAACCGCTGTTTTGATTTACAAACATTTACTATAGCAGCATTATAATCGTTGTTTTTCCTACAAGATATTAATTATAATGGCAGCATTAAAATCGCTGTTTTTTCAAACCAGTTCCTTTATAACCATTTCAATTTACAAAACGTTATCACAATTATTTTATATTCCAAATTATGGAATAAAACTTATCGTTCTCATTTTAAAACGTTTGTCCAATTTCATTTTCCATCCAAGTTTCAATTTGGATTTATAATTCAAATCTTAAATTCCTTTATCGATATTTCATTTGTAAAATATTTCCTTTAAACCATTATTCACTTAAATCGTGAACATAATTCTTTTATATACAATTTGATTTCATGCTTGTAAACTTATCTTAAATCTAAATTCTATTTATTACCTTTATTCAGAATTATTCATATCGAATCTCATTTTATTCCAACCACTTATAATCCCCTTTATAATTTCCTTTATAATTACCAAGTTCGAATCTCATTTCAAATCTTGGTTTAAAAACCGATTTCCACCCTTATGCAAATTCAATTTGAAATTATAATTTCAGTTTATCCCATGGTAACTAGTTCACTTAAGTTACAACTCATTTATAAACAACTTCATGTTTATTCATTTAAGCAGATTTCTACTTTCAAATTTATTTGAAACTAAATTTCTATTTTTGAAATTAAATTTTCTTTTTAAATCCCGAACTCCTTTTTCCTATATTTGAAAATATCTTACGGTATTTAAATACTAAAATTCTAGGGCCAGTGACAACAAAATCAATCATAGAATACATATCACATCATATAACGCAAATATATGAAAACAATAATATAAATGTTGAGGAACCCAGTTGGGCCCCTCCAACCTATTTCCCTGCATCCATAGATGTTAATAACATCAATAATACTATTTTACATCAATATGAAATATCAAACTAATAATCGATCAACGATGTAATCCTATCAACCAATTTTATCAACTATTCAACCAATTTTATCAACTATTCAACCAATTTTATCAACCATTCATCCAAACAACCATCACACCGTATAAAATGACTAGAAATAAATTTAAAACTCGTTTATATAAAAATATAAACGAGTTAGAGTTAGTGAGTTTACTAACTTTGATTTGCAGTTGACGATTCTGCGTTGTTTCATTTAAAATGAAACTGGGTTTGATTTTTTCTTGAAATTCCAGTGAACTCTGATTGAATCCAAATCAGCTTGATCGCGTCGTATTCGATGCCACGACAACAGTGAATCTTGTCTTGCGGATTTCTGTAACCGTATGAATTATATATCGATGTTATAAGATTTGAATATATTTAAACATCATTATCCTTTTATTTAAAATTAATTATACTCAATTATACCCTTAAATCATGTTTTAACCAGTAAACCGTCGTTTGAAAACTACTCAAGGCTAAAGTTGTATTTCATCATTCGAACAAAACCCGGTTATATATATAGTAAAATTGTTTAATTGAATTTAGCCATATATTTACCTTAATTAGTTATTTCATAATCACGTATTTGGCCCATTCGTTCTTCTTTCCGGAATAACATAAAAACACGCTGCTCCTTGGTCTGGTGGGTTTCAGCCATCATGGTTCCTTTAAACCATCCCATACTCTGTTCTCTACAACTACTGATTCATCCCATCTTGCTCAGCTTGATAATCTCCTAATCTCAAGTCCATGCTGCGCCATCAAGGGATTTCCATTGGCCGATCAGTTAGCACCTCTTCAAACCCAGTCCTGCGTTCTATTTACCCTCCATTCCAACTCCTCTTTGCCAACCACAGGCCCGGCAAAACCCCCATGCCTCGCAACTCCACCCTGGAATCGCTGGTGAACCCCAAAATCTCGGCGCCTTAAACAAAGCTCAACGAAATTAACTTCAGGATTTTTAGAATTCCCTTTTTTTTCGAGTTGATTTACTGTTCGCATTTTGATTTTTTTGGTTTAGATCTGGAAAGAAAGTACTCGGTATTTAAAGGGGAAGGATACCTTGGCACTAACGGTTCCAATGGCTAGGCACACACGGTGCTGGATGGTTTGAGGAACAAGCAATTGAGAAACGTGGAGGGTACGCTCTTCTGGAATGTATTGGGAAGCACGGACATAATTGCTTGGGGTGCACGGCAAATAATAGGGTAGGGGTGTCATTTTGTTTTCAGCTTTGCATGTGATTTTAATTCTTTTTCGAGGGCATAAGTGGCGAAACACTTTGAACTAACCTACGTGTGTTTGAGTTGAGAGGTTGCAATCTTTGAGTATGCAGTAGACTGAAATATGAGACCATTACTATCATGTACTGACAATGCATATCAGCTGCACTTCTGCATCACTCTATCTGAAGAATGGTCAATTAATCATTCATACCTAGCAGATTTTCTTGGTGTAAGTACACTCACAACAACCCTATATATACACACACACAAACATGTCTTATATTTGCATCTTGCATGGCTGTGATCATTTGCTCAGCTTTACTTGTGTACATAACACGTACTGGTAATTTCCAAGCTTATCTATATGTTTGACTTCCATCGTATACAAGTAATATAATTGATTACATTATAGAGATATGCTCAGGTAGGACATTCATCTGATACTACGTGCATAACACGTTCAATGTCCAATTCACATGAATATTGTCTGCACAAACTACAATGCACAAATCAAGCTGTTTTACAACAGTTATGCATGAAGTTCGATGTAAATCACCAACTCCACACTTTCCGTGTGCGAAGCACAGGCCTGAATCTAGTTCATGACGAAATCCAATCTGGTCATATGCGATTACATCATGTGATTGGATGTTGTTCTGTTTGTTAACACAGATATGTGTTGCTTTGTCGAAATGAAACCAATGAATTAATGAAATGCTAGTTTTTTTGAAACTTTCTGTCAATTGGCAGAGCAAAGTTAAAAGACAAAAATAGATGGATGGACAATTCTAAATTTTTGTTGCTGAACGACATATTCATAAAGATGACATCATTAATTATTTTATCATAAGAAATGTGCAATAGATGTTAAACGATCAAATGTTTTATTTGCGCACTCTATATTGTTAGTTATGTGTGTACATAAGGTTTTCATTTATGTCCAAACTACAACGGACCGAAACAAGAGTATGGTCGTGTTCAGTGAGATACCACAATCACAAAAATGTAATAATATCGGTAGTTTAACTTATATTTTGAAACCCCAAAATATTGATATCGGGTGCAAAATACTCAAAATAAAAGTTGCGTATTTAATTAATTAAAAATTACAGTAAAATTCTAAAAATAAAATTATAACTATGCCTCAAAAGAACCTTGTCCAAATTCGAGACTGATATTTAAATATATTCAAATAACCGTTATGGCCATAAACGAATATGCCGCTGTTTTTTTGAATATTTAACTTGGACATAACTTTCAATTTACATGACGAAATCCTAATTTTTCACTTCCATTAGAAAGATACAGTTTAATAGATCCAAACGTTTCTTGTTTCAAAGAAATCCAACTTATTTTGGATCTGGTATATTCTGTTGAAGTTTAAATTGTAAATTACGAACTACCACGACTATTTTGAGCCCGTTTTAAATTATATGTTTAAATATCGTTTTATTATATAAATTCCTATATATAATTCAAATAAAATATTTAAAACAAATTTAAATATTCAGAATTCAACGGTTGAAAATCTGGGTCGTTACACAATGGGATATGTTTCGTAGGCCCATTCGACTGTTTTAGTCAGTTTTTCTTCAAATTAAAATATAAAACATTCAATATTTGATTTGAACGTACATTTTAATTTTTCTGGGCCACATACTGATTCTAAAAATTTCAGAAAAAATATCTCTAGCTTCGTATCGACGATACGGTCCTAACAAAACTAATTTCGTCAAATTTAAAGACTGTTTGAAAAGTGGTCATTTTCTGGTCGATCCAAATTGACTGAAACTGTCAAAACACGTTTAACTTTGCCACGCTCACATATTGATCTACAAAATTCCAGAAAAATAATTTTGGCTATGTTTTGACGATACGGTCCCAACAAAATTAATTTCGTCGAATTTGGTAACCGTTTGAAAAATGGCTATTTTTAAGGCCTTTATATATATATTCAAATATATATAAATTCTACACCGACTTTTCTGAATTTTAAACTGGATGTAACTCCCAATTTTTAAAACGAAATCTCAGTTTCTTACATCCGTTAGAAAGATATAGTTAAACAAATTCGAATATTTCTTGTTTCGCTGAAATCCGATTTATTTTGAATCCTGTACACTCATTTGAAAATCGAAATCAAATTTTCAAACTACTGCACCATTTCAGGCTCGAATTATAGTTAAAATAAATTTATTCGTTTTAACTTCACCGACAATAAATTTTCCGTCGTTATTATTTAAAATAAATCATTTTAAATGTTCAAAATCCATTAAAATTGCCAAAGTAAAAATTCTAAATTGGTTCAGATTTTCCGGGTTGTTACAATCTCCCCCACTTAAAATCTTTTCGTTCTCGAAAAGGAACGAAGCTGAAAGTTGTTTAACTAACCAACTCAACTTTCATTCTTCAACTTTTCAGTTTCTAAGAGTTTGCAAATTCTTCAAAAAAAATTGCTAACACCCTACATTTTAGAAAAATTTCGCCATAACCTCCTTTGTACCGGGAGCGTCGGGGAAATCCCCAAACCGCTACACAGGCCCTCTCATCTCAAAAATAAAAATAAAAAGCCAATCGACTATCCAGTCGACTCATAAAATCATCCAAACCCAAACAAAACAGTAAATATGTACCTATTTGTCGGGCATACTATTTTATTCCTCTGCTCTAGCCTCCTCGCAATGACCTGTTCAATAGATATACATGTATACGTATGCAATTCTATTTTAATTAATTCAAATCGATTCAATACAAAAGTTAAGTTCGACTTAATTCAATATTTTCCCTACATTAGTTATGTTATACAATACCAATACATTTTTAAAACGAAAAGCATCCTTACGTTCATACAAGCATCATACATATACATACATATATCCAAAATACTAGTTCATCACATTATAACCCAACTTTCTAGGAAGTCGTGCCTCCTTCTTGCATAATTTCCAAAGTAGATACCTCCTTTCCTTTGGATTTCTTATCACCCTTCTTTAACGGGCAATCTCGGGCTAGATGCCCTACTTCTTTGCATCAAAAGCATTTATTTTCCTTTCCTAGATTTTTGGGGTTTTTCTTTGCGTTTGGACACTTTTGTATAAAATGTCCCGTCTCCTTGCATTTGAAACAGACTATGTCCGGCCTTATCTGTTTTTCTTTCTTCTTCTTCTCAGGACACACAATTGCATAATGGCCTTCTTTTCTGCATTTATGACAATAAACAACCTTGTGTGTTCCTAAGTTCAACTCTCGTTCTTTTTCTGCTTTCTGGTGAGCTCTGCTCGCTTGTTTCGGAGTCATCCAGAATTCAGTATGAGATAAGCCATAGTCGTCCATTTTCTTTTTAATATTTTTAGGATTTTATCAAGAGAGTTTGCATTATTTTTCACTTAACAAATATCTTGATTTATACTTTATTTATCATTCCAGTATTTATTAGTTGAATCTATAATCAAACAACACAATCAACAATCAATTAGTTGATTAACGTTTCAAATATATATAAAAAAAAAATTATATACTCAAACATCATATTTCAGTGTCAAGTCACAAACAGTAAATTCTAGCTAAGTTTTGGTTCTCACACCAGTCGATTGGAAATTATATAGATATTCACTTTCGAAACTCGAACATAGACTCTAATGATGAGGCCTCATCATTAGAATCATCCTTGGTCGACTAAAGTGTGATTCTAAATCTACACAGTATATTTGAGGCTTCGAATACACGTTAATTACGCGTATATTCAAAATCTTCATATACTCAACAGCCAAATTCAATATAAAATAAATATTCAAATACGAATAATAAGCTATAAATTTTCAAAACAAAATTTGTTTTCATCTTTATTTTAAAAATAACATTCTTAGCACTCGTTCTAGGATGCTACTGATCCTGTCTCTAACGAGTCATTCTCATTGGATATTACTAATCCAATCTTTGATGACTTTTTTCGTTTGGTTCTAATGTGTCTTGTTCTCGAGCTCTGTAAACCAAAGCTCTGATACCAGATGCGACGACCTGTACTTTCCCGGTCTCCAAAGAGAAGAGAAAGGACGGATTGCTTTGAGAACACGACAAATCAGAACACAAACAGAAGAACATTTCATTGCTTACTACAATGATTCCATCAGAATACACGAATGTAACAGAGTATGAATAAATATTATACATCAGAAAAATATCAGAGATTTAAATTACATTTAAATACATAGCAGCGGAAAAATAACACAAAACACAACTGAAAGAAATACGCGGATACAGAGCTTTCCGAATATCACTTCAGCTGTAAACCAGGATCCTGTAAATATAATATATGCAAAACCCAACTACTAGCTGCCCGTGCGGAAAATAAGGGCACCTAGAGTTTAGGTTAAAACAATAAACTCCAAGTCAGTCATGTGGCTGGTGTGAGAACTAAAACAGTTATTAAATTGATTTTAAAGTTAGGTGAATCAAGGGACCATGCCATATAACACGGAACGGGTTTACCCCCAAGAATACCAGTACATAAAACAAACAGCGCAATGCTAAATAAAGAACAATGAAGCTGTTATAAGACCCAGGTCCCATCACACAATGCAACGCAAGCTGGAGCATAGGGTTTTACCTTATAATAGCTAAATAATGCTTGATACGTGAAATTTCATCTTTTATTATTACTATAAGTGAAGAAAACAACTTCAAATATAAATGTATCAATCATAGGCGACATGAATGTCCCATACCACTATGTCGCCATATATAGTACACAATCAAAACCACAAAATGTCGTATTTGGCAGTTTGGATTTCCATACTGGTGGTTACCGATTCGAAAGATCGATCGCGTAGTACAATTCCCAATGCTTTATGTCGCAGGCATGCGAAAAACGCCGTAATGCACATCCGCACTATCCAGGAAACAAGTAACCGCGGCTTACATCGTAGGCATGCGAAAACACCGCTAACTCTATCCATCAGGGAATCGGGGGTGTGCCCAACCCCTCTGAGCACTATGCTCAATCTCGGTCGACCGAATCCGCGACACCACTAAGGTGTCCATCCCCTAAAAAGCATACTGATCTTACCATCAGTTTACCACCATACCGAGGTGCGAGGCTCGCGAATTAACGCTATACAAAAAGTGGCGCTATATTAAAGCTGTGCTTTGTTCATCAACCACAAGACTCTTCTTTTCAACAGAAGCCTTGATCATTTGCCGCTTAGTCCTGCCACACAAGCAATTTACGCCATGCGACTGATGTGTATCGATATATAACCTTTGATACCGTACGTCTCAGAGAAGGGTGAAGTAAGGGAATAAATTCCCCTTCACTAGGCAGATGTATATTTAATTGAGATCAATCAACGTAGAGTAAAATCCAATGTCAGACACACCATCCATTTACAAGTCCGTTCTAGGTCTGAACGAAAACGGAGGCACCTTATGCCTCGCATATCCGTACAATCAACAAGTACGCCCAGACGGCTACCACTTCAGCCCCTTTAAGGTAGCTACTCCAATCATGAGCATCAGTAGCACCCATCCATTCGATGTGAAGATCGTCAGTCTTGCGCCGTCTTGAATCTCTTCGACGTATCGCCGAATCAGTTATTCAGAATGGGTTAAACCCAGCCTTTCCGAATAACTCGCGTATCTTATAATCAAGTGATATAACAACACATCATACGCCTCATTCCAATCCAAAATATTCTTTTATTCAAATATTCTTTTCCTTTGGGAAAAGTTCTCATTAATTTTATCAAAGATAAATTCTTTAAATTTATTCTTTAATCTTCCTTTGGATAACAAACCATATTAAGGTTTTCCAAACTAGTCGGGATTAGCGAACCACACAGAAGTAATCATTTATTTTATTTATCAATCCCAACCTATTCATCCCATGGAGCAAAACTGGTAATACTCCATATCTAACACCACGGTGTTATCGGTAAATATTAATTACCATTTCACGTTCAAATCTAATTAAAGATTTAGCTATCGCCTGGAGTAAAACTGGTGGTACTCCATTTTCGATTATTTTCTTGAATTGATAATTTTAATTATCACATTCACTTTTCAATCTAATCAAAGATTCATTAAAACTCCATTCAGTTTTAATCTTCCCAAAAATCAATATTAATGATTTTTCAAAGCTAAGAAATTAATCTTATCTTTAACTGGGTTAAAGAACCAATGTCATTTAAAATACAGTTCACGATAAACCCAAAATCCCATTTTCCATTCTTAATCGGGTTAAAGAACAAGTGTTATTTAAAACACCATTAACGATATACCCAAAGACCAATTCCCATTAATAACCGGATTAAAGAATAAATGTTATTTAAAACATCGTTCACGATAAACCCTATTATTAATTCCCATTAAATTCCAATTAAATGTTAATTAATTGGTAAACTTTATTAAATCTAAATAAAAAGATTTAATATTTTCTCAACTGGGTTTAAGAACAGTGTTAACGTAGACACCATTCACGACAAACCCAAAATCCAATTCGATATTAAATACAAGACTCTGAATAGAAGATATATCGGCTTATATTCAATATCAAATTCTGAAACCAACAAATAACGTATTGGAATAACGATATATATATCTTCCAAAATCCTCCACAATATCTGTATAATCACGGAATCCAATATCGAAATATTCCGAAGATAATTTCGATTCAAATCCAATCCAATTCGTATATTGGAAATTCTGTTTATTTTTAAAACCATTTCAAATCCAATTTATTTATTTAAAAATAATGGATTATAAATTCTAGTTTATAACTAGTTCATTTCGATAAAAATATATTTTTATCTTTTCAAATATGGAAATTTTCATCCCAATTCTTTCCAAATCATTTATTATTATTTTACACTAATTATTGATATTTTTAATAATTTTATCAAGGCCCGTACAGTCGATTTCCATAAATGGTCATCGAATTGCACTTACAACGACCTTTTCTGAAATTGATTTAGACATATTTCCAAATCCAACTGTTAGATTTCAAATTTCTTAGATTCCTTGGAAAGCTCTTTTCGATACGAACCCAACGGTCCCTGTTTCAGGAGAATCCGGCAGTCGTATCTCCCGTAATATCAATACGAAGTCAATGGTCGAAATTCGTGAACGGTCGCTACGTGGCTCGTTCTATTCAGGCCACATTATATATATATATATATATATGTGTGTGTGTGTGTGTGTGTGTGTGTGTGTGTATGTATATTTATATATATATATTTCGTCGATTCCAATTCAAAACGTACTTTATAAATCATTTTAATTTCGTTTCAAAAACGATTTCAACCTTATTTTAAAGTTTCCATCACATATATATAATTTCCATTTCAAATATAAATTATTTTCACTTCATATATATATCGTTTTCATTTCATATATATATATCATTTGCATTTCATATATGTATCGTTTTCACACTCCATATATATATCGTTTTCACATTTCATATATATCGTTTTCACACTTCATATATATATATATATATATATATATATATATCGTTTTCACATTTCATATATATCGTTTTCACACTTCATATATATATCGTTTTCACATTTCTTATGTATATTTTTTTCAACAAATGTTTATTTCAACACACGATTATTTTTAACACTTCATGTATAAAATAAAAATGTGTTTTTTGTTGTTCAAATAATTTATTTCAAACATGATTATTTTATAAATACTTCATATATACGATAAAAATGATACTTTTATCGTTCAGAAAATTTATAAAACATATGAATATTTTATTTATCCTTTTCACATCAAAATCACAAACAAACTTCACAACACATCATAATAAAACAAGTCGTCCATAGTCTATGGACGACGGTGTTGGGTGCTGCTAAGCACCGTCTGCATCCTAGTATATATTTTTAACTAGAAATTAAATTTAAAGTGAGAAGTTCTCACTTTGCTTTCGGCTTCGCCTAAAATTGTAGCGAGCTCCGAAAATTTCCCGGTCTCTTCTAGAATGTAGAAGACGACGTCACAGCCCTGGTGTCTCCTATTTCATCGAATTTCGTTATCATATGTTAAAGATACGATTTTTATTCTAAAATCACTATTCGCAACATTTAAAAGTGTTAAAACCTTTAAAATAAAACAAGGCTGTTACCTTCAACGTTAGGTTCCAAACTAGGTTTGGATTTTCCTGCAAATCCGTTGCGCCTGGATGCAATCAGCCTGTTCCACATTGAAGACCTCAGGAAGGCGCGCAAAACAAAGGTGGCGCGGTCGTGATCGATGGTCGGACGGTGGAGATCCGGCGGCTTGAAATCGCTGTCTTCCCGGCGTCGGTTCACGAGATTCTGGCGATGAAAAAATCCAAGTCTTGTATGGATTTGAAGCTCTTGTGATGCTCTTCAGAATCCTCCACAGTGGCATTGGATTTTATTGAGTAAATTGAGTGGAAACGAGGAGAGATGGAGAAAAAGCACACTCGCCGTTCGCTGGAGCGTAGATCGGGATTTGGGAAGAAAGAGAAAGGAACGTGATTGGCCAGTTTATTTTTATATTTATTTTTAATGCTTTAAATCCGAAAATACCCCCCACTCCATACGAACCCTAATTCTAACCCAATGACTGTCGCCCCTACCTAAATACCCCCATTCCGAGCACAATGGGATATGTTTCGTACGCCCATTCGACTCTTTCAGACAATTTTTCTTCAAATTAAAATTAAAACATTCAATATTTGATTTGAACGTACATTTTAATTTGTCGGGGCCACATACTGATTCTAAAAATTCCATAAAAAATATTTCTAGCTTCGTATCGACGATACGGTCCTAACAAAACTAATTTCATCACATTTTCTGGTCGATCCAAATTGACTAAAAATGTCAAAACACATTTAACTTCGCCACGCTCACATATTGATCCCAAAAATTCCAGAAAAATAAATGCTGCTATGTTTTGATGATACGGTCCCGACAAAACTGATTTCGTCGAATTTGTGACCGTCTGAAAAATGGCTATTTTTAAGGCTTTATATATATTAAAATATATATAAATTCTACAGCGACTTTTCTGAATTTTAAACTAGACGTAACTCCCAATTTTTAAAACAATCTCAGTTTCTTACATCCGTTAGAAAGATATAGTTAAACAAATTCGAATATTTCTTGTTTCGCTGAAATCCGGTTTATTTTGAATCCGATACACTCATTTGAAATTCGAAATTGAATTTTCAAACTACCACGCCATTTCAGGCTCGAATTATAATCAAAATAAATTTATTCGTTTTAACTTCGCGGAAAATAAATTTTCTGTCGTTATTATTTAAAATAAGTCATTTTAAATCTTCAAAATCCGTTAAAATTGCCAAAATAAAATTTTTAAATTGGTTTAGATTTTCCGGGTTATTACATATAGTTTATTCGGAGAGAGTTAATCGAATATAAGTTATTCGAAGAGAGATAATCGAACATAAGTTATTCGAAGAGAGATAATCGAATATTAGTTATTCGAGGAGAGAGTTAATCGAATATAAGTTATTCGAAGAGAGATAATCGAATATTAGTTGTTCGAGGAGAGTTAATTGAATATAAGTTATTCGAAGGGAGTTAATCGAATATTAGTTATTCGAAGGAGTTAATCGAATAGAGATTAATCGAAAGAGAGTTGTACGTCGAATTCGATTATATCGAATTCGGGAAAGTATTATTTACTTTTCGGTTTTTAATCAAGATTTGTTTATTTATTAATAAATTAGTTATTTGTTTATTTATTCAAAATAAGAATTTAAGTTAGATATCTAAGTTAGATATTTCAAAATTAGGGTTTATAACATTAGCATTATAATAAATGTTTTTCATAAAAGAAGTGGATTCATAAATCTAAATCCGAGAATTTGCGTAAGCAAATAATTGTAGAAATTGGTGCGGTGAGCTTTGTCTATTTCAGGGTTAAGAACGTTGTTCAGTTAAGGTCTGAAAGGTTATTATACCCCAACTTGATTGACTAAGAAATATTTGAGGTTCGATGGCAAGAGTTAGTTAGAAATACAGTTAAGTAATAAGCGATTAATGGATTGAGCAGTCATAACGATGTTTTATACAACGTTAGTTTGAAATCCATATGAATGAGTTTTGGAATCATTTTCCAAATATAGAATCAGAGTTATTTTCTAAACATAGAAGATGGAATGTTTTATGTATAAGGAATTAAGAAATGGAGTTAAGCTAAATTAGAAACTGACTGGAGATAAGTTAAGTTGAATGGTTTTCTAAGTGTCTATCTGATGTTAGTTTCGACCTTCAGGGTTGATACTTAGGGAATTGTTCAAATACTAGTATATAGTTAGAGACTGATATATGTGGAAGAATAGTGATAAGTAAATAAGCAATGGGAATGTTTTCCAATGTTCATAACATATATTTTCTTAATATAAAAAATAAGGAAATATGAATATATATATATATGTATGGTGATGATTGATCAATAGAAATTCCAATTGGAAATAAGATTGTTGGTTGCACACGTGTTTTCATTTGATAGTTAAATCACCAACTATCAAAGTTTTGACCATTTTTACGTTGTTAATATGGAGAGACCGTTTGGATTATTATCCGAAGAACTACTCCGTATTGACATAACCGTTGCAAGCCAAATATGCTGAAGATAATTAAAGACGGAGTAAAGTGCAAGGGCTGTTTTATTAATCCTAGGTAGAAATTGCCTAAGATGGATTCAGAGAAGAGTGCCTTCGGTTTGTCCAGTCCCAGGACAACTTGTATGGACGAACGTCTAACAGAGTATGCTTAACAGATCATATATACATTGATCTCTTGAAACGAATTATGTTTGGTGGTGGAGGATTTCGTTTCACTTAGCTTTATACCCGTGATACCTTTAAGGAAATCGGTAATGATTTGACTGGTAGGACGATGTGGCATTCAAAGTAAACAAAGGTATATATGTAAAAAGGTAAGTTATGGTGTAACGACTCACATTTTTCAGCGATATAATTAATTAATTTAATTATTTATATAGTGATTAAGAGAATTAAATGGTCGTTAAATAAAAATATATATGTTATTTAATTAATTTAAATAATAGAATAATATATTTAATTCAGAAATAATCAAAAATAGTGGAATTCACAATATAGTGTGAATTGGATTATTTAAAATATATAGTTCAGTTTAGAGTTGAATTATGTGAACAAATATATTCAATCGACGACAGTTTGAATGTATTATAAATATAATCGAGCTTGAAATGGCGCGGTAGTTCGCTATTTGGCGATTTGAACTTCAACTGGATATATAGGGTCAATTTTAAATCGGATTTCGGTGAAACAAGAAACGTTAGGAGCTAGTGAAGTATATTTTTCTAGTGGAAGAGAAAAATTGGGATTTCGTCGTGTAGATTTTGATTTATGTCCAAATCAAATTTTCAGAAAAACAGCAAAATAACCATAACGATTTATTTACATTTTAAAAAGGATTTTAAATATAAATTAAATATCGATATAACTTTGATGATGAAATATCGAGTTAGAAATCCATATAGGATTTTTTTGGAGCTGTATGATATCCCACTGTGAATATATACGATAATATTTAATTTTAAATATTTAATTCAATTATATTTAAATATGTTTATATATTTAAACAGGCTATTTAAAGCTTTAAAAATAGCCACTTTTGCAAACGAAGTCGGAATTCGATGAAACTAATTTTGTTGGATCCGCCACATTAAATTATTGCTAAATTCCAAGTTCTGTGATTTTTAGGGTCACTGCGTGGCCGTACGGATTTTTAGAGTGAAAAACAGTCAGTATTTTGATGGTTAAAAATACGCTGTGTGAGCAAACGGAGTCGAAATTCGACATAACTAGTTTCGTTGGGTCCGTAATGTCAAACTCTAGCAGTATGTCCAGTTTGGTGATTTTTGGGTGTCGTGTGTGATCACACGGATTTTTAGAAGGCAAAAACAAATATAAAATAACTAAAATAAAATATCCTAATCTATGTATGAGCATAAACGAGCCACGTTCCTATTTCTCAGCCACACCCTCTTCTTTAAAATGGTCCAAGAAAAAAAAATCTACCTCCATCATTCTCGTTTAAAACCAAAACGAGATCTGAAATAATTTATATCAATTCGTATAAAATACCAGAAATTACAAAACCTGTTTCTTTGGATTTGTATTGAGACTAGCTTGAATTCTATACCCGATTTAAAGGGTGTGCACCATCGTAGGGTTGAGCGAGGTTTTAAATAGTAGGTCTAGGGCTTGGGGTTGACGTCGATATGGTAGAGGAGGGACCACAGTGAGATCAGCGTGGGGTTCTGGAAGGCTAGGCGCCACTGATGGTCAGTGTTTGGCGGAGTGCGGTGCCACTATGGGAGGTACGACGCAGCAGTTCGGGGTTTGGGAGGGTGTGTCGAGCTGGGTATTTCGGGCATAGGGTGGAAGAGAATTTGATGAGGAGAGTTGTGGTGGCAACGGTTTCGAAAACAATGGAGGAATTTGGGAAGACGAGGTGGAAGTTCACGTTGAAATGGTGGTTCGAAGTTTTCTAGAGCATATTCATTTCGGGGAAGAAAGGGGGTAGTTGCGGATCTGGGTCTGGGCTCTAATTCAAAGAAGTTGGGCCGGGTTTTTGAAGGGGTGCGGCCCAGTTTTAAATTTGGTTTAAGTTTAATTTAATTTCCAAATATTGTATTAATTTGTAATTCAAATATCTCCCTCATACGTAATCAGAATTAGACGAAACAAGATCCGTTGGGATCGTATGGACGGTGGCTACTTACTGGAATTGATTAGGAGTGAAACAGAGCTCGTTATAATTTATGGCAAAATAAATTGTCCGTCTGAATAAACAGACGCAAATCGTTATTTAACGGTTAACGCGAAATGTGAGTAAAACTTACCAACTCTGAATAGTTCTATTTTTACAACGTATTCTTGGAACTGATAATTATCTGTTGATTGCTGTGTATTAACTGTTTGATTGAATTGCTTATGTATTGGTTGAAATTATAGATAACGATATATATATAAATCGTTAATCGAATATTGATTCTGTTCAGCAGAATATTTCATATCGAAATGAAATCGATGTTAATTATATTGTTTAACATCTGTGATGCAGGTAAACAGGTTGGAGGAATCCAACTGGATTCCTCAACTTTTGTTTTACTGTTTTTCATATATTCTAATATATGATGTGGTATATAATATGTTGATGATTATGTGTGGTTGAATGATATCGATCACTGTGTTTGGTAATTTAAATACTGTAAGAAATACTGGGATGTAAAAAGGGGATTTTCAAAGTTTAAATTTGAAAATAAATTATTTATATAAAATCAATGGATTTTATATATAAAAGGAAAAGGAGTTAAAAGGAAAATATTCGTGAAAACAAATATAAAGGAAAAATTTTTGTGAAATCAAATATAAAGGAAAATATTTGTGAAAACAAATATAAAGGAAAATATTTGTCAAATAAATAGAAAGAGAAATATTTGTAAAACAATTACAAATAGAAATAAAATGGAAATATTTGTAGAACATTTACAAATAGAGAATAAAAAGGAAATATTTGTAGAACATTTACAAATAGATTAAATGGGATTATTTATTTATTTAGGGAATAAATAAAAGTAAAAGGATTTATTTATTTAGGGAATAAATAAAAGTAAAAGGATTTATTTATTTAGGGAATAAATAAAAGTAAAAGGATTATTTATTTAAGGAATAAATAAAAGTATAAAAGGATCATTTATTTATAGAAAATAAATAAAAGAAAAAGGGTTATTTATTTAGGAAATAAATAGATGGATAAAAGAAATATTTATTTGTTAAATAAATAGAAAAGATAAAAGAAATATTTATTTGTTAAGTAAATAGAATTTAAAAGGGAATAGTTATATGTTAAGTAAACAAATATAAATAGGTTTTAATCAAAGGAGTTAACCAATGGAATTAATCAAAGGAGTTAGTCGAATTATAGTTAATCGATTAGAGTTAGAGTTATTCGATCAGAGTTAGTATTTATCGATTAGAGTTAGAATTAATCGATTAGGGTTAGAGTTAATCTGTTAGAGGTAACCAGTTAACCAGTTAGAGTTAATCTGTTAGAAGTAACCAGTTAGAGTTAATCTGTTAGAGTTAACCAGTTAGAGTTAATGAGTTAGAGCTGACCAGTTAGAGCTGACCAGATAGAGTTAATCAGTTGGAGTTAACCAGTTAGAATTAATCAGTTAGGGTGGACCAGTTAGAGTTAATCGGTTAGGGTTGATCGGATAGAGTTAACCAGTTAGAGTTAAAGTTAATCGGTTAGAGTTAACTAGTAAGAGTTATTCAAATAGGGTTAATCGAGTAGAGTTATCGAATGTCGCTTATTCGAAGTAGAGTTATCGAAAATAGTGTATTCGAGAGAAGAGAAATCGAATATAGTTTATTCGAATAGAATTAAAGGAGTAAATCGAATACAGTTTATCCGAATAGAGTTAAAGGAGTTATCGAATCTAGTAATTCGAAAGGAGTTAAGTGAAAGGAGTAAATCGAATATAGTTTATTCGAATAGAATTAAAGGAGTTAATCGAATATAGTTTATTCGAATAGAGTTAAAGGAGTTAATTAAAGGAGTTATCGAATAGTTTATTCGAAAGGAGTTCAGTGAAAAGAGTTAATCGATTAGAGTTAAATCAAATAGAGTTCATCCAATAGAGTTAATTGAATAGATTTAATCGAATATAGTTGATTCGAAGGAAGGTTTTCAAATCTAGTTAGTCGTAAGAAAGATTATCGAATTTAGTTATTCGAAGGGAGGAGTTACCGAATAGAGATTATTCGAAAGAGAGTTACGTAAGGAAGTTTGTTAAAGGTTTAAAGGATAAACTTTGTCTATCCCGAAGTCAAAACGTTGTTCAGTTAAGGTCTGAGAGGTAATTATACCCCAACTTGGTTGACTTCCTTCTTAACTAAGGAATGACTAAGGTTTGATAGTGAAGGATGGTTAAGTGAATTTAGTTAATAAGTTAAAAGGTTTGAGTTGGCATCGCGATGGTTTGTTTAAACACCTGTCTAAGTCCAATGTAAGAGTTTTGGAAATTTTTTTCAAATAAGAATCAGAAATGTTTTCTAATATAGAAAACAAGAAATGGAAATGATTTCCAGTGTTAATAACATATATTTTCTAAATTTAGAAAATAGAAATGTTGAATATATGGAAACATGAAATGACAAATGAGATAAATTAATGATAAATTAATTTAAAGGATAAAAGTTGATTGGTGATTGATCGATGAAATTTCCAATTGGAAATAAGATCGTTGTTTGCACACGTGTTTTTCTTTGATAGTTAAATCACAGATTATCAAAGTTTTGACCATTTTTTCGTCGTCAATACGGAGAGACCGGTTGGATTATTATCCGAAGATCCACTCCGTATTGGCATAAGCGCTGTGAATCATATATGCCAAAGATAATTGAAGACGGAGTAAAGTGCAAGGGTTGTTGTATAAATCTTAGGTAAAGATTTGCCTAAGATGGATGTACGGAATAGTGCATTTCAGTTTGTCCAGTCCTAGGACAACTTGTATGGAAGAAGGTCTGACAGAGTATATCTAATAGATCGCGTAAGTTGATCTCTTCAAACGTATATACATTTGGTGGTGGAGGAATTTGTTTCTCTTAGCTTTGTACCCGTTGTATTTTTGAGGAAATCAATTTGTGATTTGGCGGGTATGACGATCTGACATTCAAAGTGAATGATTGTGTGATTTGTCAGAGATACGCGTGACCTCTAGCCTCACAACCGGGAAATGACAAAAATCGGGTAGGCAGCATGGCTATGTGGGTAGCTCCCATTAGGTTGTATTATCACCTGATCTAGAGTTTCATTTACTTCTATAATCTATTGTCGATGATGTCCCTATTCGGGAAAACGGTTGCTGATCCCAACCGTTGGTGATAATACATTCGATATACTCAAGCGAAATGAGTGGTCGGTCATGTGTGGTCGGGTTGCAAGATGTTCTTGTTGAACCCAGTGTATTCCTCTCTACACTAGCAGAAGGTGGTTCCATACCTTGTCATAGTTGGAAATTCATTATCCAATACGTGCTTGCGGTTTTGATTGTATACTATTAATGTAGAACGTGAGATGAAAGCTTTTTGCTAATTGATTATTTTATTGTGGTTGATAGACATTATAATAATATCAAGAGAGTTTTGATATAAAGATTAATGTGGATTCTCATAAGGGAAAAACCCGTTCCGTTATACGGCGTGGTCTTATGAGATATCGCTTTATTTCTTAAACTGTTTTACTCACACCAGTTACATGACTGATCCAGAGTTTATTTTGTTTTGTTTTCCCTAAACTCTTGGGTGCCCAATTTTGTACGGGCAGTCAAGTAGTTGGGATTTACAGATACTTGAAGAGATGGAGCAGTAGGCTTCAGAATCATATATCTATTGTTTATTTCCGCTGTGTTGTAAGTGTTATACTTTGAAAATGATATGTATATTCAAGTACATATTTATATTTCAAAGTTATGTTATATATTTTATGTTATTCGTTCCGCTGTGAGATTCGTGTTACTCTAATGTTGTATGTTCTTCTTCTTCTTCTATTCTAAGTTTCTATCTTATCTATCCTCACACTCTAATTTCTTTCATTAACTACCGGTATTTTTCGATGTTTGGTTAGTCGTCATTGAGTTTATGTCGATAACACTACAACAAAGGTTAATTTTCTTAGCATCAATGTATGGCGTTTTTAAGTCACTTGCCATAAATGGACCACGTTTCACGAAAAATAAATCATATTCCCGTCTCCAACGCTATCAGTAATCAGAGCACTAAACTTTTTTTCATTTCCCTCCATTTCAAAACCCACTGGCAAAACAACGTGCCCTAATTCCTTCGTTCAGGTCAAAATTCCCCCCAAATTATCTTCATCTACCTTCGCCACATCCATCGCGTCTGTCACACTTGTCCTCATCTGTGCTATGATTGTCTTCGTTGTCGTCGTCCGTGCTATGTTTGTCTTCGCTCAAAAGATAGTCAACAGACCTCGTCCTCCACCGCCTTACAGGACTGCCAGTGAAAGATGCTTTCGCCCTAGACTCTATTGAAAGCTCCAGGTACAATCGCAATTTGTAGTTTATTTTAAGATTGATTTTGTGATTTTAGTAGAGTATGATAAGAGATATTTGTCAAATACCTGTAAGTGGATAACTTTTAGTCTTCAACTTACAATCGCAATTTGTAGTTTGATTTGTACTACCAGGCTGGTTATTGAGAATCATGAACTTAAAGGTTGATTTCAAACTTTTTAATCGTATACTAAGTGAGGATGGATTAAATTTGTAATTTTGGGGAAATAAACAATTTTGATCGATTCTTGCAATTGTTGAAGGAATGGTGAGGGGTGAATTTTTGTTGGGTACAGGTTGAGCTATGGTGAGTGGTGATTCTTGCAATCGTAGTTTGCTATTGTTAGGAAATAATTAATAGCTGATACAAAACAATTATGACTATGGTGTATAAAACTGTTTCAAATAGATGTTAAGCCTATATTATCATAGAGGAAACGATGTGTGATGCTTCTGCAATGGTGGTGCAACAGACTGGTGATCCTTCGAATGGATTCGTAGTAGTGACAAGTAGAAAGGATAAGGTGGTGGTTGGCTTACCGACTATAGATTTGTTGGTTTAGTGTTGGCTTACCGACTATAGATTTGTTTAGATTTGTTTAGAGACCAACAAAGTTCCAATTTTCATTTTTTTCCTTTTTCCAGGGTGAATTATTTGTGGTCCTTTTGCAGTTGCTGGTCAAATTATCATGCTACACTAATTTTTTGCTGTAGCTTGACAATTTTCTAAATTCAAGTATTGCTCTGTTCTTCTTCTTGACTTTAGGTATCCGTTTTATTTTAAATTTTGTTTTTTTAGTATCTCTAAAAAAAACTCGCTAATAAAAAAAGCGTGGCTATTAATATAAGTTAGCACTTGCATTAAGCAGCTTAAGAAAATGGAAGCAAATGGCACAGGAGCAGCCTAAAGCAATCTCATTGCAAGAATTTGATGATTCAGATTAAGCAGCTGATATCCGTCACAACTTATAAGCATAATACTTGTATGTGTAAATCAGTTGAAAATGTGTAGAGGTACGATCTTTTGCCCTTTTTATTGTTCGGCCTCTAATGCCTTGTACGCATTTGTTGCTCTTGCTAGTTTTCAGATCTATATTTATCATCTCATCTCCGATGACAGTCTTTATTCCTCAAACAACCTGCAGGTTGTCGCCTATGCCGATAGGTCGTCAAGGAGGCTACCAGTTCTTTTTCTCCATTGTAGTGTTACATACAAATTGAATTGACTATTTGCAGTTGAACATGACTGATTACTAGTTCATCCATTTAGGAAAGTTGAAGATGCCAACATTTCTTAAAGGAGTTTTTTTTGGTGAGAATCTATTTTGCCGACAATTTTTTCTTCAAATTATATATAAACTTCATGTTCTAATTAAGGTCACTGATGTGGAGAATCATCTAAATATAACTAGAAGAGTTTATTTTTCTTCTGCAGATGAGGAGGTTGATATATTAGATTATATTTCAAGGCTTACAGCAGCATGCACTTGCAGTGGAAAGCTTATTCGAAAACTAGAGTAATGCTCATATGGATTTTAAGGTTATTACTTATTTACATAACACTATAATTTATAGTTTTGAGTTTTAGTACCTTCATTATAAATTGCAATAATTTATAGTTTGAGTTTTAGTACCTTTCGTTCAATGATGAGAGAATAATTTTTTCCTGCTTAGATATATCATAAGTTGGTAATTCCCTAACTAGCATCCAATGAATTTTGTAATTTAAGTATCTTCTTTTGTTCGAAAAAATTGAGTATTGAAATTTCTACTGCTTCATGAACATTTTTTTATGTATATTTGTAATTGACGTTGTCTAAGTAGTACTTCATTTAATTCCCTATTCTAAGAAATGAAAAAACGAATATGAGTTTTACAACTGGTTTATCATGCATGTTCCTTTCATAATTTCATTTGCAATGATGCATACAGAGCAAAAGGGTATGTACATATATAATAAGCCTGAAAATCTCCATAATTTCAAATCATACATGGAAATTGCTAATCCTAAAGCTAAAAGATTAGTAAATTTAAATATTATTTGTTATTATCCACACTACTTCCTTTAAAGATAAGTTCATGGAAATTTAACGTTTTTAGAATGCATATAAAACCAATATCTCCAAATAGCAGCTACAAAATAAAAAAAGAGACAAATCAAGGGATGTTAATTGTACGTACCCAGTTTATTTCATTACAAAAGCATCTGTATAAGAGCATTAATGTCATTATAAAATTACTACCAAGTTGGAAAGACAGTTAGATAATATATCATCTGCATAAGAGCATTCATGTCATTATAAATTTATAAATTTGCAACGGATGAGGGATTTCAAACATAACATAAGTTAATTGGAAAACAAAACGAAATGGGAAACAAAGACGGTAATTAGACACAATATATATTACTAACATTTAAAACGATTTATCACCCATAAATAGAGTCGGTATCCGTGGAAAACTTACTGCTACAGTTTCTTTCCTTCAGTTAATTTCTGTTTTTTTCAATAAAATTATAAATTTCTATGTTTTCATTTTCTTCTCCCCTTCAGTTAATTTTCTGTTAATACGATTATATTCTTTTTCCATCTAATACTACTACAGTTTTGTTTTGTACTTTTGATATTCATGTTTAAACTACACTTGAACGTTGATGCTTTTATTTACTTTCAGTTATATGTAATTATTCAACTTTGGATGTATACAAATTTGGCATTTTTCCAGTACACCTTACTGTGGCAACTACTTGTATCATATGTCCAACTTTGGATGCATACAAATTTATTCATATAACATCTTTTCCCAGTCACTATCTCGTATTGTAGGCTGCCAAATCATAAGTGAGTATGTTGCATCTTGTGCCAGAGGGTTGTGTTGGGATGACCTGTTAAGGAATTTTGTATTTTAAATGCATGGTCTGATGTACTAGCAACAGTTCAATATTATTGAGTTCTCTTTTACAGAACATTAGCTAGAAATTTTTACCTATACTACATTAATATTGATCTTTTGCCTTACGAAGGTTGAGTTATGAGTGTTCTTAATTTTTATAAATTTCATAATCTGATTACACAGAAGTAAATTTCAGTGCAGGGAAAAAAAATTAGTCCAATAATGTCCACTTGCTACCACCAATATCTATCAAGTAGTTCTTCTTTTGCACATATATAAATGGTGTATTTGCTCATCATCACTTTTAGATTTTTTTTTCATATCTATAGTAGATAGTTGGTTATATTTACTTTATGTATCCTTTAATTTTCTGCATGCAAGTATGGTTTCTCACATGATAATATCACATGGTTAACTGTCATTTTCATGGGTTCTTGAAAAAGCATATGAGAAGATCGAACCTGGACCGAAGGCACTGTAAAAGCAAGGTTGGTCAGTTTTTTACATTAAACATTACGAGTTAAAAATTTAAATGTTTATTTTTACTTAATTGTGTTTGAGTTTGAAGTTAGTTTTAAGAGTACGAATATGCTTTAAGTATTAAACACTAAAAAAATTCCTGGAAAATATGAAACATAAAGATTAAAAGCTTGCTCCTAAGGAGTTAACTATTAAATAATAAATAATATCTTTATTCCATTGTCCAATGCTGTTGGAATGTAATTTGAAATGGTTTTTGGCAAGCCATTAAAGATTGAAGATTTTTAGAAAGGTTTTAATGTTGAAAGGATAATTATTCATTAATTAGAAAAAGATAATTATTCATTAATGAGAGGTTTTAATGTTACAAATCTAGAAGGTTCTATTGTATGTTATAAATAAGAGTGTCTCATTTGTATGCATGTATGAAGGAAGAATTAAGAAAAGAACAGAGTAATAAAGCAATTTAAAAGTTTTCTTTTCCAAATATTCCTTTTTTCTCATTAATCTATTCCTCTTCCTCCCAAAAATTCTAACAAAGTGGTATCAGAGCGAGGTTAGTGAAAGTGTGATAAATGTCAAACAGTGGAATGTTTCCCCTCCAATATCCTCGTCTCACAAAAGAAAATTATGAAAAATGGTGTATTCGAATGAAAGCTTTACTTGGAGGACAAAGAGTATGGGAGATCGTAGACAAAGGCTACGACGAGCCAGAAAATGAAAATACATTAACTCGAACGGAGAAGGAAGCTTTAGCAAAGACGAAGGAAAAAGACCAACTTGCTCTTAGCCTCATCCATCAATGTTTGGATGATTCAATGATAGATAAAATAGCGGATGCAGCCACCTCAAACGAAGCCTGGGAAATTTTAAAAAAATCTTTCCAAGGAGTTGATAAAGTAAAGAAAGTTAAGCTTCAATCACTAAGGAGTGATTTCGAAGCAATGAAGATGAGTGAATCCGAATCGATTTCGGATTACTTTACAAGGGTGAAGGCGAATGTAAATCAATCAAGATGCTATGGAGAAAAAATTGCAGATGTTCGAGTGGTGGAGAAGATTCTTCGTTCTTTGACACCGAAATTCGATTATATTGTGTGTGTCATTGAAGAAACGAAGGACCTCGAAGAAATGACAGTAGAAGAATTGGAAGGTTCCTTACGCGCTCAAGAAGAGAAAATAAAGAGAAGACAAGAAGAACCACAGGAGCAAATTCTTAAAACTAAAGCAACTTTAAAAAATGAAGAAGGAGAAAAGCAGTACTTTAGAGGAAGAGGACGCGGATATGGACGAGGAAGAGGACGCGGAGGGCAAGGACGTGAACAAGAAAGAAGCGATGGTGAAAGTTCAAATAACAAAGAGAGAAATCCTTCATATTTTAGAGGCCATGGAAGAAGTCGAGGACGAGGTCATGGAAATTATCAAAGATCAACTGAAAGAAGGTATGACAAGTCCAAAATTGAATGTTATAAATGTCATAGATTTGGTCATTATTCATGGGAATGTCAAACTGCTAATACTGAAGAAAGAGCCAATCTTGTTAATGATAACCAAGAAGTTGAAGAATCCACCTTGTTGCTAACTGAGAAAAAGGAAGAAAATGAAGTTGAAAGCTCGTGGTATTTGGATAATGGTGCTAGCAATCATATGTGCGGATACAAAGAAAAATTTGTGGAGATCAACGACAAGGTGAAAGGTAATGTTTCCTTTGGAGATTCTTCGAAAATTCACATTGAAGGCAAAGGTACAATTCTCATCTCTACAAAGAATGGTGACCATAAATTGATCTCTGATGTTTATTATGTTCCTAAACTAAGAAGCAATATTCTTAGTCTCGGACAATTTGTTGAGAATGGTTATGAAGTTTTGATGAAAGATAATTATCTTTGGCTTAAAGATAGAAACAATAACTTGGTTGCAAAGGTGGGCATGTCACGGAACCGGATGTTCAAATTGAATGTCCAAACTGTTGAAGCAAGATGTTTGAAGGTTAATGTGCAGGATGTGGCATGGTGTTGGCACATGAGATTTGGACACTTGAACTTTGGATCTTTGAAAGCAATGGGAGAAAAGATGATGGTAAAGGGAATGCCAACAATTGAAAATCCAAATCATTTGTGTGAAGCATGTCTTCTTGGCAAACATGCAAGGAAAAGTTTTCCAAAGAAAGCAACATCTATAGCCTCCAAACCACTTGAATTGGTGCATACGGATATTTGCGGGCCTATCGATCCACCATCTTTTGGTAAAAGTAAATATTTTATACTTTTTATTGATGATTATAGCAGAAAAACGTGGGTTTATTTTCTCAAACAGAAATCAGAAGCTTTCACCACATTGAAAAATTTCAAGACGCATGTTGAGAAAGAAAGTGGCTACAATATCAAGGCATTGAGGTCTGATCGAGGAGGCGAGTTCACTTCAAAGCAATTCAATGATTTCTGTGCAGTGCATGGAGTTCGTCGTCCTCTCACTGTTCCTAGATCACCTCAGCAAAACGGCGTGGCAGAGAGGAAAAATAGATCAATTCTTAATATGGCAAGGTGTATGCTTAAAACAAAAAATATGCCAAAGGAGTTTTGGGCTGAAGCCATTTCTTGTGCGGTGTATTTGTCAAATCGCTCTCCAACTGTGAATGTCAAGGACCAAACCCCTCAAGAAGCATGGAATGGAAAAAGGCTAAGTGTTCATCATTTGCGAGTATTTGGTAGCATCGCTTATGCTCAAGTTCCGCAGCAAGAGCGTTCAAAGCTAGACGATCGAAGTGCCAAGTATGTTTTTGTTGGATATGATTATCATTCCAAAGGATACAGGTTGTACAATCCTAACAATGGCAAAGTGGTGGTAAGTCGTGATGTTGAATTCGATGAAGGAGCAACTTGGGATTGGGATGGACAGCAAGAGAGCACATATAATTTTCTCCCATATCTTGATGATGATCAAGAATCAGAGAATGTTGAAACTATACAAGAACCTTCTTCTCCAGCTTCAGATCTTGAAGGCTCAAATGAAAGACCGCCAAAAATGAAATCGCTTGCTGATATATATGAAAGAACTGAAGAAATTAATTTTAATAATGATGAACTTTATTGTTTTTTTGCAGATAGTGAGCCAATAAATTTTCAAGAAGCGGTGCAAGATAAGAAGTGGAGCTGAAATATGTGAAAACTCAAGATCAAGTTGCGGATATTTTTACCAAGCCATGGAAGATTGAAGATTTTCGAAGAATGAGAGCTATGCTTGGAGTAAGAAAGGAAATTTCAAATTAGGAGGGAGTGTTGGAATGTTATTTGAAATGGTTTTTGGCAAGCCATTAAAGATTGAAGATTTTTAGAAAGGTTTTAATGTTGAAAGGATAATTATTCATTAATTAGAAAAAGATAATTATTCATTAATGAGAGGTTTTAATGTTACAAATCTAGAAGGTTCTATTGTATGTTATAAATAAGAGTGTCTCATTTGTATGCATGTATGAAGGAAGAATTAAGAAAAGAAAAGAGTAATAAAGCAATTTAAATGTTTTCTTTTCCAAATATTCCTTTTTTCTCATTAATCTATTCCTCTTCCTCCCAAAAATTCTAACAAATGCATGATCACACTATTTTCCAGAAACCCATCGTACCTGCCTTCAATGATACCCCAAATTTGTTCTCTTTCATTTTTATATTTCCAATCTATAATCTGCTGAGGCAGAAAATTATCGATGCAGTTCTGTAGTATATCCAATTCAAGAGATGATTGATTCGTCGTCATACATGCAAATTTATTTTTATTGTTATAAGATTGTAAATGAATATGAAGAATAGGTGAGTTTTTTTTTTCATTTAAAAGTAGTAACTGTGGCAACTATGTTCCACCAATTCCACTCATTTTTAAACCGAACCCCCTCCAATTGACTGCCCCTTGTTCTCATAGCCTCACGAACACTGCCCAAGAGTCGGTGGTACAGAAACTCTAATCGAGTATGTTTACGCTCATCGAAGAAGGCATGCTATGCATGTGCCTAGTCTATTAGTGGCATTGACCCAGATTGGTTATGTATAGATATCACATGTTTACAGGATATTATACAAAATATCATTTGAATTGATTTTTATGAGTCGTTTTTTGATTTTTTTCAAGAGTAGTAGAGCTACTACTGTCCCTTTTATAAATATTGGCATTGAATATGAGGCATCCTACTCAATCATCCATAATATACAGTCCCTTTTAGGAGTAGTAGATCTACTACTGTCCCTTTCAGGAGTAGTGCAGTGATATACAATATCTTCTTTTTATGAATTTTGTTCGCTTACTGAAATAATGACTGAATGATTTTTTTTACATCTGGCGAAGAGGAGTTTTGAAAAACGACCAATTAGAATTTAAAATGAGAAGGCAGTTGTATTGTCCCAGAAGCTGCAGAAGTTAATGTTTTTAAGTTGATTAATGGAAAATGATACATCGTCAAGGCGAAACGGATGATTTTCTAACCGGTTCAAAGAAGAAACAATAGCATAGTCTCCCCTCTTTTGAGTTCTGACATTTTGTCTGCATTCATCATTTTTTTCCCGTATCTCATTTAGCTAGTTGTTGCGGCAACATTCTTGATTAATAGAATAGATTAATCAAAAATTATATAATGAACGAGTGTTTTCGAAATGAAAAAAAAATAAGGATGGAAGATGAGCCACTAGATTTGCAAACAAATTCAGATCCTACTCTAATTATTTTCTTTGCAGCAATCCCGTATTGTAACAGCCAGTTGAACCACCAATCTTCTGAAATATTAGACTAGTATTTATAAAAGGAAATTTCTTTTTAAACTCGAAAAATGCCACTAACAGAGCATTATTCAATGATCATATGTATCCTCTACTATAATACATATTCAATTACTCATAAAAAGAAATCATATTCTACTGATATAAGGCATCCTACTCTACTGATTTTCAGGAGTAGCAGAGCTACTTCTGTCCCTTTCAGGAGTAGTGCAGTAATATACATATGGAAGAATCAATATAAAAGTTACAGAGGATGTTTATTAGTCATATGGTTAATGCATCCCTCTCCTCCATTTAAGAGATTTCCTTTAGGAAAAAAAATACATTTCTTCAATTTATGCTACGATATTCATTTTTTTTATTCTTTTAAAGATTATAATTAACATGTACAACTCAATTACCTGTCAAAAACTTTGCTTGCACAATAGTTTTGCAATGCAGTCGGTCAACAGTGATGAGTTTTGCATTACACTCGGTATATGATTTTCAGGGATAAATGCAGTTAAGGTTTGGGTTGATGTTGTAAATGCTCCAAGCGCACATCTATGGAGACCAACATCCAATTTACAAAACATTAAAGATGCCATCGGCACTGCAATTGCTTGGCCTACTGAGAAAGTTATATCAGATGCAAGTTCCGGTAAGTGCAATCTAACATTAATATTTTGATAAGAAAAACATTTGCACATACTTTCTTCATAAAAGCACATGTATTAGGTAAAGGCTCTTAAACACTATCACGAGGCATATGGCACCAAAAAAAAGTGCAATATTACATGAACGCTTCTAAATGCATACTAGTTTCATTTACACTGCTTGGGTTTTAAAACATATAGCTATGAAGTTGTATTGCATGCAGGGATTTTTTATTTCTTATGTCTGAGATTTCTAGTTTTATATACTTACGCAGTTTAAGCATGTGCTGGTCCTGTGAAGTTGGATTTTTAATGCGCTCTATATATCATGGATAAATTTTATACAACCACCTCATGTTAGCCAACGTTGAATATTGGTTTCGAAAATGACATGTAAGACATTTTTGAATTTTAAACAAGGAGGGATATTTTGTTTACACTCACCATCTGAAGCACAGAGTTCATGCCAGCCATCATGTTTATTTTTCTTTCAAGCCCTTCAGTTTATTATGCATGAAGAAAGCATAAGTATCCCTCCTTTTGATTTTTTCTAAAAATAATAATAATGAAACAAACAAGTAAAAATAAAAGACTAAGTTATTCCTATTTCCAATTTGTAATAGACTGTGTATATGGCTAATTGTTTCAAGGGATTTTAGAACTTTGTAATTGTAGAAAACTTTTTATATGTTTTATCAAAGTGCCCTATATGTCTTATGCCTGTCTTTCCTATAATTTATTGAAAATTATACCAAATGCATATAATCTTCAAGGCAAGCTACTAAATTCTTTTGATTTTGTCACTTGCCTACTATTTTGGTTAGCTGGGTAGTCATATTCTCTATGTTCTTACTTTGTTCTCTTCTGTTTATTACATTTTTGTTTATTTTGGCTAGCTGGGTAGTCAAATACGCGTCGAGCAAATAAACGCATGTGTTTAAGGAAATATAATAAATATAAATAAATAAATAAATAAAAATTAAAAAAATTGTTGGATGCCATTTATGTTAAATAATGGAAATGGATGAGCGATGAGAAGAAATTAAACTATATACCGCAATTTGTCTTGATTGTAAATTTTGAACCATTGATGATCGATCCGTCTTCAATATTTTAACTTTATTTGGAAGCTATGATTAGAGAAAAAATTTGTGGTGCTATCCAATGAAAAATTCTGAACTTAACGATGATTAAAAACTTGAATTAAAACCAATGTTTGTCGCTGTCTGGAAAGTGCGAACACTGTATAACAGCATTGAGATCTTTTGAGCATAATTTTCAACTGATTTGTTCGATTTTGGTAATTTTGGGCATTTCATAAAGTTAGGAATCAAATCAACAACTTCCATTTCTTGTGTTTTAATGCAGTCCATTGTTTAAGAGCTAAAATTGAATCTGAATAGTTCAGACCTGCTATGAACAATTTGGACCGAGATATGTATCGTGCTTGATGATAACACATGATTTTGATGTTTGACTTTTTTGAATCTTTTATTTATATTAAAATATATTTTGATATGAAAAAATTGTGTTATTCACTTCAAAAATTTTGAAGATGCCCATGGCTTATATGTGTTAATATAAGTATGTATTGTTGTCTTGAAAACCTGAGCCGTTTAAAACAGTGTTGACCTAATTTTATTGTAATCTTTGATCTGTTTGTCTGATTTAGATAATTTTACCCATCTCGGAAAACTTAGAACTTAAGCTAGGACTTTTTTCATAAGTGTTAGATGGAATTTCAACGTCTACTGGGTCAAAAAATAGTGTTTTACACCATTGAAATGTGCGTAAATATGGACAAATCCGAGCTGAACCATCTTCATGGTAACCGAGCTTCCAAAACATTACTCTCATGTTCCATCTCCTAATTTATGAATCTATTCACCAAAACATTACTCTCATGTTCTATCTTCATGATAACTTAGCTTCTACCGAATCTCCTTTAGACAAGTATGATTTATCAGCAGTTCTCATAGAAGTTCCAGTTTCAGGCTGCTGCAAATAACCATTTCAGATGTCTTCAGATTCAGATGGTGCAGGAGCTTCTAAATTTGATGCTTCTCCCTTTTCAATTGTACCTTATGTGCCACAGTTGGTTTTTGGAATAAACTGTAGTTTGTTATGCATAGTATATATTACGTCCAAACTATTTACATAATGTACATCTAAAAAGGACCATATCATACTTATTATTAACTCCATTGTTATGCCATCATGCACTACAATTGGGATACCATATGGAATTGTATCAAATGCTTTTACTTTTGTAGGAACTTTTTCAATTTTCGGTAAAAACTTTTCTACGCTGAATCACATCTTGTCTAATTGGAGGTCCAATATAACTAGCAAATTTTGACAATGTTCTCATGCATTTTGAAAGCTACATATTATTTTTTGTGATTAACTTTGCTTTTGAATGTACTAACAATATTGAATATTTTTGCTTTACATGTATATAGACGACGACGTTGATGGAAAACACTATTGCAATTAGTTATGGGTCGAAGTTATTCTTGCTGCGAAGACTATATTTTGGTTTGTAAGAATGTATGTAGTACTATTTTTTGGTCGCTACTGCTTGTGTATGTGTATGTGTATGTTTGGTATAACACTACTAGTTTACGAACTATTATGGACCTATTATGTATTATCAATGTAAGAATATTGCATGTTTTAATTATAAAATTTTACTTGTTGGTTATAAATTATGCAATCAAAATAAAATATGTTGTTAGTATGACATGATTATATTGAATTGTGGTATCCATATAATTGTAGATTTTAAACTGGTTGTAAAATTAATTCTGGACTTTTTATGGTGTTTATAAAGCGTAATTGAAAAATTTCACGACTTTTTTTCAATGGCATTTTTAAAATCCTATAAAAAGTTTTTGTAAAATTTGCCGTGAAAACAGTTATAGCAATTTATACATGCTGTAAATAAATATCACAACAAAATAAAAACACTATAACTTCTTTTAATAGCAAGGAAAAACTATTGAAAATGTTTTTTTAGCATCCAAAAAACACTGAGAAATATTTTTTGGCATTCAAAATCCGCTAAGAAAAAGTTCTATGAAATTTGCCTAAACGCCATGAAATCTATTGATTGCACAGCAAAAGCGCTATTGTATTACACTTTTCATGGCATTTTATTGTAGCTATGGTTTTGTTCGGACTTTTAACTATATATTGATACACAGCGTACGTAAAACTTTTGTTGATTCTTTTTACGGCATTTTTTAAATGCCATCAAAAGTCCTTTTTGTTGTAGTCTAACCAAAGTCGCTAAAAACCGGGTCGTTACAGTTAGTATCAGAGCTTAAGTTAAGTTATTACCTTGGCTCTGTGGTGTGACTCAGTAGAGATGGGGTTAGTAATACCCTAGATTGAGTTAAGTGTATAAATACGAGAGAGCGTATTTGTTATTTGATATAAAATGGTTTTATATTGTGTAGATTTATCGGTTGAGTTGTTTATGGGTTCTGGTCGATCAGTTTGATCCACTGTATCAGTAGGAGTTTCTAAACACTCAAACACGATGGGTCGATAAGATATGTTTTGAAAAGAGGGTAAATTAAAATTAGTTTACCCAAAGTATAGCTTGATATAGAGAAGATATATATATATATATATATATATATATATGGAAATTATAATATATTGGATATATTGGTTGTTATTATAATCGAGTAAGATTATAAATTAAATGGTTATGTAAATAACCAATAAGAATTCATATAAGTGAAATATATGAAAGCAGATGAATTAAGTCTGAAATTAAAACCAGTATCGGAATTAAAATCCTGGAAATTTGAAAAGGTGTTTGTAAATGGATTTGAATTGAATATAAGGAAATTTTAAAATCCTGGGAGAGTTTAAATTGTTTTACAAGCATGGTGAATGGTATTTTGAAAATATTTCAAAATGGAAATGATTTTGAAAAAGATGATATAGTATTGAACTCACTTCGATTACTGGGAAATAACTCTGATGATGTTAGCCACATCCTCATTGTTCATTTTAGAGTGGTAAGTGACAGATTACTACCAAAGGTTTTATTTTTGAATTGATTTGAGGAAAGTAAGTGTTTTGAATCCTGAAAAGGAAAGTTTGATTTTTGATATGGTAAACCATTTAAAACTCCCAGGAAGAAACTATTTGAATTAAAAATAAATTTAAATAGAAATTTGTGAAAACGAGCTGGAACTGAATTGAAACCAATTAACTGGAAATTGAATTGGATACGATATATCAAGTAGAATCAGATTTTGAATTGTGAGATAGAATCTGAAATGGTATTGGATCGATGAGTTAAGAATTTGAAAATCGAGAATAGAACTTTGATTTGAAATTGAATTTGGCTTGGATAAGCGAATGGTTGTCTTGAGGATAAATTGATTAGAGTTTGATAGGATTGATATTGGTATATGCTGAATTGACAGCAAGTGAAAGCGATAGAGTTGATATGCCCGACAAAAAGGTACAAGTTTATATTTGATATAAGCATGAGATTTATGAGCCGAATTAGCAAGCCGCTTGGCCGTTTGATTCTCTTTTGGTTTGGAGATGGCCTAGAGAGGCGAGTTGGAGTTTGAACGATTGACCAGTACAAAGGAGGTGCTGGCAAAAAATTTCGAAAAGTTAAGGTGTTAGAAAATTTTCAAGATTTTTGAAATTTTTTGTTGATAAGAATTAGTTAATATTTAATTGAAATTAAATTGGTTCAGTTGGAATCGAAGTTAAGAAGTGAACAAATATGTTCTAACCAGTCAATAGGGTCTATTTCCTACCTTAGCAATTTCGAGGACGAAATTATTTTAAGTGGGGAAGAATGTAACGACCCACATTTTTCAGCGATATAATTAATTTATTTAATTATTTATATAGTGATTAAGAGAATTAAATGGTCATTAAATTAAATTATATAGACTATTTAATTAATTTAAATAATAGAATAATATATTTAATTCAGATATAATCAAAAATAGTGGAATTCACAATATAGTGTGAATTGGATTATTTAAAATATATAGTTCAGTTTAGAGTTGAATTATATGAACAAATATATTCAATTGACGACAGTTTGAATGTATAATTATATTATAAATATAATCGAGCTCGAAATGGCGTAGTAGTTCGCTATTTGGTGATGTGAACTTCAACTGGATTTACAGGGTCAGTTTTAAATCGGATTTTGGTGAAACAAGAAACGTTAGGAGCTGGTGAATTATATTTTTCTAGTGGAAGAGAAAAATCGGGATTTCGTCGTGTAAATTTTGATTTATGTCCAAATCAAATTTCCAAAAAGTCAGCGCCATAACCATAACGATTTATTTACATTTTAAAAAGCATTTTAAATATAAATTAAATATCGATATAACTCTGATGATGAAATATCGAGTTAGAAATCCATATAGGATTTTTCTGGAGCTGTATGGTATCCCACTGTGAATATATACGATAATATTTATTTTTAACTATTTAATTCAATTATATTTATATATGTTTATATATTTAAATTAGCTATTTAGAGCTTTAAAAATAGCCACTTTTGCAAATGAAGTCGGAATTCGACGAAACTAATTTTGTTGGATCCGCAACATCAAATTATTACTAGATACCAAGTTCTGTGATTTTTAGGGTCACTGTGTGGTCGTACGGATTTTTAGAGTGGAAAACAGTCAGTATTTCGACGGTTAAAAATACGCAGTGTGAGCAAATGGAGTCGGAATTCGATGAAACCAGTTCCGTTGGGTCTGTAATGTAAAACTCTAGTAGTATGTCCAGTTTGGTGATTTTTGGGTGTCGTGTGTGATCACGCGGATTTTTAGAAGGAAAAAACGAATATAAAATAAATAAAATAAAATATCCTAATCTATGTATGAGCATAAATGAGCCACGTTCCTATTTCTCAACCACACCCTCTTCTTTAAAATGGTTCAAGAAAAAAATCCGCCTCCATCATTCTTGTTTAAAACCAAAACGAGATCTGAAATAATTTATATCAATTCGTATAAAATACCAGAAATTACAAAACCGATTTCTTTGGATTTGTATTGAGACCAGCTTGTATTCTATACCCGATTTAAAGGGTGCGCACCATCGTAGAGTTGAGCGAGGTTTTAAACAGTGGTTCTAGGGCTTGGGGTTGACGTCGATATGGTGGAGGAGGGACCACGGTGAGGTCAACGTGGGGTTCTGGAAGGATAGGCGCCACTGATGGTCAGTGTTTGGCGAAGTGCGGTGCCACTATAGGAGGTGCGACGCAGCAGTTCGGGGTTTGGGAAGGTGTATCGAGCTGGGCATTTCGGGTATAGGGTGGAAGAGAATTTGATGAGGAGAGTTGTGGTGGCAACGGTTTCGAAAACAATGGAGGAATTTGTGAGGATGAGGTGGAAGTTCACGTTGAAATGGTGGTTCAAAGTTTTCAGGAGCGTATTCATTTCGGGGAAGAAAGGGGGTAGTTGCGGGTCTGGGTCTGGGCTCTAATTCAAAGAAGTTGGGCCGGGTTTTTGAAGAGGTGAGGCCTAGTTTTAAATTTGGTTTAAGTTTAATTTAATTTCTAAATATTGTATTAACTTGTAATTCAAATATCTCCCTCATACATAATCAGAATTAGACCAAACAAGATCCATTGGGATCATATGGACGGTGGCTACACACTTGAATTGACTAGGAGTGAAACAGAGCTCGTTACAATTTATGGCAAAAGTCCGTCTGAATCAACAGACGCAAATCGTTATTTAACGGCTGACGCGAAATGTGAGTAAAACTCACCAACTCTGAATAGTTCTATTTTTACAACGTATTCTTAGAACTGATAATTATCTGTTGATAGCTGTGTGTTAACTGTTTGAGTGAATTGCTTATGTATTGGTTGAAATTATAGATAATGATATATATATATATATAAATCGTTAATCGAATATTGATTCTGTTCAGCAGAATATTTCATATCGAAATGAAATCGATGTTAATTATATTATTTAACATCTGTGATGCAGGTAAACAGGTTGGAGGAACCCAACTGGATTCCTCAACATTTATTTTATTGTTTTTCATATATTGTTATATATAATGTGGTATATAATCTATTGATGATTATGTGTGGTTGGATGATATCGATCACTGTGTTTGGTAATTTAAATACCGTAAGAAATATTGGGATATAAAAGGGGATTTTCAAAGTTCAAATTTAAAAATAAATTATTTATATAAAATCAATGGATTTTATATATAAAAGAAAAAGGAGTTATAAGGAAAATATTTGTGAAAACAAATATAAAGGAAAATATTTGTGAAATCAAATATAGAGGAAAATATTTGTGAAATCAAATATAAAGGAAAATATTTGTCAAACAAATAGAAAGAGAAATATTTGTAAAAAAATTACAAATAGAAATAAAAAGGAAATATTTGTAGAACATTTACAAATAGAGAATAAAAAGGAAATATTTGTAGAACATTTACAGATAGATTTAATGGGATTATTTATTTATTTAGGGAATAAATAAAAGTAAAAGGATTTATTTATTTAGGTAATAAATAAAAGTAAAAGGATTATTTATTTAAGGAATAAATAAAAGTATAAAAGGATCATTTATTTATAGAAAATAAATAAAAGAAAAAGGGTTACTTATTTAGGTAATAAATAGAAGGATAAAAGAAATATTTATTTGTTAAATTAGTAGAAAAGATAAAAGAAATATTTAATTGTTAAGTAAATAGAATTGAAAAGGGAATAGTTATCTGTTAAGTAAACAAATATAAATAGGATTTAATCAAAGGAGTTAACCAAAGGAATTAATCAAAGGAATTAATCAAAGGAGTTAATCGAATTATAGTTAATCGATTAGAGTTAGAGTTAATCGATTAGAGTTAGAATTAATTGATTAGAGTTAGAAATAATCGATTAGGGCTAGAGTTAATCTGTTAGAGGTAACCAGTTAAAGTTAACCAGTTAGAGTTAATCTGTTAGAGGTAACCAGTTAAAGTTAACCAGTTAGAGTTAATCTGTTAGAGCTAACCGGTTAGAGTTAATCAGTTAGAGCTGACCAGATAGAGTTAATCAGTTAGAGCTGACCAGATAGAGTTAATCAGTTGGAGTTAACCAGTTAGAATTAATCAGTTAGGGTGGACCAGTTAGAGTTAATCAGTTAGAGTTAACCAGTTAAAGTTAACCAGTTAGAGTTAACTAGTTAGAGTTATTCAAATGGAGTTAATCGAGTAGAGTTATCGAATATCGCTTATTCGAAGTAGAGTTATTGAATATAGTGTATTCGAGAGAAGAGAAATCGAATATAGTTTATTCGAATAGAATTAAATGAGTAAATCAAATATAGTTTATTCGAATAGAGTTAAAGGAGTTATTGAATCTAGTTATTCGAAAGGAGTTAAGTGAAAGGAGTAAATCGAATATAGTTTATTCGAACAGAATTAAAGGAGTTGATCGAATATAGTTTATTCGAATATAGATAAAGGAGTTAATTAAAATCGAATATAGTTTATTCGAAAGGAGTTAATTAAAATCGAATATAGTTTAATCGAATATAGTTAGTCGTAAGAAAGATTATCGAATCTAGTTATTCGAAGGGAGGAGTTACTGAATAAAGATTATTCGAAAGAGAGTTACGTAAGGAAGTTTGTTAAAGGTTTAGGGGATAAACTTTGTCTATCCTGAAGTTAAAATGTTGTTCAGTTAAGGACTGAGAGGTAATTATACGCCAACTTGATTGACTTCCTTCTTAACTAAGGAACAACTAAGGTTTGATAGTGAAGGATGGTTAAGTGAATTTAGTTAATAAGTGTAATGGTTTGAGTTGGCATCGCGATGGTTTGTTTAAACACCTGTCTAAGTCCAATGTAAGAGTTTTGGAAATGTTTTCCAAATAAGAATCAGAAATGTTTTCTAATATAGAAACAAGAAATGGAAATGTTTTCCATTGTTAATAACATATATTTTCTAAATTTAGAAAAATAGAAATGTTGAATATATGGAAACAGGAAATGACAAATGAGTTAAATTAATGATAAATTAATTTAAAGGATAAAAGTTGATTGGTGATTGATTGATGAAATTTCCAATGGGAAATAAGATCGTTGTTTGCACACGTGTTTTTCTTTGATAGTTAAATCACAGACTATCAAAGTTTTAACCATTTTTCCGTCGTCAATACGGAGAGACCGGTTGGATTATTATCCGAAGAACCACTCCGTATTGGCATAAGCGTTGCGAATTATATATGCCAAAGATAATTGAAGACGGAGTAAAGTGAAAGGACTGTTATATAAATCTTAGTTAAAGATTTGCCTAAGATGGATGTACGAAATAGTGCCTTCGGTTTGTCCAGTCGCAGGACAACTTTTATGGAAGAAGGTCTGACAAAGTATATCTAATAGATCGCGTAAGTTGATCTCTTCAAACGTATATACATTTGGTGGTGGAGGAATTCATTTCTCTTAGTTGTGTACTCGTTGTATTTTTGAGGAAATCAATTTGTGATTTGGCGGGTATGACGATGTGACATTCAAAGTGAATAATTGTGTGATCTGTCAGAGATATGCATGGCCTCTACCCTCACAATCGGGAAATGAAAAATATCGGGCAGGCAACATGGCTACGTGGGTAGCTCCCATTAGGGTGTATTATCACCTAATCTAGAGTTTCATTTACTTCTATAATCTATTGTTGGTGCTGTCCCTATTCGGGAAAACGGTTGCTGATCCCAACCGTTGGTGATAATACATTCGATACACTCAAGCGAAATGAGTGGTCAGTCTTGTGTGGTCGGGTTGCAAGATGTTCTTGTTAAACCCAGTGTATTCCTCTCTAGAGGTACACTAGCAGAAGGTGGTTCCATACCTTGTCATAACTGGAAATCCATTATCCAATACGTGCTTGCGGTTTTGATTGTATACTATCTATGTAGAACGTGAGATGAAAGCGTTTCTGCTAATTGATTATTATATTGTGATTGATAGACATTATAATAATATCAAGAGAGTTTTGGCATAAAGATTAATGTGGATTCTCATAAGGGAAAAAACCCGTTCCGTTATACGGCGTGGTCTTATGAGATATCGCTTTATTGCTTAAACTGTTTTAAACTGTTTTACTCACACCAGTCACATGACTGACCCGGAGTTTATTTTGTTTTGTTTTCCCTAAACTCTTGGGTACCCAATTTTGTACGGGCAGTCAAATAGTCGGGATTTACAGATACTTGAAGAGCTGGAGCAGGAGGCTTCAGAATCATATAGCTATTGTTTATTTCCGCTGTGTTGTAAGTGCTGTACTTTGAAAATGATATGTATATTCAAGTACATATTTATATTTCAAAGTTATGTTATATATTATATGTTATTCGTTCCGCTGTGAGATTCGTGTTACTCTGATGTTGTATGTTCTTCTTCTTCTTCTTCTATTCTAAGTTTCTATCTTATCTATCCTCACCCTCTAATTTATTTCATTAACTACCGGTATTTTTCGATGTTTGGTTAGTCGTCATTGAGTTTATGTCAATAACCAAAGTCGCTAAAAACCGGGTCATTACATATGGCCTCTAGCCTCACAACTGGGAAATGACAAAAATTGGGTAGGCAGCTTAGTTATGTGGGTATCTCCCATTAGGGTGTATAATCACCATTTCCTTCTTTAATCTATCGATGTTGTACTTTATCGGGAAACGGTTGCTGATCCCAACCGTTGGTGATATACATTCGATACACTCAAGCGAAATGAGTGGTCGGTCATGTGTGGCTGAGTTACAAGATGTTCTTGTTGAACTCGATGTATTCTCCTCTAGAGATACACTATCGGAAGGTGGTTCCATACCTTGTCATAGTTGGAAATCCATTATCCAATAAGTGCTTGCGATTTTGATTGTATATTATGTATATAGAACGTGAGATGAAAGCGTTTCTGCTAGATGATTATTATATTCTGATTGATAGACACTATTATAATATCAAAAGTATTTCGATATCAAATTGATTTGGATTCTCATAAGGAAAAAACCCGTTCCATTACACGGCATGGTCTTACGAGATATCGTTTTCTGCTCCAAATATTTTAAATTGTTTTACTCACACTAGACCCATGTTTGACCCAGATTTTATTTTGTTTTGTTTTCCCTAAACTCTTGGGTGCCCAGTTTTGTACGGGAAGTCAAGTAGTCGGGATTTTACAGATATACTTGGAAAGTTGGAGCAGGAGGCTTCAGCAGTATTTGTATAACTATTGTTTATTTCCGTTGTGTTGTTAGTGCTGTACTTTGAAAATGATATGTATATTTAAGTACAATCTTTTATTTCAAAGTTATGTTATATTTTATTCATTCCGCTGTGAGATTCGTGTTTACTCTGATGTTGCGTGTTCTTCTTCTTCTTCTTCTTCTATTCTAAGTTTCTATCTTATCTATTCTCGCCCACTATTTTCTTTCTATTAGTTTTCTGGTTTCCAGTGCAATTGGGGTTGGACTTGTGTTATTTGGTCAGCTCAAACTGGACCGCAATTTCGGGACACTACACAATGTCTCCAGTACATCCATCAATTGCTCAAATTTTTTCATATAAGCGCTCACAGTAGTTGTTTGCCTTAGCTTACATAAAGTTTCATAAGACCTTTCCATCTGTTCCAAATTAAATCAAACAAGAATTTACTCTTTTAATACAAGACATGCTTCTGCATGCTCGATAGTTCTAGTGTACCAAAAATACCATTACAATGCTTTTTTTCTAAGGGAAAATGAACGTATGTCAATCTTGATTCTGTCATCAGTTCCATGGAGCCTGAAATACTGCTCCACTTTCCTCAACCAATTAGCTATTATTTCTTCTCTATAAAATGTGCTAAAATACAACTTCATGATAGGGTAATGATTGTAACTAGGATTTTGGTAAGGTTAATATGGGGGGTTGGTGGATAATGATAAAGTGGTAATCACAAGGTTGCTGATATGGTCGTGGTTCTTGAGGGAATGATGTTTGATTGTTATATCAAGGAGCATAACATGAAGGTGGTGGTGGGGGATTTCTTGGTGGAGGAATATATTATCTTATCTGAGGTGGTTAAGGTGGGAGTACGTTCTGAAATGGAGGAGGTGGTGGTACATTCTGAAGTGGAGGAGGCAGTGGTTATATATTATGAAGTGGAGGAGGTGGTTGTACATTTTGAACTGGAGGTGGTGGTGGTGCATTTTGAATCAGTTGAGGATTTGGGGGAAGAATTGGTGAAGGGGTTGTACATTTTGATCATCAGATCTAGATGATCTGGCGCCGATTCAAGCGTTCGAACATCTCATCACAGATTCAGTATGTTATTTTCAAGCCTTTCATTGGTTTCAAATTGTCGTTGACATAAATCTTTGGGATTCAAAATTCGGAGGAGTATAGGGAACCACCATTGTTTCGGTGGCCATCGATAGATCTGACCCTCGATGTGTGCTCTGATACCAATTTGGAAGGATATTGAGGATCTTTGTCGATGGTCATGGTTGTTTGTGGAAATTGAAGCGGGTAGAAATTTCAAAAAACAGACGGGGAAATGGTAAACTGGAAATGAGACGTTGATGAGTTGGCAGGAATTGGTTGAGGAGAGGTTGTCACCGCTATTTTAGATGGAATGAAGTGGATATGACGAGGAAAAAACGAAAAAATAGGGTTAGAGAGGAGTGTTCGATGAAATGACAGGGGAATTCTAGCAATGAGATCAACACAACAATCTGATCTAGTTGATAAACACGACGCAAAAGCAATATGGTGGTAATATTAAGATTTAGCAACAACTGACAACAATTTGTAATGAAGAAACTGGATAAGAATTCACTGAAATCGAGGAAGTTTGTAACCCTAGATTAACTACTAACTAGGAAGATGAATACAAGCTAACAATTAACATGAAATAATGTAGAAATCAAAAAAAGTATACTACTGAACAGGGAATGAATACGGTAAGGAAGAGGTAACAAACCAACTTAATAAGTAAATTGCTTTCTCCAGAATTCTTGATCATCCATTACTTCTCTTGTTAACAGTCTTATATACACCACCATGCTGAATAGCAGGCCGAACAACTTTTTCCCATTACAGGCCCAAAACGTACAAACATATGGTACAAATCAGTTACAACCAATTTAACAAGCTACATATTACATGAACAAAATATAGAAAATATATCAGTGTGCACAGTGACATACATGCATAGTGATACATTATTTAACTAGCTCCTCAGACCATGCCATCGTCGTCTATTACTGTCATCACTTACCTGGAGCTATCCAGTAATAATCCTAAGGATCCAAACCTCCCCTCTGATGAATTTTGACCAAAACACCCAACTTGGTCAATTCCAATAAGCTTTTCTCCCTTTCACATCTAATTTATCATGTTGATCATAACACGATTGTTGCACTCGAATATAAATAGATCCAAAGCATTCATAACATGTAACACCCCACCTCCGTTAAGGTCACTCACAAAGAAAATGCCTTAACTTTGGTGGAGCATTTTAGTAAACAGAACAGAAACTTACAAGACAGATAAAACAGTACTTGAAAATTTTTAACTTTATTACAGTAGAAACAGAAATCAATATGGTTACATCCTTTCAAATCTCAGAATTCAAGTACAAATATCAGTCTTGTACAAAAGCCTTCAAAATGCATGTTTAAAGTCATAATCCCCATAGAACGGGAGCTATACAGAGCCAAGCCATACTTTAAGCACTTCAAGCAGAGAGAAATCCGGATCAAGCTAAAGTATTCCCTCCTTGGATAACCTGGGGGGAAACGGAAGAAAGGAGGCGAAACAACAAGGGTCAGACAAAAAGTCTGGCAAGTCCAGTGACTTTCAGCATATGAACAGATAATAATAATATGACATGAACATAAAACTGGATGAGAGATAACTGTAACAGGTGTAGCAGATATAACAGAAGAACAGAATGACATAGACTATTGCTTTACACTTCTCTGCACTAATACTAGTATAACAGAATTAGGTGTCACCCTAATGTCTAAACTGAAACGGAAACGGGTACAGAATAATTTAACAGAAACAGGATGCTAATAATGGGCCTTTACTACCCGATCAGAAACAGACAGAAGCAGAAACAGATTAATCCCTACGGAAACAGAATGTAGAATTAGGTATACACTAGTAATGGGCCTTTACCACCCGAACAGACGGTACCACGCAGAAACAGACAGGTGTTACCACCCAACAGAAACAAACGGTACCAACAGAAATAGACAGAACTAAGTGTACCCTAAAACCCTACCCCAAGCGATCGGCTCCCTAATACATAAATATCCTGTGTCGGCCCCACAATAAGGTGTATCACTCCCTAAAGTGACAACCAATTGGCACAGACCTATTTACAGATGTCATGACGTCTTACATCCTCAGAGGCAGACCGGGATCCATGCACGCACATGACCCGGTTGGAACGCACCATCAACACCCCTCGCCATTATCAGAATGAACCGCTTATAATTAGTTCAGTAAGCGTGCCCGGACCCTACTTCCTGTTGGGTCAAAGTTTTGATACCAGAAAGGGTTATTGACTAATATGGGTCCCAAACAACAGATGACACAAGTAATTCCCCTCCTAACCTTGTGTCCCCAGACTAACAGATTTCAGTTTAACTTGTCTACAAGTTTCAAACATACAAAATTTAGATTAACTAGTTCACTGATCAGGCAATCAAGTTAACAGGTTTTCAGACTAACGAATCAGATGTTCGGATTAACAGGCTTACAGATTAACTGGTTCCAGATTATCTAACTTTGTATTGGGCTTATGGATTCACGAAACGGGTTTATCAGATTCATTGGTCCAATTGGTTTAACCTTACCCAACACGTTTTAGACATCACAATTATCTTAGATTTTCATTAATTAAATATTAATGCCCAAACCTCTCACATTAGACTGACAGTTTGCGGCTACTGGTTAGGCCGGTTGGTTCCGGGCAGGTTTCTGTCGCAAACTGAGTCTAACCTCGGGTTTCAAGCACGTTATGACTAACTTCTCACATTAGAACCTATTGTTTGCGACCACTGGAATATGTCGGGCGGTTCCGGGCAGAATTACGTCGCAAACTCATTCTAACCTCGAGTTAGCCATGTTTATCTTTGCGGCCAATTAATTAATGATTTACCATTTATATTCATGCCTAATATACATGTCAATTATTCATAGCTAATAACAACAACAGACTGAATATATCAACTTAACAGATATAGCAGATAACAAGTTTTGCATATTAGGCGACTTAACGGATTTAGCCGATTAAACAAACTAGCAGATTTTAGCGTATAACAGATTAGGCATCTCAACAGACAAATTTAACAGACTAGGCATCTCAATCTAATTAGCAGTTTAGGCAGAATTGGCAGATTAGAACTAGCAAATTAGGCAAATACATTAGATTTAATCATTCCTTAAGGTTTCACAACATATCTTGCCTAAATTTAAATGTTGCCTAAGTTCACATGCATAAATAATAGTCATGATTCCCAATATGATCATTTATCCCATGTTTGCATTAAATTCACATAGCATAGATTATGGTCATAATTTACCATATATCATATGTTCCCCTTTTTATTAAACTTGCAAAGTACAGAAGATCCATATATAGATTATACCAAATATAACCATAGATTACTATGCATGTCATATATCCCAAAGATCCCTTACTTAGGTGTTTATTTACATAATAGATATCCTACTTCCATGTAAATCTTTCTACCTAAGCCATATTCCTTTTTTTTTAAAGTCATAGTCCGTTATATAAAATATGCCCAAGGATCTAGATCTAACCTGTATTATGTCTTTCTATTCAGATCTTAATTTTTAACATGCCTTATATTCCAGATTTACAAGTCATATATTATCATATGATAATCCCAAATTGTCATATATGCATAGATCTAGATCTAGTTTACAACCTATGTCCTTCACTCAAATCAGTCACAAATCAGTCAATTTATGCATCATTCATTTTATTGTCCCAAATATTTTAGCGTATGTTGATCTCTTATGAGATTGGCTCAGGCTCGTGGTAGCCTGGCTATAGAACAAAAAGAGGAAAGAGATAAGAGAGATCCAAACAGAAAAGAAAAGAACATATATAATCTCATATTCAGATTTACAATTCATGTCACAATCAGAATTAACGTTTATATCGGAAAATAACTGTACTTGCCTTGATTGGATTAAAGAAAGAACTTTAACTTGTTGTAGAATCTTTGCAGAAACTTTAATCTCTAGTTTGAATTGAGTTGCTTAGGCTGATGTTGATTATCTTCTAGTTTTGATTCCAGCAGAGTAGCGACGCCATTATTTTATTTTAGTTAGAATAAAGGCAGAGTATTGGTAGAATGAAGTTGTGTGGAGAGAAAGTGAGGTTTGGGGGTGTTTTTATAGGAGAATAGGGTGATTTAGAGCCTTCAGATCAGTCTAGAAGTCATCAGAATCGTACAGCTCGAATACACATCATCCAGCCACTCAAAAGAAGACACGTCACCTCAGAACACTCCAGAATTTGGTGCTGGATTTGTATGGGCGCACTTGGCAGGTGCGCCAGTGTATTTTTGTACTAGCGCACTTCACAAGTGCGCCAATGTATTCTGGCATGTTTCCGGTTTTTCTGCCTAACTTCGTTCGTCCATATCTTCTTCATACGGACTCCGATTTATGCAAATTCGGACTCTATTTCGCGTATTTTTCCGAGACGAACACAATGGCGCAACCCGTTTCCCTTATTTCTTCTCCTAAAAATTAATTATGCCTTGATTTTTAACTCTTATGTTTATAGAAAATACGGGGTGTTACATAACACAGTCGAAATTAAAAAAATATAAATCAAGATGATACCATACTTCCAACCCTAAGTTCTGGCCATTGAGCCAGCCGTGCTAGATCTGGTAATTATGGGAAGATAAAAATATCTTCAAGTGATAACAGGTTCGTAGATCTGGATCCAAATGATGTGAAGTTGGATGACACCATGGGGCTTAGTTATCTAATGTCCTCCATTATACCTAGGAAGCCGTCCATAGTTGTGGATCTAGGTTCGCCTAGGTATTTGGCTGTTGGATAAGAATCGGATTACCAATTGGGGGAAATTAATCCTTATGGTAGGATGAGATAAAAATAAAGGGAGAACAATTTTGAAACATCCGAAAGCACAGGCCGAAGGGTAAAAAGATGATTCGGCTCTTTGTTATAAGAAGAAAGTGGCGTTTGCACTTACAAATACATGTGGCAGAAATGTATTGGATTTCATGAAAGGCCTTGAGAACAAAGGAAATTAAACTCAACTTTAATAGTATAGTATTGATTTATTTAAAAATGTCTACAAATCTATGTCTAAACTTCAAACATAATGTAACGACCTAGCATTTTTGACCGCCCCAAGTCAGCAATTAACCAACTTGAAACGTTCAAAACGACAGATTGTTATTTGGCTTACAAGGTTTAAACAGAATCAATACAGAATCACAGAGTACAATAATTGCAGCGGAATAAAATTTAATATGAAATATCAGAGTTTTACAATATTTACAGTGGAAGATAAATAAAATTATACACAAATTTTAGATGAATAAATTTTTATACTTTATTGCCGACTAGTACGCGTATGCATCTTCACGTCTCCACATTCTTCTCCAGTTTGCGAGCTAAAATCTTTAAACCTAGAACACTTGGGGCCTGACCCAAGCGTTCCATGCAAAACATAAAACACCCGAGTTAGGATTAAACTTATTTCAAGTCAGTAAACTTCGACAAACACATAATTTAATTCGTTTAATCCAAATAAGTTATTAAAATAATATGAGTATCACAATGATCAGTGTCCTACCGAAATATACATCATAGAGCATATCGAAAAAGTGACTGGCAAGAGCAGGTTTATACCTTTACCATGAAGCATGCAATAGTCATTAAACAAAGCATCAATAACAACAGCTATTAAATCAGGGACATGTGCAGCAAATATGCAAACTAATTAATCATAAACCCAAAGGCCGGAGAACAAGTGTGGTTTCACAGCATGCATGGTCAAACACATTTGTACGGAAGAAGCAAGTTTCTACATAACAATTGGTTCATCCTTACAAAAGGTGATGTTCCAGGATTGCTTTGGACATTCAATAAGTGAGGATACTAGGGATGTTATTTCACTAAGTGAACATGTGCAAAACTATATACAAAAGGAGGAATCATCATAATATGAGTGTAACAATAGGCTTATGACCCAAATCCGCATTTGAAAGGTAAATTTTGCCCAAGTATCCTAAAATTTAATGAAAAGGTATGCATGAAACAAGAATGATAGTAGGAACCTAGCATTTTAACGGTCGCCGAAACTATGTAACTGTTCAACGCATAAAGTATGGTACAGTGTAAATACGTTTAAACAGTAATGTACAGGAACCGACTCGGGACCGAACAACTAAAAGTGGGGTAAAAGAGCAGGATACAACATATAGGTCGACATGCAAACACAAGCAATGCAGCTACGGAAAACAGAACAAAGCATGTATGGCTAACACACATGTATGACTAAGAATTAGTGGTTAGGCCTAATACAAAATTACCAAGTGACAGTTAACTTGTGTGCAAAGGTGGTCTACTTTCACATGAGCGTATACCCAAATACTAACTCAAATCCCAAATAAATGCAAGTGCATGTGACCCGAAACATTACGTGATCTGTATAGCAACAATGGTGGGGCTTAATGAAGAAATAGTGGTAACCGCATGAACCAAAGAAACTAGCACAACAGTGTTGGACTAATGTACTGGAATCACACAAACTTCTTTTTCAACTAAACTTGAGGCCAGGCAACATGCGTGTATGTTTAAGCATTAAACTTCTATGGTAGCATGGTGTACCAACACTGGAATAATTACTAGTGTTCAATGCATGCAGCTAGTATAATAGTAAGAACAAAATATGCTTGAAATAAATGCACTAGGAACTCTTTAGTTAAACCCATACTGTCATGATATGAACCAAACAGAAGTAGCCTAGGTAGCCTAACGGTGGACAACAAGGAAATATATAGTCTGAATATCCAGTGTCAAAAAACTTTCTTAAGTATATGTTATTGTGTATAGCATTCTAGACTCAGATTTTGGTATGAGAGCTTATGGTAAGATAGTAGCATGTATGGAGAAGGTGGAAACTAGATGGTGAGGGATAAGCCAATTTAGACATTGCAAACATCAAAACGGACAAGGCTCTTGTGTACATACATATGCCAACGGTGCATATATACACATACATAAGTACATCTATATACCCGCTACACCGACCTCACGCGTATACACAATGAACCCCAATCATTCAAGCAACAAACAGAAATAAGACGACCAAAATAACAACAATCATACACACACAAAAAATTGTATTCTGTGTATGCGAAGTTAGAGACTTGAAATAAGTTGAATCGCAAGTTAAACTTACCTTTAAACCATGGTGATAATGCTGCATCGCGGGTGATGCACAACGCTGCCGCGACTGGATCTCGAGAAATGAAAGTAGGAGCTCCAGGCACTATAGTTGGCGATATTCCATACACCATGCTGGAGCACGGTCCTGCCGATGACTGGCATGGGTGGGGTGGTGTTGAACCAAGTGTTAGATTGCAATGGAGGATTTGAACCGCACAGTTCGGCTGAAAGCAGAAGACGGAGTTGAGGACGGTGATGCCCTAATGAGCGGTGGTCAGTGACACGAAGGCTGGGGAAACGGAAATGGATTCGCGGTGGATAGCAAGGCAACGCGGCTTGGACTTTGTGGCAAAGGGGAAAGTGTTGGTCTCGAGGTAAACGCGGAGGCTTCGGGTTTTTGCAATTAGGAGGCGTCGAGGGTTCTTCGTCTAAAGTGGCGGCTGGATGTGCAGTGTGTTAGAGAATGGAGTTTTGATGACAACAACCTTATTTCAATTATCATTGATTATAAAATATATACTAACATCTCTATCCAGAATATATAGACATATACATGTAGGATTTGTATACAGGACTTAAGTACCGAAGATTGTACAATTTTAGAGTTGTATAGATTCAGGAGATTCAAGATTCAAGACTCATGAGTAATCAAGATTTCAAGAGTTCAAGATAAATATAGTAATAGAGTCTAGTTTAAGCAAGACTCTGTATAACTCTTCAGGTTCAAACTCTATTTTTTAAATTTCAAATTCTCTCTTTTCAAATTTCAAAATTTCTGATTTTCATATTCTAATTTAGAATTATTTAACTTATGATTTCAAACAAATAAGTTTAAAGTTATATATATATATATATATATATATATGTGTGTGTGTGTGTGTGTATGTGTGTATGTTTATATATGATTATATAAGTTTATATTGTTTTATAGTTTTAAACCTTATAACTTTATTAGTATGTATACGATTTTACACTTTATAATATTTATTTATATATATTGTTAAGGCTGATTAAAGAATTTCAAACCTATGATTTCAAATATATTTCCTAATTTATAAGTATTCTTATTATATAGTTTTATTAAATATAAATTACTAAGTTTATATTTGATTCTTCATATAACCTTTTGTTTATATATAGTTTATAAATATTTCTTTATAAATTCATATTTATATGTTTATAATTATATTATATATGTTTTTAATTATATTACATATAGTTTTCATATCACATATATATTAAGTATTTAATCATATTTTTAAATAATATTTTCTTATGTTTTTATATTTGAAAAATAATGTTTTAACAACTAGTTCTGTTTCAGGAATTTCCATAATATAAGTATTGATTTAAATACTTTAAAAATTCTTTAAAATCATAAAGGTGATGGATATGTCGACATACATTCATGGCTATGTCGACAAATAACTGTCAGAAATTTAAATTTGAAAGGAAGTGTCTTTTCACTATTTGTGACGCTTTAGAAACGTTGCAACCTTTCAAATGTTATAAATAAGGGTTGATTTCTATTTTTTATCATTGTTCTTCTCCATCTTCAACTCCTTTCTTTACACCATTATTGTTTCTTATTTTTATGATTTCTACACTTATACTCTACCGAATTCGATTCTATTTATATAAAATTTCTCCTCTTCTCAGACTCTACTCATTACTCTATGAATCAAAGTGCTATTGACGAGTTATAGGGTTGTTGTAATTGTTTGGGTTGTGTAAGTAATCGGTGGTATCCCTTGTAGATGTTAAATCAAGGAGGGTAATCAGTGGTATCCCTAACCATTAAATCAAGGAGGTTGGAATCGGTGGTATCCCTTGTAGCCATTAAATCAAAGAGGGTAATCGATGGGATCCCGTGTAGCCATGAAATCAAGGAGGTTGTACTTGACTATTGATATAGTTATAAAACTCTACGCAATCCAACGTTGTTTAGGATTGGGCGTAGGAGCAATCCGAACCAGTATAAAATGCGGTGTGTTCTTTCCTTTTCTGCATTTTACTTTTGTTTATCTTTGTGTTTGTGTACGATTCTATGTCTATGATTGTTTCTGTGGTGTTTGATTCATATAATAGTTCATATAAGTTTTACATTTTGTTTAAATTCTCAAAAACACTATTCATCCCTCCTCTAATGTTAGTTTTTCCTTAACGATCTCTTCCACAATCCCTAACAATTGGTATCGGAGCCTGGTCTTTCAAAAAATTCATAATTTGATTTTTGAAAATATTTAATTGCAAGTTTTGAACACTAGTTTAAATTCATGCCTTGCATCAGTATAAGATGAGTCTACATTCAATTTTATTGGAAAAATCAAGTTATCATAATATGATTTCTTGAAAAGTTTAAATAGATATATCACAGAATCATCATGATATTATTACAATTAGTTTTTCTGAAAAGTCACTTGATTCTTTGAAAAGATATGTTGTTTTGCATGAAAAGAAGTTATCTTTGATGACTGTTGGCCAAAAGATACCGAGATGATCATTCATCAATCAAGAAAAGAAGAGTTTATGAAGGGATATGACTTTTGGGTTATAGTAGTTAAAGTGTCCATTCATCCAAATTTCAAATTCAAAATTTTGGAGCCAAGTTGGTTAAATCATCGATCTCATTGTCAAATTTTGTAAGATGTAAATATGATTCATATTCATTAACAAGTGATGAAGAACCAGAAACTGGAAATCCAAATATGTGTTTCACAACTATTCAGAATTCAGAGAATATCGAAGAAATGTATCTAAAAACTGGGTACGCCTTAACTAATTTTAAGTTCTTTTTTGGTTGAATGGATGTTGTGTTTGCTTTGTTTTGTTTTCCTAGTTTTGAGTTTGAAATATAAAATTTAAAATTCGAATTTGAAATTTAAAATTCAAATTTAAATTTTGAATTTTGAAATTCAAAATGATAAATTTTTATAATAATAAATTTTGAATGTTTGTTAGGATTAATAATATTTCAGGAAATAGTCAACCTGAAATATAAATCGATAATATAATAAAACCAAGAATTCAAAACAATATGTTTTTTTTCTACATGTATGTCGACATACATAAATAGTCATGTCGACATAATGAAATTCAAATTTTAAATTTCAAAAGTTTAAATTTTCAAACTCCTCCATTTTTCTAATTAGAAAATGATAGTTCAAACTCTTGTTATTAACTTTGTTTGTCTACTTATTTTCCTATATCTTGTTTCAAAACATATATATTAAAAGTATACAAATTAATAAAATTAAATAAACAAGTAAACATGATATACAAAGTGAATATAACTTTTAGATATTGTTATAAAATATAAATTTATTCATCTTTCATATAGTTTAAACATGCATAGTTTAACTTATATATTATTCATATGATTTCACAACAATTTGGGATACATTATCACAAATACTATTTGTAACTTAAATACTTATTTTGATTTGTTATTAAGATTTATAAAAGCTTAAATATTTAATCTAATATTTTGGTATAAAAATAATATATATATATATATATGATTTTAAGTCTTAAATATAAGAAATTATAGTTTTATAGTTAAATTTATATCCGGATCTCATAATTTGTTATGACTATAGATTTGTAACAACCCGAATTTTATAACATGTTAAAACAAGAAATCAGGGCAGAATTAAATTATAAATTAAGAATCAATGGGAACAGGTTACGCCATTACGTTCGTCTCGAAATTCTGCTTGAAAACGAGTCCGAAACTTCGTAAATCGGAGTCCGTATGACCAAGTTATGGCCCATAGAAGATTTCAGAAAATTCAAAATTTAGCCCGAAATTCAAATTCAGCCCCAAACAGATTGGGCGGGAAAATTTCCCGCCAAGACCCAGGTCGACTGGGGAGTCGACCTGCCACATCCCAGGTCGACTGCCCAGTCGACTTGGGTGTCGACCTGGGGGTCGACTTCCCTGGTTGGCCATGTTTGCCTGGTGCACCTATTTGCTCCTTTGGGTCTGTTCAGTTGGCCTGTGACGGGATTTGATGGTTCAGATCTAAACTAGGGTTAATCCTATGGCCTAAACTTGTCTCTACACCTGTAGAAACACCCTATGACCCAGCCTAAACCACCACAAATCATCCTAACAACTAAGTGCTGCCAAAATGCTCCTAAATCATGGCCTCCATCTTTATCATTGAGAGCTTGAGAGTTCTAAACTAAAGCTAAGGCAAAGGAGCAATCTTTCTCCATCAAATCAAGAAGCTACTTATATTCTCAAGGCTTCTAGTGTTGCTACATCATTCCTAGAGCTTGTACAACGATTCTATGACGATTCTTTGTAACAACCCGAAAATCTAGGCCAGTTTAAAATTTTTATTTCGGCAATTTTAGCGAATTTTAATTATTTAAAATGAATTATTCTAAATAATATCGACAAGAAAATTTCTTTTGAATAAAATTAAATCGTATATAGTTATATAGATTGACGATAGAATATAATTATTTATTTATTTTTATAAAAGGAATTGAAAATGGCGCGATAGTTCGATAATTCGATTTCAAAATTTAAATGAATGTACCAGGTGCAAAATAAACCGGATTTTAGTGAAATAAAAAATAATGGAATCTAATTGTGACTATCTTTCCAACGAATCCGAAAAATTGAAATTTCATAGCGGGAATCAAAAGATATGTCCAGCTGAAAATTCTAGATAGTCGCTATGGAATTCAGGCCCTTAAAAATGGAATTTTTGCAAACGACCTCGGAATTCGACGAAACAACTTTTGTTGGATCCGGGATGTAAAGTTATTGCTAGGTTTCAAATTTCATAATTTTTCGAATCAATATGTGAGCGTGGCAAAGGAAAACGCGTTTGACCAGTTTCAGTTGATTTTAATTGACTGGAAATTGGCCATTTTTCAAACAGTCTCAGAATTCGATGAAACTAGTTTTGTTAGGACTGTATCATCAATACGAAGCTAGAAAATATTTTTCGGGAATTTTTAGAGTTCATATGTGACCCTGGTAAATTGAAATGCGCGTTCAAATTCAATATATAGAGTTATATTTTGATTTTGACGAAAACTAATCGAAATGATCGAATCAGCTTACGATATATATCCCATCGTGTTCGGAATGGGGGTAATTAGCTATGGACGACAGGCGGTGGGTTCGGTTTCGAGGTCAAAATAAAAAGTTGCTTTTTGAAAAATAAAATAAATAAAATAATATAATATAAAACTTTTATCACTTAACCCCCACCCCCCAAAAACCTCTCTTCCACATCGTTCAAACCAGAAAGTAAAAAGGTAAAAAAAAAACCTAAACTACCGCCGACCCCTCCCCCCAGGCGGGGCGCCACCGTAAGACACGCCCCCTCCCCCCAGGCGGGGCGCCACCGTATGACACGCCCCCTCCCCCTGTGCCAACGCGCGACACGCCCCCCTCCTCCTCTGCCTCGACCACGACACGCCCCCCCATCCTCTGCCTCGACCACGCTACACCCCGCCACCCTGAAGACCTGGCGCCGCCACTCCAGACGGCCGCAGCACCCCCCCCATCTCCGATGCCTCCTGACGCGCAAACCTCCCCCCCCCCCCCTTGCTCGAAGACCGCCTGCGACACCCCCCTCCTCCGTTAAAAAAAAAATCAGTAAGTATTTCTATTTATTTTAAAGGCATTGTTTTTTATGTTTATCCTTTTTGTGAGATGGTATGATAAGGTCTAGATTTTTTAATAGATAAAGCATAGATTTTTACTAATGAAAGATTTGATCTTTATAACATTATAAAAAGAGATTATTTTTAAATCATAAAGATGTAATTTTTCATTATATAAAAATATAATTTTTATATAATGTGAAGAATAAAAATATAATTTTTATATTATAGGAATGTTAAAAATATAATTTTTATATCATAGGAATATTAAAAATATGATTTTTTATCATATGTGAAATGTGAAATATTATCTTTATATATATAACGAAGTAGAAATTCGATTTTTATATATTGAATAGCAAAGTAAAAATTCGATTTTTATATATTGAATAGCGAAGTAAAAATTCGATTTTTATATATTGAATAGCGAAGTAAAAATTTGATTTTTATATATTGAATAGTGAAGTAAAAATTGGATTTTTATATATTGAATAGTATAGTAAAAATTTGATTTTTATATATTGAATAACGAAGTAAAAAATTCGATTTTTCAATATTGAGTAGCAAAGTAAAAATGTGATTTTTATATATGTAGAGAATACGGGCAGTGAAAATTGACAAGAGGCAAGAACGGTGAAGATTTCTACATAAGAAGAATCGAGGCATTGGATTAGCTAATCTGTGAGAATTTCTCACCTTTAATTTATTTTTCCAGTTGAAATATATACTAGGATGCAGACGGTGTTTAGTAGCACCCGATACCCGTCGTCCACAGACCATGGACGGCTTGTATGCTTTTTTGTATGATTTTGATGTGTAGTTGATTGTGTGTTTGTGATGTGAAATGAAATAAAATATTTATATAGTAAAAAAATATTTTATAGTTAAAAATAGAATTTTAACGTATATACGAATGAAATAAAAATGAAAAAATCGGACGATTTGTTTATATACACACATTTGACTGATGTTGATTGGCACGATAAATTTTACACATCGCCCAACTACACGAATAAAATATGTGTTTGATTGTTTGAAACCCCACACGGGTATTGGGATGATATTTGACGTACACTTATCCCAATTAGTTGTATGTCGATCGATTGATTGACAGGCTGCTATAAGCGTTGAATATTTATATTCGATGCTTATACAGTGTAGAATGCACTTTGGATGATGGTTGTTTATTCATCGTTGTTATTGTATACATGTGTTGTAGAAAATCCATATAATTAACATTATATGGTAATTGATTGGGCCTCATTCCATTTTTAAAATAGAAATATTTGAAAAAGAAATATTTGAAATAGAATATTTGAAAAAGAAATATTTGAAAAAAAGAAATATTTGAAATAGAATATTTGAAAATAGAAATATTTGAAAAAGAAATATTTGAAATAGAATATTTGAAAATAGAAATATATGAAGCCGTGTTGATTAGATTGACGCCATGTTGACGTGAACGATATTTATATCGATTTTATTCATTTTATAATGAATATCGAAAGTGATTTCAAAATCTGATTTTTCGAAAAGAAATGAATTCGAATTGAAATTGAATATAAATGAATTCGAATTGAAATTGAATATAAATGAATTCGAATTGAAATTGAATCGAATTGAAATTGAATAGAAATGAATTCGAATTGAAATTGAATATAAATGAATTCGAATTGAAATTGAATATAAATGAATTCAAATTGAAATTGAATTGAATTGAAAACGAACTAAAAGTGAATTCAAAAGCGATTTGAATTGAAATTGATTTGAAATGGATTTAAAACGAATTTATAGTGGAATATTCATTTTTGATTTGAAATTGAATATGAAGTTGAAATCGTTTTGAAAACAAATTTAAAATGATTTGTAAAATTTGTTTTAAACAGAAATCGATGAAATATATATTATATATATATATAATATAATGGCCTGAATAGAACGCGCCGCGCTGCGGCAGTTCGTGAATTTCGACCATTGACTTCGTGCGGACATTACGGGAGATCCGACCGTCGGATTCTCCTAAAACCGGAACCGTTGGGTTCGTATCGAAAAGATCTCTCTAACGAATGTAAGAAATTAGAAATCTAACGGTTGGATTTGGAGATACGTCCAAATCAAATTTAGAAAAGGTCGCTGTAAGTGCAGTTCGATGGCCATTGGTGGAAATCGATTGTACGAGCCTTGATAAAATTATTAAAAATAGTAATAATTTATGTAAAATCATAAGAAATGATTTAGGAAAAATTGGAATGAAAAACTCCATATTTGAAAAGATAAAAATAGATTTTTATCGAAAGGAACTAGTTTTGAACTAGAATTATAATTCTATTTATTTTTAAAATAAATAAACTGGATTAGAAATGGTTTTGAAAATAACCAGAATTTCCAATAATTATATTGGAATGGATTTGAATCGAAATTGTCTTTGGATTATTTCGATGTTGGATTTTGTGATGATACAGATATTGTTATGGGAATTTGAAAGATATATATATCGTTATTTCCAATACGATATTTGTTAGTCGTAGAATTTGATATTGAATATAAGCCGGTGTATTTTCTATTCAGAGCCTTGTGTTTAATATCAAATGTGATTTGGGTTTGTCGTGAATGGTGTCTTAATTAACGCTGTTCTTGAACCCAGTTGAGAAAAGATTAAATCTTTTTCTTTAGATTTAATGAAGTATACCAATTAAATAATATTTAATTGGAATTGAATTTGAATTGATTCTTGGGTTTATCGCGAATGGTGTTTTAAATAACACTCGTTCTTCAACCCGATAATTAATAGAATGTGATTTTGGGTTGTCGTGAACGGTATCTTCAATAATACTGTTCTTAGACCCAAAGAAGTTAAGAAAATCAGAAACTTACAGGAGATTAGTTAAGTTGAATGGTTTTCTGGATATTGATGTGATGTTGGTTTCGGCCTTCTGGGTTAATGTTTGGGGAATTATTCACTTGTTAATTTACGGTTATTGACTGATAAATTGGAATGAGGCGTATGTTGTGTTTGTGTAACACTTATTTAAAATATATGCGAGTTATTCGAAAAGACCGGGTTTGTCCCATTCTGAATAACTGATGCGACGATAAGTCGAAGATGAAGACGATGGTCGAAGACTGGAGGTCTTCACGTCGTTTGGGTGATTACTGATGATCTTGATTGGGGTGTACACCCAAGAAGATGGAAACAGTTGGTGATCGTCCAGACGTACTTGGAGATCGATGGATATGCAGGGTACTAGGTGCCTCCGGTTTCGTTCAGACCCAGAACGGACTTGTAAATGGACTGTGTGTCTGACATTGGATTTTAGTCTGTGTGATTGATCTCTATTAAATATATATCTGTTTGGCGGCGGAGAATTTATTCTCTTTCTTAACGCCCTTCTCTGAGACGTACGAGCTCAGGGATTATATACTGATGGATATCAAACGCATAGAGTGAATTGCCTGTGTGGCATGCCTAAGTGGCAAATGATCAAGGCTTCTGTTGAAAAGCAAAGTCTTGTGGTGATGATCAAAGCACAGCCTGTGTGGCACAGCTTTGTGTAACGTGAATTCGCGAGCCTCACACCCCGGTGGTGAATCAAAAACGGGAGATGGACCTCAGGGGGGACATGCGTTTTCTTTCTAGCTAGGGTGGTGTCAGTGACCTACCAGCCCTGACATTTATATTATTTTCACCTGTGTGGTTGTTGCTGTTGCGAAACGCCTCGGTTTGATCGGACGATCCGGGTCCGATGGAGTCATTCGTTGGCTCACTTACACCCCAAAGGGCGGAGAAACGTAGTGTTCAGGCATTATAATCCACATCGGTGGACCGGCCCTGACGATCCAAGGGGCAGTTGCGGCTGTTCCTAAGGCTCAGGCTAGACAGTCTCGAATCGGTAGAGGACTATCTTTTGCCTCGGTTCACAGATGGAAATCCAACTTCCAAATACGTGACATTTGCGGTTTTGATTGTAGAGCCTAGTACGGTGACATGATATATGGTACCCATGCCGTCTATGATTGATATTTATGATTGAAATTGTTTTATACACTATACACTGATAATTGTATCAAATGATTTATTTTAAAACGTATCAAGCATTCTTTGGCTGTTATAAAGGAAACCCTATCCCCCGGCTTGCGTTGCATTGTGTGATAGGACCTGGGTCTTATAACAGCTTCATTTTTCTCTATTTAGCATTGCGCTGTTTGTTTTATGCACCGGTATTCTTGGGAGGAAACTCGTTCCGTGTTATACGGCGTGGTCCCTTGATTTACCTAACTTTAAAATAAAGAATAATAACTGTATTAGTTCTCACACCAGTCCCATGACCGACTTGGAGTTTATTGTTTTAACCTAAACTCTGGGTTCCCTTATTTTGACACGGACAGCTAGTAGTTTTGGTTTTGCAGATTTATATTCACAAGATCCCGGTTTATAGCTGGAATGATATCCGGAAAGCTTTGTATCCGTATACCTCTTCTAGTTGTGTATTGTATTATTTTTCCGCTGCTATGTATTTAAATGTAATTTAAATCTCTGATATTTCTGTGTAATATTCATTTATACTTTGTATATTCTTGTAATCTGATGTATTTTTGTAATATACAATGAAATATTCTTCCGTCTGCGTTCAATTTTGTCGTGTTCTCAAAACAATTCGTTCTTTCTCTTTCTCTACGGAGACCGGGGAAGTTCGGGTCGTTTCATCGTGGTATCAGAGCTTTGGTTTACAAAGCTCAGAGAATAAGGCATATTAGAACCATATGAAAGAATTCATCAGAAACTGGATTAGTGATATCCAACGGGAATGACTCGTTAGAGATGGGATCAGTAGTATCCTAGAACGAGTGTGAAGAGTATATTTTTAAAATGAAAACAAAATTTGTTTTGAAAATTTAAATCATTTATACGTATTTGATTATTTATTTAAATTGAATTGGGACAATCCAATATATAAAGATTTTGCATATATGTCTTGCAAACATGTATTCAAAGTTTTTATATACTGGATAGTTATAGAATCATACTCTAGTTGCCCGGGGATAATTCTGGGGATGGGGCACCGTCGCCAGTATTTATTTTCGAGCAACGAAAGTGAGATTTCTATATTTCCATAAGACTGGTATGAGAACCGAAATTAGATAGGGCTTATTGTTGTGATTTGGCATCAAAAATCTGATTTTTGACTATATATTAAAGTTATGAATTTCAAAAGCTAATCAACTAATTGATTGGTGGTTGTGTTGTTGATTATTGGTTGTGTAATGACCCAACTTTCCAGTGCCTCGGAAGTTGTATCATTATATAAGAAAAGAAGTAGATAAAAGAATAGAACTAAGAAAAGACATCAGAATCTCACAACGGAACTTAGGACAATATATTAATAGCCCAAAATGTTACATATTACAAGTCAAATACATAAGGTGCTTCATACATAAGGATACATATTTGAGTCAAGTACATAACTTACATCATACATAGGGATATATGTCATTGTGATTACATAACAATCACTAGTGATACTAACTTGTTGAATAATAGTACATAACATCATAACTGAACCACCATCTGGATAATAGTACATAACATAAGATAGATAAGCCAACGTCCCAGGGTTTGCCATCCTGCTACTCCAAGTAATGATAAATACCTGGATCACTTGTCTATCCATAACAAGTGTTATGAATACCCAAGAGTTTAAAGGAAAACACAGAAAAATAAACTCCGGGTCAGTCATGGACTGGTGTGAGCAAACGATTTATAAAACAAGTTTTAGAAATCAAAATGATTCATAAGACCACGCCGCGAATACGGAACGGGTTTTTACCTTATGAGATCAAAACAGTGTGCTATTAAAGCTAGATATTATGATAATGTGTAGGGTTTACACAAATAAGTTATAATCTAGTAAAATGGTTTCATCTCACATTTTACTATATAATATACAAACAAAATCGCTTGGCGCTTATGGATAACGGATTTCCACTTATGACAAGGTATGGGATCACCTTCCAACGGTGTATCTCTAGATACGAATACACGGGTTCAACAAGAACTTCTTGTAACCCGGCCACACATGACCGACCACTCATTTCTCTTGAGTGTATCGAATGTATATCACCAATGGTTGTGTACGGCAACCATTTCCCGAGTCGGGACGGAATCGATAGAATAAGAACAAGGAAATATCTCTAGATAGGTGATGATACATCCTAATGGGAGCCAACCACATAGCCATGCTGCCTGCCCGATTTTTTTGTCATTTCCGGTTGTGAGGCTTGAGGCTAAAACTTACCAGTTAAACACGGTAATTTCCTTTGAATATCACATTGTCAAAACTCACCAATGTCTAATTGATTTTCCCAAAAATATGATACGAGTATAAAGCAAGAGGAATGAGTTCTTCTGCCACTACGTACATACGTTTGGAAAGATCAACGTGCGAGATTAGTTAGAATTACATTGTCAGATATTCGTCTATACAAGTCATCCTGGGATTGGACAAACCGAAGGCGTTTATTTTATAAATCCATCTCAGGTAATTTCTACCTTGGATTTACAGAATAAATCCTTGCATTTCATCATCTTCTACTTCTTCGATAGTTATTTGCTGACGACGTAAATCTGGAACGAAGTGGAACATAATTCCGGACTCTTCGAAACAGTTGGCGTTAAATATCTTTTAAGTACAAGTGTTACTTAAGGGATCAGTTTTACGTATATAGTTAATCCACCTTTATTTACAAATGATCTGATTCATTAAATCATTTTTAAAATGATTTCTGACTTCAGTTGGCAAAATCGTATTTCAACGTTTATTTAAAACGGTTGGAGTTCATATCGAAAACATATTCCTTTTCCCTTGACCCGCTTTTATTCTACTTATCGTTGGTTGACTAAATAAATATTTCTTTATTTTCAGTTTTAAATTATAAAAATAAATTATGCATCTATTTATACATTTTTATACGTCATAAAATGTTAACAAAGAAATGGAAATTTATTTATTCAGTTTCTAAATTTATTCATTTATTTATTTAATTAAATATAAATTAAATATTTTTTGACAAAACATTTTCCTTTATTCAGTTCCTAAATTTAAAAACTTGTTCAAACCTCCTTTGAAATGGTTCTCAAGGTACCACAGTACCAGCTTTTACAAATTTTGGTGACCGCATGCAAATCAGGGTGACCGTATGCAAATTATGGTGAGGTCGCTTGTTTTCCTCGTGCGCTGGCCTCTTGCCAAAAAAAAAGTGGTACTACCCTTTAGAAAATCAACAGCCGTGCCCCCTGTATAGAGACCCGATGCCAGAAAACCTCCCGCCCTCAACGCCTCAACCTGTTGGGGCCCCTGCGCTTCCGCTGCGAACCTCGCCCCTGACCAGACGCTCCTTTCACCGTTGGTGCGGTGGTCCCCCTCGGCTTAGGCGAGTTACAGTTCGGGGTTGAACCTGAGAAACCCAAACCACCGTAAAATCCTATTCTTGATTTAAACTCAAAAGTTAATTGCTAGAAAAAATCTTTGATATTTTTTTCATCTTCTAGGGGTCGCTACACATCCCCGTATCTGTTCACATGAATTTTCATCACACTGATTTTCCCCAAAAGCTATTATTACCATTTTTGAACAAAACAACATTTCCAGTGATCCCCTTTTCTAAAACCCTTGATGTTGATTTTAAAAATCATAATTTACTTCACTGATTTTGTTTATATACCTATATCCCTTGATCAAATGGATTGATTCAGATTGGGATTTATAGTTTTGTTTACTGTGACTGATACAGGGTGTGCATGTGTATGATACACATGTTTCTTTCACTAATCATATGAGTTTCACCACTTCGGTAGGTCATATACCCGAAGTACTAGTGGTCGATCCTCACACCCATCCCCTTCTTTGTGAAAAACGAAAAAAAAAAAACAGGTCACTGTGTTTTATAAATGGATGCACAGTTTCTTGTACAGGGAAGGTTCATCAATGCTTGTTCACAAATAACAGTATCAGTCAAGCAAGTACATTAAATTGTCAAATACACCTACTTATACCCAGTTGGAACTATCAACAAATATATATAGTACACAGAAAAAAGGTTGGCATGTATTCTCAGTTCAGTTTTGTATTTCAGAAATGATCATGGCCTCTTAACTCAACAAAAAAAACATAATGCAGTGAAAATGTTCAAACTGTTCATGCATATATATTTATTCATCAACTTGCATGGTGTGTACAAAGAACTGGAAAGAAATTTACTCACCCTGTTTGCTGTGTAAAAAGCTTCCTGTTCTTTTTCTAGTTTGGTTTGCTCGAAAATAAAGTGATTCAAAAGGAAAAACAGTATCCTATTTATAGGCCTTAACACATATTAAACATGTAACACCCCACCTCCGCCAGGGTGGCTCTTGCAAGCACTCTGACTTTGAAGGGGCGTTTGTACCGGGTAAACATGCATAATGATATATCAAGGCAGAACAAGAACATGTGTATATATGTAAACAGAGTAAATAAGATAAGTAAAACAGCGAAAGATTTAAACTATTTCAAAACAAGTCTGGTACAACATAATGTCAACTTTCCAAATACACAAGTCTAGATAAAAACAACATCACTGAAAAACTGAAATACATAAGTACTATCCCCAAAATAAGTGATAACCATAGCTAGCTTCAAGTCAAGACCGTACATGAGCGAAAACCCCACAAGCAAGCGATCAGAAATCCAAGCTAAGCTCCAATATTCCCACCCTGAGAACCTGGGGGGGGGGGGGGGGGGGACGGAAGAAAAGAGGCAAAAGAAAAACAGGTCAGTCAAAAAGACTGAGTAAGCCCTACTACAATCAATGTAAACTGATAAAGTTAACTGGCATGAGAAGCAGGGATGAAAATAAGGATAACAACATACTAGCATGATGATTAACCAACAAGGTAGATAAAGGTGTCATCGCATAATCAGGTTTAAGGTTTTTGCACCACAGGTGTACTAGCAAGCTAACATGACTTGAATAAACAAGTATTGATCCCTTGGCCCAAGCTTTGGCCCAATAACATGAAGTGACCCTAATACGAGGTCCAATAACATGAAGTGACCCTAATACGAGGTCCAACCAAACGGTCTAGTCGATCGGCTCCCTATAAGCCTAACTCGTCACGTGTTGGTGTCAATACGGCCTAAACATGATTGTAGTCGGACTGTGCTGGGTCCTCCCTTCGGGTGTATCAAGCCCTAGGGTGTCAACCCCTGGACACCATAAACATGAGTGCACAGTCTCGATCTACTGGTACCCATAGGTGACTTCTCCAAATACGGACTACGTGCACGACCATAGTCCGTCCGGAACTACATCGGCGTACCACCCGGCCGTCGTTTTTGGTCGCTTATACCAGTCCAGTAATCGTGCCCCGCCCTAGCCTAGTCCCAAGGGTCATGATGATACAAACTTGGGATTACTGCTGGAGTGGACCCCCTTTGCTAGGATTTTCTAGTGGGTTAAGTACGGTTTAACCCTTTTACTAATCATGGATTAACTTGGTTAAGTGTAACGATGGGTTCACGACTTAACCCCGATTAATCCACCAAGTCCAAATTGGTTAAGTATTATGTGGACCATGACTTAACCCTAATCAAAAGGCATTAATTAATTAATGTGCCTTAACCTCTCACATTAGACTTTGTTGCGGTTACTAGTTAAGACGGTCGGTTCCGAGTAGCTTTACACCACAACTTGGTCTAACCTCGGGTTCAAGGTACAACATGACCAACTTCTCACATTGGGTCCTATTGTTTGTAGCAACTAGTTAAGCTGGTCTATTCCGGGTAGTTTTACGCTACAAACTCAACCCAACCTCGAGTTGGTCACACTTATATTTTCTAAGTGTCATGTCCATTATGTTTACAAAACATATTACAAGTTTTCAAGCATTTGGGTAAACCTAACTTAATAGGTAAATTCCCAATGGGTAGACCTAACTTAATAGGTAAATTCCCAATCTTATGTTTTCATGTCTTTTAAGTTTACCCAACCCCAAACGCAATCTCATCGCTTACATAATCGCAATAGCGCATAAAGGATAGAAAGAGGGAACTTGGCATAAAGATGACAAAAGGTGTTGAAGCCACAAGTTTAACATGGTGGCATATGAAATGTACATATGTTCATATACTTGCATATTACATTTTTAGGCCTCAAAAGTATGCATAAAACCAAACTTAGCATATTGGTGATACATGGTGCTACATGACATGTAGAAATGGCCATAAGTTCGCATTTAGCCTCACATGCAAGTTATGATAAGAGATATGATAACTTACATGTTGCCAAAATGCAACCTTTAGCATAAAGCTTGAAGCTTTATGTTCATATACTCAAGATAAGCTTGCATAACATGATAACATGAGTAAAATGATCCGCCCAAACTTGCATACATAACATGACAACTTGCATATCATAACATAGCAAACTTGCATAACATAACATGGCAAACTTGCATCATTCATTTAACTTTAGAGTTTAAATATGAAAGTAGAAAAGGGCTTACAATGCTTATGAAGACAGAAAAATATATATAGATTGAGACAAAGCCCTTATGCAATCAAATAAACCCAAAATGCAAGCTCCAATAGAAAAACCCTTGAGCCAAAATGATCAAAACCCTTGCTTTATGATGTAAATATGGAAACTTGACTTGAATGCAAGCTAATGACACTCATACAAGCTTGAAAACACTTGTATGCATGGAAAATTTCTCATAGAAATAACTTAGAAATTTTATGAAGAGAGTGGAGGCCATGAGAGGAATAATTTTGCCATAGTTTAGTTGTAGGGTTGAATAATGATGATTTAGGGTTAGGTTAGGGGCTTATTTATAGAGATTAGGATTAGTTTCAACCTTAGGATTAAACCCTAATTCCAATCTCAGCCCTTAAAACCGAATCTAGCCCCAAAACCTAACCAAAACCCCAAAATGGTGCACCAGGCAAAACTGCCCGGCTGAACCAAGTCGACAGCCAAGTCGACAGGGTTGTCGACTTGGGTCCAACCAAGTCGACTGCCAAGTCGACAGGCCTGTCGACTTGGTTGGCTTGGCGGGAAATTTCCCGCCTAGCCTTCCAGGCCCGAAATTCGAAATTTGAACTTGAAATTCAAATCTGTTTTGAACTTGAAATTTTCTGAAAACTTCATTGGGCCTTAATCGGGTCATACGGACTCCGATTTTCGAAAACTCGGACTCTATTTCGCGTATTTTTCCGAGATGAACGCAATGGCATAGCTCATTTCCCTTGATTCAGATTTATAAATTAAATTCTTCCTCGATTTACGTTATAACAGGTTATTGAAAATACGGGTTGTTACATTCTCCCCTCCTTAAAGGATTTCGTCCCCGAAATCTTCAAGTTAGGAAGAACGTATCCTACCATCCAACATCCATCTACTCAAAACATCATCCACGAGCAATCATTATCCTTACAAGATTCTAAATGTTATATGAACATATGCAAAGGTGTGTGTATATGTACTTATCTAATGCAAATATCATCAATGCAAATTATGTTAGTGAAATGAATCCATATGTATGCAATTCCTAACATAATGTATAACATCTATATGTGTGCACATAACATACATTCATATGCAACATCCATGTGATAACACAAAAATTTTCATCCATGAATAAGCGTAAACACTCATGCATATGCAATATGAGGAGTGTGTGAGCCGATCTAGTGCCTAATGTGTATAATGCATCCACGAGTAACCACTTGCAAACACTTGCAACCACTTGCAAACATCAAGCATAACATGTTTCAAACACATGTTTCATCCAAAGGGTTTCTACCTAAGGTTCTCATGACAAGATTAACACGATATAGATAGCAAAAGAAAGATATGCTATAAAGAGATCGGGAAGATAAGCAAGATATACTCCTTTTGGATTACAAGAAATCCCTTCCTAACCCAACCCATATTCTATAAAAGCCCAAAAGGTTTAGTCAACCTAACGAACCCCTTTAAACCTTGACATGTATTACTAACCGATGAGTCACACCACCTTATGGAGTTTACAACAGAAATGGGATCGAGAACGGGACCGAGAGGATATATGTAAAAGATAACATGCAAGTAAGTTCCACCAGAAAACAAGGATCAAGGATATACTCTTAGAAAGAGATATGATGCGCGTATCTAGCCTTCAGTCTTCTAAGTCACGTTTCCTTGAGCTTGACTCCACTATGTTTTGACCGTCTTTTACCTCATGATTTCTTGGCTTCTTAACTCTTATTTCCCAATATGAGTTGGAACCCATTTCATTGTCGCCTCTCGTCTTCCTCTTTCACTTACTCTTCTATCATTCTTGGCTTAAACATAACTATGACCTCATGGTTTCATGCAAGCTCCCAAAAATTCACCAGTGAATCCTGGATCTCGTTTACCTACGATAAAGTATTCCACGCAGCAGAACTTTTCTTGGAAATACCAATCCACGTTGCCAATTGCTCTTACTAACGTGATTTTCTATAACTCATGCTTGAACGAAATGAACCATCCGCCTGCGAATGATAGGCCGTACTTAGATTCAATTGCTTGCCTATGACTTCCCGTAGACTATCCCAAAACTGGCTAGTGAAGATTGAGTCATGGTTACTAACTATACTCTAGGGAACCTCGTGCAACCGCTTTATTTCTTGAAAGTAAACTGTCGCTAGCTATGATGCAGTCCTTTCGCTCTTTACCGGAGTGAAATGAGCACTCTTCGTGAGTCTACCTACTATGACCCACATGCTCGTATTCCCTTTCCTTGATCTAGGCAGTCCATCCACGAAATCCTTCGTGACGCTTTACTACTTTCATTGCGGAGACCTCCAATGGATGTAATAGCCCACCGGGCTTTTTATGACTCGGCCTTAATCTGTTGGCACAACATGCACCTTGGGACAAACTCGGCCACCTCCTCGAGTGATGTGCATCTTCAAGAGCCTTCTTTCTCTCATTGCGTCTTAGCCATCCCTTGTCATCTATAGCGAGGTGTCTTAACATCTCGCCTCGAATCAACTTGTCCATGATCTCGACTAACTGTGGGTCTTCTTTCTGTGAAGTCCCTACTTGATCCAGAAGGGTAGGTTTAAGCTCAAGGGATGCTAACTAATTAATTAAACTTAGAAAGCTTCTTACTTCACTTGTCCTCGTCGGAGCTTTCCGGTCTTGAACCGCGACCACTTTAGCGGGATCCACCGCTAAGCCTTGCTTAGAAACTATGTGCCCAAGAAATCTAACTTCTTTTCTCCAAAATGACATTTGGAGGTCTTGGCTTCCAACTGATGGACTCTAAGCGTATCCATCACCTTCACGAGATGCCTTGCGTGCTCTTCCTCATCCTTAGAGAAGATCAGAATATCATCTACGAAGACCACGACAAACTTGTTCAAGAACTCCTTGAACACCCTACTCATCAAGTCCACGAAGTAGGCGGGTGCATTAGTCAAACCGAATGGCATGACCAGCCATTCTAAGAATCCATCTGGAGTTCTGAACGCAGTTTTGTCTATACTATCCTCAGCTACTCTGAGCTGATGGAATCCAGTAGCAAGATCAAGAGAAAACAGATGTTCCTACAAGCTGATCAAACAAATCATCGATCCTTGGTAATGGTTGTCTATTCTCCTTGTTCTACTCACGATAATCAACACACGGGCGAAGCGAACTGTCCACATTAGTAGCGAATACTACTAGAGCACCTTCCTCGGAAATGCTTCATCGAATGAAGTTCTTCTCAAGCAACTCCTTCACTTGCTTACTTAGCTCCCGTCTTTCACGCGGAGCCATGTGCCGAACGGGCAAAGAAACCAGCTTTGCGTTATCCACCAGATAAATGCAGAAATTAAACTCGCGTTTAGGGGTAACCCCTTCACTTCACGCAAGATATCAGGATATTCTTGGACCACCCTCATAGATTGCAAACTATCGATAGACGAATTGAGGGATTCAAGATAACACAACATGCCGGGACTCATAGGGTTACAAATTTTTTTTTTTTTTTTGGGTATTACCGAGGCGAGTCATGAGCCTCACAACCCTATGCTCAAAAATCAAGGATGACTCCAAAACTGGACAACCAATCCATGCCCAAAATCAACCCATACCCCATGAAACCGAGAATATAAGCATCACACGAGAACTCTACACTCAAGATAGAGATTTTCAAATCCACGTAGATAATAGACAAATGGGCGTAAACCCCAATTGGATTTGAAACACACACGGGATCATAAACTAGACTAGTACTTAGGTGCAAACTTTCAACTAGATCAGATGAAACAACTATGCGATGCGCCAGAATCAAACAAAGTATAAACAGGAAAATCGGAAATGTAAACAAGACTTTTAACAGAAACACTACCTCGATCATAAGCTGGAAGAACGATGTTGAGGGGAAGAACTCGCCCTTCAGACGGCCTTGCACACTGAGTCTGACCTTGCCCTTGCTTCTTCGGGCGATCTTTGATGAAATGTCCAGTCTCACCGCAGAAAAAGCATTCACCATTCTTCCTTTTCCTCTTCTTACAATCCTTAATAAGATGAGTCGAACTTCCACAAGTAAAGCACTTCTTTTCATTCTAATCTTTAGACTTCTCCTCCTTCTTTTTTATTTCCTTTTTGGGCCCGGTTTTCTTGTTTTGAGACTCATTCACCTTGATTTCCTTCTTGTCACTCCTATTCTCTTCATTGAGTAGGGCCACATTCACCAAACTCTCGAAGGTCGCTCCGATGGGTATATGAGATATGGCCAAACCGCGCAATGGCTCGTTTAGTCCTAGAGCAAAGTGCATGGCCTTCTTCTGAGCTGTGTTAACCAAGTCTAAACCGAACCGAGTAAGTTGATTAAACTTATCCACGTATTCCCTAATGGTCATGTCCCCTTGCTTTAGTGATAGGAACCTCTCCATCTGAAGGTTCTCCTCTGCTGACGATAAAAACCTCAGTCCAAACCTTCTTTTAAACTCATCCCAAGTCTCAATTGGTCTAGTAGTGGTGGTGACTACCCACCAATAAGCAGCTTCCCCTTTCAATAACCATACCGCCAACAGAACTTTCCTACGATCTTCTATATCTAAGATAGCAAAGAGGTTTTCAGTTTCCTTTAACCAGTTTCTTGCCTCAACAGAAGTCTCCATCCCAACATAATTCTTGCACCCCATCGCCTTAAAGTCTTTGCAAATCTCCGCGAAATCCTCTTATGGATGCTGAGGGGGAGGAGGAAGAGGAACCTCAGCGACAGGAGGAGGAGGAACATTAACTACCGGAGGAGGAGGAGGAGGAGGAACATCGGCGGGGCCGGCTTCGGTCGCCCTAGCCTCCAAAAGTCTCCTATACCAAACAGGTACGTGTACTCCCTCCGGAATAGCAAAGTTATCAGCCATACTGAAAACGAAGAAAAAAGATAGATTCAGAATGGAGAAAAACAAAGGAATTTTTGCTAATGGCTTTTTGGGGAATAGCCTTTAAAATAAACTAGACTTTTCTTTGGAAAATACTTTATACTTGGTTTTGAAACTAGTTTTCCAAAAGTTTTAAAAATCTTTTTGTTCCTTCTCGTAAAACATACGCTTTGATACCAAATGTAACACCCCACCTCCGCCAGGGTGGCTCTTGCAAGCACTCTGACTTTGGAGGGGCGTTTGTACCGGGTAAACATGCATAATGATATATCAAGGCAGAACAAGAACATATGTATATATGTAAACAGAGTAAATAAGATAAGTAAAACAGCGGAATATTTCAACTATTTCAAAACAAGTCTGGTACAACATAATGTCAACTTTCCAAATACACAAGTCTAGATAAAAACAACATCACTGAAAAACTGAAATACATAAGTACTATCCCCAAAATAAGTGATAACCATAGCTAGCTTCAGGTCAAGACCATACATGAGCTAAAACCCCACAAGCAAGCGATCAGAAATCCAAGCTAAGCTCCAATATTCCCACCCTGAGAACCTGGGGGGGGGGGGGGGGGGGACGGAAGAAAAGAGGCGAAAGAAAAACAGGTCAGTCAAAAAGACTGAGTAAGCCCTACTACAATCAATGTAAACTGATAAAGTTAACTGGCATGAGAAGCAGGGATGAACATAAGGATAACAACATACTAGCATGATGATTAACCAACAAGGTAGATAAAGGCGTCATCGCATAATCAGGTTTAAGGTTTTTGCACCACAGGTGTACTAGCAAGCTAACATGACTTGAATAAACAAGTATTGATCCCTTGGCCCAAGCTTTGGCCCAATAACATTAAGTGACCCTAACACGAGGTCCAATACCATGAAGTGACCCTAATACGAGGTCCAACCAAACGGTCTAGTCGATCGGCTCCCTATAAGCCTAACTCGTCACGTGTTGGTGTCAATACGGCCTAAACATGATTGTAGTCGGACTGTGCTGGGTCCACCCTTCGGGTGTATCAAGCCCTAGGGTGTCAACCCCTGGACACCATAAACATGAGTGCACAGTCTCGATCTACTGGTACCCATGGGTGACTTCTCCAAATACGGACTACGTGCACGGCCATAGTCCGTCCGGAACTACATCGGCGTACCACCCGGCCGTCGTTTTTGGTCGCTTATACTAGTCCAGTAATCGTGCCCCACCCTAGCCTAGTCCCTAGGGTCATGATGATACAGACTTGGGATTACTGCTAGACTGGACCCCCTTTGCTAGGATTTTCTAGTGGGTTAAGTACGGTTTAACCCTTTTACTAATCATGGATTAACTTGGTTAAGTGTAACGATGGGTTCACGACTTAACCCCGATTAATCCACCAAGTCCAAATTGGTTAAGTATTAAGTGGACCATGACTTAACCCTAATCATGAGGCATTAATTAATTAATGTGCCTTAACCTCTCACATTAGACTTTGTTACGGTTACTAGTTAAGCCGGTCGGTTCCGGGTAGCTTTACACCACAACTTGGTCTAACCTCGGGTTCAAGGTACAACATGACCAACTTCTCACATTGGGTCCTATTGTTTGTAGCAACTAGTTAAGCCGGTCGGTTCCGGGTAGTTTTACACTACAAACTCAAACCAACCTCGATTTGGTCACACTTATATTTTCTAAGTGTCATGTCCATTATGTTTACAAAACATATTACAAGTTTTCAAGCATTTGGGTAGACCTAACTTAATAGGTAAATTCCCAATGGGTAGACCTAACTTAATAGGTAAATTCCCAATCTTATGTTTTCATGTCTTTTAAGTTTACCCAACCCCAAACGCAATCCCATTGCTTACATAATCGCAATAGCGCATAAAGGATAGAAAGAGGGAACTTGGCATAAAGATGACAAAAGGTGTTGAAGCCACAAGTTTAACATGGTGGCATATGAAATGTACATATGTTCATATACTTGCATATTACATTTTTAGGCCTCAAAAGTATGCATAAAACCAAACTTAGCATATTGGTGATACATGGTGCTACATGACATGTAGAAATGGTCATAAGTTCGCATTTAGCCTCACATGCAAGTTATGATAAGAGATATGATAACTTACATGTTGCCAAAATGCAACCTTTAGCATAAAGCTTGAAGCTTTATGTTCATATACTCAAGGTAAGCTTGCATAACATGATAACATGAGTAAAATGATCCGCCCAAACTTGCATACATAACATGACAACTTGCATATTATAACATGGCAAACTTGCATAACATAACATGGCAAACTTGCATCATTCATTTAACTTTAGAGTTTAAATATGAAAGTAGAAAAGGGCTTACAATGCTTATGAAGATAGAAAAATATATATAGATTGAGACAAAGCCCTTATGCAATCAAATAAACCCAAAATGCAAGCTCCAATAGAAAAACCCTTGAGCCAAAATGATCAAAACCCTTGCTTTATGATGTAAATATGGAAACTTGACTTGAATGCAAGCTAATGACACTCATACAAGCTTGAAAACACTTGTATGCATGGAAAATTTCTCATAGAAATAACTTAGAAATTTTATGAAGAGAGTGGAGGCCATGAGAGGAATAATTTTGCCATAGTTTAGTTGTAGGGTTGAATAATGATGATTTAGGGTTAGGTTAGGGGCTTATTTATAGAGATTAGGATTAGTTTCAACCTTAGGATTAAACCCTAATTCCAATCTCAGCCCTTAAAACCGAATCTGGCCCCAAAACCTAACCAAAACCCCAAAATGGTGCACCAGGCAAAACTGCCCGGCTGAACCAAGTCGACAGGGCTGTCGACTTGGGTCCAACCAAGTCGACTGCCAAGTCGACAGGCCTGTCGACTTGGTTGGCTTGGCGGGAAATTTCCCGCCTAGCCTTCCAGGCTCGAAATTCGAAATTTGAACTTGAAATTCAAATCTGTTTTGAACTTGAAATTTTCTGAAAACTTCATTAGGCCTTAATCGGGTCATACGGACTCCGATTTTCGAAAACTCAGACTCTATTTTGCGTATTTTTCCGAGACGAACGCAATGGCATAGCCCTTTTCCCTTGATTCAGATTTATAAATTAAATTCTGCCTCGATTTACGTTATAATAGGTTATTGAAAATACAGGTTGTTACAAAACAAATTAATGTTTTTTTTCTTTTGAATAAATAAAGGAAAACCCTCTGTTAACTCTGAACAACAACAAAAAGTGCGCAGGTGTTCAGTCTTCAAAACAGGGAATGTTTTCTTTATTTAGCTTAGTTTTGTTTTGATTTTTACTGCACAAGTCTTGGTGGAGGTACTCATATCCACTTATGTTTTTACTCTTGACAAAACTCTTTAATGCAAATGGTACCTTAGTATCAACAACATGCTATACATTCGCTCCTACGTAGACGAAACAACCAGAAGTTTCTTTCTCCTTTGGTGGCAAGCTTTACACATATATTAAAAGCTTTATTTAAATTCTAAAGTCTGAAATCTTAAGTACACTTTCATTAAATGCTCTCTGCGCCAGGTCTTTGGTATGATGAAGAATTTCTATAAAACACTTAAGTGTTTTAAACCCTCAAATCACTTGTCAAATTCCTACTGTCCTTCTATACTTCCATATGAAGTATTAAGCTAACTTATGTGATTTGTTTCAGCCAACTTGTTACCTTGTTTTATTTTGCGCAAAAGGGTTGGCTGAATGTTGGTCTCACAAAGTTAAATTATTTACTAATGTTTTAGCTTTAGATAAGTTCAAGTGCATATGTGTAATGTCACTATCCTTATATTTACTTGTTTGTTGTTCATTCTTGCGCAAGCATACTTGAGTTCAGGTGTTTAAAAAAGTTAAATACCTTAAGTTTTTGATTAATTTAGTGTAGATGTAAGTGCATGCTAGTTCTAGGTCCCCTTTGTTCTTTAAATCAAATTTAAACTTTACTTAATGTCAAGTTACACTTGTTTCAAATATGTGCATTTTATATGGTTTGAATCTTCATTTCAATATGTAGTTACATATATATTGAATACAAGTTGTAGTAAAGAAAAGTTTTACTCATTTTTCTTACTTTGTGAAAAATGCAAATTTTAACATAAATAAGTTTTTTTTTATGCCAACAAATTCCGGGTCATTATAATCTTTCCCCCTTATAAAAATTTCGTCCTCGAAATTTGTAAACACAGATATATAACAAGCCAAAAGTGATATGTCATAAACCATCATAGAAAGTGCTACAAGAGTACGATAATTGCTATACCCGACTAGTTCGAGTTATAGACAAATACGATACAAGTGCTATACTCGACTAATTCGAGTTATAGACTGATACAAAGTCTTATGTACAAACCTAGCATACTCTCCTACTCGGAGCCATCACTACTGATACTAATCACATCTACCCCCTCATCATCAGAGATATCGACTATCTCTACATCATCTGGAATATCGACTACCTCTACTACCTCATCGTCTTCCTCTACTTCCTCCTCTGCTTCCTCCTCATCGTAGATGTAAGTGATCTCAGTAGGTGCTGGTGGGTGTAACATCATCCCTAGATAGTCAAGGTCAATCTGGATCCCCTGCTCAACTGCTGCAACATGGTATGCCAACAAGTCCTGAATATACTGCACCCGTGCAGTAATCAACTCCTCATCTAGCTCGATGGGTGGAGCCTGTACTACCGGGTCAACATGTGTCAGTTCTGGTACAACCTGATCCTTCTCCTCCTCCATCGGCTCCTCTTCTTCTTCCATGGGCTCTTCTTCTTCTTCCATGGGCTCTTCTTCTTCTTCCTCAATCTCCTCTATCCCCATGTCTGAGTTGCTATCATAGTTGCTGTTGTCGTCTCCCTCATCATCACCATCATAACCTGACTGCAGGCTCGCCTCGTCTCCTATGTCCTCCTCCATCGGCTCGGCCTGTCCGGATATAGGCTCGTCTGTGACTCTATATCTACCCTCATCACTCCTGGGCTGTATCGTCTCTGCCCTAACACTCGGCTTTGCTATCTCTCTAATACTGTCAGTGAGTCTCTGTTCTTGTAAAGGGGTCAATTTCTTCCTAGCGGTTCTCTTAAAAATGGGGCCCATCTGATAAAATAAGGACAAAGTCTCAGAAAGTGAACATAAATTGTAAAAAGTTCATAGGCTCTAAGAATACTGAATCCTTAATTACTCATGCTGATAAAAAAGAAGGTCCAACATTTCATTTCTAACGTTGGATAACATCCAAAACGATACATATGATAACATCTAACATACGGTAATATCAAATCAAACATACAATAAACCGACACTTAGTCCATAGCAAAGTTCGGATAAAACTCCTTGACGTGCTTCTCTGTTTCCCAAGTACAGTCGTTTGAGTTCTCGCTCCATTGTATCTTTAGCAACTTCACAATCTTGTTTCGGAGTTGCTTTTCTTCTTTATCCATTACATAGACTGGATAGCGTATCACAGTCATGTTCGGTTCTATCTCGAGGTCTTCTTGAACGGAGGGTTCTAAAATCAAAGATGGATCGTGGACGCATTTTCGGAGATGGGACACAGGGAAAACATTGTGAATCCCTGCCATCTTTTCTGGTAATTCTACTCGATAGGCTAGCGAACCAATCTTCTCAATAACACGGAAAGGTCCTATGAATCGTGGAGCTAACTTTCCTGTTTTACCAAATCTGATTGCTCCTCTGATAGGTGCAATTTTCACAAACACTAGATCTTCAACAGAAAAATTTAGATCTCTTCGCCTTTGGTCTGCGTAATTCTTCTGTCGATCCTGGGCTTCTTTCATCCTACTCTTGACTAACTCAACCTTCTCTGCTGCCTCTCGAATCATATCTGGACCGAGAACAAGTTTATTACCGGACTCAACCCAACAAGTCGGTGATCTACACGGTCTTCCATAGAGAGCTTCGTAAGGTGCCATACCTATACTGGTTTGATAGCTGTTGTTGTAGGAGAACTCTACTAGATATAAGTGATCCTCCCATGATCCTCCAAAGTCAAGAATACATGCCCTCAATAGGTCTTCTAGAATTCGGTTTACCCTCTCTGTTTGTCCGTCCGTTTGAGGATGGTAAGCTGTGCTCAGATGTAGTTTAGTACCCAAAGTTGTTTGAAGCGCTTCCCAGAATTTACTAGTAAATAAGGGATCTCTGTCGCTTACAATATTCGCTGGAACTCCATGTATTCTTACGATCTCTCTCATAAAAAGTTCGGCTAGCGAAGCTGCAGTTCGTGTCGGTTTTACCGGAATGAAATGTGCACTTTTTGTTAGTTGGTCTACTATAACCCATACTCCTTCATTTCCTCTCCTCGTCTTTGGTAAACCATCAATGAAATCCAATGATACCATTTCCACTTCCAATTTGGAATCTCCATTGGTTGCAGTAGTCCTGCTTGTTTTTGGTGATCTCCTTTGATTTGCTGACAGTTTAAACAATTACCCACATACGCTTGAATGTCCTTCTTCATTCCGGGCCACCAGAATACTCGTTTCATGTCCTTATACATCTTCTGATTTCCTGGATGAATACTTAACAATGATTGATGGCCTTCAGTCAATACTTCTTGCCTTAGCCCATCAATATCCGGAATGCATAGTCTCCCATTAATTCCGAGAGTACCTTGATTGTCTAATTCAAAGTCTAACTCCTCTCCCTACCTTTTTTCTTGGATTATCTTTTCTTGATGAGTATCCCTTCTTTGATATCCCTTTATCCTTTGATGCAGTGTTGGGACAACTTCTAAAAGAGATAAGATTGCGTTTCTTCTTAGAGCATCTGCTACGACATTTGCCTTCCCTGGTGTATAAATAATATCCAGGTCGTATGCTGCAAGGAACTCTAACTACCTTTGTTGCCTCAGATTCAGATCTTTCTGAGTGAACAAGTACTTCAATGGCTTGTGATCTGTGAAGAGTTCAAAATTCCCTCCTAACAGATAATGTCTCCAGATCTTCAATGTGAAGACTACTGCCAAAAGTTCTAGATCGTGCGTTGCGTAATTCTTCTCATGCTATTTTAACTGCCTACTGGCATATGCAATTACACGTCTATTCTGCATCAAGACTGCACCAAGTCCAACTCCACAAGCGTCAATATATACCGTGAATTCATTCTCTCCACCGGGGACAGCTAGAACTAGTGCTTTTGTTAACTTCTCCTTCAGTTGTTTGAATGCTTCTTCACACTTCAAGGTCCACACAAATTTTTCCCCTTTCTTCGTTAACTTTGTTAAATGGGAAGATATTTTTGAATAATCCTGAATAAATCTCCGATAGTATCCTGCTAATCCCAAGAAACTACGGATTTCTGTTGGTGTTCGGGGTTGTTTCCATTTTTGAATTGTTTCTACTTTGATTGGGTTAACAGAGATACCATCACCGTTCACGATATGCCCCAAGAATCTAACTTCTGACTTCCAAAAATGACATTTTGAAAACTTTGCCTTTAATACGTGCTTTCTTAGAGTCTCCAATACTATCCTCAGATGGTGTCTGTGTTCTTCCTCAGATTTTGAATAAATGAGAATATCATCAATGAAGATTAGGACAAATTTGTTTAGAATTTTCCTAAAAACACGGTTCATAAGATCAACAAAATAAGCAGGTGCATTGGTTAGTCCAAATGGCATTACTAACCATTCGTAAAAGAAATCTGGCCCTTTGAAGGCGGTTAAAGGAATGCTGTCTTCAGAAATCCTCAACTGGTGAAAACCTGTTGCTAAATCCATTTGCGAGAATACGGTAGCTCCATTTAATTGATCAAAAAGATCGTCTACCCGGGGTAAAGGATATTTATTTCTAATGGTCACCTTGTTCAATTCTCTATAGTCAACACATAATCTCAGTGACCCATCAGTTTTTACCACAAAAACTACCGCTGAACCCCAACTTGAAAAACTTGGTCTGATCAAGCCTTTAGCTAATAAATCTTGAGTCTGCTCCTCAAGTTCTTTAACTTCTATTGGTGCCATTCGTCGTTTTGGTTGAACTAACGGTCTTGCATTTGGAATTAAGTCAATTCGGAATTCTATTTCGCGATGAGGAGGTAAACTAGTGACCTCTTCAAATATGTCAGAGAAATCTCTGACTATTTCTACCGTCTCAAGATTTTCTTGTGGTGTTTCTAAAGCATACAAGAAACTACACGTATGAATACCGGGTTTTCCACACGGTATCCTAGCTTTTCTTCCGATACTAGTTATTAAGGTTACGATTCCCTTGTCACATTTTATCTGCGCTTGGAATTTATTAACCAGTCTAACCCAAGTATAAAATTAAATCCTTTAAAATCCAAAACATAGAAATCGAATAGGAAGGTATGTGAAAGATACGAGAGGGCTATGTTATCGCAAAACATTTTTAATTCTGTCTTTCCACCTATAGGATTAGATACGCAAATCGGATTTGGGGCGATTTGTGGGGTAAGTTGCAATTTTCCTATGGTGCTAGATGAAATAAAACTTTGCGAGGCACCAGTATCAAATAAAACATGAACATCAATTCCTTTAAATTGTAAGGTACCTTCGAGGACTCCTTTCCCCTTCACAATCTGGGAAGTGGACGCCTCATTCTTAATAGCATAGACATTTGTCTGTTGCGCCTTCTTCATAAGTGGACAGTCTTTGATCAGGTGTCCAGGTTGGTGACAATTGAAGCATAGAGTCTTCCTGACCATGTCATTTCCCGGTCCTTGCTGTTGTTGATGCTGTTGGGTTTGTTGCTGAGGTTGCTGTGGCTTTCCCCCTATTGGCTTCTTACAGAACCTAGCAATGTGACCCTTCTCCTTACAGTTGTGGCATATGGTGTTCTTGAAACGCTCCTTAGCTTTTTCTCCCATTTCTCCCTTTCCTTTCCAGTTTGGATTAAACTTCCTTTTCTGAGGATTCTCCCCACTGATTTCTCCCGTTTGTGCCTTTGTTACTGGTTTCTTCGTACTTAGTGCCTCATAACGAATTGCCATGTCGACTATGTCACTGAATGAACTCTTCAGATGTCCAATTACCTTATCTTGCAAATTTTCTTTCAAACCAGCTATGAACATCTCGTTCTTCTTAAGCAAGGTATTGATCAGTTCTGGGCCGAAACAAGAGAGTGCATTGAACTTATTCTCGTATTCTGCTATGGACATGTTCCCTTGCTTCAAATCTATGAAATCGCGATACATCCTAGTCTTGCCTGCTGCGGGAAGAAATTGTGCTTCAAATTCCTCCTTAAACCTTCCCCAGGAATAGTCATTCTCAGAAACGTTCGCAGTCTGTGCGTCCCACCAGATTGCTGCAGCTCCTTGTAGTTGCCACGAAGATAAAAGTCGTTTCTGTTCATCATTCAAGTTCTGTCCTTTGAAAATCCTTTCACAAGATCTTAGCCACGCTTGAACTTCGATGAAGGATTCAGTCCCTTTAAAAACTTTCCCTCCCATTGTTCGATATTCCTTACAGATAGTTGCAAAGTTTGACCTAGGTTGAACTGGTGTAACTGGCATAATCGGTGCAACTTCTTCTACAGTTTCTACTGGGGTCTGAGTAGTGTTACGACCATTGGTAGTGGTGGTTCCCCTAGCTCGACCTCTTTGTGCACGGGTAGTCATAATTACTAGCCTGAATATAATAGGTTAACATCAAAATCGATTGGATATTAAGACACCTAATCTATATAAAACTTAAGTGATCCTTCCTAAGTATGTATATCGTATAATAGCACCCCAAACTTTTAAAATACGCTCTCTCAACACTCACCCAAAGCCTAGGTATACATTAACCTATGCTCTGATACCAACTGTAATGACCCAATTTTCCAGTGCCTCGGAAGTTGTATCATTATATAAGAAAAGAAGTAGATAAAAGAATAGAACTAAGAAAAGACATCAGAATCTCACAACGGAACTTAGGACAATATATTAATAGCCCAAAATGTTACATATTACAAGTCAAATACATAAGGTGCTTCATACATAAGGATACATATTTGAGTCAAGTACATAACTTACATCATACATAGGGATATATGTCATTGTGATTACATAACAATCACTAGTGATACTAACTTGCTGAATAATAGTACATAACATCATAACTGAACCACCATCTGGATAATAGTACATAACATAAGATAGATAAGCCAACGTCCTAGGGTTTGCCATCCTGCTACTCCAAGTAATGATAAATACCTGGATCACTTGTCTATCCATAACAAGTGTTATGAATACCCAAGAGTTTAAAGGAAAACACAGAAAAATAAACTCCGGGTCAGTCATGGACTGGTGTGAGCAAACGATTTATAAAACAAGTTTTAGAAATCAAAATGATTCATAAGACCACGCTGCGAATACGGAACGGGTTTTTACCTTATGAGATCAAAACAGTGTGCTATTAAAGCTAGATATTATGATAATGTCTAGGGTTTACACAAATAAGTTATAATCTAGTAAAATGGTTTCATCTCACATTTTACTATATAATATACAAACAAAATCACTTGGCGCTTATGGATAACGGATTTCCACTTATGACACGGTATGGGATCACCTTCTGACGGTGTATCTCTAGATACGAATACACGGGTTCAACAAGAACTTCTTGTAACCCGGCCACACATGACCGACCACTCATTTCTCTTGAGTGTATCGAATGTATATCACCAATGGTTGTGTACGGCAACCATTTCCCGAGTCGGGACATAATCGATAGAATAAGAACAAGGAAATATAGTTGATGATACATCCTAATGGGAGCCAACCACATAGCCATGCTGCCTGCCCGATTTTTTTGTCATTTCCGGTTGTGAGGCTTGAGGCTAAAACTTACCAGTTAAACACGGTAATTTCCTTTGAATATCACATTGTCAAAACTCACCAATGTCTAATTGATTTTCCCAAAAATATGATACGAGTATAAAGCAAGAGAAACGAGTTCTTCTGCCACTACGTACATACGTTTGGAAAGATCAACGTGCGAGATTAGTTAGAATTACATTGTCAGATATTCGTCTATACAAGTCATCCTGGGATTGGACAAACCGAAGGCATTTATTTTATAAATCCATCTCAGGTAATTTCTACCTTGGATTTACAGAATAAATCCTTGCATTTCATCATCTTCTATTTCTTCGATAGTTATTTGCTGACGACGTAAATCTGGAACGAAGTGGAGCATAGTTCCGGACTCTTCGAAACAGTTGGCGTTAAATATCTTTTAAGTACAAGTGTTACTTAAGGGATCAGTTTTACGTATATAGTTAATCCACCTTTATTTACAAATGATCTGATTCGTTAAATCATTTTTAAAATGATTTTTGACTTCAGTTGGCAAAATCGTATTTCAACGTTTATTTAAAACGGATGGAGTTCATATCGAAAACATATTCCTTTTCCCTTGACCCGCTTTTATTTTACTTATCGTTGATTGACTAAATAAATATTTCTTTATTTTCAGTTTTAAATTATAAAAATAAATTATGCATCTATTTATACATTTTTATACGTCATAAAATGTTGACAAAGAAATGGAAATTTATTTATTCAATTTCTAAATTTATTCATTTATTTATTTAATTAAATATTAATTAAATATTTTTTTGACAAAACATTTTCCTTTATTCAGTTCCTAAATTTAAAAACTTGTTCAAACCTCCTTTGAAATGGTTCTCAAGGTACCACGGTACCAGCTTTTACAAATTTTGGTAACCGCATGCAAATCAGGGTGACCGTATGCAAATTATGGTGAGATCTCTTGTTTTCCTTGTGCGCTGGTCTCTTGCCAAAAAAAGTGGTACTACCCTTTAGAAAATCAACAGCCGTGCCCCCTGTATAGAGACCCGATGCCAGAAAACCTCCCGCCCTCAACGCCTCTGCCTGTTGGGGCCCCTGCGCTTCCGCTGCGAACCTCGCCCCTGACCAGATGCCCCGTTCACCGTTGGTGCGGTGGTCCCCCTCGGCGTAGGCGAGTTGCAGTTCGGGGTTGAACCTGAGAAACCCAAACCACCGTAAAACCCTATTCTTGATTTAAACTCAAAAGTTAATTGCTAGAAAAAATCTTTGATATTTTTTTTCATCTTCTAGGGGTCGCTACACATCCCCATATCCGTTCCCGTGAATTTTCATCACACTGATTTTCCCCAAAAGCTATGATTACCATTTTTGAACAAAACAACATTTCCAGTGATCCCCTTTTCTAAAACCCTTGATGTTGATTTTAAAAATCATAATTTACTTCACTGATTTTGTTTATATACCTATATCCCTTGATCAAATGGATTGATTCAGATTGGGATTTACAGTTTTGTTTACTGTGACTGATACAGGGTGTGCATGTGTATGATACACATGTTTCTTCCACTAATCATATGAGTTTCACCACTTCGGTAGGTCATATACCCGAAGTACTAGTGGTCGATCCTCACACCCATCCCCTTCTTTGTGAAAAACGAAAAAAAAAAAACAGGTCACTGTGTTTTATAAATGGATGCACAGTTTCTTGTACAGGGAAGGTTCATCAATGCTTGTTCACAAATAACAGTATCAGTCAAGCAAGTACATTAAATTGTCAAATACACCTACTTATACCCAGCTGGAACTATCAACAAATATATATAGTACACAGAAAAAAGGTTGGCATGTATTCTCAGTTCAGTTTTGTATTTCAGAAATGATCATGGCCTCTTAACTCAAAAAAAAAAACATAATGCAGTGAAAATGTTCAAACTGTTCATGCATATATATTTATTCATCAACTTGCATGGTGTGTACAAAGAACTGGAAAGAAATTTACTCACCCTGTTTGCTGTGTAAAAAGCTTCCTGTTCTTTTTCTAGTTTGGTTTGCTCGAAAATAAAGTGATTCAAAAGGAAAAACAGTATCCTATTTATAGGCCTTAACACATATTAAACAAATAAATGTTTTTTTTTCTTTTGAATAAATAAAGGAAAACCCTCTGTTAACTCTGAACAACAACAAAAAGTGCGCAGGTGTTCAGTCTTCAAAACAGGGAATGTTTTCTTTATTTAGCTTAGTTTTTTTTGATTTTTACTGCACAAGTTTTGGTGGAGGTACTCATATCCACTTATGTTTTTACTCTTGACAAAACTCTTTAATGCAAATGGTACCTTAGTATCAACAACATGCTATACATTCTCTCCTACGTAGACGAAACAACCAGAAGTTTCTTTCTCCTTTGGTGGCAAGCTTTACACATATATTAAAAGCTTTATTTAAATTCTAAAGTCTGAAATCTTAAGTACACTTTCATTAAATGCTCTCTGCGCCAGGTCTTTGGTATGATGAAGAATTTCTATAAAACACTTAAGTGTTTTAAACCCTCAAATTACTTGTCAAATTCCTACTGTCCTTCTATACTTCCATATGAAGTATTAAGCTAACTTATGTGATTTGTTTCAGCCAACTTGTTACCTTGTTTTATTTTGCGCAAAAGGGTTGGCTGAATGTTGGTCTCACAAAGTTAAATTATTTACTAATATTTTAGCTTTAGATAAGTTCAAATGCATATGTGTAATGTCATTATCCTTATATTTACTTGTTTGTTGTTCATTCTTGCGCAAGCATACTTGAGTTCAGGTTTTTAAAAAAAGTTAAATACCCTAAGTTTTTGATTAATTTAGTGTAGGTGTAAGTGCATGCTAGTTCTAGGTCCCCTTTGTTCTTTAAATCAAATTTAAACTTTACTTAATGTCAAGTTACACTTGTTTCAAATATGTGCATTTTATATGGTTTGAATCTTCATTTCAATATGTAGTTACATATACATTGAATACAAGTTGTAGTAAAGAAAAGTTTTACTCATTTTTCTTACTTTGTGAAAAATGCAAATTTTAACATAAATAAGTTTGTTTGTTTGTTTTTTTTTTTTTTTTTTTTTGCCAACAAATTCCGGGTCATTACAGGTTGATTAATTAAAATTTGTACCATATAGCCCAATTGAATCAAATATTGAATTGTATTGAAAATTAGTCGTATTTGCTTGCATATACTTGTACTTACATTGAACAGGTCATAGCAAGGAGGCTAGAGCAGAGAATAAAATTTGTTTGCCCGACAAATAGGTACATGTTTACTATATAATTTACTGTTTTGTTTGGGTGATGATGATTTTATGAGCCTATTGGCTAGCCGCTTGGCTTTTTCTTTTTCTTTTTCTTTTTCTTTTTGAGATCAGAAGGCCTATATGGCAATTTCGGGATTTTCCCGTGGCTCCCGGTGCAGGGGAGGTTATGGCGAAATTTTTCGAAAATTTAGGGTGTTAGCCAAAATTTTGAAATTTTTGAAAAGTGGAAGAACTTAAGCCGTAATAAAAATAATGGAAGTTGAGTTGAATTGTTAAACAACTTTCGGCTTTTTTCCTTTTCGGGGACGAAAAGTTTTAAGTGGGGGAGATTGTAACAACCCGAAAATCTGGGCCAGTTTAAAATTTTTATTTCGGCAATTTTAGCTAATTTTGATTATTTAAAATGAATTATTTTAAATAATATCGACGAGAAAATTTCTTTTGAATAAAATTAAATCGTATATAGTTATATAGATCGACGATAGAATATATATATTTATTTATATTTATAAAAGGAATTGAAAATGGCGCAGTAGTTCGATAATTCGATTTCAAAATTCAAATGAATGTACCAGGTGCAAAATAAACCGGATTTTAGTGAAATCAACAATAATGGAATCTAATTGTGACTATCTTTCCAACGAATCCGAAAAATTGAAATTTCATAGAGGGAATCAAAAGATATGTCCAGTTGAAAATTTTGGATAGTCGTTATGGAATTCAGGCCCTTAAAAATGGAATTTTTGCAAACTACCTCGGAATTCGATGAAACCACTTTTGTTGGATCTAGGATGTAAAGTTATTGCTAGGTTTCAAATTTCATAATTTTTCGAATCAATATGTGAGCGTGGCAAAGGAAAACGCGTTTGACCAGTTTCAGTTGATTTTAATCGACTGGAAATTGGCCATTTTTCAAACAGTCTCAGAATTCGACGAAACTAGTTTCGATAGGACCGTATCGTAAATACGAAGCTAGAAAATATTTTTCGGGAATTTTTAGAGTTCGTATGTGACCCCGGTAAATTGAAATGCGCGTTCAAATTCAATATATAGAGTTATATTTTGACGAAAACTAATCGAAATGATCGAATTAGCTTACGATATATATCCCATCGTGTTCGGAATGGGGGTAATTAGATATGGACGACAGGCGGTGGGTTCGGTTTCGAGGTCAAAATAAAAAGTTGCTTTTTGAAAAATAAAATAAATAAAATAATATAATATAAAACTTTTATCACTTAACCCCCCCCCCCCAAAAAAAACCTCTCTTCCACATCGTTCAAATCAGAAAGTAAAAAGGAGAAAAAAATCCTAAACTACCGCCGACCCCCCCCTAGGCGGCGCGCCACCGTACGACACGCCCCCCTCCCCCTGCGCCACCGCGCGACACGCCCCCCTCCTACTCTGCCTCGACCACGACACACACCCCCCCCCCCCCCCCACCCCCCATCCTCTGCCTCGACCGCGCTACACCCCGCCACCCTGAAGACCTGGCGCCGCCACTCCAGACGGCCGCAGCACCCCCCCATCTCCGATGCCTACTGACGCGCAGACCCCCCCTTGCTCGAAGACCGCCTGCGACACCCCCCTCCTCCGCAAAAAAAAAAAAATCAGTAAGTATTTCTATTTATTTTAAAGGCATTGTTTTTAATGTTTATCCTTTTTGTGAGATGGTATGATAAGGTCTAGATTTTTAAATAGATAAAGCATAGATTTTTACTAATGAAAGATTTGATCTTTATAACATTATGAAAAGAGATTATTTTTAAATCATAAAGATGTAATTTCTCATTATATAAAAATATAATTTTTATATAATGTGAAGAATAAAAATATAATTTTTATATTATAGGAATGTTAAAAATATAATTTTTATATCATAGGAATAATAAAAATATGATTTTTTATCATATGTGAAATGTGAAATATTATCTTTATATATATAACGAAGTAGAAATTCGATTTTTATATATTGAATAGCAAAGTAAAAATTCGATTTTTATATATTGAATAGCGAAGTAAAAATTCGATTTTTATGTATTGAATAGCGAAGTAAAAATTCGATTTTTATATATTGAATAGCGAAGTAAAAATTCGATTTTTATATATTGAATAGTATAGTAAAAATTTGACTTTTATATATTGAATAACGAAGTAAAAATTCGATTTTTCAATATTGAGTAGCAAAGTAAAAATGTGATTTTTATATATGTACAGAATACGGGCAGTGAAAATTGACAAGAGGCAAGAACGGTGAAGATTTCTACATAAGAAGAATCGAGGCATTGGATTAGCTAATCTGTGAGAACTTCTCACCTTTATTTTATTTTTCCAGTTGAAATATATACTAGGATGCAGACGGTGTTTAGTAGCACCCGACACCCGTCGTCCACAGACCATGGACGGCTTGTATACTTGTTTGTATGATTTTGATGTGTAGTTGATTGTGTGTTTGTGATGTGAAATGAAATAAAATATTTATATAGTAAAAAAATATTTTATAGTTAAAAATAGAATTTTAACGTATATATGAAATGAAATAAAAATGAACAAATCGGACGATTTGTTTATATACACACATTTGACTGATATTGATTGGGACGATAAATTTTACACATCGCCCAACTGCACGAATAAAATATGTGTTTGATTGTTTGAAACCCCACACGAGTATTGGGATGATATTTGACGTACACTAATCCCAATAATTAGTTGTATGTCGATCGATTGATTGAGAGGCTACTATAAGCGTTGAATATTTATATTCGATGCTTATACAGTGTAGAATGCACTTTGGATGATGGTTGATTATTCATCGTTGTTATTGTATACATGTCTTGTAGAAAATCCATATAATTAACATTATATGGTAATCGATTGGGCCTCATTCCAGTTTTAAAATAGAAATATTTGAAAAAGAAATATTTGAAATAGAATATTTGAAAAAGAAATATTTGAAAAAAAGAAATATTTGAAACAGAATATTTGAAAATAGAAATATTTGAAAAAGAAATATTTGAAAAAAAAGAAATAATTGAAATAGAATATTTGAAAATAGAAATATATGAAGCCGTGTTGATTAGATTGACGCCATTTTGACGTGAACGATATTTATATCGATTTTATTCATTTTATAATGAATATCGAAAGTGATTTCAAAATCTGATTTTTCGAAAAGAAATGAATTCGAATTGAAATTGAATATAAATGAATTCGAATTGAAATTGAATATAAACTAATTTGAATTGAAATTGAATCGAATTGAAATTGAATAGAAATGAATTCGAATTGAAATTGAATATAAATGAATTCGAATTGAAATTGAATATAAATGAATTCGAATTGAAATTGAATTGAAATTGAATTGAATTGAAAACGAACTGAAAGTGAATTCAAAAGCGATTTGAATTGAAATTGATTTGAAATGGATTTAAAACGAATTTATAGTGGAATATTCATTTTTGATTTGAAATTGAATATGAAGTTGAAATCATTTTGAAAACGAATTTAAAATGATTTACAAAATTCGTTTTAAATAGAAATCGACGAAATATATATTATATATATAATATAATGGTCTGAATAGAACGCGCTGCGCTGCGGCAGTTCGTGAATTTCGACCATTGACTTCGTGCGGACATTGCGGGAGATCCGATCGTCGGATTCTCCTAAAACCGGAACCGTTGGGTTCGTATCGAAAAGAGCTCTCTAACGAATGTAAGAAATTAGAAATCTAACGGTTTGATTTGGAGATACGTTCAAATCAAATTTAGAAAAGGTCGCTGTAAGTGCAGTTCGATGGCCATTGGTGGAAATCGACTGTACGGGCCTTGATAAAATTATTAAAAATAGTAATAATTTATGTAAAATCATAAGAAATGATTTGGGAAAAATTGGGATGAAAAACTCCATATTTGAAAAGATAAAAATAGATTTTTATCGAAAGGAACTAGTTTTGAACTAGAATTATAATTCTATTTATTTTTAAAATAAATAAACTGGATTAGAAATGGTTTTGAAAATAACCAGAATTTCCAATAATTATATTGGAATGGATTTGAATCGAAATTGTCTTTGGATTATTTCGATGTTGGATTTTGTGATGATACAGATATTGTTATGGGAATTTGAAAGATATATATATATATCGTTATTTCCAATACGATATTTGTTAGTCGTAGAATTTGATATTGAATATAAGCCGGTATATTTTCTATTCAGAGCCTTGTGTTTAATATCAAATGTGATTTGGGTTTGTCTTGAATGGTGTCTTCATTAACACTGTTCTTGAACCCAGTTGAGAAAAGATTAAATCTTTTTCTTTAGATTTAATGAAGTATACCAATTAAATAATATTTAATTGGAATTGAATTCGAATTGATTCTTGGGTTTATCGTGAATGGTGTTTTAAATAACACTCGTTCTTTAGCCCGATAATTAATAGAATGTGATTTTGGGTTGTCGTGAACGGTATCTTCAATAATACTGTTCTTAGACCCAAAGAAGTTAAGAAAATCAGAAACTAACTGGAGATTAGTTAAGTTGAATGGTTTTCTGGATATTGATCTGATGTTGGTTTCGGCCTTCGGGGTTAATGTTTGGGGAATTATTCACTTGTTAATTTACGGTTAGTGACTGATGTTGGCTCGCTTTTTGACCAAGCCATCCAGGATCATTCATAAGAAGAAAGCACGAAACCGCATTCTCTAAGAACATGAAGGAATTGATTGCATCATCGTCTCACCCCATATTGGATCGCCCACCATCGGATCGCGCACTATCGACTCGCCCATTCCATCAGCGGAACGAGACCTCTATACGGCTCGATCCGATCCGAACTGATATTGTTGCCCAGAGCGAACTGATCCGATTCCCTGATGCATGGCGAACCCTCTGACCCGTTCAAGCGCGAGCTAGTCTTCAGCGATCCGAATCGCACGGGTCTAGCGACATGTGTCCCTAACCGTCATTTGGACCGATTCTCCCCATCTGCACGATCCGATTATCAAGCAGATCGCGACACCTGTCCACAACGGCTAATTTGACCATTTCCTCAACGGTGGCGATGCGATCCGGTGTTCTCGGGATTCGTGCCACGTGTTACCACGACCCGCCTGACAAAATCAGCTATAAATAGCCCGGAGCTCGGCATTTTTTCGGGATCTTTTTTGGCAATATTGAGTACTGAATCCGCCATTGTTATCAAACTACTGAAATATTGAGAGAAATCCTTGTTATATTAGCTTTCAAAGCATAATCAATAATATATAAAGTGGACGTAGGCTCGTTAACGCCGAACCACTATAAATTCTGTGTGTTATTTTCTTTTTCCTCGTTCTTCATTTGAAATTCTATAACATTCAGAACAATTTGGGTGTTAGGTCCAAATTTTGATCTAACATTTTTGGTGCTTTCATTGAGAGACTCAGTCCTAAAGTTTCACTATTCAGTTCTTTGAAGATTCCAGCGATTCAGATATCATGGCTGGAAAAAGATCTAAGGAGGTGCGAGCTTCACAGACCAACGAAACGATTGAGGAGAGTGTACACGAACTGGGCAACGAAGAAACTCTGGATCGCGGAGCGCAGGGGGCGAACCGATCCGATGAAGACACCACGTTCCGAGTCGATGAGAACGAGACGATCCGGGCCGCTGAAGGGGTTGTTACTCGATCCCGAGGTAACACCTCGCAGCCTCCGCGTACCACGACCACGAGCCGACCTCAAGGGGGCGCAGCGAGTCGCCATCCACGAACCGCAGCTATCCGAATTGATGATCAAACTACAACTCGACCTGGAAAGGAACCTATGACCCACTCCTATCGTCCTGGAACCTCTGCTCGACCCGGTTCGAGCTCTTTGCGCATAAGAGAGAGTGATGATGACCAGTATGATCCTGCTGCTCCTGTCACTGAGGGGGATCTCTCTCGCTTCGCCGAAATGTGGGATAGATTGTTTGATGAGTTGGCTGCCCAAAGGCAGGAAAGTTCCATCCTACGGCAAAATTTGACGGCTATGGATAGAAGACTTGATGAGCTAGCAAGGCAAAGAACATCGCCGGTTCGTCCACTCACCCCAATATATTCTTCTTCGTCTGAAGAATCGCCGAGACCTCCGCGACGACCGTATGAGAGAGCCGAAAACATAGAACAGCTTCGGTTCGGAACCCTGCCATCACAGGAAGAAGAAGCGCTAGGGGTGGGGCCCTCAAACAGTAATGTGAATGATCAAGCTACGGCTCTCAGGACTCGAGATGTGAACAGTCCTGTGCATAACAGACCACCTCAGCCCCGTCGCCGCACACATACTCATGATAATATGGGGCAGCGAAGCCCTGTCCGAGCCCCGGATTTTGTGACTGCTCCCCGAAGAGAGATCAGAGAACCGCGCCGGGCCAGAGGCACTGACCCTGAACCTCCTTTGACCAGTGCAAATGTTGCAGCCATGGTCCACCAGATTCTGGCAGATAGCCGTGGACAACGGAACGAAGATTAGGGGATCGACCGTAGTCACACACCCTTTCACTGATGATATTTTGGATGCGACTTTTCCAAGGCGTTTCAACATGCCACAAATGAACCGATATGCGGGAAGATCTGATCTTGTCCAGCACCTAATGAGATACTCTTGGTCGATGACAGCTGCCGCAGCCTCTGACGCTGTTAAGTGCAAAGCGTTTCCCATATTCCTGGAGGACGTGGCTTTGTTATGGTTTACTCGCCTGTCGGCGAGGTCGATTTCTAGCTTCAGGGAGCTGAGCGAGAAGTTCGTAGAACAATTCCGTATCTACGCACAGAAGACAAAAAGTGTGATCGATTTGTTCCTTGTCAAGCAGCGACCAGGCGAGAGTTTAAAGGTGTACCTGGATCGTTTCAATTTGGCTGCTACTGAGGTTAAAGATCCCCATGAACCGACCGTTGTCGCAGCACTGATTGACGGAGTAGATAAGGACACTGAATTCGGGAGGAACCTGGCAGGAAAACCGCCCCACACTAAAGAGTTATTCTACGAGAAAGCCAACGTACATTTACGCCGGGAAGAGGTATATGCTAACCGAAAGGCTAAAACAACTGATAAGGAGGAAATTCAGAGCAATGTTGCCATCAAACAGACTGGAGACAGCTCGGGGAAAGTTGAAGTTAACGTCGGAAATCAGAATCAGGGTGGTCGCCAGCCAGGTAACAACAATAATAATGGTAACGGCAACAACCGGAAGAGGAACCGAGGGAACGACTCCCAGAGAAGGACTCGTCCCAGGGCCTTTGAAAGTTATACACCAATAAGTGATACTCTGGAAAATATCTTCATGGATGTGTACGAAGTCCTCCAGAATAAGAGGCCACCTCCCAGAGAGTCGACAGAGAAAGAGCGTGAAACAGGGAAGTTTTGTCTCTTTCATCAGATTCACGGCCATTCGACGAATGAATGTCGTCACCTAAGGGATGTAGTCGAAAGGCTGCTTCGAGAAGGAAAGTTAGATGAATACAGAGTAACGCCCAGGGACAGGGGGCAAGCAGTGCAGGCCCCGAATCAGAACCAAAATCAACTTGCTGCTAGGCCGACTGCTCAGCAAAAAGGAAAGAATATTGTTATCAATACCGTAATCGGAGGACTTTATCTCGCTGGGCATAGTTCCAAAGCATTGGATCAATACGTCAATGCGGCCAAACAACACCTCGAGGTAGGGGAATGTAGCAACCCCGAGGACAGTACCCCGGTGAAGCAGCAGAAGATGATGACCGATGATGTTGTTTTCCGAGAACGAGAAAGCATCGGAGTCCATGCTCCAACTGAAGATCCACTTGTAATTACAGTACCCATTGGGCCAGCCACTGTTCATAAGGTTCTGGTGGACAACGGGAGTTCCGTCAATATTCTTTTCAAAAAGGCCTTTGACCAGATGAATCTCGAAATAAAAGACTTGAAGCCCTGCCAAGGATGGATCCGTGGATTCAACGGAGCATCCACCGCTCCAATGGGTTATGTAGAGTTACCAGTTACACTTGGGGAAGGAGAACGCTAAAGAGTGAGAATCCTTCCCTTTGTGGTTTTGGATGTTGAATCGCCCTACAATGCCTTCTTGGGCCGACCGGCCCTCGCAAAGTTCAGAGCCTGTATAGCCCCCTGGTGCTTGTTATTGAAATTCCCCACAGAAGCTGGCATTGGTATCGTCAGAGGGGATCAAGTTGCTGCGCGAGCGTGTTATGTTGCCGAACTAAAGTTACTTCGCAATGGAGGGGATATCGAAACTAAAGGCACCTCTCCCCCTTCGGGGGCGGAGACCTAATAGCAACCAAAGAGGATAGTCGTTGGAGAGTTGCCCAGAGAGATGCCCGAGGATATAGATCCCAGAGAGGATCAAGAACCCGGGGGCAGAATGGCGACTCCCAACGAGACAACTGTGGATGTACCGATCGATGACAGTGACCCGGAGAAGGTCCTTAAGATTGGATCCCAGTTAAGTCCGAATCTTGCTAAAGAATTGACGGATTTCTTAAAAAACAATTTGGATGTATTTGCTTGGACCCACGCAGACATGTGTGGGATATCCCCATCAATCATGAGCCATTCCTTGAGCATTGACCCTAAACATCCTCCAGTAAAGCAAAAAAGGCGAATGCTGGGCCCAGAGAGGTCCGCTGCCTTGAAAGAAGAGGTTGGAAAGCTAAAGAGTAATGGATTTATCAGAGATTCGACCTACCCAGACTGGATTTCGAATCCAGTCCTGGTAAAGAAGGCCAACGGGAAGTGGCGAACGTGTATCGACTTCTCGGATTTCAACAAAGCCTGTCCAAAAGGTAGTTTCCCGTTACCTCGGATTGACCAGTTGGTAGACTCGACGGCAGGTCACGAGCTTCTCTCATTTATGGATGCTTATTCAGGATACAACCAGATTCCGATGCATGTTCCAGATCAAGAGCACACTAGTTTTATCACTGATCTAGGATTATATTGTTTTGTGGTGATGCCCTTTGGCTTGAAGAATGCGGGCGCTACATATCAGCGCTTAGTCAACAGAATGTTTTATAACCAGATCAGGAGAACAATGGAAGTATACGTCGACGATATGTTGGTTAAGTCCAAGCAATCTTCTCAACACACTACTGACTTGGCAGAGATGTTCGGCATTCTTCGAAAATACGGAATGAAACTCAACCCAACCAAATGTTCGTTCGGTGTTGCTTCTGGAAAATTCTTGGGATTCATTGTCAGTTCCCGTGGTATTGAGATTAATCCAGACCAGATTGCGGCAATCAGAAACATTCAGGAACCTAGGCAGATTGGGGATGTGCAAAGCCTTGCCGGAAAAGTGGCCGCGCTAAGCAGATTTATCTCCAGGGCTACGGATAAGTGCATCCCATTCTTTGAATTAATAAAGCGAGGAAAACGCCACTTTAAATGGACACCTGACTGCGTAGAAGCGTTTCAGAATTTGCTCAGGCACTTGGAGAAACCTCCGATTTTATCTAAGCCAATAGATCACGAGGATTTATTCGTGTATTTGGCAGTGTCATCCCATGCGATCAGCTCAGCATTGGTAAGGGAAGAGGATAAGGTCCAAAGACCTGTGTATTATGTGAGCAAAAAATTGACAGCAGCAGAGCGTAATTATCCATGGATAGAAAAGTTGGCGTATAGTTTACTGATCGCCTCTAGAAAACTTCGACACTATTTTCAGGCACATCCTATCACCATATACACCGATCATCCACTCAAGCAAGTTCTACAGAGACCGGAGGCATCTGGAAGGTTACTCAAATGGAATATTGAGTTGAGTCAATTTGATTTGAACTTTCAGCCCAGACTGTCAATTCGGGGGCAAGTGATAGCCGACTTCATAGCAGAGTTCACTGTCCCTGAGGAAGATATAGCAAACGAGGAAGTTGATCCTTCAAAGTTACTTTTCGATCCTAATGCCTGGAGATTGTATACTGATGGCGCTAGGAACGACGAAAGATCCGGCGCTGGAATAGTGCTTGAAACCCCCGAGAAACGATTGATAACCTATGCAATCCGAATGGAGTTTCATGCCACTAACAACGATTCCGAATATGAAGCCCTGATAGCCGGATTAAAGATTGCAAAGGAACTAGAAGTCACAAAGATGAACATCTTCTGCGACTCCAAGTTAGTTGTGAATCAAGTCACTGGAAGATTCCAAGCTAAAAGTGCAAGATTGATTTTATACCTAAAAAAAGTGAAAGAACTGCTGAATGGTTTTGATCACTACAACATATCTCATATTCCACGGTCAGAGAATCAGCAGGCAGACAAGTTGGCAAGGATGGCTAGTTCTGACGATCCTGAAGTGACTGGGCTAGCCCCCGTTGAAGTACTTCGGTCCCCTAGCATAGATCAGATGGAAATCGACCTAGTACTAGAGACGGAACCAGAAAGGGAGTCCTGGATGACCCCTCTAAAGAATTTCCTGATGGATGGAACGCTTCCGACCAAGAAAAGCGAGAGGCGTAAAGTGATTCGTAAAGCCGCCCGATACGTTCTGCAAGGCGGAGTTCTTTACAGACAAGGGTTTTCAATGCCCCTCCTTCGGTGTGTAGCCCACGATGACATCAAACGTGTGCTGCAAGAAGTCCACGAAGGTGAATGTGGCGACCACACTAGAGGGCAAACTTTGGCAAAAAAGGTATTGCGACATGGTTATTTCTGGCCTACCATAAACAAGGATGTAGTAAGATATGCACGACGATGTGATGCGTGCCAGAGATTTTCAAAGATACCTAGAGCGCCTCCTAGTCAGTTAAAAACGATGATGTGTCCATGGCCTTTCGCCATGTGGGGAATTGATATCATAGGAAGTCTCCCCATAGCAAGTGGTGGAGCAAAGTTCGCTATTGTGGCCGTAGATTATTTCACTAAGTGGGTCGAGGCTGAACCACTAACTACAATCACAACCAAACGAGTGATCAACTTCATCGTGAGAAACATCATCTGTCGATTTGGGATTCCAAAGATTGTAATAACAGACAACGGAACTCAGTTCGATAGTGTTGAATTCAGAAACTTCTGCCAAAAATACCGCATCGAGAATCGGTACACCTATGTGGCGCACCCACAATCGAACGGACAAGTCGAAGCGGCAAATAAAGTAATTAAGTCCATTCTGAAAAGAAGAATGAAGCGGGCTAGAGCCATGTGGGCTGATGAATTGCCCTTGGCACTATGGGCCTACAGGACAACATATAAATCGGCAACAGGACATACCCCGTTCTCCCATGCTTTTGGAACGGAAGCAGTCATCCCGGTTGAGATAAAGGTACCTTCACATCGGGTGACTTATTATGATCCAATGACCAATAATGAATTGCTCCTTGAGTCCCTGGATATGATCGAAGAAAAGAGGGATGAAGCAGACCTGCGTGCCCTGAGATGCAAACAACAGGTCGCCCGATATTACAACAAAAAGGTCCGAGCCCGAACCTGGGAACCCGGAGACTTGGTTCTGAAACGTGTCTTTCCACCCCCAACTCATATGGGAGCGAAGTGTGAAGGACCGTACTCTATTCTGAGCAAGCTTGATAATGGAACCTTCAAGCTGGCAACCGTAGATGGAAAGGAAATCCCCAGAGCGTGGAGTGCCCAACATTTACGGCCATATTTAACATGAGAGTTTCAAATTTATTCTTTTGCTTTGTTAAAAAACAATGTACAGGGCATGACTTGCCTAGAATAGTCTGATTTCTTAAAGCAAGAGATTATAAAGTGGACGTAGGTCATGATTCGACCGAACCACTATAAAAATACTGTGTGTCATTTGCCTTTATTGCATCTTTATTTATCTGCCTTTTTCTTTTTATGAAAATCAAGGTGAATAATGCAGGTACCCGAAGTCCGGTGCCAACCATTCCTCCCGTAGACTGTTCGGAGGAACTCAAAGCCTTGGCAAATGCCCCAACTGCTTGTCCGACTGGTTTTAATCCTCGGAGCTTGGGTTAAAATGTAAACCTAGAACGAGATTGATGAGCGTGCATGATTGCAGACCGCTTGATCCGTGACTCTAACTCTCCAGAGAGAGAGAGAGAGAGAGTAAAAGCGTCTCTGATTGAGCGTTGAGAAATAGCTCCTTCCCCGCTGAAGGATCGGGGAGCGAATAAGTCGCTGAGCATGAACTCTAACTCTCCAGAGAGCGAGAGAGTATAAAAGCGTCTCCGATTGAGCGCTGAGAAATAGCTCCTTCCCCGCTGAAGGATCGGGGAGCGGATGAATCGCCGAGCGCAAAACTCTAACTCTCCAGAAAGAGAGAGGGTATAAAAGCGTCTCTGATTGAGCGCTGAGAAAGAACTTATTCCCTGCTAAAGGAACAGGGGCTGACTGAACTACTGTTATCCCATGAAATCTCCTATGTCCCCATATTCAGAAATAGGGGACAACTTGCCGACAGTACTAATCAATCCTTAGTAAACCCCAGTCAGAGGCTACAGTAACAACTGATTTGGGGGCACATGCACTCGTATACATACACTGAACTTTGATACAGCAGTGCAACATAGCATGAAAATCCTTCTTTCTGTTGTTTGACTGATTTTTAATTATTATTAGATGGCCTATGACTAAGCATGGAAAGTTTATTTGAATACAGGTACATAAGGATGCAAAAAGAGATAATCTTTTATTTATGTACTGCGAACCAACAAAGTGAAAAATAACCTAGAAAAGAAAGTGAGGGCCAGTCTCACAATTACATTTCTTGACCAGTGGAAAGCCTAAGGACAAAACATCAACAAACAAAAAATATCCTATTTACGCTTTGACCTCTTCTCTTGCTTCTACCTCTCCAGCTTCGCCTTGTCGGTATCAGACGGATGCCCTTTCTTCCTCTTCCTTTTGTCGATAAGAGGAACGTCCGACTCCTCTGAAGATTCCTCTTCCACCTCTTTTCTCTTCCTCCTATCAGAAAGAGAAGCCGGGAAGTCATCGGGGTTTGCAAAGTGAAGCTGTCGACTGATGGATTTGGGCTGAATCTTCACAATCATCCCAGTTTTGGGATCGAATTCTGCAAGAGGGACTACGTCCAAAGCCTCATCTCCCACCTTCCTCAAAGCCAACTCTTTCTCCTGCCTGGCTTTTCGGCTGGCCAAGGTTTCCTCGTCATCATCATCGGCCTTTTTGGCGCCGATAGTGTCTTCTTCGTCATCTACATGGCGTCCATCCATGTCTCTCAAGGCTTCGATGGTCTCAGCATCTTTGGGCACATCAGTGCTAGGTGCCGGGATGCTTTTTTCTGCTGTTGTGACCTCGGCCTGCTTTGGTACGTCAATACCAGCACCTGGCAAGACAGCCTCCTTCTCCACTTCCTTTTCTTTTTCAGCACCCATGTCGACGGGCTCGCCACCTGTATTACGAGGAGCACATGTTACTAACTCAAGTGGTTGTTCCACCAAACGACGACAATTCACAATTGCTTTGACAAATTGCGGGGAGAAAAAGGAGATACCTTCCGTAGACCCTCCTTCTTGAATAGTCGTAGGAGCTCCAACAATAGCGGGAGTTAGGCCCAAGGGGATTAGCGGATCATCAGGATGGTACTCCTCAACTCCGGAGGTTTTAGGCCCCACGGCGGAACTGGAACCTTCATCAATTTTGCTTTTACCTTTAGCCAAGGTTTTCTCCTTTTCCATCTCCACCAGAATCAGGCGACGACCCTCTGCCAGGTCCTCAGGTTCATTGTCTCTTAGGATGCTCTTCATCAGTTCATCCTCATTGATTTCTTCGACTCCCAATCTATGTTTTTCACCCTCCACAATGGCATCCCATAAATTGGCCAAAGTAACATGGTAATCCGGGATCCACGAGATGTTGCGAGTCTTGAGAACCTAGCCAAGGAAATCGAAAATCATCTCTTCAAACCCCTCGATCTCTTTCTCTCTTTCGAGGAGCTTGTTGTTAGAAGCAGTGGCCAATTCAATGGCACTTTCAACGTTCTTTTCGGCAAGGGCTGCCCTTCTCTCCGCATCCGAGACCTGGTCGTTCAAAATCACCTTTTCTGCTTTAGCCAGAGCCAAACTTTCTTTTAAACTCGCTTTTTCTGCCTCCCAAGCAGCCTTCTCAGCTTCAAAATGACCTTGTGCTGTTTTCAACTCGATGTTGGCCATTTTGAGATCTTCAACCTCCTTCTTTAAGGCCATTTTCTCTTGGCTATTGGAGTCCAGTTCTGAATGAAATCGCTGCTTGGCATTCTCTAATTCAGTCTTATAATTTTCAGCATCCCTCCGTGCTAAAGCAAGCTGGGACTGAGCATCTTCCAGGTCCTTCTCCAATTTTGTCCTAGCCCTTTCGTTATTTTCAAGTTTTGCTTTAGATCTGTGTGCTTCTATTTCGAGTGTTCGGATGACTTCCGAAAGGTTAACTGCGTGTTTTTTCATCATCTCATGTTGCCTGGCTGCGTGCTGGATGTGCCCGATAACTTCATTATCCCAATTTTTAGGGACCGGTTCCAAGGCAGGAACAAATACCATCATGTCAAAGAATATGCCTGAAAATTGTTCCCGCAGCTTTTCCAGCCTACCTTGGATCTCGGGACCATGGACGTAATCCCGTGACCCGGGGGCAGCTAACTCTGGTTGGCTGGTGGGGACAATGTCACTTCTCTCCTTCTCAGTCTCTTTGGATGAATCTTTGTCCCTATCTTTAGATTCGTGATGCCTTTTGGACGACGGACTATGGGAAGGTGCACTCTTTGGAGGAGTCAACTCTTTTGTAAGTTTCTTTCCTCCTGTCGGAATTGTCGGATGACTTGAAGGCCTGGTAGAGGTTGATTTTGGTGGAGATCGAGGTTGCGAGGAACTCGGCCTATGAGAAGGACCGCGAGAGCGCTCGGTATCTGGGCGAAGGCTGGGTGTGCCCTCACGAAGAGAACGATACGAGTAAGATTTCCTGCGGGACATCGTTCCTGCAAAAAAATTGAAGAGCATATTAAAACTTTGAATACCCACGATATAAGAGTGCAGGGTCAGATAGTGTGTGTGATGTGTGCATCCCATATAATTCCCCCTAACAGACCCGGGCCTGAAGACAGGCTCATCTGACCAGTTTCTCGTCCTCTAGTTGGAGCACTGGTCTCTTCAGGAGCAAGGAAGAAAGGCCCCTCTTCAAAGTCCTTTTCTGTATATACAACATCGGGTAAAGGGATTTTATTCAGCTCGTCAAATAACTGCTCTTCCGTCAAGTCATCGGCAGTAACGGTTTCGATTGGAGGAGAAATAGGAATTTCCTTGGACACGTCACCGCGGGCCTCATCCCCTCTGTATATGTTCAAGTCTTCATCGTCTTGGATGACAATCGGAGAAGGACTCTTGCGAAATTTAGTTGTTTCTATCGCTTGTGAAGTTCCCTCTCCCTCAGTTGGGGGCACGTACTTATAAGGTTTGCCGCCGGTCCCAAGTCCAAATCTTCTGTCTAGAAGACGATGCTTATGAAGATTGTCATCAGTAATGCATTTTTTGATCCTTAAAAAGTCGGATCTGCTTTGTAAAAGAATGGACAACCGGTTGTTGTATAGTGGACCCTCTGTTTTCAGGAAGACATGATCTGTTTGAAACAAAGAAAAAGGAGGGAGAGTGTTAATGCCTAAACTTCTTGAACAAGATATTCGATTAGAAGCTTAATAGTTTACTTGATTTGAGCCATCTTCGTGAGCATCCGGCCTGTTTCCTTATATAAAACCAATCAGATTTAGGGTCCCCTATATTGCTATACCCATCGTATAGAACCTTCCTATTCGCCACTGATTCAAAGAAAGAGAAATTTGGAGTTGCCGAAGAACGGTGCTTGAAAAGAAAGAAGAATGTCAAATCTCTGAATTTAAGTTCGGCATGTAGGATCTCCGCATATGCAATGTATAGGGTATATAGCGATGCGTAGGCGTTCGGATGGAGTTGCATCGGAGCGATTCCCAGTCGTCTTAAAGTTTCGATGGCAATCGGAGGGAACAGAGGGATGGCTCCTACCAAACACATGGTTCAGCTAATCGCCATATATCCTTCTGGCGCTAGATGGGGTCTATCTTCGCTTCCGGGCGTCAAAACATCATCCCAAGGAATTTCGTGCCTCAAGCAGATTCGTTTAAGCTTTATATCATCGAGCTTAGATGCTAAAGAATCAGAGAATTTATCTATTCCAAGCGCGCCGGGAATCTCGTCGGGAGCTCGTCCATCTATCTCAGAATCGTTGCTGGATTAAGTATTTTCTGCCGGATCTGATTTTGTGGCTTCTTGCTCAGATCCAGAATCTTCACCTCCCGGATTGATTGGAGGAATTTTAGGGTTGTACTGTTCAGGAATCTCGGATTCCGCTTCTGTCACGGATCTTGAAGAAGAGTGATCATTCGACATTGCTGCTAGGACGAGAAAATATGAACAATAAGATTAACGCTACCCGTCCCCCGAGTGTGCAAGTGCCGGTGTGTGTGCTTGTGTGTGCGCATTAAAAATAAAGCGTGAAAGCAATCAAGATCATCAGAAAAATTAGTCGTCATATGCAGTCAGATTGTGTGGTCATTTAGTCCAGAAAGTCCAACGTCAAGGCTCTATCCTAACTGTTCAGAATTTTATGGTGACAAGGCGTTGATTAAAGTTTGAAACTTCTCTGCATCGTCAGCTATGAGTCGGATCGCAAGGCAGAGGGATCGCCCCTCTTGGATCGCAAGGCAGAGGGATCGCCCCTCTTGGATCGCAAGGCAGAGGGATCGCCTCTTTTTGGATCGCAGACCAAAGGGATCGCTCCTTCACGAACCGTTGCAACCCCCACGATACGCGCCTTTGCTGCCACCACGATCTCTCGTCCCGCCTTCATCTTCTCCTCTCCTTACCCACGATCCGAACCGGCCTTCCCTCTTCTTCTCCCTCCTTCGTTTTCCTCTTCTCCCTTCCATCCTCGCACTCCGAGCTCTACGTTAGTCAGCCATGGCGTTTTGATGTTTTCTTCAGAAAATCACAAATTTCCATCGTTTCTCCCTCAAATCAGTCAAGAAAATTCATGAAAGAGCGACGTTCGCAAATAAGAATTCTTTTTGTGGAGTTACCTTTCTAAAAACTGAAGGAATGCTTGGATTTTCGAGTGTTGGAAAATTTGGGTTCGTTCTTCGATGGTGTAGGCGAAACGACACGGCAGAAGGAAAGAAGAAGGAAAGTGAAGAGGGGAGGGTCGACTTATATAGGCAAAGAGGGCGACCGTTTGTCTCCCCTTCTTTGTCCTATTCGATCCACGAAAGACCAGTGGGCCGCGAACCAAAAGCCCACCACGACTCGAGGGGAAGCCCGCTTCGTTCCGAGATCCAAGTGCACACCCAAGAACGGAACGAACGTCTCGCTGACAGATCGCGACTCGAGCCCGCGATACGAATCAATAAATTCAGAAATGAGGACTCTGAGAAAATCCCAGAAAGAGAAGAGTTTGTGACCCGCGATTCGATGGGAAGATACGATTTTATAGCTTCGAAGCATGTTCCATCATTGATAAAATATACTTCGAGGGGGCAAAATGTTGGCTCGCTTTTTGACCAAGCCATCCAGGATCATTCATAAGAAGAAAGCACGAAACTGCATTCTCTAAGAACATGAAGGAATTGATTGCATCATCGTCTCGCCCCATATTGGATCGCCCACCATCGGATCGCGCACTATCAACTCGCCCATTCCATCAGCGGAACGAGACCTCTATACGGCTCGATCCGATCCGAACTGATATTTTTGCCCAGAGCGAACTGATCCGATTCCCTGATGCATGGCGAACCCTCTGACCCGTTCAAGCGCGAGCTAGTCTTCAGCGATCCGAATCGCACGGATCTAGCGACACGTGTCCCTAACCGTCATTTGGACCGATTCTCCCCATCTGCACGATCCGATTATCAAGCAGATCGCGACACCTGTCCACAACGGCTAATTTGACCATTTCCTCAACGGTGGCGATGCGATCCGGTGTTCTCGGGATTTGTGCCACGTGTTACCACGACCCGCCTGACAAAATCAGCTATAAATAGCCCGGAGTTTGGCATTTTTTGGGGATCTTTTTTGGCAATATTGAGTACTGAATCCGCCATTGTTGTCAAATTACTGAAATATTGAGAGAAATCCTTGTTATATTAGCTTTCAAAGCATAATCAATAATATATAAAGTGGACGTAGGCTCGTTAACGCCGAACCACTATAAATTCTGTGTGTTATTTTCTTTTTCCTCGTTCTTCATTTGAAATTATATAACATTCAGAACAATTTGGGTGTTAGGTCCAAGTTTTGATCTAACAACTGATAAATTGGAATGAGGCGTATGTCGTGTTTGTGTAACACTTATTTAAAATATATGCGAGTTATTCGGAAAGGCCGGGTTTGTCCCATTCTGAATAACTGATGCGACGATAAGTCGAAGATGAAGACGATGGTCGAAGACCGGAGGTCTTCACGTCGTTTGGGTGATTACTGATGATCTTGATTGGGGTGTACACCCAAGAAGATGGAAACAGTTGGTGATCGTCCAGACGTACTTGGAGACCGATGGATATGCGGGGTACTAGGTGCCTCCGGTTTCGGTCAGACCCAGAACAGACTTGTAAATGGACTGTGTGTCTGACATTGGATTTTAGTCTGTGTGATTGATCTCTATTAAATATATATCTGTTTGGCAGCGGAGAATTTATTCTCTTGCTTAACGCCCTTCTCTGAGACGTACGAGCTCAGGGGTTATATACTGATGGATATCAAACGCATAGAGTGAATTGCCTGTGTGGCATGCCTAAGTGGCAAATGATAAAGGCTTCTGTTGAAAAGCAAAGTCTTGTGGTGATGATCAAAGCACAGCCTGTGTGGCACAGCTTTGTGTAACGTGAATTCGCGAGCCTCACACCCCGGTGGTGAACCAAAAACGGGAGACGGACCTCAAGGGGGACATGCATTTTCTTTCTAGCTAGGGTGGTGTCAGTGACCTACCAGCCCTGACATTTATATTATTTTCACCTGTGTGGTTGTTGCTGTTGCGAGGCGCCTCGGTTTGATCGGACGATCTGGGTCCGATGGAGTCATTCGTTGGCTCACTTACGCCCCAAAGGGCGGAGAAACGTAGTGTTCAGGCATTATAATCCACATCGATGGACCGGCCCTGACGATCCAAGGGGCAGTTGCGGTTGTTCCTAAGGCTCGGGCTAGACAGTCTCGAATCGGTAGAGGACTATCTTTTGCCTCGGTTCACAGATGGAAATCCAACTTCCAAATACGTGACATTTGCGGTTTTGATTGTAGAGCCTAGTACGGCGACATGATATATGGTACCCATGCCGTCTATGATTGAAATTGTTTTATACACTATACACTGATAATAGTATCAAATGATTTATTTTAAAACGTATCAAGCATTCTTTAGCTGTTATAAGGGAAAACCCTATCCCCCGGCTTGCGTTGCATTGTGTGATAGGACCTGGGTCTTATAAAAGCTTCATTTTTCTATATTTAGCATTGCGTTGTTTGTTTTATGCACTGGTATTCTTGGGAGGAAACCCGTTCTATGTTATACGGCGTGGTCCCTTGATTTACCTAACTTTAAAATAAAGAATAATAACTGTATTAGTTCTCACACCAGTCCCATGACTGACCTGGAGTTTATTGTTTTAACCTAAACTCTGGGTGCCCTTATTTTGACACGGGCAGCTAGTAGTTTTGGTTTTGCAGATTTATATTCACATGATCCTGGTTTACAGCTGGAATGATATCCGGAAAGCTTTGTATCCATATATCTCTTCTAGTTGTGTATTGTATTATTTTTCCGCTGCGATGTATTTAAATGTAATTTAAATCTCTGATATTTCTGTGTAATATTCATTTATACTCTGTATATTCTTGTAATCTGATGTATTGTTGTAATATACAATGAAATATTCTTCCGTCTGCGTTCTATTTTATCGTGTTCTCAAAACAATTCATTCTTTCTCTTTCTCTACGGAGACCGGGGAAGTTCGGGTCGTTTCATCGGCTCCTAATTCACTAGCCACGCTTTTTAAGATATAGATGCTTTTAGATTGAAACGATAACTTGAATATGACATGTGATAAAGTTGAAATTGGATCTATGCATGATAATCGATCCATGCTCATTCTTGTTCATTTTGGATCTTGACCTTTGGGGATGTTGCTATGACATTAATTTGGACCTATGCATGTTGCAAATCACTCTTTCATTTTCTTATCATGTGTGTAATGATGTTTTTCTCTCGGATCTTGTTTTATGCAAAGTTTCTACCTTCCCCTATTTATCTTCTTTTGACGAACCTTGGTCGATTTCGGACCTAGGCCTAAACTACGATTTACATGCGGTTTGTATATGGGGGAATATTGGGATTTCACCTATTTGGACATGGGTGTGTGGTAGAATTGATTTCATAACATGAACAAGGGGAATTTGGGATATTGCCAATGTAATTTGCAAGATTGGGCATACATGAATTGGCATATGAGTCAAATCACGAGTTTTTGGGGACTATGTAAGTTAAATCAAGGGATTGGGCTTATGTAAATTAGGCATAATGGAATTGGGAACATGAACCATGATTTGGGTTTATTTGGGCATGAACGTGACAACATGTAACTTTGGCTAGAACATGATTTAGGGTAAATTGGCATAAACTTGACATACATGCAAATAGACGAGAATTGGACATATGTGAAGTGGCTAGAATTGGGTACACATTTTGATGGACATGTAATTGGGAACTTGGGAATATTCTTAGTAATATGTAAAGTGGAGATCTTGACTTAGATGACACATATGTAATTAACAATCCAACGGATGCCTTCAACACGAGGTTAGACTTGAGTTGTGGTGTAATTCTGCCCGGAACCGCCCAGCATATCCAGTGACCACAACAATAATAGTCTAATGTGAGAGGTCGTAGGCAAAGATTATATTGTGATAATGCTTGAACCCGAGGTTGGAATGGGTTTGCGGTGTAATTCTTCCCAGAACCGCCCGGCGTATCCATTGACCGCAAATAAGTCCAATGTGAGAGGTTGATGCATTAATAAATAATAAATGAATATGACATGGACGGGTGGGTTAAGTAACTTGATTAGACTAATGACACTTAACCAATATGACATGGACGGGTGGGTTAAGTAACTTGATTAGACTAATGACACTTAACCAATATGACATGGACGGGTGGGTTATGTAACTTGATTAGACTAATGACACTTAACAAATATGACGTGGATGGGTGGGTTAAGTAAAACCGGACTTGATTTCTTGAAGACACTTAACCATATAACACGATTAGAGGATGGGTTAGTTTAACCTGAATGGGTCAATAACACCCGACTAGTATAACGCGATGCATGGTAAGGTTAAGCAAACTCACAAGGGTAACACTTACCCGTTATAATTTGAGTAGTGGATGGGGTTAGGTTAACATATACTTAACCAATCTAACATGATAACTTGATGGGGTTAAGTCATGAGTCGCTTGAATATACTTAACCAATCTAACACGGTAACTTGATGAGGATTTAGTCATGAGTCACTTGAATATACTTAACCAATCTAACACGGTAATTTGATGGGGTTAAGCTTGAATATACTTAACCAATCTAACACGGTAATTTGATAGGGTTAAGCTTGAATATACTTAACCAATCTAACACGGTAATTTGATGGGGTTAAGCTTAAATATACTTAACCAATTTGACATGATAATTTGGATAGGGTTAAGTCATGAACCGTTGGAATACGCTTAACCAACTTGACACATGATTTGTAGGGCTAAGTCATGAACTTGAATGACAACACTTAGCCAACTTGACATGACAGGTAGACGGGTTAAGTCACGAACTTGAACGACCAAACTTAACCAACTTGACATACTAGACTGATAGGGGTTAAGTCTTGAATTTATATGACAACACTTAACCTGCTGGACGGAAACCCTAGTTACGCGGTCCTTTTCAGCAGTAACCCTCTTGAAGGTATCACGATACCCTAGGGACTAGGCTAGGGTGGGGCACGATTACTGGGCTGATTGTAAGCGACCAGAACGACGGCTGAGTTGGTGCACCATTGTAGGTTCAGGCGGACTATGGTCGTGCACATGAGTCCGGAGTTGAAAAAGCAGGCATGGGCTCCAGTAGTTGTACACTGTGCGTGCTTGGAATGTTGTCAGTGGTTGACACCCTAAGGCTTGATACACCCTAGGGTAGACCTAGCACAGAGTAGCTACATTCGTGATTGGGCCGTATGACACAGACACACGACGAGTTAGGACTTGTAGGGAGCCGATCGATTAGATCGTTACGTGGGAAAAGGGCGTTGTTCGATAGGTAGCATAATCCCTAGTGGTCCTAGGTGGCATAAACCCTGATCGAATCTAGAAAACGTCCAATAGGTAGCATAATCCATAGTGGCCCTAGGTGGCGTAAATCCTAGTTGAACACGCGATAATTCATGATAAGGGAATCTGGCCAGAACAAGGATGGCAGTCCGAGCGACTTCAAGGATGGTGACACTACGTTGTAGTGGTACAGAATAACGTGATGGAACCCGTATGATATACGGCAAGGGACTATACATATACATGGAAGGGATGATACGAGTTAGGATGCTAGTACGGTTGGTGCAAAGGACGTTAGACATGCGATGCTATTCTGAGTTTATCATGTTATCTTGTTACCTTGGTTATCCTGTTACCTTGGTTATCTTGTTACTTGAGTTTATCTTGTTACCTTGGTTATCCTGTTACCTTGGTTATCTTGTTACTTGAGTTTATCTTGTTACCTTAGTTTGATCTGTTTATCTTGTCATCACGTTTATGTTTACTTTCAGTTTATACATGTCATGTTACCTTTACCTGTTTTTAGGCTGAAAGTAGCTAGGACTTACCAGTCTTTATGACTGACCCCGTTTTGTTTTGCCTGTTTTCTTCCGTCCCCCCCCCCCCCTCCAGGTTTACAGGGTGGAAATGTTGCTACTTAGTGCGGATTCTCTGCTTCAAGATCATCATCTATGTCTTGGACTTTTCTTGGCTATGGCTATTTTACTGTTTTACTTGGGGAATAATTTATGACTATGGTTTTATGCTTCTTTATTATTGCAAGACAGGTTTCGATGTAAGTAATTTAATGGCACTTTGATGTAAAAGGTTTTAGACCTTACTGCTTTTATAAAGTAATGAAATCATGTTTTCTTCCGCTGTTTTTATATGTTCTGTCTTGTAATATTTCTGTGCATGTTTACCTAGACAACACCCCTCCAAAACTAGTGCATTCTCTTGTGAGTGACCCTGGCAGAGGTGGGGTGTTGCATTTGGTATCAGAGCAGAAGGTTACCAGACTGGGCAAAAGTTTTAAAACCTTATGAAAACTATTTGAAAACCGTTTACAAAGAAGCATTTTTCAAGAAAAGTTTTAAAGAAAAAGGCTATTCCCCAAAAAAGCCATTAGCACTATCATGTGTTCCCTTAATCGAATATCTTTTCCTTTCTTTCCTCCGCCTGTAGTCACAGTAGTTTTAACTGTGACTAATCCTTTTCTAGCTACGTAAATGTTTTCCGTGTGATGGAGGAAGTTCTCAAGAGACCCGTTACCGCGTTATACAAGAAAGTATAGGAGTGGTTAAGGCGAATGAGGCTCAGAACAAGAAGGTAGTTAAGTACTATAGGAAAAGGACATGGGCAAAGAACAAGATCGTCGAGAGGGCAATTGTATACTCTCACCTAAGAGGGATGGTAACGTTTCTGTTAAAGGTTTTTCTTTCCATCATCCCATCAGGACTTTGTTTTGTACATAGCATCCTTTTTTTTTAAATCTTGCTTCGATAGTTGAGTCTCTGCACCTTAGTACTAGCACAATAGAGGGTCCCGTTTTTGTCTCAAATCCTGTTGGGGGATCGTCCCATTTGTTCATGACTTGTTTGGATTTGAGGACATCTATGACTTTTGGGAATAATGCTTATGTTTTTGAGCTATGGGTTGATTCTAGGGATGAAGTGGTCATCCCATAAGGGTGCCATCCTCGGGTCGGAAAGGAGGGTAGTTAGACTCTTGACTTGCCTGGGTAATACCCTCGAAGTCTCGTGTAACCTTTAGGGTTCTTTCATGATTGGTTACCTAGAATTTCTTGATGCATTTGTTGGTAATCCATTCTAGTAGTGTTCGCCACTAAGGCGGACGATTCATTTCGCTTGTGCATGCGTTATGGAAATCACTCTAGTAAGTACACTTGGTAACATGGTTGGCATCTGTTTGTTTTCAAGAGATAGTTCTTCTACGTGGAATGTCATAGAGCGAGTAAACAAGATCCATGATTCACTAGTGAATTTTGGAGAGCTTGCATGAAAACCAAGAGTACACGGATATGATTGAACCAAGTATACTAGAGGGAGAATAAGTAAAAGTGGAACGAGAGGCGACAATGAAGTGAGTTCCAGCTCATATTTGGAAATAGGAGTTAAGAGGCCACGAAATCATGAGGTTAAAGATGGTCAAAGCACAATGGAATTAAGCTCAAGGAAATGCGACTTAGAAGATTGAAGACAAGATACGCGCATCATATCTCTTTTTAAGAGTATATTCTTGATCCCTGTTTTCCTGTAGAGCTTAGCCGCATGCTATCCTTTATGCATATCCTCTCGGTCGTATTCTCGATCTTATTTCTGTTGCAAACTCCATTGGGGGTATGATTCATCGGTTAATAATACCTGTCAGGGTTTGAAGGTGTCCGTTAGGTTGACTAAACCTTTTGGGCTTTATAGGATATGGGTTGGGTTTAGAAAGGGATTTCTTGTAATCCAAAAAGGAGTTTATCTTACTTATCTTCTCGATCCTATCTTGAGGACCTTAGGTAGAACCCTGTGGATGCAAACATGTATTTGAAACATGTTATGATTGATGTTTGCGAAATGGTTGCAAGTGGTCGCAAGTGGTTGCTCGTGGATGCATGAATACACATTAGGCACTAGATCGGCTCAGACACATTTTCATGTTTCATATTCATGAGTGTTTATACTTGTTTATGGATGAAATTGAATGTGTTATCATGTGAATATTGCATATGGATGAATGTTTGTGCACACATATAGTGTTTATGTGACTAGGACTATTTGCATACATGTGGATTCATGGCACTAAACATATTTTGCATTGAGGAGATCAGTCAGGCCTGATCATTTGCATTAGATAAGGAACATATACACACACTTTTTGCATATGTTCATATGGCATTAGGAATCTTTTAAGGACAATGGTCGCTTGTGGATGATGTTTTGAGTAGATGGATGATGGATGGTAGGATACGTTCTTCCTAACTTAGAGATTTCGGGGACGAAATCCTTTAAGGTGGGGAGAATGTAACAACCCGAATTTTAAAACATGTTAAAACAAGAAATCAGGGCAGAATTAAATTATAAATTAAGAATCAATGGGAACGGGTTACGCCATTGCGTTCGTCTCGAAATTCTGCTTGAAAACGAGTCCGAAATTTCGTAAATCGGAGTCCGTATGACCAAGTTATGGCCCATAGAAGATTTCAGAAAATTCAAAATTTAGCCCAAAATTCAAATTCAGCCCCAAACAGATTGGGCGGGAAAATTTCCCGCACAGACCTAGGTCGACTGGGGAGTCGACCTGCCCCAGCCCAGGTCGACTGCCCAGTCGACTTGGGTGTCGACCTGGGGGTCGACTTCCCTGGTCGGCCATGTTTGCCTGGTGCACCTATTTGCTCCTTTGGGTATGTTCAGTTGGCCTGTGACGGGATTTGATGGTTCAGATCTAAACTAGGGTTAATCCTATGGCCTAAACTTGTCTCTACACCTATAAAAACACCCTAAGACCTAGCCTAAACCACCACAAATCATCCTAACAACTAAGTGCTGCCAAAATGCTCCTAAATCATGGCCTCCATCTTCATCATTGAGAGCTTGAGAGTTCTAAACTAAAGCTAAGGCAAAGGAGCAATCTTTCTCCATCAAATCAAGAAGCTACTAATATTCTCAAGGCTTCTAGTGTTGCTACATCATTCCTAGAGCTTCTACAACGATTCTATGACGATTCTTGCTCCTAATTCACTAGCCAAGCTTTGTAAGTTCTAGATGCTTTTAGATTGAAACGATAACTTGAATATGACATGTGATAAAGTTGAAATTGGATCTATGCATGATAATCGATCCATGCTCATTCTTATTCATTTTGGATCTTGACCTTTGGGGATGCTGCTATAACATTAATTTGGACCTATGCATGTTGCAAATCACTCTTTCATATCCTTATCATGCATGTAATGATGTTTTTCTCTCGATCTTGTTTTATGCAAAGTTTCTACCTTCCCCTATTTATCTTCTTTTGATGAACCTTGGTCGATTTCGGACCTAGGCCTAAACTACGATTTACATGCGGTTTGTATACGGGGGTATATTGGGATTTCACCTATTTGGACATGGGTGTGTGGTAGAATAGATTTCATAACATGAACAAGGGGAATTTGGGGTATTGCCAATGTAATTTGCAAGATTGGGCATACATGAATTGGCATATGAGTTAAATCAGGAGTTTTTGGGGACTATGTAAGTTAAATCAAGGGATTGGGCTTATGTAAATTAGGCATAAGTGGAATTGGGAACATGAACCATGATGTGGGTTTATTTGGGCATGAACGTGACAACATGTAACTTTGGCTAGAACATGATTTAGGGTAAATTGGCATAAACTTGACATACATGCAAATAGACGAGAATTGGACATATGTGAAGTGGCTAGAATTGGGTACACATTTTGATGGACATGTAATTGGGAACATGGGAATATGCTTAGTAATATGTAAAGTGGGGATCTTGACTTAGATGACACATATGTAATTAACAATCTAACGGATGCCTTCGACACGAGGTTAGACTTGAGTTGTGGTGTAATTCTGCCCGGAACCGCCCGGCATATCCAGTGACCACAACAATAATAGTCTAATGTGAGAGGTCGTAGGCAAAAATTAGATTGTGATAATGCTTGAACCCGAGGTTGGAATGGGTTTGCGGTGTAATTCTGCCCGGAACCGCCCGGCGTATCCAGTGACCGCAAATAAGTCCAATGTGAGAGGTTGATGCATTAATAAATAATAAATGAATATGACATGGACGGGTGGGTTAAGTAACTTGATTAGACTAATGACACTTAACCAATATGACATGGACGGGTGGGTTAAGTAACTTGATTAGACTAATGACACTTAACCAATATGACATGGACGGGTGGGTTAAGTAACTTGATTAGACTAATGACACTTAACAAATATGACGTGGATGGGTGGGTTAAGTAAAACCGGACTTGATTTCTTGATGACACTTAAACATATAACACGATTAGAGGATGGGTTAGTTTAACCTGAATGGGTCAATAACACCCGACTAGTATAACGCGATGCATGGTAAGGTTAAGCAAACTCACAAGGGTAACACTTACCCGTTATAATTTGACTAGTGGATTGGGTTAGGTTAACATATACTTAACCAATCTAACATGATAACTTGATGGGGTTAAGTCATGAGTCGCTTGAATATACTTAACCAATCTAACATGGTAACTTGATGAGGATTAAGTCATGAGTCACTTTAATATACTTAACCAATCTAACACGGTAATTTGATGGGGTTAAGCTTGAATATACTTAACCAATCTAACACGGTAATTTGATAGGGTTAAGCTTGAATATACTTAACCAATCTAACACGGTAATTTGATGGGGTTAAGCTTGAATATACTTAACCAATCTAACACGGTAATTTGATGGGGTTAAGCTTAAATATACTTAACCAATTTGACACGATGATTTGGATAGGGTTAAGTCATGAACCGCTGGAATACACTTAACCAACTTGACACGTGATTTGTAGGGCTAAGTCATGAACTTGAATGACAACACTTAGCCAACTTGACATGACAGGTAGACGGGTTAAGTCACGAACTTGAATGACCACACTTAACCAACTTGACATGCTAGACTGATAGGGGTTAAGTCTTGAATTTAGATGACAAAACTTAACTTGCTGGATGGAAACCCTAGTTACGCGGTCTTTTCAGCAGTAACCCTCTTGAAGGTATCACGATACCCTAGGGACTAGGCTAGGGTGGGGCACAATTACTGGGCTGATTGTAAGCGACCAGAACGACGGCTGAGTTGGTGCGCCATTGTAGGTTCAGGCGGACTATGGTCGTGCACATGAGTCCGGAGTTGAAAAAGCAGGCATGGGCACCAGTAGTTGTACACTGTGCGTGCTTGGAATGGTGTCAGTGGTTGACACCCTAGGGCTTGATACACCCTAGGGTGGACCTAGCACAGAGTAGCTACATTCGTGATTGGGCCATATGACACTGACACACGATGAGTTAGGACTTGTAGGGAGTCGATCGATTAGATCGTTACGTGGAAAAAGGGAGTTGTTCGATAGGTAGCATAATCCCTAGTGGTCCTAGGTGGCATAAACCCTGATCGAATCTAGAAAACGTCCAATAGGTAGCATAATCCCTAGTGGTCCTAGGTGGCGTAAATCCTAGTTGAACACGTGATAATTCATGATAAGGAAATCTGGCCAGAACAAGGATGGCAGTCCGAGCGACTTCAAGGATGGTGACACTACGTTGTAGTGGTACAGATTAACGTGATGGAACCCGTACGATATACGGCAAGGGACTATACATATACATGGAAGGGATGATACGAGTTAGGATGCTAGTACGGTTGGTGCAGAGGACGTTAGACATGCGATGCTATTCCGAGTTTATCTTGTTACCTTGGTTATCCTGTTACCTTGGTTATCTTGTTACTTGAGTTTATCTTGTTACCTTAGTTTGATCTGTTTATCTTGTCATCATGTTTATGTTTACTTCCAGTTTATACATGTCATGTTACCTTTACCTGTTTTTAGGCTGAAAGTAGCTAGAACTTACCAGTCTTTATGACTGACCCCGTTTTGTTTCGCCTCTTTTTCTTCCGTTTCCCCCCAGGTTTACAGGGAGGAAATGTTGCTACTTAGTGCGGATTTTCTGCTTCAAGATCATCATCTATGGCTTGGACTTTTCTTGGCTATGGCTATTTTACTGTTTTACTTAGGGAATAATTTATGAGTATGGTTTTATGCTTCTTTATTATTGCAAGAGAGGTTTCGATGTAAGTAATTTAATGGCACTTTGATGTAAAAGGTTTTGGACCTTACTACTTTTATAAAGTAATGAAATCATGTTTTCTTCCGCTGTTTTTATATGTTCTGTCTTGTAATATTTCTGTGCATGTTTACCTAGACAACACACCTCCAAAACTAGTGCATTCTCTTGTGAGTGACCCTGGCGGAGGTGGGGTGTTACAAGATTTCTTTTTAAATTTTTAACATATAGTTGGTTCCTTAACAAATTAATATATTTTGATTTCTAGAAGTTTAAATTTAAATTTGATTTGTACCAAAAGATTGATTTATATTTCATAATAAATTAAATTTTAAATCCTTTTTAAAAAAAGTTTTTATATATACAATTATGACTATGTGTTTACTTTATATGATACAATTCTATATTCTCTTTAATAAGATCTTCAATTTTTACTATATTAAAGAAGCACCCTACTAATATTATTTAACTCCACATTTCTCATAGAATTATTTTAAATTTTTTATTAGATATTATGAATACCATAAAACTTTTATCTTTACTATCCTTTCAGTCTCTTTCATTACTATCATTAACCTAAATTTAGAAATGAATTTATCCTTGTTTAATTCAAATAATTTATAATATGTAGTATATGCAAAGTAGTTAGATAGTACTTTGAATATATTTAGATATAATCACCAAATCATTCTACATACTATCATTACACATCTTATTTCATACATCATTAATATTAATTGCAGTACATCTCAAATTAAAGTCATTTACATCACAAGTTGAATTTCATTCAATATACCGCTTCATATAGTTTTGCATATGACATACTGCATTATAATCAACACATTACATGTTAACCTTAACTCCACACATAACAAGTATACAGAATGAGAAGTTTTTTTTATCTAGTTAGAAATATAGGATTTACTTTGTCTTGATTAACTTGATTGACTTGTTTGGCTTGATTAAATTGATTGGCTTGATTGAATTGATTGGATTGATTGACTTATTTGGTTTGTTTGATTTGAATAATTTGATTGACCTACTCGACATGGTTAAATTTCATTAGTGGTTGATAGGTTTGTTAGCAAAATACTTACGTATTTATAGTTGATAGGAGCTTTATAGTTTTTTTTAAATAGAGGTTACAATAAATGTTTGACATTATGTTTTGATGTTTTGTGACAACAAAACTTAACTTGGTTGGTTCCTTGAATTAAATTGCTTGAATAGTGACTAATCATTACTTGAATATATTAATTTAAGTTGTATAATGGCTTTAAGGATATGTTATTTCTAAGTTTAGATTAAAGTCTTAAGAAAATTAGAGTTTGGGATAGGATTAGTCGTGTATTAGATTAAGAGGGAGTTTTAGAGTTTCTAAGGATTAGTTGAAGGTTTTAGAATACTGTGGTTGATTTAATTGTTTAGATTGATTGTTTGAATTGCTTGTTTGAATTGTTTTGTTTTCTTGAATTTCTTGTTTAATTGCTTTTTTGAATTGATTTACTTGTTTGAATTGTTTATATGTTTGCTTAGTTTATTATCCTTTTATTTAGTTTATTAGACTAGCATAGTCATAATTTTAGGGGGAGTTATAATATTTTAAGTTTAGAATCGTAGATTTAGAAGGAGATACAAGGATATAAGGATATTATAGAATCAGGATGGTTATATTGGAAAGATTTATAGCATAAATTTAGAGGGAGTTATTTATACTAGTTCTTTAGAATAGAATCAAATATTATAGGTTAAGTATATATAGATATAGGATTTAGGGGGAGTATGTTTAGAATTTCTTTTTGATAATGACAAAGGGGGAGAAATCATAAAATATAGTTTAAGGGGAAGTTAGAAGGAATTCATGGTGAAAGGGGGAGTAATTGAAGAATCAGATTATCAGGTATGAATATTTTACAAACTAAGCTTGTCATCATAAAAAGGGTGGTGATTGTTGGAGAATGGAGTTTTGATGACAACAACCTTATTTCAATTGTCATTGATTATAATATATATATACTAACATCTCTATCTAGAATATATAGACATATATGTGCAGGATTTGTATATAGGACTTAAGTACTAAAGACTGTACTGGAGGTCAGACCTACGCTTTTGGGATGGATTGGCGAGGCACAGCGAGACGACCCACAGTTGGTTGAGTTAGTAGAAAAGCTCAAAAGAAGGGAGTCATCAAGCCATCTCCGTAGGTATACCCTAGATGATAAGGGTTGGTTACGTAGGGATGGTAGACTTTGTGTACCAAAAGACGATGACCTAAGGAAGACCATTCTTGATGATGAACATCGTTCGAAGATGACCATTCATCCCGGCGGGGACAAGATGTACAAAGACATGAAGCGAGTTTTCTTTTGGGCCGGTATGAAGAAAGATGTGGCCGAGTATGTCGCTAGATGCTTGGTGTGCCAACAAGTAAAAGCGGAGCAAAAGAAACCCGGTGGGTTGCTTCACCCATTGGAGGTTCCACTATGGAAATGGGAAAGCGTCTCGATGGATTTTGTGGATGGATTACCAAGATCAAGGAAGGGTAATACGGGAATTTGGGTTATAGTAGACAGACTTACTAAGAGCGCCCATTTTATTCCCGTGAAGAGTAAGAGGACTGCTCCATGGTTAGCTTCTGTGTACGTCCGAGAAATAGTTCGTTTGCATGGTGTTCCTTCTAGCATAGTGAGCGACCGCGATCCTATTTTCACTAGCGAATTTTGGAAGAGCTTACAAGAAGCGGTAGGGACTCAGTTATGTTTGAGCACCGCATATCATCCTCAGACGGACGGACAGACCGAGAGGGTGAATCGCATTCTAGAGGATCTTTTGAGGCTATGTATCCTAGACTTTGGGGGTACGTAGGAAGAGCTTTCAGTCCAGCATTGGCATGGAACCTTTCGAAGCTCTTTATGGACGACCTTGTCGTTCACCTACATGTTGGTGGGAATCTACGGATAAGATCTTACTTGGGCCCGATATGATTAGGGAGACTTCGGAGAAGATCGACTTGATTCAAAGGAGGATGAAAGCAGCGCAAGATAGGCAGAAATCTTATGCGGACAAGAGGAGGACAGATCTTGAGTTTGAAGTTGGGGACATGGTCTTTATCAAAGTGTCTCCATTACAGAACATTGTTCGCTTTGGGTCCGTTGGGAAATTAGCACCAAGGTTCATAGGGTCGTTTCCTATTAAGGAAAGGATTGGGCAGATGGCGTATAGAGTGGAGTTGCCTGAGAGACTTAGTGGTGTACATAACGTATTCCATGTGTCACATTTGAGGAGGTGCTTGCACGAGACCGCGGAAGTGGTAGAGCCGAGCTTGCTTAGAGAGGTGGAGATCGAGCGTGATGCAACGATTCGACGAGCTCCTACGCGCATTCTTAGGTCAGAGATTAAGAAGCTGAGAAATCGAGAGGTCAGACTAGTCAAAGTGCAATGGGGAGATGATGAGAGCAACACTACTTGGGAGACGGAAGAGAAGATGCATTCGTTGTACCCTTTTCTTTTCGAGGGTATGTCTTTTAATTTCTCCTTTATCGCTTATCTTGTACTTATCTTACCTTTAGAGTATCCTCTCGCTAGTATTCTTGACCTTTAGTTAGGATAATCCTATGGTTGAAACATGTGTTTGAGACATGTTATGTATGATGGATGCAAAGTGGATGCAATTGTTTGCTGGTGGTTGCTCGTGGACGCATATACACACACTATTAGGCACTAGATCGGCTCAGTCACTTCATACTGCATATTGCATATAAATGGCTGTATTTAGTAAAATGGATGTATGATGATTGTGTTATCATATGTATGCTGCATTCAGATGATGATTGTGCACGCATATAGAGATAATATGTAGCATTAAGGGATTTTTGCATACATAATGGACGCATGGCACTATCATGATTTGCATTAAGGAGGTCAACTGAATCAGTGGACCGCCTGATTTTGCATTAGATATGGACATATACACACACTGTGCATTTAAACATGAAAGCATTAGAAGTCTATAAGGACAATGGATGCCTGTGTTTGATGGTTGAGTAGATGGACGATTGGATGTTAGGATATACATTCTTCTTGACTTGAAGATTTCAGGGTCGAAATCCTTTAAGGAGGGGAGAATGTAACACCCCGTAATTCTGTTAATATTAATATTCACAAATTAAAGAATAACTAATCTCAGACATGAGAATTGTGGTAAACGGGTTGCGCCATTGTGTTCGTCTCGGAATTCTGGTTGAAATAGAGTCCGAGTTTGCATGAATTGGACTTCATATGAAGATGGAATTCAAAACAGATTTCAGAAAATTTAAAATTCAAAATTTGAAGTCAAACAGGCTAGGCGCGAAAATTCCCGCCCAGCACCCCAGGTCGACTGGGCAGTCGACCCCCCCCCCCCCCCCCCGAGGTCGACTGGGCAGTCGACCTGGGTGTCGACCTGTCCAAGCGGCTAGGGTTTGGCTGATGTGTCTTTAGGGCTGAGTTGGCAAATTAAACGGTTTAGGTTAGTTCTGAGTTGATCTGACGGCCTAAATAAATCCTAAACTCTATAAATACCTAGGTAGTCTCTCACTCTAATTCACATGAAAAAATAGAATAGCCACCGTCATACCGCCGCCATAGAACTCAATTTAGCCGCCGCCAACTAAGAAGGAAGAAAAGCTAATCAAAACCCTAATTCTACTCAACTCTAAAGCAAATTAAGCCTCTCTTTCTTCTCTAATTGTGAGTATGATGATCTTAACAAGATTATTATTAAACTAATTAGATTAAATTATGAATGGATTATGAGTGAATGATGTGAATTATCATATATGTTGTTGTAAACCTTATGCTATCATGTATGTTGTAAATCCTATGTTATGTGATGATGATATCTTATATGTTGTAAACCATGCTATGATGATATTGTATAGTTTGTAATTTTCTATGCTAAGTCGTGATAAAACATACATGTTATAAAATCACGAGGTTATTATCTAATTTAGTTCATGTTAATCAAATCATAATGTTTGGGCTATGTTGATCTATGTGACAAATCATGTATGCAAGTTTAGATTGATTAGTAAAGATTATGAACATATGCCATGACATCTATTTAGATCTAGAATTATGACATCTAGAATTATGCTATGACATATGTGAATTCTATGTATTAGATGCTAGTTCACACCATCATTATGTTGCATAAAACCCCATATGCAAGTTTATACATGAATTTGGGTTATGATCATATCATTTAAGTTGTGACATTTTACCAAACAAGTTGACACCTTTAGATCCATGACATGTGTAGCTTTATGCAAGTTATAGTTTTTTGCCTATGCAAGTTTAGATGTTGGACATCTATCACACATGCAAGTTTCACCCCTATTATGATTAGACCCAATTTATTTGTCTATATGTTGTGATAATTTATCTTTGTGCTATGAGTTAGACTATTCGAGTCTAACGTATACTTTGCGTTGAATAAGCGAACGTATAACGTGGGGTAGGGGTAATATTAAGGATTTAATATTAAGAAGTTGGGGTGCAATTGATATGATTTTGCATGCCATGAATGGATGGCCATAATTGAGTCAATTATGGACATCATTAAAAATTGGAATTAATTAATAATTTGAATAGGGATATATTCAAAACTGGGGTAAAAGATTATAAGTGATAATCAATGTTTAGGACACGAGGTTGGACTCGTTTGTGACGTAAACCTGCCCGGACCCGCCCGGCAAATCCAGTAGTCACAAATGTCAGCCCAATGTGAGAGGTCCTAGGCCCAAATTAAAGCATAACAGTTGTAAAGACACGAGGTTAGACTCTTTTATGGTGTAAGACTGCCCGGACCCGCCCGGCAAATCCAGCTGCCATAAATGCCAGTCTAATGTGAGAGGTCTTTATGAGGTTATGGCCTGAATGAATTAAGAAATACTTAACCAGATAAACATGTAAGGTGGGACATGGGGGTTAAGTAGGTGCCTTGGGTGGCATGAGGAATCTAGTGGGTGCCCTTAGTGGCATGTGAAATACGATTAGTAAGACTTAACCAAACACACATGTAAATGAACATGACTAAGAGGGTTAAGTGGGATATACTAGTGAGGACAAGCTTAGGTGGATAGCTTGTGGGGGCCCATTTCAACCAGTAACCCAAACGTATCTTTGTGGGCTCGACCCAAGTCGAGGACGGGACACGCATACTGCGTTTGACTATAAGAGGCTAAAACGGGGAGCGGTGGCAACGCAAGTCCAACAAGTTTCATATGCGTGTGTGGACCCAGGCTGGTAGGTAAGACGTTGTTGCATCGTGTAGGTATAAGCCGTGCATTCTCAAGTTGTATCGGGTTGCCACTTTAGGGGAGTGATACACCCCACTGTGGGGCCAGCACGGGTATCTATGAGTAGGGAGCCGATCGCAAGTGGGTAGTGGGGTACGCCTGATGGAGATAGGGGCAGACGACACCTATGTAGTCAGCTAGGGGTACGCAAGGCTATTTATATAATTTCTAAGTGAAGCAAGTGGGATCAACTTTGAGGGTGACTGGTGTGGTGCAGTGTAGTAATTATTCGTTAGTAATTAGGTGTGCCTTTAACGTTATCTTTATCTGCTCTTCCATACCCAATAGTTCATAGACATTTCCTTGTTTTCCAGCTTATGCCTTAGTCTAGTTACTTTGATAATAATATTGTTAAAATTATCATACTTGCTAGACTTTTTGTCTAACCCCCCTCTATTTCTATCCTTTTTCCCCCTCCAGGTCCTCCGGTTGGGCCCAGCTCTAGCGGAATTTGATTGAATTGCTTTATCTCTCTTTTGGAAAGCTTGGACCATCGAAGTAAAGTCCAGCTTGTTATCTTCTTTAATGGCTATTTATGTAATGGGATTATGTATTTTGTTTTATCAAGATGGATATTGTACTTAACTCTGATTTATGGTTTTATGATGTAACAAACATGTTTAATTTCTGCTGCAATAAAATGAAGTTTTAGATTTCCAAGTACTACTTATTATCTGTCTTGCTATAATTTTTCTGTTCTATATTCACTTAAAACCTCCACGGAAGTTAATGCATTCCCTTTGTGAGAGACACTAATGGACGTGGGGTGTTACACCATTATTGGAAGAGATAGTCAAAAAGTCATACTGGTTGATGAGAAGGGTAAATGCTTTTTTGCAAAATGCATCAGAGGGAAAAGTCAAGGCTGTGTATAATGATCAAATGTCAAATAGGAAAGTGTTTGATGCAACCATCAATGATTCTGTTGATAAGGAATTTACTGTCTCAAACCTTTTTGATGTGTTGAATGATATTACAAATGTTGCATCCACAATTTCTAGTCCTTTTAATGCTATGTCAAGCTCTATTTCTTTGAATTCTTTCTCCTCCATGCAAACTACCTTATGTGATTCCTCTTTCAATTTTCAAGTTCCAACCAATTCTTCTTTTATTTGTAAATTGAACTCCAATGTTAACTCCTCTGGTTCTCCTTACTCTCATCTATCTCCTCCTAAGCATATTGTCCTCCCTCCTCCCCCCAATACTTCTTCATCCTCTCCCATTTCCACTTTTACTTCCTCTGATCAACTTGCTAATCATGACAAATCTTCAAATCCTTTAGACTTTGATCCTAAGTTAGCAACTGATAATAAAAAGGATGAACTCAATGAAAATCCACAGTTGAAAACAGGCAAAAAATTTGCTAAAGGAAGGAAAAAGAAGGCAAAGAAGAATCAGATTGCAGATGATCTTGATGGGGTACTGAGTATAAACTGATCAGGTTCAGCCTTCAAGTAGTCAAAAATATCAATCTAAAAGGCCTACAAGGAAGCATCCTGCTCCATTAACTGATCCATTATCCATTAAATGATGATGTAGAACATAACATTTTGGAATATTAGTGGAATGAATTTATCCTCTAAACACAGTGAAATTAAAGCCCTTATTAAGGATCAGAAGATTCATTTGCTTTGTTTATCTGAAACAAAATTAGACATGCAATCAACATCACAATCTATTTCCTTCATTTTTGTAGTTGGCAGTTTGATCACAATTTGGCTGTTGCAAGTTTTGGTCGACTACTGACTATGTGAAATCCATCTATTTTCAATCTCATTACGTTATCTTCATCTGATCAATTTCTTCATTACAAATGTGTTCACTTGCCATACAATTATATCTTTCATTTGACATCTGTATATGCACATAATTCTGCAGTTTTGATATAGAATTTCCTCTATAATTTGTCTTCTATTGATCCATCCTCCAGCCCTGGTTAATTGGAGGAGATTTTAATTATATGTTGTCTTCTTCTCAAAAACTGGGGGTTGTGCTTTATCCATTAAGAACATTGCTCCTCTAAATCAAGCATTACTCAAATCCAATCTCTCTCCTATCAAATTTTATGGCTCTGAATATACTTGGTCGAATATGAGTCATTCTGGTTATCCTACCATGTGTAAATTGGATCACATTTTTGTAAACCCATCTTTTCTTCAATCCCAGCCTAAATATTTTTATCATCTTCTTCCTCCATCAATATATGATCACATTCCTTTACTTCTTAATTGGGGAATAGATGACAATATTAGCAAAGGGAAGTCCTCATTTAATTTTTTTAATTTTTGGACTAGTCATAAAGAATATACTAATATTTTATTGACGGTATGGCACAACTGTTCTAGTAAGAATCCTATGGATAAGTTGTTGAATAAATTGAGATTATTGAAACTACAGCTTAAAAGTTGGCCTTCTCTTCATTTTGGAAAAGGTTTTAGATAGTCAACTTTGGTTAGAGCAGAATTATTTAAAGTACAGGAAGCTTTGAACTTGAAGCCATTTGATGTGCATTTGCTTAAAGAAGAGAAGGACTTAATAATTAAGTTGAAATACACTTTGGACTTTGAGTTGCATGTGGCCAAGCAAAGTTCATCTTTAAAGAAGGAATTGGAAGCTGACAGAAATACAAAGTATTTTCATAACTCTTTAAAGTTGCAGAAGATTAAGAAAGTATATTTCATGATTGAAGATATTGAGGGTAATACTCATTCTACATAATGCAGCATTGGTGATGCTTTTGTCAGGTACTTTGAATCTTTACTTGCTCCTATCAGTACACCTCCTTCCAATATAAAACCATTGTTTTACTTGGTACTTCCTACTATTATTGATCAGTATTCCCTTGAACTTGTTGCATTAATCACCGAGAAACAAATTAGAGATGGAGTTTTTAATTTACATTCTACTAGTTGCGGTGGACCAGGTGGATATAATGCTCATTTTTTGCAAAATGACTGGCAGGTGAATGGGTGGGATGTGATTGAGGCTATACAATATTTTTTCAAGATGAATTATTTGCCTAAGAGTTTGTTAGCAACTTCCATTGCCTTGATTCCTAAGGTTGAAAATCCATTTATAGTTTCAGAATTCAGGACTATATCTTGTTGTAGTGTTTTCTATAAAATCATCTCAAAGGTTGTAGCTAATAGACTTCAAAGTGTTCTTCCTTCTGTGATTTCTAATAATCAATCAGCCTTTATAAGTGGAAGAACAATTAGTGATAATATTCTTCTTACTCAAGAGCTTTTGCTGGGTTATGATAAAAACATATTTCTCCAAGATGTATATTGAAGTTTGACATAAAGAAGGCGTTTGATACGGTTTCATGGGATTCAATGTTAGCTATCATGTCCAGAATGAACTTCCCCAAGCCATTTCTAGCATGGATTTATACATGCATTTCCTCTCCAATTTTTTCAGTTTCAAGGTATGGTAGTCTGCATGGTTTCTTCAATGGCAAGCATGGAGTTAGGCAGGGGGATCAAATATCATCTTATCTCTTTATTATAGTTATGGAGTTGCTTAATTCTATGATTCTGGATCAAGTAAAGAATAAGAAGTAGGAGCTACATCCACGCTGTAAGAATCCATTGATCACTCATTTACTGTTTGCTGATGATTTGATTATATTTACTAAGCCTACTAAGAGTAATATTCAATGTATCCTGTCTACATTGCATAATTTCTATGATATCACTGATCTCCAAATTAATGTAACTAAATCTCATATTAAGATAGCAAGGCTACCATTGAATATGAAGATCGAAATTATTAGCAGTTCTGGTTTAAGAAAATTGCCTAAAAATTCAACATACATGGGTCTTCCACTTTTTAGTGCCAGAGTTACAAAAGATAAGTGTTGACCTTTGTTTAAGAAGATAATTGGAAGGTTAATGCAGTGGCCATCTTGTAGGGTTTCTCAAGCTAGTCGTGTAACTATTCTTCAATCTATTGTAACTTCTATGACAAACTATTATGCACGACATTATATACTTCCAGTGAAATTATGGTTATTAGTGCAATGAATAGTTTCCTATGGCATATGGGGATCCATTTGCTAAGAAGTTAACTCCTATTGCATTTAACAAGTTATATGATGACAAGGATAAAAGAGGACTTGGTATAACAAACTTGAAGCAATGAAATAAGGTTGTTATTTCTAGTTATATCGATAAACTATTTACTGATGGAAATAGTTTATGGACTAAGTTTGTCAGAAACAATTTATTAGGGAAAAAAAAATTTTTGGACTATGGATAATCCTCAGTCTTGTAGTTGGAGTTGGCGGCAGATTTTAAAGTTGAGGAGTTTGTTTTTGCCTTTTATTTAAATCAATATTAATAAGATGAAACAAGTAACTTTCTGGCATTCCCCATGACCATGCAGAGAAATGATTTTAAGCAATGTGGTTGGTTATGATCTTATAAGGGTCAGTGGAATTCCAGAAAATGCTCTTGTAGATGACTATATCCATGAAGGAGTTTTGTTACTGCCTTATTGCAGTTCAATAAGATTTAAGGGGTATTTAGTTTGAAGGACAAGTTTCAAAAAAATATTAGGTCAAAGGACAATTAACTTTAGTAATTAAATTAAGGACAAAGGCTAAATTATATTATGCAACATAAAATTCACTTTAACTCTCATTATTAATGAGTTAATTTATAAAACAAAAAACAACCCTAAAAATTGAAAGAAAAAATACAATTTTAAAACTATTTTAGTCAATTTGTGTTACTATGAATATATAAAAATAATCAGTTTGGAAAGCTAAATGAATATAGCTTTATAACTTAAGAATATAGCTTTATATTGTATCATCCAAATAGAGAATTAAGTCATTTTAAAGCTAATCTCGTTTACACCATAAAAAAGCTATACCGTAAATAACGAATCTATAAGCATTTAACTTTCCATCCAGAATTTTCTTATATTGCTTTTTCTTCCATGTTTACAACAAAAAAACATTTCATAATTAATTTTTATTATTTTTAATCTTATAATCACAGAAAAATATTTTTTTTATTAATTTTTGTTGTTTGTGAAATGCCAACACATGTCCTTAGTTTAAAATATTTGCACTTTTTCCAATCAAAACATGAAAATAGTCCTTGATTTATATAGCAAAAGTCGCTTATCCTTTAATCTAATTTTTTTCTAAAATGTGTCCTTCAAACAAATATCCCCATTGAGGAATTTATGGAGAGAAATAGAAGGAAATTACAATGTTTGTAATGATGATCAATTAGTTTGGAAGGGTAAGAAGCATATGATTAAGCATGTTTACGATCTCCTTCAAGGTGAAAAAGAGTGTTTTCCTTGGCACTACATAATTTGGAATATGAAGAGCTCAGCAAAAGTTAATTTCCTATTATTGAAGGTTATGTCGAATGCTTTAAATACTAAAGACACACTTTGTAAAATGGGAATCATCCAGGATGACAAGTGTGTGTTGAGCTCTTCAGGACCTGAGTGTAACACACATATGTTCTTTGAATGTGGTTACGTAATTCAGATTTGGTGCAAGATATTTTTGAATGGGGGTTATCATATGCCATCTAATGTGAGTAGGATGGAATGGTTTAACATCTTCAAAGCCACGAGATGGAGAAATGATAAATGCAGTGTTCTCTTGAGAATTTTGAAGCTTTTTATTTATGATATATGGGCAGAGAGGAACATATGAGTTTTTAATGGTGTTTCTCTAAGTGCAAATGAGCTTTTTGTTGTTTTACACAGAAAGATACTGAAGAATTTTAAGAATGTGAGGGATTGAGAAGTGAAGATAGTATTATGATGGATAATATGAAGAAGGATGCTTGCATGCACATATTTGTAGGAATGAAGGTTATCAGTCAACAGCGGATTTGAGTGTTTTTCTGGTTTTCTTGTATTTGTTATTGTTTTTATTTTTCTCATTTCTTATCTGCTGAGTTGTACAATGTGATTGTTTTTTTTTTTTTTTTTTTCATTCTTGGAGTGTAATTGTTTGCAACAGTTTGTATTTGTTACTAGTGTAATATAATTGCTTGCTTTTCTAAAGAAAAGTTGACCATTAAGATTGAATTGCCCTATGTTGGAACGACCTAACCGTTTGATTAAGCTAATCCCGATAAGCACCGTCCTGACCTAGCCCAGTTCAGACTAGGCCCAGCTCAGACTAGATTATGGAAAAATCAGCGGTCGGTTAAGCAGCCGGCCAATCTACGAGGAATGCAATCTATTAAATAATAGTAAAGTAGAAGAATTTCTAGCTTTCTCCTTAATTGTCTCATTTCTTTCAATTCCCCTTAATTCTCTCAATTCTCTAAATTCACCTTAAAATTCTAAAGATATTTTTATTAAATCAAAATAATACAACAATATAAATCTATTAAATCTATATTATCTATTAAATTTATATTATCTCAATTCTCTGGATTTAGATCCGAAGAGTCGCTCAACCCCATCCTCCTCTCGATTTTCTTCTACCGCCTCATCTCACTGTACCGATTTCCTTTCAAACAGAAAAAAAAAATTGACGTACAAAACTCAGCTCTGTCCCTCTCCATCGTTCTTTCCCCAGTTATTTTTCCGTCCATCCTTCGGTTGATCGCTTGCTCCATCCATCTGCATCTCCCAGCCCTAGACCGATTTCGCCCTTATTTCGTCTGCGTCTCCATCTTTAAGGTATGCTTTTTTTCCTCCTCTTCCTCCTGCGTTCGTCGATTTCGAGTTAAGCGTCTTCTTAGTTGTCCTTTCATAAATATACATGAAGAAGAAGATTATGTTCAAACTATCATAATCCACTGTCATGAATTTTGAATCCAACAATGGTGTTTTTGAAACAGTGTCCATTTTCAAAAGCAAATGGTTCAAAAGAAACATTATCAAACAAAAAGTAATATTAGTTATGAAAACATGCTCTAATCTATGCCTATGTGAATCTGTGGCCTGATAAATGTAAATTATTTTTCACTAGATCATAATTTTTCAAAAGTCATGCAAGCATGGCAAGGCTAAATAAGACGGAAAGGGCTTTCATTTATTGAAGGACAGAAAAATGAGAGGCTGATTTTGTCAATTATACTTTTTCACTGTTGATTGGCTACTCCAAGTTGTAATGTTGTTTCCATATCATCAAAGTTGAAAGCAGAAAATACTAAGATAATTTTGTATGGATCTTTTTTTATTCCCTTTTCATTTTATATATTAATTATTAGGTATCTTTTTTATTTCCAGTCTACGTGGATGTTGTTACAGTACAGGAACATTTTAATATATTCATTATTATTACCAGATATATTTTAATTTTTAGTTATTGATGATTTAAGATTTGATAATGACTGGGTTAGCTTATGCTTATCTAATGTGTATAGCGGTGATGGAAGAGTCGGATTTTCTAATCGGGTTTGTCTAAAGTTGCGTTGATTAGGTTTGAAGTTCTTACTTCTACTTATAAACAGTAAATATAGATAATACTAGGTCTGAAGTTACTTTGACTGCCTATGTTATACTTTCCCCACTGTGCAGACCACAACGATGACCTGCTTTGTATTTTAAATTATTTACTATTTAAGATGATTATGGCAAGGATTTGATTTTGTAATTGTTTCATGTGTCTAAATATTCATGTACTTCTAATATATAATCGAAAGTACATGGGCATGGTGCTTTAAAAGATCCTTATTTTAAAAATAGCAATTTTATTATATTGGCGACAATGCAACCTGTATGATGGCTACGTGCTTAAATGACATGGTCGTATAATTGTCAACGATTGGTAAGGGCTTATTCTTCTTCACATTAACACATGTTGAACTTCTTTTTATTGTACCTTACAGAAATCATAGGTGGAAGTTATGCAATTAAATCTTAGTTTGTTCATGTTTGTTTTCCCTTAATGTTATAAACTTAGAGAGGGAACTCTAAGCACATTAACAAGGATAAATGATGGTGTCTGTGTTATAAAAATTAATAAACAATATATTCTTGGAAAGCTGAAGCTGTTTTCCAATGTCATTAAGAATCCAGAAATGGCGTCCTCTCACCATGTAATTCTAGACAAAATATGTTGGTTTATTTATTATGCTTGGAGACACAAATTAGAAAATTAATACCAGTCAAATTAAATATGCATGAATTTTGAATCCAACAACAGTGTTTTTGAAACAGTGTCCATTTTCAAAAGCAAATAGTTCAAAAGAAAATTTATCAAACAAAAAATAATATATACTCCCTCCGTTCCAATATATAAGATGTTTTGTTTATTTGCACAAGAATTAAGGAGCTAATCAATGTTGCCTTATTCTTTTAAATTGCTTCTTTTCATGCACAACTTTAAAAAAAAAAGTCATTAACAAAGAAACAATTAGTGGTTGAGAACATGATAGATGCATAAAAAGTATCATTATTTATTATGCATCACGAATAAAGAGAGCATGAAACCTTAATCATCTTATATTTTGAAACATACCAAATTTGCTAAAACATCTTATATATAGGAACGGAGGGAGTATTAGTTAAAAAAACATGCTCTAATCTTTGCCTATTTGAATTTGTGGCCTGATAAAGGTAAATGGTTTTTCTTAGGATCATAATTTTTCAAAAGTCATAGAAGCATGGCAAGGCTGAATGAGATGGAAGGGGCTTTCATTTATTGAAGGACAGAAAAATAAGAGGCTGCATTTATCAGGTATCCTTTTTCACTGTTGATTGGCAAATTGGATTCATCAAGTTGTAATGTCGTTTCCATACCTTACCCCTTCTAATTCTTAACTACCTTTCCTTTCTTTCTTCATGAACATCCACTGCAAGGTCGTCCTTGCTCGAGACCCGCTGCGTCTTTCGTCAATTCAAAGCCGTAATCGACCAGTCCATGGCTAAAGCTGCTCCCTTTTGACTGTAATCAATCCACTACCCACTAGGTATCAATTGTATCAAATTCTCATTTCACTTTTTATAAATTTTGAGATATATTATGAAATTAATTTATAAATTCATGTTTCCTTTTTCAATTTTGGATATTTTTCCATATTTTAATTGTTTGTATACTGCGCCTTTAACCTATTCCAGTTTGTGGCTGATTCTACATTTGTAGGAGAGAAAGGTTTGGTGCAAATCAAAGCATAAAAAAAGTTTTGCTCATTTGTATTTTGGTAATGTTAGTTATTGGTTTTATGAGTCTCAATGTGATCATATTCTCATATCCTTTTCCCATTGTCTGTCCTTAGACATATTTAACTTCACATTCCAGTTTTGGACAGGAGTGCCAGGTTAATAGATTTGGGTCAAAAATCATTTAACCTGACTATGAAAGCATGGCGCATGTCAAGCATTTATATACCTTAGAGAAGGGCATTGGTTCTCACACATATACAAATACACGAAAATAAGCAAGGTACGTGACTTTGTTCCATCCTTTGTACCTGACGTAATAAAATATTGAATATCATCATATAATGCTTTGGTTGCATAAACTCTCAAATTGACTCAAATTAATTAAACAAATCTGACCTCTCCTTTTATATGTGCTGCTAAAACAAATTCTCTGACTTGATAAATATAATATTTAAGTCTCCTTTGTAACTATAGACAGTTATAAAATAAAAATAAAAATAGTAACCAGTATCATAAAATCATATGTAAATAGTAATCATGTATATAAAATCTATTAGCATATTAACTACATATTTTTGATATTATGGAGACTTCAGTAGTTTTTCAGTAATAGTTGTTTCATGTCTGATTAAAAAAATTCCTGTTATTTTAATAAAATATCAATTTGAAACTATAGAGAGGAACATGTTTAAATGTATGGACTATCCATCATGATTTCATTGTAAGATTTAGATATTTTACAATAAAGTATGAGATATGTTAGTATAATGTTAAATAATATTATATTCATGGACAAGCAAAAATTTGTGTTACACAACAAATGTCTACCCACATCAAATATTTGTGATTTTATTATAATATCCGATGTTGTAGTTAATATTTACTATAGTAAACTACCCAAATAAATGAATAACACGTTATCGCATATTTGAGTTAATTTATGATATGGAATATTTCAATTGTGGTTGAATTGTATGACAGGAAAAATTCTACATTCACTAAATATTATTCACAAGATGGTTGTCAGATAAAGCAATATTATGAAGGTGTATTATTGGAATAGAAGTATATTATGGATGATACTGTCAGGATTCAGATAATCCGCACATGAATTTTGATAGGCTCTGTTTTCCAAAATTATTTTGATAAGTACAGAATATTACTGTTGGAACTTTATGTTTCTATTCTTATATTTACTTGGCCTATTAATATGCTTTCTACTGAACTAGAGCAACGACTCCTTTAGGAATGCAATATTGTTTGAAGTGTTTCTTATCTTTGGATTACCATTCCTGTTTTTTTGATAATTTTGCTTCCCAATACTAGCCCATCCATGCTATCATCTGTCATCTCAATTAAAGTACTACTTAGTTCTAATTTTTTCCTAGGATGTTTTAGGCACATCTTATATAATGTAAATTTAATCTTTGTAACGCCTGGGTAGAGAGCTAAATAAATAATAAATACAATAAAACGTATTTTTGGAATTTAAATTTGGAATTTGACTGTCGTGGGTGTGGCTTGACCCTTGAAACAACATATGGAACATCCTGTCTTGCTTTAGGAGCACTCTTTGTTACCATATTTGCCTCTTAACACATTACTGGAACATATTTTTGAACCACATAAAGTTTAAGGGATTTATTGACCAATACCCATCCATTCTCTTCTCAACAGTTTGCATTCTCTCAAATATTTGTCCCTGCCAACTCATTTTATATGCTTTAGATTAAATGTTACTTCATAAAAATAAAATTTGAGTTTTATTTACCATTGCCAAAAATGGTCTGAATTTCTTTAAATTAGGGACTTATGCTAAGATAGCGGTGAATTTGCATTTTTGGGGTCATTATCAGAGAATTTGTTGCAACTTGCTGATACTATCTACTGTAATTTAGTGATTCATTGTAATTTGCTGGTAGAGTCTACTATAATTTAATGATTCGTTAGCTCTTAGAATTTAATATTGAAATTTACTGATATGAATGAAAATTTGGGAAAGAATGAAAGAAAATTCATTAAAGCAACCATTATGTATTATGAGAATTTATCTTATTTGTTACTTTTTCGTCCAGTAATGTTTGCGGACATATTATCTTTTTTAACTAAATGAATACGGATTAGGTAGAAGTTAAATGCTTCAGCATTATTTTTCAACTTTAGGTTGAAGCTTGCTTTATCTTTCTTCCTTTTTATGTATATGTTTTAGTTTTCATTCAAGATTTAATAGAATAAAATGAAACAGATGATTTATTTCTGATGTTCTGTTTTTTTTTTCCGCTCATATCATCAGCGTATGCTGCTTTTGCATGCTGCATTGTTCATACTAAACTACAAAACATCAAAGACGTCTATGTCGTGTTTTATTTGCAATTTATGTTCTAAAAAATAATCCAATATGTAATTTGTTACACAACATGAAATGTTAGTTACAGTACTTCAATAAGGCAATGTCATACCAAACTGATTTCCATATCAACATATTTAAAGTTTCTAATAGATTTATTCTCTTTGCTTCAAACAAATGGTTTGAATTAAATGTTTTATTCAACTGTCTAAGAAAGATTAAGGATTCATTGATTGTTTCAAGCAAATATATATTATTGGCGTTTCCATTTACTCGTTGAAAGTAGCTGCTTTACAATTTTGCAAGTACATCATGTTTATGGTGGAGGATGATTTCCAATTCTAATGAAGTTGTATATTTGGAATGTTAAGCACTTTTCTCTGCCAAATGTGGGGGCTCCTAAAAAATAGTGATCTATCACGTTATTTTGTCTTCTTCAATATTTTCCCTTCCTAACCTATATGAATTCAATTTAGTCCTTCTGGTTGACAGCCACTATCGAAAAACTTGGTGTCAATCTATATAGTTACGCAATTTTTTGCTTCGATGCCTTTTGGGTGGTTTAATTCATATTCAGTGCTGCGCATAACAGAAATTTTTGTTCTTAGATTGTTCAAGTTATGCTAACACATTCGAGTTTTATATTCGTTTTTGTGAAGATTTCTTGGATGGACGACTCAAAAAGTACTCTAATCAACGAGCTTGCTGAGATGACCAAAGTCGATTGCTCATTACACTTCGACGATGATGGCATAAGATTCTTCCATAGGATTTGAACTCTGTCACTCTTGAAGAGGATGGTTAATTCTTGGTTTCCACATTTACTATAAGGAATGATTGATTTATGTGGCAGTGCATCTTTGTGATCTATTGCCAGTGCTACATAATATTCTTTTGTTAGTTAAGCTATATTGCTATTTCACAGGTAGTTGAGATATATATGCTAACTCATACTATATGGAACTATTGCTTCGGACAATATTTACTGGTATATAATCAGATTATGTTTGTAATTTTTTTAAAGGAGGTCCTTACAAAAAGTCAAATGACTATATAGTACACTATTTTTTTAATGAGAAAATAATAATCAACAATCTTACATGACACCTCACTTTGTTTTTCTACAGCTATAAAATAATTTAGTTAAAAAGATATTATTGACATATTGAATTTTAATTTTAAAAAACTATAATTCTAAGAGGTCCAGATTTTCACATAATGTATAATACTCCAATTTATCGAAGACTGTCCAATTTTATCATTGTTGCAAATATTAGTTTTCCATTTTTTTGTCTTGTCATGTTTAATTCATTAATACATGGTTGATTTTCACCTGTTATAATAGTAGTTTTCTTATTAAAAGTGGTCAACATGTTCCTTCGTGCACCTTCGCTCTACTTGCCGGTTTTCACCTTATTTTGCTTTCATCGATGATTATTCGGTTTCGTATAAAAAGTTTTCTTCGCTAAATAACTTATGTTTACATCACGTAACTTTATAATTTCCTATTGCTAATAGTATTTTGTTGTTTCGAATTTGAAAACATATTTCATTTTTCAAAACTTTGATTTTCTTCTTGAGTTTAAATTGTAAGTTTTGGGAGTTGACTATTTGCTTGCCGGGGGCCTTCTCCTTTCAAACATTGAATTTAGACTTAATTGGCTTCCATAAAGACATGATGATCCTTTTTATTTTTTATTTTAATCTTTTCTTTTTTTAACAAAAATTTGGATGGGTTTTCCTGCATTAATAAATTTTACGAACCTACGAGTCTTCTTAATTTGTTACCGGTTGTTTTGAGAGAAATTGTTCTATTAAGTACATAAATACATACATACATATTACACGCGTGTGTTTATATATACACAAGCACACATTTAAATTAGATTCTGGTCTGGGTGATCATAACCAATTTCGTATAGCTACAAGTCTAGGTGCACTATTTATATTGCGCTCTTCTCAAATCAGGCTTTGGAGCACATCGCTGGCTTGTGAGTCTGCAACGCGAATGTGAATGCCTTGCCTTTCTCGGTCCTTCCCCTTCCACCCCTCATAATTATAATCAGACAGGTTGGCTATCTCTTTTAAGATTTTGTACAGATTATATCATGTATGTTGTGTGTGCATCTGTATATATGATAAAATTGCTTCTTTTTTTTTTCTTTTTTTTTTTGCAGAACATAAAATTGCATTTTTAATATGAAATTTCAATAATATACATTGTACTCATACCAGTAAAAAAAAATAGTGGAAAATTAGAAAGGAGGACAAACTTAACAAAAAAAATTAGTGAAAAATATGAAAAGTTTAAAATTTGGTGAGAATGACAAATGGTAGTGTAAATGGGGAAAGAATAGTGGGCCTCCTGAATTTCACTTTTAGTGTAAATATGTCATTTTCTCTAATTTTGAAACTCTCCATACTTTTCACCAATTTTTTTGTAAAGTTTGTCCTGTAAAAGAAAATCCTCAATGAAATATGATAAAATTGCTTTTGTTTGGCAGAGCATAAAATTGCATTTTTACTAAATAAAATACATAAGTCGCACTGCATATGGTAACATAAACAATAAGGAACTTCTGTAAAATGCGCTCTTTAAATTTAGAAGTGCACAAATGTTCTTTCTCAAAAACATGTTTAAAAAACAATATTACTTTTAGTTCTAGCTATCATGTAAATAATGGTAGTAAAAACGAAGAATGTTTTCGCTCTTGAAAAAAATGCACTTTTGCGAAGAAAAATCAATTTTTTTTAATAAAAACATGAGATTAAGTATAAATTTAATTTTTGAAATAAAACAAAATAAAAATAAAAGCATCAATGAATTCACCATGCGTTACAAAATTAAGTTTTTTTATTCACAACAAAGTCCTTAATTTTAAATGTTATACAATCTGTATTCGCAACACAGAAATTGAAACAGAATATAAATGCTTCTAATTTGCAACAGACTTAAAGCGTTACAAATGAAAAACAGTACTGGAAACTGTTCAAAACAAATTGATTTGCACACAAACCAATTCAGCGATAGAAGTATTATCTCTGTCAAACAGTACTACTATGAAATAGTACACAAATCAGACAAGAACACAGTATTGCTGATACAAACAGAAAGTTAAACCACAAAGAATTGAAGTCTAACCGAGTTCGTCTGAGGCCTGTATTCACAGTTTCCTTAAGACTTTCAGTCGAAGCCTCCCAGGATACAACAGACGAGAATGCTGCTCGAGATTGTAGCGAGTACGTGATTAATCAATGGCAGAAAGAGACAGCGGAAGGAAGAAGAAAACTGTAAATTATTCCGGTAAAATGATTTGATCAGAATCATTAAGCATTTATAGTTTTCAAAAAGATGCGTTAACGGGTCGCACCCGTTTGAAAAAACGCAACCGTTGCCGTCTGATTCAAATGAACGCGTCCGCTCATTTGAACCGTAACGGGTCGCACCCGCTCATTCCAAACGGGTCGCACCCGTATTCGCCATTATTCCAAAAAACCCGTCTGAAAATTGCAGAGTTTTTTAGTGCAAAAATAAGGTTTTATTCAAGGCCCAAGCCCAAACCCGGCCCGGCCCGGTTCGGTACGGTCGGTCGGTCGGACGGGCGGGCGGCGCGCGCGCGTGTGTGTTCATCAGATATAGGTCCTCCCTCTCGCACAAAATTACCTGACCCTAAGGGCCAATTAAGAGAATGAGGATCCTATATTTCTACACAACATTAACCCATTATTTACCAATGTGGGACTAAATATATTTCATTCACCTCTTTAGAGATTTCAACAATCCCCCACATGAATGATAATATATTTTATCCCCCACTCAAATTGAAATTTCACTGACTACATATGGAATAATGTTTTATTTAGGATAAGTAGATATTTCACTTTGAACTTTCCTTAGTTAAAACTCATCGGATATACTTGGCTAATCGGTGAATTATTTCATCTTGAACCGTCAGCCGTTCTTGTATAACCAGACAATAAGTTTAATAGAACATTATTTCCCTTCTCACCCAATCTCTTGGCTGTGTTCATTTTGGTCCTGAAACACTTTTCTGGTTCTGCGAGTGTATATAGAGAATACAAGCCTTTAATATTCTCATAGAGCCGACCCAGCTCACACTAACATAGGTGATCGCTACCATTAGGAGTATCCTACATATACTCCACTTGTTATTTTACAAGATATGGTCATCATTAAAAAGCACAGCTTTAACATGTGAAACTTCTGTAGGCATGCATTTTATATTGTGCACCATAGGAATGGAGTAGGATTAAATGCATTACATCTTGAGTTATTCAGAACTGGTTTGCCTATTGATCCTAGTCCGTGGGATCTCCAGTTGCTAGGATAGGTTTCCGTATAAGATAACTCTTGTTGGTTTAGGCTTTTAAACCCATTCCCCTCGATGCGCAGTCAATTTTCTCTCGTCATAACCCTTTTGTAAATGGATCCGCTAGGTTATCATTTGTTCTCACATAATCTATGGAAATAGTTCCATTTGAGAGTAACTGCCTAACCGTGTTATGGCGTCTTCGAATATGTCGAGATTTGCCATTATAAACAAAGTTTTTCGCTCTACTTAGCGCTGCTTGATTGTCGCAGTGAATACATATGGCCGTTACAGGTTTAGGCCAAAGTGGAATATCTTCTAAGAAGTGACGAAGCCATTCTGCTTCTTCGCCTGCTTTATCTAAAGCAATAAACTCAGATTCCATCGTTGATCGAGCTATGCATGTTTGCTTAGTAGATTTCCACGATACTGCTGCTCCTGCTAGAGTAAAAACATAACCACTTGTGGATTTTGACTCCTCTGAATCGGCAATCCAGTTTGCATCACTATATCCTTCTAATACAGCTGGATATTTTCCGTAATGCAAAGAATAATTTGTGGTATTCTTTAAGTATCCAAGCACTCTCATTAGTGCTTTCCAGTGTTCCTTTCCTGGATTACTTGTATACCTGCTCAGTCGACTTACTGCATAGGCTATATCTGGTCTCGTGCAATTCATAAGATACATTAGACATCCTATTACACGAGAGTATTCCAGTTGCATTACACTCTCATTAGTGTTTTTATGTAGTACTTCTGATGGATTAAAAGGTGTTTTTACTCCTTTAATCCCAAGATCTTGAAATCTTTCAATCACTTTGTCAACATAATGTGACTGAGATAATTCAATTCCATTAGGGGTTCTTATTATTTTGATTCCCAAAATAACATCTGCAACTCCTAAATCTTTCATATCGAAATTGTTGATCAGCATTTTCTTTATGGTCTCTATAACTTTTATGTTAGGACCAAAAATTAACATATCGTCCACATATAAGCAAATCATGACATATGATTGTCCAATTTGTTTATAATAAACACATTTATCACATTCATTTATACGAAAACCATTTTGCATCATGACACTATCAAATTTTTCGTGCCATTGTTTTGGAGCTTGTTTGAGTCCGTATAATGATTTTACCAATTTACAGACTTTATTTTCATTTCCCTTGGATATAAAACCTTCGGGTTGCTCCATGTAGATTTCCTCATCGAGATCTCCATTCAAGAATGCCGTCTTTACATCCATCTGATGAATTTCTAGATTATAGATGGATGCAATTGCTATTAACATTCTTATTGAGGTTATTCGTGTAACAGGTGAATATGTATCAAAAAAGTCTATTCCTTCTTTTTGACGATATCCTTTTGCTACTAATCTGGCTTTATATTTGTCGATAGAGCCATCTGCTTTCATTTTCTTCTTTAAAATCCATTTGCAGCCAATTGGTTTTATTCCAGGTGGAATATCAACAATTTCCCAAGTTTTATTACTTAGAATTGAATCAATCTCACTTTGGATTGCTTCTTTCCAACACGAAGATTCAGAAGAAGACATGGCCTCTTTATATGTTTGAGGTTCATGTTCAAGTACGTAAGTGAAGAACTCAGAGCCAAATGATTTGGATGTTCTGGCCCTTACGCTTCTTCTTGGTTCAACTTCATCAACTTCACGATGAGTTTCATCTTCATGTGGGCTATTTGATTCTTCTCGTGTCCTTTTGGGGACGTTATTTCCTTCATTTCTTTTGTGTGGAAACACATCTTCAAAGAATGAAGCATCTCTTGATTCCATGATTGTATTTACATGGATATCATCTATATCAGACTTGAATACCAAAAATCTATATGCACTACTATTTTGGGCTGGCCCTAAGTAATAACAATCTACTGTTTTTGGTCCAAGTTTGACCTTCTTGGGAGGCGGGATAGGAACCTTTGCCAAGCACCCCCACACTTTGAGGTATTTGAAGCTTGGTAGATGTCCTTTACATTACTCATATGGAATTTTTCCCGTTTTACTGTGAGGAACTTTGTTTAATATGTGATTAGACATATTCAAAGCTTCCCCCCACAAGTTCATCGGTAAACCAGACGTTAAAAACATTGCATTAATCATATCTTTTAACGTTCTGTTTTTCCTCTCGGCTATGCCATTTTGTTGTGGCGAATATGGTGCCGTCGTTTGATGAATTATTCCATTTTCTGCACAGAATTGTTCAAACGGCGATTCATATTCTCCACCTCGATCGGATCTCAATATCTTGATCTTCTTATTAAGCTGATTTTCTACTTCAGCTTTATATTTTATAAACGATGTAATTGCCTCATCTTTACTGTTTAAAAGATATACGTAGCAATATCGTGTATAATCATCAATAAATGTGATAAAATACTTTTTCCCACCTCTTGTAGGTATTGATTTGAAATCACATAAATCAGTATGTACCAAACCTAGTGGTTCGGTGCTTCTATCAACAGTATGAAATGGTTTCTTAACCATTTTTGCTTCTACGCATGTCTCACATTTGTAGTTTTTATCCACTCTAAATTTGCAAGTTTTTTCATTTTTCGGAAATTAATATGTCCTAATCTATCATGCCATAATAGAGTTTCATGCTCAACGATATAAGAAACTTCCTTTTTATTCATAGCATTATCAGAATACATATTATTGCCGATCACGGCTACATTTGCCTTAAATAGGCCATCACACAAGTAACCCCTTCCTATATAGATTCCTGCCTTGGACAGAACCATCTTGTCTGACTCGAAGACCATCTTGAATCCCTTTTTCGAAAGCATGGACCCAGAAATGAGATTCTTGCGGATCTCTGGAACATGAAGGACATCATTCAGACGAATAGTCTTCCCAGAAGTGAACTTGAGGGTGACTGTTCCTTTGCCTTCAACCATGGAAACCGATGAATTGCCCATATAGAGTTTCTCATCTTGATCCAATTTGGTGTAGGTTGAAAAGACGGACTTATCAGAGCATATATGCCTAGTAGCACCCGTGTCCAACCACCATTGTGCAGAATTCTGGATCAAGTTGCATTCGGTCACAACTCCTGAAAAATTGGATTCATCGATGTCCATGTTGTCCACCACATTTGCTTCCGAATTTTTCTTTTTCTTGTGTCTGCACTCTTTTGCTTGATGACCAATCTTGCCACAAACCCAACAATCACCATTGAATTTCTTGGACTTCTTCTGGTTATTCTGCTTGTCCTCTGGCGCCTTTCTTTTCTTGTTTTTGTTGAAGTGCCCTTTTTTCTTTGACCCTTCAGTAACAAGCGCCTCTTCACTTTTAGGTTGAGTGACTCCACGATTATCTGCCTCTATCTTTAATCTGACGATGAGGTCTTGTAAGGATATCTCCTTCTTTTTGTGCTTCAAGTAGTTGCGGTAGTCTCTCCAAGATGGTGGCAACTTTCCGGTAATTGCTTCAACCAGAAATGATTCACCAACTTTGTGACCTTCTGCTTCCATCTCATGGATAATAATCTGCAACTCTTGCACTTGAGAAGTCACTGAATTTGAGTCCACCATTTTGTAGTCCATGAACTTGTCGACAATGAACTTCTTCAAACTCACATTCTGCGTCTTGTATTTTGTAGCCAGTGCATTCCAAAGAGCTTTTGCAGTCTTTATGGGCTGGAAAACTTTGTACAAGACTTTATCTAGGCAGTTGAGAATGTAGTTTCTGCATAAAAAATCTGAATGCCTCCACGCATCAATAGACGGACCATCATGCTTTGGTGCATCCTTGGCATTTCCTGGTGTAGGCGGCACCGGTTCATCTTCTTCAAGATACTTCTGCAAGCCAAGGGTGGTGAGATAGAACAGCATCTGATTCTGCCATGTCAGAAAATCATCACCTTCTCCTTTGAACAATTCTGGTTTGTTCAAATTGCCAGCTTTGAGCGCCGTTTGCTCTGTTGCCATCTCTGTTTTGTCAAAAACAGGGAAAGTCTTAAGATGTTATACAATCTGTATTCGCAACACAGAAATTGAAACAGAATATAAATGCTTCTAATTTGCAACAGACTTAAAGCGTTACAAATGAAAAACAGTACTGGAAACTGTTCAAAACAAATTGATTTGCACACAAACCAATTCAGCGACAGAAGTATTATCTCTGTCAAACAGTACTACTATGAAATAGTACACAAATCAGACAAGAACACAATATTGCTGATACAAACAGAAAGTTAAACCACAAAGAATTGAAGTCTAACCGAGTTCGTCTGAGGCCTGTATTCACAGTTTCCTTAAGACTTTCAGTCGAAGCCTCCCAGGATACAACAGACGAGAATGCTGCTCAAGATTGTAGCGAGTACGTGATTAATCAATGGCAGAAAGAGACAGCGGAAGGAAGAAGAAAACTGTAAATTATTCCGGTAAAATGATTTGATCAGAATCATTAAGCATTTATAGTTTTCAAAAAGATGCGTTAACGGGTCGCACCCGTTTGAAAAAACGCAACCGTTGCCGTCTGGTTCAAATGAACGCGTCCGCTCATTTGAACCGTAACGGGTCGCACCCGCTCATTCCAAACGGGTCGCACCCGTATTCGCCATTATTCCAAAAAACCCGTCTGAAAATTGCAGAGTTTTTTAGTGCAAAAATAAGGTTTTATTCAAGGCCCAGGCCCAGGCCCAAGCCCAAACCCGGCCCGGTTCGGTCGGGCGGGCGGCGCGCGCGCGCGCGTTTGTGTTCATCAGATATAGGTCCTCCCTCTCGCACAAAATTACCTGACCCTAAGGGCCAATTAAGAGAATGAGGGTCCTATATTTCTACACAACATTAACCCATTATTTGCCAATGTGGGACTAAATATATTTCATTCACCTCTTTAGAGATTTCAACATAAAATTCCTACAGCCTTTTACCCAGACATCTTAGTTCTCTTCTAATATTTATAGTTGACTTCATATATTAGAGTTCATCATGAATCTTAAAAATATAGTTAAATGTAGTAAACTATTAGTATTTGTTGTGTCAAATAAATCATAAAAATTTGTAAATTGCAATATTTGTACGATATTAATATTAGCAAAAAAGGTATAAAATTCATTTGACACATAACATAATTATGTATCAAAAGCAATGACTGCATATTTAGTTTATGATTCATCTATATTGGTAGTTTGGTGTACTATGATATTACATTGCAAAAAAATTATTTTAACTGAAGTATCTATATTTTGAAATTTCTACGATTGCTTACAAAATCCACCCAGTATCACATAATTTTATACATTTACGTCAACATATCTTTAATTATTCATGTAATATTGGTTTTAATTTATTTGAATACTAATAAGTATTCATTAATTTATATAATAAATCTTTAAATGCAACGGTTTCAATATGTATATCATATTCATTCTTAAAAATAGTCAAATTGATTATTCGCTTAAATATAAAGATATATAATTCAAATATCATAAATAATATACATGAATAACATTAACAAAACTAATTTCTTATTCATTTATCTCAATAAATATATCTGCATTGTAAAATTTAGTTTTTAACTTTATCCATATTTTGACATTCTTATAGCTATGCACAAATTTGCCGACTATTTCCTAACCTTTCAGGTTTAGATCCATGTATTTATATGTCTCACGAAATCTTAAATTCAAAGTACTTAATAATTTATATATCAGTCGTATACGTATACACACATACAAAAAAAAATGTGTTTAACTATATGAATCAACTGTAATTAGAAAGTTAATTTTGTACATACTATACTTATGTACATAAACAATAATTACAAAGTTAATTTTGTAAATCAACTGTAATCATTTATGTACATAAACAATAAATTTATCATACACTCATTGGCAAATTCTAATTTTAACTTAAAATAACTTCATATTAAGATCTCTATAATTTTTACAAATTCCTTATCAATTTCTTCATATTATTCAATCTTAATTCAATATATTTTAACTAATTACATAATTTTAATGTTAGCATGTTTAATAGAAATAACTTAAATAATATATGTTAGTTCATCTAAAACAATTAAAACGTGTTATTTCAACATGAATATTTGCTCATAGTAATAAAAACAATAAAATTGTTGTTTTACTTCAGAGAGATGTAAGTTACATAACACATACCATAAACAAAGAATAATAATAATTTACAGTATATTTATTCCGCCAGATTCATCGTATGTTGCGTAACAAAATTCAAAATTTGACATTAAAATTTTAAAAACTATATTTTATAATATTATCGTGTGCAACGCACGGGTTACACACTAGTCAATATAGAAGAAGCAAAGAGTTCAAGCAGACCCATCGCAAAACCTCAATTTTGAATCGGAATCCCTAAGCAAACCCATCTAATGGATGCAATTCGCAAACAGTTGGATGCGCTGATGGGTGCCAACCGCAACGGTGACGTCAGTGAAGTTAATCGCAAGTATTACGATCGCGACGTTTGCAAGCTCTACTTGTCTGGGTTGTGCCCTCACGATCTGTTCCAACTCACGGTATAAGTTTACATCATGAATCAGTTATTATGTTAGTTTAACTTTGTCTCTTGAGTAAAGTTAGAGTATCTGGACCTATATTTTAAAGGGTAATGTAAAATTTATAGTCCTTGCTGTTCTGCTGGCAGTAAATCATAGAGGGGCAAAAAGTGTGGAAGAAAAAAGGAAAACGCTGGTTGAGGTTTTGTGTATGGTACGTGCATAACGTGATTGCATGTATAAAACATCATTTTGAAAGCTGTTTAGTTCCAAAACTTTAGCATATATTTGCAAACTTTAAATTAGAAATCATGTACACTCATATATCATTTTTTGCAAAATATTACAGCTTGTTTGTGGGGATTATTATAATCTGATCTTATTTATCAAGCTAACCTTATTTTGTCGATATGTACATATATGCAGAAAATGGATTTGGGCCCTTGTCCAAAGGTGCACTCTTTGCAGCTGCGGAAAGAGTATCCTTTATGCTTGTAGATTATAATCTATGTATACTAAATTGACAGAAACACCATGGTACATGTATCTGGTGCAAATATCACATGGTTCTTAGAGGTTAAAGAACAACCAAACAGCCTTTCTAGTATTGCTCAGCATGTCCGAGTAAACAGTACATGTACTTCTTTTGGTTATTTATTCCATTTTCATTATTAATTTTCAATTTTTGAATGCGTTCCCCGACCACCTTCAACATCTTTCTTGAAAACCTGTCTTTTGAACTACTTTGATATGCTACCAAGATCAGTACCTGTTATTCCTGAATTTTATTTAGATATCAAGAAGAAAAGTCCAAAGGTGGTCATAACTTTGATATTGAACTTGAAGATCTAATTGAAAGACTGATTGTGGAGTGTGAAAGGAAAATTCAAAGAGCCCTTAAACGTTTAGCCGAGGAGGATGCTAAGGCCGCCGTGGCAATTTCTGTAGCAGAGGTTACCGGGGTATTGTTTTCTATTGAGATAGAAATAATTATAATTTTCTCTTTTGGTTGAGAGTGGAATCACTGCGGTCACTAACCTTCTCATCATAGTCACTTAAATTTAGTGTTTTTTTCCCCTCATTATAGTGTTTACCAATCATTAATATATACGAGTTCAAACTGGATTACCAAAAGTTTTAACTTCCTAAATGACATATTAGTCTATTTGACCTTGAAAACATTAATCATGAATTTATCAGAGTGCATGGTCTACAAGGAGTAAAGCGATTCTACATCCTTCATCTCTGTGCTCTACTTACATTTTAATCAAATCGTCCTTAGCACCTTACTACCGGGTCTGTCGAAATGTATATAATATAGTGTAGGGTTTAGACTTGTGTTATTCTGCTCAACGTGGATGTTAGGTTTCATTTATCAATTGCAACCATAAAAACTAATTAAACATGATCTGAATGTGCAAACATTGTTTATTGTTACGAAAATGCGCAGATATCTTATTAATTTATTTAGTATTTATATGGAAATTGATTTTGCATATCACTATATTAGATGTTGGTTGTGTCGTTCAAGTCCAAAGATGAGGTTTATCTCTCTGCTTTGTTGGAGAAACCACCTCGGACACTTTAGAAAAGTGCTTTGTTGGAGAAACCACCTCGGCCGCTTTAGAAGTTACAAACTAACAATTCAGAGTTTCTGTTTGTGTGCATGCGTGGTCAAAACAGTCATGCTATTGCAGCAATCCTCAGAACACTTGCAAGTAATGGTAGCTGTTTTGCTATTAATAATGTGATCCTCTTAAATTGCAGACACCTAAGATCATTGAGCTGTCAAAACAAATCAAGGAAAACTTGGAAGAAGCTGATGCTTTTGGTATATTCTTTTGTTATTTCTATATACATTTTCAAGATGTTCTAGGTTTATCTTTTGCTGATCATAATGTGCCCTATGCCTTCATTGATGCTGAAATTGTGTATATTTGCTGATTCCAAAGTTTGTATTGCCAAGGAGTATTAGTTTGTGGAGCTGCTTTTTTTTTTTTTTTTTTAACTGTAGTTACTAAACCTATAGGTTGCGTGTGAATATTTGAAACATGAATCGTCCTTCCTGAGAATGTTCTTATTGAGTATAAAATTTTGAAGAGACAAGAATGATCTTTCACATTTTCAAATGAAACATCTGTTCATGAAACTGTAACTAGGGATATGCTTGGCATCAGTGTAACATATTAATGTGTTCTCAATGAATGCTGGATAAGTCCATTCTTTGGAAATCTTTGTTGATAGTTGTAACACCTTTGGTGTCACACTAACTATTGAAAATGCCCTTGTACTCACATTAACAAATCTCAATATCCCTTAAAAGTGTTATCTAACGGTTAAACTTCTTTACAAATTCAAAATATCCTTCTGTGCTTAAAGTTATGTTCTAACAAATAAACACCATTTAAACAAATAGACATCATTTACAATTTTGTTGTTTATCAATTAATAACATAAATAAAATTCAAACTAACGAAAAATTAGATGTTGCAACTTAGAAATGAAATTTAAATTATCTACTCATGATTTGAACATAAGAACATGTCTAAATATTTATGAAAATTAATTTTTTTGAATGTGGTAATCATATATAATTTGTAAAAATACAATCCACACTCGAAACATATGTCATCATCATGCGTGAAACGTGTGCCGCAACGCTTGTACTTATTTGTTTCAGTGTCCTTTCTGATACGTAATGACCATACAACTCGTTTTCCAAGTTTCAGGCAAATGACATTGTTCACTTATCGACTTATAATGATCATTTGATTGTTATTGGGTAACGAGTGTGTAACCCGTGCGTTGCACACGATAATGTTATAAAATATAAATTTTACATTTTTAATTCTTGAAACTTTATTATACAACACACAATAAAATTGGCATAATAAATGTAATATACATTATTGTTATGTAACTTATATTTTTTTGAAGTAAAACAATAATTTTATTGTTTTTACTATTATGAGCAAGTATTTTTGTTGAAATTGACACATTATAATTTTTCAGATGAATTAACAAATATTATTTAACTTACTCATTTTATATATGTTAAATATGAAAATATGTATTTAGTTAAAGTATAGTGAGTTGAGGGTAAATAATATGAATAGACTGAGAAAGATTTTGTAAAAGGACTGCAGGGATTTTAATGTGGAGTTATATGAAGTTAAAAATAAAACTTCTTAACAATGTGTATGATAAATTTAATGTTTATTTACATAAATGATTACAGTTAATTTAAAAATTAACTTTGTTATTATTGTTTATGTAAATAAATATATGCATGTGATATATGTATGTATGTATGTGTGTGTGTGTGTGTGTATATATATATATATATACATATATAGTTAAACACAAAATTTTCATTTTTGTTTGTATTAGTATGTGTTTATAGATACACGATTGATATATAGAGATTATTAAAATATTTTAAAATTGAGATTTCGTAGGTGGTTTAAGTACGTGGATCTAAACATGAAAGATAAAGAAACAGTCGATGAGATTGTACATAACTATTGAAACATCAAAATATTGATATTTAAAGTTAAAAACATAATTCAAAAATGTAGATAAATTTATCGAGATAAATGAATAATAAATTATTTTTTCTAATGTTATTCATGAAAAATATTTATGATATCTGAATTATAGATTTTTATATTTAAATGAAATCTCTATTTAACTGCTTTTCTTAATATGAATGTGACATACAAATTGAAACTATTACATGTACAGATTTATTAGATGAATTAATAAATATTTATTAATTAAATTTATTCTAATATAATAAAACTAAGATTACATGGTTAATAAAAAATATATTAATGTAAACACTTTTAGTTAAAATAAAAAAATTATAATGTAATGCATCACCGTATTAATATAGATGAATCATCAATTAAATTTGTAATCATTTTTTGCGTATGTAATTATGTTAAGTAACTGATGTATTTGTATATCCAAATGAATTTTATATCTTTTATTGTAAATATGATATTGTGAAAATATTAAAATTTCCATATTTTTATGATTTATTTGACACATCAACAACTAATAGTTTACTAAGTTTAATTATAGTTTTAAGATTTTTGATTAACTCTAATGTATGAAGTCAAATATAAAATATTAGAAGAGAACTAAGGTAGTTCGATAAGAGGTTGTACGAATTTTAAAATTAAGATTTTTGCTATTAAAAAAACTTAATTTTGTAACACACGACAAATCTATTGATACTTATTTTGATATTTTTTGGCTATTATTTTTTGATTTATCTTAAAAGTTAAATTTTTACTTAATCTCCCGTTTTTACAAACAAATTTATTTGAATTTTCTTTGCTAAAGTGCTTTTTTTGACAAATGTAAAAATATTTTCTGTTTCTACTGCAATAATTTGTAGACTGGCTAGAATTAAAAGTAATAGTGTTTCTCATGTTTTAAAGAAAGAAAATCTGTGTATTTCAAAATTTAAAGAGTCTTTTCTATAAAAATTCCTTATTATTTATGTTATACGGCATGTCGTGTGACTAATATGTTTTAGATTAATTAAAATGAGATTTTATCCTATTTTGATATAGATACGATGCATATTAATGAAATTTTCGTATTGTCATTAGTGATAGAACTAATAAACAACCGAATTACATTTATCCTATTATTTTAAACTTAACATTGCATAATTAATTTATATATATATATATATATGGATTGAAACGTAAATCACAGGAGAAAGTGGGTGTGAGTTTTATAGATAATTGTGGTTTAAATATTTGTATTTTAAGCTAAATGTAGATCATGTAATGCATGATAAATATATTTTACCATTTTAAATACATGCATTTAAAGTTAAATTAAAAAATGAATAAGAAATTAGACTTGGTATTGTTGTTTTATGTGACTTACACATCGCATTTTGTCAACATGAGTTTCACTTTAATTTTTCTCATCATTACAAAATTAATTAAACAACAGTAAATAGCCCTTAACATTGAAAGAAAGAAAAAAAATTCAAAATTATTTTAATCGATTGATGTTATTATAAATATATGAAAATAATCGGAAAGCTAAATGAATATATCTTTATAACTTAAATATAGCTTTATATTGTTTCACATAAACACAAAATTAAGTTATTTTAAAGCTAATCTCATTTACATCAAACGACAAAGGAAACAAATGAATTTGCGGTAGAAGTAAAAACAAATATATTGGCACTAACTTGAATGCTAAACAAAAGTTAAAACCAAAACTTCCTATTCTTACATACTAAATCATAATATGACTTATGAGCTAGTGTTGAACTTCACAAAACTTGTTAAAGCCAAAGTCCATGAAAATTAACACCTACATCCCAAATGCTAATATGAAATTCATTCACAAAATACATATAATACTAATAGATTAAGTGATGAGCTAAACTTGAACTCAAATTCATTTTTTTCAGAAATTGAACTTAAATTTCATAACTCATATTGGATTTAAAAAATCTGAAAAAGTTAAAAGCACATTCTAATCGATGATTTCAAACATTGCTATTCGATTACAACATATACTCAATATTCACCGTATTTTGACGAAAAATAATAGTAGTCCAAAGGGTAAATGATGCATATCATTTGATTAATTATCATTCACTCTTCCTGCATGATGTAGGCTCATCACGGAAAAGTAATAATCTGAAAGCTCTTCTCTAACTAAAAGCCTGCACATGGATTTAGCATTGAACTTGTTTCAATATACCATGTAAGAAAAGGTCTAAACAATATAACTGGAATATTTTACTTACAAAAATACTACCTTGACATGTAAAATAGATCTATAACAAATAAGTTGAAAAAAGAAGCAAAGAATGTAATGTATGTATCATAGTTTAAGACAATTGTGCCTAGCGGTATTTTTCATAGCGTGTGTATGAATGAAGAAGTAAAAGACTCCACTTTTGGTTTACAGTTCTGGAACAAAAAATTAACAAAAGCATGTAGCAGCTATTTCTTTCTACTAATTGAGCTAATCAATATAACATGCATATATGTAATTAGAAGAAGAGCAATATTCAAGAATCAAAATAGCCAAATTAATTCAAATGATATTACCCTACCATTGAAAACCGATAGATTCACTAAAAGAGATGTACGTGCTCAGACTAATAAGATCATAAGCACAATCAATTAAAACAAAAGGCTTTCTTCGTTATTCTTATTATCAAAGTACCAAATTACTATCAGTAGAGAAGAACGCCTAAGAATAACTTGAAAACTTTACTCTATTACATATTAACCTACTTAAATGAGACATGTAGCTTAAGCATTTCAATGAATACTGGAGAAATTCAAAATTTGTCTTTATCCATATCTGAGTAGCAGATAAGTATCCAATATTCAGGAAAAAACGGACACTAACGTGTATATAAAAGTATCTGCATCCAAAAATTATCCAGACAGTTTCTCCAATGTAGTCTATATTGATGTGTTTTAATTGTTCAATATTATTTATTATTGTAATTTTTTTTTCTTGCTTTTCAATTCATTGGAAGAGAGAGAGAGAGAATAGTACGTTAAACCTAAATTTTCTATATATATTTTTTGACTATTGGTCATCAATGTATATAATATATGTGTGTATATTCAAAGAAGCAAATATCCGATATCGGAAAATAAGATGGGATTACACCATCTGCATCTGAAAATATTCGTTGACATGCATAATTTATTTGGTACCAATGAATGACTTTGGAGGTAAACTACTGCATGAATCATACAGTTGGGCCATGATTAGTTTACATGTCATGATCAGAAATTGTTTTCGTTCAAGATAGAAAAGAACTTCATAGAATTAATTTATTAAAAACATAAATCAGACTCAATTGACCCCTATAAAAGTATGAACAAAAATGTTAACTATCCATAAGAAAATAATAGGCTGTTTAATACCTATTAGTGACAAAGTACTCTTTTTTTTCAACACATCAACCTGACCTCATAATTAAATTCTTGTATTGCATCCAAACATAAATTAAAAGTAGAAAAGCTACTCATTTACCAAACTCATCTTCCCGTTTTTGGACATTATCCCTACATGGTAATTTACCATTGACCAACAAAATAGTCAAAGTTGATCAATTTTCTCAAGGTGAAACATGATGCATTCATAGTGGAAAAATATTATGCGTACTTGAGGAAAACAAATGTTCAAATAGCTTATGATTTATACACTTCTAAGGAGATAAAAAATTGTAGAAGCATGGAAATTATTTGAAGATTATGTAGGATTTTCTATTACTCAATTCGAACTTACTATATGATAATTATTACTACTATATTCCCCTGGGCTTGGCTTTTATCCTGCATTTGAAGGATGCTTTTTCATTAGCATAAAAGTTTTGTAAATGTCATAAACGACGCACAAATACAAATCAGGAAAGCTAACGTATCAAAATTAGGAGGGTTGATATTTGATGTAAAAGTAGGAAATAACCTACCGAATTTGTTTTAGGTCATTTTCTCCAATCATTGTGAACCTGTGCTGTCATTTGTAGTAAAATTGTTGGCAATTTTATGAGACTTTAACCTTTTGAATTTTAAACTTTTAAGTATTCATTACGATGCAATTTCATATGTGCTAATATTTTAGCATTAAATATCAATCCTTAAAAATTAATTCACACATTAAAATCAAAGATAATTTGGGAAAATATTATAGCATTATATATCAATTCTAAAATTAATTCAAGTGTTAAATTCAAAGATAAAAATATAATTCATTAATTCAATGAAGCCTTGAATTAAATATAAAATATTTTAAGCCTTAAATTCATTCAGCTGTCACATTCATCATGCACTGTCTTAATGCACTGAAAACTTAAATTTATTCAGCTTTTACATTTATCTTTTAATGCGTTAAAACCATAAATTCAAAACATAAATGTTTCGAGCCATGATTCCAATCAAGTTATGGAACGATGCAATAGTTTCAATTTCCAAAGTCCGAACATATGTATTCGAGTTTCTTTCAGGTCGTAGTTAAATTTTGCAAACCATACTCATTAAACCTCATCATTCGAGGAATAGTTTAAGAAATAATTTATTCAAGCACTGACTCAATCCAAACACCAACTTTATTCATAGCGACCTTTCAAACGCTATTTTGTATCAATACAACAAAACACATATCCATCCAAGTTCGAACCTAAATTAAAAGAGCAAAAGCATTATTCAACATTGACGGTTGCATACAACAAATGCAAATTCAATGTAGCCTTAAAGGCTAACACAAAAAATATTGTACAAAAAGTGGTGGTCGAACTTCTGCAGAATTAGCTTAGGTCTTAGCACATGATTTCCAATGAATAACATCAAGGTACATCTAACCTACTTGCTGCAAATGATCGAAATTCAAAACACATTGATATGATAGAAACAATGTTCAAAATCTATGGTGTGGATGTTTACCTGGAAATTCAATAGTGAAAAATTCAATATTTCCCATCAAGAAGAAGGTAGCGTGCTGAAAGGAAGATAGAAAAGCTATCATTTGACAATAACCACGGACGTGTCTAAACAATAAGGAAATTAGAATAAAATTTAGGAACTTTAAAAAGAATTCTACTTTGAAATAAACCTTGGGGTCACTGTCAGCTACAGGAACAATCACTAATTAAACATAAATTAAAATTTGCACCTTGTAGCCTCCTTGGATATTTGTTTCAAGTTGACGTCGATAGATACCTAAAATACACGAAGAAATATAAACATAAAACTCAATTTAGAACTAAGTAAATCAAACTAACAAAATTTGACAATATTTTTTTTAGCATATTACAGCGCAAGTCCAATGATATACAAAGTATCCATAGGCCAATGAGTTCAAATAAAGAATTGGCTTAACACAAATAAATATCATATTCTTGTCTGTTATATAATTGAATTTATTTAAATAGTTTGAATTAATGATCTACATAACCAATTAAGTAAAATGAGTTGAAGGTTAAAATAAGGTTTATGAAAATTGAGAATAAATTTATATATATTTGTAACTACATGTAAACTTCTATTCTCTATTTTAGTTATCATTAAAAAAAACTTTTTAATTAACCATAGTTTTATACTATTGTAGCAGGGTCACGCTTATAATTTTGGTAATTGCAAAGTAATATTATTTAGCATTTAGTTGAGGTATGAGTTGATATGGTTGATAAAATGTAAAAGCGAGAATGTTTGTAGTTGCATGGGCTATATCCACACACACACACACACACACACACACAGATATATATATATATATATACACATATATATATATATATGATAACATCAGAATACTACATTTAGGAATTATTTGTCTAATTTTTGTTTCAATTATATAGTATACATACTATGTGTTAATAAAACGAAAATTAATATATGATAACATCAGAATACTACATTTAGGAATTATTTGTCTAATTTTTGTTACAATTATATAGTATACATACTATGTGTTAATGAAACGAAAATTATGAGTTTATGATAAACTAAACTGACTCGCATAATATGTCAATTTAATGGTTTCATTGATGTAAAATTATAATCAAATATTTTTACACCAATCATAGTTAATTTCAATGCAAATAAAATTCTTAAAAAAAGAGTACAATAAGTAGCAAAACCGCTTGTAACCCAAAAAAAATACATGAAGATAGAAAAATGATCAATTAGCATATTTATGTTGAGATCTAAAAACTGGAAAGTGAATTTAAAATAAGCGATGGATCAATGACAATTTAAATTTTGATTATAAATTTAAAATTCGACACATGGATTTTTGAATCAAAAATTTATGTAACTTTGTTTCAGAATTTTTCCAAAGAAAATTTGTCCACTATTTTACTGGAAAACTCAAATTCATCTCAAATCTAAGTTTTAGAAAACCCCGACTGTTCTTTACAAAATAATTCAACCAAGTTGCTTATTCAAAATTTTCATTTCCACAAAACCAAAGATAATTGTAATTAAATTTCCATTTATAAATTTTAACAAAAATAAAATAAAATATGTTATATGGTTAGAAAATCCTTTGTATTAATATACTTGGTATAATTTTTCCAAAAATATACTTATTTATCATGTTGTGCAAATATGGGTTGGAATAAAATATACATTATAGATTTTTATGTCTAATAAGGAACAGACCAAGCCAACACAAAAATTTCATTGTTAAGAGAAGAGGATGATAACAGTACTAATTGACTAAATGTTCATGGTTGCAAAACAAAATGAAATTATTTATAGCTCCTGATTGCAATATAACAATAACATTAGTATATGGTAAGTATCGATGAAGCAGTATAAAAAGATAAGACTACAATTGGACATGTTTATAGGAAGCAGGTGGAAGACATAGTACTTGGAAGCAAGAGATTATTCACTGTATAGTATAATCTGAATATTAGAAATCTCAACATATAAAATGAGTCAAAACAGCAGTGAATTAAACATAAACCTCAAGCAGCAACATAATATGTGTACCTAATATGTTCCATAGGTTTTCTGAATTTTGAAACACCAAACGTACAATCATTCTGATGTAGTTGCATAATATTTTCAATAATTTTGAATTTTGGATTTGAAACACCAAACCTACATAATTTTATCCGTAGATAAGTATTGATAACATTAATCATTCTGATGTAGTTGCATAAAATCACCTGAAGCTTAACCATTAGTTTTATTCCATGTATATTTGGGGAATGTTTTTCAAGAATAGGAACAACAACCTAAAAAATAAATAAATAAAAACTACCCATGAATAATACTAATGTCATGCTTATATACTTCTATTAATATAAGTGGGATGAACAAATTTGTGTATAAATAGCCATGTTTACCCTGAACAAAGTTCCAAAATAAGTGGAGAATGTAACTATGTAAGCTATCAAGTATACATTAAGGGTGAAATTTAGTCAAACATAGAATATAGCATATAAATGAAATACTTCATACCATTGTTACTGTAACCGAGCCTAGAGTTCCCGCATATAAGGTAAACAAATAAGAGTTTGCACATGCACCATCATCCTTGTTTTGCACAGGGCACATAATAACCTGTCAAAACGACTTAAAATATTGTTTTGCGCATGCTCCATCAGGGGAATAATGACAATCAATTTTCATGATGTAATGTTATTCACCATTCAAATATGATATACAACCCTTAATTAACATCATTAATGATCCAACATTTGTTCGAGTGTGCTATCACAAAACTATTGGTTAATGAAATCATCCTTGTTTTCTCAAAAGATTCATGCATCATTCACACTTTCAATATTAATTTGCTTTCCTTTTTTGCTTCTAAATCATGGTTCAAATAGGTCATAAAACAACCACTCCTAACCACAGTCAACACTTTCTATACTGTTGAAAAAGGTACTGAGAATTTAAAGCTTGAATATTTCTTTAATGTTGCGATGTTAATTCAATATGACATATCTCAAATTTAAATATACTCCAGTCATAAAGTTCACAATTCAAAAAGTTTCAGAATAAAACTGAAAGAGTCAAGATTGGAAAAATAATTTGAATTTGAAGGAGAAATATAGAATTGATTTTTTAAACAATAAAAGTAGCCTCATACTTGCCCAAAGCTCTAACTCTCAAGTACTTACCACCGTGGTGTAAGCTTCCGTGTGTAGTTAATCCACCTTGTTACTCCTAGGCGAATGGAAAACAAATCTGAAGCAAACTGGGAAAATGTGATGAAGATTTTGTTAGATAGGGAGAGCCAAAAATGACGGCTATTTAGTTAGGGTTCAAGCAGATAAGGGAATGAGAACAAAGTTGTTACTCGGTAAAGAAGAGACAATTTTAGTGGAAAACAATTAGAAGACGACCTATCTTAAACGGAGCAAGAAAGAATGATGGTTCAGATTTAAAGGGATAGATTATAAAATTTTGAAAATAAAATATCCACGCTAGAGAAAATCAAGGAGAATAGAGAGTATTCGTGTAATTATTATTGTATTATTTTGATTTAATTAAAATATTATTGTATTATTTTAATTTAATAAAAATATCTTTAGAGTTTTAAGGAGATTTGAGAGAATTGAGAGAATTGAGAGAATTAAGGTAAACTGAGAGAATTGAGAGAATCAAGGAGAAAGCTAGAAATTCTTCTGCTTTACTATTATTTAATAGATATTTTCTGTACTAATGTGTTTAAACTACTGTATTATATATATATATATATTTATTTCCATATCTGAAAGGACAAACTGACTGTAAGATACAAGCACTTCAAGAAGCGGACGAGCTGAGAACAAAAAGAGCCGAGTTGCAGGTTCCGTTCTTTAATACATCTGTTTTGAATATCGTTGTCAATTGGCTCTAGTTTATTATTGATATTCTAGATTATGTAGTCATATAACTAATGTGCGGTATTTTCTTGCACAGTCTGCAATTCTTCTCGATGCATTCAGCAAGGACAGGGCATTATTGCCATTACCACTTCAAAACCCTTCGCATCTTCCGCCACCACCTACGCTTCCTCCGGATCCTCGAACACAGGAATTAATATGAAAATCTCAAGAAAGCAGAGGAGCTTGGTACGGTTCATATACCAATAGCAAAGCAGATATGTAGATTCCTGTCATTTAGGGATAACTCTTAGGCTCCATCTATTAGCACCCCACAATTTGCTCTTCCCACCCCGGTAATTTTAAAAAACAGTATTCACCCCAGTTTTTTCTTTTCTCACCCCGTTTATTCCTTAAATGTCCTTATTCTTTCATTATCTGTGTTTTTTTTTTCTTTCTTTTTCACTTCATTTTATTGTTTTTCGTTTCTTCATCAAAACAATAACAACTTTACAATCTATTATCCGCAACGAAAAAAAAGCAAACAACAGGGAAACAAATATGCCAAAAAATATCAAAACAGTGGCATCATAGTGGTTTTTAATTTGTTTTCTCATTTTGATCGAAGTTAGAAAACAATTCTACTGAGTTGCATTTGAGGGCTGAATTGATTAAATCAACCCGCCATTGAAATGTTGGTTGATTTCGATTAATGTCATAGTGAACAATAATTAAAATTATTAATTACATTTAACAAAATAGATAATTAATTGTTTGAGGGCAAAATTGGTATTATTAATTCAATAATTTGGACGGGGGTTGAAGAGCAATTAATGGGGTGTTAATAGACACAGCCTAACTCTTATTTATTAGAAGAATGAAAAAAAATAGGTAGGACACTTACGAGGCAAAACTTGGATTCTTAGGTGACTACAAGGATAACTCGAATTTATGTAGTTCATGTATGTAGAAGCACTTGAAATTGAAATAAAGAATATTGAAAATGCGACAAACTCAAAGGGTATTTCATTTTGCCAAGACGTTTGATGTGACATGATCAGTTTCCAGCCATCTCAAGATTATTGTCAGGCAAAACTCTGGCCGTACTATACTGCAAAAAACCTGTTGGAAATTTATGTGAATTAATTAAAATATAGAAATAAGTGTATGATGGCTCCTGTTTGTGAATAGTCCCACATCATGGGATTATAAGAAAGATGCAAGTATTTATACTTGTTTCTAAGAAGTCATGTTAGGGTCTAGGGCTCCCAATGCATGCTTTGTTGTAAGGAGGGAGGCCATGTATCATGACCACCACACACGCGCACGACCAACCGACTCGGCCCGGCCCGGCCCGGTTCGGTTCGGGATTGGGCTTGGGCCTTGGGCCTTGGCTATGTGGTGTAGACACTTATATTTTTGGTCCAGAAAACACTGCATTTTTTGAATCAGTTTTTTAAATACAAAAATATTTCTGAACCGACTTTTATTATGAAGTGGTAAACTTTTGACCAAGTATTTCGCAGATTCTATTTTCCTCCACTGACCAGTATTTTCGTTCAGCCCTAATCCCGTCTATATATTATCATCAGTTGTAGACGAGATTGACACACAGAAAAAAAAAACTGTTTTCTCCTCCTCGCAATTAAAAAAAAAAAATTCATACAGAAATTTTCGAGCAGTTAAATTCGAAAGTGCAAATCTGCACTGATTTGTTTGTGCAAAGCAAATCGGTTATCCATTTTAGAGAGGCTGTTTTATCCTAGAGGCGGCGGCGGAAGTACGAACTGGTTTTTCACTACCGACCAGATCGCCGAATCGTCTTCAAGAAAGCGACAAAGTACGTGACTCAGCCATTGTTTCCCAACAATTTGAAGACGATTAGAAATAATGGCTTCGACAACAACCATAGATGATGCTGCTCCTTCCTCTGCATTCCAGATCCCATTGGCGACTACTGCCCCGTTTCGTTTCGAAGGTCTGCACTTCAAACGATGGCGTCAGAAAATGGAGTTCTACCTGACGATGAGGAAGGTGGCTATTGCTCTGACCACCGACAAACCGCAGCTGCAAGACAAGCCTGACGGAGCTGATGAAGCGCAGATGACATCCTGGACTGAACAATCGAAGCAGTTGCAGACCTGGACTGAACAGGATTATCTGTGCAAGAATTTTATTCTGAACGGATTGAGCGATGATCTGTATGATTACTATAACTCAGAGGAAAAGACAGCAAAGCAGATCTGGGAAGCACTGCAGAAGAAGTACGATACAGAGGAGGCAGGGGCAAAAAAGTATCACTACTAGAAAACAGTTCAATTTCCTACGTAAATTTTCCTACACCATTCCTACGCCGTAATGCGGGGCGTAGGAAAGGCGTAGGAAATACGTGAAAAGAGTCCGTGGTGTAGGTAGGGCGTAGGAAACTTCTATGTCTTTTCTGTGTCCTTAATAAAAAATCCGGGCATGGGAACGTCGTAGGAAGTTTCTACATCATTCCTACGCTAAAAAAACATCATTCCTACGCCAAAAAAATAAGGTGTTAAAAAACAATCCAAACCATCATCAAGTGTTAACATCCGACTGTTGGTTAGACATCAAAATCAATGGTTCAAATGGACAATCCACGCACTCTCCTGTGATTGGCAGAAATAAGTTAAAAATCTTTTTACATGCTTCAGATTGCATCCGCTCCCAACGAAAAAGTAAGCATCAACAAAAAAATCCCCAAAATAAAACCCTATCTCTCTCATGCCCGCTTCTAAATCGTCGTCTTCTGCCCCCAAATTACATCAGATCGACTATCGTCCACCTCCTACTTCTTCCGCATCGATACCCATCAATCATTGTCAATATCCGATTACCTCAAATCCAGATAATTTGACGGGTGTTCTGGTTCATTTCGCCATGAGTGGCGGAGACGGTGTGGTCACGTCTGTTTAGATCGGAATTCGAAATAGGTATTTTATACTACTTACTTGATTTTATGATTACCTGATGCTTGGATTTTAAGCAATGCTTGCCATAAACCATTTTTTAAACTGTCCCAACAATGCTTGAAAAACTTAGAATCAAACTATCCCAATGATGTTTGTATGATCAATTACAGTATAAAAGGTTTATCCAATTCAATCTTGGTATTTTCAGTGAGGATATTCTTACAAATTTTACCTGAAAATTTGACGAATAGCATAATTAGCATTGATCAAGCATGAGAAATATGGTACAACATCATTGGATCATCATTCTGATGCTGCCCCGAAGTTCCCATTTTGATCCAGATTTTTTTTCCTTGTAATTGATTTTAAAAAAAAAAAACTCTGAGAGCTTGTCATGGCAATTTTCCTATATAAATTAGCCAAATGAGTATCTTTTTTGGGTTTATATAATCTAATCAGATGAGTATTTTCCATGGTAATTATTTTTCATTCTGGCAAACCAGCTAGTCTTCCACAAGTTTGTTCAGAATATGAAAAGCAACAGCATAATAAGTATGTTAGTAGAGTGAAAAGGAATGCGAATGTACTGAGAACTAATAGAATATTAGATCAAGCGAGGAGGTAAAGTGAAGCTTCAGTCTATAATTACACCTTTATCTGAGTTTCGATCACTCTGTAAAAAGGCTATGCACTATATGATATATTTTGTTTATAGTTATATATGTTTAGCCACTTCATTCTTTGATGTGCATTCATATGAAGTTGGGAATAAAAGCCACTTTTATTTTAAGGACACTAGTTACACTCCTGTTCATTTCTATTAATAAACTGCCATACCGTATTGTATAGAGAAACAAAAGGTTACCGACCTTTGGAAGTTATATAAATTGGCTTATTTCAGTCAATAGGAATTGGCGATTCAATCAATATTTATTAATCATGAAGAAGAAGATTTTAGACATGTCCCCTTGAAAAATATTTTTTTAGGTATAACAAAATTTCCTAATATTTTCTTAGTTGTGTTTCTTGCAAACCATATGACAAGAAATTGTTAGTTTACTTTGGTACGCATTATTTCGATATCGATAGTAAACTAAGCTACAAACTTTCACCTTGAATGTTTCTTCTATGTCCGTGTTCATCAACTTGGCCACAAAATTTTATTTGACATGTTTATTAAGCAATAAATCCCTAATTACTGAAACTTGTTTATGTTGGAGTTCATCAAACTTGCATTTCATTTCTGGGTGCTGCATTTTCTAAAAGTGACCTACCGTAAGTGGCTTAGAAATAGTTTGATTTTGCTTATCTTTTAAGCAATTTTGTATTTCACCAAAAATAAACTGTATGGAACAACTGCGATAGTACACAGAGAGAAGAGATATCAGCGGAAAACCACTGCTCAACCATGTTAGGATTTACGATGACGACACATCCATTGTGAAATTCAAAATAAAATAAAATTACAATTGTGATCATATGACTTAAATTTTTTTATTAGGTATGAACATGCTATGCTGAAAACCAGAAAGCAGGTGAATTAAATTGTAGCTTCAGACCATAGTAAAGTCATAAATATCCCTTCTGATGTTTTTAAATAGATTTGTGGTGATCATGGATTTTTTTGGGACAAATTAGAATAAAAAAAAGGCATGGTGTGTGTGCATTTTCTTAAGATGTGTTTGAAATGTGAAGGTTAGTGGAAGAGCATAGAAGAATGTGAGCATTGGCAGGGTTGTTAACAATAATACGTCTTCAGTGTTTTAAGTAGAAGTCATCTTAATTTATAGGTACATTGGTCAAAATCCAATCATTTACTATAAAATTACCAAACCAATCCAAAAATCATATCACATATGTAGTGGGGTGAAACTTCGTAATAAAATATAATATTTATACTACTTAACCCTTCCCTATGGAACCATCATTGAATAGGTACTAGCATAAATAAAACTCATCAAACAACCACATTATTACGTCATCTTCAGACACAATTTATTTTAAAAAGAAAACCATATACTGAAGTAGCAGCATCTATCATAAAATCTATTAAAAATCCGACTGATGAATAAAAAATTAAGGTGGAAATCTTGAAATGGAGAGGAGGGATGGTCTAGGTTAATAAGAAAACATAATGAATTCTTTTCCATGAATTACATTAGGTAGTGAGAATTTTTGAATTCTTTATTTAACCGCATATAATTAATATGGGAGAAATTATGTTGCAGTATTTCATGGTAAAAAAAATCCCTTGAAATATAGATAAAGTTTAGAAAAATACTTGTCCATAGAATTCAACCGTAGCTTACCAACACACATATGTATCTGTGTGCAAAAAACTACCACACATCGTTATATGCCACCCTCTGTTTTGACTTGGTTGTATTTAAATATGGAAGACTTCCATTGAGTCATTCTGTAACCGGTCCAAACAAGCACAAGTATGTAACCCTTTCACCTTTGACGTCCACGGTGGTCATATTCACGATTCATTGTATGGAGAGTTGTGTAAAAAACTACCACATGTCGTCATATGTCACCCTCTGTTTTGACTTGGTTACAAGTATGACGATGTGGTAGTTTTTTGATTGTGTCTTCTTATTTGTTTTCGATGGGCTTTTGGCAGGGTCAAAAGAGTACAAGTGGGTGTTAAATGGGGCGATGGAGTATTATAAGAAGAGTACACTCTTTTCTCGCACCAGGTTTCTCCATTGATTTTTTCTTCGACCTGTTTTAGTTTATAGAAACGATCCAATCTACCTTTAGCTGTTGGTAATTTGGTATTAATTCGGTTTTGATAACGTACTCCATTTTTTGATAATCTCATGATTTGATATATTTTTTTTAATTTTTTTTACTTTTACTACTGTTCCCCTGTTTTAATGATCTTTTGATTTTCTTGGGGAACCAACTAAGTCACTTAAGTTATTAGAAACGGAGTTAAATTATCTTCTTTTATTTGGATCCATGACGTATGAAGATTGTTTGTCATTCTTTTCATTAGTATGTCAGCACAAATACCGTAGAGTAAATGATTCCTATTGTTATGGTTTTAACTGTTTGTAAATATGCATTCAATTTACAGTGAAGTATTGAAAATTTTCAGTGCTATTGCTATATTTAACCTAGTACCTCTGATAGCATGTATCTGTATCCTGCTACTTGCAGTACTGATGTTCTTATCCATACAGGGACATACTAGATGCTCCTGCGAAGCGTATTGATAGAATTCTTTCCTTGCCATGCTCAGTTTTTGATTTCAATGGTAGTGAATTACGTGCTTCAGATGATGATCATTGGCTTTATGATGGAGAGGATGAGTTAAATGCAACAATTTGGGAGAGGCAAACAGAAATGGAAGCTTATGAGTATTAAAAGCATAGTTGGTTAAATGCACAGGCTACATGCTGTAGCAACAGCCGTACTTGAGGAATGCATATTTAGTCCGGAGGTTTCATGAATTTCTCAAGCAAACACGTGGAAGGGAAAAACTTCAAACCTGTATTTAATAGTTCTGATATATCTCATAGAGTGATAATTGTAGTATAAATCACAATTTCATTGCGAACTTCTTGCATGTAACTGTAACTTCGTTTGGATATTGTATGGTAATAATATGAAATTCATTTTGGACATGTCTGAGTGTTGATTGAAGCATGCTATTATTGTTAAAAGTTATTATCTTTTGTAAAAGGCTCATTCATTGTATGGTATGTTTTTTATTCGTTGCGAAATACACTTTTTTCTTGTAGTGGAAATGACAGGGCGTACGTAGGGTGTAGGAAATAGTAGGGTGTAGGAAATAGTAAGTTGTAGGAAATATCTGGCGTAGGAATGACGTAGGAGAAAAATTGGTCGTAGTAATGGCGTAGGAAATATCCGACGACGTAGGAATGGCATGGGAAATAACTGGCACAAGGGAATATCTGGCGTAGGAAACATCTGGCGTAGGAATGGATTAGGAAACATACGGCATAGGAACGGCATAGGAAACCGTACTACGCATGCAGTAGGAAAGGCGTAGAGAATATTTTTGTCACGCTAGATTTTCCGATGTTAGTTTTGGCGTAGATAGGGCGTAAGAAACTATTGGTTCCTACGCCATACCTACGCCAAAATGACGTAGGTAAACCAAAAAATTTTTGTAGTGTATGTTGTAAGCCGCTATCTCAAGTATCAAATGACAGACGATAGGTCAGTAGAGATGCAGTCTCATGAGCTGGAGAAAATAGCTCATGAGATCATCTCCGAAGGTATGGTTTTGGATGAACAGTTTCAAATTGCTGTTATTATTGACAAACTGCCCCCAGGTTGGAAAGACTTTAAAAATTTCTTACGGCATAAGACTAAGGAATTTTCCTTAGAGAGTTTGATTACTCGCCTTCGCATTGAGGAGGCGGCACGCAAACAGGACCAGAAAGAGGAAATGTTGTTTGTTTCAAACAACAACACTAAAAAGACCAAACCCGCAGTTCTGAAACCAAACCAGAAGTCTTTTAAGAATTAGAACAGACGCAATAAATAGAATGGGAATCCGCAAGGAAACCCAAAAGGACAGCAAAAATCAGCCCCAAAGAATGACTCTGGACAGTTGTTTCTATGTTACAACTGTGGAAAACCAGGTCATATGGCACGAAAGTGTCGGAACAAGCCTAGCTCTGTACTACAGGCTAACTTGACTGAGGAGGAGACTCTTATGGCTATGATTACTGAGATTCACCTTGTTGGTGGATCATAAGGTTGGTGGGTAGACACTGGTGCTTCTCGCCATGTCTGCTATGATCGTGCTATGTTTTCCACATACACGGCTGCTGATGATCAGAAAGTGTTGCTGGGAGATTCTCACACCACTAAAATTGCAGGGATTGGAAACATGGAGATCAAGTTTACCTCTGGAAAGACTGTGATCCTCAAAGATGTTTTGCATACTCCAGAGATGAGGAAAAATCTGGTGTCTGGCTACCTCCTTAATAAGGCAGGGTTTACCCAATTTATTGGGGCTGATTTGTATACCATAGTGTATAAGGGAAACTTTGTAGGAAAGGGTTATGCTTGTGAGGGAATGTTCAAATTAAATGTTGAATCTAATAAAGTGAATAATTCTGCTTACATGTTGTGTGATTTTAATATTTGGCACTCTAGATTATGTCATGTTAATAAACGGATAATTCATAACACGAGCACTCTAGATATGATACCTAAGATAGCAGAATCTGAATCTGATAAATGTGAATTCTGTACACAAGCAAAAATCACAAAGAAACCTCATAAATCTGTTGATAGAGAATCTGAACCCTTAGACTTGATTCATTCTGACATATGTGAACTTGATGGCACATTGACTAGACATGGACATCGTTATTTTATCACTTTTATCAATGATTGTTCTGATTTCACATATGTTTATCTTATGAAAAATAAAAGTGATGCTTTTGACATGTTTAAAACATTCAAAACTGAGATTGAGAATCAAACAAATAGGAAAATCAAGAGATTTCGTAGTGATAGAGGAACAGAATATGAATCTAATTCAATTCTGGACTTCTATAAATTACATGGTATTGTACATGAGAGAACTGCACCCTATTCACCTGAAATGAACGGTAAAGCTGAGAGAAAAAATAGGACTTTCACCGAATTAGTAGTTGCCATCCTACTAAATTCTGGTGCAGCAAAACATTGGCGGGAGGATATTTTATTGACTGTATGTTATGTTCTAAATAGAATCCTTAAATCTAAGAATAAAATTTCACCTTATGAAATTTTAAAGAATCATAAACCCAATGTCTCATACTTTAGAATTTGGGGTTGTCTAGCATATGTTCGCATTCCAGACCCTAAGAGAATAAAATTGACAAGTAGAGCATATGAATATGTATTTGTAGGCTATGCTATTAATAGCAGAGCATATCGATTTTATGATATAAATGCACATAACATAATTGAATCATATGATGTCGATTTTTATGAAACTAAATTTCATTTTAAATTAAGGAATAGTGGTGGCACATTAAGTACGCCTATTAGAACAAAACTTAATAAAAGTTCTGAAGCTGAACCTAGAAGAAGTAAAAGAGCAAGAACCATAAAAGATTTTGGTTCGGATTTTAGCGCTTTTACTATAGAGGAGGATCCCTTAAACCTCCAAGAGGCCTTATCTTCATTAGATGTCGATTTCTGGCGAGTGGCTATAAATGATGAGATGGATTCTCTTGAATCCAATAAGACTTGGCATTTGGCAGATTTATCCCCTGGTTGTAAATCTATAGGTTGTAAATGGGTACTTAAAAAGAAATTAAAACCTGATGGCACTATAGATAAATACAAAGCACGACTAGTAGCTAAAGGTTTTAGACAAAAAGAAAATATAGATTTCTTCGATACTTTTTCACCTGTAACTAGAATAACATCCATTCGAGTATTAATCTCACTTGCTTCCATTCATAATTTACTAATGCACCAAATGGATGTTAAAACCGCTTTTTTGAACGGTGAATTAGACGAAGAAATTTACATGGACCAGCCTGAAGGATTTGTAGTACATGGTCAAGAACATAAAGTATGCAAATTAGATAAATCACTATATGGTTTAAAACAAGTACCTAAACAATGACATGAAAAATTTGATAACTTAATCATTTCAAATGATTTTAAAGTTAATGAAAGTGACAAATGCATTTATTACAAATTTAAGAATGACATTTGCACTATTATATGCCTTTATGTAGATGACCTACTCATCTTTGGGTCAAACATTCATGCCATAAATTCAGTTAAATCCTTATTAAGTGCCAATTTTGACATGAACGATGTAGGTGAGGCGAGTATAATCCTTGGTATTAAAATTACTAGGTCAGAAAAGGGAATTTTTTTGGATCAGTCTCATTACATTCAGAAGATACTAAAGAAATATAATTACTTTGACTGTAAACCTGCATGTACACTATACGATCCAAGTGTAAAGTTATTTAAGAACACTGGTGAAGGTGTAAGACAGTCTGATTATGCGAGCATCATTGGCAGCCTTCGGTATGCCACTGATTGTACTAGACCCGACATTGCCTATGTCATGGGATTATTGTGCAGGTTTACCAGTAGACCTAGTATAGAGCATTGGCATGCTATTGAAAGGGTCATGAGATACCTTAAACGAACCATCAACCTTGGATTACATTATGAGAGGTTTCCAGCTGTACTTGAAGGATATTCTGATGCAGACTGGAGTACCTTATCTGATGATTCTAAAGCGACCAGTGGCTATATATTTAGCATCGCTGGAGGAGCTGTTTCTTGGAAATCGAAGAAACAGACTATTTTGGCTCAGTCTACTATGGAGTCTGAGATGATAGCACTAGCCACTGCTAGTGAAGAGGCAGAGTATTTGAGAAACCTGCTAGCTGAGATTCCCTCATGGGAAAAACCGATACCAGCTGTGTTGATACATTGCGATAGTACCGCGGCTATTGCAAAAGTTCAGAACCGTTATTATAACGGTAAGAGACGACAAATACGTCGTAAGCACAGCACGGTTAGAGAACTGCTTTCCACAGGTACCGTTAGAGTGGATTACGTACGTAGTGAAGAAAATTTGGCTGATCCTTTGACGAAAGGACTGTCAAGAGAGGAAGTCCACAATTCTTCTAAAAGAATGGGACTATTGCCCTTAGATTGTTGAGTCATGCACAATGGTAACCTGACCTAAATGACTGGAGATCCCAAGAAATAGGTTCAATGGGTAAAAACAAGTTGTGTAGTGATAGAAGTTGAACATGCTATATGAAAAAACTAAGAAGCATGTATTCCTGAAGTGATAGAGGATGAGTTAATAGAAACTCTTAATGAGATCTATACTCTATTTGCAATGGAGTACCTACCTTCAGGAGTACTCTTGATAGACTCACCTATGTGAATGTGGAAATGTGGCCGTTTCCTATGGAGTTTTGGGAAAAACTTCTAGAGCGTTCACTAAACTGGGATAGACGTGCATGGCCATAAACGCACGGGCTTATTTGATTGCACTATAGAAAAGGTTGTGTGTGGTTTGACGTCAGGAATAGAGTTCAAGACTACGTGTCACTCTAGTAAAAACTGAATCTTACTCACTATGCAAAGGTTCAAGTTGGATAACACCTTTGTTTATGCACAGTCTTATGTTTATAGAAACTGCTCGATAATATTTTAAAAAATTCAAGTGGGGGATTGTAGGAAATTTATGTGAATTATTTAAAATATAGAAATAAGTGTATGATGGCTCCTATTTGTGAATAGTCCCGCATCATGGGATTATAAGAAAGATGCAAGTATTTATACTTGTTTCTAAGAAGTCATGTTGGGGCCTTGGGCTCCCAATGCATGCTTTGTTGTAAGGAGGGAGGCCATGCATCATGACCACCACACACGCGCGCGACTGACCGACTCGGCCCGGCCCGGTTCGGTTCGGGATTGGGCTTGGGCCTTGGGCCTTGGCTATGTGGTGTAGACACTTATATTTTTGGTTCAGAAAACACTGCATTTTTTGAACTAGTTTTTTAAATACAAAAATATTTCTGAACCGACTTTTATTATGAAGCGGTAAACTTTTGAACAAGTATTTCGCAGATCCTATTTTCCTCCACTGACCAGTATTTTCGTTCAGCCCTAATCCCGTCTATATATTATCATCAGTTGTAGACGAGATTGACACATAGAAAAAAAAAACTGTTTTCTCTTCCTCGCAATTAAAAAAAAAATTATTCATACAGAAATTTTCGAGCAGTTAAATTCGAAAGTGCAAATCTACACTGATTTGTTTGTGCAAAGCAAATCGGTTATCCATTTTAGAGAGGTTGTTTTATCCTAGAGGCGGCGACGGAAGTACGAACTAGTTTTGCACTACCGACCAGATCGCCGAATCGTCTTCAAGAAAGCGACAAAGTACGTGACTCAGCCATTGTTTCCCAACAACCCGATTAAGAAAAAGCGATCAGCTAGTTATATGGCAAGAGAACTTCAACGTGTTATGCAGACACTATTGCCTGAAAATTTTGCATCATCATAATCATATGTAGTTTTGCTACACCCCATTTGTCAGTACCTTTGAGTTGATGGCAGTGATGCTTATTATGACGAGATTTTATGGCATATGCAACGCAGATGCTTTTTATAACACAATTTTAAAATTTCTGCAGAGTTTTGATATAGAAATAAATTGAAAAATATAAAGAAAATAATATAATGTCATATTAAAATAGAATTTTGAACTTGCAAACTTATTTACAATTCAAAATTTACATAGGAAAGTAGATGTTTATATTTGTTCTTTGTTAGATTCTAACATTTGACCTGTTGTTTGCTAAGGATATTTTCGCAATTTCGCACTATTATACCCCAAACTTTGCTAAGCATGACATAAAACATACAATGTGAAGGAACAACATGTTAGAGTCAGGAGACATAACAATGTGCAAATGCATCAAGATAGAATCTCTAACGAACATGATCGATTCCAATATTTAATGCAAACTGCATATCATATAAACTAAAAAATTAAAATCTATTACATCCAAACATGTTGCAATATGTGTCGCTAACCAAAAGTGTCATGTATCAATAGCTTCAAGTGGCTAGCTATGCTAATGCCAAAATATGTGGCGATGCTATCCAGTCTGCCATATGTTATTCTCTGTCAAACTTGATCAATGGAAGCATTTGATCTACAGCTACCTCATGTCAACATCGATGTGAAAATGTAACTAAAGGATCGAAGCCAGTGAATGTACCCTAGTGAGTTAAGCAACTTGGGTTAGAATTGTGGATCCTGGCGAATAATCTTTCATATAGATTTATGCTCAAAAGCGTATATAACAATATTAGTAATTAAATGCATGAAAATATGCTGTACTGAGTCGGAGGGAAAAAACACATACACATTAATCCACCATTCCATCATTACTTGTTAGGAATACACCAACATTCATGTTATGTTGCAATGCCATGTGATGGTAAAATTGCATTGCTTATTGTTCCAGTCGTGACTATTTTACAAAATGCTCTATCTTGGCCCATGACGTGTTATGTTCTTCTTTCATAGTCACATATTAATCATTTCAAATTGTGCGGGTTTTATGAAAGGTATCTTAGAAAAAATTGTTTGTCGTATTTGAGATATTTGCTACTTGAAAATACCAAGGATCAATACTTCTAGCATTATAAGTGAAAAGAATCCATGTTTGAACCATCACCCATTGCAAATTTGCAACCTACCCAATTGACGAAGGACGATGTTGTTATTGTAAAAGAGTAATCCCAACCAAGGTTATTATGACGCCAAGTCGAGCCACTACCGTCTAGAAGACTAGTCGACAAGTCGTCCGACTAGTCGTGACTAGTCGACAAGTCTTTTATATGCATATATTTATTAGACTTAAATATATAATATAAGTAGATATAAAGATAACATAATAATAGGTTCAAATTCAACAAAGATAACATAATAATAGGTTCAAATTCAACAAACATAACATGATAGATCCTAGTCACAACAAAATAAAACCCATAATAGATCATAAAATAGTATGAACTCAAGCAAAATCATCCATCTCAATATTATCTCCATCTCCTTCAACATTGACATTGCTTGGATCGGGTAATGGTACACCATAATCATCCTCCACTTCTTCATCATCAAGAGGAATGGCTTCTTCATCGGATTCTTCATCAACTAATCCAAATGTTGAACTAGTGTTACGACGAGTGTAGACCAACATATCATTACTAGAACCAACATGAGATCTCCTTGGAAGATTGCGTCCCTCAAGCGCATGTGATGCACCTTGAGCTTCATCCACAGCACTCCAAAAAGTATCTTCTTCATTGCTAATCCACTCATTATTCCATTCGAAGTCATCAAGTACAAGTGGATCAAAATTCCTTCCAAGTTCACGCCTTTTTTTGAATCTTGAATCTATTTTTCGGTTCTATTGGACATAAACCAAGTCATTTAAACGTTGATGTTCCAATCTATTCCTCTTTTTTGTATGAATCTCAAAATATAAAATGCAATTAGACCTAAAGTATAAATAGTGTAAATTTGAAAACAAATATCTTAAAATATATGGGAACTTACAAGCTCAAATGTACTCCAATTGCGTTCACAACCGGAAGATGAACAACAAAGACCAACAATACGCTTCGCAAATGATCGAAGCTCAAGTGCACGACCTCCATAAGCATCCCACCAATCAACTAACATAAATTAATAAATATAATTGTGTTTTAATACTACTTGCGAGGATATAATTGCGCCATTAATACTATGCATCAAACATAAAATTATAACTTACGAGGATTTTTTTGCTTTCTTTGCTCAAGTGCCATCTCTCTTGCAAATGCTTCCCTTGAATTTTTATAGTCATCGGCATAATTACTTATCTTGTTCCGCGTACCCCGATCTATGATCATCTTCTCAAGCACATCATTAAAGTCGTCTCTTAACCGAGAGGCATAAGCATGATCATTTTCTAGAACATCAAAGTATTTACCCGGATTAAGAAATAAAGCAGTCCCATATATTGGTTTTCCCATTTGGTTCTTCCAACGATCATCAATGATTTTAACCAATTTTCTCAACAATGCTCGTTTCTTTTCGAATGACGCTTTGATCTTATTTTTTGCAAAGTCCATAGCATATGCAATCTCTGCCAAAGCGGGTCTCACATCCCCATCAACAATTCGTAACACCACAAGAAGAGGTTGTGATGCTTGAATGCACTCTTCAACACTATTCCAAAAAAGTGATGAAAACACAATGTTACAAACTTTCTTGCTATTTTCTGTTTTTGCTAACTTAAACCTATTCCAATCCTCGGCACAAAACAAAAAACACAACGACTACCGATTCTTGTACAAACTTTGCAATGTGAGAAAAGCAGTGGCAAACCTCGTAGCTCCAGCCCTCACTAAATCCCTCCCATTAGTCTTGTCCCTCAATGCATAAAGTATACGCCCATGCCTATAAATGTAGTACATCTTCTTGCTTGATTAATTGTTTTTTTAAAGCCCGGCAACTTGCCTATGTCCTCCAACATCAAATCAAGGCAATGGGCAGCACATGGAGTCCAAAATAAAGTAGGAAATCTAGCCTCTAAGAGCTCACCTGCTGCCTTATAATTTGCACCATTATCTGTCACAACTTATACAACATTTTTCTCACCTATTTCCTTGATCTTGCTACCAAGTAAGTCAGCCAACATTGATGCATTGTGTGATTCACTAGAAGCATTAACCGAACCCAAGAAGAAAGTACCTTCGGGACTGTTGGCAAGAAAGTTTATAAGATGCCTTCCTCGTCTATCCGTCCACCCATTCGACATAAGCGTGCATCCGTATATTTTCCAAGATTTTTCATGCTTCTTCTTCTGCTTTTCTGTCTCTTCTTTTGCTTTTTTAAGTAGAGGAACCCTTAATTCATGAAATGTGGGGGGCTTCAAACCCGGTCCATATTGGCCTATGGACTCAACCATGACTTCATAACTTCTAGAGTTGGCAGCATTAAAAGGTATTCCACACTCGTAGAAAAAGTTAGCAATGTGCATATGAACTTTTTCTTTCTCTTCTTGTGTTCTGAGGTGATTTTCCAAGGTTGTTTGACTCGTACCTTTGGAATGTCTATCTTCAATAACTTGTTCCGGTGTCCTCATAAGCATCGAACCAACTGATTTAGAAGATTTAGGTTGGACTTTCTGAAATTCAAATACCTTCTTTTTCTTTTTTTGAATAGTATTGGAGGCTGCAGTGGATTCGATTTCTTGAACCTCATCATCATCATCATCAAGTTGCACCCGTTTATTCTTCTTTTTACTTTGCATAAAATCACTCATTTCTCTAGCAATCTCTCTAGTTGTCTTTGGACATTTATGAATATCCGGAAAACCGCCAATCAAATGTTGCTTGAATCTGTTAATGCCGGCATGATTTTCATTCCCGCAAAGAATGCATTTAACCACATCTTTATTGCTCAAGTTTGGCCAAAATGCATATTTCCAACCGGGATCATTTGATTTAGCTTTCCTCTTAGGATCTTTAACGATCTCATGCCAAGTATTTTCCATGTTATTCTCCATTTCAACCGCTGCGAATATAATTAAAAGTTAATAACAAATCAGTTAATTGAAAATAGTTCAGTTAAAAAAAAAAAAAACTGCTACTGAAATAATTCAGTCCAAAAAAAAAAGTTCAGTAAAAACAAAAACTGCTGCTGAAATAATTTTCTTCGATGGAAAAAAAAACACAAATCGATTAACATACCAGGGCCGGCAGCGGACGAGGGAGGAGCAGTGGTTGAAAATCGAAGAGGAAATCGAAGTCGAAGTCGACTTCAGCTAATTAGGTTTTTTTTAATCGATGCTCGTTCAACTGATTAATACGAAGAGGAAAATCGAAATCGACTTCAGCTCGACTAGGTTTTTGGGCTCGAATTAGGTTCTGGGCTCGATTTGGGCCCACCATCATGGAAATGCACAAGTCGAGAGTCATGGAATCCCTCCAGGCGACTTCTCGACTAGTCGACGTCCCAACAGATTTATACTTACCGTTGCTAATGTATACGCTAAACAATTAGGGTAATAAATTCACTATCATTTTTTATGGATCTAGTAATTCTTCTTGGGAGGTCAATTACTTGTTACTTCAAAAATAACCAAATCACGAGCTAAAACTTCATTTTGTGAAATATATTTACCGAATGTAAATATATTTGATACTTGCTATGTATAAGCTAAACAAATATGATACTTTGTTTATGTTGCTAGATCCCCGTAACTTGCTATAACACATTGTTCTTCGGTCATTACGCTATTTCAGTTTAGGGATATTAAATGGTAGATTTACTAAAATTTCATTAGTTGTTGCTATACATGCTAATTTTCTTAGCGTTCATTTTTATAACATTAATATACAAAAAATTGATTTGACTAGTTTTCTTCTAAACCCAATTAACAAAGTTAGGGTTGACCTAATTTTAAGGCGTAATCGTTCATAAGTTGGAAGCTATTGTGATAGCCACCAAATCAAGTCTGCATAATTGTGATTTTCTTTGGTTTTGTTGTGTAAAATCGGAAACATTTTTATTTCCTTTTTTAGAAATGATGTGAGAATAAAAAATAATTTTATTTTGGATATTTGGCTTCACATGTAACAAAGGTTTTTGCACCCCTGCTCTAATTATTTACCTCTTCACTGCTATAAAAAATTTAAGCGTTTTAATTGCACAGTTTTGAGTAAAGCTTTCAAAGCAAGATATACATGTAGAATCATTTTTTAAAACCTATTCTTGATATTTAAACTCATCTCAAAGTACCGTTTTACCTTTTTTTTCTTTCAATACTAATTAATTACAAGTAAAGCTAGTTTGCATAATGTAACTAATGAATGAACATGGATGATGATACGTCAGAAGACACTTATGAAACTGTTTTGCATGACATGAATAATTTGTGGCTAGTTGATCTGGCACCAGGGAATGATGATCAGTTGATTAACACGTATTTGTGCATCATAAACAACAATTTTCATGCTTAAAATAAAACATGAGATACCCATATGAAAGGAAGTCATGATGGGTTTTTAAAGATGATTCTTTATCAAGGTAAAACGAAAATCCATCTTTTCGTTTATAAAATGTAAGTTGGTCCACTTAACCCATCAGCTTTATCAAAAGAAAAAGATAAAACAAGCTTTGCTGCCTTTGAAGTTTCGTGGATCTTTCTCTATTTAAGTTGATCACAGTGTCGTATGTTATTATATGAAACTTTAACATCATTTCAAAAGGGGTCTCATTAAAGTTAATACTCTTTTTTACTCCTACATGGTTAATTTATTGGTAAGCGTGGGAGTTATTTATTGACAAGAGGAATGCTACCAACAGTCGCCCAAAAGCAAGTGCAAGTGATACTTGCCATGTGATTGGTCAAGACAGTATCATTAAGGTATTCTAATTAATTGTTAAATAGTAGATGGGTCCCATTGCCATGGTATCACCCAATCACATGGCAAGTATCACTTGCACTTGCTTTTGGGCGACTGTTGGTAGTATTCCTCTATTGACAAATTTCCACTCATTGGCTAGTAAAGTCTCGCTTCCATTAAATCCTACTGTCTTTGAATCATCAACATTACTATGGATTAACTAGTTGACTATGCTATATAGGTAGGGCTGCACAAAGTATGGGTTGAGTCAGGTTAGACCAAATACTTCATCCGACCCGCATAGGTATGAGTTTAAGGTAGCTCAACCCGTACCCGACCCTATATGAGGTTGGATATGAGTTGGGTTGAAGTATGGGTTGAGTTGGGTTAAGTAGGGTTGGATTAGGTCGCTTGAATACAATAAAAAATGAGAATACGAGGGATTTTTTTCTAAAAGTGATATCAAAATATTCAGCATAATATATCAGATTCTAGCTTGCATAATGCATTTAAAATAACTGATTCATTATAAGACATATAATTAAAATTTCATTGTAAAACACATCATATGAAATTAATTTACTACATAGTTGAGCAAGTGTTTCATTTTAAAATACATTAAAATGCTCTTCAAAATATATTTGTCAAATTCTATTTAGTTTGGATTGACATGAAATATTTTTTGTTGTACATTTATTATATAATACATAAACATTATTCTAGGATTATACTATTTTAATTTTAATTGGACGAATATTAAATTAGTTTTTTTAATATAGGTTTGGGTTGGGTTAAAATGAGGCTGGGTTGAAAAAAATATCAAACCCGACCCGCATATAGTATGAGTTACAAATTGTAACTCATATCCGACCCAAACTAGGATGAGTTGGGTCGGGTTGGATATGAGTTGTGTGCAGCCCTAATATTAGACATTGGGTAAGATGAGACGATAACTGTGTTATTTGCTTAATGATGCTTGAATGCCTCTTAAAATTTGAAATATGAAACTTTCACTTATGTTTACTATTGAAAGCACATATTATCATTAGTTTGTATGAAGGCAAAAGTAAAACCTTCTATATGCATGTACACGATGAATATGCTTGATTATTAGTAAAACTAAAATTACAAACTTCTTTGGGACTTACTCTTAATTCTCGTATGAGATCATTTTAGATACGAGATCGATCATTAATTACAAAAACTTAAAAAGTTTCAAAGAAGTTGAAAAACTAAAATAATAAGTAAAAGCTTCTTAGATATTCAAAAAAGAAAAAGAAAAATAGGTAAATCATCTCCTTTTTGTAAAAACAAATAAAGGAAAACTAGAGAAGAAATCAGGAACTAGAAAATTCCAAATAATTAAATATAAAAATAATTTTTTTTTGGAAAAAATAAATCTTTAAACGGTTCAAAAAATATGGGAAAATGTATAAAAAGTTTAAACTTTCATCTTTTTGTTTTTCATCTTCTTGTGGTTTTCCTATTAGTTTTTTCATTTTTTTTATATTTTCATTTATTATATTTCTCCTCAAGTTATTTCAAAAATAAATTATAAGAGTGGATATACTAAACGTTATATGTGCGTTATTGAAATTGTTAGCCTAAAAAATGGATCAACCTTCGAGATAGGATTAAGGGGCTAAGATATAGCAATAAAAAAATAACATAAAGCAAAAAACACAAAAAAAAATTGTAGCTATTTGGCAGCTAATCAAGCTTACGTCCACTTCATAATATTTCTTGACTTGTTGTAGTAATTATATAGTTTCCTTGAGTTATAATTGAATCGGGGAAAGTTACTAGCACTAGAGTTTGACATGAATCATCACTAGTAGTGGGTAACTAAATGACTACTGTGGGGAGATAAGAGTTGAAGAAATATTTCAGCAGAGTAATGGCGGTCAATCCAGAAGATCCTTCACTTCTTGCAGGTAGACCTGTATTTATGGGAATAAAGGGGCACTTGGTCCAAAAACCCATAATCATCAGCCAATCACATAAGTTATAAAACATCAGAATTTTCCTTCAAATTTAATTATCCTTCATTTTATATGCTTGGCCGCATTTAAAAAGCGAGAAAATATGTTTTTCCACTTTACAGAGCGTCTCTCTCTCTCTCTCTCTGTGTGTGTGTGTGTGTGTGTGTGTGTGTGTGTGTGTGTGTACACAAACCCCATTTTCTGTTTTGCTTGATGATGTCATAATATATTGTTGTAATGCATTATGTTTTAATGTCAGGTGAAAAAGGAATGATAGATGAGACACAAAAGGCCCTTGAAGAAGCATAAGCATTGAAAAAGGTGCATTATGTTTTGTATATTTGAATAGCGTTGTCAATTTTTCATTTATGCAAGTATTAGTAGTATAAAATAGCAGTCCCGGTTATTTACCGCACTTATGTTATGTTTTTAACATTCCTTTATGCAAATATTTGTTATCTTGCTCCCTTAATTCGTTTACCATAAATCTGTACTTGATTAATAGATCTGAAATGCTACTTCTAGCTAAAGGAAATGTGCTCCTTTCAGTCTGTGTGCACTAAGTACTTCTGTTTCATTTTGCAGCTGAATTTGAGACGTGATCCAACACCAGATTCTTCAAACCAAAAATATACAGCTGCTGATGTGCGAATTGTAAGTTAATTCGTCCTTTCTAGGATTTATCTTTTGTTCTCCTATCAGGTTTAACTTCTTTTAGTCAATAAACTCTTCCATTTATATTAGAAGGCATTTTCAGCATGTCTGCATTTATGATATTTATTTTAATTATTAAATTAAATATCCATGCATTTGTTTACATGATTTTTCTGGATACAGTTTTATATTTTCTTTCATGTACAACTCTTTTCCATTTTGCTGTAACAAAATTCACTTCAGCATTTAGATTCCCTATATAAAATGTAATAAAGTTGATCAAAATTTTGTTGGAGTCTTTCTGCATACAGCAGAAAAGGGGTTCTATACTATTTTTTCATTTAATCTATCAGCATGCACAAGATTGATCTCCAACCACTGTTTCAAATCTCACAAATATCGCCCGAGATCTCCTCCGAGATCTCGTTTTGGGCTCCTTCCGAAACGAAACAACAAATATCACTCTAAATCTCCTTTTGAATATATCTCCCGAGATATTGCAATATCGAACGATATATCAACCGAGACGATATACTGGAATATCGTCCGAGATCTTTGTTTTTTGGTTAAAATTTAAATCTGTGCCTGAACTAGAACAATAATTAAAAAACTCAATTTTAGTCATGATAATCTTTTGTTATTTTACATTTTGCATGTTAAATGACCATATTATATATTCATATATGTTCTACAATGCTTATAATATTCATATTCATCTTTTTTACATATATGTTACCTATGAAATTATGTATTTTATGGTCTATTTATGATGATTTTTTTAATATTTTGGATCCTTTGAATGTCTTATGTCTAACAATATTTCTGTTTTAAGCAGACTATGATTTAGACTATGAATGATCTATCGCAAAATAAAGAATAATAAAGTTATTTTGCAATTCAAGTTTAAGTTACTATGTTTTTAATAACATTCATAAAAAACCATTTTGTAAAAATATCATTTTTTAACAGATCATGTGCCTCAAGATTGTTTCGATATGAACTTTCTAACCCGAGATGGAAATCCGAGATGAACCCCCGAGTTAGACTCATCTCATCCGAGATCTCCCCCGATACGAGATAAAGTCTCTAAAATCCCCGAGACGAAACACGACCGATTTCCGAAATTTAAAACCTTGTCTCCAACGCTGTTCATCTAATTATTATTATTATCCAAACTGCAATGCTTAAGTTCTAAAATTTGTTGATAGGCAATGCTATATTCCTTGTATATGCTTCTTTTTCTTGTACTTATTTTAGGCCTGTCAATTGATGTCTGGAAAATCCGAATTCCTTCTGAATTCATTTGCAGATATTAGAAAAGCAGACGTGGATATCCGACATTCGAAAATATTTTCGGATGTGGATATGACTGTATCCATACCCGAGAAATACTTATCCGATCTGAAATTGGACATATTTTTATTTTATTTTATTATCACTTGAAATGGACACTATGAAAAGTTGTTATTTGTTTCAGTGTTTATTTCTAAATAAGTTCATTCTACTGTTGGATCCCATGTGAGACAATCTTATGGCTTATAATACCCTTTGTATTTTAAAACATTTTTTTAACCAAGTCCAGATTATTCAATTGCCTCTATTTCACAATTTCATTATTTTTTTATTTCCTCAATCACATTTAAACCTAACTCGCAATCGCAAAACTCTTTATTTGTCAGTTGCATGCTTGTTCTTTATTTATAAGTTGCATACTTGTGACGGTATTTTGTGGATTATTATTTTTTTACTTGAAAAATCGAAGTACTAAGTTTAATAATTATTATATTCGATTGTTATTTGTGCACCTCGTGAAATGTGATGTTTTTGTTTTAAAAATCAAATATTAAAACCAAATTCTGCTTTCGGATGTGGATATTTATGGATATCGGGTAAAAAATTCTCGGGTGTGGATATAGATGCAAAATTTGAGATATCGGATGCGGATTCAGCAGTATTTGCATCTGTTGACAGCCCCAACTTGTTAGTGATAAGTATAACTTTGACTTTTTCATCATTTCATTTCTCTTTGAATTGTGATTTTTACCATCTTTTGCGATGTACTATAAATGTTTAGCCATAGTTTGTTTATTTTTATTTTTTAAAAGAAAGGATCTACAGTAACGTATCTATTATGCTAATCAAACATAGTGGATTCCTTCAGCCTGTAATCTCAGATTCATATTCAAGCTTCCCTTCCCCACTTTTTCCTGATAATTTACATGTATTATTGCATATCAATAATTGATCTGTTTGAAAACAATTAATGCATATCTGTTTTGTAGACTGATCAAAAATTGCGTGTTTGCGACATATGTGGAGCATTCTTGAGCGTCTATGACAATTAAGTATTCATGTTGAAATTTACACTTTGTTATGTGCTCTGCTTGTAGATTTACAAATATAATGTGCAAATGTTGTGATGTTGAATTTACTTAACCTGATAGAGGCAGATCGTACGTACATTATTATCGTACAATGGTTGTATGGACACAAATTTAATATCCAAAATATATTAACATCTTTCAATTGCTTATGTCTGATAAAGAAACAACGTTTTCTTGATGTTATGAATTACATGAAAATATTGCAGTTTCACTTTAATCCGTAAATTATGAATAACATCTACCACTCGCCTCACAAAACAATTGCATGTTTAGCACACACATGCGCTAAATACACTGAAACAAACTGGAATTGGAAATGCAGAATAATTATCAACTTGAGTAATGTTTTTCCATAACATGTTTTTGACACACACACACACACACACACACACACACACACACACACACACACACACAGAGAGAGACACACGATAAGTTTAAAATTTGTTTTCTACTGTTTTTTGAAGGTTGGTTCTTTGTAGCGTTATTCAACACTGTTCTTTATGCAATATCATTTTTAAATCAAATGTTATTTATGGCAGAAAGAATCATTTCATCAAATTGGCTTGAACAAGTTTGCAGTCAGATATGAAATTTGGCTTTAATTTAATTTTTGTGAAGTGAAATATTTTTTAAGTACAAATAAGAGAAGGAATGGGCACATTTATAATGCAAAGCTTCACAGTTTGGCTTTTTCTGCTAAAAATTCAAGGATGAGTAGTATGCAATAGGGATTGTTTAGTATATATAATAACTGCGAAAACAATTTGATACACATTAGATTTTCCAATTGATTTCATTGTTTTGTATATAAAACTATGTGTTTAGTAGGTAACTTCTACATAATATAGCACAATTTTCAAAATATATTAGAAAATACAAAGATTTTTTTTGCTATGATGTGTGCTATACGTAGCTTTTGTATGATTTTTTAACACTAAATGAATAATAGTGTGGATAGATAAAAAAACAGATATACGTTTTCTTTATTCATACGTCTAGGATGAAGAATTCACAAAGTGTAATTGAATAGCCAAAAAGATGTAAAAAGTAGACAAAACAGTAGATAATGCTTTTGTATGCAATAGGGATTGTTTAGTATATATAATAATTGTGGAAACAATTTGATACACATTAGATTTTCCAATTGATTTCATTGTTTTGTATATAAAACTGTGTGTTTAGTAGATAACTTCTACATAAAATAGCACATTTTTCAAAATATATTAGAAAATACAAAGATTTTTTTTTTTCTATGATGTGTGCTATACGTAGCTTTTGTATGATTTTTTAACACTAAACGAATAATAGTGTGGATAGATTAAAAAAACAGATATACGTTTTCTTTATTCGTATGTCTGGGATGAAGAATCCACAAAGTGTAATTGAATAGCCAAAAAGATGTAAAAATTAGACAAAACAGTAGATAATGCTTTTATCTGGTGTTGAACTGAATGTTTTTGTCACACTAACTAGTAGAATAATAGTATATATAGCTAGTGTGTGTGTGCGCGCGCGCCGTGCACGTGTGCTATTGCAATGGTTCTCCATTAGAGTGTAGCCACAATAGATTTCGTCTTTCTTACTCTAAGTTCTACTTGTTGTCTACACTGCATAATACACATTGTTGCTTTCGTGGTTAAACTCTAAAAATATGTATTTTGACTTGCTACACTTCTACACAGTGATCGTCGTTTGGCTGACCACTTCGGAGGTAAGCTGCATTTGGGCTATATGCAGATCCGTGAGAAGCTTGCAGAAATGCAGGTGAGATCTTGCAAATGTCACTTTTGTATACCATTTCATTTATTCTGTATCCCCGAGTTTGTAACTGGTGCGCTCTGTTTCTTATGCTTGGATGAGAAAGCATCAAAACTTAGCCTCATCATGTCACTGTTTGGATGGTAAATTTCGTTGAACTCCAAACGCTGTATGTGTTGGTCAGGACCATCAAGTGCTCATATTTTAAAGCATTTCTGCCTTAAAAGAGTTTCAGTTATATTTGACATCTGTGAGTTTCTTTATTTTATTCACATGATCCGCCATGTAATTATGTTTTGTATATGTCATCATGCCTTTTTTGATTTGGATATTAAACTGAAGGTGGCCATATATGGGAATCCTGGAGTCAGTATTCTCCTGCACCCGTAAGAAGAACACACTGTAAGCAAAGGACCAGTATTAACACTGTAGAATAAATAATAAGAAAAAAATTCTGCATGTCGTTAAGCTACTAGGTCCTAGTTTAAATTTGTATTTCTTTTCCATATCATATTAATACTTCAAATACTTGTGCTTAAAACTCCAACCCATTGCGGTGAACGAGTTCAAACACGTTCATTTACCTTACTGTGATGCTAATTATCCCATGATTTTAATCGCACAAAGGATAATACAATGGTTATAAATATTCCAGTAAAATGGTAAAAGTGTAGTTCTTCATTATAAAAATAGAATAAAATAAATATACAGGGTATGGACTTTTTATTTGTCAACAGTTCATTGTATACGAGGAAGAACAATGCTAATCCAAATCATTTATCATATTTAAGTTATTGACCTATAGTAAACAAGATTGCACTTGCCATTTACGCAGAATACACATAATGATGTCTCGGGGGGGGGGGGGGGGGGGGGATCAAATTCCTGGCTTTAGAACTTTCGTCTAAAACACCATAGCTTTAACCACTTGAGCAACTGGTCATTGACAATTGTTGTAAGATTCAACTAGTAGAATTAGGCCCACATCCATAGTCCAATACTTAATATGCTGAAAATTTGTAACAATCGATATTGTTACCCATTATTTAAACTTGTACGGTTGTACCTATATTAATTCTAACATAAAAGACGATGTCCTTTTTTTGGGATATTCGATTTAAATTTCATATTCTCCATTCTCATATTTTATACAATTTCCAATGAGAACCACATGTCAGATGTTTGAGTAAAGTTTTAATTGCAAATATTTACACAAGTATTTACGATTTGAAGCAGATACTGTGAACATTTGCAATTACAGAAACAGATGCCGCAAACATTTGCACTTACCTCGCATTTCATATATATTTTGTTGAAATTTTTTGGTGCAAATATATGTGATTGAAGCGAAATTTGCAAATATATGCAGTTTCTTACACTCTGAAGTCATTACAAATATTTGTACTTATCTCACACTTGGAAAAAAATTGAATGGAATTTTGTGTTTTTAAATCACAGCTTTGTTATGTTTTCAACAAGACAATATGTTATATATTTTGGTAAAATTTTACTGGTGTAATTATACGCAGTTAGAAACAAAAACCGAGAATATTTGCAATTATGTGCCTCTTGAAATCTCTCCGTCTCCCTTCCCATCTTGACATCCCGGGGGGGGGGGGGGGGGGGGGGAGGTTACGCTCCGTCCCTCTCTTTTACACTAGTGTGTAACCCGTGCGTTGCACACGATAATATTATAAAATATAGATTTTAAGATTTTAATGTTAAATTGAAACTTTATTATACAATATATGATGAATTCGTCAAAATAAATATAATACAAATCATTATGCTTGTTTATACATGATATGTGTTATGTAACTTATATTTCTTTGAAGTCATACAATAATTTTTATTATTCTTTCTATTATGAGCAAGTATTCTTTTTGAAATTGACATATTATAATAATTTTAGATGAGTTAACAAATATTATTTAACTTATCTCTTTTACATAATTTAAAATTATGTAATTAGAATAAATAATATGAATAAATTGAGAATGATTTTATAAAAAGATTACAGAGATTTTAATGTTGAGTCATTTTAAGATAAAAAAAAAATTAACGTTGTGTATGATAAATTTATTGTTTTTGTACATAAATGATTATAATTAATTTACAAATTAACTTTGTTATTATTATTTATCTACGTAAATACATGTATGTGATCTGTATATATGTTGTTGTTTCTATTAGCATGTGTGTGTATACATGTACGACTGCCATATATATTATTAAAATAATTTAAATTTGAGATTTTATAAGCAATTTAAATACATAGAAATAAACATGAAAGATTAGAAAACAGTCGATGAAGTTGCACATAACTATAGAAAGATCAAAATATGTTTTTTTTTTTTAAAGTTAAAAAAAGAAATCAACAATGCAGATAAATTTAGTGAGATAAATGAATAATAAATAAGTTTTCTGAACATTATTCCTGTAAAATATTTATGATATTTGAATTATATATCTTTATATTTAAATGAAAAATCTATTTAATTGTTTTTTAATATATGTGACACACAAATTGAAATCGTCACATTTAAGGTTTTATTAGATGAATTAGTGAATATTTATTAATACAATTTATTCTAATAAATTGAAACCAGGAGTACATGCTTAATTTAAAATATATTGATGTAAATGTACAAAATTATGTGATACTAATGGGAGTTTTGTAAGCAACCGTGGAAATTTTAAAATATAGGCACTTTAGTTAAAATAAGAATATACAATGCAATGCATCAATGTATCGATATAGATGTATGTGGCTGATGTATTTGTATATCCAAATGAATGTTATATCCTTTTTGTTAATATGAATATTGTGCAAATATTGAAATTTTCACATGTTTATGATTTATATTGACACAACGACAATTAATAGTTCCCTAAGTTTAATTATAGTTTTAAGATTCTTAATTAACTCTAATATGAAGTCATATAAAATATTTGAAGTGAATCGAGATAGTTTGTTAAAAGATGGTGGAAATTTTAAATTTAAGGTTTTTGGTGTAAAAAAAAAACATAATTTTGTAATATAGGATGAATTTTTTGATGTTTTTCTAATTTTTTTTTGTTATTATTTTTTATTTTATCTCAAAAGTTAAATTTGTAATTAATCTCATGTCTCTATAGACAGTTTTTTTTTTTCTTTAACTTTTCTTGCTAAAGTGCAACTTTTTCGGCAAACACGAAAATATTATTTGTTTTTCTATTATTTAATAAATTTGTCACTTTACGGCCAATGAAGTCCACATGCAACACGCATCCATGTACACGTGTTCACATTTGATATACAAAACTGAGTTAGATGATTATAACAATGCTTTTAATCCCCAAACGACCATAAATATGTTCTAACAATTTGTAAATCACGAACTTAGCACTTAAATAAAAATGACCAACATGCATAATGCTTGTTCAACAATGTAATATTCTAAATTATAATCACAAATTCGGATCGAAATAGGTATAACATGGATTTCAGTTGACATCAAACATTAGCAACACTAAAGGCTTTAGTAATTGTATAAAGCATGCTTTTCTTTTGCAATAAATACATATTTGATTAATCTTTCAAGCATAGGTAATTGTATAAAGCAGAGGGCTTCAATGTTTAAAGCACGGTAATTGTACATATCCACTCCATTCACCCCATCATATGTTGTTTCCAATGTGAATCAGAAGACTCCAATGCAAATGTTTGTCCTTTATGACTGACCATGCGCTGTGGATCAGGATCCCAGGCATCAACAAATATGAATAACTTTACACTTGGCATGCTCAGCTAAACTTCATGAAACACAACATCTGCAGCATTGAACAGTTTGACTCATAACATTGACCTACAAAATACAAACCAATGTATATAGCGTTATAACCAATTCGCATGACAGTAATTAGAGATGCAGCCTTGCAAACCACATATTGATAAATTCAAAAAAGTATGCCTAAAGATATTTCAGAAATGTATCAATATAGTAACATTCAAAGAGCGACTGTAATTTAAATCCGGACAGTGGTATATTAGCTCATAGATCATCCCTAAAGAGCCATTAAATCCCCTAGGACAACAGTGTAAAAAAATATAAGAGGCAAAACCCACTAAAAATTATTTATTGCCCATGGTACCAAACATGTGTAACCAATTTAAAATTTACTATGTTTATAATAATAAGCTGAACAAAGAAGTAGAAACATCAGTTGGAACAGTGGGAATCAAAATAGAAATTCATTTTGCTGTGAAATAATGGTTCTATGCATGGAAAAATAATCAGTCATGTAGCAAAACTATAATGTTATACTCAGATTAATGTCATTGCCTTGCCAAAAATAAAATATAATATCATAAAAACATGGAAAGTATAATGACAAAAATAAACATTTCGTCGTTGTAAATTGGTATCTTGAAGAATTCAAAAGGTTCAAAAGAGGGTTTTGTTGTACATTTGCTTCACTAAAAGCACTAAAAAATATTAAGATAGGTCCAGTGGTTGTGCATAAATGAAAATTAAATATACCTTTTTTATTGCAAGACAACATGTAAACACATGAGCATAAACTCATATCACACATAATTTTGCATCAGTTTAGTTACTGTAATCATTTGATGAGAAAATATATAAGTTTAATGGTTTCTTTTTTTGAGCTGATATAGCGATTAAATTATACAGCTTGATAAATGAGTTGACAATAGAAAGAAAACAAAGTATGCATCTTTAAATTATGACTAATAATATTGCTGTAAGAACATATGGTGTTAGTTGCTAAACTTTGGAATTAAATCATGGATCCAAATCATTAATTTTATAATTGAAGATTTTTTAAAATCTATAAAGTAGAGCTAAAAGAGAATGAGGCTTACAATTTCATTTCAAAGGTAAGGAAGATGCAGGAAGCTATAAGACACGGGAGGGGTCACAGGAAGTTGCAAAGGAGTAACAACTATTTTACCATCTAGAGAATCTTCTAGTCAGTTCAAACTTATCTTGGAAAAAAAACCAAGTCCAAGTAAATATTCAAAGCAGACATATAGAGTAATGAAACTATGTATTTATTTTATTGCTAAATTAAGGTAATCTAAAATAATTTACAATACCTTCAGAAGCCTCACCTCTTCTCCCTTTTGCCAACCCCAGTATTTAGCTTCAGATTGTACAACAACAAACACCGCCTAGAATAAAATTTAAACTGTACATATAAATATCTACCTTCGTTATTTTAACATAAGCATATATCAAAACTTTTGAAATATTCGCTCTTATCATTTACTCTGCATGAATATCACCTTCATGTATCATATTAAAATAAAATAAAATTCACATGTAAACAATGAATTAAACTGATGCGGTGATGATCTGTAGCAAATTTGAATTCACATGTAGATTTGATTATATATAATTCATAAGTTAATGAGTTATCATAAGAACCAGATAAAAACCATTCAACAGGAAAATAGGAAAATTAAATTAAATCAATGAGTTTTATACGTGCAAAATCTTATATATTCTGTATCTTTTTATCAACTCATTTAATATAACCACGTATCATGTTAAAATGAAATGTTTACTGTTTTAAAACCACAATCTAAACCTTTTATAACATCAACAATTGATATTAATAACTAATATTTAGATTCATTTTATTTTAATATTTTAATTTACTAAATTAAATATTTATTATATTATAATATCAATTTATCATTTATAATATTTTAATATAAGAAATGATCACTTATCTTAAGCATGAATTGCCGTAAAAATTCTGTTATGTACTACCAAATCCATTCAAATTGGGGAAAAAAAGATATAAATAGCTTAAATTTGATGACATAAACATGATAAAATATTGTGCTCTTAGAGCTATCTGGTTTCATGAAACTAAACCTATGATGTTTGAACCATATAAATCTATGTGGACGCAGAATTTCAGTTGATATCAAAGTATGAAATATTGAGCCCTGTATTTTGATGCCTGATTTATTGAAACGGTATGTGGTCCTAACTTGGAAATAAATAAGTAATCACAACTTTCATGTAAGCACAGATTTTATGGTGGCATAATAAAATAAACTTTCTGATATATATATATATATATATATATATATATATATATATATATATATATAAAGAGCTAAACCATGAAAGTTTTGATATTGACTACTAACACTATTACTTTAACATATGGAATAACGAAACAACAAAGGAATCATTGCACCAAAAACGATGATTGTCGTGTACCTAAATCCTAAGAAAACATAAAAAATTAATTATCTGTGCTTAATTAGGTGCTTACTTGCTCTTCAAAAAAAGCCATTTTTTATTTTTTATTCAGTGCCTTTGATATGTATTGGTGAGCTACACCATTAAGTTTAGGATATAAACTACTAACTCTATCACTTAATATATGGAATAACAAAACTACAAAAGAATGACACCATTAAAAATGATGGTTCTTAATCCTAAGATAACATAAAAGATTTGTTAACTGTGTTTAAGTGCTTGCTTGCTCTTTTTAAATTCCAAATAGTTATTTTTAAATTTAATGTTTTTGGTTTGTTTTGGTTACTGAGTCGTTTAAAAAAATCATTTTAAAATGGTAGTATACCAATTAAAGTTAAATTTTGACTGGATTGAAGCAAAGGATCCATCTAATGCTGCTTCATATTATTAGAACACAAAAAAAATTGACAAAACGAATGGGAACTTCCACATGAAGACAATAATTCTTAAAATGTGACTACATCTCATCTACCAGATAAGTAGGAAGAGGCAGTAGATAACTTATCTGGTCAAAAATAATATTACAATTGAAGGACAAACAGAAAATGATGGGAGCATCCACAGAGAATGAACCAAATTGCTACTCAGTTTGCCCATCTGGTGGCACCTACTCATGGACCAAACTATATGAACAAATGCGTAGGTTGTGGAGTAAGCCTTGTTCAAGCATGGGGCTATTGTAATCATTGCACATGGTAGCCCCAAAACTGGGTTTCACATCTTTGAATAAATTATATTACATTGGATATTATATAGTGTAAAATATAATTTTCTAATTTATTTTTATTAAAATCAGGAGTGATACCTTTTGTTTTAGTCTCAACCATTATGCATTTATGTTATTAAATCAATGCATTTCAATATCCATATAGATGTGTAAGGTGTTTATTGATCGATTAAGTGCTAATAAGTGGACTCCTTCTGGCATATGTAACATGGACAACTGATTGTTCTGTACTCACAGAAACTATAAAGTTTAGGTCCTTGCTTTGTGATTTTAAAGATTTTTGCCTACAACTTCAAAAAAAAAAAAAAAAAAAAAAAAAAAAGACACTCAAAAAAGTCAAGTGGGGTTTTCACATTTCGTTCAATATTTTAAATGTTGGAAGTTATATCCATGTGTAATTTGTACATGATACTTGTTTTTAGCAAAAGTTTCTAGATTTAAATTTCAATCTCTTTCCATCAAAATCAAGACATGTTTTCGCTGTTAAATCATAAGTATCAAGCCTTGCCAAAGTTAATGCTAGTTGCATATGAATGAATATTTTAACTATTCCTTAATCCTCCCATTTTATTTTCCGTTCTTTGAAAAATATTTCGTAAGCCATAACCTGCAAGGAAATGATGTATAACTGAGAATAATTTTTACTCACTACCTGATCTAAACTATAAAATTTGGAAGTGATGTATACATTAAATTGGTTATGACAGAAATTCGTATTTAAGAGAACACTTATAGGTTGCTATTCAAAAGAAAATGACCAATGCAAATCCCTCAAACCAAGTTTGCTAAGGTCCTAAGGAGAACAACAATTATAGAAGAACTGTTCTTCTCTAATCCATGAAATTCAAAATAGGGAAAAGAAAGAGAAGCTAACAATCGAAAGAACAACAAAATTGTAAGCTACATAATCGTAAAAGTATGTGATTATAGTAACAATTAAATAATGTTGTATTACAATATTTATTTTTACTCGTCAATAGTATCTCAATCAGAAAGCATGAATTTGAATGGAATAAAAATACGCATAAAGGAACAAAATTCTGACATTGGGTAAAATTATGATTGTTCTGAAACTAAAAATGCAACATTGCATCTGTTTATCCTAAGGAGAAAACAATAGGGAAAAAGAAACAATAAACTTAAAATTAGGGAGGAAAAATAGCTGAAACTGAAAAAGTGCTCATAACCAAGATTGTAGAATTAAGATTTGCGCGTACCTTGCCACAATGACCATTAAGAACAGTTGGAAACGATATCATATCAACTCAATTATGTTCTAGCCTTGAATAAGGGGGAGGAATACAGTTAAAATTATTTTACTGTAGAAAATATGAAAAGAGTTATTGGGTAAATAAATTAATGAGACAATCTACCACTAAATCAAAAATAGAAAAAGATAATGTTAACTAAATTGAGCTATCAGATTCACTTACAAATGGCGAAGCAGAACTTTTTTTAACCATATATACAAAATCTGGACAATGCAAACAATAATCGAGAATGAATAGAATTACATGAAGGGATTAGATGCGGTACTATCAGATTTTAGGAACCGCAGAATGAAAATTTACATTAACCCTAAGATGAGCAGAAAGCAATAATCGAGAATGAAATTGAAACACATGAAGGGCTTAGATGCGGTACTATCAGATTTTCGAAACTAAATAAAGAAATTTTGCATAACCCTAGGTGAGCAGAAAGCAATAATTTGAACTCGAGAATCATTGAAAGAACAAAAGCAACCGGATAGAGACTACCACCGATATCATATCACCTTCTTTCTGAATAAGAGAGAAAGTGGATCGGGATAAGGCTCTGATGGCGTAGATGGACGTCTGAAGCTGAAAGGGTTGGCGATGGTTGCTAGGTGAAAAAGGGTTTAACATATTTTGTTTAGGAGAAAGCGTAAAAAAGGAGGATAAAAGCGAAAGCGAGACGGTTCAATTTTAATTTTGAGCCGAAAAATAGAAGAAGGGCTGTGAGCTCCCCAAATTATAGATAGATCGTAGAATAGATATTAGAATTTAAAAAATAAAACAATTTAAACAATGACTATTTATTTACTCTATGTTTGAATGTTTCAACCTTCCTTTTATCTAAAATAAAATGCACGAAATAAAATAATAATTATTATAAAATATCCAGAGACTTTTGAAAAGATAACATAGCAAACTAAGAAGAGAACTTGAAATTCTTTTGATTTACTATTATTTAATAGATTAATAGATTTATATTATTGTATTATTTTGATTTAATAAAAGTATCTTTAGAATTTTAAGGAGAATTAAGAGAATGGAGATAATTAAGGAGAAGTGAGAGAATCATGGAGAGAGCTTAAAATTCTTCTGCTTTACTATTATTTAATAGATGTGCATGCGTGCTTACATGTATGTTCGTGTAGGAAAAGTTAAAGAGAACAAAAGTGTTTCCATTGTCACCATTTTCTACTTGTGGAAGGTTTAATCGCGTGTAGGAATAGTTAAAGAGAACAAAATTGTTTTCATTGTCACCATTTTTTACTTGCGGAAGGTTTAATCGGGTGCATGTTGTACGCTGGAAGGTTTAATCGCAGGTTGTAGTAATGTGTATGGCAACAATCAAAAAAAGACATAAAATTGAAGATCAAAACTCATAATCATTCTTTCAACCTCAAAAGTCAGAAGCATATAATTATTTAAAAATGATATATTAGTTATGGGGGCGGCTATTTGAACACAAAAGTAGACACAAACATAGAGACATATAAAGCCTCAATCTTTGGATTTTTTTTTTATCCCTACGTGGAAGAGTGGAATTTAGGGGGTGATCTAATGATGGAGATCAATCGTATCATCAATTGTGTCAAAAATTTGTGTCTAAATAGACTTTCCCATTAGTATTATTTGATCTTAATTTGTGTCCAACAGACATGTTACACTATTCAAAAATGAATCAAAGATACGTTCTCTAGATACGTACTTCCTTATCAGTGAAAGGTATGGCTGCACTGAAGAAAACTGCAAGCGAACTTTCATTTGATGTAATGTTTTTAAGTTTCAGCGATTCACATTTCCTCCATTACCCTAAGGATAATTAGGGACCTGTTTGACTTCAAAACACGTGTTTTAAGTTCTCCATTTTAGGTGTTAGAAGGGTGAGGGAAGGACAAAGAGGTGGAAATCCTGAACATTACAACAAAGAGAGGAGGGTAGATGATGCTTTTTGGTATCATTCAAAGAATGGAAAAGTTTTTTTTTTTTTTTTTTTTTTTTTTTTTTTTTTTTTTTTCATTTATATGTTAAATTATTTACCAGATTGACTGTTTTCCACCCTCGTCTCATTTTCCGTTTACGGACGAGCTAAAGGGGCCGCATATCTTTGTGTTGGTCCAAAATCCTTAGATTTTGCGCTCTCTTTTGTGTAGCTTCTATCATGCTGCTTTCTGTTTTTTAGCTGTCTTACATACTTGGTAATGACTTTACGTGGTGAACTTCTGAATTCGACACGAATACAGAATTGGTCTATTTCTAATACGATGCAATTCTGGTTTTTCCCATCATATATTTTTGCTGCATGCTATAGCAAAATTATAGAATGGTACCATGCATCATTCATTCTAGCTGCAATCTTCACTGCTTATGTCTGATGCTTGAAAGAAGAATTGTCCCTTTTTTCCCCCTGGCATCTTTGTCATTGTGTCTTAAAATATTAATTGCAACAACAGGAAGAGAGGAAAAAGCGCCGGAAGATAGATGATGACAGAAGGTACAATACTGATTTGTTAACTTCTTATTGCAAGTATCTTCATTTGAATTTTCTACTGATGATCTTAAAATATTATTCTAAGATCCATTTTCTCCTATATTTAGGTCAAGAGAAAGAGGTGACCGTGATAGGGCTTCCAGTCGAGACCGTGACCGTGATAGGGCTTCCAGTCGAGACCGTGATCGTGATAGGGCTTCCAGTCGAGATCGTGATCGTGATAGGGCTTCTAGAAGTCAGAGTAGAGATCGACCTGATCACCGAAGTAGAGATTATGATAGATATTCTGACAGGGATCGGGATAGGGATTCAAGGAGTCAACGCAGATCTCGATCTCGATCTCGATCTAGGGAGCGGTCTAGGGATCATGATAGGCACAGGTTCATTTTAATGCTTCATGTTTCTGTTTTTTGAATTGTTGGATATTGCTTTTCAAATGACACGTCTTTCTTAAATATATGTCCAGACCTAAGAATTTGATGATCTCTATTAAAAATTTCTCCAAGTATAATATAGTATTCCCAATTTCCCATGGTGAAGAAAATTTCATAACCAGACAAGGCTAGGACAAACGAAGCACATATGTTATAGTTATGTTGTAAGACATCTGAATCTGTTGAATTAGACTATACACATGTTTGTAGTGAAAATTGGCAGCTTGTCAAATCTGAAAATCAGAAATATCAAAGAATTTTGTTTAATAAGGAAATCGTTATTGCTATGCTGATATAACGAAACATATTAACGTGAGATACTCAAATTTGTGTCTCGCACAAATTATTGCAAGCACAGTCTAGTTTTCAGAACAGCTACAATTTAAAAGTGATCCACCCAACGCTAAGAGCAAATGACTGAATACCCAACACTACGTTGCTTGTTATTGGAAGTAACAGTGTACAAAAAAAAAGAGTAGAGGACTGTAACACCCCACCTCCGCCAATGCCACTCTTGCAAGTACACTAACTTTGGAGGGGCGTTAAACAAGATAAACATGCATGATGATATCACAAGACAGAACATAAAGTAAGAACAGAGTAAATAAAGCAGCAGATAAAACTAGCATTTCAAAACCATAGTCAAGTTACAAGTACTTGGTCATTATTTTCCAACAAACGAAGTCTAGAGAAAAACATAAACTGAAAAACTGAAATACATAAAGTACTATCCCCAAAGTGAAGTGATAAACCATAGCTAACTCAATGTCCAAAACCGTACATGAGTAAATCCAGTAAGCAAGCTATAAAGATCCAAGCTAAGCTCCAATGTTCCCACCCTGAGGACCTGAGGGGGGGTTGGGGGGAAACGGAAGAAAAGAGGCGAAAGAAAACAGGTCAGTCAAAAAGACTGGTAAGCCCTAACTACTATCAGTCCATGAACTAGTAAAGTTAACTGGCATGAGAAGCTGAGATGAACATAAGGATAACAACATACTGGCATGATGATTAACTAACAAGATAGATAAAGGTGTCATCGCATAATCGAGGTTAAGTTTTGCACCACGGGTGTACTAGCATTCTAACATGTCAAGTAAAAACAAGAATTGATCCCTTGGCCCAAGCTTGGCCCAATATCATGAGGTGACCTAAATCAAGGTCCAACTACACGGTCTAGTTGATCGACTCCCTATAAGCCTAACTCGTCAAGTGTCGGTGTCATACGGCCCAAACATGAAATGTAGTTAAACTGCGCTAGGTCCACCCTAGGGTGTATCAAGTCCTAGGGTGTCAACCTCGGACACAAATCAAGCATGCACAGTCTAGATCTACTGGTACCCGTGCCTGATTTTTCAACTCCGGACTATGTGCACGACCATAGTCCGCCTGGACCCACACCGGCGTACCTACTCAGCCGTCGTTTTGGTCGCTTACATGTCAGCCCAGTAATCGTGCCCCACCCTAGCCTAGTCCCTAGGGTATCATGATACTATCAAGAGGGTTACTGCTGAAAAGGACCACGCAACTAGGGTTTCTTAACGGGTTAAATGTGGTTAACCCGATCCAAACGTGGATTAAATTGGTTAAGTGTACCCAAGGTTCATGACTTAACCCCGATTAACCCATCAAGCCCAAATTGGTTAAGTATTAAGTGGACCATGACTTAACCCTAATCAGGAGGCATTAATTAACTTAATGTGCTTTAACCTCTCACATTAGACCTTATTGTGGTTACTAGTTAAGCCGGGCGGGTCCGGGTAGCTTTACACCACAACTTGGTCTAACCTCGGGTTCGAGCACAACATGACCAACTTCTCACATTGGGTCCTATTGTTTGTAGCCACTAGTTAAGCCGGGCGGGTCCGGGTAGATTTATGCTACAAACTCAACCGAACCTCGAGTTGGCCACACTTATATTTTCTAAGTGTCATGTCCATTATGTTTCCAAAACATAATTACAAGCTAACATATCATGTCATGTTATAAAAACCATGTTCATGTCATAATGTTACCCAACCCCAACGTAATCCCATCGTTTACATAATCGCAACAACGCATAAAGGATAAAATAGTGGACTTGGCATAATCATGACAAAAAGGTGTTGAAGCCACAAGTTTAACATGGTGGCATATGAAATGTACATATGTTCATATACTTGCATATTGCATTATTAGGCTTCAAAAGTATGCATAAAACCAAACTTAGCATATATGTGATACATGGTGATAAATGACATGTAGAAGTTGCTAGGAGTTCGCATTTAGCCTCACATGCAAGTTATCAGAAGGGATATGATAACTTCCATGTTGCCAAAATGTAACCTTTAATATAAAGTTTGAAGCTTTAAGCTCACGAACTCAAGTTTAACTTGCATAACATGATAACATGTGTATAATGATCAACCCAAACTTGCATAACATAGCAACATGTGTCATACATAATGATTAAACCAACTTGCATAACATAATGGTTAACTAAACTTGCATATCATAATGATCAAACCAAACTTGCATCATTCATTTAACTTTATAGTTCAAAAAGAAAGTAGAAAAGGGCTTACAATGCTATTAAGACACAAATGAATATTTATTATAAAGATTGAGACGAAGCCCTTATGCAATCACCCAAATATGAAAGCTCCAAATGGAAAACCCTTGAGCCAAATCAATAAAAACCCTTGCTTTGTAATAGAAATGTTGCAACTTGACTTGAATGCAAACTAAGAAAACTCATACAAATACGAACCCAAATATGAGTGTTCTTAGTTTGCATTCAAGTCAAGTTGCAACATTTCTATTACAAAGCAAGGGTTTTTATTGATTTGGCTCAAGGGTTTTTCATTTGGAGCTTTCATATTTGGGTGATTGCATAAGGGCTTCGTCTCAATCTTTATAATAAATATTCATTTGTGTCTTCATAGCATTGTAAACCCTTTTCTACTTTCTTTTTGAACTATAAAGTTAAATGAATGATGCAAGTTTGGTTTGATCATTATGATATGCAAGTTTGGTTAACCATTATGTTATGCAAGTTGGTTTAATCATTATGTATGACACATATTGCTATGTTATGTAAATTTGGGTTGATCATTATACACATGTTATCATGTTATGCAAGTTAAACTTGAGTTCGTGAGCTTAAAGCTTCAAGCTTTATATTAAATGTTACATTTTGGCTACATGGAAGTTATGATAACTTGCATGTGAGGCTAAATGCGAACTCCTAGCAACTTCTACATGTCATTTATCAGTTATCACCATGTATCACTTATATGCTAAGTTTGGTTTTATGCATACTTTTGAAGCCTAATAATGCAATATGCAAGTATAGCAAGTATATGAACATATGTACATTTCATATGCCACCATGTTAAACTTGTGGCTTCAACACCTTTTTGTCATGATTATGCCAAGTCCCCTATTTTATCCTTTATGCGTTGTTGCGATTATGTAAACGATGGGATTACGTTGGGGTTGGGTAACATTATGACATTAACATGGTTTTTATAACATGACATGATATGTTAGCTTGTAATTATGTTTTGGAAACATAATGGACATGACACTTAGAAAATATAAGTGTGGCCAACTCGAGGTTCGGTTGAGTTTGTAGCATAAATCTACCCAGACCCACCCGGCTTAACTAGTGGCTACAAACAATAGGACCCAATGTGAGAAGTTGGTCATGTTGTGCTCGAACCCGAGGTTAGACCAAGTTGTGGTGTAAAGCTACCCGGACCCGCCCGGCTTAACTAGTAACCACAACAAGGTCTAATGTGAGAGGTTAAAGCACATTAAGTTAATTAATGCCTCCTGATTAGGGTTAAGTCATGGTCCACTTAATACTTAACCAATTTGGGCTTGATGGGTTAATCGGGGTTAAGTCATGAACCTTGGGTACACTTAACCAATTTAATCAACGTTTGGATCGGGTTAACCACATTTAACCCGTTAAGAAACCCTAGTTGCGTGGTCCTTTTCAGCAGTAACCCTCTTGATAGTATCATGATACCCTAAGGACTAGGCTAGGGTGGGGCACGATTACTGGGCTGACATGTAAGCGACCAAAACGACGGCTGAGTAGGTACGCCGGTGTGGGTCCAAGCGGACTATGGTCATGCACATAGTCCGGAGTTGAAAAATCAGGCACGGGTACCAGTAGATCTAGACTGTGCATGCTTGATTTGTGTCCGAGGTTGACACCCTAGGACTTGATACACCCTAGGGTGGACCTAGCGCAGTTTAACTACATTTCATGTTTGGGCCGTATGACACCGACACTTGACGAGTTAGGCTTATAGGGAGCCGATCAACTAGACCGTGTAGTTGGACCTTGATTTAGGTCACCTCATGATATTGGGCCAAGCTTGGGCCAATGGATCAATTCTTGTTTTTACTTGACATGTTAGAATGCTAGTACACCCGTGGTGCAAAACTTAACCTCGATTATGCGATGACACCTTTATCTATCTTGTTAGTTAATCATCATGCCAGTATGTTGTTATCCTTATGTTCATCTCAGCTTCTCATGCCAGTTAACTTTACTAGTTCATGGACTGATAGTAGTTAGGGCTTACCAGTCTTTTTGACTGACCTGTTTTCTTTCGCCTCTTTTCTTCCATTTCCCCCCAACCCCCCCTCAGGTCCTCAGGGTGGGAACATTGGAGCTTAGCTTGGATCTTTATAGCTTGCTTACTGGATTTACTCATGTACGGTTTTGGACATTGAGCTAGCTATGGTTTATCACTTCACTTTGGGGATAGTACTTTATGTATTTCAGTTTTTCAGTTTATGCTTTTCTCTAGACTTCGTTTGTTGGAAAATAATGACCAAGTACTTGTAACTTGACTATGGTTTTGAAATGCTAGTTTTATCCGCTGCTTTATTTACTCTGTTCTTACTTTATGTTTTGTCTTGTGATATCATCATGCTTGTTTAACGCCCCTCCAAAGTTAGTGTACTTGCAAGAGTGGCATTGGCGGAGGTGGGGTGTTACATTTGGTATCAGAGCATAAGGTTTACAAGATTTGAGCAAAAGTGTTTTTAAAACTTACCAGTCTTTTTGACTGACCTGTTTTCTTTCGCCTCTTTTCTTCCGTTTCCCCCCCCCCCCTCAGGTCCTCAGGGTGGGAACATTGGAGCTTAGCTTGGATCTTTATAGCTTGCTTACTGGATTTGCTCATGTACGGTTTTGGACATTGAGCTAGCTATGGTTTATCACTTCACTTTGGGGATAGTACTTTATGTATTTCAGTTTTTCAGTTTATGCTTTTCTCTAGACTTCGTTTGTTGGAAAATAATGACCAAGTACTTGTAACTTGACTATGGTTTTGAAATGCTAGTTTTATCCGCTGCTTTATTTACTCTGTTCTTACTTTATGTTCTGTCTTGTGATATCATCATGCATGTTTACCTTGTTTAACGCCCCTCCAAAGTTAGTGTACTTGCAAGAGTGGCATTGGCGGAGGTGGGGTGTTACAAGGACCTAACAGTGTGCTGCTGTCTGTCACTGAGGAAATACACCAAAGATTTTGTGGGTTTATAATTATGTGCTACTGCTACTGGATCATAATATTGGCGCATTTAAGTTAATTCTTATAAAATAAAAGTTTTGATATGTAATTTAAACCAGAAGTAATAAAGCGGGTAATTATTTTTGCTTCATTTCTTTCCAATAGATGTACAACGTAGATGGTCTGCTCACTTTATCATAGCATCTCTGTGTGTGTCGCACATAAGAAATGTTTCAAAATACCGCAAAATTAGGTTTCCTGCACATTTTCAGTTGTTTCAATGCGAGAGATCCAATACATTGCAGTTATCCATCTTATTGTGGTCTGTTTCCCGCACCGTATAGCTATATCCATTAAGGTCCTACCAATAAGTTTGTTGTATTATGATAGTTATGACAGAAGATGAGCCCCTCATCAGAAGATATAGTATGAAATTCTATCTCAGTGGCCCTTAAATGTACCTTAAGAGAAAGACCTCTTTTAAACTTCAAGCAGAATTTGATGTTATTTTGTAATGAGATGTATAGATAGATTAAATATGGTAGAATCTTCCTGAATTAATCTTGTGATAATTGCTTTATGAGATTTGAGTTATCTTGGATACAGCATTATTCATAGAACATTCGCTGGAAAATGGCAGCTTTACGTGAGAAGCCTTGGTTAATGATTTGTTTGTCTAATGGTGGAACATAACGAGGGGATCTAATGTGAGATTTTTTTTGTTTTAGAGTTGTATTCTCGTTTTATGTCTAAATGGACGCATCCACACATACGTATGGATTAATTTATTGTAACTTAAGAGGCAATCAAATGGTTAAAATTTTGTGTCATTTAGTTTGTTAAATTTTTATGTTTATGTAGATTTTCCATATACATAGAACATAATTGGCCCTGTAAACTGTTGGCGTGCTATTTTTATAGTTTGGTCATATAAAATTCAGCATTTTCACAATTTGCTGTTTGTAGTTTAAATTTAAAGATTCTTGTGAGGTTTCAGGTTGCTATGAAAAGGAAGAAAAAAAGAAAAAGAAAGCCGATTAAGGTTACATGTTAGGATTTCATCCCAAAGTGTTTACTTTCTTAATTTTTTTTCCTTCAATTTATTTGTATTTCGCATTGTCTCTCACTCACTCAAACTGTATTCGATGCTTTACATGTTTAATGCACTGTTGTTATGCGTTTAACTAACATGTCATAGTTGACCTTAGCCTTGAAAATATATTACATAACTTAGGTTTCTGTTTTAAATATTTTATACTACGTTTTTATTTTGTTTTTGAAGACTAAGAAGTTTGAAAATTGCTTCAAATTGTATTCTTTTTGTATCATCACTCTATAGTTTTGATACCAAGATTTTAGAAAGTATCGGATGTTGAAATTGTTTATATTAGAGGAACAAACAAATAGATTTGTAACTTATTTTTGTAACGAGTGCCAAGGTACAGAAAAACCAAACAAAATGATCGATTAACTACAAGGATTTTGACATAGGTTGGCTACGAACTTTTCACGTTGCAAGCCAGGAGGTATTTATAGGCAGTGGAGTAGGCGGGAGCAGATGAGAAGTGGGGTCCCCCTCCAACTTTCGTACCCCTAGATCGCTATGTATCATGGGGGTTGCTCTTCCTTGTGCTTTTGTTTCGAAGTCCTTCGTATCCTCCATGATTCCATTCTTTATGTTTGGGAATTTACTTTGGTAGCCCTCGTATCCCAAATAAATTGGTCATTTCGTATCCGGTTGAAGTCCTACAATTTCATATCCAAGGAGACACCACGTTTGCATCAATCCCCGAACTTAGTTGAATTTTGGAGTTGAGTTTGGGGATTCAGAAAGTTGGTGGGACATGGGATAAAAAATGTGGATGATAGGCCAGATACGAAAAATAGGGCACGAGCGGGATACGAAAAACAGTGGAGGCACCAGGATACAAAAGTTCGGGAGACCACGGGGATATGAATTTGGAGTTGGTGCAATTCTGTGGAGTTACGAGGCTTGGGATACGAATTTGCAGCGTGGGTTTATACCGACTCCAAGTGTTGAGTTGTTTTTGAGTAGTTTCATCAAACCATGACAACCAAACTTGTACGACTTCATCTGGGCTGTGCTCCTGGGTATCTTGGCGACTCTTCGGGTTGTTCAACCACGCGATGATCGAGTCATGTGGTCTTGGATTGCTTTTTGGAACCGGGTCAAAAAGACTAGTTAACACTCCCCCCTAAAGTACATCTTGTTTCGATATGATGTGCTTTAAGTTGAGGTAAGTATTTCTGAAAGCCGGAAGAATCTCTAAATCATGTCGAGCGATTGGTCGCGACCTTTCCATTGAATATGTGGCTTCTGACCTGTAGTGACACTTTGTTGAAGTTTGTCGATGTGTGCATGAAGTTCCAGAGTTGTTGAGAATGTTGATAACTCGGACTGGAAATCCTGTTTGGTTGCACGAGTGAGTGCCTAGTTCCTTTCGACTCAAGAAACTAAACATTAATCGTCGACTCCCGTCTAGGTCAGAACGTAAACGAATCATTGTCGACTTAATTTCACGTACGCACTCACATGTTCGCATGCGATTTTGCGTGATACGATCGAAATTTACAATAAAACGTAATCGGAAAGTTAGGTTTCGAGCGTACGATCGATCCAGTTTGTTTTCGAAAACATCGTCAAATTGGTAAGTCGATCGCTTGGCATGTACTTTCGAATTGTCTTAAACTCGTGAGCACACGATTGGTAAGCGAGTCGAGTTGCCTTCGATACTTGGATTTTCGAAAACATATGCACGTGGTCGTATCCAAACTTTGGAGTTTGACGGTTTTACCGATTTCGAAGTGCGGTGAGTGTTGCGCTTCTTCTTCTCCTCTCCTCTCCTTTTTTTTCTTCCGGGATCGATCGGTACTGCTCCCAAGGGTTAGTATTTTTCTAAGTTTTTTGGGGATCCACCCTTACATCCCCTACTATCGGCTAAAAGCCAAATCGGAACTTCTCATTTCTTCCTACTGTCAAACTTCGTACTCCCCCACTCTGAGAACTCAAAGAACTAACTCAAAAATCATCTTCCTTATCTCGATTTAACTCAGGTGGGTTATTCGAATCTCACACTTGCTTTAGTGGTCGATTCGATATAGGGTCTTAGGCATGGAGTATATCGAGGGACGGAGGAAGGAGGTGTCGTGGATTTGGAGTTCATGGCCATGGTCGCCGATGTTTTCAAGGAGCACGAATTTTGGAAGGGAAGAAGTAGGAGGTGTGGATTCATGGGATACGAATCTCAAAGGGCAGATGGAGGAGTACGAAACTATCATGGAGGATGTGAGCCCGGGGATACGAATTAGGGGATTTCGTATCCCAACGGGTAATGAAATTTTGCTCAAGTCCTTGGATACAAGCGGAAATTTCATATTCCAGTGGCTTGAGTGAATTTGAATGCTCGATAGGGAACTTGGTACTCCAATGGATGGAAAAGTGGAAGACGAAAAAGGAGGGAGAAGATCGTATATCTGGGGATAAGAAATGTTAATACACAAGAAGGGAGAAAGTCGTGGGATTGGTAGGAGTGGTGGGAGACGAAAAAAGTTGAAGTGTCAGGATCCAAAATCTTGAATTTCATATCCTGGTACCTAATGATTTTTCAACCTTCAGAAGTTTAGTTTGAGAATACGAATCATTCCGTGGTGTCGTGCGATCGGGTTGGATTTTAAAATCTAACGTGTTGATGAAATGACTTAACATTCCAAAAACGAATTGTTGCATGGATAATCCAAATATGCACATAGGATTAGAGTATAGACTCAAACCACGGACATATGACCGAATCACTAATTTCTTGATTCGATCCTCAACCCATTTGCGATGTAATCACATCTCGATGCGAATTCAATGATCTCGGTTGGCGACGATGATTATTTAAGTTTATGGAACTGAAAATTATCATCGTATTCCGAAGTGCTTTGTTATAACTGCATCAGCACACATGACACTTCATGTTCCATATTAGTTTACACCAACACAGGGGGTACAGGTTTTTACGTAAGAAATAATGCAACTATCTTGAAAGTATAGTTTTGGATGACATCAAGAAGTTCAAGGAGACAATAAGGCCTGGAAGTCGAAACCACAGAATTACCATCCACACCTAGTGGGTCGTTCCACAATTCCAGTCCGACTACTTAAAGGGTTTCCCCATTTGATCGAATGTATCGATGAACCAGAGATCCCTAAAGAAGGGGAAATGGAAGAGGGGGTCACAGGAGGAAAAGGATGTGGATGACGAGTAGGAAGACGTTCCTGAGGCATTGGATATGATGGCGAACGCTGCCATCCTTTAGAATCTGCCAAATTCGGTCGTCTCATGAATCGACGAAACTATGGTTAAGACGCATCTGTAATAAGTACGGACTATCTTGGGATGAAGTTCTAGTTCCGGGAAGGGAGGATAGAGCCCATGCACCACCGTAAGGGTATACTATCTGGAATAGAAACACGTGCGCTGTCGGGTGCATGCCCCTGTCTTTCCCATTCATCCGAGATTTGCGCTCCTTGTGGTTAGTGCCAACGCAACTCCATCCAAACGCGTATGCCTTCTTGCTCGCCATCTACATCCTATTCAATGAAAACTTAGGTGTGGAGCCAACCAGAGAGGACAATCGGTTCCTTTTTTCTATGAAGAAGAGAGCTACCGCTGTGCATACACTCGTTTACCTGGAAGCACAAGCCAATACTCGTTTCATCATAGGGGAGCGGAACAAGATGAGTTACTTTAAACACGATTGGTTATACGTTTGGTTCCCCCCTCCCCGCCGAGATTGCGAGGAGATGGCTTGCCGGATGTAAGTTTTATGTACTTGCATTGTGGCTTAAGCTAATCGAGTCATAAGCTATGTACTAAATTAAAGTTTTGATGTAACATGCATTCCTCGGATTATGAGATATAATGTTTACCATGAGCATCATGCGGTGTTGAGGGAAGTTCCAGCTGGGTTCCGCAATGCTCATTCGTTGTTGATAGATCGCCTCCTTTATTTGTATGGTTTGCTTCCAAAGGGCTATTCAGCTGGTCGTCCGAACGAGGATGAAGAAGAGGAGGATGAGGGAGGAGTTGCTCCTCTGGGTTCACAGGTGGAAGTGCCCCCTGTTGTGTCTCCTGTCGTGCCTCCTATTGAAGAAGAGGTTGTAGGAGCTCTGGGGGATTCCAACATTCAAGATAGTAGTGATGAGGAGATCCATACTAGAGGGGATGATTTATCGGCTACTCCGTTCCATCTTCGACATGAGAGACAAGGTTGAGAGGGTCGCCCAAACCGACTTCTCAGTTTACGACCTCTAGGACTACTACATCGATGGAGGTGGAAGGCCAATTTAATGATTTGGATAAGATTCCGATTGAGTTATCACTGTCTTGGCCGAGCGACACTAATATCGAGAGTTTTTTTTTGTAATAGCCCACCTTTTACATATCGGAAGATCGTAAAATATTTTTATTCTATTCCTGAGGGTTGGATCATTCTCATATTTTAATATCCTGCTTATGGGGATGTGAGACATGTCCATGATTTTTACCAATTTTGTTTGTGACCATTTTGCCTCTATCGGTCTTATACAGGGGATAACTTTTGACTCGGATCGAATAAGGTGTTGAGACCTGTGCCATTGGAAAGGAAATGATGTTTCCCTTTCCGTAGAGTGGTCACATTAAAGATTTGGCTCAACGGTTTAGAAGCAATCGCTGTTTTAAGGTTTTACAGTTGGTTGTTCAGGTTTGGTGAGCCATAATGGGCTGATTTGGAAAGACCCATTAGTGGGCTGGTGGGAGGCTATAAATAGGAGGTTGGGGGCATGGAGAATATGTTACTTTCTTCATTCTCTCATTTGGTTGAGCTCGTGATCCTCCTAGCTCAATCAAATACACCTTTCCACCATTAAAATTCTAGATCCACATAAGAGAATCGAAGATCTACATCGTTTGAAGCTAGATCTACATCAATTGAAGAGAGATTTCATCAAATCAAAGAGTTTGAAGCTAATTCTTCACTGTCCGGATTTAGATCTAAGTGTTTTTGTGTTTTTTTGGAGAACTGGTGAGTGATATGCATCTATCACGCGGGTTCAATCAAGTATATGATTTCTATGATCTTAATTTCATCATTTCCAATTCGTTTTCCTTAGATCTACATCATGGTAAGTGTATTTTCATATAATCACCATAGAATCTAATCTAACAACTTATAAAAGGTAATTTCATGTGTTAGTTCTATGTTTAGATCCATACATATTGATTTAATCATTTCACAACACCATATTGTCAGTTTTGCCACGCCCAGATGCGGAAGAATTGGAACGGGCTAAAGCCGTGGCAATTTTGGAACGAGCTAAAGCCGTGGCAACAAGATTTAGCATGGTTTAGGGCTGTGGTAATTTTGGAATGGTTTTGGGCCGTTCCAATATTAACAAAAATATTTTCACACCACCAGTCCTGGTGTGTCCAATTATTTTCACACCCAAATACATCGTCGTTCCAATTTATAATACCAACCAAAACAAAAAGAAAACTTGTTCATCCCAAAATAAATCATCGCTCCTCAGATCGAAATCGAAGTCTCCTTTCATCCCAAAACAATCCGCCGTTGGCATGAAATCGCGTTCCTCTCATTCCAGATTTTTTTCAGGTATTATTCTAATTAAAATCGAAACCCTAAATAATCTACTGGATCAATTATATTTGTTTCGCTAATATTGGAAGAATTTTATGGAACTGTTAGATATTCAAATCTCTCCATAAGAATAAGAAGGATTGTGTTAACTGAATTAACAAATGCATCTTATTGAGGTGAAGTGTCGGATTTTACTATATGCAGTGGATGGGATTGTCTGTGCAGACGTATTCAATTTAGCGCTAAATAGATATTTTTGCACCATGAGCAGTATTTTTCTTATGGCTTAGGGGTGTTAAATTGCAAGCTAATTCTAGTGACACAGCTATATTGTGTTAATCTTTCATATCTTTTTGGTATTATTTAGTCTAATGTGATAAAAACGTGAAATAATCAAATTTTTAGAAACTGATAAGAGTTTGGGGACAATTTTGAGCTTACTGAAGAGGTATGAATGCCTTGTGTTATTATTCTTGAATTCCCCTGTAGCTTTTAATCTCAAGGATGGTAAATTGATGGGTTCCCCTTTCTCTTCTTCTTATAGCCACTTTTTAACTAAAACTGAATTTGGGTAGGGGTTGTTGCTGATGTGGTTTTTAATTAGTGGTTGTCATTGTTCTACCTATCTATGAGTTGAGTCTGAGCATTAAAAATTACCAGATCCAATAACCTTCATTTTATTTGTATTTTGTACATGAGGAAACTTTCACATGCATTCACGTGTCCACTTGCATATAGTTAGCTATGAGTTTATTAAGAAATCATTAACTGACTGTTAAACCCTATTACCAGGTTCAGGCAAAGTTGTTTTTTTTCTTTATGGCTCTTAAATCCTTTTTTTTAGAGCATAATAACATATATTTTTTCATGTCTACATTTTCTTATTCAGCTAACAAAATAAAAAATATAAGATAATTAGGCAGTGAGCCATACTACGTCTACAATGATGGACGAAGATTGCTAACAATTTGTAGAAAACAACAAGTAAAGGATAAAAAAAACATAAGAAAAAAGAAGAAGTAAAAGCTAAGGCAAAGCAAAAAAAAAAAAAAAAAAACATCATAGGATTCTTTGCTGTTTAGCGATCGATTTGTCTTTTTCATTTAAAAATTGTAGATGATGATCGAACTTTACTTAATTTTTGGTTATTTGCTGTTAATTCAAGTATTGATAAGAATGTGGAGCTTTACTACTTGTATTAATTATATCAATTTAAATCATTAAGGGACCTTGACTTTTTGAACCTATACATGGTTCTGCCACTAATATAGCTGGAAAGGTGAATTTCTGATTGCAAAATACCCTACATTGTTTAAAAAATGAATTAAGGTGCAATACGAGAAGAATTGTATGTACAGGACATAGGAAACCCATTGGCAAAAGTGCTTAGTGCTGCAATGCTTTTAAAATATGGACTATGGGAAAAGAATGCTTCCAAGATAATTGAAAATGCAGTTACTGAAACTCTAAACTGAAGTTTCAGGATCAGAGACTTGTAGTCTGTTGACCAGTTTGTACACACTCTTTTTTTCTATTGGAATTGTTTTTTTTTTTTTGTTTATTAAATCGCGCTAGTGATATATACATAACTAATGGTAATAAAAAAATACACTGATACTAAATATATGATGCAGACTGGGCATAATAAGATGTTCTGAGCAAAACCACTGTTTAATATTTTTTTGCACTAATTTGCAGGGAGCAATTTAGGATTAGTCAAAGTATCCAAATAGCCTACCGCCAGTAGTAAATTTGAAGAATCATTACGGTGAGAAGAACCTTGTTGGCATTGTGTAGCTGTGAAAACAGTAAATACGCCTGTTAAGGTACACAAGAAGTTTCTTAGTTAGTCAATATTCATGGTTGTTCCAAAACAAAAATAAGGTTGTTAGTTTGCATATTACATAAACAAACAGAAGTCAATTTTTATAGAAGACATGTTACAGTAAAAATCTCTAATAAGGAAGAACTATAAATGCTCGTGTTTAAACAGAGGTTACAATTTACATAGTCACAGAAACTGTAAGCTGTTAAACAGAGGTTACTATAAATATAGGTAACTCGTAAGCCAAAGAGATGAAATTTACTTGCTAGTTAATTAAATTAGAAGAAGTACCGAATAAATTACATCTTTGATAATGTAACAATGCTCCAATCATCCGAACTATAAATTGTAAGCTACTAAAAGTTGGTTTCAATATATAAAACAAAATTTTAGTTTGAAGATAAAGTCTGAAATAAGATGACGATCCATGTGTAATTAAACAAACACAAGTAGAATGTGCTGATTAACAACATGTTAATTAAATGGGAAATTCGAGGTGGATTAGATAAGAAATACCCAAAAAGGGGGAAAAAGCATAAGCCTTGTAAAGCTCTTATGCAAAGTGATCCAAGCAAACATAATCGCCCAAAATGAACATAATAGCTCAAAAGTGCATGGCATGGCCGCATGAAATAATTTAAAGGATGAGAAAAAAATGGATGAGAGATGTATGTTTGGTGTGTGTACATAGCAGTACCCAAATTTGTGTAGTTTTGCATGTCTGAAAGTAGACTTGAAGCGATCTAACCTTGGCTTATGTGTTACTGGATTGATTTACCCATTATTTGCAGCTTCTTTATGTCCGAAAGAAAAAAGAAATAATTAAGAAAAAGGCAGTTGGTTTTTATGTCAGAGTGTGCTTAAAGCATCTAATATTTAAAGATCAAGTGACCCAAAAGTTGTTGCAAACATACTAACAGTTTGAGCGAATAAATATAAACTGGTGGTGCATGCAGTTTTATGCATATCTGCTGCTAGCTTATTTGATGATCCTTTTGTTTAACAATGTATTCATAAATTTATTCCATGTTATTCATATATAGTGCTTATACTCTCTTAGCTTGCTTACAGCTTCATCATAGTTGTAAAAAGCTTGTCGTGTTAATTGTAAAATAGTTTACAATTATAAGTTAATTGCCATAAGCATCACAGTTTCTGAAAGTGCTCATTAACAGTATGCATGCATAACGGAAAAGCACTAAATAAAGACAGTTTTGGCAGACAATGCTCTGGACTGGTTTGGATGGGGATAGTAAGTGTACTCCAATCACTGTTAACAATTTGACAACTCTGCATAGTTTCTTATGCTCAACAACAGTGCTGAGCTAGTTTAACAGTGCGTTCATTCTACATGAAAACAAATTAAAAGAAACAGTAAAATATGTAAGTAAAAGAGGTACTAAAGAACTCCAAAGACACGAAGGCAATATCAAGAAGAATATGTAAGTAAATTAATGCAAAGCAGAATGAACTGTCTAAATTCATTAGAAAATATGGAGTAAAATACATGGTGACCCATCAATTTCTTGTTTAGTAGATGGTTTCTTCTTTATATAAGTTTTGTTTATTTGAAAAATTCATCTGTGTAATATGGTTGAACTGGTGTACAATCATTTTGATAGCATAAAATTTGATACTTGCCATGTCAACTAGTTGAACTAGTACATGAATTTTGGTGCCAGTCAGCTAGGGAAAACTGAAGCAATTCTACCCTATTAAGAATTGATAAAGTATATTTTTGCATGTAATTATCACTATGTTTATGACGTCGTCTCTTTCATACCCAGACATATGTTTCATATCCAGTAGACTGACATAAATTTTGCTTTGCTCATAGAGTCATCGGGTATCTCGAGAAGCAATCCACTCTTATACGGAGTTTCTTAAGGAGCTCGATGCTGAAAAAATAGAGAATGTTCCTGCTCTTGTTATAGCTATTGATTACTGGCGCCTCCGTGCTGATGCAACTCTTTGAGATGTTGTGATGATTGTTAGGGATGATGAGGCCCATCACCATGATGTTAATCATTATGCTTCTGTAAGTTTTCCCTTTTATTTTACTTCTTTATTGAGTTGTTTATATATACACTACTTTATCAGCGCTGGACTGAAAATTGGATAACATTATATTATGTTAGATTTATCATTATGATAAATCTATCAAAAAATTAGGAATGTGTCACATAAGTGGAAATTCAATGCTTATTAAACATTATATGATGTTTATTTTCATGCTAAGTTTTTAAATGGATACACGTTTATTTTTGATTGCATATCAACTGTGCATGCATATGTGTGTGCGTTTTAAGCATTATATGTTATTAATACGTATTAGATGTCAGTTTTTTTTGTATGCCCATGATTTACTCATCTTTGCACATCTTACAGTGGAGTTTAGTTTCTTTTAGGTCAAACCACATATTTTGACTTCGTAATTTCTTTTACTGCTTAAGAACAACACTCAAGTCTATCTCGTTTAAAGTAAGTTCAATTTCATATAGGAAATTTCATAGTATGAATTTTGAACAAAATTATAATTCATAGATGTATAGCTTGGTTCTCATCTTCTATTTCTTTAATTTTTCTTCTTCTTCACTTTCCTGCGTCTGCACATAACGATCAGATCACCAAGGGTTACCATTCTAAATCCGTAGTTATCACTACCGAAATGTTTTCATGATTCATTGCTAAATAGTTTCCTTAACTGGTAGTTAACTAGATTTTTCAATCAGTGAATTATAATTTCCAACATAGATATATATTTCTCTCGCAGTTATTTATAATTTAAAGGTCTTCGTTAATGTACATACATGCTTTCCTTTCTTTATAAGGAGCAATGTACCTACAAAAAAAAAAAAAAAAATCTTCCAATGCCTCATAAAAGAATCCGAAAGAAGAATGAGCACTTCAAGATTCATAAAATGCTTTTACCATTTGTTATAAGGCCATAGGAAAAACTTACTTGTTGATAAACATTACTCCAATTGTAAAACATAATATATATCTATAATTTTTTCATGTATTTCTTAAAAACTAATGGAAATTGTTGTAGTATGTAAAACAGTTTTTGCTAATTTTAACATTACTGTTGCGCTAGACGGAAACACAGTTGACCTTTGCCTTCAGGAAACAGTTTTTGTGAACTTTGTTACACATATAATATAGTTAGATTTATCATAGTTTGGTATATGTGACACATTCCTAATTTTTGTATGGGTTTTATATTGCAGGACATTCAATTTCAAGGACAAGGATTGCAGAAGTGTCCAGCTCCGCTTGAGTATCGCTGAAGATTGGGTTTATAAGAAATTAAGTGTGGTATTGAATACTGAGAGTTACACAAATTAAGTAATTAGCATATTCATTGTACATATTGCTTGATTTGTCATTCCTTAATGACGGTTCATGCATGATGAAGTTATGAGATCTTATGATATATATATACTAGAATGCTGAACTTGTTATGCTTTTGTTATATGCAGTTGTCTTGTTAAAGCTGTTGGGTTTCAGTAAATTATGGTTCTTATATTTATTTTCCTTTTTTAAATGCGGACTCCTTTTTCATACATTTACAGTGTTTATTCAGACCGTGGGTCCCTTTGTGTTCTTTATAGATTTAATATTTAGATAGCAAAGAAAATCATGCGACCAATTAACTAAGCATATGTTTCTGATATGAGTGCAGTTTTTTTCAATTTAATTTATCCAAGGCCAAAGACACAGTTAAATTATATTAAAAAAAATTACGGTGCAAAATTGCCATGGTCCAAAGCCGTGGCAAAATGATATTTTGCCACGGACCAAAGCCGTGGCAAAATATAAATCTGCCACGGCTTAGGGCCGTGCCAGAGCCGTGGCAAAAATTTCGCCACGCCCAGTTTTGCCACGGTCCAAAGCCGTGCCAAAACTAATTAGCCACGGCCTAAAGCCGTGGCAAAATTGCTTTTCTGGTGTAGTGACGTTGAATCGTTGTTTTGATATTGATGATTTGTTGATGAAATTGATTGATTTTGAGTTGAGATGGATTGGAGAGTATGGTAGTGTTTGGCAAGTTGAAAAATCATGGTTCGTCAAGAAAAATCAAGCGGATTGGGTGAATTTTCAAGAATCAGACCAAAAATAAAGTTCTGGAAATTTGCAGCATTTGACAGCGTTGGAGAAATGCTGTGGAAAGTAAAAACGCCATGGAAAGTCCTGGAACAAGAATGTCGCATGTCGCATGCCGTATGTCGTGTGAGATTTGACAGCATTGGAAAAACGCTGTGGAAAGTAAAAACGCCATGGAAAGTCCTGGAACAAGAATGAGCTAATGTTGCATGTCGCACCTGACCATTGACAACACTTCTGAAACGCTGTAAAAAGGCAGAAATGTTGTGGAAGCCAGTTGTGATGTTTTGTTTATTTTTTTCACATCAAATTGATGCTGAATTGAACCAGGGGATACAATAGCACTTCAGAAACGCTGTAAAAGGCTGTTTTGACATTATGGCCAGTTTCTGATAACAAAAGAGTTGGAAATGCTATAAAATGTTGTATCGACCAAACAAATCTTATTTTTGAGTTGACAATGGTTCTATCTTCGAGATGAGTTCAATGGGGAATGTCGAAGTGATGTGATGTGTTGTGTTCGTTGTACGTCGTAATGCAATGAATGTGATGACAACTCAAAGGCGTTCTGAGTTGGTTGATAATGGTTAGGTGGTCGCCGTTGATGATGACTAGAGGTACCGAAAGCCTAGGAATTGTCGTTATCATAGGTTCTAGTGAGCTCAAAGCAGAGGCTACACGATTTCATCGTATGGTGGAGTACCCTAGGAGTCGTGAATGGCCTAGAAACGTTGCGTCATAGGGCGTATAGAGTTTTAGCTAGAACCGGGGTTTATCATTGACCCCTGACAATTGATGGCAAATTGTTCAGCCAGTCATAAGATCAACGATGGTTTCGAAGCAGGATTGGCGGTGATGGCCAAAGTCTGTCATGCATGCTGGATGTTCTTCTTGTACCGTTTCATGTAGATTGTCCAACGTCGAAGGAGATGTTTCTTGGGCACTTGTTTGATATTGATTTAGACCTCTGGGGTTTGCGCTTAAGGGATGTTGAATTCGATTAGGATGGTTTGCGTGAGATATATAATCTGGATGCTATGAGTGTTATTGTTGGTTGCTTCTGATTTCCATGAATAAATGGTTGTTCTAGTTGTCATGGATGAATAGTAGAAATTGCTGTTTTGTAAAGGCTATCACTGTCCGATGTGGGGAAGACGGGAGTTGAGTTCTTCTCTAGTGTTGTGGGTAGATTAGTTCGTTTATTTACCCATTCTCATATACTTTATTGATGATGTTAGATACCTGTTTTATCGCTCACTAAGACTGTTGTCTGTGTAATGACCCAACGGATTTCGATGCCCGAATTCCGACAATAATACATAAAACCCGTATTACTTGCAAAAACCCAAGTATCGAAAACACCAGATAATTAGTGAACAAAATTAGAGGTTAAGCTAAGAAAAAAAAAATATTAGGATAGAAGAAGAACCAATACATGATCAGAGTCTCACATCGCAGTGGAACAAAATATAATATAGAAATAAATCTGTATTGAGAGCTTGAAAAATACTTACAATCATCAGAGTACATCAACACATCTAGATAGTTATAATAATATGTCCTTATGTACAACACACAGCGGAATAACAACTAGATATCATACTTCTGAACATCTCCAGCTCGTCTCTTTACATCATCCAGTAACCTGAACCTGTACAACCCGGTCTAAACCGAGCATTACAAACTCATGGTCAGTCTGGTGAACCAGAATGAGAAAAACACACTAAGTTTATAGGTATCACACAACTTGATTTTAAAGTCAAAATCTTTTTCGGGAGAAAATGATAAACGTAAGACCAAATCTACACATAAATACGAACGGCTTTTACCTTACGGTAACCCAAAACGTTTTGAAATCAATATCTTTTATGATATTATAATAGTGTCTAAATACGAATAAATATCAATCTAGCGGAACGCTTGCATCTCACGCTCCACATACATAGTATACAATCAAAACCGCGGATGCTTACTGAAGATTGGATTCCAACTATGACAACGTATGCAACCACCTTCTAATAGTATATCTCTAGAGGGGAATACACTAGGTTCAACAAGAACATCTTGCAACCCAACTACACATGACCGACCACTCATTTCGCTTGGGTGTATCGAATGTATATCACCAACGGTTGGGATCAACAACCGTTTCCCGAAAAGGGACAACATCGAATAGAATAAAGAAGGAAATGAATTTTCTCTAGATAGGTGATTATACACCCTAATTGGAGCAATCCACTTAGCCATGCTGCCTGCCCGATTTTTGTTATTTCCCGGTTGTGAGGCTAGAGGTTAAAATTAACTTTCAGAACATCTGGTTACCATTTACTTTGAATGCCACATTGTCCACAAAATCACTAATTGACACCCATAAAAATACCCTGGGTGTTAGCTATCACCAAAAAAAGTACGTTTTTAAAAATCAATGTACGTGACTTTTAAGAAATACTCTGTCGGACATTCATCCATACAAGTCATCCAGGAACAGGATGAACCGAAGGCACTCTCCTACCACATCCTAGGTATCACCCTATAGATCGGTAGTGAGTAGTCCTTGCAATCCGTAGATTTCAAATACAATAGAATCACAGTATATCTCTGGGCACGAATCCAGAGATTTTAAGTAATCATTCCGTTTTATGAAGATCCATGGTCTTCAATTGCTCCATCTTGATCAGCATTCGATATCTTCTACATTTCGTATTTGCTGGTCGGAATGGTTTTCAAATATAAATTAGATCCCGATCTTTCCGTACCAACAGTCATATAGCCCAGATTTTGATACTCGGTTATTTAACTATCAAATAAACATCCATTCGATCATGAAAATAAAAATGTATTCACTGATTCAATATTCAGCATCATTTGGCCTTTTTAATTATAAATAATTAACGAATGGTTAATTGATCTTTTAAATCTTTTAACATTTTAAAACACATTATATATTTCTTATTTCAATATAAGAATATTCTCAAAACCATATTATTTTAATACTTAGAACAATATATTACAGCCATAACTCATTTTCCAAATTTATTTCCATTTCAAAACATTTGTCACAATATTCTTTATATCTTACTACAGTTCAACATTCATTAGTCCCTGACTGTAAATTAGTAAGACGATAATTTTCTAAGTATCAACCCCGAAGACCGAAATCAACAACAGATTATCACTCAGAAAATCACTCAACTCAACCAATCTCCAGTTAGGTTCTAATTCTTAATTTAACTCCTTATCAACCCATATTTTTCCACTTTAAAACCATTCAACCATTTTACACTTTGAAAATCTCGTTTCCATTCCGTTATTAAGCAACGTTAATTTAAACTTAACGTTTAGCCTCAAACTCTTTTCTATAAACCTTGTTCATAAAAATCAGGTTTAATATAAACCCCTTTATCCTGCTTACCTTTTCTAAATCCAAAAATTAAGTAAAACATTCGTTTTAAGCTATCATAATGACTTAAAAACACTTTTATAACTTCGTTTATAAATCTCGGTTTTTAATATAAAACCTATTCACAACCCCCCACAAGATCCAACTAAACTCTATTCCAAACTTGATTACTTACATAATGAATTTCATTTAATAGAAATTCCTTAAATTATCAAGATAATAATTTACCTTATCGTTAACGACTATAAAAGTAGTTAAATTCTTTATTAACAAAATAAACAATAGATTCTTTTTAAAATCTTATTAAATATTAAAACAAATAATCGTTAATCCATTACATCGGATTAATTCAAAGTAAATTAATCGAATAACCAAGTTCAATTAAAATAGTTGGCTTCGTCAACTTAGACCACAGTTATCTGGTTAATCCATTCCAATTAGTCAGTTCTTTAAATTAATTAAATAATTAATTTAAATAATCCCATTTAATTGTTTGGTAAATAATTAATCCAACTCTTAACCGTTATACGTTAATTTCTGCTCATCTTATTAATATAAGAATTTGGTTTACAAAACAATTTAAAAATTACATAAAAACTTAAATAATAAAAATTAATTTGTTTTCTATTAAACTTTTATTCAAATGAATAGATTTCAACTTTTATTCAAATTAATAGATTTCAAAATCTATCTTCAGTTATAAAATAATTTTTATAACTTCATTACCGTCAATTCACCTAACGGTAAATCAATATTTATAAAACGATTTGTGTTTAGGCTAACTGCCCCCGATTACTCAACCAATACTGCACATTGGTTAAAACAAAACAAACGTTGAATTTCCAGTCAGCGATCAACAACCAAATCAATCATCCAATCCTATTGGTTAAACAGTTCATATAATTGTAAATATGAAAATAACAATAAATTTGAGGCATCCAGTTGGATCCCTCCATCCTGTTTCTGCCTGCATCACAATACGTTATCTCAGCTAAAAATCATCAATATAATATTCACCAATCAAACAATTACGGTAATTCAAATATTCAGTTTCAACTTAATATGTTCATATTATTATAAACATAACCAACGAGGTAAGTTACCTCATTTGGAAATAATCATTAAAAATAACGATTTTTTTAAATTAAATTAAATGACCGTTTAATTTAATCAGTTCAGTCAGTAGAAAATAATATATTCAATAAACAACTAATAATAACAACCAAAGCGCACAAATTTTAAACCGGAGTTATATAAAATATAAGTGAGATAAAAACTGAGTGAGTTGTACTTACCTTGATTTGATTCGTTGAACGGTTCGATTTCAGTTAAATTAAACGGTCGTTTAATTTAACTGAAAACTCCTGGTCCTTCCAAATCTGTCCGGACCAGCTTCACCATGTCGTGCTCGTTAGCACAATTCTGTTACAACTTATTTTTTTTCTAGTTCTGATATACTGACAAAATTTTATTAATGTTTTAATTTATGATTTCAAATTAAATGATTTAAATCCGTAATTAAATCATAAACTAATCACTTTGTATAGTTTAACAGGCCGTTACCATTTGATTTGGAAATATATGGGCCGACATCCCTCTTTCTTCCATTTGTTGCTCCAGATTTTCATATATAAATGCCTGACTTAAATTCTTCACTCTTCCCACTCTTCTTCTTTTTGCATCATTCCAACTTGTATCCGTTCTTTCCCACTGCTCCATTTTTTCCCTTTTTTCTTATATTCTGGTCTACCCAAAAAATTACGGTCCCAATATATTTCTTTCCAATTCCACACTTTGCCCCTTCTTCTTCTTACAGCTTCATTCGTGCTCGAACATAAAGCTCACCATTTTTATTATAAATCAAAGCCCATATTCCAAGCCCCAAGCCTATGCCTTTTGAACCCACGAAACTGTTCAGTACAATGACTTCTTCCCCGATGGACATCGAGCTGAAGCTTCCTCCCGCAAATATCTCCCCACCACGTTGCTTTGCTATTCCAATATTTTTCGCTTCTGTCTTCATACTTTCGAATAGCATCCTCACTTTCTTGCCCTTGTTTACATTCGTGTCTTCAACTTTGAGACCCCCTCCCTCATTCCAGTGCACCGTCGCGCTCACCTGCCACTTCGTTCCAATATATCCTCGCACCCCTTCACGCACATGCACGGCTGTCCACTAGGCACCACCATGTCACGTCCCTGGACTGCCACCGAACCGCGCCCTCCCCTTACCTCTGACCCACCTCGACTGACTAGAGAACTTACTGATGAAATCCGTCACCTTTTTCACCAACCAGAGCCGCATGCTTCTCTCTTCATTGACACAGTCTTCTCCCTTAGATTCTCCCAACATGAAGTGTACGTGAGTTGGAAGTTGTTTTCGTGAGGAGGTTTGGTTTTTCATTGTGCTATGGGTGTTCAGTCTGCATTTGCTTGCAGGGAAGAGATTTTGAGGAGTTGAGGTAATATGACAGAAGCTCGCGTTTCATTGAAGCAGAGATGTGAAAACAGAAAAATACGAAGAGAAGACCCATATATATATATATATATATATATATATATATATATATATATATATATATATATATATATATATATATATATATATGTATATGTATATGGGTGGAGATAAAGAGGATAAGCATAACGTCTTGTTCTGTACGCCTGGTAGTTGTGAATTTTTCCCTAGGTAGAACATCTAGACGATTTCTTCATTGAAAACACAAAATATAGATGCTGCAATTTTAATTTTGCAGTAGTTTAGGCTTTAGGGTGTACCTAAATTTCTTAAGCATGAAGTATTGTTAATTTTAATACCCAGAACAAAGACACTTTATTTTTCTTTCCAAACTTAGTTGTGCTTTAGCAGGGTTGCAGATAAGGTAGTATGAGTTGTCTCATCCGATTGATTTGTAAACGAGTTGTTTCATCTGATTGACTTATGGACACACAAAGGAGAACAACAAATAACTACATGAATCGTCCTTTCACTATCAACACACAAGTTTTCTTTTCTGTGAGACTGCAGGTCCATTGAAATATATATGTTATCTACATGAAGTAGGTATATATTGTTTTATTAAATACGGCAGTAAATTCTACCGCTAACCTCTATTTAACTGTAACCATTAAATTTGTATCATCACATGCAAATTCCAAACACAATGGAAATGGACACATCGCTGCGTCTTGACGTTCTAGTCCAAATAAAATTAATTTCATTGAAAACCGACCCCGTTTGTACCACGACGTTATTTGAATTTATCGGTTTACCTTTAACTTGCACATACCGATAAAATAACTTCAATTAGGTCCAAACTGAAAATCTAGCAATAATTGGTTATACATATTCCAATAAAATTTGTTTCGTCGAGAACGGAGGCCGTTTGAAAAGAAAACACTCTTACGGCTTATATAATATCGATATAATATAATTAAATCCAAAACAATTCTATTTAAATAATAATAAATCATTATTATCATATATCTCAAAATAAAATATCCCACAGTTTTAAAATATTCCAATATATATTTTAAACTCAATATTTACAATCCCGGGCTAAACGGTATTCAAATTATATAAAAATTTCTTATATAAAGCGTTAAAATTTATAAACGATTTCCAACACGACTATATGAAAATTTGAATTGGACATAACTAATAAACTATACTATGAAATGTCCATTCTTCTCTTCCATTAGAAAATATAACCAAATCGATCTAAACGATTTTTGTTTCACAGAATTCCGAGTTAAAATGGATTATGTATATTCAATTGAAGTTTAAAGCGTAAATTATGAACTACCGCGATGTTTCGAGTTCGTTTTATAATTATATATAAATTAAACGTTCAAGCTCCGTTATATTAACGAATTATATAATATGAATTTATTGAAAATTCCAAATCGATATTTAAAATAAAAAGTTAAATTAAATATCTGACTGCCAAAAATATGGAAATGTTACATTCCTTCCCTCTTAAAAGAATTTCATCTCCGAAATTTCTAAGGTAGAAAAAATTCTACAAACCCATTATCTCTTCAAAAACCCAATATATACCAAATCGAAAACCAATTCATTATTGTAAATAAAACTTTTCAAAATCTCGAAAATTTTCAAACACTTTAAGTTCCTAGGAAAATTCGATAGAGTCTCCCCTGTACGGAGGAACTTCTGCGATATCGCAGGAACAAATAATATATACATCGACCCACACGGTTGGAAAACCAAATTCGAAAACCAGAAATTTACATTTTCGCGTAGGCGTACCTTATCGAGTGCTATTGAGCATACTTGCTCAACTTATATGCGATTTACTTAACCAAACTCAATCATCATAGCCTTCTGGTACCTGTACTCAACTCACTTTATCATGTAAGTACCCAATACATGAAATTCTTAAATGATATTGCACTAGTCAACGAGTTAACTATATAAATATCCAAAATCAAACAGGTAGCATCATTCCTGTGCAAATATAGAGTTAAATTGTTTAGTTCAATTCATAAGTGATTCCATTATAGTTTATTATATAGGAATTTGTTTCATTGAGCTTTTCCTTAAACCTTTGTTGGATTTAATTCAACTAAACTAACAACCAATCAATCAACCATACACAACCAACTCAATCAAACAATTCAAACAAATTTATATTCAACATTAATATTAACTTCGATAACATTCCTTGGGTTAACCGATTCCAATATCCATTCTTAATTTCACTTAACCAAGTTAAGTTTCAACTCCATATTCAATTAACTAATTGAATTTTTAATTAGTTTACTTCTATTTCACACTCCAATTCTGATTTTTATTACAAAAAGCATTCATTATGTTCTTGTTTTATATGTGAAATATTCTTGGTTATGTTCAACCATTCCAATTCATAATTCAATTTAAATTCCATTCACTAAATCAAACACACCAATATCTTAATAATTTAATAAAATTATTTCTTTTCTATACCAAAAATTCAGTTTGGGTAAAATTATTTCATTTACCCATTTTCAAAACAATATCGTGTCTATTGCCAATTCAAAATTGAATCGAACAACTAACACAATATAAACATTTATATAAAATCTACAAATACACACTCTCTCATATATATATATATATATACACTCAAACTCAGTCTAGGGTATTACTAACCCCATCTCTATTGAGTTATGCCACAAAGCCAAGGTTATTACTAAACCAATATCACTGTAACGACCAGCGGATTTCGATGCCCGTATTCTGACAATTATACATAAAACCCGTATTATTTTTCAAAACCCAAGTATCGAAAACACCAGATAGTTAATGAAAGAAAGAAATATTATAATAGAAGAAGAAGAACCAACACATGATCGGAGTCTCACATCGCAGCGGAACAAAATATAATATAGAAATAAATCTTTATTGAGAGCTTGAAAAATACTTACAATCATCAGAGTACATTAGCACATCTGGACAGTTATAATAATCTGTCCTTATATATAACACAGCGGAATAACAACTAAATATCATACGTCTGAACATCTCTAACTTGTCTCTTTACAGCATCCGGTAACCTGAACCTGTACAATCCGGTCTAACTCGAGCATTACAAACGCCGGGTGAGTCTGGTAAACCAGAGTGAGAAAAACACAATAACTTTATAGGTATCACACAACTTGATTTTAAAGTCAAAATATTTTTGGAAGAAAAGGATAATTGTAAGACCAAATCCACGCATAAATACGGAAGGTTTTTACCTTACGGTGTAACGTCCCCCATTTTCACGGTAAAATAATTAATTTATTTAATTATTAAATATCGATTTCGCGATATCGACAATTAGAATTAAAAATAATATTTATATTTAATTAATATAAATAATAGAATAATATATTTAATTTCGAAATAGTCGAAAATAATAGAATCCACAATATTGTATGAATTGAATAGTATAAGAGATTTGGTTCAGTTTAGAACTGAATTTTAATAATGAGTTTATTTATAAACGGAGTTAGAACGTATAATTTATGATATAATTATATTCGAACTCGAAATGGCGCGGCAGTTGTTAAATTGGCAATTCGAACTTTAAATGAATATACAGAAGTCGTTTTAACTTGGATTTCTGTGAAACAAGAAACGTTGGAATCTGTTGAACTGTATTTTTCTAACGGGAGTGGAAAATGGAGATTTCGTCGTATAGATTGCAAGATATGTCCAAATCAAATTTTCAAATAGTCGCTATAGAATCGTTTATCGACCGTAACAGTTTATTTGAAATAATTGCGTACTGGATTCGAATTTAGACAAGGTTCTTTTGAGACGTAGTGTTAATTTAATTTTTAGAATTTTACTGTAATTTTTAATAAATTAAATACACAACTTTTTATTTGGAGTATTTTGCACCCTATATCAATATTTTGGGGTTTTAAAATATGAATCAACCTACCGATATTATTACATTTATGGGATCGTGGAACCTTGCTGGTCACAACGGCATTTGTATTTCTGTCGATAGCGTTATGTAAACGGACGAAATTCTACACATATATGATTTGCTTAGCTTTACGTTGCATGACAACCATCTTCCAACTCTCAATGCACTTGGTAAGCTAAATTTAATAACGTGAATGCAATCACTAAAATAAATAACATACTATTATAAAAATACATGAAAAGAGGATCACATAATTTTGGATGGAAAAACATAAAAGTTGAAGTAACATATGTAAGAAAGTGTAAATGAAAACTTTATTTCTAGAAGACATAACGCATTAGTCCTAAGACGTCAAAACAAGTAGTCCAAACACCAAATACAACTCACCACTCCTGCTTACACCATGCTTTCAAATTTCAGTCACAAAAACGTACACCCAGTACATCAAAATACAGTGTATAGCTACATCACACAGCCCTTGTCGAAACACTGCAGCAAACCTATGGATTTGAGAATCACATGCCTAACCAGATAGAGAGAACACCCTATGCTTTTCACGTCCAGCTACATGTCGGAAATGGCATAGTGTTTTCAAATCATAAAGCAACTTACGTACAACTCTATCTCTCATGTCTCTCAGCCTATGTCTTTCTTTTTTTGAGATCCACAATGGGAAACGAAAGCTCACACCAGTCCTACCATTTGCCGCAGCTAGCTACAAACCTAAGACTTGGACGCCAAGTATTTACTACTATAAATAACACGCTAAAGTTCTTTCTCAAGCTTCAGCAGTTTCCATAGCCATAACCATGAAAATGGCAGACAGAAATTGACAAGCCAAACCACATAAAATAGCTTCAGGTAAATAACGAGCCTTAATGGTAATCCTAAAAGAATCAAAATCAAAAACAAATGGAAAAGGAAAATTCTGTAAATTCTATAACGACAAAGCTTGATTTCCATGCAACCTCTGGGAAGATCGAAGCAGTTTGCGCTCACTGGAAACATGAGACAGTTGACTAAGGCGGACCTTTCCTGGCGATGGTGGCGCGAGGTTAGTGTTCGGGGTCATTGTGTTTGTTGAGCACCGCAAGGGGTCGGAGGAGGTCAGACCGGTCATAGAAGAAAGGGGGTTCGATGCCAGTCCGTCTGGTGGTGGTGCGATAGGAGCTGGTGGTCGGTGGCGTTTGTCAGGACAACTCGAAAGGGTTCCGTTTGAGAAGGGATTCAGGACAGGGGACGAGACGTTGGGGTCAGGGCCTTCAGTGGATGAACGGTGACTGATGTGCGGTTAGGGTGTGGGTGTCTGGTCTTAATTCGAGGTACCAAGGAGGCGGCGGTGGATGATTTGGTGTGGGTCTATGGCGTGCTATAGTTCAATGTGGCAAAATGGGAAGGATTGGGTTTGGATAATTGGAAGGGCTCGGTTCTATTCATATACGTGTGAGAGTAGGAGGGTGGGCCGCTAGAAATAAGGTTAAAGCCCAACTTATTATATAAGGAAATTCAATTATTTTTAATTTAAAGTAGTACAAACTTATTAATCGTATAACTATCTCATATGGTATCAGGATTGAGTGAAACAAGATCCGTGGGAATTGTATGGACGGTGGCTACACCACGGAACGGACCGGAAGTGAATTTGGGCTCATTTGGAATTATGGTGAAATTAAACGCCTGAATCAAATCAATGACCGATATATCGTTATTTAACGATCACCGTCCAAGGTGAGTAACTCTCACTAACTCTGATCAATCTATATTTCTATAAAGTATTATTAGAGTTGAAATTATTGGTTGCTTTGTTGTGTGTTGGTTGTTTGCTTGAACTGCTAGTCAGTTGGCTGAACTTATCGATAACGATATATATATAAATCGTATCGAAATATTGACTCTGTTTATCAGAATACTTTATATTTGTGTTGACTGACATATGTGGGTGCAGGGGAACAGGTCGGAGGGACCTAACTGGGTTCCTCAACACTTATTTTATTGTTTTTCATATAGTCTGATATATGATATAGAATAAAACCTGTTATTAATTGTGTGTGTTTGGATGATGTTTGATCCTTTGATTTGGTATTTTGAATACCATATGAAATACTGGAAAGTAAAAAGGAATTTTCAAAGTGTATTTTGAAAATAAATTGTTTATATGAAATCAGTGGATTTTATATAAGAGGGAATATTTATATGAAATAAATATAATTATAAAAGGTAATATTTTTGGAAAAATGAATAAAGTTAGAAAAGGGGTTTTTTGGGAAATGAATAGAATTATAAAAATGGAATATTTATGTAAAATAAATAGAGTTTTATAAATGAAATATTTATATGAAATGTAGAGGATTGAAAAGCAAATATTTGAAAAAAAAACATTTATAATAGAATTGAAAAGAAAATAGAAAAGGGCAGACATTTGTAAACATTTACAACTGGAATGTTAAAAAGGAAATTTTCAATGTTATATTGAAAAAGAAATATTTATAAAATCAAAGGATTTTATAAAAAGAAAACTATTTATTTAGGAAATAGATAGATCAAAAAGGAATATTTATTTGTAAATCAAATAGACAGAATAGAAAGAGGAAATATTTGTAAATAAATTGATTTTAAAAGGAATATTGGAAAAGTGATTAGTATTGTAGAAAAGGAGAATTTTACATTTGGAGGATTTAGACCCGTGCTTCGCACACGGGTATAACGTGTTATGAATTTAAAGCAAAGTTTTAAAATAGAATCTATTCTGACCAATAGATTGAGAAAATAAATTTATAAATAATATTTTATAAATGAGATGTTTATCATTATGTAAATAGGATATATAAGTCAAGACTTATATAGAGAAGTAAAGGTCGATTTCAACATCGATATTTGAAACTGAATAAACATAGAGTTAATTAGATAGAGTTAATCAAATTAGAATTAATTGAATATTGGTATTCAATTAGAGTTAACTGAATATAGTTATTGGAGATAGAGATAGTCGAGCATAGTTATTTAGGATGTGTTGCCATTTCGTATGACTGCTAGCGTATTCGCAGGGCTGCAGATAGCCTACGATGGTCGGATGTTTCCTGAGGGAATCAGGCGTAACCATTGTGATCGCTGCGATCTAGAGTCAAGCGAATGAAGTTGAATAGAACATTAGTCAATCGATAGGAGTTAAATAAGTCGAGTTTGAGTTAATCGATCATAGTAAATCAGTAGAGTTAAATCGGTAAGAGTCAACCAGTTAGAGTTAACCAGTTAGAATTAACCAGTTATGGTTAATCAATTAGAGTTAATCGATTGGAGGAAAATCAAATTAGAGTTATACAACTGGAGTTAATCAAGTTTAATTAGTCGAGTAGTAGTAAATTGAATAGAGTTAGTAAAAAGAAATTAATCGAATAGCAGTTATTTGAAATGGAGTTATCGAATATAGTTGATTTGAGAAAAGTAATCGAATATAAGTTATTCGAAGTGTGTTAAAGAATTTGAAAGGTGAGCTTTATCTATTTCGAGGTTAGAAATGTCGTTCAGTTAAGGTCTGAGAGGTAATTATACCCCAACTTGATTGACTTCATTTTTAACGAAGAAGTGGTTAAGGTTCGATAGTGAAAATTGGTTAAGAAATTGAGTTAATAACCGTGATGGTTTAAATTTGCTTAGTGATGTTTATTTTAAACATCCGTTGAAATCAAATGTATAAATTTTGGTAATATTTTCCAAATATAATCAGAAATGTTTTCTAATCATAGAAAATGAAATGTTGATGAGAAAGAATACTGGAATGTCAGAATTACGTGAAACAGAGATGGAAATGTTTTCCAATAATTGATGATGTATATTTTCTAAATTTAAAATAAGAATTTTCAAATATATAGAAATAGGGAAATGAATAAACTAAAGATAATTTTATAGAAAGAGATAAAATGTGGAATGTTGATTGATTGATAGAGTTTCCATCTGGAAATAATATCGTTGGTTGCACACCTGTTTTCTTTGATAGTTAAATCACCGACTATCGAAGTTTCTGACCATTTTTACGTCGTCAATATGGAGAGACCGGGATCAGATTCATTATCTGAAAACCACTCTGTATGGACGTTAGCGTTGCGATCAAATATTGAAGACGGAGTTATGCAAGGACTATCCTATTGACAGAATAGTGCCTTCGGTTTGTCCAGTCCCAGGACAACGTGAATGGACGAATGTCTGACATAGTATATCTAATGGATCACGTAAGTTGATCTCTTCAAACGTACTTACGTTTGGTGGCGGAGGAATTCGTTTCTCTTAGCTTTATACCCGTGGTATTTTTGAGGAAATCAATGTGTGATTTGACGGGTATGACGATGTGGCATTCAAAGTGAATGGTGGTCAAGTGTTTCAAAAGATACGTAATGACCTCAAGCCTCATCAACCGGGGAATGACAGAAATCGGGCAGGCATCATGGCTAAGTGGGTCACTCCCATTAGGGTGTATATCACCTATCTAGAGAAAATCCATTTCATTCTATTGTCTATTTCGATGCTGTCCCTTGTCGGGCAGACGATGGGTAGCTCCCAACCGTTGGTGATATACATTCGATACACTCAAGCGAAATGAGTGGTCGGTCATGTGCGGGCCGGGTTGCAAGATGTTCTTGTTGAACCCAGTGTATTTGCCTCTAGAGATACACGGTCGGCAGGTGGTCCCATACCTTGTCAAGGTCGGAGTCCAATCTCCAATAAGAGCCTGCGATTTTTGTTTGTATACTATATATGTGGAGCGTGAGATGCAAGCGTTCTGCTAGATTTTAATTACTTGTGATTAGACATTATCATAATATCAGAAAGGTATTGATTTCAAAACTGTTTTGGGTTATCGTAAGGTAAAAACCATCCGTGTTTATGTGTGGATCGGTCTTACGATTATCTTTTCTTTTGAAAAGGATTTTGAAAAGTTAAACCGATGATTTGAGTTTACTCACACCAGTCCCATGACTGACCCAGAGTTTATTTTGTTTTGTTTTCCCTAAACTCTTGGGTGCCCAAATTTGTATGGGCAGTCAAGTAGTTCAGGTCTTTACAGATATACTTGGAGGAGCTTGAAGCAGGAGGCTTCAGGATTATGTATAGCTATTATTATTTCCGCTGTGTGTAAGTGTTGTGCTTTGAAAATGTTATTGTATATATATACTGTTTTATTTCAAAGTTATGTTATAATATATTTTATTCGTTCCGCTGTGAGGTTCATGTTTACTCTGATTATGTTCTTCTTCTTCTTCTATTCAAATTTTCTATCTTATCTATTCCCACCCTCTAACTTCTTTCTATTAATGATCTGGAATGTTCGATGCCTGAATAATTAACATGGGTTTATGTTGATTTTCTGGGCCGAAAATGCTAGTTCGTTACAGTGGTATCAGAGCTGAAGGTTAATTGATTACCTTGGCTCTGTGGCGTGACTCAGTAGAGATGGGGTTAGTAATACCCTAGATTGAGTTGAGTGTATATATACGAGTGAACGTATTTGTAGATTTATTATAAAATCATTTTGTATTGTGGAGATTTATTGGTTGAGTTGTTTGTGAATTCTGGTCGATCAGTTTGATCCACTGTATCGATAGGGATGACCAAACACTTGAATACGATAAACCGACACAGTATGTTTTGAAAGAGGGTAAATGAGATAATTTTACCCAAAGTATATTTCGATATAAAGAAAATATTTATATTTGAATTATTATAGTATGTTGGATGTGTTGGTTGATTATAAGTAAAATGGTTATATAAATAACCAAAACAGAATTCGTATAAGTGTATAGGTGAAAGCAGATTAAGTAAATCTGAATTAAATCAAAATTGGAATTAAAATTATGGAAACTAGGGGAAAAGTGTTTATAAGTGGATTTGAGTTAAATATAAGAAAATTTTAAGATCCTGGGAGATTTTAATTTGTTTTCAAGTATCGTGAATGATATTTCGAAAAGATTTCAAAATAAAAGTGGTTTTGATAAGTGATATAGTATTGAACTCACTTCGATAACTGGGAAATAACTCTGATGATGCTGGCCACATCATCAGTGTTCATTTTCGAGTTCTAAGTGACGGATTACTACCAAAGATATCGTTTTTGAATCGTTTTGAGAAAAATAAGTGGTTTGAAATCAAAAAGGGATATTTAATTTTTGTGAAAAGAAAAGTTAAACTGTTTAAAAACTTCCAGGAGAGATTGTTTGAATAAAAACAAATTTAAAGAAATTGGTGAAAGTGAATATGAATTGAATTGAAACCAATTAACTGGAAATTGAATTGAAATAGAATAATATCGAATAAAATTGGATTGTGAGTTATGAATTTGGTTAAGTATATTGGACTGGTAAGGAAGAGTTGGAATTGGTAATGGAATTTGGAGATTGAGAATGAGATTTGGTTTGATTTGATATGAGATTTGATTGAAATTGATTGGAAATTGATTGGAAATTGATTGGTATAGATGGATATATGATCAGCAGGTATGGAATAGAAGCAAGTGCAAGGATATAATGATATGCCTGACAAAAAAGGTACATGTTTAAATTTCCGTATGGGGTTTTATGCGCCGAATCGGCAAGCCGCTTGGCTTTTTGATTTTCTTTTTGAAAGGAAAGGGCCTAGAGAGGCGAGTTGGAGTTTGAACGATTGACCGGTGTAAAGGAGATGCCGGCGAAATTTTTCGGAAATTTCGGGTGTTAGAAAATTTTCAGGAATTTTGAAAATTTTCGTTAACTAATAATAATTAATATGTTAATTAAAATAAATTGATCCAGTCGAAACTAAAGTTAAGAAGAAAATGAATAAATTTTAACCCAGTTAATAAGGTCTGTCTTCTACCTTAGCAATTTCGAGGACGAAATTATTTTAAGGGGGGAAGAATGTAACGTCCCCCATTTTCACGGTAAAATAATTAATTTATTTAATTATTAAATATCGATTTCTTGATATCGATAATTAGAATTAAAAATAATATTTATATTTAATTAATATAAATAATAGAATAATATATTTAATTTCGAAATAGTCGAAAATAATAGAATCCACAATATTGTATGAATTGAATAGTATAAGAGATTTGGTTCAGTTTAGAACTGAATTTTAATAATGAGTTTATTTATAAACGGAGTTAGAACGTATAATTTATAATATAATTATATTCGAACTCGAAATGGCGCGGCAGTTGTTAAATTGGCAATTCGAACTTTAAACGAATATACAGAAGTCGTTTTAACTTGGATTTCTGTGAAACAAGAAACGTTGGAATCTGTTGAACTATATTTTTCTAACGGGAGTGGAAAATGGAGATTTCGTCGTATAGATTGCAAGATATGTCCAAATCAAATTTTCAAATAGTCGCTATAGAATCGTTTATCGACCGTAACAGTTTATTTGAAATAATTGCGTACTGGATTCGAATTTAGACAAGGTTCTTTTGAGACGTAGTGTTAATTTAATTTTTAGAATTTTACTGTAATTTTTAATAAATTAAATACACAACTTTTTATTTGGAGTATTTTGCACCCTATATCAATATTTTGGGGTTTTAAAATATGAATCAACCTACCGATATTATTACATTTATGGGATCGTAGGACCTTTCTGGTCACAACGGCATTTGTATTTCTGTCGATAGCGTTATGTAAACGGACGAAATTCTACACATATATGATTTGCTTAGCTTTACGTTGCATGACAACCATCTTCCAACTCTCAATGCACTTGGTAAGCTAAATTTAATAACGTGAATGCAATCACTAAAATAAATAACATACTATTATAAAAATACAAGAAAAGAGGATCACGTAATTTTGGATGGAAAAACATAAAAGCTGAAGTAACATATGTAAGAAAGTGTAAATGAAAACTTTATTTCTAGAAGACATAACGCATTAGTCCTAAGACGTCAAAACAAGTAGTCCAAACACCAAATACAACTCACCACTCCTGCTTACACCATGCTTTCAAATTTCAGTCACAAAACCGTACACCCAGTACATCAAAATGCAGTGTATAGCTACATCACACAGCCCTTGTCGAAACACTGCAGCAAACCTATGGATTTGAGAATCACACGCCTAACCAGATAGAGAGAACACCCTATGCTTTTCACGTCCAGCTACATGTCGGAAATGGCATAGTGTTTTCAAATCATAAAGCAACTTACGTACAACTCTATCTCTCATGTCTCTCAGCCTATGTCTTTCTTTTTTTGAGATCCACAATGGGAAACGAAAGCTCACACCAGTCCTACCATTTGCCGCAGCTAGCTACAAACCTAAGACTTGGACGCCAAGTATTTACTACTATAAATAACACGCTAAAGTTCTTTCTCAAGCTTCAGCAGTTTCCATAGCCATAACCATGAAAATGGCAGACAGAAATTGACAAGCCAAACCACATAAAATAGCTTCAGGTAAATAACGAGCCTTAATGGTAATCCTAAAAGAATCAAAATCAAAAACAAATGGAAAAGGAAAATTCTGTAAATTCTATAACGACAAAGCTTGATTTCCATGCAACCTCTGGGAAGATCGAAGCAGTTTGCGCTCACTGGAAACATGAGACAGTTGACTAAGGCGGACCTTTCCTGGCGATGGTGGCGCGAGGTTAGTGTTCGGGGTCTTTGTGTTTGTTGAGCACCGCAAGGGGTCGGAGGAGGTCAGACCGGTCATAGAAGAAAGGGGGTTCGATGCCAGTCCGTCTGGTGGTGGTGCGATAGGAGCTGGTGGTCGGTGGCGTTTGTCAGGACAACTCGAAAGGGTTCCATTTGAGTAGGGATTCAGGACAGGGGACGAGACGTTGGGGTCAGGGCCTTCAGTGGATGAACGGTGACTGATGTGCGGTTAGGGTGTGGGTGTCTGGTCTTAATTCGAGGTACCAAGGAGGCGGCGGTGGATGATTTGGTGTGGGTCTATGGCGTGCTATAGTTCAATGTGGCAAAATGGGAAGGATTGGGTTTGGATAATTGGAAGGGCTCGGTTCTATTCATATACGTGTGAGAGTAGGAGGGTGGGCCGCTAGAAATAAGGTTAAAGCCCAACTTATTATATAAGGAAATTCAATTATTTTTAATTTAAAGTAGTACAAACTTATTAATCGTATAACTATCTCATACGGTATCAGGATTGAGTGAAACAAGATCCGTGGGAATCGTATGGACGGTGGCTACAACATGGAACGGACCGGAAGTGAATTTGGGCTCGTTTGGAATTATGGTGAAATTAAACGCCTGAATCAAATCAATGAACGATATATCGTTATTTAACGATCACCGTCCAAGGTGAGTAACTCTCACTAACTCTGATCAATCTATATTTCTATAAAGTATTATTAGAGTTGAAATTATTGGTTGCTTTGTTGTGTGTTGGTTGTTTACTTGAACTGCTAGTCAGTTGGCTGAACTTATCGATAACGATATATATATAAATCGTATCGAAATATTGACTCTGTTTATCAGAATACTTTATATTTGTGTTGACTGACATCTGTGGGTGCAGGGGAACATGTCGGAGGGACCCAACTGGGTTCCTCAACACTTATTTTATTGTTTTTCATATATTCTGATATATGATATAGAATAAAACCTGTTATTGATTGTGTGTGTTTGGATGATGTTTGATCCTTTGATTTGGTATTTTGAATACCATATGAAATACTGGAAAGTAAAAAGGAATTTTCAAAGTGTATTTTGAAAATAAATTGTTTATATGAAATCAGTGGATTTTATATAAGAGGGAATATTTATATGAAATAAATATAATTATAAAAGGTAATATTTTTGGAAAAATGAATAAAGTTAGAAAAGGGGTTTTTGGGAAATGAATAGAATTATATAAATGGAATATTTATGTAAAATAAATAGAGTTTTATAAATGAAATATTTATATGAAATGTAGAGGATTGAAAAGCAAATATTTGAAAGAAAAAAAACATTTATAATAGAATTGAAAAGAAAATAGAAAAGGGCAGACATTTGTAAACATTTACAACTGGAATGTTAAAAAGGAAATTTTCAATGTTATATTGAAATAGAAATATTTATAAAATCAAAGGATTTTATAAAAAGAAAACTATTTATTTAGGAAATAGATAGATTAAAAAGGAATATTTATTTGTAAATCAAATAGACAGAATAGAAAGAGGAAATATTTGTAAATAAATTGATTTTAAAAGGAATACTGGAAAAGTGATTAGTATTGTAGAAAAGGAGAATTTTACATTTGGAGGATTTAGACCCGTGCTTCGCACACGGGTATAACGTGTTATGAATTTAAAGCAAAGTTTTAAAATAGAATCTATTCTGACCAATAGATTGAGAAAATAAATTTATAAATAATATTTTATAAATGAGATGTTTATCATTATGTAAATAGGATATATAAGTCAAGACTTATATAGAGAAGTAAAGGTCGATTTCAACATCGATATTTGAAACTGAATAAACATAGAGTTAATTAGATAGAGTTAATCAAATTAGAATTAATTGAATATTGGTATTCAATTAGAGTTAATTTAATATAGTTATTGGAGATAGAGATAGTCGAACATAGTTATTTAGGATGTGTTGCCATTTCGTATGACTGCTAGCGTATTCGCAGGGCTGCAGATAGCCTACGGTGGTCGGATGTTTCCTGAGGGAATCAGGCGTAACCATTGTGATCGCTGCGATCTAGAGTCAAGCGAATGAAGTTAAATAGAACATTAGTCAATCGATAGGAGTTAAATAAGTCGAGTTTGAGTTAATCGATCATAGTAAATCAGTAGAGTTAAATCGGTAAGAGTCAACCAGTTAGAGTTAAACAGTTAGAATTAACCAGTTATGGTTAATCAATTAGAGTTAATTGATTGGAGGTAAATCAAATTAGAATTATACAACTGGAGTTAATCAAGTTTAATTAGTCGAGTAGTAGTAAATTGAATAGAGTTAGTAAAAAGAAATTAATCGAATAGCACTTATTTGAAATGGAGTTATCGAATATAGTTGATTTGAGAAAAGTAATCGAATATAAGTTATTCGAAGTGTGTTAAAGAATTTGCAAGGTGAGATTTATCTATTTCGAGGTTAGAAATGTCGTTCAGTTAAGGTCTGAGAGGTAATTATACCCCAACTTGATTGACTTCATTTTTAACGAAGAAGTGGTTAAGGCTCGATAGTGAAAGTTGGTTAAGAAATTGAGTTAATAACCGTGATGGTTTAAATTTGCTTAGTGATGTTTATTTTAAACATCCGTTGAAATCAAATGTATAAATTTTGGTAATATTTTCCAAATATAATCAGAAATGTTTTCTAATCATAGAAAATGAAATGTTGATGAGAAAGAATACTGGAATGTCAGAATTACGTGAAACAGAGATGGAAATGTTTTCCAATAATTGATGATGTATATTTTCTAAATTTAAAATAAGAATTTTGAAATATATAAAAATTGGGAAATGAATAAACTAAAGATAATTTTATAGAAAGAGATAAAATGTGGAATGTTGATTGATTGATAGAGTTTCCATCTGGAAATAATATCGTTGGTTGCACACCTGTTTTCTTTGATAGTTAAATCACCGACTATCGAAGTTTCTGACCATTTTTACGTCGTCAATATGGAGAGACCATGATCAGATTCATTATCTGAAAACCACTCTGTATGGACGTTAGCGTTGCGATCAAATTTTGAAGACGGAGTTATGCAAGGACTATCCTATTTACAGAATAGTGCCTTCGGTTTGTCCAGTCCCAGGACAACGTGAATGGACGAATGTCTGACAGAGTATATCTAACAGATCACGTAAGTTGATCTCTTCAAACGTACTTACGTTTGGTGGCGGAGGAATTCGTTTCTCTTAGCTTTATACTCGTGGTATTTTTGAGGAAATCAATGTGTGATTTGACGGGTATGACGATGTGGCATTCAAAGTGAATGGTGGTCAAGTGTTTCAAAAGATACGTAATGACCTCAAGCCTCATCAACCGGGGAATGACAGAAATCGGGCAGGCAGCATGGCTAAGTGGGTCGCTCCCATTAGGGTGTATATCACCTATCTAGAGAAAATCCATTTCATTCTATTGTCTATTTCGATGCTGTCCCTTGTCGGGAAGACGGTGGGTAGCTCCCAACCGTTGGTGATATACATTCGATACACTCAAGCGAAATGAGTGGTCGGTCATGTGCGGGCCGGGTTGCAAGATGTTCTTGTTGAACCCAGTGTATTTGCCTCTAGAGATACACGGTCGGCAGGTGGTCCCATACCTTGTCAAGGTCGGAGTCCAATCTCCAATAAGAGCCTGCGATTTTTGTTTGTATACTATATATGTGGAGCGTGAGATGCATGCGTTCTGCTAGATTTTAATTACTTGTGATTAGACATTATCATAATATCAGAAAGGTATTGATTTCAAAACTGTTTTGGGTTATCGTAAGGTAAAAACCATCCGTGTTTATGTGTGGATCGGTCTTACGATTATCTTTTCTTTTGAAAAGGATTTTGAAAAGTTAAACCGATGATTTGAGTTTACTCACACCAGTCCCATGACTGACCCAGAGTTTATTTTGTTTTGTTTTCCCTAAACTCTTGGGTGCCTAAATTTGTATGGGCAGTCAAGTAGTTCAGGTCTTTACAGATATACTTGGAGGAGCTTGAAGCAGGAGGCTTCAGGATTATGTATAGCTATTGTTATTTCCGCTGTGTGTAAGTGTTGTGCTTTGAAAATGTTATTGTATATATATACTGTTTTATTTCAAAGTTATGTTATAATATATTTTATTCGTTCCGCTGTGAGGTTCGTGTTTACTCTGATTATGTTCTTCTTCTTCTTCTATTCAAATTTTCTATCTTATCTATTCCCACCCTCTAACTTCTTTCTATTAATGATCTGGAATGTTCGATGCCTGAATAATTAACATGGGTTTATGTTGATTTTCTGGGCCGAAAATGCCAGTTCGTTACATACGGTAACCAAAAACGTTTTGAATTCAATATCTTTTTTGATATTATAATAGTGTCTAAATGCAAATAAATATCAATCTAGCAGGACGCTTGCATCTAACGCTCCACATACATAGTATACAATCAAAACCGCGGATGATTATTGGAGATTGGATTCCGACTATGACAAAGTATGGAACCACCTTCCGATACTGTATCTCTAGAGGGGAATGCACTGGGTTCAACACGAACATCTTGCAACCCGACCACACATGACCGACCACTCATTTCGCTTGAGTGTATCGAATGTATATCACCAACGGTTTGGATCGGAATCCGTTTGCCGAAAAGGGAAAACATTAAATAGAATAAAGAAGGAAATAAATTAGTCTCTAAATATGTGATTATACACCCTAATGGAAGCGACCCAGTTAGCCATGCTGCTTGCCCGATTTTTGTCATTTCCCTATTTTGAGGCTTAAGGTTAAAATTACCTTTCAGAACATTTGGCCACCATTCACTTTGAATGTCACATCGTCAGATCCACCAAATCACTAATTGACACCCACATAAATACCTTAGGTGTTAGCTATCACCAGCAGAAGTACGTTTGTAAAAATTAATGTACGTGACTCTTAAGAAATACTCTGTCAGACATTCGTCCATACAAGTCATCCCGGAACAGGATGAACCAAAGGCATTCTCCTACCACATCCTAGGTATCACCCTATAGATCGGTAGAGAGTAGTCCTTGCAATCCGTAGATTTCAATTACGATAGAATCATAGTATATCTCCGGGCGCGAATCCAGAGATTTTAAGCAATCCTTCCGTTTTATGAATATCCATGGTCTTCAATTGCTCCATCTTGATCAACGTCCGATTTCTTCTACATTTCGTATTTACTGGTCGGAATGGTTTTCAAATATAAATTCAATCCCGATCTTTCCATACCAATAATCATATAGGTCATATTTTGATAGTCGGTTATTTAACTATCAAATAAACATCCATTCGATCATGAAAATAAAAATTTATTCACTGATTTAGTATTCAACATCATTTGTCCTTTTTAATTATAAATAACTAACGAATGGTTAATTAATCTTCTAATTTTTCTAACATTTTTAAACACCGTGTATACTTCTTATTTCAATATAAGATTATTCTCAAAACCATATTATTTTTAATACTTAGAACAATATATTATAGCCATATCTCATTTTCCAATTTATTTCCATTTCAAAACATTTGTCACAATATTCTTTATACCTTACTACACTTCAACATTCATAAGTCCCTGACTGTAAGTTGGTAAGCGGATAATTCTCTAAGTATCAACCCCGAAAACCGAAATCAACATCAGATTAATACTCAGTAAATCACTCAACTCAACCAATATCTAGTTAGGTTCCAATTCTTAACTTAACTCCTTATCAACCCATATTTTTCCACTTTAAAACCATTCAACCATTTTCCACTTTGAAAACCACGTTTCCATTTCATTATTAAGCAACGTTAATTTAAACTAAACATTTAGCCTCACACTCTTTTCTATAAACCTTGTTTATAAAAAAACAGGTTTAATATAAACCCCTTTATCTCGCTTCCCTTTTCTAAACTCAAAAATTAAGCAAAACATTTATTTAAAGCGATTGCAATGGCCTAAAAACTCTTTTATAACTTCGTTTAAAAATCTCGGTTTTTAATATAAAACCCATTCACAAACCCCACACAAAATCCAACTAAACTCTATTCCAAACTTGATTACTTACATAATGAATTTCATTTAATAGAAATTCCTTAAATTATTAAGATAATAATTTACCTTATCGTTAATTACTATAGAAGTAGTTAAATTCTTTATTAACTAAAATAAACAATAAATTATTTTTAAAATCTTATTAAATATTAAAACAAATAATCATTAATCCATTACATTGGATTAATTCAAAATAAATAAATTGAATAACTAAGTTCAATTAAAATAATTGGCTTCGTCAACTTAGACAACGGTTATCTCGTTAATCCATTCCAGTTAGTCTGTTCTTTAAATTAATTAAATAATCTCATTTAATTGTTTGGTAAATAATTAATCCAACTCTTAACTGTTAAACGTTAATTTCTACTCATCTTAGTAATATAAGAATTTGGTTTATAAAACCATTTTAATAATTACTTAAAAACTTAAATAATAAACATTAATTTCCTTTTTATTAAAATTTTATTCAAATGAATTGATTTCAACTTTTATTCAAATTAATAGATTACAAAATCTATCTTCAGTTATAAAATATTTTTTATAACTTCATTACCGTTAATTCACCTAACGGTAGATCATTATTTATAAAACGATTTGTTTTAGGCCAACTGCTGCCGATTACTCAACCAATACTGCACATTGGTTAAAACAAAACAAACGTTGAATTTTCAGTCAACGATCAACAACCAAATCAATCATCCAATCATATTGGTTAAACAGTTCATATAATTGTAAATATGAAAATAACAATAAATTTGAAGAATCCAGTTGGATCCCTCGATCCCATTTCTCCCTACATCCAAATACGTTATCTCAGCTAAAAATCATCAATATAATACTCACCAATCAAGCAATAACAGCAATTTAAAAATCCAATTTCAACTTAATACGTTTATATTATTATAAATGTAACCAACGAGGTAAGTTACCTCATTTGTAAATAGTCGTTAAAAATAACGATTGGTTTAAATTTTAACGATTGGTTTAAATTAAATTAAACGATTCAGTTAGTAAAAAATAATATATTCAGTAAACAACCAATAATAACAACCAAAGCACACAAATATTAAACCCGACTTATATAAAATATAAGTGGGATAAAAGCTGAGTGAGTTGTACTCACCTTGATTTGATTCGTTGAACGGTTCGATTTCAGTTAAATTAAACGGACGTTTAATTTAACTGGAAACTCCATCTCCTTCCAAATCTGTCCGGACCAGCATCACCATGTCGTGCTCGTTACCATAATTTTGTTACAACTTATTTTTTTTCTAATTCTGATAACCTTACAAAATTTTATTAACGTTTTAATTTATGATTTCAAATTAAATTATTTAAATCTCTAATTGAATCAAAAACTAATAACTTTGTTTAGTTTAACAAGACGTTACCATTTGATTAGGAAATATATGGGCCGACATCCCTCTTTCTTCCATTTGTTGCTCCAGGTTTACATATATAAAAGCCCGACTTAAATTCTTTACTTTGCCTAGTCTTCTTCTCTTTGCATCGTTCCAGCTTGTATTCGTTCTTTCCTACTGCTCCATTTTTTCCTTTTTTCTTATATTCTGGTCTACCCAAAAAAATGCAGTCCCAATATAATTCTTTCCATTTCCACACTTTGCCCCTTCTTCTCATCAACTGCTTCACTCGTGCTCAAACATAAATCTCACCATTTTTTTATTAATCAAAGCCCATGTTCCAATCCCCAAGACCATGCCTTTTGAACCCACAAAACTGTTCAGTACAGTGAACTGATCCTTCTTCCTCGATGGACATCGAGCTGAAGCTTCCTTCTGCAAATATCTCCCCACCATGTAGCTTTGCTGTTCCAATATTTTTTGCTTCTATCTTCATACTTTCGAAAAGCATCTTCACTTTCTTGCCCTTGTATCCATTTGCTCTTCCACTTTGAGACCCTGTCCCTCATTCCAGTGCACCGTCGGACTCACCTGCCACTTCGTTCCAATATATCTCTGCACCCCTTCATGCACACACACGCATGTCTGCCCACCCCGGCACCACCATGTCACATCCCCGAACTTCCACCTAACCGTGCCCTCCCCTTACCTCTGGCCCCACCTCGACCGACCAGAGAACTTAGAGATGAAACCCACCACCTTTTTCACCTACCAGAGCCTCATGCTTTTCTCTCCATTGACACAAACTTCTCCCTTAGATACTCCCGACATGAAGTGTACGTGAGTTGGAAGTTGTTTTCGTGAGGAGGTTTGGTTTTTCATTATGCTATGGGTGTTCAGTCTGCATTTGCTTGCAGGGAAGAGATTTTGAGGAGTTGAGGTAATATGACAGAAGCTCACGTTCGATTGATGTGAAGAGGTGAAAACAGAAAAATACGAAGAGCGTCTTGTTATGTAGGCCTGGTAGCTGTGAATTTTTCCTTAAGAAGAGCAACTAGACGATTTCTTCATTGAAAACATAAGACATAGATGCTACGATTTTAAGTTTGCAGTAGTTTAGGCTTTAGGGTGTACTAAATTTCTTAAGTATGAAGTATTGTTAATTTTAATACCCAGAACAAAGACACTTTATTTTTCTTTCCAAACTTAGCTGTGCGTTAGCAGGGTTGTAGATAAGGTAGCAAGCGTGAGTTGTCTCATCCGATTGATTTGTAAAGGAGTCGTTTCATCTGATTGATTTATGGACACATAAAGGAGAAGAAGAAATAACTACATGAATCGCCCTTTCACTATCAACACACGAGTTTTCTTTTCCGTGAGACTGCGGGTCCTTTGAAATATAAATGTTATCTTACTACTTAGGCATGAAATAGGTATATATATTGTTTTATTTAATATGGTAGTAAATTCTACCACTAACCGCTATTTAAAAGTAACCGTTAAATTTGTATTGTCACACGCAACTTCCAAACACAATGTATATGGACACATCGCTACGTCTTGACGTTACGGTCCCAATACAATTAATTTCATGGAAAACCGACCCCGTTTGTACCACGATGTTATTTTAATTTATCGGTTCACCGTTAAACTGCACATACCAATAAAATAACTCCAGTTGGCTCCAAATTGGAAATCTAGCAATAATTAGTTATATGTATTCCAATAAAATTTGTTTCATCGAGAACAGAGGCCATTTGAAAAGAAAACATTTTTAAGGCTTATATAATATCGATATGATATAATTAAATCCAAAACAATTTTATTTAAATAATAATAAATCATTATTATCATATATCTCAAAATAAAATATCCCGCGGTTTTAAAATATACCAAAATATATTTTAAACTCAATATTTATAATCTCAGGCTAAACAATATTAAAATCATATAGAAATTTCTTATATAAAACGTTAAAATTTATAAACGATTTCCATAGCGACTATTTGAAAATTTAAATTGGACATAACTAACAAACTATACCATGAAATCTCCATTTTTCTCTTCCATTAGAAAAATATAATCAAATCGATCCAAACGATACTTGTTTTACAGAATTTCAAGTTAAAATGGATTATGTATATTCAATTGAAGTTCAAAGCGTAAATTACGAAGTACCGCAGCGTTTTGAGTTCATTTTATAATTATATATAAATTTAACGTTCAAGTTCCGTTATATAAACGAATTGTATAATGTAAATCTGTTGAAAATTCCAAATCGATATTTAAAATAATAAATTAAATTAAATATATGACTACCAAAAATACGAGACGTTACAGTCTGGCTCAAGATTTTATGTTTTCCTCTTATTACCTTGGATTGTTCATCCGATTTTCGGGTGGGCAGACTAGGTGGTAGGTGACAAGTGATAGCCTAGTGAGGACGATGTTCAAGTTCAGAGGCGAGCTGGAGGCTTACGTACCAGTTTTATTACTATCTAGTGTTTGTTTCTACTGTTTGTTGCTCTTTATCTGAGTGTTATAGTGAGGCAAATTTGTACAGACTTATGTTGTAATCCTAGTGTTTGGATTTACTTTCTAGTTGGCATGAAAGTTTGGTTTTTTCTGCTCAAATATGCTTCACTAATATTACCTGTTGTATATGTTCTATTATATTTTATCCTTGCGCTGTGAGTTTTACGACAGGTACCGTTGTGTTATCATACCTAGATGATCGTCCACAGCTGCCTAGCACGTCTTACAGTGCATTATTCCTCTTGTTTAAGTGCAGGGGTTATGGACGGTCGTCACATTTTTGTTGAGTGTTAGGGATGTCACCCTTTCAAGCAAGCATAAATCTGGTCCGTGGAGGGAACACTAGGACACACACACTCATAAGCATTGCATGATACTACCTTATTCACGTGCGTGGGATGTTTGGTTCTGACTCGAAGTTTTCTCCGTGCAGGTGCAATGGCTTGAGATGGCGATAAAGACCGAGATCGATGGTCTGAGAGTCACCGACGACCGAGAGGTGGAACTGTAAGTAGCTTCAAAAGGAATGAAGATTTGCAACTATAGTCCCCCCGATCTTATGACCGCAGCAATAGTCGGTGACATCGGGATCAGCCTCGTCACTCAACATACCCACCACCAAGTATTTAGTCGACCAGAGCATGGAGAAGGTCAGAGATAGTGAGCACGAGGAAGACAGTGCCAACAAATCCTCCTTCTTCCCCACCCACGACATTAGTGGCTAAGATTACCGGCAGGAGAAGACAAATGTAGAGTCGGGAGTCGTAAAGAAGGCTGTGAAGAAGCGGGGTTCGACGCTGCCTGACATGTCGGTGATACCAGAGCTTAGTTACAAGTAGAAGAAGGAGATACTCAAGAAGTCATTCCCGGGTTTCTACTTCAAAGAGTTGTTGTAGATTCCCGACATGCATCAGATTTCATCGCACGTCGATGATGATACTTAGTCTAAGGTATACGATGTCTACCACCAGTATCGAGAGCTATATAAGTATGCGAAGAGGCTTTTAGACCATATATTTTTATAAGAACACTGAGATCCAAGGCCTGCAAATCGAGGTCGAAGCTAAGCGAGAGAGACTTAGAAATTGGAAGGCCAAATTGAGTAAGACAACACTTCGATTCATGTCTATTTCTGTGTATTCGAGTAACATATTTATGTGCAAACTCTCTGTTGTCGAAATAGACGGAATGCAGGGGAGCTTGGGAGAGTTAAAGCTGAGATGGTCGAGGATCGGGAAGCATACAAAGGCACACTGGCTTCGAGCATGACTCAGGCGACAGAGCTCGAGAAGGACAATAAAGCTATCACAGAAGAAAACGCTCGATTGGTGAAAAAGAATAAAGAAGTACACCATCATCGCCAGAAAAACGAAGCCTTGACCTAAGAAAAAGAGAGTCCATGAGAGGAGAATGAACGAGCGCAACGCTGGATAAAGGAGAATGAAGTGCTCAAACGACTTCTATATTCAAATCATGTTGAGCTTGAGCAAGCGAAGAAGTACAGGAAGGCTGCGAAGGCCTCGAACATGGAAGTGATGAGTTAGGTGGACAACATCAAAGCCGAGTTCTAAGTTCAGTCAGAAAAACATAGAGCCGAGTTGGAGGAGGCCAAGGAGAGAGAAGAGGAGGAGCTAGAACCAACGGTGTGAGGCCTCTATGTCAAGATACTTCGATTTCGCAGAATCTAATGGGTCGAAGATTATACCCGAACACTAGCTCGAGCTTGGGAGAAGTTGATGGAATATGAGGTTAGAATCCATGAAGTGGAGTCAGTCGACGAAGCGACACTGATTGTTCAATATCCAATGGAGGAAGAGCGCCGGTGTTGGCAGAAGGCAGGGCATTACTGAAAGAGGATGCCGAAGCGGAGTAGGAGGAGTAACTTACTGCTGAGATGGGGAAAGCCCTTATTACCGAGAGCGTGGTGGTTGCTCATGCATATGAAGGTGGCTGTTCTCGGTAATAGCAAATTAATCAATTTGGTTTCGCTGGCGGTCCAACCGTTCCAACTCCCATCGTCACCGAATATGATCCCAATTACCTGGGGTTGGAAGACAAATGCTCCCTTCTGTGAACTACCGAGAGCACGATGCCCATCAAAACCATGTAGCAAGTGCTGGAAGGTAAACACACTTCTTGTAACACCCCGTATTTTAATTAATACTAAAATTCACTAAATGTAGAATAAATAATCACAGACGTGAGAATTGGGGGAAATGGGCTGCGTCATTGCGTTCGTCTCGGAAAAATACGCGAAATAGAGTCTGAGTTTTCAAGAATCGGAGTCCGTATGGCCCGGTTATGGCCCAATGAAGTTTGCAGAAAAATTAAAGCTTAAAACAGATTTAGAAATTTAAATTAGGATTTGAAAATAGAACCAGCGGGGTCAGGCGGGAAGCTTCCCGCCCTACCCATGTCGACAGGCCTGTCGACAGGGGTGTCGACTTGCCTGTCGACAGGGGCGCGGCGTCCAGAGAACCTGGGTGCACCAGGTTGGGTTCTAGGCTGGCTTGGAGGGCTGGGTTCTAGAGATTTCCTAAATCTAACGGACCTAAACTAATCTAAGGTTAATCTAAGGGCCTAAAACACTACCTAATCCTATAAATAAGACCCTAACCCTACCCTAATTCATTCATAATTAGATCTTGTAACTAAACTATGGCAAAATGAAACTTGATCATGGCCTCCACAAATCAATGAAGAGAGTTGCAAGCTAATCAACCTCTAATCATCTTCTTCTTCATATTTGGCAACTAGTTTTACTTCATAAGTTTGCTAATCTTAGTTTTGGTGAGTTCCTATGGCTTTAATAATCAATTGTTAAATTGATTATGGTAGGATGTGATAAGACATGGCTATGTTTGTGGATAAATGTGTTTATGCAAACTATATGTGAGAGTATATGCAAGTTATATGTAACATGATATGCAAGTTATGCATGTGATTTTATGCATGCTAAATATTTGGTGTTATGCATGCTAAGTATTTGATTTTATGCATGTTAAGTATTTGATTGTATGCATGCTAAGTGTGTGGGTTTATGCAAGTTAAGTGGTGTGTTTATGCATAATAAGTAATTGATTCTATGCATGCTAAGTATGTGGTTTTATGCATGCTAAGTGTTTGGTATTATGCATAAATCATGACATGTAAGTTTACCCTTTTAAATGTGATGCATACATATGCAAGATGACACCCTTATATGCTATGCATGTTTACCCTCCTTTAAGATGCAAGTCATATATGCAAGTTCAACATGTTAAGCAAGTTATGTGTATGCTTATATGCAAGTTCATATGCAAGTTATGTGCATGGTGTTATGCAAGTTATGTGTATGAGATTATGCAAGTTATGTGCATGATGTTATGCAAGTTATGGATATGCTTAAATGCAAGTTTAATGTGATATGCAAGTATATGAATGCTTATGCAAGTTATGTGTATGCTTAAATGCATGTTTAGCATGTTATGCAAGTTATGAGAATGCTTATATGCAAGTTCAACATGTTATGCAAGATATGTATGATAATATGCAAGCTCATATGCAACATGTTATGCAAATCATGTGTATGATAATATGCAAGTTTGGGTTAAATGTAGTTGGGTTAATATGTGCTCATATATGCAAGTTGACATCCTCTTAACCCATGACAAAGTTATATGCTAAACCCATGCTATTTGTGATGGATCTTCCCCTTTATTATGTTATGAAATGAGAACGATTTACGTGGGGAACGATGGGGTTAATAAATATGTTAATAAAGTATGATTGGGTATGATTGAGCATACCATAAAATAAATAAATTACCATAAGTGGGAATTTAACTATTGAGTTAGGTCTACCCCATGGGAATTTACCTATTGAGTTAGGTCTACCCATGTTATGGAAAACTAGATATTAATTAGGGATAATTAATATGGGGGAGATTAATTAGGTGTAATTAATCAACTAAGACACGAGGTTGGACCCTTTTGTAGCGAAAGTCTGCCCGGAACCGACCGGCCATCCAGCGGCTACAAATGATTGGCCCAATGTGAGAGGTCTTAGTCATAAAGTAAATACATGATTAAAGTAAAGACACGAGGTTAGACCCTTTTGATGACAGAAGTCTGCCCGGAACCAACCGGCATATCCAGCAGTCATAAAAGACGGTCTAATGTGAGAGGTCTTTACGAGGTCATGATCTTAATTAATGAATTAAGAAACACTTAACCATATTAGCATGTAGTGGGACATGAGGGGTTAAGTGGGTGCCTTGGGGTGGCATGATGAGACTAGTGGGTTGCCTTGGGTGGCAATAGAAAAATACGATTAGAATACTTAACCAAAGTAGAACATGTAATTAAACATGATTAAAGGGTTAAGTAAGTGCCATGGGTGGCATGTGAGAATACGATTAAAATACTTAACCAAGGTGGAACATGTAATTATACATGATTAAAGGGTTAAGTAAGTGCCATGGGTGGCATGTGAAAATCTAGTGAGTACCTTGTATGACAATTAGGATATGATTAAAGGACTTAACCAAAATTTATAACATGTAAGGGGACATGGTTAAAGGGTTAAGTGGGATTCACTAGAAATAGCAAGCTTAGGTGGTAGCTTGTGAGGGCCCATTTCAACCAATATCCCAAACGTATCTTTGTGGGCTCGACTCTAGTCGGGTGACGGGACACACATATTGTGCTTGATTATAAGAGGCCAAAACGGGTTAGCGGTGGCAACGTGGGACCAACGGGTTTCATATGCGTGTGTGGACCCGGGCTGGTTGGTAAGTCGTTGTTGCATCGTGTAGATATAAAGCCGTGCACTGTTGATATTATCTGGTAGCCACTTTAGGGGAATGATACACCCCAATCGTGGGACCAGCACGGGTATCTACGGTAGGGAGCCGATCGTTGGGGGGTAGTGGGTACACCTAATAAAGATAGGGGCAGACGACACCTATGTAGGGGTACACGAAACTACTGGGTAAGATTACTAAGTACACCTAGTGGAGATAGGGGCAGACGGCACCTATGTAGTGGGCTAGGAGTACACGAAACTACTTGGGAAATTTTCTAAGTCCTTGAGAGGGATCAACCTTTAAGTAGGAATTACTCTTGGTGGGTAGAACTGGTGTGGTGCAGTGTAGGAATTACCCTTGGGTGAGTAGATCTGGGGTGGTGTAAGCTAGTAATTATCCTGGGGTGGATAAATACGTCGTTTAGGTTATCGTAGTACATCCTGTGTTTTGTGGGCTACTTATTGTAGTCATTATCCCCAGAGGTACCGTATCTTGTTTATATCATACCCTAATTACTTTAATGATTGTATTGTTAGGGTTATAGGACTCACTCAGACTTATGTCTGACCCCGTTGTTGTTTATCTTTTTCCCAACCCTCAGGTTATCAGAGTGGGTCTAGCACTAGTGGGCTTGGACCAGACCGCTATATCTATCTTTTGGGGCTTGGACCGTAGAAGTAAAGCTCGGTTTATCTTTTCTATTTTGGCTATTATCTATGTAATGGGATTATGTACTTCTATTTTATCAGGATGGATATTATGTACTTGACTCTTGTTATGGTTTTGTGATGTAACCAACATGTTTTGATATTGAAATGATGGCTTAAATTTTCAAGTATTACTTATATCTGTCCTGTTGTAATTTTTCTGTTCTATACTCACTAAAAATACTCCACCAAAACTAAGGCATTCCCTTAGTGAGTGACCTTAGCGGGTGTGGGGTGTTACACGTGGTATCAGAGCAAAGGTTACCGGAACAGATAAAAATTTTAGAAAACTATTTTTTCTAAAAACATTTTTGGAAGAAATATTTTCTAAAACATGTCTTTAAAGAGAAAAGTTTTTGAAAGAAAAGCATAATCCCCAATAGCCATATCTATATCTTTCGAATTCTCCATTTTGAATCTCTTCCTCTCTCTCATTTTGAGTTTCCCCTCCGCGTATAGATGATCTTTCTAAGATAGATAAGGATGGAAAACCACTTCAAGGAACTTGGACATTAGTCGGGCCAGAAGTTGGTTCAAGAAGGAGGAGGACTGGTAGGTACCTATAGGATAGACGATGAGAGGAAGGCTCAAATAGTTGTTTGGTTAATGAAAGATGAAACCTCATTGGTGGGAGGTTATGAGTGGAGAATAGGGAAGAAGAAGGCTGGTAGTTATCCTTTTGGGAGGAATAGGACACGTTATTAGGATTGTCCAAAGAAGCAAAGGCAAGGTATGGAATCTTCTGGAGGGTAGTTGTATTCCCTCACGACTAGGGTACCAGATGGGGATATGACCGTCTAGGCTGGAATTTGGATTTCTTTATTATCCGATTCAAACTTTATTTGATTCTGATATATCGAGTTCGTTTATCTCACCATTGTTAGTTGAGTCACTGCACTTAGACACCAGTTTGGTAGATGATCCCTTAGTTGTTTCAAACCCAATTGGGGCTCCATGATATGTTTGGGTTTGAAAGTTGCTATACTTAGCGTTGAGTTTAGATGTGATGCTTTTTGGGCTTCACGGGCTATGGGTTAGTTTTGGGCATGGACTGGTTATCCAGTAATGGTGCCGTTCTTATTGTGGAAGGAGAGTTGTTAGGCTTATGACCCGCTAGGGTAACACTCTCGAGATCTTTTGTAATCCCATGGAATCTGTTATGCTAAGTTATCTAGAATTGCTTGACACGTCGGTCAAGAGTTTGCGATCTGTTAGAGTGGTCCGGGAATACTCGGATGAGTTTGAGGAGGTGAAGGGCTTACCTCCGGAGCGGGAGATTGACTTCCAAATATATCTGGTAGGCAATGCCAAACCAGTACCTTGGCCAGTGTGCCACGTGGCTCCTCGTGAGAGGAGGGAACTCCATAAGCAAGTAGGCAATTTGCTTGAGAAGGGGTTCATAAGACGAAGTATATCGGAGTGGGGCACTCCAGTAGTTTTTTCCACGAAGGCGGATGGGTCCCTCAGACTTTGTGTAGGCTAAAGAGAGCTAAATAAACTCACAAAGAAGAATAGACACCCATTGTTGAGGATTGATGATCTCTTTGATCAGTTAGTGGGCGCCTCAGTATTTTCGCAGTTGGACTTAGCCACGAGGTTTCGTCTGTTGAGAGTGACTGAGGATAGTATAGAGAAGACTACCTTTAGGACTCCGGATGGTTTTGGTTAGTGGCTGGAGATGCCATTTGGTTTGACGAACGCCCCCGCATATGATGAAAAGGGTGTTCAGGGAGTACCTAAATAAGTTCGTGATGGTCTTTGTAAATGACATCTTGGTCTTTTCTAGGAGCGAAATAAGTTTTCATATGTGCTCAATAGGATGAGCAAAGCCAGTTATGGGATAAACGGTGGTTTTGGAGCGAGACTGGCGAGGACATCTAGAGTGGACAAGGGCTTAATTATTTAGCCGTTTTTTTACTAGTATCATCTCACGTAGGTTGTCTAAATTCGAAGGAGGTATCCCTTGGGTGTTTGTCTGATATTGGTTTAGGCCTTTGGGGCTTGCATTTGGGGGATGTCGAGTTCGACTAAGGTGGTCTGCGTGAGGGATGGATAGTTGTGACGATTTTGCATGGGAGAATATCCTGATTTCTCCAGAAGTGGAGAAAAGCATGCCTTACATCTCGGAGAAGTATTGGAAACTCTCCAGGCGCATAGTCTTAAGACAGCAAAAGTGAATAGGATTCTTAGCGTCCTATGAGTTTGAGATAGCGTACACCCAAGGTAAGGGTAACATGGTAGCGGACGCCTTAAGTAGAAAAAGGTTGTCCTCGAGTTCATGGTTCGTTGAACGACGGAGCTTAGAGTTTATTTCTATGTTTGACTTTAGACCTTCCGTTGACTTTGTACCCGGTTTGCTAGCCTCATTGGAGGTTAGGCCTACTCTTTTGGGGCTTTGGAGAAGCACAGAGGGACGACCCACAGTTGGTTGAGTTGGTAGAGAAGCTCATAAGGGGAGAGTCGTCCAGCCATTTGAGTAGGTACACCCTAGACGATAGGGGGTGCTTGCGTAGAGACGGTGGACTTTGTGTACCGCAAGACGAGGGTTTGAGGAAGGCTATTCTTGATGATGCACACCGTTCTAGGATGACCATTCATCCCGGTGGGGACAAGATGTACCAAGACATGAAGCGAGTTTTCTTTTTGGCCGGTATGAAGAAAGACATGGCCGAGTATGTCGCTAGATGCTTGGTGAAAGCGGAGCAAAAGAAACCAAGTGGGTTGCTTCACCCATTGGAAGTTCCGCTAAGGAAATGGGATAGTGTCTCAAAGGATTACCGAAATCAAGGAAGGGTAATACGGGGATTTGGGTTTGGTAGATAGACTTACTAAGTGTACCCATTTCATACCCGTGAAGAGCAGGAGGACTATTCCATGTCTAGCTTTAGTTTACATTCGAGAGATTATTAGATTGCATGATGTACCTTCTAGTATGGTGGGCGATCGAGATCCTATCTTCACTAGAGAGTTTTGGAAGAGTTTGCAAGAGGCGGTAGGGACTCAGTTGTGTTTGAGTACCGCATATCATCCTCAGACGGATGGCCAGACCGAGAGGGTGAATCATGTTTTAGAAGACCTTTTGAGACTATGTATCTTGGATTTTGGAGGTACATGGGAGGAGCATATTCCATTGGTGGAGTTTCCCGACAGACTTAGTGGTGTACATGATGTATTCCATGGGAGGAAGTGCCTACATGAGACCGCAGAGGTGGTAGAGCCGAGTTTACTTAGAGAAGTAGAAGTAGAGCGTGATGCGACGATTCGACGAGCTCCTACTTGCATCCTTGGGACAGAGATTTGGAAGTTGAGAAACAAGAGAGGTTCAACTAGTCAAAGTACAAAAGGGAGATGAAGAGAGCAATGCTACCTGGGAGACGGAAGCGAAGATGCGTTCGAGGTACCCTTTTCTTTCGGAGGGTATGTCCTTTTGCTTCTCCTTCATCGCATATCTTGTGCTTATCTTATCCTTAGTATGTCCTCTCGTTAGTACCTTTGACATTTAGATAGGGTAAACCTATGGTTGAAACATGTGTTTGATACATGTTATGGTTGATGGATGCAAGTGGATGCAAGTGTTTGCTAGTGGTTGCCCGGGATGCATATACACACACTCTAGGCACTAGATCGGCTCAATCACTTCATATTGCATATTGCATAAAATTGTGTGTAGGAAACTATATTTATGGATGTATAATGATTGTGTTATCATATGGATGATGCATTTTTGGTGAATGATTGTGCACTCATGTAGATATTGTATGTGTTGATAGGGTTCTCTCGCATACATAATGGATGCATGGCACTATCATGGTTTGCATATGTTCATACATTAGATAGGGAACATATACACACACTTTTTGCATATGCTCATACATCATTAGAAATTGTTTTAAGGACAATGGATGCCCGTAGTTGATGGTTTGAGTAGATGGTTGTTTGGATGGTAGGATATGCATTCTCCTTAGCTTAGAGATTTCGGGGACGAAATCCTTTAAGGAGGGGAGAATGTAACACCCCGTATTTTAATTAATACTAAAATTCACTAAACGTAGAATAAATAATCTCAGACGTGAGAATTGGGGGAAATGGACTGCGTCATTGCGTTCGTCTCGGAAAAATACGCGAAATAGAGTCCGAGTTTTCAAGAATCGGAGTCCGTATGGCCCGGTTATGGCCCAATGAAGTTTGCAGAAAAATTAAAGCTTAAAACAGATTTAGAAATTTAAATTAGGATTTGAATATAGAACCAGCGGGGTCAGGCGGGAAGCTTCCCGCCCTACCCATGTCGACAGGGTTGTCGACAGGCCTGTCGACAGGGGTGTCGACTTGCCTGTCGACTTGCCTGTCGACAGGGGCGCGGCGTCCAGAGAACCTGGGTGCACCAGGTTGGGTTCTAAGCTGGCTTGGAGGGCTGGGTTCTAGAGATTTCCTAAATCTAACGGACCTAAACTAATCTAGGGTTAATCTAAGGGCCTAAAACACTACCTAATCCTATAAATAAGACCCTAACCCTACCCTAATTCATTCATAATTAGATCTTGTAACTAAACTATGGCAAAATGAAACTTGATCATGGCCTCCACAAATCAATGAAGAGAGTTGCAAGCTAATCAACCTCTAATCATCTTCTTCTTCATATTTGGCAACTAGTTTTACTTCATAAGTTTGCTAATCTTAGTTTTGGTGAGTTCCTATGGCTTTAATAATCAATTGTTAAATTGATTATGGTAGGATGTGATAAGACATGGCTATGTTTGTGGATAAATGTGTTTATGCAAACTATATGTGAGAGTATATGCAAGTTATATGTAACATGATATGCAAGTTATGCATGTGATTTTATGCATGCTAAATATTTGGTGTTATGCATGCTAAGTATTTGATTTTATGCATGTTAAGTATTTGATTGTATGCATGCTAAGTGTGTGGGTTTATGCAAGTTAAGTGGTGTGTTTATGCATAATAAGTAATTGATTCTATGCATGCTAAGTATGTGGTTTTATGCATGCTAAGTGTTTGGTATTATGCATAAATCATGACATGTAAGTTTACCCTTTTAAATGTGATGCATACATATGCAAGATGACACCCTTATATGCTATGCATGTTTACCCTCCTTTAAGATGCAAGTCATATATGCAAGTTCAACATGTTAAGCAAGTTATGTGTATGCTTATATGCAAGTTCATATGCAAGTTATGTGCATGGTGTTATGCAAGTTATGTGTATGAGATTATACAAGTTATGTGCATGATGTTATGCAAGTTATGGATATGCTTAAATGCAAGTTTAATGTGATATGCAAGTATATGAATGCTTATGCAAGTTATGTGTATGCTTAAATGCATGTTTAGCATGTTATGCAAGTTATGAGAATGCTTATATGCAAGTTCAACATGTTATGCAAGATATGTATGATAATATGCAAGCTCATATGCAACATGTTATGCAAATCATGTGTATGATAATATGCAAGTTTGGGTTAAATGTAGTTGGGTTAATATGTGCTCATATATGCAAGTTGACATCCTCTTAACCCATGACAAAGTTATATGCTAAACCCATGCTATTTGTGATGGATCTTCCCATTTATTATGTTATGAAATGAGAACGATTTACGTGGGGAACGATGGGGTTAATAAATATGTTAATAAAGTATGATTGGGTATGATTGAGCATACCATAAAATAAATAAATTACCATAAGTGGGAATTTAACTATTGAGTTAGGTCTACCCCATGGGAATTTACCTATTGAGTTAGGTCTACCCATGTTATGGAAAACTAGATATTAATTAGGGATAATTAATATGGGGGAGATTAATTAGGTGTAATTAATCAACTAAGACACGAGGTTGGACCCTTTTGTAGCGGAAGTCTGCCCGGAACCGACCGGCCATCCAGCGGCTACAAATGATTGGCCCAATGTGAGAGGTCTTAGTCATAAAGTAAATACATGATTAAAGTAAAGACACGAGGTTAGACCCTTTTGATGACAGAAGTCTGCCCGGAACTAACCGGCATATCCAGCAGTCATAAAAGACGGTCTAATGTGAGAGGTCTTTATGAGGTCATGATCTTAATTAATGAATTAAGAAACACTTAACCATATTAGCATGTAGTGGGACATGAGGGGTTAAGTGGGTGCCTTGGGGTGGCATGATGAGACTAGTGGGTTGCCTTGGGTGGCAATAGAAAAATACGATTAGAATACTTAACCAAAGTAGAACATGTAATTAAACATGATTAAAGGGTTAAGTAAGTGCCATGGGTGGCATGTGAGAATACGATTAGAATACTTAACCAAGGTGGAACATGTAATTAAACATGATTAAAGGGTTAAGTAAGTGCCATGGGTGGCATGTGAAAATCTAGTGAGTACCTTGTATGACAATTAGGATATGATTAAAGGACTTAACCAAAATTTATAACATGTAAGGGGACATGGTTAAAGGGTTAAGTGAGATTCACTAGAAATAGCAAGCTTAGGTGGTAGCTTGTGAGGGCCCATTTCAACCAATATCCCAAACGTATCTTTGTGGGCTTGACTCTAGTCGGGTGACGGGACACGCATATTGGGCTTGATTATAAGAGGCCAAAACGGGTTAGCGGTGGCAACGCGGGACCAACGGGTTTCATATGCGTGTGTGGACCCGGGCTGGTTGGTAAGTCGTTGTTGCATCGTGTAGATATAAAGCCGTGCACTGTTGATATTATCTGGTAGCCACTTTAGGGGAATGATACACCCCAATCGTGGGACCAGCACGGGTATCTACGGTAGGGAGCCGATCGTTGGGGGGGGTAGTGGGTACACCTAATAAAGATAGGGGCAGACGACACCTATGTAGGGGTACACGAAACTACTGGGTAAGATTACTAAGTACACCTAGTGGAGATAGGGGCAGACGGCACCTATGTAGTGGGCTAGGAGTACACGAAACTACTTGGGAAATTTTCTAAGTCCTTGAGAGGGATCAACCTTTAAGTAGGAATTACTCTTGGTGGGTAGAACTGGTGTGGTGCAGTGTAGGAATTACCCTTGGGTGAGTAGATCTGGGGTGGTGTAAGCTAGTAATTATCCTGGGGTGGATAAATACGTCGTTTAGGTTATCGTAGTACATCCTGTGTTTTGTGGGCTACTTATTGTAGTCATTATCCCCAGAGGTACCGTATCTTGTTTATATCATACCCTAATTACTTTAATGATTGTATTGTTAGGGTTATAGGACTCACTCAGACTTATGTCTGACCCCGTTGTTGTTTATCTTTTTCCCAACCCTCAGGTTATCAGAGTGGGCCTAGCACTAGTGGGCTTGGACCAGACCGCTATATCTATCTTTTGGGGCTTGGACCGTAGAAGTAAAGCTCGGTTTATCTTTTCTATTTTGGATATTATCTATGTAATGGGATTATGTACTTCTATTTTATCAGGATGGATATTATGTACTTGACTCTTGTTATGGTTTTGTGATGTAACCAACATGTTTTGATATTGAAATGATGGCTTAAATTTTCAAGTATTACTTATATCTGTCCTGTTGTAATTTTTCTGTTCTATACTCACTAAAAATACTCCACCAAAACTAAGGCATTCCCTTAGTGAGTGACCTTAGCGGGTGTGGGGTGTTACACTTCTTCACCGATACTCAAAAGGATTAGTAATTTAAATGTAATGACTTAGATTTTCATTACCAATTTTTTTTGAAAATTGGTACACTTTTATTAACTTATAGATCATTACATAATATAGTTAGCACAACAACCAGAGAAAACTGAAAAAAGAGATACATAAAACATGAATACAAGCATTAAAAAGAAAACTAAGAAACTAATTGTGACCCATGAAAAGGTCATGTCTTCCCATGTTCATATGTGCAATCAAACCTTGCACAACTCCTCACAATCTCCACATATCTTAACATTTACAACTCTATGATGGTCCTTAATTTTCGTTCATGTAAACAATGATTTTTGCAATTTCTCCAGGTGTTAATTTGAGGGGGCAGCTAATCACCAACAACATAACCTATGAAACTGCACTGGATATTTGACATCAGGTTTCTTTATATGCAGTAGATCCCTTCGTGAATTGAACTCCCCGATGAACTGCTTATCTGATAAATAACCATCTCTTTTTAATTTTTAGAAAGCCAAAGAAGCTACCAGTTTGTCTTCATGAAGCTGATACAGTAGCTAAGCAAACTCTTTAATTTTAAAAAATAGCGACCCAATCAGAAGTCTAAAACATACTACTTCATCCTACTTTCCAAATTCATAAAAGGTGTGCACTGAACTTGTAACTCTGTAGTAGAATATGCCAAAACAATATATTGAAATGTTTACTTCATATGTGTTATTCATCAAGTAACATGCATGAACTAGCATCATTTAAGAAGTCCCTAGGAAGATACAGTATGGTAGAAAATATTTACCAGTACCAATAGAAAACCCAAATTTGGTTAAATAAAATTGATAACAAATAAGCTTACCTATTCCTGTAACAAACCCAAATGCAAGTCAACATATTTTGCCATTACCCAAGAAACAACCATCCTACACTAAAATTTGTAATTATGGTTCTTACCCATCACCGCCATTGGCTGTCGGAGTAGAAAAGGTCGAAATTTTGAACTAGCAGAGAGATCGGTTAGAGGAAATGGAACCAAAGTTAATTCAGTTGCGCTGGAACATGTCGGAACCCAAATCCTTGATGGCTTGATCTTCGATAGTCGAAACAACCCTATTCTATAGGCGGTCAACTAGACAGTGGTAAGAGCAGTGTAAAAGGATTAGGACTTTTCTCAGTAGCAGGCGATGTGATGTTGTATTTTCTTAGCTATTTGGATTTGTTTTTTTTATGTGGTTCGAAACCAAATTGGGTATGTTAATAAGAAGAATACACCTTCCTGAATTTGAATTGAAGGTAGACTGTAGTTTTATAAACGAAGATGATGAATTTGAAGGAGGCGACCCAGATTGATAAGTTCATCGGGAAACTCTCGATTTGTCTTCAGGAAAGTGGATCTTTGGCGAGTTTTGTCTAAGATTAAAGGAGAGTAGATCCGATAATCATAGAGATTTGGAAATTGGCTTGAAACCACATGGCGGTTTTAGTTTTTTTTTGTAAGGATCGCCTTTCCTCTCTCCATTGGAGAAGGGAAGAGGACGGTTAACTATTAAGTCATTACCAAAATATTTAATTTATTTAAATATGAAAGTGTATAAATTAGAAGTTTAATAAACTCGAATTCAGAATATACGAGTTATTTAAAATAACTGAATCTTGAAATTGTAATTTAAATATTGAAATTACTCGAATAAGTGAACCTGGAATTTAATATGAAATTAAATTGAGTCTGTAGCTTATGTAAAATTCTATTTAAATAGAAATGATAATAATAAATTATTATTGAAGAATCGACGTGGTTCGAAATCGATTAGTATTATTTCGATTTTAATAACACAAGAAAATAGTGTTTTGCAAGCATTCTCGAAATTCGACGAGACCCATTTCTTTGAGTCCGGAATATTAAAATATAATAGAGTGTCAATTTTTATGGAAATTGGACGATGCGCGTGGATGTGCGAGCTTAAAAGATTCAAGTTGAATATATTTGAATATAGTAATATAAATATCTAAAAATGGTTTGCCTATAAATAAGTGATCTCCTCTCTCCCTTAAAATCTAATCCCTTACTCGTGTTGAAATAAAACAATGCCTCCTCTTGTTTCTTCAAACTATTAGACCTTGTAATTTACTTAATGAAATTCAATGACTCTAGATCCATTGAACTCGTATGAGCTTGTAACGTCCCGCATTTTTGTCGGTTCGTATTTGAATATTTAAATCATTTTAAATATCGAATATCGTAATATAAGTGGATTTATATATTAATTAAAACGAAGTTGAACGTATAAAAATATATATTAATTATAATCGAGCTCAGAACGACCCTGCAGTTCGTAATTTAACGTCCTGAACTTCAACTGAGTATACGGGACTCGTTTTGAATCGGATTTCTTCAAAACGAGAAACGTTGGAGTCTGTTGAACTGTATCTTTCCAACGGAAGTGGAAAATGGAGATTTCGTCGTACAGACTGCAAGATATGTCCAAATCAAATATTCAAAAAGTCGCTATGAAATCGTATATCGACCGTAACGGTTATTTGAATATAACTTGATATCGGTTGCAAATCGGGACAAGGTTCTTTTGAGACATAACGATAATTTAATTTTTAAAATTTTACTGTAATTTTTAATTAATTAAATACGCAACTTTTTATTTGGAGTATTTCGCACCCTGTATCGATATTTTGGGATTTCAAAATATTAGTCAACCTACCGGTATTATTATATTTCTGAGATTGTGGTACCTCGCTGGACACGACCATAATCTTACTTCTATCCGTGGCAGTCCGTAAAATGAATGAATTTTAGTTGCTCAAGACTAGAGAGTGCGGTCTTCACTAATTGTGATTTCACCAGAATATATAAACATGAAGAGGTGAATAAAAATACAACGTTTGTTCCTTCATCTCCAAGGCTTGTACGCTCTCCCCATCCTCCTTAGATAGACCTCAACGCCCTAGCCTAATCAAATATGAAGCACATGCCTATCTATATTAGTAAGATGTGAAAGCTCATACGTACAGTCCCACCCCTAAATACTTCATCACCAAGACTACCCTACGACGTGATGACCTATTCCTCCTAAGACTTCATCCCAAAGGAATACTGCACACCTAACTATTACATGAATGGTCATCCATCAATGAATTAACCTATTTAAATAAAGAATAAACAAATGGAGCGTGTTTCCTACGCAGTCCCCCTCTATAAAATACACAGGCCATCCTTCTTCTCGGCAGAACTTCTCTTCGTTCTCACCTCCCACCGAGAAAAATGAAAACTAAAAATGAAAAACCCACTTCAATTCTTGAATATAAATCCAATGTAAACGAGAGGGCCATGGCGGTGTCGGTAGGCAGTCGAGGGGGTAAAACCGGTCTCAGTTGTATGACAAAGGAAGGGAAGAGCTTGGATGTGTGTTGGGCATGTGGCAGATCGGGGAGGAGAGTTATGAAAGTGAAGTATGGAGGGAGTATCGGCTTACAGTAGCGTGAAGGTGGAGGAACATTTCAAACAAGTAGTATAATGGGCAAAAATTACAAGCGAGAGGAAGATTAAGCAGCTGAGTACATGAGTGTTTGAAGGGTACTGTGCGGCATATTTAAAGGTGGATATTGGCAAACAAAATGGAGCTACAGTATTGTTTGGGCGTGTGCTTTAAGCTTGGGTCTTGGGTTCAAATACAAAGGTAAGGCCAACGTTTTGAATGCTACATGTGAGCATGGACCAGCACGCATGCATGTGGGAGCTGATGGGTTATATTCGGTGAAGGAAGGGATGAAAGGTGGTAAAACGTGGTGAAGATGAGGTAAAAGTCAGGAGCAGTTTGTGTTCAAGGACCGAGAATGACAGTCGGGGAAGTGAGTCGAAGTCTGGTGTACAGGAGGGGGGTCGCCGCGTTAAGGATTAAAGGGCCAAGACGTCGAGGAATGTTCTGTTGCCATCAGGGAAACACACGCATGGAGTATTTGCGAAGTGGGAAGTCTTACATGCATAGTTAGGTGAAACAGTGTGTGAGTGGATGGTTAACAGCATGGCTTTAGGAAACGTGGATGGTTGAGGCAAGTATGCCGAAACAAGTGGCCTTTAATGAGGGAAGTTTTGGCGGGACCGGTTACTATATGGCGTATTGCTTTGCAAGTGTAAAGTATAAACAAAAGAGAAATGGGAGGATATTGTTGAAGTGTCAAGGAAATGCTGCTAAGTGTGGATGACGTAGGCATTTCAATGTATGGGTGGACAGGGGTTTGTGAAGAAGAGTTGTAGGTGCAGCAGTCAGTGTTAACGTGGGAAGGGAAGTTGTACTGGAAAGGCTTTAAAATGGGTAGACCATGTTCTATATGGTTGAAGGAAGAAAAGCTAGAAAGTGATGGTTCCTGTTACTGTCACAATGCAGTCCGACGCAGGGGAGGCCGAGGAGGAAGTCTCGACCTTGGAAAAAGGGGATGAATGATACGCTAGGGTGGGTTGCTCACTGAATACAAAAGAATTGAACTCCTTATCAAGGGGAGTTGGGTGCAAATAATTGTCGCAAGTTTTTCTTATAGCCGAGTTTTTCAAGCTCGAGGTCGGAGTTCGTGAGAAGTGCAAGCTGGGTATTATTTTAAATGGGCCAAAGAAGAAGGTTCGGCGAACTGTCTGTCACGTCGGAATCATAACGAAGCAAGCTGCGATATGAAGATAGATCGGAATCAATTGGAGCACGTTTGATTTATGGCAGGATTGAACGTCGGGGTTAATCGACTGACGCAAATCGTTATTTAACGGTTAACGCGCGAAGGTGAGTAAATTCACTCACTCTGATCTTTTTAAAATATTTTAATTATATTTTAATGTTGTTTGAATGCTGTGTGATGGTCGATTAGGTAGATTACAAGTAAATTGGTTGAATATTATATACCGTTACATATGTACACATCATCGGTTGGACACTGATTCCATAGATTAGAATATCCCCTAGTATAGAGTTAGTGTAAATGGTGTTGACTGACATCTGTGGAGGCGGAAACCGGTTGGAGGAATCCGACCGGATTCCTTGATAATTATATGTACTGTTTGTTTTGTATGCACTGTTTGAACCCGAATTATATTTAAACCCCATGTGAATATTGATGTTGAACGGAAAATTCAACATCTGTTTCGATAAATCAATAAACGATATCAATTTAGAAAGTGATAACAGTCGACCGTAAAACCATCGTTTTGTTAAGGAGTTGATTGGCCGTCAGGCAAATCAACAAAGATAATTATAAAAATTATATTTTTATAATTAAAAAGAAGATTTAAATTTATAATAGAAGTTCTATTATAAACCAGTATTTTTGAGTTTGTTTTTATAAAATAAATAAAAACGATTGTTGATATTTAAATAAGTTTATAAAGCAGAAATTATCCGATGATTAAGTATTTGGATAATTATATTTAAGATAAACAATTTTAGAAATATTATTAGATTAATTATATTAATCTAATGAGAAGTAATTAAGATCAGTTAACGAATTTACTGATGAAATGAAGTTGATTTAATCAACTGTTATTCGGAAAATGATTATTAGATTAATTGATCTTTAATTAATCTAATGAAACAGTTTAGAAATAAATTAATCAAAATTTATAAGATGTAATTACCTTTTAGTTTAATAAGTTATAAGTAGAACTGTGGAAAGGGCAAAGCAAAGAGTTAATGTTTAAAATATATAATCATAAACAACTGAGATTTCAAAGTAAGAATATGGTGTTATAAAAAAAACCATAGTCAAAATTAAACAAGAAAATACGGTCTGATAGGTATTATAAGTAATAAGGAATTAGAATACAGACTTATATCTGTTCTAAGGTAAGAACGTTGTCGATCAAGGTCTGAGAGGTAAATAGAATACCCCAACTTGAACGGCTTCACTATTATCGAGGAACGACATCAGTTTGTAACGGAAAGATATGTCAAGATTTTTGTAACGGAAAGAGATGTCAAGATTTTTGTAACAGAAAGAGATGTCAAGATTTTTGTAATGGAAAAAAACGTCGAGATTAGTTATAAAGTGGCATATAGCAGCGCATTGCAAGTTTGAACTATAGCGATAAAATAAACGTTGTTGATTAGGCTTAAGCGTGACTGTTATGTCAAGATTAGCTATAAAGGAGAATATTACAGCGTATGACAAGTTTAAACTATAGCGATAAAAATAACGCTGTTGATAAGGTAAGTGTGACTGTAATGAGAGATTAGTTATAACATAGAATATTACAGCGTATGACAAGTTTAGAACTATAGCGACAAATAAAATGTTGTTGATTAGACTTAAGCGTGACTTTTATATATGACAGCACTTCCTAGGAAATGAAGCAGTTTAGTTGAGATCCACTTATTCGAAAGTGATAAATAATGATGTGGTAAGGAAATATAAGAATCAGTTTTAGAAAGAGAAATTGGAGAATCGTGTTAGAAAACGATGGCAGCATTTCGATGTTCGAAATGTGAGTAGAATTAAACCGTTAGGATTTGTAACTAGAATTCGACGATGTCGAATGTATTAAAAGTAAACTAATTTAGGGATTATAATCTGATAGAATAATTAACATTTAGTTGTAAACAAATAAATGTTAATAGGATAGGATTCAGTATTTAGTTATAAACTCGATATTTATTTGGTAAGAAATCGACTTAGAAACAGAGTTTATAAAGTGGATTGTAAATATAAAGTGTGAAAGAGATTTCGGTAAACGAGATAATGATATTGATTTTCTAAATAAAGAAGTTATTTCATAAAGGTGTTCAGATTTCTATAATAGTATGATATTCACCTTTTAAAGTGAATAATGTTTTAAAAGTAAGCGTGGGGCTGATTAAAGGGTTAAAAGGAAATTGGGAATATTTTCCAATATAAATAGGGTGATTATCCAAGTATAGAAATAAAGAATAGGAAATTAATGGAAATAGTCGAACGTTAATAACGTATGTTTCTGAAACATGAAAGAATAAGAGTTTAAAATAACTGGAAATGTTTTCCAAGAAGTATGAAAAGCCTTAAACGGGATTTGAGAAATATCTGGGAAGATATGGGAATTCGAATAATAAAATGAATGTTAAATAAAAGTGCCCGTGGTTTTATGATGTTAGTTGTACATTGAATGAATGTTGTTTTTACTTCGATAGTTAAATAACCGACTATCGAAGTGTTTTGACCATCGTTGTCAATACGGGGAGACCAGTTGGATATATTATCCGAAAACCACTCCGTATAGGCAAAAGCGCTGCGAATTAGATATGATGAAGATAATTGAAGACGAAGTTAAATGCAAGGATCGACCAGTTATAGAATGGTGTGTTTTTGTTTGTCCAGTCCCAGGACAACTTGTATGGACGAGTGTCTGACAGAGTATTTCCAACGGTCACGCCGTTGATCTGACGAATATACCAAGTTGGTGGGGAGAAGATAACTTCTCTTTATTCTACACCCAGTGTGCATTTGTGTAATCAATGTGTGATTACGGATTTGACGATGTGACATTCAAAGTGAATGGTGATCAAATGTTCTGAAGATAGACGTAGCCTCTAGCCTCACAACCAAGAAGTGACAGAAGTTGGGCTAGGCAGCATGGCTAGTTGGGTCATCCCCAAGCAGAGTGTATTGTCACCGATCTAGAGAAAATTCATATCTATACTTCTTTTCGATTCTGTATCTTCGGATGACGGTTAGATGGCCTATAACCGTGGTGATAATATATTCGCGACACTCAAGCTAAATGAGTGAGCGGTCATGTGTGGCCGGGTTGCAAGACGTTCTTGTTGAACCCTGAGTGTATCCCCTCTAGAGTACACTATTCAGGAGGTGCTCCCATACCTTGTCTGTTGGAATCCATTCTCCAATAAGCGCCCTGCGGTTTATGAGTTTATAACATATATGTGGAACGTGAGATGCAAGCGTTCTGCTACTTGGATATTTATGTGCTTAGACATTATCATAATACCACTGGTTTTGACATCAAAGTATTTTGGATTATAGTAAGATAAAAACCGTCCATGTTTATGTGTGGGCTGGTCTTACTATTATCTTCTTGTTTGAAAAGAATTTTCAAAGTTAAACAGTATGGTTGGAATTTACTCACACCAGTCCCATGACTGACCCGGAGTTTATTTTGTTTGTTTTCCCTAAACTCTTGGGTGCCCAAATTTGTACGGGCAGTCAAGTGTTTCAGGCTTTGCAGATTCACTTGGAGGAGCTCAAAAGCAGGAAGCTTCACCATTAGTTATGTAGAGTTATTTCCGCTGTGATATGATGTATTGTACTCTGATAATGGTATGTATATACAATACAGTTTTGTATTCAAAGTTATGTTATATAATACATCTTATTTTGTTCCGCTGCGAGTTTCGTGTTACTCTGATTCTGTTCAGTTGTGATCTTCTTCTTCTTCTTCTATTGTATTAGTTCTATCTTTTCTTTCTCACCCTCTAAATTCTTTTATTAATGTCCCGGTATTTTTCGATGCTTGAATAGTCAACAGTGTGTTTTTATGTTGATTTTCTGGGTCGAAAATCCATCCATTACATAGCTTGAGCTTCATCTCGGTGGCCATTGCTTTAGGTGCGGTGAGATTTTGTTGAGCTGGGTTTTTGCACAGCGAGGTTAGGGATAGGGTCATGGCGAGCCAGGCAGTGTTAGGGTCGAAATGGAGCTCACTAGCGAACTTAAGATGGCGAGGGGGTCAACTCGATATCGACGAGGGGAGTTCTGGGCAACTGGGGGTGAAAAGAGATTATCAAAGTTGAAGGGGAAAGCTACATGAACTGAGCGTGGAAAGTGGGTAATGGTGAGGTAAAGCTTTATGTGCTGAGTGGTTTGGTGAGGTCGCGGTGGTGGTCAATGGCGAAGGTGGTTGGTGGAGGGCGGTCAACTGAAAGTCAAGGGTTTTTGTGGTAGGAGACGGGTTTAGCAAATTCAAATTGGGGAAGAAGGGGAAATGCATGTAGTTTAGGGGTGAGATGATAAATAGTTATTAAGTAAATTAAGTTAATTGATCTTTTGATTGTGTATTAACTTGTAAATCAAATAACTAGCTCATACAAAGTCTGATTCACACATGGTTAGTTGCGTTGTGTTCATGTTAAAGAATACTTCGTGCACACTGTGGATTGATAACATTCTGGATAGTTTGGAATTTTATCTAATTTCAAATGCCTGATTGAAATTAGATAAAAACAATATAAATCAGCTTTTGGAATGGATGGTGAGTTTAACTCGCGCTTTTTGATATCTTATTGTACCATATAATAATATTGACTGTTATTTACTATTTATCAGTGTTATTGGATATTTTGTTGATTTATTGCTTTGTTGGTGGTTGTCAATATATATACCTACCCCTGGAGCGAAGGACCTTTGACATTACCTACGTTGTAACAGAAGATTCATCTTATATAAATTAGATAATTTGAAATTTATTACATTATATATACTGATGTATGAGCTGTGATGCAAGAGGACAAGTTAGAGGGATCCAACAAGATTTCTCAATATGATTATTACCGTATTTATATTCATATGTTGTTATTTGAATTGATTGGTCGTTAAACCTAACTGTGGACCCATTGGATATATAACATTGTTATATGCAGAACTGTGATAAATGAATGTATTATTTTATATAATATATTGAGTTTGTCTATTTTACACATTTTGGTGTGTTTGGCATAACTGGACTTAATTGGGGAATTATACGAATGGAACGGGAATTAGGAAAATGGAAGTGAATGGTTTTGAAATCTAAAACGGTATTTTAATTAATTTACTTTAAAACCTATTTTAAACTATTTTTATTATATATACATTTTTACTCTTTTTATTTAAAACTTGTTTTTAACTTTTTTTGAAAAAACATATATGTATATATATAGAGAGAACCAGTGGTCCACAAAAGCTTCCAACATGCCTGACAGGTAACCAAAATGTATACAACCAACTCAACATGACCCATATGTATGTATAGAAAGAAAGAAAGATGAGCCCTGGCTAAACCACCACCCATCATACTTCAAAATCGTGTTCTGGCAAGGCCACCACCCGATAATGAAGTACATCTACTTCTACACAAAATAATAGTCAGTACGAACATAGAAAATAAGATACAAGAGAAAATAAAACCCAAAGATATAAAAGAGTCTCCAAAAAGCACCACATGAAACATCAAGTAGCAATAACTCTGAAGACACGGGAAGCAGCTAAAAAAAATGGCATGGATCCTGGAAAGCCGCGCTACTCCAAAGACAGGTGGGGGTGCACAACTCAAACCAGGGTAGTGCACCAGTAACGAGAAATCCACACCCAGACCAACATAACCATAGCTAGGTGATCTCAAAAAGAAAAGACCCTGCAATTCAGGCCATCAGACGAATCTACTCCAACAGCCCACCTCTTGAGCACCAATAAGATCCAGAAAGACCAAACCAGAAACCTAAAAACCATGATCTGCACAACTAGCAAACGATATAAGTACGGGGTGTGGAAGAGGGGAGGGTGGGTAGAGTAAGGAAGAGATAAAAGCAGCAGAACACATAAGCTCGGAACCTAAAATCAACCAATACCTGCCCTGGGGGTGGCTGCTACCGATAAAACATCAAAGGTAACAGCTAACCTCCTAGAGCGGGCTCCAGGACGCCCTTGAAAGGTCTACCATGGAATGCAAGGAACACATCGTTCGTAACTCCCCGGATAATGGAATGAGGGTCCATTGCCACGTCGTCAAAAACTGCCTTATTCCTGGAACACCAGATGTGCCAGTAGACAAGTCAAGGAATCAGAAGAAGTAGAACAAACCTAAAAGATTTCGCTGAGATGCCTGCCCACCAGAATCTCAGCAAACCTTCTATCGAGGTGGCATTACCTCGGCACCCCATCAGGTTCCCAAAGTAATTCCATACAGCCTTGGCACAAGATCCAGCGAACAACAAATGAAAAGCGGATTCAGAGCATCCAGAGTTGCAGCACATGCATCTGGACACGAGAGGAATGCCGATTCGTTGGATGTTCTCATCTATTGGTAAACCCTCATGCAAGGTTTTCGACATAAATAGAGAAACCTTTGGCGGAGTACGGACATTCCAAACTAAACTAAAATCAAGGAGACGTGGACTAGGCATCCGCACTGAATTCCACACCGCCTTGATCGAGAAGGGACTGCCGTCCCAAGCGGTACCATCCCTATGAGCATCCGCTAAACCCTTCACAGATTGCATCTGTTTCCATGTCTCACTAGCGTGGGACGGGATGCCGGTGTAATTCGTACCCGCAATCGAACGGTACTTGGCGTGGAGAAACGACGCCCAAAGGGAGTTGTTCGCTCCAAACCGCGTCCAAAGCTTGCAAGCAAAGGCCAAACAGATATCCTTAGGGTTACAGAGACCAAGGCCTCCCTCACTTTTGGGACGAAAAATGGTGTTCCAAGAAATCCATTGGTGGCGCGAAGCATTGTCCTTGGTTCCCCAGAAAAGAGAAGAAGCCAAGGAACGGAAGGAGCGGAAGAAGGAAGCAGTGGGAGTCATAGTAGCAAAGATATGAGATCCCATTGAGTCAAGGATAAACTTAACAAGAACTAGTCTGCCAGCCTAAGAGATGAGGAAAGCATTCCATCGAATGATCTTACCCCTAACTTTGCCAGTTAGGGGATCGAATATGGCGTTGAGCTTCCTTCCTCAATATAGCACTATACCGAGGTAAGGAAGCGGGGTGGAGGCCACCTTATAGCCAGTTGCTGACTCGATCCAAGAGGATCTAATCAAAGACAGGTCTTTTGCGGGCACGAAGCATCTTTTAGCCGAGTTCACGAGTTGCCCCGAACAACTGTCATACTTCTTTATCAGACCCAATAGGCAGAGGATTGAGTGACGATTACCATTCATGAAAATTATGATGTTGTCAGCGAAAGACAAGGACGAGACTAGAGGGCAACCCCATGGGATTCCGAATCTATGAACCTGGCCGGCTATCGTTAGAGAGTGCAGGCCTCGAATGAAAGCCTCAGCAGCAATGACTAAAAGGGTAGGGGATAGGAGGTCTCCCTGCCGAAGTCCCCTCCCGGATCAAAAATACCCGGTGCCTGATCCGTTGATTAGAACAGAAAACCAATAGTTGGAGATAAGCCTCCAGACAATGTCTATGAGGGTTTTCGGGAACCTGAAATCCCTCAAGACCTTGATGATGAAGAGCCACGACATGCGGTTGAAAGATTTCTCCATATCAAGCTTGACGAACACATTAGAGCCTCTCACCTTCTTATCAATTTGTGATATCAGCTCCTGGGCTAAAAGGAAGTTATCAGTAATTAGACGTCCTTTTACAAAACCAGCCTGCGAAGAAGATATAAGGCGCTCTAGAAACGAAGCTAGCCTAGAGGTTAGAACCTTAGAAATGACCTTGTTAGAGAAGTTACACAAGCTGATAGGTCTAAAATCTCCACAAGAGCTTGGATGATCACTTTTTGGGATAAGAACCAAGTTGGTGGAGGTCCATCCCGTTGGGAGATCTCCACCAGAGAAGAAGGACTGAATGGCGAGATAAAAGTCCGCCTGAATGATAGGCCACACACTCCTATAAAAAAACTCCATTGAAACCATTCGGTCCACTCACACTGTCCTTGGTAAGAGAAAATACACAAGCACATATTTATTCTGAGGAAGGTGGTGCAGCAAGGTTAGAGCTGTCTGACGGGAGAATCGGCCTAGGAATGAAAGCCAGAAAGGACAGGTCAGTTGCGGAGATCAATGGAGAAGAAAAGAATGATTGGAAACGGGATAGAATAGTATCTTTGAATTCATCCCGGATAAAAGCCAAAGATAGATTAGGACGGTGGATCTGGCAAATGGTGATAAGACTATTCTTCTTACGAATGGTCTAGTGGAAAATCCTAGAGTTCATATCGCCTTCAACAATCCATTTGTTCCGAGCTTTCTGACGAAGATGGTCATGTTCGATACGAAGCTCCGAAGGGAAGGCAAGCTGGGCCAAAGCCCAAGCCTCCTTGTTCGCAGCATTGGGCTCCTCATCAAAAGCCGCTTCTACTAGGACAAGAGTTTCTTTAGCCACTCTAACACGGTCGAAGATATTCTTGAACATAAGCAGATTTCACTCCTTGAGGCAAGACTTAAGCCGCTTCAGATTGCGAAAGAAAATCACACAAGGGGGCCACTCAACGGGGAAGACCAGGACACTTCTACAACACTGAGGAAAGAATGGTGAGACCACCACATACTCTGGAACCTGAAGTACGACGACCTAGAGAGGGAGAGGGGGTTACCGCTAAGGAACATAGGATCATGGTCGGAAAAGGTGTGATGCATATGGGAAATAGAGAACGAGAAGGGTAGGTTGAACCACCCTTCAGAAGCGAAGATTCTGTCTAGCCTTGACAGAATCCGGTTAGGGCCTTCTTGGTTATTACATCAAGTGAAGGCCGATCCTACAAAAGACACTTCAGAAAGACCCGAACTGACGATGACGAATTGAAATCTTCTACCGCTAAACAGTTAACAAAATTTCCTCCACGCTTTTCTGCTTGGTTGGCGACAACGTTAAAGTCGCCACCCAGGACGGACGCAGAAAAGCCTAGGTCGGAGAGAGAAAGAATATCTTCCTATAGGGTTTGTCTCTCAATCCAATTGCACTTAGCATAGAATGCTGAAAACAGAAAGGACGAAGAGAACGAGGGAAACAAACAAGCCACCGACAGTAGCTAGTCTGAATCAAAGATAGGGTGAACTACTACGCCTTTGGACCAAATGATCCAAATCTTGCTGGAAACATTAGCTAAGGCTCCACCAAACCCAAGAGATAAAACGAAAAAGGTAATTGCGTTTGTACCCACCAGAGGTTTCAGGAGCGCAACTAAACAGACAGTGTGCTTCTTAACAATGTGTTTGAGTCCAGCGACTGATGCATCGTTTCCTATGCCCCGGACGTTCCAGAAAAGAAAGTTCGCCATCAGAACCACATAAAAATCAAAGTAGAAAGCATACACGTAGGAGAAGCTCGATGGGGAGCGAGAGCACCGCCTAGCTAAGGTAAAGAGTATATTGAGTAGATCTAACGATCTGCTCAGACGCCGCTATAGAGCGTGTACGAATGGTACGGAGAGTGTAAGGAGCCGCATGTCGGCCACGACGGGAAGAGATAGAAGCCGAGTGGACAGAAACCTCATAATGACAAGAGAACCCTAAAGAAATCTCTTGTCTCTAATATGGGAGACCAGAGACCGAGGCCTCAGAACGAGAAGGGTAAGAATTCTTAGTAAGCCGAGATAGACGATCATTAATGATCGATATCTCGGCCTTACTAAAAAAAGGGACGGGACAGGAGCAGAAGACACAAAGCGACTAGGAGAGCTAGGAAAAAACCACGGGAATAAAGGGACAAGAAAAGCATAAGAAAGTGTGGAATTGCTCATCGAAGACAACACTAATTGCTGTGTGAGCTTTACCAAAGCTGATCTATCATCAGATTGATAGACCTGCATTATAGGTAAAATTCGAGCAAAGGAACACGAAGCGACTAACGAAGGCTAGGGAAAACATGGGAGGCCACCTTGCTGGTAATCTGTATAGTGGACCACCTCAGTATCGGACTACCTTAGTATCCACTATACGCCTACAACAGAGAAGCCACCCATCCGATGAAGCCAAGGCACTAAGGAGCCGCCACCTGCAACCAAAGCAACACAAAAGCCCAGACCAACACGAACAAGTCACTAAAGACACAGGGAAGGCCTCGTAGTGACTAGAGAAGAAAACATGCCGAAAGGCCAAAATAAACAGCACAAAGCCCAACCAAAAGGCAAAATCCCACAAAAACTAGTCAAAGCTAATAAACTCTGAAAAATAGAATATACCCCAAACAAAACCATCAAAAAGAACACACGACGCCCGCCCTAAAGCGAAAAACATGGTACTGTCCCAACTGAACACAAAAGAACCCAAACCATATGGCAAGACACCATAAAATATCCATGCCACGGCAGAGCGATAAAACAAACTAGGAAAAGCACAGCGTTCCAACACATATGTGTGAAAACAAAGATGCAAAACTACATATGTGTGAAAACAAAGATGCAAAACTACATCTGTGCTGGAACAGGAAAGGCAAACCCAAGGCAACCGCAAATCCACAACAATCACACCCAAGTCAACACACGCATGATATGGCGCAACCACAACCTTAAGAGGCGCTACTGTGCCAGGGAGCTCACACTCGTGTGACATGTCTCAAGGCAACAAGACTAACACCGTACAAACACTAAGAGATCAAAACATTCTCAACAAAAAACCAACAAAAGCAAAAAAAACACAGGGTAGAGATTACCTACCAACTAATCTGCAGAGACCACCAATCATGGCCACCCTGCTCTTCTGCATAAGGCAACTCCAACTTATAACCATGCACTTCCGGCACCACAGGCAACAACACAGAAGCATTCGACACAACAACCAAGGAAGAACAGAAAACATCTTGCGCAACACTATCAACTGAGGCAGAGGTGATGAAATCCTCCACTTCACATTGAACGACTAAATCAGGGATAGTAAAGACCAAAGCACTCGAGCGTTGCAACCCAGAGTAAGATGGAAATAGTTGCAAATCCTCCTTAAGCCTTTCAATAGTAGCAAAAGCATTGCCAATTGTAATCGGTAGTGTAGGTTGTTTAAAAGCAGAGCCTCTCGGCTTTACAAAAGACAAGGCTGAAGAAAAGGGAACTCGAGTAGAGGGTGATGCAACCTTAGCAAATTTTGAACGACGTTGCGAAGACCGTCGATGATGCAAGCAAGACTGCCGCACACCTTCTGTTGGAGTATCCCCTCAAATGAGAGACCACTCGTTATTGGTTGTGGCAGAGTGGTCGAATCCCCACCACCAGCCCTAGTGGTCGAGATAACATGCTTGAAATCTGGTCCAAAAACATCGCCAGACATCGGAGTACCAACAGCGAAACCATGAATAACTGAGAACGCAGACTCAACTCCCTTAAGCTCAACCGATGAAGAAATGGAGTGGTGAAATCCCCATTCTTGCGGTCAACTTCAGGACAGAGCTGACTGCTCTCAACCACCAGATCTGGAACAACTATTGAGCCACGACGTGGAGAAAATCGGTTCACAAGAGAACCAGAGAAGTTCGGAGATAGTTCCACGAAGTTCCCTTCAACAAGTAAGAATCTAAATCTCGATATCTCCACAAAAGAACTCAAGGAGAACAGATGAACCTCAAACGCTGAGCTACCAGACAAAAATAGAGACAGCGGCGAAGCCGCCACCTCCAAAACAGCCTTAGCAATCACATCAAAAGATGGACGAGGCAACATAAACAAGCCTTGAATCACATAATCGCACAACGTGGAACTCATATTCAAATCCCTTACGAATTAGGGAAACCAAATGAGAAGACTCCTCGTGCTCTATAGAAGGATCGCAAGCTTTCAAAACTGGTGAAAACAATCAGCAAGACCCAGAGAAGGAGCTAACAGAGAGTTAAGGAGGATTGTGAAGAGACGAGAAATTAATTTCCTGAGATCAGAAGGCAGCCAATATTTTGCCCTTTGCTTTTTTGTTTCTTTTTTTAACTTATTTTACTGTATACATATTTTGAAACCAGTTAACCTATTTTATAAGATTTGGAAAATGATTTTGCATTATAACACACCTATTATAATCATTGATTTAGAAATCACTAGTATTTCACATTATTGAATGTTTATTGGTAATTAGATTTTTAAAGGAATACTTTAAAGATGAGAATAAGTATAGAAATGGTCTTAGGTTTGCCGTGACAATGTGTTAATTACATTCATTTTTGACCCTCTCGGATTATATCATCGAAGTTATTATAAATAAATGAATGTTTAAAGATAATTATAAAGGAATTGTTTTGGGTTTGTTGTAAACAGTGTTTTGGCAACACTTGTTTCTAAACCCATGTGATATAGTTAAACTGGAATATACGGTTTAATGGGTTTGAATATACTTGGATCTTTAATAATGAGATTATAAAGGTAGAAAAATGAGTAGGAATCTTTCATAACAAAGATATAGGATTAGATGATTAACTTATGAAACAGAAGAGGTTCTTATAAATGATGATTCTAACCTCTTTGATTATATTTTAAAGAAAGAAAATATTGGGAATGAATTGTGGATATACTTAAACCGAATAAGTATATGAATACCTTTTTAAATATTGAAGCTAGAAAGAAAATTTTGGAAATGAATTGTGATTATACTTATATCGGAGGGATAAGTATATTAATACCTTTTTAAGTATTAAAGACTGCAAAGGTATAGAGAATGAGTAGAATATATATATACACGTTTTATATGTATAAGTTGAATATACACACCAGTATATAAAGGAATATTAATCAAGTATAAGTTATTGATTAATCAATGAAGTCTTATTAGGAAAAGGAAGTTTTATTAGATAAAAAGTAGTTCCACTAATAAAAGAAGATTAATTAATGAAATATTAGTCAAATGGAAAAGGAATTAGAAGCCGTTTATATGAGTTAATCGTGCTTTGACTATTATTGTGCTTCATGACTCAATCGTGCTTTGGATGCTTAGTCGTTTCTTATGGAAATTAAGCGAGGATGTTTTCCATATACAATTATTTATTGTGTGAATTGATAGTTGATTAATCGACTATAAGACTTGACCTTAAATCTAACGATTAGTTTTGAGGAGATCGGGATTGGTAAGTGTTCTACTTATCGAAAACCACTTCAAAGCTTTTATATGGGTTCTATGTTTTGGAAGCGGTTGTGAAGTAAATTTTATGTAGTGATTCGAGATCTGTTGAGATGCTCGAATATATGTAGTGGTTCTGAGATCTGTTGAGGAATCTATGTGTGATTCCGAGATCTATTGGTGTATTGGAATCCGTATGTGATTCTGAGATCTATTGAAGAATCTATGTGTGGTTCCGAGATCTATTATGTTGTGTGATTCTGAGATCTATTGTGTTGTGTGATCCCAACTGGGAATTATTGTTCTATTCGAGTGATGAAGACTCATGTGAAAGATGTCGAACGAAACCTCAACATTGGATACTATTAAAGACAAAATAGGCTACGTGATCTAGGTTTAGCTAACCCACGACAGTGTATATAAACTCCAAGTCTAGTGTATGCTTATTATCAGAACGCGCGAGAGCTCGTCAAAGTTTCACGTGTGAGTTTGATATATACTTGGTTCCACGTGATGCACGTCAGAGTTTTTGTGTGTGGGCCAGTCATGCTTTCCTTATGGTATGTTTTATCTAGAAATATACGACGCTTAGTAGGTAACTTCTGATCCTTGTGCATGGAGTTCAGATCCATATGGAGCTATCTCCTTGGAAAAATCACATATGCGAACGTGCCTTATCTGTATTGTTTGTACACTTAATAAATGTAACCATTCCATCGATTTGATTTATTTATATTCTACACCTTGGACATAATCTATTATACAACGATACTTCTCCTAGTAAATGGTTGGATGTTATTGAGGGAATAACTGTTACAAACTTACGTACAACCCCAAATTGTATTGATATATATCACATATATGTTGAGTTATCTCACACGGTTGTCTAGCCTGATCCGATTGCTATTTTATTATAATGACAGGGTCAGACTGAGTATATTTTCAGATCGAACTTGAGTTTCTTTGGTGCTTCAGAAGAAAAGTTGGTGCCGGGACATATGCTTGTATTATTTTATTTATTCCGCTATGTGTGTTGTTATGTTTATCAGCAATTATAAGGACAATTTGTTATAACTGTTCATGTTGATTCATTGTGCACTCTTATAGATGTATTTATATTAAAGTTTTTTGCTTTTTTGTAAAGGGCACTGTTTATGTTATAGATTATTCATTCCATTGTGAGATTCTGTTCTGTATCTTCTTTCTTCTATTCTTCTATCTCATTTTCCCCCCTAACTACCAGACTTTCTGGCACTTGATTTGAGATACATGAATACATAGGATGTATTTGTAACAACTCGTATTTTTGTGTTAATTTAAAATTTGAATTTTAATCTATTTTAATGAATTTTAAAATAGAAAATGCTGAATTTGACTCGATAAAACTTGAGAATAATTTTAAATTTTGTTTTAATGTTTAAATCGACTTGAAACAGGGACAGTAAATTTTTTAAATCAATTTAAAAGCTTAGATTTTGAATATCGATATTTTAAACCCATTTTAACGCCCTATAAAATAACCATTTTCAGACAGTCTCAGAATCTGATGAAACCACTTTTACTGGATCCGGAATGTCGAAATATGATAACTTCCAAAATTTCAAGTAAAATGGAGTTTATATGTGAGAGAATGACATATAAGCGTATGTTGAAAATTCAGTCAAAATTCGATTTAAGCTAGAAATAAGGAGAATTTTCAAATGGACTTGGAATTCGACGAAACTTGATTCGTTGAAAGCGTAATTCCATAACGTTGCAAGATTTTAAATTTAGTAATTTTTGGAGTCAACGTGTGGTTGTGCGATCAAAACGAAGTTGAAGGTGTAATTAATACATTGACTAAACTAATCGCCTCAAGCTACAATCCTCAACATATAGGAATTAGCCACCTCTTCCCCTTTCTCTGCCACATGCCACATTCTTCTTCATTGGTCATTCATGACTTGATTTAGGCTTAAGTGGATTTAATTAATTCCTAAACCTATTTTCATTTGCTAAAATACAAACTAAAAGATTAAGCTTGATTTAATGGTAACCTTCCTATTCTAGCACCCTACCGCCGCCCCTAGGGCCCCACCACCGTTGGTCCTCAGCCTTCTCAGGTCGTCGTCGACGTCCCCAGGCCACATCGAAGTGGACCCCCTCCCCATTAGCCAAAAATCCATTAAACCCTTTCTATTTTGTAAAAGATGCCTCCTTTACACCCTTACCCAAGTTTAAACACCCCTTAGCACCTCCTTGTGGGCCATACCCTCCATGCAAGCCACCTTCATCCTTGCCACGTCAGCATGCCACGCTGGACAGCAAAGTCGTGGTCCCATTCACGTCCTCTAGCCCTTAAACCCTTAAAAAACCCAAGCTTTCTTGCTTTCAACTCAAGTACAAGTGTGTTCGTAGGCAAGTTCAAGTCAAAATGGCGACATTTTTAACTCCGTAGCAAGTCGTCGAGATCTGATGTTGAAGTACCTTGTAGTTAGATGGATGGGGTGAGAGTTTCTCACTCAAAATATATTATTTGTGTAGTTTAATCATAGTTATACAGTAAAACAGTTAGTAGTTAAGTGATTAAATAAATATTGACTTGTGACATGATTAGAAAAGTGAACTGCGATAATTAGTAAGTAAAAATGTTTCTAATAACTTAATGATAGCTTATGTGAGAAATCTAGATTTTATTTAGTTTAATTATCATGAATCGTTATACGGTGTATGGTAGCTCACATCACAAATTGTTTGCAAATCCGATGGATAAATGGATGATTTATTGCATTATGTTTTGGATGTGATTTTGAGTTGATTAATTTGTTAAAAACGATGTTGAAATATTTGTGGTAGTTGATATTATATTAAACGTCCATTTATAATCTAAACAATGAATTTATAATCAACTGTTTAAATGAATTTTTAAAGATTGAAAAACAACTTGAAATGAATTGGTTATGACTAATTTCATGAATCTATAGCTGATTTAAATTGATTATTTGTTGGATGAAAACCCCACACGAGTATTGGGTTGATATTTGACATACATGAATCCCAAGTATGTAGTTAAATCGGTTGATTAACAGACCGATATAAGCGTTAAATAATTTATTTAAGGCTTGTATGGGTGTAAGTGCACACTGGATGTTGATTGGATGTTTGATAGTTGTTTACAATTATTGTTGGATGTATAAAATTCATATAAGTGAAATTATATGTTGTTTGATTGAATGTTATTCCAATCCGGAATAAATATGAATATTTTAATAATATAATATCCAGTGAAAAATCAAAGTTCGATTTAGACGTCCGATTTTGGATGGATGCGTAGATATCGAAATATCGATGAATATTCGTAACTGTAACAAATAGTTTTGAAGTAAATTTAATATACTTTTTCCATATCAAAGTTTTTGATTTAAGACGAATGGTAACTTTTCAAAGTGAAGTTATGTTAGGTTATGTAGCAAATGTTATAAAAGAAGTTTTCTTTCAAAAGTTTTTTGTTTATTTTTATAATGAGTGTAAGGAAAATTTGAGCGTAAAATAACGACTTTTGAAAAATAATATTATTTTATTCATTAAAATAATATTAAAGTTGACTGTATAGTGAAATACGTGATTTTGAAGAGAAACGACTAAAACGATTTTTCAAAGATGGTTATATATATTTTATATAAATTATAAAAATGATTTGGAAGTGTTTCGATTTATTTTTAAATTATAAATCGATTCGGGATTGAATCGAACGCGTAGCGACAGTTCGCGAACGTCAACACGTAACTTAGAATTGACGTAATAGGAGATCCGACCGTTGGATTCTCTTGAAACTGGAATCTTTGGAACCGTAATGAAATGAGATTTCTAATAAAATAAGAATTTTTAAATCCAATGGTTTGAATTTAATATAAGTCTAAATCAGTTTTGGAAAATGTCGCTATAGATGCAGTTCGGTGGCCGATATTAGAAACCGACTGTAAGGGCCTTAGTAAAATTATTAAAAATATGAATAGATTATGTAAAATCATAATAAATGATATGGAAATATTTTGGATGAAAAATTCCAAGTTTTGAAAGGATAAAAGATATTTTTATCTGAATGAACTAGTTAACAACTAGAATAAAGTGCTGAAAGGAATATGTGATGTTTTCTAAAGAATAATGATCCAATGATTTTAAATAATAAATTGGATTTGTGAATGGTTTTGTTATAACTAGAGGTTTCAAACATATAAATTAGAATGTATTTGAATGGAAATTATCTTCAGATATTTTAAATAGTGGATTCCGAAATTTTACAAATATTGTTGATGAATTTGGAAGATATAGATATCGTTATTCCTATACGATATCTATTGGTTTTAGAATTTGGTATTAAATGTAAGTCGACATGATTTCCTTTTAAAACCTTATATTTAATGTAAAATTGTATTTTGGGTTTGTTGTGAATGGTGGCTTTAATAGCACTATTCTTAAACCCTGTTGAAATGTAAGTTATGGAACAGACCTTTTAATCAAGATTTAATGGAATTTTCCAATTTAATAAATTAAATTGGAATTAAATGGAAGTTTATTATTGGTTTATTATGAACTATGTTTTAAAATGACATTTGTTCTTTAACCCTGATAAAAAAAGGATTTATAAACCTTAATTTGGTTTAGGTTGTGAAAGATATTACAAAATCTTTTATAATGATTTCCCAAGGAAGGTTTAAAAAATATTTAAATGATATTAATCTTTGATAAAATTAATGGGAACCATTCCCAGAGTAACGAATATTTGAATAAAAGAATATTCTGGATTGGAATGAGAGGTGTGTTATCTTTATTTATCTCTTGATTTTAAAGATGTGTGAGTTATTCGGAAAGACCAGTTTAACCCATTCTGAATAACTGTAACAACGATTAAAAGTTGAAGAGGAAGACGGTGGTTGAAGACCGGAGATCTTCACATCGTTTGGGCTATTGTTGATGTCTTGATTGGGCCGTACACCCAAGATGAGGTAATAAGTGGTGGTTGTCCAAATGTACTTGGAAATCGACCGGATATGCGAGAATATCTCTCTTGTATTGGACATAAGGACGAGGAATAAAGTGCCTCCGGTTTCGTTCAGAACCAGAATGGACTTGCAAAGATTATATGTCTAACATTGTAATATATGTTATATTCAGGGATCTCTATTAAATATATAACTTTTTGGGGGCGGAGAATTTATTCTCTTGGCTTAACATCCTTCTCTTAGACGTATGAGCTTAGAGGTTATATATCGGTGGAAATCAATGGTATGGATTGACAATGTGGCATGCTGAGATGCATGGATCAAAGCTTTTGTTTAAAAGTAGAGCTTTGTGGATGATGATCAAAGCATGGCTGATATAGCATAGCTATGTGTATGGCATTAATTTGCGAGCTTCACACCCCGGTATGAGTCAAAAACGGGATGAGGAACCGTAGGGAGGACATGCGTTTCTTTTGAGCTAGAAGTGGTGTCATCGCATGGAGCCAAGACATTTTACTTATGTGGATGTTGGAAGCATGAGCCCTTGGATATGGCTGCACAAGGCCAAATAGGTCAATGGACAGACCAATAGGTACATTAGGACCGGGAAACATAGTGTTCAAGAATTGCTAATCAACGATGTACAACTGACCGAACCTGCTGCTCCAAGGGCTCACCAAAGTCTGAGTCCTAGACATCTTGCTAGATATGGTACGAATTCGGTGAGGAGAGATCCCTTGCCTCGGCTCATGATGGATATCCAAATTCCAATACGTGATATTATGGTTTTAGTTGTATACATATGGCGAAATAATAGGACGGGGTATTATGCCATCTAAGATTGATACATTTATTTTTGAAATTGTTCTCAACACTATGCAAGTATAATAATAATCTCAAAAATATTTGTTCAAAGCGTATCAAGCATGGTAAAAAACTCTATCCTCTGGCTTGCATTGCATCGTGTGATGGGACCTGAGTCTTATAATAGCTTCATTTTCCAAAAAACATTGCGTTGTTTTATTTTTAAAACTGGCATTCATATGGAGTAAACCCATTCCGTGTTATACGGCGTGGTCCCATGATTTACTCAACTTTAAAGTAAGGTAATAACTGTTTTTAAGTTCTCACACCAGGCCCATGTCTGATTCAGAGAATATTGTTTTTCACCTAAACTCTGGGTGCCCATATTTTCCACACGGCCAGTCAATAGTATTGATTTTGTAGATTTTCTATTCACAAGATCCTGGTTTGCGGCTGGAGCTATACTCTGGAATGCTTTGTATCTGTGTATTTCCTTCAACTGTGATAGTCGATGTTTTTCCGCTGTGCAACGTATTTATATATTTTATTTCGCTGCATTGTAATTTATTCTCTGATATTTATTTTTCCGCTGTGTATTATTTTATTTTTCGTACTTTGATATATTCTTGTAATCTTATGTAAACTTTTGTAATAGCAATGAAAATTTCTCTTGTTTCGTGTTTTGATGCATCAAGTTCTCACAACAGTTTGTCTTCTTGTTCGGTTTAGGCTGGCCGGGAATTTGGCTCGTGATAGGTGGTGTCACAGCTTTGGTTTACAAAGCTCGAGAACAAGACACATTAGAACTAGACGGCAGAACTCATTAGTGATAGGATTAGTAATATCCTATAAAACAATACTCATTAGAGATAGGATCGGTAGTATCCTAGAATGAAAAACTCATTAGAAAAGGGGTTAGTAATGCCCTAGGATGAGTTGAGAGTGAGATGTTTATAAGAAGCGTATTTGTGGTTATTATATACAATCCAATTTTGAAATTATACTTTGTTCATAAGAAATTTATGTTTGGTAACAGATATAATTTAAAGAATTATTAATCAACTGGTTGTTTGATTGCTTGTTTAATAATTTGAGATGTCTGATTAGGATAAGTAAACGAAATTTACGGCGATGATTTTCAACAGTCGAAAAGTCGGGTCATTATAACCCAGTTCTTCACTGGTACTCAAAAGGATGGCAACACGAAGTCGAAGTAGACTAACTTGTCTTCTTCTTTGTTGTGCAGGTTCCTTCAGAGAAGAGGTGACAGCCGGTTATGCACCAACAATGTCTGTCGGGTCCGAATTTGATGTAGAAGCCTACCAAAGGAAGCTAGGAGAGAATTTTGGTCATTTGGACATGCTCATGGGTTTGGAGTTGGGAAATTTTAGAATGGGAGACCTTTCCAAAAGGAGAAAGGGAAGCAAGATGAGGATGTGCAGGTGACCGTACCGTCGGAAAAAGGTTGGAAAATTATGCATGAACTGGTCAAACAACAGAAAGCCCAACTACTAGTGAAATCTGAGTAGTAGGAGGCAAAAAAGAAATCTGATGAGGAATCTTTCCTTAAGGATCAGGAGGAGGTGATGGCAAAAGGCAAAACAGAGGTGCAAGCCAAGGTTCAGGTGTAAGCTCAGAAGAAAGTTGAGGATGAGGCTGCCCGAAGGATAACGGAGGAGGATCTTAAGAGGTTAAGCTAATGAGGAAGCTCTACTTAAGGCTCAGGAGGAGGTGAGGGAAAACGCTGAAACATAGGCCCGATCAAGGTTCAGGAGGCGACTCAGAAGAAAGCAAAGGATGAGGCTGCCTGGAGGACAGCGAGGAGGAGCTTAATACGTAAATGCAAAAGAGAAGAGAAAGCAAAAAGTAGGGCTTGAGGCTCAAAAGAAGGCGGAAAGGGAGGCCAAGAAGGCCAAGGGAGAGGATAAAAAGAAAGCCGACAAGGACGAAGAAAGTAAAGGAGGCTGAAAAGGAATGGGACATATCCGCACTACTGGTGTTGTCCATCGAGTTTCATCCTAAGCCCCTAAAAGTCATAGGAGACCCTGGAGTGGAGACCACTAAAGTCCCGGATGATTTCGAGGAAGAGAGGCATATTAGACGAGACCTGGGGAAAGGTTCATAATGAACCTTGGCTCAAGCCTACTTCGATAAACGAAAAGAAAGGAAGTGAGGGGAGAAGCTCCACAAAGAGGAGGAAGGAAGATAATGATGAACCATTCATGGTCGTAACTGAGAAGAAGAAGAAGGTCATATCATCCAAATGACTGTTATAGATAGACTTTTTGTTACGTATGCCGATAGGATACACAAGTACAACCCTCGCTTTTGGAGGCGCGATGTGGTTTTCATGTGCATCATGTTGTTAGAAAAAAAGATAGTTGTATTTTGGTTTGTGAATGAAATTTAGTTAATTTGCTTCCATCACATATTGTTCTAAGTGTCCGAATTTTTGTCTATGCTTTCCAATTTCTGTACTTATGTAAATCCACTCATCATTCCACTTAAAAACAATGTTGTTTACGGCTTCGCTCTTGAGATATTCAAGTCGAGCGAAGCTTGAGTGTGTTGACTCCACTCTCGAGATCTCCTTTCAGTCGCTGATTTCGACTCATTTAGAGTTTAAGTGTATGAACTTTGCTCTTGAGACCTCCTTTCGATCATGGCTCTTGAGCCGTGCGGAGTTCGGGTTTGGTGACTCTACTCTAGCAACCCCCTTGCGGTCATTGATTCTGAGTCGTTAGTAGTCGTAAGTGGATGTCGTTTTTTCATCCTTTATACTCTCATGTCGTTTCATTCGGGTTAGAGTTGAGGGTGTCATTGGTTCACTAGTTTTATACAGGTATCCAAGCTCGTTAGCCAAGCAAGCGGTCGGTATCACACTTTCTCGGCTGGTGGGTTACCCCCAACTCCGAAGACTAAGAGATGGATTTGGACACTCAAGTTAATAAGCATCGCGTGTTCTTTATACTCAGCCTTGTCATTGGTTTGAGACTCGAGTTGATTTGTGAAGGGCGGACTGTTCCATAAGGTTTGATTCTTGGTAAAGACTCGAGGTGCTGGATCGATGCCAAGCTCCGAGTTGTCGATCCAATGTTGTGCAATAGTGTATGCAAGTTGGTTGTTATTATTGCTCAAACATACTACACAGAAAATAAACACACCAAGAACGTAGATGTCTGAAATTTCTTTACTGATAAACTATCGGCTGTAATGGCTTTTTCTTTACAATGTCTTGAATCTTGAAAACAAAACATTTGTGGAAAGCGGTAAGTTTGTACAACAAACTAAGTAAAGTAGTGGCGAAGATGCTCCCCGTTCCATGACCTTTGGAATTCGGCGCCATTAACGGTCCTTGCCTTGAAAGTTCCATCTCCAAGCCTTTGTTGAATAATGTATAGACCGTCCCAGCGAAAGTCGAAACCGGTCGGTGTAGGAAAGATCCGCTTTAGGACGAGGTTCCTAATGTCGAAGTTCTTTTGGTAGACTTTAAAGTTGAAGTACTGGGAAACCCATTGATGGTATGCGATTGCTCTGAGTTCAAATTCATCTCTGTTCTCTTCATGTATATCGTAGTGATTCTAAAAGATCTTGGTTGGTCTTCAGATCATAGTATGTGACTCAATGAGGTTGGAGCTCAAGCTCAATGGGAATGACGACTTCGGATCCATACAAGAGAGCGAATGGAGTGTGACCAGTCGCTGACTTATGGGTAGTCCGATAATCCCAAAGGGCTATAGAGAGTTCATCTACCCACTTGCCTCCAGTATTTTCCAAATGCTTCTTGATAATGGATTTAATGACTTTGTTGATAGATTCGACTTGTCCATTGGTTTGAGGATAAGCAACTACCGAGAATCGTTTTTCAATTTGGTGTCGACGACAGAAGGTTTTGAACTTAGAACTCTCAAATTAGGTCCCATTATCAGAAATGATAGTCTTGAGAACTCCATAACGGAAGATGTTATGAACAACGAAGTTGATTACTTTTTTGGTAGTGATTGTTGTGAGGGGCTCGGCTTCAGCCTATTTGGTAAATTAATCAACTGCGATGATAGCGTATCGAGTGATGCCTTTTGCCATCGGAAGAGCTCTGATATACCGATTCTCCACATTATGAATGGCCATGGACTGACCATTTGCGTAAGTTATGTAGGCAAGGCTCTTAGAATTTTGGAGAATATCTTGCATTTGTCGCACTTGCGGGTGTAGTCTGATGTATCCTACTCGAGAATTGGCAAAGAATAGCTATACAAAAGAATCTTTTTTGCCAGAGTTTCCCTCCAGCGTGGTCCTTGCACTCACCTTCGTGCACGTCTAGTAGTACATGATCAGTGTTGTTGTGGGCTACACACCGGAGTAGCAGAACAGAGGTTCCTCTTCGGTAGAGCACTTCATGTTGAATGATGTAGCGTGATGATTTGCAGATGAGTGCTCATTTTTCATTTCGGTTGTTGAGATGATCCCCAAGTAGTTCTTGACTGGAGTCATCCATGACTCGACAAATGGCCCGACCTCCGTCGTTGATATCGAATTAGTCTGCATTTGATCGATACTCGAAGAGTCAAGTACTTTGATTGGGATGAGTCCCAAGATTTGCACTCCCCAAAACTTGCTAGTTTGGCCAATGAATCCATCTTCTCATTTTGTTCTCGAGGGATGTGTGTGGTGATGTAGTGCTCAAAGTTGGTAAGCAGTTCACGAACCATAGAAAGGTTGGGAGCAAGACTTTCCCCCTTGGCTTGTTACTCCCCATGAACCTGACATACGATGAGCTGTGAGTTAGAGTATATTTGGTTATCCTCGACGTTGAGTTCGATAGCGATTCCGAGTTCGACAACCAAGACTTCATATTCTGCACCGTTGTTGGTGGAAGGAAGTTGAGATTTAAAGCATAACAAATTGAGCTTTCCTCGGAAGTAATAAATACGATTCAAACGCTAGAACAATGATTGTTTGACGAACCATTTGTGAATAGTTTCCATTGGATATTCAGAGGCTCGCTATCTTTTGGAGGATCTTCAGGAGTAGTGAACTCTGCAATAAATTTTGCTAGGGCTTGTCCAAGGATGGCTCGCAAAGGGATAACAGTAAGCTTGAATTGACTCAGCTTGATATTCCATTTCAGAAATTGCACAGATGCCTCGATTGTTGGAAGACCTATCATAATGACTGGTTAGTATAGATTTTGATTTGATGAGACTGAAAGTATGGACGAAGCTTCCAATAAGAGATCAACAAGCAGTAAACAAGTTTTTCGAGCTTTGGATAGTTCTTTTCGGCGTTTGTATATCTCTTGCTGATATAATAAGCTGGTCGTTGGACACAATCTTCTTCGCGCATTAACGCCGAGAAGAAACAGCCAAATAGATAAATAAGTCATCATGGTCCACGGGTTTAGGTGGTCATTCCAAGTAATTCATGAGGTCCTGGAATGCGGTAATGCACTCTGGTGTCCACGCAAAGTTGCGCTTTCCTTTTTTGAGAAAGTCAAAGGAAGGAATGCACGTATCAGTTTCTTTTGATATTAATCGACTTAGGGCAGCTACTTTCCCATTTAAGCTTTGAACATCTTTGATGCTTTGTGGGGCCTGAATATCCCGGATCGCTTGGATTTTTTGGATTTGCCTCGATCACTTGTGAATTAACGATGAAACCCAAGAATTTTTCCGACGCAACGTTGAAAGAGCATTTCAAGAGATTGAGTTTCATGCCATATTTACGGAGAACATTTCCGCAAGGTCATTGACGTGATCGTTCGATACCCTCGTTTTTGATGGTATGTCATCCCCGTAGACTTCCATGGATCTCAATACTTAAACATTCAGTTGACCAATCACTAATAGGTTGCTTTAGCATTTTTGAAATCGAAGGGTATGATGACATAGCAATAGAGCCTAAGGTCAGTGATGAATGAAGTGTGTGATCTTGGTTTGGAGGTACATTGGAATTGAATGTAACCTAAGTACACGTCCATGAAGGAGAGAAGTTGGTAGGCTTCAGTAGAACCAATGAGTTGGTCGATCTTTGAAAGCAGGAAGCTGTCTTTTGGGCATGCTTTATTCAAGTCAAAATAGTCGAAACATGTCCTCCGTTTCCCATTTGATTTTCTGATCAGGACTGGGTTGGAGATCGTCGCAGATAAAGTTGTTTTCAAGTAGTCTCTCCACCTCCTCTTTGAGTACCACCTATCTTTCTATTCCCAAGATTTGGTGTTTTTGGTTGATTGGAAGATACTTTGGATCGATACTAAGCATGTGGCAGGCGATTCCCGTGTCGATGCCATACATATTAGAATGGATCCAAGAAAATATATCTAGGCTGGCCCGTAGGAAATCCACAAGTTCTTTCTTTATTGCTGAATGAAGTTGTGATCCAATTTTTAAGGCCCGAGTCTGGTCGACGGGGTTGATCGGAACGTCAACAGTTGGGACCACCGGAATAGCCCTTTTGGAACTGGGTTCTTGTAATGACCCGCATTGGCAGAGGTATTATAATTAATTTATTTAATTATATAAATAGTGATATAGTGAATTTAATGGTCGTGGAATTAAATAATGGTGAATATTTAATTTAAAATAATAAATTAAATAATATATTTAATTCTAAAATAATCAGAATTGGCTGAAATGGCGATATGGTGTGAACTGGATCATCTGTGATATTTAATTCATCTTGGAATTGAATTAGAATAACGAATATATTATTTGAACGACAGTTTGAACGTATAATTATATTATAATTAAAATCGTGCTCGAAATGGCGCTGCAGTGCGCGATTTGGCGATATGAACTTCAACTGAATGTACAGGATTCGTTCTAAGCCGGATTTCTATGAAACAAGAAACGTGTGGAACTGGGGGAGTATATCTTTCTAGTGGAAGAGAAAAATCTGGATTTCTTCGTGTAGATTTTGATTTACGTCCAAATTAAATTTTCAGAAAAGTCGCTGTGGAATTCCTTTATAATTTATAATGGAATTTTTTATATTTTAAAAAGGAATTTCAATATAAATCGAATATCGGGTGAACCAAAAGCGAATATCGAGTTAGAAATTCATATAGGAATATTCTAGAGCTGTATGGTATTCCACTGTGAATATATACGATAATATAAATTTATTTATATTTAATTTGATTATATTTAAATATATTTATATAAATTTAAATGGGTAATTCAGAGCTTTAAAACAATAGCTGGTTTTGGAAATGAAGTCGGAATTCGACGAAACTAATTTTGTTGGATCCGCAACATCAAATTATTGTTAGATTCCAAGTTCCGTGATTTTTAGAGTCACTGTGTTGTCGTACGGATTTTAAGAGTGAGAAACAGTCAGTATTTCGACAGTTAAAAATATGCTGTGTGAGCATACGGAGTCGGAATTCGATGAAACCAATTTCGTTGGGACCGTTATGTCAAACTCTAGCAGTATGTCCAGTTTGGTGATTTTTGGGTGTCATGTGTGATCACACGAATTTTTAGAATGCAAAAACGAATATAAAATAATAAAAATAAAATATCTATAAATATCTAGGAAAATATCTGGATATTTGTTAACACTATATATACCCCCTCAAAGTTTTCTAAAACCTAATTTCAGCTCTTCCTTAGTCAAATTCTTTTCCGCCGTTGGTTTTTCATTTCCAACGTGAAGAACACCACTTCAGAAAATCAAAGAAAATGAAACAAAATTCTATAAATCGATATGAATACATCTTTGAGTTGATGGGATCATTCTCTCCATTTCTATATGGGTTTTAGCACCTTCGACGTTCACTGTTGTGGTTGGATTTTTAGACAGTAAGTATAGGGTTACGGTTTGGGATAAATTGAAACATCGTTGGGGGAAATGAAGGTCATTTCTGAGTTGCTGGGATCGAATAGCACCTTGTGTTAAATTCTAGGTTGAATTGGGGAGGGGGGGGGGTTTGATGTCGATACTTTGTCAGGCGTTCAACGGAGGATCGCATCTTTTTACTTGCGTTCGATGGTTCGATGGTGGTACCAGGAGGAAGGAGAAGTTGATGAGATGAATGGTGAAAAGTTCTGTTTGAAGATTCATGAAGAAATGGTGGAGTTGGTCTTTGAGGAAGTCACGAAAATGGTGTATTTGGGTTTCTGGAGTTCGTGTATTTCAATTTTGGGGGAGATGAAGTGTAGTGCGGGTTGGGTCTTCTTTTATACGTGGATGGGCTTGGGGAAATTGGTAAGGCCCAATAGAAAATAATAAATCCATGTTTTTATTTCGGTTTAAATTTGTACAAACTTGTTTTTATCATATCTAATTCATACGTAAACGAAATCGAAAAAAACAGGATCCGTTGGGATCGTACGGACGGTGACTACACTACGAAACTGACTGTGAGTGGAGTAGAGCTAGTTTGAATTTATGACGAAATAAACTGTTTGATTCAAATCAAATAACAGTTTATCGTTCTTTAACGATGAACTGCCAAAGTGAGTAAATCTCACTAACTCTGAATAGTTTATAATTTCATGTTGTATTTTTAGAACTATAAAATATTGGCTGATTGACTGTGTGTTGACTGTTTGATTGAACTGCTAGTCAGTTAGTTGAATTTCTATATTGATTCTGTTTAACAGAATATATCAAATGGAACTGAAAGTGATGTTATCTATATTGTTTAACATCTGTGATGCAGGGAAACAGGTTAGAGGAATCCAACTGGATTCCTCAACATTATTTTACTGATTTTTATATATTGTGATATATGATGTGATATATAATCTGTTGTCGATTATATGTGTTTGGATGATACTGATCATCGTGATTTGATATGTTGAATACAATAACATACCGAAATGTTGATAAGAGAATATTTTCAAAGTGATATTTGAAAATAAAATATTTATAAATGGAATATTTATACATAAGGATTATTTATAAATTGGAATATTTATAAATAAGAGATATTTAGAAAAAGGGAAAACGTTATAAAAAGGAAACTGTTATAAGGAGGAAATCATTTTTAAAGTGGAGAACCGTTACTAAAAGTAAATCTGTAAAAATGAATATACGTTGTAAAAAAGGAAATCTTTAAAAAGCAAAAGGAGTTAAATCGAATATAGTTATTCGAAAGGAGTTAAATCGAATATGGTATTCGAAAGGAGTTAAAACGAATATGGTATTCGAAAGTTAGTAAATCGAATTAGTTATTCGAAAGGGGTTAGTCGAGTCAAGTCCGTTGAATAGAGTTAATCGAATATTTGTTATTCGAATAAGAGTTAACCAGACGGAGTTGATCAATTAGAGTTAACCAGTTAGAGTTAACCAGTTAGAGTTAATCAATTAGAGTTAACCAGTTAGAGTTAAACCAGTTAGAGTTAATCAGTTAGAGTAAATCGAACTAGAGTTATTCAAATGGAGTTATCGAATATTAGTGATTCGAATAAAGTAAAAGGAGTTATCGAATATAGTTTATTCGAATAGAATTAAAGGGTTAAATCGAATATGGTTTATTCGAGTAGACTTAAAGGGGTTATCGAATATAGTTTATTCGAAAGGAGTTAAGTGAAAAGAGTAAATCGATTAGAGTAAATCAAACATAGTTAATCAAACAGAGTTAATCGATAGAGTTAAATCGAATAGGAGTAAATAAATTAGTTGCCGTTATATTATTCGAGTTAGGAAATAAAAGTCATATTAAAGATAATGTATTTCAGATGCAGGAGATTATAACGCCATTGTTATAATCACGTAAACTTGCAAAAGAAGGGTGTTCGTAAATAGAATCCGAGGGTTCGTAGGAAGTTCGTTAAAGAATTAAAAGGTGAACTTTGTCTATTTCAAGGTTAGAAACGTTGTTCAGTTAAGGTCTGAGAGGTAGTATTACCCCAACTTGATTGACTTCATTTTTAACTAAGGAATTGTTAATGTTCGATAGTGAAGTGGGTTAAAGGAATTTAGTTAATAAGCGTAATGGTTTGAGTTGGCATCGCGATGGGTTGTTTAAACATCTGTCTAAGTCCAATGAAGGAGTTTTGGAAATGTTTTCCAAATAAGAACCAGAAATGTTTTTGATATAGAAAACAAGAAATGAAAATGTTTTCCAATAGTAATAACGTATATTTTCTAAATTTAGAAAATAGCAAATGTTAATATAGGGAAACAGGAGATGAAAAATGAACTTAAGAGATAAAATGTTAACTGATGTTTGATTGATAGAATTTCCATCTAGAAAAAATATCGTTGTTTGCACACCTGTTTTCTTTGATGGTTAAATCACAGACTATCGAAGTTTTGACCATTTTAACGTTGTTAATATGGAGAGACCGGTTGGATTATTATCCAAACAACCACTCTGTATTGGCATAAGCGTTGCGAATCACATATGCCAGAGATAATTGAAGACGGAGTTATGCAAGGGCTATCCTGTTTACAGAATAGTGCCTTCGGTTCATCCTATTCCTGGATGACTTGTATGGACGGATGTCTGACAGAGTATTTCTAGACGATCACGTATATTGATTTCTTCAACCGTACCAAGAGTGGAAGCGGAGAAGGAAACTTCTTTTAGCTAACACATAATGTATTGTTGAGGACGTCAATCGGTGATTAGATGGATTTGACGATTTGGCATTCGAAGTGAATCTGGAGTGATTGATAAAGCGTAACTTCTAGCCGCACATACGGTAAATGACAGAAATCGGGCAGACAGCATGGCTAAGTCGGTCGCACCGAAGTAGGGTGTATAATCACCCGATCTAGAGTTTCATTTACTTCTAAAAATCTATTGTTGATGCTTTCCCATTCGGGAAACGGTTGCTGATCCAAACCATTGGTGATGTACATTCGATACACTCAAGCGAAATGAGTGGTCGGTCACGTGTGTCCAGGTTGCAAGATGTTCTTGTTGGACCCAGGGTATTCCTCTCTAGAGGTACACTAGTGGAAGGTGGTTCCATACCTTGTCATAGCTGGAAATCCATTACCCAATACGTGCTTGCGGTTTTGATTGTATACTATATATGTAGAACGTGAGTTGAAAGCGTTTCTGCTAGATGATTATTATATTGTGTTGATAGACATTATTATAATATCAAAAGGTTTTCGATATAAAGATATTTTGGATTCTCAAAAGGGAAAAACCCGTTCCGTTATACGGCGTGGTCTTATGAGATTTCGATTACTTGTTCGAACAGTTTTGACTGTTTTACTCATACCAGTCCCATGACTGACCCGGAGTTTATTTGTTTGTTTCCCTAAACTCTTGGGTGCCTAATTTTGTATGGGCAGTCAAGTCGTCGGGATTTACAGATATACTGGAAAAGCTGGAGTATGAGGCTTCAGGATCATATAGCTATAGTTTATTTCTGCTGTGTTGTAAGTATTGTACTTTGATAATGATGTATATTCAAATACAATTGTATATTTCAAAGTTATGTTACATATATTATATGTTATTCGTTCCGCTGTGAGATTCGTGTTACTCTGATATTGTGTTCTCCTTCTTCTATTCTAAGTTTCTATCTTATCTTTCCTCACCCTCTGATTTTTTCTTTCATTAATGACCGGTATTTTTCGATATTTGGTTAGTCATCAGTGAGTTTATGGCGATAACCAAAGTCGACAAAATCCCGGGTCATTACAGTTGGTATCAGAGCTTAAGTTAAGTGAATTACCTTGGCTCTGTGGCATGACTCGGTAAAGATAGGGTTAGTAATACGCTAGATTGAGTTTGAGTTTATATATACGAGTGAACGTATTTGTTATTGATATATAAATTGTTTTATATTGTAGAGACTCATTGATTGAGTTGTTTATGGATTCTGGTCGATCAGTTTGATCCACTGTATCGGTAGGAGTTTATAAACACTCGAATACGATGGGTCGACACGATATCTTTTGGAAAGAGGGTAAATTAAAATAAGTTTACCCAAGGTATATCTTGATATAGAGAAGATATATATATATATATATCAAAATTTTAATATAGTGGATATATTGGTTGTTATTATAATCGAGTATGATTATAAATTAAATGGTTATGTAAATAACCAATCAGAATTCATATAAGTGAAATACGTGAAATCAGATGAGTTAAATCTGAAATTTAAGCCAGAATTGAATTAAAATTCTGGAAAAATTGGATAAGTGTTTGTAAATGGATTTGGATTAAAAATAAGGAAAATTTAAGATCCTAGGAGATTTTAAATTGTTTTACAAGCAGTGTGAATTATATTTTGAAATGAATTTCAAAGTGGAAATGTTTAGAAACGGTTTTATAGTATTGAACTCACTTCGATCGCTGGAAAATAGATTCCGATGATGATAGTTGCATCATCAGTATTCATTTTCGAGTTGTAAGTGACGAATTACTACCAGAGATACTGTTTTGAATTTTTTTTGGGAAAGACAAGTTGTGTTGAATTTCAAAATGGGATTTACAATAAAGAATGAATAAAAAAAAGTTTGAAATAGAAATTGAATATAGAAATTCAAAGGGAGTTTGAATATATGAAATTCAATGGAATTGAAATAGAAATTGAATATAGAAATTCAAAGGGAGTTTGAATATATGAAATTCAATGGAATTGAAATAGAAATTGAATATAGAAATTCAAAGGGAGTTTGAATATATGAAATTCAATGGAATTGAAATAGAAATTCAAAGGGAGTTTGAATATATGAAATTCAATGGAATTGAAATAGAAATTGAATATAGAAATTCAAAGGGAGTTTGAATATATGAAATTCAATGGAATTGAAATAGAGTTTGAATATAGAAATTCAAATGGAATTTGAATATAGAATTCAAATATAGGATTTGAATATATAGAATTTGAATATAGAATTCAAATGGAATTTAAACTATAGAATTTGATATATAGAATTTGAATATATAGAATTTGAATAGAATTTGATATATAGATTTGAATAATAGAAGTGATATAAAATTTGAATAGAAATTGGATAGAATTAACTAAGTCGAAGAGGAATTAGTTAATCGAGTTTTGAATTTGAAGTTGAACTTTGAAAGGTGAATTGGATTTGTAAATGGATATTCGAAATCGAATATAGAACTTAAATTTGAAATTTGGATTCAAATTAGTTAATAAGCAAGTTAAAATATATTTGAACATGTCTTGTTAAAATATAAAAGTGAAATAGACTAAAGAGTTAATTAACAAATTAATTAATGAATTGAGTTAAAACAATCAGGTATAGTTAAAATAGATTGGGCATGTATAAATATACATGAGATAGGTGTGGATAAGGTATGAAGGTATATAAATAGAATGCTCGACGGAAAGGTATGTATTTAATTCATATATGAGATTTTATGCGCTATATCGGCTAGCCGCTTGGCTTTTTCTTTTTCTTTTGGATTGGTGAGGGCCATGTGAGGCTATTTGAAATATCCCGATGCTCCTGGTACAAAGGAGGTTATGGCGATTTTTTCCCGGGAATTTAAGGAGTTAGAATATTTTTAAGATAATTTGATAGTTAGAAATCAACGTATCAATATATATATATATATATATATATATATATATATATATATATATATATATATAGAAGTCGATAAGGAAACGAACTTAGAAATAGAATAGTAAAATCAAAAAGGAAGACTAAGAATAAAATCTAGTAAGAATAGAAAGAGGAAGTGTATACGTGTTTAAAGGTGAATAAGTAGTTGTATGGTATTGATTATTCGAGTAAGTAGTCATATCTATTTTGACGTTATAAATGTTATTCAGTCAAGGTCTGAGAGGTAGTTATACCCCAACTTGATTGATTTCATTATTAACAAATAAATAGTAAGATTTTAGGCTCGAAGATAAATGTTGAATAAGAGTTAGTTGAATATAGTATTTGGGTTGTCGTAACGATGTTTTACACAACATCCGTTTTAACCCAAATAAGTGTAAGCTTGGAAATATAATAAAGAATATTTCCTAAGTATAGAAATAAACGAGATCGGAAAAGAGATAAGTAATTGGAATAGTTTCCAATTATAAATAGCATATATTTTCTAAAGTTTAGAAAATAAAGGAAGGCGATATTCGGAAATGTTTTCCAAATAACATAAAAGGCCAACATGGCTATTGAAGATATTTGGTTAACAAATATTGATAAAGAAATAGAGAAGTGATTTAACTAATGGAGTATTAATTAAGGGCTCAGTGATATGTTCAAAAGGAAAATTTGATTTTTGAAAAGAGTAAACTGTTTGAAAACTCCCAGGAAAAGGCTGTTTGAATTAAAAACAAATTTAACAGAAATTTGTGAAAGCAATTTTGAATTAAATAAAGCCAGTAAAGTGGTAACTGAGATTGAATTAGAATGATATCAAGACAAATTGGATTGTGAGATTTAAATTTGAAGTGTGATGTGATAATCAAGTTAAGAGTTGGGAATCGAGATTGAAACTCGAGTTTGAAATGATATTTGGCTCGGATATAAGTGAATGGTTGTGTTGTGGATAAAAGTGATTGGAGTTTGATTGGGATGACCCTTGTATCTGTTGAATTGATAATAGGTGGAAAGGATATAATGATATGCCGACAAAAGGTACAAGTTTATATTTCCATTGGATATAAGATTTATGAGCCGAATTGGCAAGCCGCTTGGCTGTTTGATTTTCTTTTGGGTTGGAGATGACCCAGAGAGGCAAGTTGGAGTATGACTTATTGACCAGTACAAAGGAGGTGTTGGCAAAAAATTTTGAAAAGTTAAGGTGTTAGAAAATTTCCAGAATTTTTGAAAATTTTCGTTGATAAGAATTAACTAATATTTTAATTGAAATTAAATTGGTTCAGTTGAAACTGGAGTTAAGTAGTGAACAAATATGTTCTAACCAGTCGATAGGGTCGTCCTCTACCTTTTAGCAATTTCGAGGACGAAATTATTTTAAGTGGGAAAGATTGTAATGACCCGCATTGGCAGAGGTATTATAATTAATTTATTTAATTATATAAATAGTGATATATTGAATTTAATGGTCGTGGAATTAAATAATGGTGAATATTTAATTTAAAATAATAAATTAAATAATATATTTAATTCTAAAATAATCAGAATTGGCTGAAATGGCGATATGGTGTGAACTGGATCATCTGTGATATTTAATTCAGCTTGGAATCGAATTAGAATAACGAATATATTATTTGAACGACAGTTTGAACGTATAATTATATTATAATTAAAATCGTGCTCGAAATGGCGTTGCAGTTTGCGATTTGAACTTCAACTGAATGTACAGGATTCGTTCTAAGCCGGATTTCTGTGAAACAAGAAACGTGTGGAGATGGTGGTGTATATCTTTCTAGTGGAAGAGAAAAATCTGGATTTCGTCGTGTAGACTTTGATTCATGTCCAAATCAAATTTTCAGAAAAGTCGCTGTGGAATTCCTTTATAATTTATAATGGAATTGTTTAAATTTTAAAAAGGAATTTCAATATAAATCGAATATCGGGTTGACCGAGAAGCGAATATCGAGTTAGAAATTCATCTAGGAATATTCTAGAGCTGTATGGTATTCCACTGTGAATATATACGATAATATAAATTTATTTATATTTAATTTGATTATATTTAAATATATTTATATATATTTAAATTGGTCATTCAGAGCTTTAAAAAAATAGCTGGTTTTGCAAACGAAGTCGGAATTCGACGAAATTAATTTTGTTGGACCCGCAACATCAAATTATTGTTAGATTCCAAGTTCCGTGATTTTTAGAGTCACTGTGTGGTCGTACGGATTTTTAGAGTGAGAAACAGTCAGTATTTCAACGGTTAAAAATACGCTGTGTGAGCATACGGAGTCGGAATTCGACGAAACCAGTTTCATTGGGACCGTAATGTCGAACTCTAGCATTATGTCCAGTTTGGTGATTTTTGGGTGCCATGTGTGATCACATGGATTTTTAGAATGCAAAAACGAATATAAAATAATAAAAATAAAATATCTAAAAATATCTAGGAAAATATCTAGATATTTGTTAACACTATATATACCCCCTCAAAGTTTTCTAAAACCTAATTTCAGCTCTTCCTTAGTCAAATTCTTTTCCGCCGTTGGTTTTTCATTTCCAACGTGAAGAACACCACTTCAGAAATCAAAGAAAATGAAACAAAATTCTATAAATCGATATGAATACATCTTTGAGTTGCTGGGATCATTCTCTCCATTTCTATATTGGTTTTAGCACCTTCGACGTTCACTGTTGTGGTTGGATTTTTAGACAGTAAGTCTAGGGTTACGGTTTGGGATAAATCGAAACATCGTTGGGGGAAATGAAGGTCATTTCTGAGTTGTTGGGATCGAATAGCACGTTGTGTTAAATTCTAGGTTGAATTGGGGGGGGGGGGTTATGTCGATACATAGTCAGGCGTTCAGCGGAGGATCACATCTTTTTACTTGCGTTCGATGGTTCGATGGTGGTACCAGGAGGAAGGAGAAGTTGATTGTGACGGCCCGCCCCACACCAACCGACATTTACTCCAAAAGTGCGTTGTACACATGTCCAGTTAGCACGGAACGGGTCGTGAAAAGGAAAGGGAAGAAGGAAATGAACACACAAAGAACCTGTAGAATGTCTCACAGCGCATAGAACAAAATATAATAACAACATACTAGACATGAAACATGAGAGACAGTGCATAAGCTGAAAATCAGAACTAAACATCATAGCAGCGGAAATCCAAAATACAGCTTATTACAACTTTCAAACTGTCTCGAAGCAAAAGTAAGATAAAGAAGGTACACTACTAATGCCCAAGTAGCGACCACCAACGACACAGGGAGAATGTGCATATATATATCATACGTGGAAGCCTCCTGCCCGCCTCCGAATCAGCTACTCGCGCATCACCAGCTAACCTGTCTCTAGTCTGCTCGTGTGAGCACCCAGAGTAATAAGAGGAGACATAAAACTGTGGGTCAGACATAAAGCCTGGTATGAGCGATAAGCATCTAAAGTGAACAATAACAAGTAGACTAAAACATACCTGAACCTGCAACCAAAGAGTTAGCACTACATACTGTACAACACTCTAAGGTACCATATCAAACGGTGTAAAGATACGGAGGTGGGGGAGGTGTGCATGTCATAGGGATGGCAAACAATCAAACATAGCATCCATTCTCACATCTCTCACTCAGTGCGTAAAGCATACGATATTCACCACTTCGATCACCCAACATACCTTGCTACAATCACTCTGCCCCATGAAGTCATAAATGGCTTCACTGCACTGATAACGTAGCCACTAATTCCTCGCTATGTCCACTTGCCCCATGGAGTTATTCACCCTATCTGCGCTGGCTCATAGCCTTACCAATCCTTACTATGTCCACTTGCCCCATGGAGTTGTTCACCCCATCTGCGCTGGCTCATAGTCTTACTACGCATCACCTTGCCCCTCAGGTCATAATGACCCTACTGCACTGATAACGTAGTCTTGCTACCATCACCTTGCCCCTCAGGTCATAATGACCCTACTGCACTGATAAGTAGCCATCCTTCATTTTTAGTGGTGAATCGAAGTTATGAACGTCGACAACTCCTTAGCACACGTCCCGCAGCAAAGCCCAACCATGAAGTGAACTCATCGGTTCCCAACTGGATCCTAAGCTCTAACTTCCCATATTGGACTACCTTTGCATCTCGGGTTATTGGTTAATATTGGGTCGGGTCGGGTTCCTCCTCAAGCCATCGGTTCGGGTCGGGTATCCTCCATCTGTTCGGGTCGGGTCTTCTCCTAGTGCGGTTCGGGTCGGGTGTCCTCCATCGGTTCGGGTCGGGCGTTTCTCCTCGGTTCGGGTCGGGTGCCACTCCCCTTCCAGTTCATGCTTCCGCTCCGATCCGCCTCCTCATCCTTTACGTGTTTCGATCCGATCCATCCTCCTCTATCCGCTCCGATCCCTACTCCCTAATCCGATCCGATCCCAATTCAGCTAGCGTGGCCTTCCTTTTTGCCATTTTCCCCAAGTGTTGGGTTCCGATCCGATCGAATTCCTTGCTCAGTTCAACATATCCGATCCGAGCCCCATATCCGATCCGATCCGAACCCTGCACTGTTTTCTGAAACTGTTCCAGCAAGTGTTTACGCCATCCGACGACGTTTTCGACCATTCTAACTATTGAAATCAATCATAAAGCATTTCATACAGTCATAGCAACATGCATAATCAACCACAAACATCAAAACATCAATATAATAGGTTAAAATGGATCAAACATACCCAAAACCCCATATTTCCCCTTAAGCATGTTTAGGTGAAACTAATAGTAGGATTAGCAAAACTTAACCAAATTAACCCAAATTCATATCAGAGGTCTAAAACATCATTTAAGAATTTATGAACATTTTTCCCGAATTTTATCATGTTTAAATTCGCTAATTAACACTAATCAACCCTAATTAGCCATAATTAGTGCAAAAGTATGCAAATCACTCACCTTAGCCACAAATAAACTAAGATCTGAAATAAATCTCTGATTTGATGCAAATCCCAACCCTAGACAGCAGCTCCAATGTTGATTTGGTGTAGATCTCCCTTGATTAGATGTTGCTAAGCTTAATCCTTGACCAAAAGATGATTTGGAGGTGATTTAGAGGTTGGAGGCCATTTTTAGGGTTCCTTGGTGATAAGTGGAGGCTAGAAAACTGAAATGGAATGGTCGTCTATCTCATTTCAGCCTTCCCATAACCCTAATCCCGAAATGGGTTATGGGCCTACTCACTAATCACCCGATTTGGCCCGGTTAAGCAGTTTTTCACCTTCCAAACCTTATTTCAGCCATATCTCCCAAACGGTAAGTCCATTTGGCTATTCTGACCACTCTACGGAAAGGTAAACCATCAAACGAATCCAATGGAAGTGGTTTCAGATCAAAATTCCTTTCCAATCAAAAGTTACGGACAAAACAGTACCAACTAGGGGCAAAATGGTCATTTAAAAATCGACAAAAATCATGAACATGGGAAATGACTCTAATGGATGTTTCCCAAAGTTACATGACCATACGACTTCATACGGGAAAGAAATAAATATTCTACAATCCTATGATGTGTAGAATACGGGTCGTTACACTCTCCCCCCCTTAAGAAATTTCGCCCCCGAAATTCCCTAATCAAAATACACACAAAGGTCCCGCATGCCTATCAATCATAAAACAACAACCAAACATGCAAAACAAGTAAAACAAGTCTACCCTAGCATGCGGAAAACTAAATCGCAAGGTAAATCTTACCAGGCAAAGAGTTCTGGATATGTCTTTCTAATGCTCTCCTATGTCTCCCAAGTGCAATCATTCTCATCCTTGCCCCACTGAACCTTGACTAGCTTCACCGCCTTCCTTCGAAGTTGCTTCGTATCGTGCCCCACAATACGAATCGGCTTGCGGTTCCCAACCGCCTCGGGTTCTACTTCGAAGTCCTCTAACTCATCAGGTGAAATAGTCATATCTGAGTCGTGAACGAACTTCCTTAGTTGGGAAACATGAAATACATTGTGAACTCCCGCCATTTTCTCTGGTAAGCCAACTCTATATGCCAAATTCCCGACTAATTCAAGAACAGGGAATGGGCCAACAAATCTTGGTGCCAACTTGCCTCTCCTGCCAAATCGTATCACGCTCTTCAACGGAGAGATCTTGACAAACACCAAGTCACCAACGGAGAATTTCAAGTCTCTTCTCCTCTTATCAGCATAACTCTTCTGCCTATCTTGAGCTACTTTCATTCGTTGCTGAATGATCTTAATCTTATCGGAAGTTTCCCTCACCACATCTGGTCCAAGCACAAACTTCTCGCCAGTCTCTATCCAACATGATGGTGAGTTGCACGGTCTTCCGTACAAAGCTTCATATGGAGCCATACCGATACTGGATTGGTAGTTATTATTATATGCAAACTCTACTAGATGCAAATGGTCATCCCATGATCCACCAAAATCCAATATACACGCTCTCAAGAGATCTTCCAATATACGATTCACCCTCTCCGTCTGACCGTCGGTCTAAGGATGATATGCGATACTGAGATGTAATCCTGACCCTAGAGCCTCTTGTAAGCTCTTCCAAAACCTACTAGTGAACAACGGGTCTCGGTCACTCACAATGCTTTTGGGTACTCCATGAAATCTCACTACCCACTTCATATACAATTCTGCCAACTTGGCTGCCGTTCTGGTCGATTTGACTGGTATAAATCTTGCGCTCTTAGTCAATCGATCCACAATTACCCAAATGCTATCATATCCCGATCTAGTCTTTGGTAAACCATCGATGAAATCCATCGAGACTTGTTCCCATTTCCATTCGGGAATCTCTAATGGTTGCAGCAACCCACTAGGCTTCTTTTGCTCGGCTTTTACTAGCTGACAATTCATGCATTTGGATATAAACTTCCCAACGTCTCTTTTCATCTCTTCCCAGTAGTAATTCTGCTTCATGTCCCGATACATTTTATTACCACCAGGATGTATAGTCAGTTTTGAGTGATGACATTCTCTAAGCACTTCATCCCTCAAATCATTCACGTTGGGCACAACTAGTCTTCCATTCTTCCGAAGCCATCCATCTCGATCAAGCCCATACACATTCATCTCCTCACCGTCGATGTTCATCTCTAACTTGGAGATGATTTCCAATAGATTAGGATCGTCCCTCTGACTAGAACCAATCCGCTCTATCAAAGTGGGTCTGATCGTCAAACTAGCTAGCATAACTGGATCCAATTCACACTTTGGTCTGAAATCAAACCCCGCGATATACTCCAGTTGCTTCCACTCAAGAAAAATTGCCCCTAAGCTGGCATGTCTCCTACTCAAGGCATCAGCTACCGCATTACCTTTCCCAGGTGTGTATGCGATATCAAAATCATACGAAGCCAAGAACTCTAACCATCTCTGCTGACGGAGATTCAGATCTTTCTGAGAGAAGAGATACTTCAACGATTTATGATCTGTAAACAACTCAAATATTTCTCCCAAGAGATAGTGTCTCCACATCTTCAGCGCAAATACAATCGCTGCCAATTCCAAATCATGGGTAGGATACTTCTTCTCATGCGGCTTTAGCTGTCGACTAGCATAAGCTACAACCCTACCTCCTTGCATCAATACTACACCCAGTCCGGTACCACAAGCATCCGTGTATACCGTCATCTCTTCATTCCCTTTAGGAATGACTAACACTGGCGCATGCATCAACTTCTCCTTTAGACTCTTGAAGGCATCCTCACACACTTCGTCCCAGACGAAGGACCGATTCTTCTTAGTCAACTGAGTTAATGGTGCTGCTATCTTGGAGAAGTCCTGGATAAACTTACGATAATATCCAGCTAATCCCAAGAAACTTCTTACATCTGTTACATTCTTGGGCGTAGGCCAATCCTGTACCGTAGCCACCTTCGCAGGGTCCACGGCAATACCACTCTCTGAAACAACATGACCCAAGAATCTTACTTCCCTTCTCCAAAAATGACACTTAGAGAATTTCGCTTTCAATTGGTGCTTCCTCAACACCTCCATCACTATGCTCAAGTGTCCCTTGTGTTCCTCCTCTGTCCTTGAATAAACAAGGATATCATCCACGAACACAAGAACAAACTTATTCAACTGATCTCTGAATACTCGATTCATAAGATCCACAAAGTAGGCTGGTGCATTGGTCAACCCAAACGGCATGACCAATCACTCATAAAATCCAGACGGCGTCCTAAATGCCGTTTTCGGAACACTCTCATCCGCTACTCGAAGCTGATGAAATCCTGTCGCGAGGTCCAACTGGGAGAACACTCTTGCTCCTTCCAGTTGATCAAACAAATCATCTATCCGCGGTAGAGGATACTAATTCTTCCGCATTACCTTATTCAACTCGCGATAGTCCACACACAAACGAAGGGAACCATCTGCCTTAGTGGCAAACACAACTGGTGCTCCCCACTCGGAGACACTCCTTCTAATAAATCCCTTCTTCAAAAGATTGCTGACTTGCACCCCGAGCTCTCGCTGCTCCCTTGGTGCCATACGACGAAGTGGCATCACTATAGGTCTGGCATCTTTCACTAAATCAATACGGAACTCAATCTCTCGGTGTGGTGGAAGCCCGGTCACCTCCTCGAAGACGTCCGGATACTGGCCAACCACGGGCACATCTGACAACTCATCCTGTGGGATGTCAAGGGAATTTACAAAACTAGCCATAACCCCATCACTAGGTAGACTACCAAACACTACCCTCCGCCCATCATCCGCCCTCACTGTCACCAAAAAGCCCTCACAGTCTACCACCACCCCGTATCTTTGGAGCCAATCGACTCCCAATATAATGCCATACCCAGTAAAGCCCAAAACAAAGCAATCACATACAAACATACATCCATGACTCGATAAGACCAAATTCCTGCAAATCATACTAAGGCTAGTCGAACCACCAATCGGGTTCGTCACAACCAATGGTCTATCGACTATCTCGGGTTCCAGTCCCAACCTATCTACCAGGTCACTAGATATGAAGGAACGGGAAGCCCCAGTATCAAACAAAACTCGAACTGGTACATCATAAATAGAAAGCATACCTTGAATAACAACATTCTTTCCTTTCTCCACCGCAGTTGGGGCATTCGACGAAGAAGGAACAGCATCAATAGCGTATTCTTTCACAATCTGCTTCTCCTTAAGAGGTTGCGGACACTTATCTTTCTGATGTCCAATTTGACCACAGATGTAGCACTTCCTTTCCGCTGGCTTGGCCCGACATTCTTTAGCATAATGGCCCTTCTTTCCACAGCTGAAGCACTCAGCATCCTTCTTGCTCTTTTTCTGGCCACCCTTAGATTGGTCCTGCTTCCTCTTATTCTGAGAGCTATTCTTGCCTCCACCGCCTGCTTGCGGCTTTGGCCCTTCTGCAGATGCAGCCTCAGTCTTTGACTTAGGGTAAAGGCTCTCTGATCTCAAAGCTTTCCCCACGATCGATTCAAAAGTCTCATCGATGTGGTTGATAAGCCTTTCCCCCAAGTATCCATCCAAACCAGTAATGAACTTCTCATTCTTCTTTTCTGGAGTATCAATGAGAGACAGTCCATACTTCGACAAAGTGTCGAACTCAGCAATATAATTAGAAACTGCCCTTCCGTTCTGCTTGAGTTCCAAGAACCTCTTAAACAACACTGACTTCTGGGCAACTGGAGTAAACTTCTCGCTAAAGCGAGCCTTGAACTGATCCCAAGTAACCTGATCTTCTGGAGTAGCTGTTCTAATGGCATTCCACCAATTCATCGCTCGCCCTTGCAGCTGACGAGACACTAGCTTTCCCTTCATCGCATCCTCGAGACCCAAGTCATCAAAGATACGGTCACAGCTATCCATCCAATCTTGAACATCGGTGGCCGACTCCGTCCCGTAGAACGGCTTTCCACCAAGATTAGTGTAATCCTTGCACAACTTGGCGAAATCGACCCTAGGCGCCTGCACTACTGGGCCAACACCAACTCCGGGATTGGGAACTGCCCCTTGCACTTCTCTAAGCATGTCTCTCATGAGGTTAGTAAACATTGCCCTCATGTCAGCGACATTCCCTTGGTTGGTCCCTCTACCAGCACCCCTCATGTCTCGGCTCATCGTCAATCTGAAAAAGGAAAACGATTAACGACCCTATAGTGGTGCTAGTGCAGTGCGACTTCATTCTTATACTACTAATAGTATATATATACATAGCTTTTGAAAACCAAAATAATCACAAATACGCACTCTCATATACGTACTAACTCTCCCTAGTGTCTTTCCCTAGGTTAAATACGCAACCTAGAGCTCTGATACCAAGTGTGACGGCCCGCCCCACACCAACCGACATTTACTCCAAAAGTGCGCTGTACACATGTCCAGTTAGCACGGAACGGGTCGTGAGAAGGAAAGGGAAGAAGGAAATGAACACACAAAGAACCTGTAGAATGTCTCACAGCGCATAGAAAAATATATAATAATAACATACTTGACATAAAACAGGAGAGATAGTGCATAAGCTGAAAATCAGAACTAAACATCATAGCAGCGGAAATCCAAAATACAGCTTATTACAACTTTCAAACTGTCTCGAAGCAAAAGTAAGATAAAGAAGGTACACTACTAATGCCCAAGTAGCGACCACCAACGACACAGGGAGAATGTGCATATTTATATATATATCATACGTGGAAGCCTCCTGCCCGCCTCCGAATCAGCTACTCGCGCATCACCAGCTAACCTGTCTCTAGTCTGCTCGTGTGAGCACCCAGAGTAATAAGAGGAGACATAAAACTCTAGGTCAGACATAAAGCCTGGTATGAGCGATAAGCATCTAAAGTGAACAATAACAAGTAGACTAAAACACACCTGAACCTGGACCTGCAACGAAAGAGTTAGCACTACATATTGTACAACACTCTAAGGTACCATATCAAACGGTGTAAAGATACGGAGGTGGGGGAGGTGTGCATGTCATAGGGATGGCAAACAATCAAACATTGCATCCATTCTCACATCTCTCACTCAGTGCGTAAAGCATATGATATTCACCACTTCGATCACCCAACATACCTTGCTACGATCACTCTGCCCCATGAAGTCATAAATGGCTTCACTGCACTGATAACGTAGCCACTAATTCCTCGCTATGTCCACTTGCCCCATGGAGTTATTCACCCCATCTGCGCTGGCTCATAGCCTTACCAATCCTTACTATGTCCGCTTGCCCCATGGAGTTGTTCACCCCATCAGTGCTGGCTCATAGTCTTACTACGCATCACCTTGCCCCTCAGGTCATAATGACCCTACTGCACTGATAACGTAGTCTTGCTACCATCACCTTGCCCCTCAGGTCATAATGACCCTACTGCACTGATAAGTAGTCATCCTTCATTTTTAGTGGTGAATCGAAGTTATGAACGTCGACAACTCCTTAGCACACGTCCCACAGCAAAGCCCAACCATGAAGTGAACTCATCGGTTCCCAACTGGATCCTGAGCTCTAACTTCCCATATTGGACTACCTTTGCATCTCGGGTTATTGGTCAATACTGGGTCGGGTTCCTCCTCAAGCCATCAGTTCGGGTCGGGTATCCTCCATCTGTTCGGGTCGGGTCTTCTCCTAGTGCGGTTCGGGTTGGGTGTCCTCCATCGGTTCGGGTCGGGCGCTTCTCCTCGGTTCGGGTCGGGTGCCACTCCCCTTCCAGTTCATGCTTCCGCTCTGATCCGCCTCCTCATCCTTTACGTGTTTCGATCCGATCCATCCTCCTCTATCCGCTCCGATCCCTACTCCCTAATCCGATCCGATCCCATTTCAGCTAGCGTGGCCTTCCTTTTTGCCATTTTCCCCAAGTGTTGGGTTCCGATCCGATCGAATTCCTTGCTCAGTTCAACATATCCGATCCGAGCCCCATATCCGATCCGATCCGAACCATGCACTGTTTTCTGAAACTGTTCCAGCAAGTGTTTACGCCATTCGACGACGTTTTCGACCATTCTAACTATTAAAATCAATCACAAAGCATTTCATACAGTCATAGCAATATGCATAATCAACCACAAACATCAAAACATCAATATAATAGGTTAAAATGGATCAAACATACCCAAAACCCCATATTTCCCCTTAAGCATGTTTAGGTGAAACTAATGATATGATTAGCAAAACTTAACCAAATTAACCCAAATTCATATCAGGAGTCTAAAACATCATTTAAGAATTTATGAACATTTTTCCCGAATTTTATCATGTTTAAATTCGCTAATTAACACTAATCAACCCTAATTAGCCATAATTAGTGCAAAACTATGCAAATCACTCACCTTAGCCACAAATAAACTAGGATCTGAAATAAATCTCTGATTTGATGCAAATCCCAACCCTAAACAGCAGCTCCAATGTTGATTTGGTGTAGATCTCCCTTGATTAGATGTTGCTAAGCTTAATCCTTGACCAAAAGATGATTTGGAGGTGATTTAGAGGTTGGAGGCCATTTTTAGGGTTCCTTGGTGATAAGTGGAGGCTAGAAAACTGAAATGGAATGGTCGTCTATCTCATTTCAGCCTTCCCATAACCCTAATCCGGAAATGGGTTATGGGCCTACTCACTAATCACCCGATTTGGCCCGGTTAAGCAGTTTTTCACCTTCCAAACCTTATTTCAGCCATATCTCCCAAACGGTAAGTCCGTGTGGCTATTATGACCACTCTACGGAAAGGTAAACCATCAAACGAATCCAATGGAAGTGGTTTCAGGTCAAAATTCCTTTCCAATAAAAAGTTATGGCCAAAACAGTACCAACTAGGGGCAAAATGGTCATTTAAAAATCGACAAAAATCATGAACATGGGAAATGACTCTAATGGATGTTTCCCAAAGTTACATGACCATACGACTTCATACGGGAAAGAAATAAATATTCTACAATCCTATGATGTGTAGAATACCGGTCGTTACATTGATGAGATGAATGGTGAAAAGTTCTGTTTGAAGATTCATGAAGAAATGGTGGAGTTGGTCTTTGAGGAAGTCACGAAAATGGTGTGTTTGGGTTTCTGGAGTTCGTGTATTTCTTTTTTGGGGGAGATGAAGTGTAGTGCGGGTCGGATCTTCTTTTATACGTGGATGGGCTTGGGGAAATTGGTAAAGCCCAATAGAAAATAATAAATCCATGTTTTTATTTCGGTTTAAATTTGTACAAACTTGTTTTTACCATATCTAATTCATACGTAAACGAAATCGAACAAAACAGGATCAGTTGGGATCGTATGGACGGTGGCTACACCATGAAACTGACTGGGAGTGGAGTGGAGCTAGTTTGAATTTATGACAAAATAAACTGTTTGATTCAAATCAAATAACAGTTTATCGTTCTTTAACGATGAACTGCCAAAGTGAGTAAATCTCACTAACTCTGAACAATTTATAATTTCATGTTGTATTTTTAGAACTGTAAAATATTGGCTGAATGACTGTGTGTTGACTGTTTGATTGAACTGATAGTCAGTTAGTTGAATTTTTATATTGATTCTGTTTAACAGAATATATCATATGGAACTGAAAGTGATGTTATCTATATTGTTTAACATCTGTGATGCAGGGAAACAGGTTGGAGGAATCCAACTGGATTCCTCAACATTTATTTTACTGTTTTTCATATATTGTGATATATGATGTGATATATAATCTATTGTCGATTTTATGTGTTTGGACGATACTGATCATCGTGATTTGATATGTTGAATACCATAACATACCGAAATGTTGATAAGAGAATATTTTCAAAGTGATATTTGAAAATAAAATATTTATAAATGGAATATTTATAAATATGGAATATTTATAAATTGGAATATTTATAAATAAGAGATATTTAGAAAAAGGGAAAACGTTATAAAAAGGAAACTGTTATAAGGAGGAAATCATTTTTAAAGTGGAGAACCGTTACTAAAAGTAAATCTTTAAAAATGAATAAACGTTGTAAAAAAGGAAATCTTTATAAAGCGAAAGGAGTTAAATCGAATATAGTTATTCGAAAGGAGTTAAATCGAATATGGTATTCGAAAGGAGTTAAAACGAATATGGTATTCGAAAGTTAGTAAATCGAATTAGTTATTCGAAAGGGGTTAGTCGAGTCGAGTCCGTTGAATAGAGTTAATCGAATATTTGTTATTCGAATAAGAGTTAACCAGATGGAGTTGATCAATTAGAGTTAATCAGTTAGAGTTAATCAATTAGAGTTAACTAGTTAGAGTAAACCAGTTAGAGTAAATCGAACTAGAGTTATTCAAATGGAGTTATCGAATATTAGTTATTCGAATAAAGTAAAAGGAGTTATCGAATATAGTTTATTCGAATAGAATTAAAGGGGTAAATCGAATATGGTTTATTCGAGTAGAGTTAAAGGGGTTATCGAATATAGTTTATTCGAAAGGAGTTAAGTGAAAAGAGTAAATCGATTAGAGTAAATCAAACAGAGTTAATCAAACAGAGTTAATCGATAGAGTTAAATCGAATAGGAGTAAATAAATTAGTTGTCGTTATATTATTCGAGTTAGGAAATAAAAGTCATATTAAAGATAATGTATTTCGGATGCAGGAGATTATAACGCCATTGTTATAATCACGTAAACTTGCAAAAGAAGGGGGTTCGTAAATAGAATCTGAGGGTTCGTAGGAAGTTTGTTAAAGAATTAAAAGGTGAACTTTGTCTATTTCAAGGTTAGAAACGTTGTTCAGTTAAGGTCTGAGAGGTAGTATTACCCCAACTTGATTGACTTCATTTTTAACTAAGGAATGGTTAATGTTCGATAGTGAAGGTGGGTTAAAGGAATTTAGTTAATAAGCGTAATGGTTTGAGTTGGCATCGCGATGGGTTGTTTAAACATCTGTCTAAGTCCAATGAAGGAGTTTTGTAAATGTTTTCCAAATAAGAACCAGAAATGTTTTCTGATATAGAAAAAAAGAAATGAAAATGTTTTCCAATAGTAATAACGTATATTTTCTAAATTTAGAAAATAGCAAATGTTGAATATAGGGAAACAGGAGATGAAAAATGAACTTAAGAGATAAAATGTTAAACGATGTTTGATTGATAGAATTTCCATCTGGAAATAATATCGTTGTTTGCACACCTGTTTTCTTTGATGGTTAAATCACAGACTATCGAAGTTTTAACCATTTTAACGTTGTTAATATGGAGAGACCGGTTGAATTATTATCTAAAGAACCACTCTGTATTGGCATAAGCGTTGCGAATCACATATGCCAAAGATAATTGAAGACGGAGTTATGCAAGGGCTATCCTGTTTACATAATAGTGCCTTTGGTTCATCCTGTTCCTGGATGACTTATATGGACGGATGTCTGACAGAGTATTTCCAGACGATCACGTATATTGATTTCTTCAACCGTACCAAGAGTGGAAGCGGAGAAGGAAACTTCTTTTAGCTAACACATAATGTATTATTGAGGACGTCAATCGGTGATTGGATGGACTTGACGATGTGGAATTCGAAGTGAATCTAGTGTGATTGATAAAGCGTAACTTCTAGCCACACATCCGGTAAATGACAGAAATCGGGCAGGCAGCATGGCTAAGTCGGTCGTACCGAAGTAGGGTGTATAATCACCTGATCTAGAGTTTCATTTACTTCTAAAAATCTATTGTTGATGCTGTCCCATTCGGGAAACGGTTGCTGATCCCAACCGTTGGTGATATACATTCGATACACTCAAGCGAAATGAGTGGTCGGTCATGTGTGGCCGGGTTGCAAGATGTTCTTGTTGAACCCAGTGTATTCTTCTCTAGAGGTACACTAGTGGAAGGTGGTTCCATACCTTGTCATAGTTGGAAATCCATTACCCAATTCATGCTTGCGGTTTGGATTGTATACTATATATGTAGAACGTGAGATGAAAGCGTTTCTGCTAAATGATTATTATATTGTGTTGATAGACATTATTATAATATCATAAGGTTTTTGATATAAAGATATTTTGGATTCTCATAAGGGAAAAACCCGTTCCTTTATATGGCGTGGTCTTATGAGATATCGATTACTTGTTCGAACTGTTTTAACTGTTTTACTCATACCATTCCCATGACTGACCCAGAGTTTATTTGTTTGTTTCCCTAAACTCTTGGGTGCCTGATTTTGTACGGGCAGTAAAGTAGTCGGGATTTACAGATATACTGGAAGAGCTGGAGCAGGAGGCTTCAGGATCATATAGCTATAGTTTATTTCCGCTGTGTTGTAAGTGTTGTACTTTGATAATGATGTATATTCAAATACAAATGTATATTTCAAAGTTATGTTTCATATATTATATGTTATTCGTTCCGCTGTGAGATTCGTGTTACTCTGATGTTGTGTTCTCCTTCTTCTATTCTAAGTTTCTATCTTATCTTTCCTCACCCTCTGTTTTTTTCTTTCATTAATGACCTGTATTTTTCGATGTTTGGTTAGTCATCAGTGAGTTTATGGCGATAACCAAAGTCGACAAAATCCCAGGTCATTACAGTTCTTCATCTTCCTAGGGGTCAAGATCTTGGGAGAGACGACAATTGCATCTGAGCCAACCTCAAACTTTAGTGGCTACTATGCACTTACGGATTTGGCATAGTGGACCGGTTCCACGCCCTTACCCTTCTCCTTACTGATGGCGTTTTTCCATTCTGCGAGATAGCGCGCTCTCATGGTATCTTAGTCATCTTTAACGGTTCCGATCCCACACTCTATTGGAAATTTCATAAGGAGGGACCATGAGGCCATGTAGAAACAGAATTCTTCAAGGAGAGGACGTCCGAGGAAGACATTGTAAGGAGAAAAAACATTGATGACAACGATGTTGAGGATCCGGACTTTGCCACGATCCCAATCTTCAAGATGGATCGACAGCTCTACTAGACCGACTGGCCCATTGGATTAACCATCAAATATAGGGACGGTGGCATGGCATGGCTTTAGGTCTTTGGCCTCAAGTTTCATCTGATCGTTGGCCAACTTAAAGGTAGTGTTAACAGAGCTTCTGAGTCGATGAGGACCTTTCTGACATAGGTCAGACCTATGTATGTAGGGATGACAAGTGGATCAGTGGTTGGAACTTAAATTCCGGTAGCATCCCTCTCATGGAAGACTATGTCATCGTGCATAGGCTTTTGGAGCTTGATCGAGATGGATTCATCTTGCGTGGAGCACGCTTCCAAGTCGGCATGCTTGATTGAGTTGGCATACTCTTCCATACGCCTAAAGCTTTTGTTTACAGGATGAGGTCCGCTGTAAATAGTGTTAATCACGATATCCTATCGAGGAGTTCTTGGATTGGACGACCCAGGTACTTCTTGGGCTTGAGGAGGTGCAGGCGTTGAACGGGCCGCGTCTACTTCTTGAGGAGCAGGGTTTTTAACATACTGCTCAAGGCATTTCTCTCAGATAAGCTTTTCAATGGCATCCTTGAGGTGACAATAGTCATCGGTGTTGTGTCAGAACGTATCATGGGATCTGTAGTATTTGCCAAAATTCTTCTCCCGATCAGTAGATTCTCTGCCGTTCGGCTTCTTGTATAGCACTATATATATTACCGGTCTCTAAGTAGATTGTCTCCAACTCAGAATTGAGCGAAGTATAGATCTTGTAAGGTGGGAAGTGGTCACGCTTCTTAGGATCTCCTGCCTACTGGTTGTTATGGCTACCTGGCTTGTCGTTGTTTGGCTTAGGCTTGAATTGGGCAATCCCTTTACCCTTGTCAAAGGCTTCTCTGACTTGTTTATCCTTGATGTTGTCTTGAATAATGCTTTAGTGTGGGTTGTTAGGATGGCCAGTCTGAGTTGCCTTGTTCCTACGCATTTTTTCTTGACACAAGAACTGATTAGCCTTTTCATAGGAATCTCCAAAATCTTTGGTTACTTCCTATCGATCCGAGACCCGAACTAGGAATTGGGCATAATCCCTTCGCTAATTAAACCAAGACGGTGCGAGGCTCGGAGTCTTCGACTTTTGCCAGGGAATTGTTAAAGCATTTGACGTAACTCTTAATAATTTCCCCTTTACCCTGATAAAGATTGGAGAGAGTCTTGGTGTCTTTTAGTCTTGCAACGTGCATCCTGAATTGTTTCACCAACTCGGTAGCTAAATGGTCGAAAGTAGAAATGGTTCTCGATGGGAGTCGAGAGATCAGAGCGAAAACTTTGAAAAAGATTGGGAATCATTTGCATTTCATGGCATCAGTGGCATGACTTGAGTCGATATGTCACTCACAACGGTTCAAGAATTTACGAGGATCAGTTTTCCTCGATTAAGCCGTTAGTTGAGGCATATTGAAGCGTCGTGGTCATTCAGCATTGTGGATGGCCTAAGTAAAAAGCATTACACCTCATATTGGTTTCCCATACATTGGTAGCATTCCCCCACGTTTCTCTCACGATCATATGGACCATATCGGTGAGAACCGCATGCTAGAGCCCCATTGGATTCCAGCGGTTGTGGTCCGCTGCGAGAGTTCGTGGCCGTGGCGCTTTCCATGATGGATATCATCATTGTCTTCAGGTAAGTTGTCAACCTCGATTACTTGGTTCTACTGAGGTTGGTTGGGAGGACCTCAAGCTTGCTAAGCTATTAGATGCATCGGCACCAAATTTTGGATAGAGACAGAAGGATTTTATCATCCAGGGGTTGGGTATTAGTTTCCGGATCGTTGTTAGAACCCCACCGGGAATGGTCGTGTTCCCTCACTGACAGTAATATTAGTCCCATTTACCATTTCCATTAGCATTAATCCTCCTACTTTGGCTGTGATTTCCATCGTAGGCATCAGAAGAAGAGCTTTCTGAAACATTATGTGGAGAACGACCGTTTCTGTTGACCTCAAGGCGAGCAATATCTCATTGAGAATTTTCTTGGAGTCGCTGAATCAATATTATGGTCTTCCTATTTGACCATTAAGTTGTCTTGTCCTTCCCTCCAATTTCTTATTTAGCTCGAAGAATTGGGTTTGAGTAATCAGAGCTTCCGGGTTGGAGGAGGTATTGATTTCCATATCGGCTGGAACTTCTAAAGGTTGAGGCTGAGGGGAGGTTTCTGGCTCAGCGGCAGTGGAAGTTTCGATCACAATGTTCTTTCCTTTCTTAACCATTGTATGTGAACTTAGCAGGTAGGTCTAAGGGACCTAAGTAGCACACCTACTTCAAAGTGGAAGATGGTAGGAAAAGGTGAAGCCTTGAGTCTTCAAAGCTCTTGGTGAAAGCACCAGAATGTGATGTGAAAAATTGGCACAACACCCAAAGATTTCCAAATTACCGACAATAACCTTTCGTATAAGGAAAAATATGCAGGAAATAGTGGACATAGTATTTATAGTGGTTCGTCCTAGGATGAATCTACGTTCATTTTGAAGGATTTGCTAATTTTATTCATTTGTCAACGTATAATGATAGGCACCATGATTACAAGTTATAACAAAGACAATTATGGAAAGCAAGTTCAGTTATGTCTAAGAAAATGGAGTTTAGTCCTTGCTTTCGAAATCCCTTTTATGTCGGAGAGTTAAAATCTTTAAGAAAGAAGTGTATTTCTTCTTCTCAAAGTTCCAAGGTGTTTAATGGTGTCCAAGGAGCTAGAATTCCTTTTAGAAGTGTCAAATTAGCAAGTTTCCAGCCCTTTTCACATTTTAGGCCATGAGGTATTTACAGGTATTAGAATAGGTAGGAACACGTGAGAAGGGGGGCCTATCTCCAACTTTCGTACCCTGGGATTGGTACATACCCCGGGGGAAGCTATCATGTTTGCACTATCCCCGAACTTAGTTGAAATTTGGAGTTGAGTTGGGAGATACAGAAAGTTGGTGGGATGTGGGATATATAATGTGGATGATAGGCCAGGTATAAAAAATGGGGGCACAAGAAGGATACAAAAAACGATGGAGGCACCAGGATATGAAAGTTTGGAGGACCACAGGGACATAAATTTGAAGTTGGTGCAATTTTGTGGAACTGCGAGGCTTGGGATACAAATTTGTAGCATGGTATACACCGACTCTAAGTGTTGAGTTTTTTGAGTAGTTTCGTCGAAGAGTGGCAACCACACTTGTATGACTTCATCCAGACTTTGCTCCTCGGTATCTTGGTGACACTTCGGGTTGACCAGCCACACGACGGGACGAGTTGTGTGGGTCTGGATTGCTCTTTGGAACCGGTCCAAAAGGCCGGTTAGCAATATACTTAAAATAAATAAAATGAGGCTTGACACAAATTATGTTGAACTTGATCTCCCTTTTTTATTGTTTAGACCGATCCAATTTTTTTGCTCGATCACTTGTCTCTCTGCAATTAGGGTTTCCTTGCAAAAAAAACCTACTGCTCCTTTTTCGATTTTCAATCAAATAATTTTTGAATCTTGTTGTGCTCCTCGTCGATCGATCTATGCTCTAATAGGGTTGCAGCTACTCATTTGTTTGTCGAGTTCGATTTTATGTTGAAAAACTAGTACGAATTTTTGCTCCTTTATATTTTTAATTGCTCGACTCCTTCAAAAACTTTCTACTAATGATGCATAGGAGTTTATAGGAGTTGATTCCTATTACTTCTTTGATTTGAACTTTGATAATTTCAGAAATTTCTGGCTTTTTCATAAAAACACGTTATATTATTCTCAAATATTTCAGTCTGGCTTGAATTTTGATTACTTGTTGGAGATTGTTGCCTTGTTCAAATTTAACTTGAATTCAGGAAAATTAAATACTGTAGTTTTGTTTTTCATTGTGTAAATTTCCGTTGATTTACGTATTGATCTTGTTTACTATTGCATTATGTTAGATGTTGTTATTCCTAGCTCTTCGTATATATGCTCAAATTTTCTTTGATCATGCATACACCTTATTGTAATGTTAATATGTTGTCCTTTTGTTATAGTTTTTTGCATGTTGCTCATTTTCTATTTGGTCATGAACATGTTTTGCATTTTCTAGTATTCATATTCATGTCATTTTGTGCTTGTCGAGGCCTGCATTGCTTTGTGCTCATGTTTGCCTAAATTTTGTGCGTTGATCTTGGCGGGTTTGCTGAATTTATTGCTTATACCAGTGCACCTGACTTGTTTTGCTGATCATATTTTACATTTTTGATCTGTTGTGACGGCCCGCCCACAACAGCCGACATTTCCAATGAAACGCGTTGTGCCGACGTCCAACCAGCACGGGACGGTCGTCAAAGAAAAGGAATTGAAACGCTGAATCATCAAAGAACCTGTAGTATATCTCACAACGCATGGAATAAAATATAATAATAACATAACTTGACATAAAACAGGCGAGACAGTGCATAAGCTGAAACTGAAATATAACCAACAGAGTAGCGGAAATCAAAATACAGCTTATTACAACTTCAAAATATTGTCTCTAAAGCAAAATAGACAAGGTACACTACTAATGCCCAAAGTAGTGACCATCAACAACACAGGGAGAATAGGTGGAAATGATACGTGTAAGCCTCCTGCTCGTCTCTGGACAGCTACTCGTGCATAACCAGCTAACCTGTCTCTAGTCTGCTCGTTTAGGAGCACCCAGAGTAATAAGAAGAGACATAAAACTCTGGGTCAGACAAATGTATGGTGAGCGATAGCAGTAAAACAAAACAATAGCACATATACATAACCATACCTGAACCTGGATCTGCAACCAAAGAGTCATCACAACAAGGTGTACAATACTCTAAGGTAACACTAACATATGATGTCAAATAATGGGGAGGGGGTGTGCATGTCATGGTGATAGCAAACATCAAATATAGAAATCATTCTCACGTCTCTCACTCAGTGCGTAAAGCATACGATATCCACCGCTTTGATCACCAGAACCATTTGGGGCCTTGATAGAGCTCAGCTCCATCCAAACCTTACTACGACCACTTTGCCCTTGGGGGTCCTGCTTGAATTCGATTCCACACAACTTTGACCCTACCGCACTGGTCCATAGTCAACGCCCCTCCATCATAGTGATACAAAGTTATAGACACCGATAACCCCTTTGCACACGTCCCGCAGCAAAGTCCAACCCATGAAATAAACTCGTTGGTTCCCAACTGGATCCCGAGTACAAACTTCCCATTTGGACTACCTTTGCATCTCGAGTTTTGGTCATCATCATCCCGGTTCAATCTCCATTCGGTTCGTGATCATCATATAGGCTCAGTTCGGGTGAAGCAGTGGCTCGCGGTTCGTGTTTTTCCTCCATTCGGATAGGCTCGTGGTCCTCGAGCAAAGGCGGATCGTGATGAACACCTGGGTCGGGTCGAGCTCCTTCACCAGTTCGGGTCGTGTTCTTCGGGTCGGGGTAGCTCCACGACTCGGTTCGGGTGTGCTTCAGCTCGTGGAAGGTGGTTCGGGTTGGAGAGCTTCAGGTGCGAGTGGTTCGTGAGCTTCTGGTCGAATCGGTTCGTGGTACATACTCCACGTCGGGTCGTGACACATACTTAACGAGTGGAGGCGATCCGATCCGATCCGGTCCAAATCCCTGCAACTTTTCCAGCAAGCAATCTATGCCATACGACAGCGTTTTCGACCATTCTAACTTAACTATTCAATCACAAAGCATTCCACACAGTAATAGCAACATGTATATTCAACTGTAAACACCAAAACTACAATATGACATGTTTATATGGATCAAACATACCAAAAACCCATAGTTTTCCCCTTAATCATGTTTAACCATAACTAATGATAGGATTAGCAAAACATATCCAAATTAAACCAAATTTCTATCTGAGCCCTAAAATAGTATTTAAGAATTTTTCCATATTTATCCAGAATATTATCATGCAAAATTTTGCTAATTATCACTAATTACCCCTAATTAGCCGTAATTAGTGAAAAACAATGCAAATCACTCACCTTAGCCACAAATAAAATCTTAGATCTGAAACTCTACTATTTTGGCGTGGTTTTCAATGCAACACAGTAGCTTCAACTCTGATTTGGTGTTGATTTTCCTTGATTTGATGTTGATTAGGCCAATATATGCTTAAACGGTGATTTGGGGGTGATTTAGAGGATGGAAGCCACGGCTAGGGTTCAAGGAAGGTAAATGGCGGCTGGAAAACTGAAATGAAATGTTTTCCCAAACCCTATCAGCCCTCTCATAACCCTAATCCCGAAATGGGTTATGGGCCTTGCTGCTAATTAATCAATTTGGCCCGATTAAGCAGTTTTTCACCTTCCAAACCTTGTTTCAGCCATGTCCCCCAAACAGTAAGTCCGTTTGACACATGTGACCACTCAACGGAGAGGTATACCATCATTCAAATCCAATGAAAGTGGTTTCAGGTCAAAACTCCTTACCAATTTAAAGTAATAGGCGAAACAAGATTCACTAGGGCAAAAACGGTCATTAAAAATTCTGCAAAAATTGTGAACATGGGAAATGACCCCAATAGTCGCTCCCCATAGTTACACGACCATACGACTTCGTATGTTAATGAAATAAATATTCTACGATCCTCCGATGTGTAGAATGCGGGTCGTTACATTCTCCCCCTTTAAGAAATTTCGCCCCCGAAATTCCTTAACCAAAACATACAATTGGTCCCGCATGCCTATCAGCCATTTAGAAACAATGAAACATACATTACAAACACATCAAGTCTATCCTAGCTTGTAGAATAACTAAATCGCAATTTAAAATCTTACCAGGCAAAGAGTTCTGGATACGACTTCCTTATGCTCTCCTCTGTCTCCCAAGTACAGTCATTCTCGTTCTCGCCCCACTGAACCTTGACTAATTTCACCGCCTTCCTTCGAAGTTGCTTTGTATCGTACTCGACAATACGAATCGGCTTGCGGTTCCCAACCGCCTCGGGTTCTACTTTGATATCATCCAACTGATCAGGTGAAATAGTCGTATCAGGGTCGTGCACGAACTTCCTTAGCTGGGAAACATGAAATACGTTGTGAACTCCCGCCATCTTGTAAGGTAACTCAACTTTATACGCCAAATTCCCAAATTGTTCGAGAACTGGGAATGGAGCAACAAATCTTGGTGCTAACTTGCCTCTCCTGCCAAATCGAATCATGCTTTTTAACAGAGAAATCTTGATAAACACCAAGTCACTAATGGAGAAATTCAAATCTCTTCGTCTCTTATCAACATAACTCTTCTGCCTATCTTGGGCAGCCTTCATTCGTTGTTGAATAACTTGATCTTATCTGAAGTTTCCCTTATTACATCTGGTCCAAGCACAAATTTCTCACCGATTTCTAACCAACATGATGGTGAGTTGCACGGTCTTCCGTACAAAGCTTCAAACGGAGCCATAACGATACTGGACTGATAACTATTATTATATGCAAACTCAACCAGATGCAAATGGTCATCCCGTGATCCACCAAAATCCAATATACAAGCTCTCAAGAGATCTTCTAATACTCGATTCACCCTTTCTGTTTGACCGTCTGTTTGAGGATGATATGCGGTACTAAGATGTAATTCTGACCCTAAAGCCTCTTGTAAGCTCTTCCAAAACCGACTAGTAAACAATGGATCTCAGTCACTCACAATACCTTTAGGTGCTCCATGAAATCTCACTACCCATTTCATATACAGCTCTGCTAACTTAGCTGCAATTCTATTTGACTTGACTGGTATGAACTTTGCACTTTTTGTCAATCGATCCACAATCACCCAAATACTATCATGACCCGATCTAGTCCTTGGTAAACCATCAATGAAATCCATTGAGACTTGTTCCCATTTCCACTCAGGAATTTCCAATGGTTGTAACAACCCACTAGGCTTCTTTTGCTCGGCTTTGACTAGCTGGCAATTCATGCACTTGGATATAAACTTCAGAACGTCTCTTTTCATCCCTTCCCATTAGTAGGTCTGCTTCATGTCTCGATACATTTTATTACCACCGGGATGTATAGTTAGTTTTGAGTGAGGACATTCTCTAAGCACTTCATCTCTCAATCCATGGACATTATGCACAACTAGTCTCCCATTCTTTCGAAGCCATCTTTCTCGATCAAGCTCATACTTGTTCATCTCCTCGTCGATACCCATCTCTTACTTCGAGATGAATTTCAATAGATTAGGATCGTCCCTCTGACTGGAACCAATCTGCTCAATCAAAGTGGGTTTGATCGTCAAACTTGCCAACATTTCTAGATCCAATTCGCATTTAGGTCTGAAATCATATCCTACGATATATTCCAGTCGCTTCCATTCCAGAAACATAGCCTCTAAACTGGCATGTCTCCTACTCAATGCATCAACTACCACATTGCCCTTCCCGGGTGTATATGCGATATCAAAATCATATGAAGCCAAGAACTCCAACCATCTCTGCTGACGGAGATTTAAATCCTTCTGAGAGAAGAGATATTTTAATGACTTATGATCGGTAAACAACTCGAATCTTTCTCCCAAGAGATAATGTCTCCTCATCTTCAACGCGAACACGATCGCTGTCAATTCCAAATCATGGGTAGGATATCTTTTCTCATGCGGTTTCATTTGCCGACTAGCATAAGCTACAACCCTACCTCCTTGCATCAATACAACACCTAGTCCGGTACCACAGTCATCTATGTATACCGTCATCCCCTCATTTCCCTTAGGAATGACTAACACTGGTGCGCTCGTCAACTTCTCCTTTAGACTCTTAAATACATTCTCGCACCTTTTGTCCTAGACAAAAGCTTGATTCTTCTTGGTCAACTGAGTTAACGGTGTCGCTATCTTGGAGAAGTCCTGAATAAACTTACGATAATATCCAACTAATCCCAAGAAACTTCTTACATCTGTTGCATTCTTGGGCGTAGACCAATCTTGCACCGTAACCACTTTCGCAGGATCCACGGCAATACCATTCTCTGAAACGACATGGCCCAAGAACCTCACCTCCCTTCTCCAGAAGTGACACATAGAAAACTTCACTTTCAATAGGTGTTTCCTCAACACCTCCATCACTATCCTCAAATGTTCCTTGTGTTCTTCCTCTGTCCTCGAGTAAACCAAGATATCGTCTACGAACACAAGAACAAACTTATTCATTTGATCCCTGAATACCTTATTAATAAGATCCATAAAATATGCTGATGCATTGGTCAACCCAAACGGCATGACCAACCACTCATAGAATCTAGACGACGTTCGGAAAGCCGTTTTAGCTATACTCTCAGCTGCCACTCGGAGCTGATGAAATCCTGTCACGAGGTCCAACTGCAAGAACACTCTTGCTCCTTCAAGTTGATCAAACTAATCATCTATCCGTGGAAGAGGATACTTAGTCTTCCTAGTCACCTTATTCAACTCGCGATAGTCTACACATAAAAGAAGGGAACCATCTACCTTGGTAGCAAATACAACTTGTGCTCCCCACTCGGAAGCACTCCTTCGAGTAAATCCCTTCTTCAAAAGATCGCTTACTTGCACCCCGAGCTCTCACTGCTCCCTTGGAGCCATACGACGAAGTGGCATCACTATAGGCCTGGCATCTTTCACTAAATCGATACGAAACTCGATCTCTCGGTGTGGTGGAAGTCCGGTCACTTCCCCGAAGATGTCCGGATACTGGCCAACAATGGGAACCTCTGATAACTCATCATGCGGGATGTCGAGGGAATTTAGAAAACTAACCATCACCTCATCACTAGGTAGGCTACCAAACACTACCCTCCGCCCATCGTCCACTCTAATAGTCACCGAAAATCCCTCACAGTCTACCAACACCCCATATCTTGAAGGCAATCGACTCCCAAAATAATGCTAAACCCAGTAAAGCCCAAAACAAAGCAATCACAAACATACATCCATGACTCAATAAGACCAAATTTCGACAAATCATATTAAGGCTAGTCGAACCACCAATCGGGTTTGTCAAAAGTAATGGCCTATCTACCAGGTCACTAGATATGAAGGAACGGGAAGCCCCGGTATCAAACAACACTCGAACAGGAACATCATAAATGGAAAGCATACCTTGAATAACGACATTCTTTCCCTTCTACGCCGTAGTTGGGGCATTCGACGAAGAAGGAACAACATTGATAGCATATGCTTTCACAATCTGCCTCTCTTTAGGAGGTTGTGGACATTTATCCTTGTGTTGTCCCACTTGGCCGCAATTGAAGCACTTCCTATCCACTGGCTTTGCTCGACATTCTTTGGCATAGTGGCCCCTCTTGCCACAACTAAAGCACTTGACATCTTTCTTCTTCTTCTGATCATCCTTAGCTTGGTTTTGTTTTCTCTTATTCTGCGGATTATTCTTGCCTCCATCGCTTGCCTACGGTTTTGGCTCCTCTGCAGATGCAACAACAATCTCAGTCTTTGACTTAGGGTAAAGACTCTCTGATCTCAATGCTTTTCCCATAATAGATTCAAAAGTCTCATCGATGTGGTTTATAAGTCTTTCTCCCAAGTACCCATCCAAGCCAGTTATGAACTTCTCGTTCTTCTTCTCAGTAGTATCAATAAGGGATAATCCATACTTTGATAAAGTATCGAATTCAACAACATATTCCGAGACTGCCCTACCATTCTACTTAAGCTCCAGAAATTTCCTAAACAACTCCGACTTCTGAGCAGCTGGGATAAACTTATCACTAAAACGAGTCTTGAACTGATTCCATGTGACTTAATCCTCAAGAGTAGCTGCTTTAATAACATTCCACCAATTCATATTTCGTCCTTGTAGTTGACGCGACACTAGCTTTCTCTTCATCGCATCCTCGATTCTCAAATCCTCAAAGATGCTCTCACAACTATCTAGCCTATCTTGAACTTCCGTAGTCGATTTCGTTCCGTGGAACGGCTTCCCACCAAGGCTAGTGTAATCCTTGCAAATCTTGGCGAAATCGGCCCTGGGCGCCTGCACCGCTGCACCACCACCATTTGCAGCATTAGGAACTGCTCCTTGGATATCTATAAGCATCTCTCTCATGAAGGTGGTAAACATTTCCCTCATGTCAGGGGCATTCCTATTATCGGCTCTTGAACGCATAACCCTTGTATATCGGCTCATCGTTCAAACTGTAAAGAGAAACGATTAGCCATCTCCTTAGTGGTGCCAATGTAGTGCGACTTCATCCTTAGATATACTAATAGTATATATATAGCTTTTGAAAACAAAAATATAACAAATACACCCTCTCATATACATATACTATCTCTCCCTGATGTCTTCTCCTAGGTTAACTACGCAACCTAGAGCTTTGATACCAAATGTGATGCCCCCTTCCCCGCACTAGCCGACATTTCAAATGAAATGAGCTATGACGATGTCCAACCAACACGGGTCAGTCGTCAAAGATCAAAGAACCTGTAGTATATCTCACAGTGCATGGAATAAAATAAAATATAATAATAACATTACTTGACATAAAACAGGTGAGACAGTACATAAGCTGAAACTGAACTATAACCATCAGAGTAGCGGAAATCAAAATATAGCTTACTACAACTTCAAAGTACTGTGGCTAAAGCAAAATAGACAAGGTACACTACTAATACCCAAAGCAGTGACCATCAACAACACAGGGAAAATAGGTGGAAATGATACATGTAAGCCTCCTTCTCGTCTCCGGACAGCTACTCGTGCATAACCAGCTAACCTGTCTCTAGTCTGCTCGTTTAGGAGCACCCAGAGTAATAAGAAGAGACATAAAACTCTGGGTCAGACAAAAGTATGGTATGAGCGATAGCAGCAAAACAAAATAATAACTGGTATACATAACCATACCTGAACCTGGACCTGCAACCAAAGTGTCATCACAACAAGGTGTACAATACTCTAAGGTAACACTAACATATGATGTCAAAAAATGGGGAGGGGGTGTGCATGTCATGGTGATAGAAAACATCAAATATAGTAATCATTCTCACGTCTCTCACTCAGTGTGTAAAGCATACGATATCCACCGCTTTGATCAGCAGAACCATTTGGGGCCTTGATAGAGCTCAGCTCCATCCAAACCTTGCTACAACCACTTTGCCCTTGGGGGTCCTGCTGGAATTAGGGTTGTAAATTTTGTACGAATGTCCGATGTCCGTTCGTGTTCGTGACCGAAATATGTCTATTCGAGTCCGTCCAATATTCATTTAGGACACGAGTTAGGACAACAAAATTTGTTCGATAAAAAAGCATTGTCCAGTCCGAATTCGTTCGAATTCATCCGAATTGGTCCGAATTCCACGTAATTCGATATATAGTTGAAAGAAAATATAGTAAAAAGTATAAAATTTAATATAAATAGTCATGTCTGACCAGGTCCGTTCGTGTCCGTGTCCGTGTCCGAAAAATTCATGTCCGTGTCCGACTTAGTTCATTTAGGACATGAGTTAGGACAACAAAATTTGTACGGAAAAAAATTTCATTCGGTTCGTGGCCGGTCCGATTTTATTTACGACAGAAACCGAACACACCTCCCTTCGGTCCGGTCCGACTAATTTACACCCCTAGCTGGAATTCGATTCTACACAACTTAAACCCCACCGGACTAGTCCATAGTCAACGCCCCTCCATTATAATGAATCAAAGTTAAAGACACCGATAACCCCTTTGCACACGTCCCGCAGCAAAGTCTAGCCCATGAAATAAACTCGTTGGTTCCTAACTGGATCCTGAGTAGAAACTTCCAATTTGGACTACCTTTGCATCTCGAGTTTTGGTCATCGTCATCCCAGTCCAATCTCCACTCGGTTCGTGATCATCATATAGGCTCGATTCGGGTGAAGCACTGGTTCACGATTCGTGTTCTTCCTCCATCCGGATTGATTCATGGTCCTCGAGCAAAGGCGGCTCGTGATGAACACCTGGGTCGGGTCGAGCTCCTTCACCGGTTTAGGTCGTGCTCTTCGGGTCAGGGTAGCTCCACGGCTCGGTTCGGGTGTGCTTCATCTCGTGGAAGGTGGTTCGGGTCAGAGAGCTTCAGGTGCGAGCGGTTTGTGAGCTTCTGGTCGGGTCGGTTCGTGATACATACTCCGGGTCGGGTCATGACACTTACTTCACGAGTGGGGGGATCTGATCCGATCCGGTCCAAATCCCTGCAACTTTTCCAACAAGCAATTTACGCAATACGACGGCATTTTCAACCATTCTAACTTAACTACTCAATCACAAAGCATTCCAAACAGTAATAGCAACATGTACAATCAACCATAAACACCAAAACAACAATATGACATGTTTATATGGATCAAACATACCCAAAACCCATGGTTTTTCCCGTAGTCATGTTTAACCATAACTAATGATAGGATTAGCAAAACGTATCCAAATTAACCCAAATTTTTATTAGAGTCCTAAAATAATATTTAAGAATTTTTACATATTTTTCTAGAATTTTATCATGCATAATTTCGCTAATTATCACTAATCACCCATAATTAGTGAAAAACAATGCAAATCACTTACCTTAGCCACAAATAAAATCTTAGACCTGAAACTCTACTATTTTGGCGCGGTTTTCAATGCAACACAATAGCTTCAACTTTAATTTGGTGTTGATTTGCCTTAATTTGATGTTGATTAGGCCAATATATGCTTAAACGGTGATGTGTGGCTGATTTAGAGGATGGAGGCCATGGCTAGGGTTCAAGGAAGGTAAATGACAGTTGGAAAACTGAAATGAAATGTTTTCCCTAACCTATCAGCCCTTCTATAACCCTAATCCCGAAATGGGTTATGGGCCTAGCTGCTAATTACTCAATTTGGCCCGGTTAAGCAGTTTTTCACCTTCCAAGCCTTGTTTCAGCCATATCTCCCAAACGGTAAGTCCGTTTGACACATGTGACCACTCGACGGAAAGGTAAACCATCATTCGAATTTGATGAAAGTGATTTCAGGACAAAACTCCTTACCAATCAAAAGTAATAGGCGAAACAAGATTCTCCAGGGGAAAAACGGTCATTAAAAATTCGGCAAAATTCGTGATCATGGGAAATGACCCCAGTAGTCGCCCCCAAAATTACACGACCGTACGACTTCATATGTGAATGAAATAAATATTCTATTATTCTCCGATGCGTAGAATGCGGGTCGTTACATATGACATGTTAAGAAAATTTTCACATTTGTTGTCTTGTTATTTTTGAGTTGTTGCAACTCTTGAATTATATGTCACTTTGTTGAAGTTTTGATATGCTGTTGATTTGGTCTAAACTGTTGTGCTTGCGTACCCTATTGAACTCACTTGAACCAATTTTCCTTTGTACACCATGCTTGAACTTGGAATGCACTTTAACATTTTATCGCAGCCTTGATTTTGTTGAGCCTGTGTTGTATTTGTTATGCAGTTTGGTTTTAAGTTGTTAAGAAACCTAATACTGCACTTTATTTGCTTTGAATTTTGATTTTGCTGCACAATCCTTTTTGTTTGAATGAAACTGTTTTTTTTTTTTTTTTTTTGCTTATGTGCACATTTTTTCTTCTTGGGCATGTAGTGTCAGTTTGTATTTGCGCAATTGTGTTGAATTCAGCATGGCTTGAATTTGACCTTGCGTTCACTTGCACTTAGTTGAGCCTCTTGATTTGACCTTTGCACTTGTCCAAGATGGTGTAATGTGTTTGGCCTTTTTGTATATCACTGTAAATATTCCTTTTTGTATTTAGTGTATCACTATAAATATTACAAAATATTCAAGCATGCACACACACACGCATGTACATGCAGATGCACACACATACACACATGCATATATGTCCCTATTTTGAACAAGAAAAGAAACACATTCAAATACCGAGTCAAATAAATTTTAAATTTAGATTATATTTGCAATTCAAATTTGTTTCTTTTTCTAGTTTATTATATTGTTTTATTTGATAGGTACAATGGAAAAAAGGATAATTTATGGAGCAAGCAAAATAAAATTCAATCAAGTGTGAGTGAGTGGGCAAGTATCGTACATGACTGAATGTATGTGCAATGAGGATAAAATGAGAGTTTTTATAGTTACTGTGAATTGTAAAATAGTAAGAACAGAAATGTGTATCATTCAAGAATCTGATAAATATTTGTTTGATTAAATATATGTTCCAAATTAAAATTCAAGTTTGACTATTTTATTCTTGCAAATATTTTTTTATTATTTATGAAAAATAGAACAGCACATTAACAAAAATATTTATCGTATATATATATATATATATGTTTTATCATCAAACAAATATCATATCAATATACTTAACACACTTAGCACCTAAGTGCATTTTCTCCAGCTTGTGGCTTCAGATTCTACTTTGCAACAACTATAGCTATTCATTTGTATGATTCTTGTAAAGAAACTTTCTATTATCTTTTACTGATGGGAAATCATCTTCTTTTGATGTTGATTCATGTTAGTTCCCATCTCATCTCTTGTTAAGCAAATGAAAGAGGTCGTGTAACAACACACATTCAATAAATTCAGACTTTTTCATTAAAATATGAATCGTTAGTTTAGTATCCTGCATAAAGGAAGAAGTATCAAATCACTAATGGTAATAGCTCACAATGGAAAGTTTATAAGTATAACATATCTGTATAAGTAGTGACCTAAAATTGATAAATTAAACATCTCGAACCCTAGTCACATAACTACTCCAATCAATACCAGTACTCACCCTTCTAAATCCATGAGTTGTAATAAGGAGGCCAGGAAAATATTCTTGTGACAAGTACATTATACGTCTTATAGATAGATAAAACTAGCTTATGCTAGTTGTTCATTATTCCACGTTATGTTAGATTTTATTATTTTTCATTACAGCTCCATCCAGGTACAAGAATCATAATGATATATTGCAAAAGATTTGTATCTACACATGCAATCCATTAATTGACCTAGATATTATCCCCTTGGCATCTATCGCTCAACATCTCATAAGGATCCATCATCTCGCTACGTCGTGATTATTCTACCACCTGAAGAGATCATATATTATGCAATGATGACCTCTAGACCTGTCTACAACCCTGAGTCCACGGTCTAAAGTCTATAAGGTCACACACAATACCTAACTTTTACCATTTAACAAATGACACGTAAATTCCCCACACTTTTCATACCCGTCCATTTCGAACCGATCAGAGAATCGATCCAATGCGCACTTTTCGGCATTTAAATGCTTCGACATCAAGATTTCCCATCCATTTCAAACTAGTCAGAAAACCAGACTCATGCATTCTTTTTGCTATAATGGCCCTTGTGCACTTTTGGCATCTAATATTTGCCAATAATTAGCCTTTTGTACTCAATCTATCATACGAAAATTCGAACTAAATATATCGTCTCAGACTAAACAAACATGTCTATGTCGATGAGACTCTTTAAACGAACTGATGGTTCCTTTCTGGTATGCAAACATACTCTAAACACGGGTCCTATTAACTAGATATGTTTTTATCATCCCAACTTGGTCTAAACAAACACCTTGACACATTTGTCCATTATATCAGCCAATTTGTAATTATTTGCACTGGTAATAAATGCATATTCGAGATTATAACATACATAAGTCTTATGTATATTTATTCTTCTTTTATATTCTTATTACCTCAACATTTTTTATATTTGACTTTAAGTCTTTAGTCTTAAGTCACATTTATCTTTAACTTTTTTTCATTCATTTATCACTTCACATTTTTCAGTCATTAATACTATTACTATTATAGTAAATTAACACAATTAATTTATTTCAATTCCAATTCTCATCTTCAGTTTTACATTTTCATTTCATCAACATCCTTTCCACTTCGTTAAATAAGTTCAACCTTTAATTTCTATTCTCATTACTTACTTCTTTTTCTTTCTTTAATATACACCTTTCCTTTTTCACTAATTTCCCTTTTTCCACTTTTTGAGTAATTCTTATTTCATTTTATAACGTCCCACATTTTTGAACGCTTAAAATTAGTAATTAAACCAACTTAAAACGTTCAAATCGACGGGTCATTATTTAGCTTACAGAGTTTAAAACAGAATCAACACAAAAAATATAAAATGACTAAATAACACAGTATTGAACAGTGAAATATAACTATTATATATAATAAGAATGTAACACCCCACGTCCGTTAGTGTCACTCGCAAAGGGAATGCACTAAGTTCTGTGGAGCATTTAGGGTAAAAGATGCAGATAAATTACAAGACAGACACAAATTAAACAGCGGAAATAAAACTTTGCTTTATTGATAAAATAGCTTGTACAATGGTTTCTTTACAATATCAGAGTATCATCTGTCTTACAAAATAAAGAAGCATAAAAACAACATTTATATCCCCCGATTTTAGCAAGAGCCAGCCATAGCATCTGAAAAGAGAATCCAAGCAAACTTCGACAAATCTTCAAGCTGGGAAAGAGTGGCAGTCCAACTTAACATGAGCTAAACTATTCCCTCCTTTACTACCTGGGGGGGGGGGGGACGGAAGAAAAGAAGACGAAAGAAAAACAGAGTCGGACATAAAGCCTGAGTAAGTTCAGTAACTTCTAGCATGTGAACATGGAAAAACAAAATGACATGAATTAACTGAATACAAGATTACACCATGACGATAGGGTCAACAAGATTAGACAAGGTAGTCACAAGATATGCTAAGATAAACTGGATACGCTCTAATACTTTCGCCACTTCGCTATTTCCTTGCTATACTGGTTTCTATATCTCTGCACCACCTAACTAGTGTTCCAACTAGTAACGATAATGTGATCCCAACCCCTGTAGTTTCCATTGCCTTCAGGCATACATTTATTATTTATTACCTAGATCTAATCTAGGGTTTTCTATCAAGTGCTTTCTAGATTTAACTAGAGTTTTACGCTATCAGCTGAACGTTTTTCGAGTTCAGGGTTTATGCTACCTAGTCCAACTAGGGATTACGCTACCTGTCGAACGATGCCCCCAAGTCTAGGACACACTACCTAGAGTGGTATATGTTCCTATACTTCCCCACGCATGTATCGCGAATCGTTATCGCTTGTCTAGATGCACATGTCCTGTAATGTGCGGTCCGAGTCCTGTGACTGGGCAAATCAAGGAATACAGAACTCGGTCGGGAGCTTTCAGATATCTGCCGATGCAGATGCTAAGGTCTGTTTTTATTCCGGTGGCTATGGTCCCACTTGACCCCTCCCTCAACTAATGAAAGGCACACCTTGTAAAATGAGAACTATACGCCGGCCCCCGGTGCCCCACTATCCTATGGCCATCCGCAACCATAACTAGATAGCAAGTATATGGTCTTTTGGAGTTCTCCGCCTTTCCGCTTCACGTATCTCGATTGACTCAAGATGGATGGTAGACGACGAGTTGCTATCACAGGGCTACCGTCTTCTCGCCGAATCACGCTGGTCCATCCTGGTCTTTAGGTTGCCATGTATTGCAACCAAGGCATACTCCTGGTTCTTCTACGCAGACCTTAACCTCTGTGAGCCCAGGAGAATCATCTGCAGCCTCACAGAGGGATACCAAGAGTACCCTCACGTCCCCTCGAAGCCTCGGGCTTCGTAACCCAATTCGTTGGAGCCTTCTTTTTACTCAGACGGACATTCGCTCCTTCCCGTGTTGTACTAAGAATTACTACTTAGTTTTACTAACTAAGATTTACCACTTAGTTTCCAGAATCATTGTTTTCTTAACTAAGGTTTACTACTTAGTTCCCTTTCCTGTCAATTTGGATTGGTTAAGTGTCATTAGTCAATTCAAGCCGACTTAACCCTCTTCATTTATCCTGTCAAACTGGTTAAGTGTTATCAGTAATTCATGTTGACTTAACCCCACCACAAACCAAGTTATATTGGTTAAGTATTTCTTATTACTTAACCTTACCCATTCACCCTGTATTGGTTCAGTGTTCCTTTTTAACTTAACCTTGCCCGTCTGTTTTAACTAACCTGTTATTAACGGTTAAGTATTATCCCTTCATGTTCCCTATTCCTTTATCAAAATCTGATGGTTAAGTGTTCAAGTTTACTTAACCCTACGGTCTAGCCCAGCTAACATATCAAATTGGCTAAGTGTACTAAATCTTACTTAACCCCAAGCTCTAGTCTAGTTAACACGTTAATTTGGCTAAGTGTATTAACTTTACTTAACCCCACTTTCTAGACTAGTTAACATGTTAATTTGGCTAAGTGTTTCTTAGTTACTTAACCTCTACAAATCTTGTCTTGTTACCATGAGTTTGGTTAAGTGTCCCTGTGGACTTAGCCCTCCGTTCTAGCTTAACTGTGCTTAAGTTGGTTAAGTGTTCCTATGGACTTAACCCTCCCATTCTATCTTAACTGTATGAACCTAACCCCACCTACCAGTCTTGTTATCATGTTGAGTTGGTTAAGTGTCTTAGTTAACTTAACCCTAGCATTCTTGTTCTAGCTTTAACTAAATAAATTAAAGCCACGACCACTCACATTAGACAGATATTGTAGCGATTACTGGATGTGCCGGTTGGTTCTGGGCAGGTTTACATCGCAACTCAGTCTGACCTCGGGTTAGGCCTATTCGTGTTTTCTAGTTCAAAGGGTTTTTGATTAATTTTCAAATCAGGTTTTGAAAGTAACCATCCCGTCCGTCGGATCAGTTAGGGATAGCAAGGGAGAGCAGGAAACTTGTATTTTCCAAACTCAAGCCTAGACACTATCCTCTCTGTCACCCTAGAACTTTCTGGTGTATTGTCAAAAAGAGATGTCGTTAATAAACCTTTAATTTGTCTAAATTAGTATTTCCTTATTTAGGACAAATTCTATAAGTAAATTATTCCTAATTTACTTATTTCCCAATTACTCTTTTTATGTAAATTGTCAACATTTATTCTTATGGCCCATTCTCCCCTCTATATCATATTTATGCCCTTTTGGTATGTAAACTATACCAAATTAAGTGTCACTAACCATGATTTTGCTAAACCTGATAGTTATTCCCAACTATGGCCAATTTCACATTTATGCCAATATACTTACTGTGCCAAATTAGCTAATCCAATTCCGATTCAACATTCTAATTCACGTCAAACTAGACTTATTACTCTAGTTCACAATTCATGTAAATGCTAGATTTACACACCAATACAAGATTCAAATTACACATCTTATAATTCATGTCAAATTTATCAAATTTGCATTTCTATGAACATGCCATAATACATGTTCCCAATTTATGCCAATTTCCAAGTTAAACTACGTTTTAGTAAATTTCATATTTTGCCCCAAATCGCATTCCCACCGTTTGTACAAACGTGTTTCAATCTAGATTATAGATAAATCTAAATTCATAGCAAATAGGGAATGAACCAAAGATTGCTCTGAAAAGGATAGATATAACAACTGGCATAAAATGGTTTTGAATAACGACGTAGGTTCAAGAACATGGGTAGACCTAACTTAATAGGTAAATTCCCAAGGTCTAAAACCAAGAATAGACAGAGTAGGTTCAAGAACATGGGTAGACCTAACTTAATAGGTAAATTCCCAAGGTCTAAAACCAAAGAAAACCAAGGACGGGCAGAATAAATAATCGGGTTTAGACCCAATTTCATAGTCACAAAACTTAAGCAACACTTTCCTAGTCATGAATCACAGGTGTTTAATCACAGATGTCCTTGTTATGTCATAGGCAATAGTTTATATTTCCTAATCAAAGGCATAGGCTTAGTCAAGGAAATAATCCTCATAGTCCCAGTCATAGGCAATGTTCATAGTCATAGGCAATGCCCATAGTCATAGGCAATGTTCATAGTCATAGGCAATGTTCATAGTCATAGGCAAATGTTCATGGTCATAGGCAATGGTTTTTAAGGTCCATAGTTTCATAGTCACAGTCTTATTTGTCCTCGAATCATAACAGTTCTTAATTAGGTTCAAGAGTATAGGCACTGATTCGAATAGAGAGAGAGAGATTTGGCATATTCTTTTATTCCTTTAATTTCATGTCACGAACAAAGAAAAACGATCAAATCTAGAAATAACTGACTTAAAGAGATTAGATTAGAATAGAAAGATGGCATTGCTATGATTCGTAGAAAAACAGTCGTTGAAGTTGTTTGAACCTCCTCTTGAATCCTAGCTTGACTTGAACCCCTTCTTGAAGCTTTAATCTTGATTTGAATCTCCAATTAGAAGAAGAACTATAACTTGTTTTAGTGGAGAATTAGATTTATTTTAATGGTGGAGGCTAGAGTAGAGAGAAGCAGCATTAAGTTGCCTTAGAGAATTTGTGTGGAGGAACCCTTAGGTCTAGGCATTCTTTTATAGGTGTAGAGAGTGTTTTAGGGCCCTTAGATCATCATAGAAGCCATCAGAATCGCACAGGTCGAATACACATCATCCAACCACTCAAAAGGAGACACGTCAGCACAGAACACTCCAGAATTCGGTGCTGGATTAGTATGGGCGCACTTGGCAGGTGCGCCAGTGCATTTTTGTACGGGCGCACTTCACAAGTGCGCCAGTGCATTCTGGTCTGTTTCCGGTTTCTCTGCCTTACTTCGTTTGTCTATATCTCCTTCATACGGAGTCCGATTTATGCAAACTCGGACTCTATCTCAAGCAGAATTTCGAGACGAACGCAATGGCGCAACCCGTTTCCCTTATTTCTTCATTTAAAAATTAATTATACCCTGATTTGTGAATCTTTGTGTTACAGAATTACGGGGTGTTACATTCTCCCCCACTTAAAAGGATTTCGTCCCCGAAATCTTCAAGTTAGGAAGAATGTGTCCTACCATCCAATCACCCATCTACTCAACCATTCAATCACAAGCATTCATTGTCCTTAAAAGATTTCTAATGCTTTCATGTTCATATGCATAGTGCGTGTATATGTCTTTATCTACTGTAAAATCAGGCAGTCTACTGATTCAGTCGACCTCCTTAATGCGAGTCATGTCAGTGCCATGCGTCCAACCATGTATGCATGCATCCCTAGTTATGTAAATACTATATGCGTGCACGGCCATTCATCCATATGCAACACCCATATGATAACATATCAAGTTCAAGTTACAAACAAATACATATCTGTAAATGCAATATGAAAGCGTCTAAACTGATCTAGTGCCTAATACGTATGCATATGCATTCACGAGCAACCATTAGCAACCACTTGCAACCACCAACCATAACATGTTTCAAACACATGTTTACATCCATTGGCTTCTACCTAAAGATCGAAGATACGACCTTGGTGATATACTTCGAAAAGAGAGAAATAATTATGCGTAAAGCTCCTGCACAAAGAAATCAAGGATGCACACTTAAGAAAAAGGGTATGACGCTAGTATCTAGCCATCTTGAGCTTTACTCCACTGTATCTTAACTAATTTAACTTCACGATTGTGAAATACCGGATCTCCATTTCCAAAATAAACAGATGTCAATCACGGTACCAAGTATACGTACTAGGATGATTAGAGGTTTCCCTCTTATCCGCCATGCCATAACTATAAGAGTCGAAAGGTTACTATGCACTTTTTAGAGTGCCTGCCACAACTATTCATCTCTCACGCATACCATCTTAGTCGAACTTGACATTCCTCAAGTACAAGCCCCAAAGGCCTGAACCAATATCAGACAAGCACCCAAGGAATACCTCCTTCGAATTTAGACGATCTACGTGAGATGATATAAGCAAACTCGATAGCTATTCTCAAATCCCATACTAACCAAAAATAAACTGGTCGGACCACCAAATGGATTTGAGACTCTAGTGGGATCTTTCTACTATACAAGTACTATGGTGCAGAGACGCAACTATGGAAGTGGATATGAACAAATGCGAAGCGCTAGAACCCAAGGAAATAGTACGAACAGAAAACTAGACTCATCCAACTGGACTACCTTTCTCCTAGGTACGCTTGGTGGTGAAAGCATGTACTTGTCCTTCTGAAAATCTCGTCCTCGTTCTTGCCCTTGTCCTTAAGTATATACCCTATCATACCCTAGTAAAGATACTTCCTCTTGTCTTAGGTTTTATAATTTCTTCCTCCTTCGTGAGCTAAATCTACATCCATGAATTCCTCACCCTAGGGTTGTACTCCCTAGCCAAACTCCTCATCCCCTTCCGTGTGTAGTCATGTTGACAAATCTCTCGAAAACTGCCTCCATCGTTCGGAAAACCCTATAAGCTTCGAAAGAAAACTGCCCGTAGATGAAACAACTACGGCTATGGATGGAAGCCGGGCACTACTTTGCCCTTTGATGAGGTTACTCCCAGAAAGCCAGGAGCCCCAGAGACTCGAGACAAGAATTTAAACAGAGGAAGAGAAGATAGTGCGTATGGCTTTGGGGAATATGCCTTTAAAACAAATCTTTTCTTTTTGAAAATGCTTCTTTTAAAACCGTTTTGAAAATAATTTTTCAAATCCTTTATCTGATCTGGTAACCTTCAGCTCTGATACCACATGTAACACCCCACGTCCGTTAGTGTCACTCGCAAAGGGAATGCACTAAGTTCTGTGGAGCATTTAGGGTAAAAGATGCAGATAAATTACAAGACAGACAGAAATTAAACAGTGGAAATAAAACTTTTCTTTATTGATAAAATAGCTTGTACAATGGTTTCTTTACAAAATCAGAGTATCATCTGTCTTACAAAATAAAGAAGCATAAAAACAACATTTATATCCCCCGATTTTAGCAAGAGCCAGCCATAGCATCTGAAAAGAGAATCCAAGCAAACTTCGACAAATCTTCAAGCTGGGAAAGAGTGGCAGTCCAACTTAACCTGACCTAAACTATTCCCTCCTTTACTACCTGGGGGGGGGGGGGGGAACGGAAGAAAAGAAGATTAAAGAAAAACAGAGTCAGACATAAAGCCTGAGTAAGTTCAGTAACTTCTAGCATGTGAACATGGAAAAACAAAACGACATGAATTAACTGAATACAAGATTACACCATGACGATAGGGTCAACAAGATTAGACAAGGTAGTCACAAGATATGCTAAGATAAACTGGATACGCTCTAATACTTTCGCCGCTTCGCTATTTCCTTGTTATACTGGTTTCTATATCTCTGCACCACCTAACTAGTGTTCCAACTAGTAACGATAACGTGATCCCAACCCCTGTAGTTTCCATTGCCTTCAGGCATACATTTATTATTTATTACCTTGATCTAATCTAGGGTTTTCTATCAAGTGCTTTCTAGATTTAACTAGAGTTTTACGCTATCTGCTGAACGTTTTTCGAGTTCAGGGTTTATGCCACCTAGTCCAACTAGGGATTACGCTACCTGTCGAACGATGCCCCCAAGTCTAGGACACACTACCTAGAGTGGTATATGTTCCTATACTTCCCCACGCATGTATCGCGAATCGTTATCGCTTGTCTAGATGCACATGTCCTGTAATGTTCGGTCCGAGTCCTGTGACTGGGCAAATCAAGGAATACAGAACTCGGTCGGGAGCTTTCAGATATCTACCGATGCAGATGCTAAGGTCTGTTTTTATTCCAGTGGCTATGGTCCCACTTGACCCCTCCCTCAACTAATGAAAGGCACACCTTGTAAAATGAGAACTATACGCCGGCACCCGGTGCCCCACTATCCTATGGCCATCCGCAACCATAACTAGATAGCAAGTATATGGTCTTTTGGAGTTCTCCGCCTTTCCGCTTCACGTATCTCGATTGACTCAAGATGGATGGTAGACGACGAGTTGCTATCACAAGGCTACCGTCTTCTCGCCGAATCACGCTGGTCCATCCTGGTCTTTAGGTTGGCATGTATTGAGACCAAGGCATACTCCTGGTTCTTCTACGTAGACCTTAACCTCTATGAGCCCAGGAGAATCATCTGCAGCCTCAGAGGGATACCAAGAGTACCCTCACGTCCCCTCGAAGCCTCGGGCTTCGTAACCCAATTCGTTGGAGCCTTCTTTTTACTCAGACGGACATTCGCTCCTTCCCGTGTTGTACTAAGAATTACTACTTAGTTTTACTAACTAAGATTTACCACTTAGTTTCCAGAATCATTGTTTTCTTAACTATGGTTTACTACTTAGTTCCCATTCCTGTCAATTTGGATTGGTTAAGTGTCATTAGTCAATTCAAGCCGACTTAACCTTCTTCATTTATCCTGTCAAACTGGTTAAGTGTTATCAGTAATTCATGTTGACTTAACCCCACCACAAACAAAGTTATATTGGTTAAGTATTTCTTATTAACCTTACCCATTCACCCTGTATTGGTTCAGTGTTCCTTTTTAACTTAATCTTGCCTGTCTGTTTTAACTAACCTGTTATTAACGGTTAAGTATTATCCCTTCATGTTCCCTATTCCTTTATCAAAATCTGATGGTTAAGTGTTCAAGTTTACTTAACCCTACGGTCTAGCCCAGCTAACATATCAAATTGGCTAAGTGTACTAAATCTTACTTATCCCCAACCTCTAGTCTAGTTAACACGTTAATTTGGCTAAGTGTATTAACTTTACTTAACCCCACTTTCTAGACTAGTTAACATGTTAATTTGGCTAAGTGTTTATTAGTTACTTAACCTCTACAAATCTTGTCTTGTTACCATGAGTTTGGTTAAGTGTCCCTGTGGACTTAGCCCTCCGTTCTAGCTTAACTGTGCTTAAGTTGGTTAAGTGTTCCTATGGACTTAACCCTCCCATTCTAGCTTAACTGTATGAACCTAACCCCACCTACCAGTCTTGTTATCATGTTGAGTTGGTTAAGTGTCTTAGTTAACTTAACCCTAGCATTCTTGTTCTAGCTTTAACTAAATAAATTAAAGCCACGACCACTCACATTAGACAGATATTATTGCGATTACTGGATGTGCCGGTTGGTTCCGGGCAGGTTTACATCGCAACTCAGTCTAACCTCGGGTTAGGCCTATTCGATTTTTCTAGTTCAAAGGGTTTTTGATTAATTTTCAAATCAGGTTTTGAAAGTAACCATCCCGTCCGTCAGATCAGTTAGGGATAGCAAGGGAGAGCAGGAAACTTGTATTTTCCAAACTCAAGCCTAGACACTATCCTCTCTGTCACCCTAGAACTTTCTGGTGTATTATCAAAAAGAGATGTCGTTAATAAACCTTTAATTTGTCTAAATTAGTATTTCCTTATTTAGGACAAATTCTATAAGTAAATTATTCCTAATTTACTTATTTCCCAATTACACTTTTTATGTAAATTGTCAACATTTATTCTTATGGCCCATTCTCCCCTCTATATCATATTTATGCCCTTTTGGTATGTAAACTATACCAAATTAAGTGTCACTAACCGTGATTTTGCTAAACCTGATAGTTATTCCCAACTATGGCCAATTTCACATTTATGCCAATATACTTACCGTGCCAAATTAGCTAATCCAATTCTGATTCAACATTCTAATTCACGTCAAACTAGACTTATTACTCTAGTTCACAATTCATGTAAATGCTAGATTTACACGCCAATACAAGATTCAAATTACACATCTTATAATTCATGTCAAATTTATCAAATTTGCATTTCTATGAACATGCCATAATACATGTTCCCAATTTATGCCAATTTCCAAGTTAAACTACGTTTTAGTAAATTTCATATTTTGCCCCAAATTGCATTCCCACCGTTCGTACAATCGTGTTTCAATCTAGATTATAGATAAATCTAAATTCGTAGCAAATAGGGAATGAACCAAAGATTGCTATGAAAAGGATAGATATAACAACTGGCATAAAATGGTTTTGAATAACGACTTAGGTTCAAGAACATGGGTAGACCTAACATAATAGGTAAATTCCCAAGGTCTAAAACCAAGAATAGACAGAGTAGGTTCAAGAACATGGGCAGACCTAACTTAATAGGTAAATTCCCAAGGTCTAAAACCAAAGAAAACCAAGGACAGGCAGAATAAATAATCGGGTTTAGACCCAATTTCATAGTCACAAAACTTAAGCAACACTTTCCTAGTCATGAATCACATGTGTTTAATCACTGATGTCCTTGTTATGTCATAGGCAATAGTTTATATTTCCTAATCAAAGGAATAGGCTTAGTCAAGGAAATAATCCTCATAGTCCCAGTCACAGTCATAGGCAATGTTCATAGTCATAGGCAATGCCCATAGTCATAGGCAATGTTCATAGTCATAGGCAATGTTCATAGTCATAGGCAAATGTTCATGGTCATAGGCAATGGTTTTTAAGGTCCATAGTTTCATAGTCACGGTCTTATTTGTCCTCGAATCATAACAGTTCTTAATTAGGTTCAAGAGTATAGGCACTGATTCGAATAGAGAGAGAGAGATTTGGCATATTCTTTTATTCCTTTAATTTCATGTCACGAACAGAGAAAAACGATCAAATCTAGAAACAACTGACTTACAGAGATTAGATTAGAATAGAAAGATGGCGTTGCTATGATTCGTAGAAAAACAGTCGTTGAAGTTGTTTGAACCTCCTCTTGAATCCTAGCTTGACTTGAACCCCTTCTTGAAGCTTTAATCTTGATTTGAATCTCCAATTAGAAGAAGAACTATAACTTGTTTTAGTGGAGAATTATATTTATTTTAATGATGGAGGCTAGAGTAGAGAGAAGCAGCATGAAGATGCCTTAGAGAATTTGTGTGGAGGAACCCTTAGGTCTAGGCATTCTTTTATAGGTGTAGAGAGTGTTTTAGGGCCCTTAGATCATCATAGAAGCCATCAGAATCGCACAGGTCGAATACACATCATCCAACCACTCAAAAGGAGACACATCAGCACAGAACACTCCAGAATTCGGTGCTGGATTAGTATGGGTGCACTTGGCAGGTGCGCCAGTGCATTTTTGTACGGGCGCACTTCACAAGTGCGCCAGTGCATTCTGGTCTGTTTCCGGTTTCTCTGCCTAACTTCGTTTGTCCATATCTCCTTCATACGGAGTCCGATTTATGCAAACTCGGACTCTATCTCAAGCATAATTTCGAGACAAACGCAATGGCGCAACCCGTTTCCCTTAATTCTTCTTTTAAAAATTAATTATACCATGATTTGTGAATCTTAGTGTTACAGAATTACGGGGTGTTACATTCTCCCCCACTTAAAAGGATTTCATCCTCGAAATCTTCAAGTTAGGAAGAATGTGTCCTACCATCCAATCACCCATCTACTCAACCATTCAATCACAGGCATTCATTGTCCTTAAAAGATTTCTAATGCTTTCATGTTCATATGCATAGTGTGTGTATATGTCTTTATCTACTGTAAAATCAGGCGGTCTACTGATTCAGTCGACCTCCTTAATGCGAGTCATGTCAGTGCCATGCGTCCAACCATGTATGCAAGCATCCCTAGTTATGTAAATACTATATGCGTGCACGGCCATTCATCCATATGCAACACCCATATGATAACATATCAAGTTCAAGTTACAAACAAATACATATCTGTAAATGCAATATGAAAGCGTCTGAACTGATCTAGTGCCTAATACGTATGCATATGCATTCACGAGCAACCATTAGCAACCACTTGCAACCACCAACCATAACATGTTTCAAACACATGTTTACATCCATTGGCTTCTACCTAAAGATCGAAGATACGACCTAGGTGATATACTTCGGAAAGAGAGAAACAATTATGCGTAAAGCTCCTACACAAAGAAATCAAGGATGCACACTTAAGAAAAAGGGTATGACGCTAGTATCTAGCCTTCTTGAGCTTTACTCCACTGTATCTTAACTAATTTAACTTCACGATTGTGAAATACCGGATCTCCATTTCCAAAATAAACAGATGTCAATCACGGTACCAAGTATACGTACTAAGATGATTAGAGGTTTCCCTCTTATCCGCCATGCCATAACTATAAGAGTCGAAAGGTTACTATGCACTTTTTAGAGTGCCTGCCACAACTATTCATCTCTCACGCATACCATCCTAGTCGAACTTGACATTCCTCAAGTACAAGCCCCAAAGGCCTGAACCAATATCAGAAAAGAACCAAAGGAATACCTCCTTCGAATTTAGACGATCTACGTGAGATGATATAAGCAAACTCGATAGCTATTCTCAAATTCCCTACTAACCAAAAATAAACTGGTCGGACCACCAGTTGGATTTGAGACTCTAGTGGGATCTTTCTACTATACAAGTACTATGGTGCAGAGACGCAACTATGGAAGTGGATATGAACAAATGCGAAGCGCTAGAACCCAAGGAAATAGTACGAACATAAAACTAGACTCATCCAACCGGACTACCTTTCTCCTAGGTACGCTTGTTGGCGAAAGCATGTACTTGTCCTTCTGAAAATCTCGTCCTCGTTCTTGCCCTTGTCCTTAAGTATACACCCTATCATACCCTAGTAAAGATACTTCCTCTTGTCTTAGGTTTTATAATTTCTTCCTCCTTCATGAGCTAAATCTACATCCATGAATTCCTCACCCTAGGGTTGTACTCCCTAGCCAAACTCCTCATCCCCTTCCGTGTGTAGTCATGTTGACAAATCTCTCGAAAACTGCCTCCATCGTCCGGAAAACACTATAAGCTTCGAAAGAAAACTGCCCGTAGATGAAACAACTACGGCTATGGATGGAAGCCGGGCACTACTTTGCCCTTTGATGAGGTTACCTCCCAGAAAGCCAGGAGCCCCAGAGACTCGAGACAAGAATTTAAACAGAGGAAGAGAAGATAGTGCGTATGGCTTTGGGGAATATGCCTTTAAAACAAATCTTTTCTTTTTGAAAATGCTTCTTTTAAAACCGTTTTGAAAATAATTTTTCAAATCCTTTATCTGATCTGGTAACCTTCAGCTCTGATACCACATGTAACACCCCACGTCCGTTAGTATCACTCGCAAAGGGAATGCACTAAGTTCTGTGGAGCATTTAGGGTAAAAGATGCAGATAAATTACAAGACAGACAGAAATTAAACAGCGGAAATAAAACTTTGCTTTATTGATAAAATAGCTTGTACAATGGTTTCTTTACAATATCAGAGTATCATCTGTCTTACAAAATAAAGAAGCATAAAAACAACATTTATATCCCCCGATTTTAGCAAGAGCCAGCCATAGCATCTGAAAAGAGAATCCAAGCAAACTTCGAAAAATCTTCAAGCTGGGAAAGAGTGGCAGTCCAACTTAACCTGAGCTAAACTATTCCCTCCTTTACAACATGGGGGGGGGGGGGAACGGAAGAAGAGAAGACGAAAGAAAAACAGAGTCAGACATAAAGCCTGAGTAAGTTCAGTAACTTCTAGCATGTGAACATGGAAAAACAAAACGACATGAATTAACTGAACACAAGATTACACCATGACGATAGGGTCAACAAGATTAGACAAGGTAGTCACAAGATATGCTAAGATAAACTAGATACGCTATAATACTTTCGCCGCTTCGCTATTTCCTTGTTATACTGGTTTCTATATCTCTGCACACCCTAACTAGTGTTACAACTAGTAACGATAACGTGATCCCAACCCCTGTAGTTTCCATTGCCTTCAGGCATACATTTATTATTTATTACCTAGATCTAATCTAGGGTTTTCTATCAAGTGCTTTCTAGATTTAACTAGAGTTTTACGCTATCTGCTGAACGTTTTTCGAGTTCAGGGTTTATGCCACCTAGTCCAACTAGGGATTACGCTACCTGTCGAACGTTGCCCCCAAGTCTAGGACACACTACCTAGAGTGGTATATGTTCCTATACTTCCCCACGCATGTATCGCGAATCGTTATCGCTTGTCTAGATGCACATGTCCTGTAATGTGCGATCCGAGTCCTGTGACTGGGCAAATCAAGGAATACAGAACTCGGTCGGGAGCTTTCAGATATCTGCCGATGCAGATGCTAAGGTCTGTTTTTATTCCAGTGGCTATGGTCCCACTTGACCCCTCCCTCAACTAATGAAAGGCACACCTTGTAAAATGAGAACTATACGCCGGCCCCCGGTGCCCCACTATCCTATGGCCATCCGCAACCATAACTAGATAGCAAGTATATGGTCTTTTGGAGTTCTCCGCCTTTTCGCTTCACGTATCTCGATTGACTCAAGATGGATGGTAGACGACGAGTTGCTATCACAGGGCTACCGTCTTCTCGCCGAATCACGCTGGTCCATCCTGGTCTTTAGGTTGCCATGTATTGCAACCAAGGCATACTCCTGGTTCTTCTACGCAGACCTTAACCTCTGTGAGCCCAGGAGAATCATCTGCAGCCTCACAGAGGGATACCAAGAGTACCCTCACGTCCCCTCGAAGCCTCGGGCTTCGTAACCCAATTCGTTGGAGCCTTCTTTTTACTCAGACGGACATTCGCTCCTTCCCGTGTTGTACTAAGAATTACTACTTAGTTTTACTAACTAAGATTTACCACTTAGTTTCCAGAATCATTGTTTTCTTAACTAAGGTTTACTACTTAGTTCCCTTTCCTGTCAATTTGGATTGGTTAAGTGTCATCAGTCAATTCAAGCCGACTTAACCCTCTTCATTTATCATGTCAAACTGGTTAAGTGTTATCAGTAATTCATGTTGACTTAACCCCACCACAAACCAAGTTATATTGGTTAAGTATTTCTTATTACTTAACCTTAACCATTCACCCTGTATTGGTTCAGTGTTCCTTTTTAAGTTAACCTTGCCCGTCTGTTTTAACTAACCTGTTATTAACGGTTAAGTATTATCCCTTCATATTCCCTATTCCTTTATCAAAATATGATGGTTAAGTGTTCAAGTTTACTAAACCCTACGGTCTAGCCCAGCTAACATATCAAATTGGCTAAGTGTACTAAATCTTACTTAACCCCAACCTCTAGTCTAGTTAACACGTTAATTTGGCTAAGTGTATTAACTTTACTTAACCCCACTTTCTAGACTAGTTAACATGTTAATTTGGCTAAGTGTTTCTTAGTTACTTAACCTCTACAAATCTTGTCTTGTTACCATGAGTTTGGTTAAGTGCCCCTGTGGACTTAGCCCTCCGTTCTAGCTTAACTGTGCTTAAGTTGGTTAAGTGTTCCTATGGACTTAACCCTCCCATTCTAGCTTAACTGTATGAACCTAACCCCACCTACCAGTCTTGTTATCATGTTGAGTTGGTTAAGTGTCTTAGTTAACTTAACCCTAGCATTCTTGTTCTAGCTTTAACTAAATAAATTAAAGCCACGACCACTCACATTAGACAGATATTGTTGCGATTACTGGATGTGCCGGTTGGTTCCGGGCAGTTTTACATCCCAATTACTCTTTTTATGTAAATTGTCAACATTTATTCTTATGGCCCATTCTCCCCTCTATATCATATTTATGCCCTTTTGGTATGTAAACTATACCAAATTAAGTGTCACTAACCATGATTTTGCTAAACCTGATAGTTATTCCCAACTATGGCCAATTTCACATTTATGCTAATATACTTACCGTGCCAAATTAGCTAATCCAATTCTAATTCAACATTCTAATTCACGTCAAACTAGACTTATTACTCTAGTTCACAATTCATGTAAATGCTAGATTTACACGCCAATACAAGATTCAAGTTACACATCTTATAATTCATGTCAAATTTATCAAATTTGCATTTCTATGAACATGCCATAATACATGTTCCCAATTTATGCCAATTTCCAAGTTAAACTACGTTTTAGTAAATTTCATATTTTGCCCCAAATCGCATTCCCACCGTTCGTACAATCGTGTTTCAATCTAGATTATAGATAAATCTAAATTCGTTGCAAATAGGGAATGAACCAAAGATTGGTATGAAAAGGATAGATATAACAACTGGCATAAAATGGTTTTGAATAACGACGTAGGTTCAAGAACATGGGTAGACCTAACTTAATAGGTAAATTCCCAAGGTCTAAAACCAAGAATAGACAGAGTAGGTTCAAGAACATGGGTAGTCCTAACTTAATAGGTAAATTCCCAAGGTCTAAAACCAAAGAAAACCAAGGACAGGCAGAATAAATAATCGGGTTTAGACCCAATTTCATAGTCACAAAACTTAAGCAACACTTTCCTAGTCATGAATCACAGGTGTTTAATCACAAATGTCCTTGTTATGTCATAGGCAATAGTTTATATTTCCTAATCAAAGGCATAGGCTTAGTCAAGGAAATAATCCTCATAGTCCCGGTCACAGTCATAGGCAATGTTCATAGTCATAGGCAATGCCCATAGTCATAGGCAATGTTCATAGTCATAGGCAATGTTCATAGTCATAGGAAAATGTTCATGGTCATAGGCAATGGTTTTTAAGGTCCATAGTTTCATAGTCATGGTCTTATTTGTCCTCGAATCATAACAGTTCTTAATTCGGTTCAAGAGTATAGGCACTGATTCGAATAGAGAGAGAGAGAGAGAGATTCAGCATATTCTTTTATTCCTTTAATTTCATGCCACGAACAGAGAAAAACGTTCAAATCTAGAAATAACTGACTTACAGAGATTAGATTAGAATAGAAAGATGGCATTGCTATGATTCGTAGAAAAACAGTCGTTGAAGTTGTTTGAACCTCCTCTTGAATCCTAGCTTGACTTGAACCCCTTCTTGAAGCTTTAATCTTGATTTGAATCTCCAATTAGAAGAAGAACTATAACTTGTTTTAGTGGAGAATTAGATTTATTTTAATGGTAGAGGCTATAGTAGAGAGAGGCAGCATGAAGATGCCTTAGAGAATTTGTGTGGAGGAACCCTTAGGTCTAGGCATTCTTTTATAGGTGTAGAGAGTGTTTTAGGGCCCTTAGATCATCATAGAAGCCATCAGAATCGCACAAGTCGAATACACATCATCCAACCACTCAAAAGGAGACACGTCAGCACAGAACACTCCAGAATTTGGTGCTGGATTAGTATGGGCGCACTTGGCAGGTGCGCCAGTGCATTTTTGTACGGGCGCACTTCACAAGTGTGCCAGTGCATTCTGGTCTGTTTCCGGTTTCTCTGCCTAACTTCATTTGTCCATATCTCCTTCATACGGAGTCCGATTTATGCAAACTCGGACTCTATCTCAAGCAGAATTTCGAGACGAACGCAATGGCGCAACCCGTTTCCCTTAATTCTTCTTTTAAAAATTAATTATACCCTGATTTGTGAATCTAAGTGTTACAGAATTACGGGGTGTTACAAAGAATTTTCGAATACAAGAATTCTATATACAGTGGACTGAAAATTCTATTTAAATACAAAAGAAAAATATTGCTGTTTAAAAACATAAGAATGCGCCGTCTCTTGGAATCCCCAACTTTGCCAGTCTTCGAGTCCTAACTTGTAATCTTTAAATCTGCACTGCTCGGGTCTGACCCGAGCATTCCATGCAAAAACATAAAACATTCAAGTCAGGAATAATCATAGTTCAATTAAGTTAACTTCAACAGAAACTTAATAGGCAATTCTGACTTAGACACGTATTCCTTATACCAGTATTTAATCCACTGATCCTGGAAGCTTGCATATACACACATGCACATGCACCCTTGTGTACTGCCCCAGCATTACAGGAACCCTAAAAAAATACAAGTGCAGTCGATATTTAGAAAATGGTGGTGGAATATACGATAAATAGGCAGCAAAAGTGCCAATAGAATGCACCAATATCAACTTAGTTTTGTAGTAGTTCCAACATGCAATTACAACCAATACAGGGACAAAGAGGTTAAAGCCAAGCACCAATGTAATAGCAGAGCACTTAAGTATGCTTATGTGCAAAGCAAATACTTAATGAGGAATTCATGCATGATATATGCATAGGGAACTTATTAATCCCAGAATTTCGATGGCAACACAATAGAGAATTTAGCTTATTAAATAGTTCCAGCATAAAAATATATATGTGCCCAGTGTCTACATACAATCCAAATGAGAAGTGATTCAAGCTCAACTTAGTCATACATTACCTATTGCTAATCACAAGGTGACAACATAATGCAGTATATAAATCAAGGAAATAGTGGATTTTCCAGGCTCATAAAATAAGATAAAAAAAATACACAAAATGTGTTTTAGGTTTAAACAGTGAGAGGCATATCCAATAAGTGACACACATTTCAGAGTATAAAGTAAAACAGTTCCTCATGCTCATTTCCTGATTTGTTCCAGATTTGAAACTCATGTGTTAATCTAAAATTTGTTCCAGATTTCCAGTCCAATTTAATATAATAAAATGAATGCATTGCAGTAGTTATCGAGTGTACATGCATTGCTAAAAAAAAAAGAACACATGTGTTGCTTTTCCATACTGCTTCACTTAGCCGAACTAAGTCTATTAATCCTTTGATGATATATTAAGGTGAAATTTCTAAAACCAAGATAATGGTTGTAACCCTTTTTTCAAGTTATTTGTGTTTTTAGATTTTTCTTCTTCTCTAAACTCCCTTTATGGGGAGCAAAAACATAGTACGAAACACTTTCTACAGCCATATAGATATATACTTAAAATGAGACAGCAAGCTTGAATACAAGCCCATCAGATTTCCTGAAGCCGAAACTGGGTAACCACTTGGAGGATTTAGACATTTTCATGTTTTAGGTGTACACATATTTGGTTTAGGTGGCATAACATATATGTAATAGTCCAAGGTTTTTAATGAACAGGTTAGTAGAAGTTGGTTTGAACCCATGCATTAACTGTTGGCATAAACCGACGATACAAACAAGGGAAATACATACAAAAGCAGATGACATAGCACCCATAAAACAGCCAAAGAGTGAAGTAACATTCCTACCTAGCAGGCCTTAAATAAGAGCAATTATATTGTTCAACTACCAACTGGATTATACGCAGAAAGATTTTGAATAGTGAACAAAAATTCGCTTATCAAAACATCATATTGTATACGCATAATAAGCACCTTTTCATGAGCTGACATTAAAAGTGCCATATTGTTGTATATATTTAGCTCCATAACAACTCAATATCCAGTTACAGAAACGTTTCATAAAATATTTCCAGAATCCAGCAAGCTCTATTTTCGGACAAGAACCAAATTATTTTGTTCTAGAAAATCTAAATATCATTTTTGGCATGAAACAATTTTTATTATTTTCCGGAAATCACTGTTCAATATTAAACAAGTAAACAATCCATTTGTTTCAGACAATCAACTTGAGTTACCACATCAGACAGGCAATCAAGCAAAAATCGACCAATAAGGCACACACAATTAACTATTATATATTATACCTCAATTAAAATCAAGTTGAAATCTACTTGGACTTACGATTAATCGTGAGTGACAACTCACCTTAAAACAATATTTGTGAAAAAGGCGACAACTTTAGCGACGATGCTGAAGCTAGCAATTTGGGCTTGGATATGAGGTGAATGGCCGCTCGTATTCTGATGCGGTGGTGAAGCCGGAGCACTCGAATTTCTGGTGGGCACCTCGATTTATTTATGACGAGGAGGACGGTGATTTAATGTTGAAGAAGAAAAAGAAGACCAATTTGGGGAAAAAGTAACTGACTTCGGCCATTAATATTTGAAGGGAGAAATGATTTTGCTGAAGAATAATGGAACAAGATGTGATTTATAAAAGGGAAAAATGAGGATAAGAACGACGTAACATTTGTAGGTTTTAGGGTAGCCGTGTTTGTAAGAAATAGGTCGGCGCATATTTTAGTTGGTGTAGGTTATAACTGGTTTATTAATATTATATTTTATGCCGAATAACCACACACCGTTCCAATTCCGTACTGCTAAAGCAATTTCTGAATGCGACAAAAAATATATGTATCTCTTTATTTTCGCATTTTGAATTCACGAAAATTAGTTTGGCTGCAATCCGACTCCATTCGTATACAACATTATTTTAAATTTTGATTATTTATCGATTTGCTGATTTTATTTCATCTGTTGACCAATAGCTCTGTCCGTTTCCAAATTTTGAAGCGTTAAATTCAGTTTCTTTATATACACAAACATACACATATCCAGCCAATAAAATTTCCAATTTATTTAACGTCTGTTTTCAAATTCCACCATTTATATTTTCAATCGAATTTCAAATCTAATTCAAATATCCATTTAAATCCAATTCAACTATGCAGCAGTAAACATTTGACTCCAACCACCCATTCTGAATTAAATTTTAATTTAGACACAAATAATATATTTGATTTTATTTATATTCTAGCCCAAGTATCAATATAAAATTAATTATAAATAATTTAAATCTTCAATTAAATTTATATTCAAATTATCGAAATTTCTGGGACATTACAATCTCCCCACCTTTAAAACTTCTCGTCCTCGAAAAGGAGAGATCGTTAGAGTTATACCAATGCATACTTCAAATTTTCATATTTGTGTGATACTTCCACAACTAATTTAAATATCGATTTAAACCATCGACCCTCTTTGTCTATTCATCATATTTAATTAACTCGGAAAAATCCAGTTCTCTTTCTTATAGTTAGAAATCAATTTTGATCAAACACGATTTTCTTATCTTCCGACTCGAGTTTTTTTTATTTCCATGCCTATTAAAACTATATTCAATTTCTATCTCAATTTTTTTTAGATATCTCCCAAAAAATTTAAGTCGATCTAATCTTCTACGAGATTCAAACCATATAATTTCCTTTCAAAACCAATCTCATTTAAATATCAATTTATGCATCTCAAATTATTCCAAATTCCTTTATAAACCTCATTTGTCACTATTCACTTATCCATCATTCCATATATATTCATTACAAACCAAATCTCCTTACATTCAATCCATTCAATCTTTCCCAACACTCATTGAAGAGAGTAAATAAAATCTCCTCTTCAAGTTACAAATCGTCGACTTGAAAATTTCCAAATTTCGATATCTTTATAACTTATATAAATATCACAAAATCCATGCAAAAATATTAGTATTATTACGAAACTGTGGATTTAAAAATACTCCGAAATTTTCTTTCTTAGCTTATTAAACTAGGTATATTTTGAATTCCAAAATTATTGATTTGAAAATATTTGATACTCGAAGTGTAACGACCCGGAAAAATGCGACTTTGGTTATCGACATAAACACGATGACGACTAACCAAACATCGAAAAATCCCAGTAATTAATGAAAGAAATTAGAGGGTGAGGATAGATAAGAAAGAAACTTAGAATAGAAGAAGAAAAGAAGAACTTACAACATCAGAGTAACACGAATCTCACAGCGGAACGAATAACATATAATATATAACATAACTTTGAAATATAACTATTATGTATACAATAGCACTTGTCAGAATATAGCACTTACAACACAGCGGACATAAACAATAGCTATGATCTTGATGCCTCCTTCTCCAAGCTCTCCAAGTATATCTGTAAATCCTAACTACTTGACTGCTCGTACAAATTTAGGCACCCAAGAGTTTAGGGAAAACAACAAAATAAACTCCGGGTCAGTCATGGACTGGTATGAGTAAAACAGTTTTAAAATAGTTGAACAGGTAGATGATATCTCATAAGACCACGCCGTGAATACGGAACGGGTTTTTCCCTTATGAGAATCCAACATCTTTAACAAGCAATATCATTCTGATATTGTAATAATGTCTAAGTACAAATAGATATCAATCTAGCAGAAACGCTTTCATCTCACGTTCTACATATATAGTATACAATCAAAATCGCAAGCACGTATTGGATAACGGATTTCCAACTATGACAAGGTATGGAACCACCTTCTGCTAGTGTACCTCTAGAGAGGAATACACTGGGTTCAACAAGAACATCTTGCAACCCGGCCACACATGACCGACCACTAATTTCGCTGAGTGTATCGAATGTATATCACCAACGGTTGGGATCAGCAACCGTTTCCTGAATGGGACAGCATCAACAATAGATTTTTAGAAGTAAATGAAACTCTACATCAGGTGATTATACATCCTAATAGGTGCGACCTATATAGCCATGCTACCTGCCCGATTTCTATCATTTACCGGTTGATGAGGCTTGAGGTTACGCTTCATCATCACATCAGATTCACTTCGAATGCCACATTGTCAGATCCATCGAAAATCACTAATTGACATCTACAATAGTACATTACGTGTTAGCTAAAGATGTTTCCTTCTCCGCTTCCACTCTTGGTACGGTTGAAGAAATCAATGTACGTGACCTTTCTGGAAATACTCTGTTAGACATTCATCCATACAAGGCATCCAGGTTTACATGCCACATCTTTATTCACTTAGAATGTCACATCGTCATACCCACAAAATCACAAATTGACTTATCCAAAAATAACACGGGTATACAGCTAAGAGAAACAAATTCCTCCGCCACCAAACGTGAATACGTTTGAAGAGATCAACTTACGCGATCTGTTAAATATACTCTGTCAGACATTCTTCCATACGAGTTGTCATGGGACTGGACAAACCGAAGGCACTATTCAGTATATCCATCTTAGTCACTGTTATCTAAGATTTATACAACAGCCCTTGCACTTTACTCCGTCTTCAATTATCTTTGGTATATATGATTTGCAAAGCTTAAGCCAATAGAGAGTGGTTCTTTGGATAATAATCCAACCGATCTCTCTATATTAACAACGTTAAAATGGTCAAAACTTCGATAGTCTGTGAGTTAACTATCAAAGAAAAACAAGTGTGCAAACAACGATATTATTTCCAGATGGAAATTATATCCAGATGGAAATTATATCGAACAAACATCATTTAACATTTACCCTTTAGTTCATTTTTTTCATCCCCTGTTTCCCTATATTTAACTTTGGCTATTTTCTAAATTTAGAGAATATACGTTATTAACATTTGGAAACATTTCCAGTTCTTGTTTTCTATATTAGAGAACATTTCTGATTCTTGTTTGGAAAACATTTCCAAAATTCCTACGTTTGGATTAAGCAGATGTTTAGATAAAACATCGCTATGCCAACTCAAACCATTTCTTTTAATTACTAGATTCACTTAACCATCCTTTACTGTCGAACCTTAACCATTCCTTAGTTTAAAACGAAGCCAATCAAGTTGGGGTATAATTATCTCTCAGACATTAACTGAACAACATTTCTAACCTTGAAATAGGTAAAGTCCACTTTAAATTTCTTTAACTAGCTTCCTTACTTAACCTTTCTTTCGATTAACTCCCTTGGATTAACTCTATTTGCTTAACTCTATTTGATTAACTCTATTTGATTAACTCTATTTGATTTACTCTATTTGATTAACTCTATTTGATTAATCCTATTCACTTAACTCCTATCGAATAAACTATATTCGATAACTCCTCTAACTCTATTCGAATAAACTATATTCGATTAACTCCTCTAACTCTATTCGAATAAACTGTATTCGATTAACTCCTCTAACTATAACTAGATTTGTTAACTCCTTCGAATAACCAATATTCGATTTACTCACTTTGAATAACCAATATTCGATAACTCCCCTCGAATGAACTATATTCGATTACTCTCCTCGAATAAGCTATATTCGATTACTCTTCTCTCGAATAAACTATTATCGATAGCTTTACTTCGAATAAGTGATATTCAATAACTCTACTTCGAATAAGAGATATTCGATAACTCTACTTCGAATAAGCGATATTCGATAACTCTACTTGATTAACTCCATTTGAATAACTCTAATTAGTTAACTCTAACTCTAACTGGTTAACTCTAATTCTAATCGATTAACTGTAACTATTTAACTCCTTTGGGTTACTCTAATCGGTTTAACTCCTTCGGGTTAGTCTAATCGGTTTAACTCCTTTGGGTTACTCTAACTGTTTATCTCTAACTGATTAATTCACTTAGGTTAACTCTAACTGATCTACTCTAACTGGTTAACTCTAATTGATTAATTCTAACTCTAATCAATAAATTCTAACTCTAATCGATTAATTCTAACTCTAATCGATTTATTGTAATTCGATTTACTCCTATTTGATAACGTTTATTCATTTATAAAGATTTACTTTTAGTAACGGTTCTTCACTTTATAAATGTTGTCTTTTATAACGTTACTTCACTTATACAAGTGTTGTGTATCCATTTTATTTATACTATCGGTGTTAAAACCAATATCTCTTATCTATATAAGTTCAGACTCATATATTCCATTTATCGAATGATAAATATTTATTTAATTTATAAACTGTTATTTATAAATTAAATCTTATCTATTTATCTGTTAAAAACAGATTTCCATTTTCTATTCATCTTCTAAATATTCCTTTGATTTAGTTCAATTTATTCATCAAATAAATCTTCCTTGATTTAATCCTATTTATTTAACACATCAGTATCTCTCTTTAAATTCTATTTATTCTAACAAATAAATATCTCCTTTATTAAATTTATTCTAACAAATAAATATTCTTTTATTCTATTTATTCTAACAAATAAATATTCTTTTATTCTATTTATTCCAACAAATAAATAAGTCTTTTCCTTTTATTTATTTCCTAAATAAATAAATCCTTTTACTATTATTTATTCCCTAAATAAATAAATAATCCATTAATCTACTTGTAAATGTTCTACAAATATTTCTCTTTCTATTTGTTTGACAAATATTTTCCTTTATATCTGTTTAACAAATTCTTTCCCTTATATTTGATTTACAAATATAATTCCCTTATATTTGATTTACAAATATATTTCTTTTATTCAAAATCCTTTTTCTTTTATAATATAAAACCCATTGATTTTATATAAATAAATTATTTTCAAAATATACTTTGAAAATCCCTTTTCCACATTCTAGTATTTCTTATGGTACCTTACACACCATATAACAACGATAAATATCGTCCAATCACACATAATCAACGTTAGATTATATATCACATTATATATCACAATATATAAATCACAGTAAAATAAATGTTGAGGAATCCAGTTGGATTCCTCCGACCTGTTTCCCTGCATCACAGATGTTAGACAATACGATTAACATCGATTTCACTTTGATATGAAATATTCTGATAGCAGAATCAACATATAAATATTTAACGGTTTATATATATACATACATATATATATATATAATTCTCGCTAACTGACTAGAAGTTCAATCAAACAGTCAACACACAACAATCAACAGATAATTATAAGTTCTAAGAATACGCTGTAAAAATAGAACTATTCAGAGTTGGTGAGTTTTACTCACATTGGCACGTTAACCGTTAAATAATCGGTTTGCGTTCTTTGATTCTTATCAGACAATTTATTTTGCCATAAATTGTAACGAGCTCTCATCCACTCCCAGTCAGCTCCATTGTGTTGCTCCTGTCCATACGATCTCAACGCAACTTACGGTTCGTGATTCTAATTACGTATGAGAAAGATATTACTTATATAAGTTATACGATTATTTGAATTGAATTAACCATCGATATATATATATATATATATATATATATATATATATATATATATATAACCATTAGGCTTTAATAAATCTGAATGGCCCATTACCCCTTTATAATAGACCCGACATTTTTGAGCTTCTTCCCCAAAACAAATGAGCGGTGAGCTCCTGTACACGTCGATGGCCATTCCCGTTCGTTCATCCCAAAACCGCAAGTCACTCCTTCAACATAAATTTAAACAAAAATCACCTAAATTCACATCTTCATATTCCGATTCAACCCATACTAAAAACAATGAGTTCGGTTGCTCCTCCTACAACGCGTCGATGGCACTTCTCATGAGCTACAGGAGTTTCCACGATAACTTGAATCTCCGAACTCCACTAGAAAATCACACAACGAGCGCCTCGCCTCCCTGATCACCCTGCTACCCTCGGTTTTCCTCCTCGTCGCCTGTACTCCTTGCAAAGGCTAACCCTAGCTTAAACCCATGCGCTGTACACAATTTCCACCGACGACAAACCCCATCGAACACAACGAAACACACTCAGAAACGATGAGCAACTCTCCAGCATCACAAATATATTCGGTTTCCAATTTATCACTTTTTATTTGATTTTATAATATTCATTTGAGGATCGAAATTCATACAGTCGAAAATGGTGGAGGCGCATTTGACGGTGGAAAATGATTTAGGGTTTTGAAATGTTAAGGGTATTTTATAGTGATATTTTTATATTTTTATATTGATTTTTATATTGATTTATAAGCAACCGTTAAGTGTATTTATCATTTAAAAATTCTCATGATCTCATACGATACCTAAAAATCACAAAACTGGACATGTACCTAGAGTTCGACATTACGGTCCTAACGAAACTGGTTTCGTCGAATTCCGACTTCGTATGCTCACACAGCGTATTTTTAACCATCGAAATACTGACTGTTTTTCACTCTAAAAATCCGTACGGCCACACAGTGACTCTAAAAATCACGAAACTGGAAATCTAACAACTATTTGATATTGCGGATCCAACAAAACTAATTTCGTCGAATTCCGACTTCGTTTGCAAAAGTGGCTATTTTTAACGCTCTAAATAACCTATTTAAATATATAAATATATTTAAATATAATTAAATTTAATATTTAAAAATAAATATTATCGTCTATATTCACAGTGAGATACCATACAGCTCTAGAATATTCCTGTATGAATTTACAACTCAATATTACATCGTTAGAGTTATATCGATGTTCGATTTCTATTTAAATCCTTATATAAAATATAATTAAATCGTTATGGTCAGGGCGCTGCATTTCTGAGAATTTGATTTGGACGTAACTCAAAATTTACATGACGAAATCCCGATTTTTCTCTTCCACTAGAAAGATATACTCCACCAGCTCCACACGTTTCTTGTTTCACAGAAATCCGATTTAAAACGATCCATGTATATCCAGTTGAAGTCTAAATCGCCAAATAGCGAACTGTCGCGCTATTTCAAGCTCGAATTTAATTATGTTATAATTATACGTTCAAACTGACGTTAATTAAATATATTCATCAATATAATTCAACTCTAAGCTGAATTAAATCTTAGGGATGACCCAGTTCACAAAATATTGTGCTATTCAATATTTTGATTATTTCTGAATTAAATATATTATTCTATTATTTAAATTAATTAAATAAATCACTTTATTTAATTAAACCACCATTTAATTCACTATATCACTATTTATATAATTGAATAAATTAATTATAATACCTATGACAATGCGGGTCATTACATTCTTCCCCACTTAAAATAATTTCGTCCTCTAAATTGCTAAGTTAGAGGACGACCCTATCTATGGGAATTCCTAAGACTTGTTTACCCCTTATTTCTGATTTCAAGTGAACTAATTAATATCGACTAAAATATTAATTCCTTCCGACTAACTAAAATTTTCAAAAATTCTGAAATTTTCTAACACTTTAAATTTTCGGAAAATTTCGCCATAACCTCCTTTGTACAGCCCTATCGGTAAAACCACAACTCGCCTCTCTAGGCCTTCTCCAATCCAAAAGAAAATCAAACAGCCAAGCGGCTTGCCAATTCGGCTCATAAATCTCATACTTATATCAAATATAAACTTGTACCTTTTTATCGGGCATATCAATTCTATCACTTTACCTGTTATCAACCCAACATATACCAATGTCATCTCAACCAATTTCCAATCTGTTTTTATCCACAAATCCAACCATTCGCTTATATCTAAGTCGAATTTAATTCCAAATTCGAGTTCCATTCTCGATTTTCAATTTCTCTTGTCTTTTACAAATTCTACTTTAATTTGTTTTAATTCAAATAATCTGTTTCTGGGAGTTTTTAAACAGCTTTGCTTTTCTAAAAGCAAATACTCCTTTTTGGATTTTAAGCAACTTGTTTTCTCAAAACACTTCAAAACAAAATCTTTGGTAGAAATCTGTCACTTAGAACTCGAAGATGAACACTGATGATGCTGCAGTCATCATCAGAGTTTATTTTCCAGCTACAGAAGTGAGTTCAATACTATATCAGCTTTCAAAACCATTTCTCAAACACTTCCACTTTGAAATATATTTCAAATACCATTCACAATGCTTTTAAACCAATTTAAAATCTCCTAGGATTTTAAAATTCTCTTACATTTAATCCAGATTCATTTACAAACTTCTTTCCAATTTCTGGGATTTTAATTCCTATTCTGATTTAAATTTCAGATTTAACTCATCTGATTTCACGTATTTCACTTATATGAATTCTGATTAGTTATTTACATAACCATTTCACTTTATAATCTTACTCGATCATAATTACAACCAATATATCTAATATATATATATATATATATATATATATATATATATATTTCCTCTATATTAGAATATGCTCTGAGTAAACTTATTTTAATTTACCCTCTTTACAAAACATATCGTGTTGACCCGTCGTATTCGAGTGTTTACAAACTCCTGCCGATACAGTGGATCAAACCGATCGATCAGAACCCACAAATAACTCAACCAATGAATCCCCACAATATAAAACAAATTTTATATCAAATAACAAATAAGTTCACTCATATATATACACTCAACTCAATCTAGGGTGTTACTAACCCTATCTCTACCGAGTCATGCCACAGAGCCAAGGTAATTCTTAACTTAAGCTCTGATACCAACTGTAACGACCCGGAAAAATGCGACTTTGGTTATCGACATAAACACGATGACGACTAACCAAACATCGAAAAATCCCAGTAATTAATGAAAGAAATTAGAGGGTGAGGATAGATAAGATAGAAACTTAGAATAGAAGAAGAAAAGAACTTACATCATCAGAGTAACACGAATCTCACAGCGGAACGAATAACATATAATATATAACATAACTTTGAAATATAACTGTTATGTATACAATAGCACTTGTCAGAATACAGCACTTACAACACAGCGGAAATAAACAATAGCTATGATCTTGAAGCCTCCTGCTCCAAGCTCTCCAAGTATATCTGTAAATCCCGACTACTTGACTGCCCGTATAAAATTAGGCACCCAAGAGTTTAGGGAAAACAACAAAATAAACTCTGGTTCAGTCATGGACTAGTATGAGTAAAAAAGTTTAAAAACAGTTGAACAGGTATATGATATCTCATAAGACCACGCCGTGAATACGGAACGGGTTTTTCCCTTATGAGAATCTAACATCTTTGATAAGCAATATCATTCTGATATTATAATAATGTCTAAGTACAAATAGATATCAATCTAGCAGAAACGCTTTCATCTCACGTTCTATATATATAGTATAAAATCAAAATCGCAAGCACGTATTGGATAATGGATTTCCAACTATGACAAGGTATGGAACCACCTTCTGCTAGTGTACCTCTAGAGAGGAATACACTGGGTTCAACAAGACATATTGCAACCCGGCCACACATGACCGACCACTCATTTCGCTGAGTGTATCGAATGTATATCACCAACGGTTGGGATCAGCAACCGTTTCCCGAATGGGACAGCATCAACAATAGATTTTTAGAAGTAAATAAAACTCTAGATCAGGTGATTATACATCCTAATAGGTGCGACCTACATAGCCAAGCTACCTGCCCGATTTCTGTCATTTACCAGTTGATGAGGCTTGAGGTTATGCTTCATCATCACATCAGATTCACTTTGAATGCCACATTGTCAGATCAATCGAAAATCACTAATTGACATCTACAATAGTACATTACGTGTTAGGTAAAGAAGTTTCCTTCTCCGCTTCCACTCTTGGTACGGTTGAAGAAATCAATATACATGACCTTTCTGGAAATACTCTGTTAGACATTCATCCATACAAGGCATCCAGGTTTACAAGCCACCTCTTTATTCACTTAGAATGTCACATCGTCATACCCGCCAAATCAAAAATTGACTTATCCAAAAATAACACGGGTATACAACTAAGAGAAACGAATTCCTCTGCCACCAAACGTGAATACATTTGAAGAGATCAACTTACGCGATCTGTTAAATATACTTTGTCAGACATTCTTCCATACGAGTTGTCCTGGGAATGGACAAACCGAAGGCACTATTCAGTATATCCATCTTAGTCACTTTTATCTAAGATTTATACAACAGCCCTTGCACTTTACTCCGTCTTCAATTATCTTTAGCATATATGATTCGCAACGCTTATGCCAATACAGAGTGGTTCTTTGGATAATAATCCAACCGGTCTCTCCATATTAACAACGTTAAAATGGTCAAAACTTCGATAGTCTGTGAGTTAACTATCAAAGAAAAACAAGTGTGCAAACAACGATATTATTTCCAGATGGATATTATATCGAACAAACATCATTTAACATTTATCCTTTAGTTCATTTTTTTCATCCCTTGTTTCCCTATATTTAACTTTGGCTATTTTCTAAATTTAGAAAATATATGTTATTAACATTTGGAAACATTTCCAGTTCTTGTTTTCTATATTAGAGAACATTTCTGATTCTTGTTTGGAAAACATTTCCAAAATTCCTACGTTTGGATTAAGCAGATGTTTAGATAAAACATCGCTATGCCAACTCAAACCATTTCCTTTAATTACTAGGTTCACTTAACCATCCTTTACTATCGAACCTTAACCATTCCTTAGTTAAAAACGAAGCCAATCAAGTTGGGGTATAATTACCTCTCAGACCATAACTGAACAACATTTCTAACCTTGAAATAGGCAAAGTCCACTTTAAATTTCTTTAACTAACTTCCTTACTTAACCTTTCTTTCGATTAACTCCCTTGGATTAACTCTATTTGCTTAACTCTATTTGATTAACTCTATTTGATTTACTCTATTTGATTAACTCTATTTGATTAACCCTATTCACTTAACTCATGTCGAATAAACTATATTTGATAATTCCTCTAACTCTATTTGAATAAACCGTATTCTATTAACTCCTCTAACTCTATTCGAATAAACTGTATTCGATTAACTCTTCTAACTATAACTAGATTTGATAACTCATTCGAATAACCAATATTCGATTTACTCACTTCGAATAACAAATATTTGATAACTCCCCTCGAATGAACTATATTCGATTACTCTTCTCGAATAAGCTATATTCGATTATCTTCTCTCGAATAGACTATATTCGATAACTTTACTTCGAATAAGTGATATTCGATAACTCTACTTCGAATAAGCGATATTCGATAACTCTACATCGAATAAGTGATATTCGATAACTCTACTCGATTAACTCCATTTGAATAACTCTAATTAGTTAACTCTAACTCTAACTGGTTAACTCTAATTCTAACCGATTAACTCTAACTATTTAACTCCTTTGGGTTACTCTAATCAGTTTAACTCCTTTGGGTTACTCTAATCGGTTTAACTCCTTTGGGTTACTCTAACTGTTTATCTTTAACTGATTAATTCACTAAGGTTAACTCTAACTGATCTACTCTAACTGGTTAACTCTAATTGATTAATTCTAACTCTAATCGATAAATTCTAACACTAATCAATTAATTCTAACTCTAATCGATTTATTGTAATTCGATTTACTTATATTTGATAACGTTTATTCATTTATAAAGATTTACTTTTAGTAATGGTTCTTCACTTTATAAATGTTCTCTTATATAACGTAACTTCACTTATACAAGTGTTGTGTATCCATTTTATTTATACTATCGGTGTTAAAACCAATATCTCTTATCTATATAAGTTCAGACTCATATATTCCATTTATCGAATGATAAATATTTATTTAATTTATAAACTGTTATTTATAAATTAAATCTTATCTATTTATCTGTTAAAAACAGATTTCCATTTTCTATTCATCTTCTAAATATTCTTTTGATTTAGTTCTATTTATTCATCAAATAAATATTCCTTGATTTAATCCTATTTATTTAACACATCAATATCTCTCTTTAAATTCTATTTATTCTAACAAATAAATATCTCCTTTATTCTAACAAATAAATGTTCTTTTATTCTATTTATTCTAACAAATAAATATTCTTTTATTCTAACAAATAAATATTCTTTTATTCTATTTATTCTTATAAATAAATAAGTCTTTTCCTTTTATTTATTTCCTAAATAAATAAATCCTTTTACTATTATTTATTCCCTAAATAAATAAATAATCCATTAATCTATTTGTAGATGTTCTACAAATATTTCTCTTTCTATTTGTTTGACAAATATTTTCCTTTATATTTGTTTAACAAATTCTTTCCCTTATATTTGATTTACAAATATAATTCCCTTATATTTGATTTACAAATATATTTATTTTATTCAAAATCCTTTTTCTTTTATAATATAAAATCCATTGATTTTATATAAATAAATTATTTTCAAAATATACTTTGAAAATCCCTTTTCCACATTCTGGTATTTCTTATGGTATCTAACACACCATATAACAACGATAAATATCGTCCAACCACACATAATCAACGTAAGATTATATATCACATTATATATCACAATATATAAATTACAGTAAAATAAATGTTGAGGAATCCAGTTGGATTCCTCCGACCTGTTTCCCTGCATCACAGATGTTAGACAATACGATTAACATCGATTTCACTTTGATATGAAATATTCTGATAGCAGAATCAACATATAAATATTTAACGGTTTATATATATATAAAATAATCACTAACTGACTAGCAGTTCAGTCAAACAGTCAACACACAGCAATCAACAGATAATTATCAGTTCTAAGAATATGCTGTAAAAATAGAACTATTCAGAGTTGGTGAGTTTTACTCACATTGGCGTGCTAACCATTAAATAATCGGTTTGCGTTCTTTGATTCTTATCAGACAATTTATTTTTCCATAAATTGTAACGAGCTTTCATCCACTCCCAGTCAGCTCCATTGTTTTGCTCTCGTCCATACGATCTCAACGCAACATACGGTTCATGATTCTGATTATGTATGAGAAAGATATTACTTATATAAGCTATACGATTATTTGAATTGAATTAAACATCGATATATATATATATATATATAACCATTGGGCTTTAATAAATCTGAATGTCCCATTACCCCTTTATAACAGACTCGACATTTTTGAGCTTCTTCCCCAAAACAAATGAGCGGTGAGCTCCTGTACACGTCAATGGCCATTCCCGTTCGTTCATCCCCAAACTGCAAGTCACTCCTTCAACATAAATTCAAACAAAAATCACCTAAATTCACATCTTCAAATTCCGATTCAACCCATACTAAAAACAATGAGTTCGGTTGCTCCTCCTACAATGCGTCGATGGCACTTCTCGTGAGCTACAGGAGTTTCCGCGACAACTTGAATCTCCGAACTCCACCAGAAAATCACACAATGAGCGCCTCGCCTCCCTGATCACCCTGCTACCCTCGGTATTCCTCCTCGTCGCCTGTACTCCTTGCGAAGGCCAACCCTAGCTTAAACCCCTGCGCTGTACACAATTTCCATCGACGACGAACCCCATCGAACACAACGAAACCCACTCAGAAACGACGAGCAACTCTCCAGCATCACAAATATATTCGGTTTCCAATTTATCACTTTTTATTTGATTTTATAATATTCATTTGAGGATCGAAATTCATACAGTCGAAAATGGTGGAGGCGCATTTGACCGTGGAAAATGATTTAGGGTTTTGAAATGTTAAGGGTATTTTATAGTGATATTTTAATATTTTTATATTGATTTTTATATTGATTTATAAGCAACCGTTAAGTGTATTTATCGTTTAAAAATTCTCATGATCTCATACGATACCTAAAAATCACCAAACTGGACATGTAGCTAGAGTTCAACATTATGGTCCCAACGAAACTTGTTTCGTCGAATTTTGACTCCGTATGCTCACACAACATATTTTTAACCGTCGAAATACTGAATGTATTTCACTCTAAAAATCCGTACGGCCACACAGTGACTCTAAAAATGACGAAACTGGAAATCTAACAACTATTTGATATTGCGGATCCAACAAAACTGGAAATCTAACAACTATTTGATATTGCGGATCCAACAAAACTGGTTTCGTCGAATTCCGACTTCGTTTGCAAAAGTGGCTATTTTTAACGCTCTAAATAACCTATTTAAATATATAAATATATTTAAATATAATTAAATTTAATATTTAAAAATAAATATTATCGTCTATATTCATAGTGGGACACCATACAGCTCCAGAATATTCCTGTATGAATTTACAACTCGATATTACATCGTCAGAGTTATATCGATGTTCGATTTCTATTTAAATCCTTATATAAAATATAATTAAATCGTTATGGTCAGGGCGCTGCATTTCTGAGAATTTGATTGGGACGTAACTCAAAATCCACATGACGAAATCTCGATTTTTATCTTCCACTAGAACGATATACTCCACCAGCTCCACACGTTTCTTGTTTCACAGAAATCCGATTTAAAACGATCCCTGTATATCCAGTTAAAGTCTAAATCGCCAAATAGCGAACTGCCATGCTATTTCAAGCTCGAATTTAATTATATTATAATTATACGTTCAAACTGATGTTAATTAAATATAGTTGTCAATATAATTCAACTTTAAGCTGAATTAAATCTTAGGGATGACCCAGTTCACAGAATATTGTGCTATTTAATATTTTGATTATTTCTGAATTAAATATATTATTCTATTATTTAAATTAATTAATTAAATCACGTTATTTAATTAAACCACCATTTAATTCACTATATCACTATATAATTAAATAAATTAATTATAATACCTATGACAATGCGGGTCATTACACGAAGTTTGACAAGTCTATTGTTGTTCTTATAGATATTAAGCACACGCTGGCCAGGCGCACGACTAAAATCTCCAAGTACTAAATATCCTTGCTTCAACTCCAAGTGAAAAATATTTCAAAAATTCTCTTTTAAAAACAAATATGGAAAGTACCAATGTGATATCGATAATGTTGATTGTTTCATGAATCGCTTATACACAATGGTTTCTTCTGGATCCCCAAGAAAACATCCGTATCCGTAGGAAATCACTTCCCTGTGAATTTATTCATGGATAGATCAACGGAAAATATTTTAGAATCAAAAGAAAGTTTGAGGTTATTGAGTGTTGACTGTTCTATCTCAGAGTCATGAAAATAAATTATCAAATTATGAAGATAAACCAAGTCACGAGGACAGATCGAATCATGAGAACAAATCATGTCACAAAGACACATCCAGTCACTAAGGCACAGTGCTGCAATCAAACAGGTGGCTCTACATCACTAAGATATCTCAACATCGCATGGCTCTATTCTACCTTTAGTAACTCTAGTGGTTACATCTCTTTCACTTGTAGATATGCCATGTGGACCGTAAGTACACAATGGTTACGCCTGGGTCCGCCAAGAAACATCCATACCCTTAAGTTAAGCTTTCACAGCTCTACGTATTACGCCATTATCACGACAGTAGATCGTAGCAGACACAATGGTTACGTTTGGTTCCCCCAAGTAACATCCGTCCGCCGTAGGCCATCTACAACCCTGCGAATTATGCTACACGGTCGCATTTTTCCAGGAACAATGACAACTCGAGTTTTATGTCCGGACAACCTACTACCACCAGCAGCACATCTCACTAAGCTCAAAATTCAAAGGAGAAGGATGGTCCCTTATTTTGCTTTGAAAACATATGATAATACGTACATATAGTACTTCATTTTATACTCATAAGTCATACTTATGTCATTTACATTAGATTTTCTTTCCAAATCATTTCTCCAAACTTCTCATTTTATATAAATTCTATTATATTAGATTCCATCTCAAATTGATTACTTTCCAATTCAAAATTTTCCAATTTCACTATATTCTTACATATTTTCCCATATAAGTTTCGAAATCTTTTATCTCCTATATCTAGAATCGAATATCCTCAAATTTCCATTCAAAATTCAAAATTATAGTTTTTATCTCATAATTAATTTAGATATCCGGTATCCTTTCGTATTTATGAATCTATTGGTTCCAAACCAACTTTCTTCCAATTTTCCAGTTATTCAAAATTTCACTTCATCACTTAATTCAAAACTTTACACTTTTAAAATTTCAGAATTCTCCTTTCGTATTTATGAATCTATTGGTTCCAAACCAACTTTCTTCCAATTTTCCAATTATTCAAAATTTCACTTCATCACTTAATTCAAAACTTTACACTTTTAAAATTTCAGAATTCTTTTCTTTATCCTTATAACAAATTTCCCATTCACGCTCTATTACTCCTTCACATTCACATTCTTCGACCGTAAACTAGCAAGCGAACAACTCTCTAAGTATCAAACCCGAAGGCCGAAACCAACATCAGATCAACACTTAGGAAATCATTCAACTTGACTAATCTCCAGTCAGTTTCTAATTTTCTTAATCCTCTTCTCGTATTCAAAATCAATCCCTTAACTCAATTTCCTAATTTCTTATCAAATCATTTCTTACACAACTCTCAGATTAAATTTACAAATCCACTTTTTTTACGACAATCATTGATTATAACAATAATTCACGCCTTCGAAATATTTAACTTTAAAATATACTTTATTCTTTGATCTGAATAAACAATTTACTAATAATATATTAAATTTTTAATTAAAACAGAAAGTAAACAGTATTTTTCTGAAATTCGACATACTTGACACGCATAAATAACTTCCTTTCGAATAATCTCTTATTCGATAATATGTTCCGGACATTGGAAAAATCTCATTTGATTTACATTATGAACTCAATCTAGTCGTACTGGTCAACTCCATTTCCTTTATTCCCAATTCTAACTTCAACATTTTTGCTTCCAAACGTTATTTACTTCTAAAAGTAAATATTATTCCTTTTATCAACATCTGTACACGTCACGTCAAATAAATTTTGATTCTATTCAAATACGGGTTCAAATCCTTTTAAAATCTCCATCGACATCTCGCTTCATTTATACACATATTCACAATTCACTTCTTGTTAATTAACTAATAAGTTTATATTTACTATCGAATTCATATATTCGATCATACATCATTGGGTTGAACCCAATAATAGAACTAATTATGCGAATAATAATTTAGGCTTTATCTTGTCACATTCTGAATAAATTAACCAAATTTAACGCAATCATATTCCAATTATATTTCTTTTCCAATTTTTATTTTATTAATTCTGTTCCAATATCTACATTCATCGTTTCATTTTCGAAACAATTTCAAATTTCCCCTTTTTACTTAAATTTCCATCGGAATTCTTATTACCAATCAATTTCAGTTATCTTTGATTGCTAAAACACACGATTAGAGAAATTTATTCGTCAATTATCTTATACTACTCTTCCTTATATCTCATTCGATGCTAGATTTGAAATCCAATCTAAGGGTATCTTATCAGAGAATGGCTCTTGCAACTATGGATTCAAAGACTGGGGATTATGAACAATTTTAAATCTCAAAATAAATTTTTATTTATGCTGTATCAGTTCAAAAATACTAATTTTCTAATATACAATATTTCCAAAATAATTTTTTTTTTAATTTATTACAAATATTTACACTTTCCAAAATTTATTTTCAAAACCCTTTTTATTTTGAAATCTGTTTTTCTAGTGTCAAATCTTCTCATTTTAAACTCGATAAGCTAAGCTTTGAATAAACCAAAGCTCTGACACCACTTCTAATGTCCCACCTTTTTGACCGCTTCAAATTAGTAATTAAACCAACTTAAAATGTTCAAATCGATGAATCGTTATTTAGCTTACAAAGTTTAAAACAGAATCAACACAGAAAATATAAAATGAATAAATAACACAATATTGAACAGTGAAATATAACTATTATATATAATCAGAATTTTTGAATACAAGAATTCTATATATAGTGGACTGAAAATTCTACTTGAATACAAAAGAAAAATATTACTGTTTAAAAACATGAGAATGCGCCGTTTCTTGGAATCCCCAGCTTCGCCAATCTTCGAGTCCAAACCTGTAATCTTTAAATCTGCACTGCTCGGGTCTGACCCGAGCATTCCATGCAAAAACATAAAACATTCAAGTCAGGATTAATCATAGTTCAAGTAAATTAAGTTCAACAGAAACTTAATAGTCAATTCAAACTTAGACACGTATTCCTTATACCAGTGTTTAATCCAGTGATCCTGGAAGCTTGCATATACATACGTGCACATGTACCTATGTGTATTGCCCCAGCGTTCCAGGAACCCCCAAAAAATACAAATGCAGTCGATATTTCGAAAATGGTGGTGGAATATACGATAAATAGGCAGCAAAAGTGCAAATGGAATGCACCAATATCAACTTAGTTTTGCACCAGTTCCAACAAGCAATTACAGCCAATACAGGAACATAGAGGTTAAAGCCAAGCACCAGTGTAATAGTAAATCACTAAAGTATGCTTATGTGCAAAGCAAATACTTAATGAGGAATTCATGCATGATATATGCATATGGAACTTATTGATTCCAGAATTTCGATGGCAACACAGTAGAGAATTTAGCTTATCAAATAGTTCCAGCATAACAATATATATGTGCCCGGTGTCTACATACAATCCAAATAAGAAGTGATTCAAGTTCAACTTAGTCATACATTACCTATTGCTAATCACAAGGTGACAACATAATGCAGTATGTAAATCAAGGAAACAGTGGATTTTCCAGGCCCGTGAAATAAGATCAAAAATATACACAAAATGAGTTTCAGGTTTAAACAGTGAGAGCATATCCAATAAGTGACAGACATTTCAGAGTATAAAGTCAATCAGTTCCTCATGCTCATTTCCTGATTTGTTCCAATTTCGAAACTCATGTGTTAATCTAAAATTTGTTCCATATTTCCAGTCCAATTTAATATAATAAAATGAATGCATTTGCAGTAGTTATTAAGTGTACGTGCATTGCTAAAAAAAGAACACATGTATTGTTTTTCCATGCCACTTTACTTAGCTGAACTAAGTCGATTAATCCTTTGATGATATATTAAGGTGAAATTTCTAAAACCAAGATAATGGTTGTAACCCTTTTTCAAGTTATTTGTGTTTTCAGTTTTTTTCTCTCTATACCCCCTTTATGGGGAGCAAAAACATAGTATGAAACACTTTCTACAAACATATAAATGTATACTTAAAATGAGACAGCAAGCTTGAATACAAGGCCATCAGATTTCCTGAAGCAGAAACTGGGTAACCACTCGGAGGATTTAGCTATTTTCATGTTTCAGGTGTGCACATATTTGGTTTATGTGGCATAACATATATGTAATAGTCCAAGATTTTTAATGAGAGGTTAGTAGAAGTTGGTTTCAACCTATGCATTAACTGTTGGCATAAACCAACGATACTAACAAGGGAAATACAAACAAAAGCTGATGATATAACACCCATAAAACAACCAAAGAGTGAAGTAACTGTAATGTCCCGTGTTTTTACGATGTAATAATTAATTTGTTTAATTATTTAAATAGCGATTAATAGAATTAAAGGGTTATTTAATTAAATAATATTGAATATTTAATTAAATTAAATAATATAAACGTATAATTGTATTTTAAATATAATCGAGCTCGAAACGGCACGACAGTTCGTAATTTGGTGATTCGAACTTTAAATGAATATACAGAGGCCGTTTTAAGTCGGATTTCTGTGAAACAAGAAACGTTCAGGGCGGGTGAAGTATATTTTTCTAATGGAAGAGAAAAATCGAGATTTCGTCGTGTGGATTTTGATTTATGTCCAAATCAAATTTTAGAAAATTCGTTGTGGAATTCCTTTATAATTTATATCGATTTATTTATATTTAAAAGGGTTTTTATCTATAAATTGAATATCGATTAATCCTGAAATTGAATATCAAGTTATAAATTCCGATATGGTTATTTCAGAGTGGAATGATATTATATACGATAATATTTGTTTTTAAATATTAAATTTAATTATTTTTAAAAATATTTATATATTTAAAAGGGTTATTTAGAGTTTTAAAAATAGCCAGTTTTGCAAACGACATCAGAACTCGACGAAACTAATTTTGTTGGATCCGCAATATTAAATTATTGCTAGATTTCAATTTCCGTGATTTTTGAAGTCTGTATGTGGTCGTACGGGATTTTAATATGAAAAAACAGTCGATATTTTGATAGTTAAAAATACGCTGTGTGAGCAAATAGAGTCGGAATTTGACGAAACCAGTTTCGTTGGGTCCGTGCTGTTGAACTATAGCTGCATGCCAATTTTCATGCTTTTTGGGTATTATATGTGGTCGTACGAATTTTTAAAGACAATTACAAACAACGTTGAGATATAAATTAATATTATAAATTCACCATAATTTTTCTTAAATCTAATTCTTCTGCCGTAACTTTTTCTTCCAGGGAAAATAGTTCGATCTTCAAAGAAAAATCCTAACATATCAAAAAAAATTCTATAAATCTCCTCACATACATATTTGAATTCACCGTGAGTTTTTCTTTAAGTCTATACCATTTTCAAATGGTTCGACGTCATATGAGTCTCTCCAGGGTTTTTACCGCAGCTTCTAGGACTTCGGATTTCAAACGATTGAAGCATCGATTGTTGATTCGGTGACTAGATTTGAGTTTCTTGTGGAGAATAGCAGCTAGTATGAATTTTTGGGATTTTACAAAAATAAAAAGGGTCGGTGGTCTTCAACACAGCAGCATCAAAGCCGGTTCGATGCATTCTTGGAGATGAGCTCGAGTTGGCTCTTCTGGGGATGAGGAGAGAGATTGGGATAGAGATTGGAATGGTATTTGCAGTTCTTGAATTCATGGAGCGGTTAAGGATAAAATGGGACTGGAACTTTCAGAAATGGTGAATGGGTTCTCTGTTGCGTTCGAACTAGCAGTTGAAAGAAGAGGATGAGGAGCGGGTTAGGGGGTATGACGTGGATTAGGAGGTATTTATCAAAGGTTAATTATATAGTAAGTTACAGTTAATGAAATTTGAATGAGGAGTGGGTGAGGGCCTGTATTTCCTGGAACATGATATTGGTTGAGTGAGGTAGAAGAAGCTAGCATACGGGTGGGCTTTGTTTTCCAAACGCCGATGTAGTATGGGATATCGGGCCAAATCATAAGGTTATAGCCCAATGAGTTTTATTATTTAAGTTTAATTTAAAAAAAATAGTGCTTTAACTTATAAAATGTGTAATTTTCTCATACGATATCAGAATCAGACGAAACAAGATCCATTGGGATCATATGGACGACGACTACATAATGGAACTGACTGGAAGTGAATTGGGGCTTGTTACAATTTATTGCGAAATAAATTGTCTGTCTTAATCAACAGAAGCAAATCGTTATTTAACAGTTAACACGAAATGTGAGTAAAACTCACCAACTCTGAATAGTTATATTTTTATAACGTATTTTTATAACTGTTAATCATCTGTTGATTGTCGTGTGTTAACTGTTTGGTTGAATTGCTTGGGTTTTGGTTGAAATTATGGATAGCGATATATATATATATATATATATATATATATATGGAATGAAATCGATGTTGATTGTATTATTTAACATCTGTGATGCAGGGAAACAGGTTGGAGGGACCCAACTGGGTTCCTCGATATATAAAATACTGTTTTACTTCATATATTGTAATATATGATGTGATATATATAATCTGCTGTTGATTATGTGTGTCTGAATGATATCGATCATGGTTATGTGGTATTTTAAATACCGTAAAAATACTAGGAGGTAAAAAAGGGGATTTTAAAAGTTTATTTTGAAAATAAATTATTTATATAAAATCAATGGATTTTATGTATAAAAGGAAAAGGATTTCATAAAAGAAAATAATTATAAATTCAAAGGGGTTTATAAAAAGGAAATTTATTTTTAAAATCAAAGGATTTTATAAAAGGGATAATTTGTTTATAAAATGAATTAGAATTTTTTAAAGAGAAAATAATTATAAAATCAAAGGGATTTTATAAAAAAGGGAATTATTTATAAAATCAAAGGATTTTATAAAGAGGAATATTTATTGGTAAAATAAATAGAAGTATAAAAGGATTAAATAGAAAGAGAATTATTTGTAAAATAAATAGAAAGAGAAATATTTGTAAAACAAATAAAAAGAGAAATATTTATAAAACAAATAGAAAGAGAAATATTTATAAAACAAATGTAAAGGAAACTATTTGTAAAACAAATTTAAAGGAAAATATTTGTAAAAGAAATATAAAAGAAAATATTTGTAAACCAAATATAAAGGAAATTATTTGTGAAACAAATTTAAAAGGAAATATTTGTGAACAAATAGAATAGAAAAGGAAATATTTATTTAGAAAATAAATAGAATTATAAGAGGAATATTTATTGGGAAAATAAATAGAAAGATAAAAGGGATATTTATTTAGAAAATAAATAAGATATCAAAAAGGAAATATTGGAAAGTAGGTAGGATTATAAAAAGAGTTAGAGTTAACCAGTTAGAGTTACACAGTTTGAGTTAATTAATTAGAGTTAATCGAGTTAGAGTTAGTCGAGTATTAGTAAATTGAATAGAGTTAAAGGAGTTAATCAAATATAGTTTATTCGAATAGAGTTAAAGAAGTTAATCGAATATAGTTTATTTGAAAGAGAGATTTTTGGATAAAATTTATTCGAAGAAAGGAGTTATCGAATATTAGTTTATTCGAAAGGAGTTATCGATTTTAGTTTAATCGAAAGGAGTTAATCGATTTTAGTTTAATCGAAAAGAGTTAATCGAATATAATTATTCAAAAGGAGTTAATCGAATATGGTATTCGAAAGTAAGAAATCGAATATGGTATTCGAAAGCGAGGAATCGAATATGGTATTCGAAAGTAAGGAATCGACTATGGCATTGGAGAAATCAAATATGGTATTCGAAAGTAAGGAATCGAATATGGCATTCAAGAAATCGAATATGGTATTCGAAAGTAAGTAATCAAATATTGTTATTTGAAATGAAGTTTAAATCAAATTTAGTTTTTTCGAAAGAGACATAATTGAATATAAGTTATTCGAAGGAGAGATAATCGAATAGAGATTTCTCGAAGGAGAGTTATACGTCGAATTCGATTATATCGAATTCGGGAAAGTATTTATACTTTCCGGTTTTTAAATCAAGATTTATTTATTTATAAATTAGGTGTTTATTTATTTTATTCAAATTAAAGAATAAAAGTTATATTCAAAGTTAGATATTTCGAAAATAGAGATTATAACGCTATAGTTAAAATCAATGTTTTCAATAAAGAAGTGGATACGTAAATAGAATCCGAGAGTTACGTAAGGAAGTTTGTTAAAGGTTTAAAAGATAAACTTTGTCTATTCCGAAGTTAAAACGTTGTTCAGTTAATGTCTGAGAGGTAATTATACCCCAACTTGATTGACTTCCTTCTTAACTAAGAATGGTTAAGATTTGATAGCAAAAGATGGTTAAGTGAATTTGGTAGATGAGTGAAATGGTTTGAGTTGGCATGGCGATGTTTGATTTGAACCTCAGTTTAAATCCAGTGAAGGAGTTTTGGAAATGTTTTCCAAATAAGAATCAGAAATGTTTTCTAATAATAGAAAATAAGGATTTATAATATATGGAAACATGAGATAAGTAAATTAATGAACTAAAGAGATAAATGTTAAATAATGATTGATCGATATAATTTCCATCTGGAAATAATATCATTGTTTGCACACATGTTTTTCTTTGATAGTTAAATCACAGACTATCAAAGTTTTGACCATTTTTCTGTCGTCAATACGGAGAGACCGGTTGGATTATTATCTGAGAACCACTCCGTATGGGCGTTAGCATTTCGAATCATTAAATCGAAGACAAATTGAAGACAGAGTTTATACAAGGGTTATTCTGGCAATCCTAGGTAGAAATTGCCTAAGATGGATATACAGAATAGTGCCTTCGGTTTGTCCAGTCCCAGGACAACTTGAATGGACGAATGTTTGACAGAGTATATCTGTAGATCACGTAAGTTGATCGTTTCAAACGTATTTACGTTGGTGGCGGAGGAATTCGTTTCTCTTAGCTTATACCCATGGTATTTTTGGGGAAATCAATTTGTGATTTGACGGGTATGACGATGTGGCATTCAAAGTGAATGAATGAGTAATCTGTTGAAAGATACGTTATGACCTCCAGCCTCATCAACTGGGAAATGACAGAAATCGGGCAGGCAGCATGGCTAAGTGGGCCGCACCCAAGTAGGGTATATTGTCACCATCTAGAGAATATTCATATTTGTTACTTCTTTCAATTTTGTATCTCCTGGGAATAGTTATGTTAGTTTACCAACTGTAAGGTGACAATATATTTGATACACTCAAGCGAAATGAGTGGTCGGTCATGTGTGGCCGAGTTACAAGATATTCTTGTTGAACTCCAGTGTATCGCTTCTAGAGTACACTAGTCGGAAGGTGGATCCATAACTTTTCATAGTTGGAAATCCATTATCCAATAAGTGCTCATGGTTTTTATTGTATACTATGTATGTGGAAACGTGAGATGAAAGCGTTTCTGCTAGATGATTATTATATTGTGGTTGATAGACATTATTATAATATCAAAGAGTTTTGATATAAAGATTATTGTGGATTCTCATAAGGGGAAACCCGTTCCGTTATACAGCGTGGTCTTATGAGATATTGTTTTGTTGCTCAAACTGTTTTAAATTGTTTTACTACACCAGTCCCATGACTGACCTAGAGTTTATTTTGTTTTGTTTCCCTAACTCTTGGGTGTGCAATTTTGTACGGGCAGTCAAGTAGTCAGGAATTTAAAGATATACTTGAAGGACTGGAGCAGGAGGTTTCCGGATTTTATATAGCTATTGTTATTCCGCTGTGTTGTAAGTGGTGTACTTGATAATGATATGTATATTCAAGTACAATATATTATATCAAAGTTATGTCTTATTTTATTCGTTCCGTTGTGAGATTCGTGTTTACTCTGATGTTGTATGCTCTTCTTCTTCTATTCTAAGTTTCTATCTTATCTTTCCTCACCCTCTAATTTCTTTCATGGACTATCCTGTCAATTTTCAAGTCTTGAATGGTCGGCATGGTGTTGTATGTCGAATTTTCTAAGTCAAAATTTTTTCGGGTCGTTATAGTGGTATCAGAGCTTAAAGTTAAGTAATTACCTTGGCTCTGTGGCGTAACTCAGTAGAGATTGGGTTAGCAATACCCTAGATTGAGTTGAGTATATATATATATACGAGTGAGCGTATTTGTTATTTGATATAAAAATAGTTTTATATTGGGGAGATTTATTGGTTGAGTTGTTTATAAGTTCCGGTTGATCAGTTTGATCCACTGTATCGGTAGGAGTTTCTAAACACTCGAATACGATGAACCGTCACAGTATATTTTGAAAAGGGTAAACGAAATAATTTTACCCAAAATTATATTTTTATATAAAGGATTTATATTGGAATTATTATAATAAATTGGATACATTGGTTGCTATTGTAATCGAGTAAGATTATTAAAAGTGAAATGGTTATATATAACCAATTGAAATTCGTATAAGTGTTATGAAATCAGAAGAATTAAATCTGGATTCAAATCAGAATTTGGAATTAAAATTACGAAAACATGAAAAGTGTTTGTAAATGGAATTGGATCAAGTATAAGAGAATTTTTAAATCCTAGGATATTTTAGAAATGTTTTCCAAGCATTCGGAATAGTATTTTGAAATAGATTTCAAGTTGGATGTGTTTAGATATGGTTTTGAAAGTGATATAGTATTGAACTCACTTTGATAGCTGGAAAATAGATTCTGATGATGTAGTCGACCATCATCGGTGTTCATTTCGAGTTCTAAGTGACGGATTACTACCAAAGGTTTTGTTTTTGGAAACGTTTTGCGAAAACAAGTTGTTTGATTTTTGAGAAAAGCAAAGCTGCTTAAAATTCCCAAGAAGAGACAGTTTAAATTAAAAACAAATTTGAATAGAAATTTGTGAAAGCAAATTGGAATTGAACTGAAACCAGTTAAGTGGAAATTGAGCTGAAATTTGCAAAAGCAAATTGAAGTTGAATTGGATTAAAATGTTATCGAGAAATTTGGATTTATGTGATCGGAATTTAAAATGGAACCAGGTTAGTGGAGTTAAGAGTTTGGAATTGAAATGGAACTTGAGTTTAAAATGAAATTCGACTTTGGTATAAGCGAATGATTTGGTTTGAGAATGAATTGATTGGAGTTTGGTTGGGATAACATTGGTATATGCTGAATTAACAGAAGATAGAAGTGATGAAGTTGATATGCCCGACCAAAAGGTACAAGTTTATATTTCATATCATATGAGATTTTTATGAGCCAATTTGGCAAGCCGCTTGGCTGTTTGATTTTCTTTTGGGTTGGAGATGGCCCAGAGAGGCGAATTGTGGTTGTACGGATTGAGCCGTACAAAGGAGGTGCTGGCAAAAAAATTCGACAATTTCGGGTGTTAGAAATTTTTCAGAATTTTTGAAAATTTTAGTTTATCAGAATAAATTAATAATTTAACTGAAATTAAATTGGTTTAGTTAAAGCTGAAGTTAAGAAGTAAACAAATAATTTTAACTCAGTAAATAGGGTTTGGTTTCTACCTTAGCAATTTTGAGGACGAAATTTTTTTAAGGGGGGAAGAATGTAATGTCCCGTATTTTTACAGTGTAATAATTAATTTTTTAATTATTTAAATAGTGATTAATAGAATTAAAGGGTGGTTTAATTAAATAATATTGAATATTTAATTTAATTAAATAATAGAATAATATATTTAATTCAGAAAAATCCAAAATAGTGGAATTTACAATATTGTGTAAATTGATTATTTAAAATATATAATTCAGTTTAGAGTTGAATTATATTCACGAATATATTATATAAACGACAGTTGAACGTATAATTATATTTTAAATATAATCGAGCTCGAAATGGCGCGGCAGTTCGTAATTTGCCGATTCGAACTTTAAACGAATATACAGAAGCCGTTTTAAGTCGGATTTCTGTGAAACAAGAAACGTTCAGAGAGGGTGAAGTATATTTTTCTAATGGAAGAGAAAAATCGAGATTTCATCGTGTAGATTTTGATTTATGTCCAAATCAAATTTTAGAAAAGCCGCTGTGGAATTCCTTTATAATTTATATCGATTTATTTATATTTAAAAGGGTTTTTATCAATAAATTGAATACGATTGATCCTGAAATTGAATATCGAGTTATAAATTCCGATGTGGTTATTTCAGAGCTGAATGATATTATATACGATAATATTTATTTTTAAATATTAAATTTAATTATTTTTAAATATATTTATATATTTAAAAGGGTTATTTAGAGTTTTAAAAATAGCCAGTTTTGTAAATGACCTCAGAACTCGACGAAACTAATTTTGTTGGATCCGCAATATTAAATTATTGTTAGATTTCATTTTCCGTGATTTTTGAAGTCAGTATGTGGTCGTACGGGATTTTAATGTGAAAAAACAGTCGATATTTTGACGGTTAAAAATACGCTGTGTGAGGAAACGGTTTTGGAATTCGACGAAACCAGTTTCGTTAGGTCCGTGATGTTGAACTATAGCTGCATGCCAATTTTCATGATTTTTGGGTATTATATGTGGTCTTACGAATTTTGAAAGACAAATACAAACAGCGTTATTATAATCGAAAAAAATATAAAACGTTCCTATAAATTCACCACAATTTTTCTTAAACCTAATTCTTCTGCCGTAACTTTTTCTTCTAGGGAAAATAGTTCGATCTTCAAAGAAAAATCCTAACAAATCAAAACAAATTCTATAAACCTCCTCACAAACATATTTGAATTCTCCGTGAGTTTTTCTTCAAGTCTATACCATTTTCAAATGGTTCAACGTCATATGAGTCGCTCCAGGGTTTTTACCGCAGCTTCTAGGGCTTCGGATTTCAAGTGATTGAAGCATCGATTGTTGATTTGGTGACTAGATTTGAGTTTCTTGTTGAGAATAGCAGCTAGTATGAATTTTTGGGATTTTACAAAAATAAAAAGGGTAGGTGGTCTTCAGCACAGCAGCGTCAAAAGGCTGTTTGACGCATTCTTGGAGATGAGCTCGAGTTGGCTCTTTTGGGGATGAGCAAATAGAGACTGGGAAGGAGATTGAAATGGCATTTGCAGTTCTTGAATTCATGGAGTGGTTAAGGAGAAAATTAGAGTGGAACTTTCAGAAATGGTGAAGGAGTTCTCTGTTGCGTTCGAACTGGCAGTTGGAAGAAGAGGACGAGGAGCGGGTTAGGGGGTATGACGTGGATTATGAGGTATTTATCAAAGGTTAATTATATAGTAAGTTAAAGTTAATGAAGTTTGAATGAGGAGTGGGTGTCGGCCTGTATTTCCTGGAACATGATATTTTTTGAGTGAAGTAGAAGAAGCTGACATAGGCCGGGCTTTGTTTTCCTGACGTAGATGTAGTATGGGATATCGGGCCGAATCACAAGGTTATAGCCCAATGAGTTTTATTATTTAAGTTTAGTTTATAGAAAATAGTGCTTTAACTTATAAAATGTGTAATTTTCTCATACGATATCAAAATCAGACAAAGCAAGATCCAATGGGATCGTATGGATGACGGCTATAGAATGGAACTGACTGGAAGTGAATTGGGGCTCGTTACAATTTATTGCAAAATAAATTGTCCGTTTGAATCAACAGACGCAAATCGTTATTTAACTGTTAACGCGAAATGTGAGTAAAACTCACCAACTCTGAATAGTTATATTTTTATAACGTATTTTTAGAACTGTTAATCATCTGTTGATTACTGTGTGTTAACTATTTGGTTGAATTGCTTGTGTATTGGTTGAAATTATAAATAACGATACATATATAAATCGTTAATCAAATATTGATTCTGTTAGCAGAATATTTCGTATTGAATGAAATCGATGTTGATTGTATTGTTTAACATCTATGACGCAGGGAAACAGGTTGGAGGGACCCAACTGGGTTCCTCGATATATAGAATACTGTTTTATTTCATATATTGTAATATATGATGTGATATATAATCTGTTGTTGATTATGTGCGTTTGAATGATATCGATCATGGTTATGTGGTATTTTAAATACCGTAAGAAATACTGGGAGGTAGAAAAGGGGATTTTCAAAGTTTATTTTGAAAATAAATTATTTATATAAAATCAATGGATTTTATATATAAAAGGAAAAGGATTTCATAAAAGAAAATAATTATAAAATCAAAGGGGTTTTATAAAAAGGAAATTTATTTATAAAATCAAAGGATTTTATAAAAGGGATAATTTGTTTATAAAATGAATTAGAATTTATTAAAGAGAAAATAACTATAAAATCAAAGGGATTTTATAAAAAAGGGAATTATTTATAAAATCAAAGGATTTTATAAAGAGGAATATTTATTGGTAAAATAAATAGAAGCATAAAAGGATTAAATAGAAAGAGAAATATTTGTAAAACAAATAGAAAGAGAAATATTTGTAAAACAAATAGAAAGAGAAATATTTATAAAACAAATAGAAAGAGAAATATTTATAAAACAAATATAAAGGAAAATATTTGTAAAACAAATATAAAGGAAAATATTTGTAAAAGAAATATAAAGGGAAATATTTGTAAACCAAATATAAAGGAAATTATTTGTGAAACAAATGTAAAAGGAAGTATTTGTGAACAAATAGAATAGAAAAGGAAATATTTATTTAGAAAATAAATAGAATTATAAGAGGAATATTTATTGGGAAAATAAATAGAAAGATAAAAGGGATTTTTATTTAGAAAATAAATATGATATCAAAAAGGAAATATTGGAAAGTAGGTAGGATTATAAAAAGAGTTAGAGTTAACCAGTTAGAGTTAACAAGTTAGAGTTAACCAGTTAGAGTTAACCAGTTAGAGTTAACAAGTTAGAGTTAACCAGTTAGAGTTAACCAGTTAGAGTTAATCAATTAAAGTCTATCGAGTTATAGTTAGTCGAGTATTAGTAAATTGAATAGATTTAAAGGAGTTAATCGGATATAATTTATTCGAATAGAGTTAAAGAAGTTAATCGAATATAGTTTATTCGAAAGGGAGATTTTCGGATAAAATTTATTCGAAGAAAGGAGTTATCGAATATTAGTTTATTCGAAAGGAGTTATCGATTTTAGTTTAATCGAAAGGAGTTAATCGATTTTAGTTTAATCGAAAAGAGTTGATCGAATCTAGTTATTCGAAAGCGGTTAATCGAATATGGTATTCGAAAGTAAGAAATCGAATATGGTATTCGAAAGCGAGAAATCGAATATCGTATACGAAAGTAAGGAATCGAATATGGCATTCGAGAAATCGAATACGTTATTCGAAAGTAAGGAATCGAATATGGCATTCGAGAAATCGAATATGGTATTCGAAAGTAAGTAATCGAATATTGTTATTCGAAATGAAGTTTAAATCGAATTTAGTTTTTCCGAAAGAGAGATAATCGAATATAAGTTATTCGAAGGAGAGATAATCGAATAGAGATTTCTCGAAGGAGAGTTATACGTCGAATTCGATTATATCGAATTCGGGAAAGTATTTATACTTTTCGGTTTTTAAATCAAGATTTATTTATTTATAAATTAGGTGTTTATTTATTTTATTCAAATTAAAGAATAAAAGTTATATTCGAAGTTAGATATTTCGAAAATAGGGATTATAACGCTATAGTTAAAATTAATGTTTTCAATAAAGAAGTGGATACGTAAATAGAATCCGAGAGTTACGTAAGGAAGTTTGTCAAAGGTTTAAAAGATAAACTTTGTCTATTCCGAAGTTAAAACGTTGTTCAGTTAAGGTCTGAGAGGTAATTATAACCCAACTTGATTGACCTCCTTCTTAACTAAGGAATGGTCAAGATTTGATAGTAAAGGATGGTTAATTGAATTTGGTAAATGAGTGAAATGGTTTGAGTTGGCATGGCGATGTTTGAATAAAACATCAGTTTAAATCTAGTGAAGGAGTTTTGGAAATGTTTTCCAAATAAGAATCAGAATTTTTTTCTAATAATAGAAAATAAGAATTTAGAATATATGGAAACATGAGATAAGTAAATTAATGAACTAAAGAGATAAATGTTAAATGATGATTGATCGATATAATTTCCATCTGGAAATAATATCGTTGTTTGCATATGTGTTTTTCTTTGATAGTTAAATCACATACTATCAAAGTTTTTACCATTTTTCCGTCGTCAATACGGAGAGACCGGTTGGATTATTATCCGAGAACCACTCCGTATGGGCGTTAGCGTTTCGAATCAAATAGATCAAAGACAAATTGAAGACGGAGTTTATACAAGGGTTATTCAGTAATCCTAGGTAGAAATTGCCTAAGATGGATTTACAGAATAGTGCCTTCTGTTTGTCCAGTCCGAGGACAACCTGAATGGACGAATGTTGGACAGAGTATATCCGGTAGATCACGTAAGTTGATCGTTTCAAACGTATTTATGTTGGTGGCGGAGGAATTCGTTTCTCTTAGCTTATGGCCGTTGTATTTTTGGGGAAATCAATTTGTGATTTGACTGGTATGACGATGTGGCATTCAAAGTGTATGAATGAGTAATCTGTTGAAAGATATGTTATGACCTCCAGCCTCATGAACTGGGAAACGACAGAAATCGGGCAGGCAGCATGGCTAAGTGGGCCGCACCCAAGTAGGGTATATTGTCACCATCTAGAGAATATTCATATTTGTTACTTCTTTCAATTCTATATCTCCCGGGAATGGTTATGTTGGTTTACCAACTGTAAGGTGACAATATATTCAATACACTCAAGCGAAATGAGTGGTCGGTCATGTGTGGCCGAGTTACAAGATATTCTTGTTGAACTCCAGTGTATCGCTTCTAGAGTACACTGATCGGAAGGTGGATCCATACCTTGTCATAGTTGGAAATCCATTATCCAATAAGTGCTCGCGGTTTTGGTTTTATACTATGTATGTAGAAACATGGGATGAAAGCGTTTTTGCTAGAGGATTATTATATTGTGGTTGATAGACATTATTATAATATCAAAGAGTTTTGATATAAATATTATTGTGGATTCTCATAAGGGGAAACCCGTTCCGTTATACGGCGTGGTCTTATGCGATATAGTTTTGTTGCTCAAACTGTTTTAAATTGTTTTACTCACACAAGTACCATGACTGACCTAGAGTTTATTTTGTTTTGTTTCCCTAAACTCTTAGGTGACCAATTTTGTACGGGCAGTGAATTAGTCAGGAATTTACAGATATACTTGAAGAGCTGGAGCAAGAGGCTTTAGGATTTTATATAGCTATTGTCATTCCGCTGTGTTGTAAGTGCTGTACTTGATAATGATATGTATATTCAGGTACAATCTTTTATTTCAAAGTTATGTTATATTTTGTTCGTTCCCCTGTGAGATTCGTGTTTACTCTGTTGTTGTATGTTCTTCTTGTTCTTCTATTCTAAGTTTCTATCTTATTTTCCTCACCCTCTAATTTCTTTCATGGACTATCTGGTCAATTTTCGAGTCTTGAATGGTCGGCATGGTGTTGTATGTCGAGTTTTCTAAGTCGAATTTTTTTCGGGTCGTTACAGTAACATTCCTACCTAGCAGACCTTAAATAAGAGAATTTCTATTGTTCAACTACCAACTGGATTATACGTAGAGAGGTTTTGAATAGTGAACAAAAATCTGCTTATCAAAACATCATATTGTATACGCATAATAAGCACATTTTTCATGAGCTGACATTAGAAGTGCCATATTGTTGTATACATTTAGCTCCATAACAACTCAATATCAAGTTACAGAAACGTTTCATAAAACATTTCCAGAATCCAACAAGCTCTACTTTCGGACAAGAACCAAATTATTTTGTTCCAGAAAATCTAAATATCATTTTGGCATGAAACAAATTTTATTATTTTCCGGAAATCACTGTTCAATATTAAATAAGTAAATAATCCATTTGTTTCAGACAATCAACTTGAGTTACCACATCAAATAGGCCATCAAGCAAAAATCGACTAACAAGGCACACGCAATTATGAGATGACCCCAAACCCCGTACTGACGGTGGCAAGGGTAATCCGTGGAATATAACACAGAAACAGAATAAAATAAATACACCAGATAATGAACAATAGAATATACTGGATAAAAGTAATCATCAGAGTTACACAGTATACAGGATCATACTTAGTAAAAATACAGTTCAGCTATACATAAATGTCTACAGCGCAAAACAGACAAAATGTGTACAATAGGAGCTGAACAGCATGAAAAGAGATAAATGATAGAATCCATCTTCAGCTCCAGCTATCCAGAAAGAACCAGCTAAACCTGAATACAAGGCTGCCCGTGTAGAAAAGGGGCACCCGAGTTTGAAAGTGAAACAAACTACGAGTCAGTCATGGGACTGGTATGAGAAATCTACTGAACACATATATAATTTGGCTAATCACAGGACCACGCCACTTTCGTGGAACGAGTTTACTCCATTCGATTGCCAGTGCTTTAAAACAAATCTTTCTTTTAAACAACGTAATGCATTTTATAAAAATGAAGCCATTATAAGACTCAGTTCCTATCACACAATGCAACGCAAACCGGAGGATAGAGTTTTTACCTTATAACGGCCAAGATATGCTTGATACGAATAAAACAAAGGCATTTGATATTATTGCTAGTGTTTATATGTTTTGAAAACAATTTCAAATCATAACTATCAATCATAGATGGCATTAATGCCCCATACCACTATGTCGCCATATATAGGTATACAATCAAAACCGCACAGTCACGTATTTGGAAATTGGATTTCCGTCATGAACCAAGGCAAAAGATAGTCCTTACCGAATTCGAGACAATCTAGCCCATGTCTCAGGGCCCAGACTCGGGTGGGCCCTTGGATCGTCAGGGCCGGTCCACCGATGTGGATTATTATGCCTGAACACTACGTTTCTCCGCCCTTTGGGGCGTAAACGAGCCAACGAATGACTCCATCGGACCCGGATCGTCCGATCAAACCGAGGTGCCTCGCAACAGCAAAAACCACATAGGTGAAAAGTATATAAATGTCAGGGCTGGTAGGTCACTGACACCACCCTAGCTAGAAAGAAACGCATGCTCTCCCTGAGGTCCTTCCTCCCGTTTCTGGTTCATACCGGGGTGTGAGGCTCGCGAATTCACGTTATACACAAAGCAATGCCACACAGGCGGGGCTTTGATCATCAACACAAGACTTTGCTTTTCAACAGAAGCCCTGATCGTGTGCCACTTAGGCATGTCACACTAGCAATTCATGCCATGCGACTGATGTCCATCGACATACAACCTCTGAGCTCGTGCGTTTCAGAGAAGGGCGTTAAGCAAAAGAATAAATTCTCCGCCGCCAAACAGATGTATATTTAACGGAGATCAATTAACACAGAATAAAATCTAATGTCAGACACACAGTCCATTTACACGTCCTTTCTGGGTCTGAACAAAACCGGAGGCACTAAATACCTCGCAAACCCATCGATCACCACGTACGTTTGGACGATCACCACTCATTATCCATATTTCGGGATGCCTCCCAATCAGGACCTCGGTTACCATCCAAACGAGGTGAAGATCTCCGGTCTTCGACCATCGTCTTCATCTTCGACTTTCAATCGTCGGTCAATTATTTGAAATGAGAATTAACTCGGCCTTTTCAAATAATTCACGTATATTTAGAATTTCAAATCAATTTATTTCAATGGTTAAATCATTCGACAACACCAATTTTGTTCTTTAATGTAATTTTCACACCAAACAGATTCAACCAACAAATACCACATAAATCGAGCAAATTCAGTTTATTTTCATTTCATATTGTTTATGATATTTTATAACGACTTATCGCTATTTTTATTTATTTTAAAATAGCCAATTTATTCAAAACGACGCTTCGGGCCATAACGCGACCGTGGCGCTGTTTTTCTTCAGATTTGATTTACACATATCTGAAAATCTAACCGTTGGATCTTCACAAAATTTACATCATTAGAAAGGTCTTTTCAAAACGAATCCAACGGTTCCAGTTTCGGGAAAATCCGACGGTCGGATCTCCCGGTACAGTCGTTTGAAGTTTTGATCTCAAAATACGAACTACAGCGTCGTTATTCGATTAAATATAATTATATATATATATATATATGTATATATATATATAATCGATTCTGGCGTTGTTTTTCTTCAGATTTGAATTAAACATTCTAGACAATCTAACCGTTGGATTTTTACAATGTTGGTGTCGTTGGAAAGATATTTCCAAGGCGAATCCAACGGTTGCGGTTTCGGGAAAATCCAATGGTCGGATTTCCCGCACTAGTTGTTTGAAATCACGGTTTCAAAACACGAACTGCACGGCCACGTTTCGTTTTAATTTTATTTATATTTATATATTTATATAAATATAGTTCATTCAAAATTCCTATATCGTTTTCAGTTCAAATATTTCACTAACGCCTTTAAATTTCGGAAAAATTCGCCATAACCTCCTTTGTACGGGAGGGGCTGGGAAAATTCCCAAATAGCCACACGGGCGTCTCATGTCGAAAAGAAAAAGAAAAAGAAAAAGCCAATCGGCTAGCCAACAGGCTCATAAAATCATCACCCCAAACAAACAGTAAATGTGTACCTATTTGTCGGGCACAAAATTTTATTCCTCTTCTCTAGCCCCTTTGATGTAACCTGTTCAATAAATATGCATGTACATATATACAGTTCTTATCATTTATCATTTTCCATTCAACTTCATATTTGATTCCATTTGGTTTAAAAACACCATTCATTCTAATGTTGCATGCACAGGTAAAAATCACATCATTAGCTAATTAATGAACATTTCGACTCATGCATATTTATTTGAACGAGTTGCTATTTTTTTGAACACTTCACATTTCAACAATTCATGTGTATAATAAAAATGTGATTTTTATTGTAAAACAATTCATTTCAAAACACTATTCTTTTATATAGTTTATATAGGTGATAAAAATAGGATTTTTATTAGGAAACAATTTATTTCAAAATATGAATACCATTCAACACATGAATTTCAATTCAACGAATGAATATCGATTCAACACATGAAGGTTTTCTATAGTTTCTATATATGGATAAAAATGTGATTTTTATATTTAAAACACGAATACCATTCAACACATGAATTTCAATTCAACGAATGAATATCGATTCAACACATGAAGGTTTTCTATTCAATGAATAAATATAGTTTTAGCAAATGAAAATAATTCAAACACATGAATATTATTCAAAATTTCGGCAGCATAACGACAGGGTAGTTAAAACCGGGACCGTCCCTAGTACGACTCCTCGCTCTACCTTAAAACCTAGCGGTTTTTGACAATGGGGATCATGCATCTAGTTCGCATGCAGGCGGCATGTATATATTTATTTCATTTCCACAAACTAATCCTATGTGTTTTCAACCAAATATTTCTCAACCACAAATGGGTATTTTTCAACCACAATTAATCAATATCAATCACAAAAAATCCCAAACAACCATTCGCTATCAATCAATTTTCGCACCAATCACAATCAATAAATATCGTCCATGGTTTGTGGACGAGGGGCGTATATATATATATATATATATATATATATAGCAATTCACTTTTATTTCAACACATATATAATTTTTACAACGCATATATAACTTATACATCGAACATACAACTTATACAACGCTTATACAAGAGGTGTACAACGCTTATATAACTCATACATCGAATATATAATTTATACATTGTCGTTTCCATATCGTTTATAAATTAGAAATCTCACATTGGGTGCCACTCCACCAAAAATAGCAGAAGGCTCAGAAAAATATGCGGTCTCTTCTAAAATGTAGAAGATGTCCACATGAGTCCACTGTCTCTTGTTTCACTGAATTTCGTTAACACAGCAAAAGTATATGATTTATACAGTGAAATCACAAACGGTAGCGCTTAGAAGTGTTATAATATAGTTGAAATTATAATAGGTCGTTACCTCCATGAAATCTTCAAAACTAGGTCGGATCTTTTCTCGAAATCTGCGCAGCTTGGTGATGATCGGCCCCTGCCACCTTGTAGTGCTCCGAGAGGCGCACAGATCGACGGGGGTTTGGTGGCACTCGGCGGCGGATCTAGCGAGGTACGGCGGCGCGAAGTCGGCGACTTCGAGGGCGTGAATCTCGAGGTACAGCTGACGTGGGGTGGCGTGGGAGGGATAGATTTGAAGCCCTCGACGAGTACTACAAAAGCTTCATCTGGGTCGGGGTCTATTACTGCGTGGATTGGTCGGAAAATGAAGGGGAAGCGGAGAACCCCTTTCCGTCGTCGATCGTGTTACGGGGAGAGAGAAAACGCGATATATATATATATATTTTATAAAGAAATTTTCCTATTGGCCAAGGTTATATTAAATTCAAAAATTGGGGTTTTCTTAGACGAACTCGAAATCAAACCCAACGAATGCCATCCCAAGCGTTTTACCCCCATTCCGAACACAATGGGATATGTTTCATAGGCCCATTCGACTGTTTCAATCAGTTTTCCTTCAAATTAAAATATAAAATATTCAATACTTAATTTAAACGAACATTTCAATTTGCCAGGGTCACAAACTGATTCGAAAAATTCCAGAAAAATAAATCTAGCCATGTTTTGACGATACGGTCCCAACAAAACTAGTTTTGTCGAATTCTGAGACCGTTTGCAAAAAAGCCCATTTCTGGTCGATCCAATTTAACTGTAATTGACCAAAACACATTTTCTTTTGCCACGCTCACATACTAGCTTCAAAAATTATGAAATTTGAAAACTAGCAATAACTTCACATCCCGGATCCAACAAAAGTGGTTTCATCGAATTCTGAGACCGTTTGCAAAATGGCCAATTTCACGTGCTATATAAATTCCATAGCGACCTTTCTGAAAATTCATTGGGCCATAACTTTTGCTTTCCACTATGAAAATTCAATTTTTCAGATTCGTTAGAAAGGTATTCACTAACAGATTTAAATATTTTTGTTTCACTAAAATCCGTTTTGTTTTGCACCCGGTACAGTCCGACAAAGTTTGAATTCAAATTTTTGAAACTGCAGCGCTATTTCAGGCCTTGTTTATAATTATACTTAATCATATTCGTTTTCAATTGTCGATTCAAACTCACTTTTCATTGCCATTATTTAAAATATTTATTTTAAATATTTAAAAACCATTATTTTAGCCAATTTAATTTTTTTTAAATTGGTTCAGATTTTCTGGGTCGTTACAAATTAACTATTATACCTCAATTAAAATTGAGTTGAAATCTACTTAATCGTGAGTGATAGCTCACCATAAAACAACATTTACGAAAAAGGCAGCAACTTTAGCGACGATGCTGATGCTAGCAATTTGGGCTTGGATATGAGGTGAATAGCAGCTCGTATTCCGACACGGTGGTGAAGCCAGAGCACTCCAATTGCTGGTGGGCACCTCCATTTATTTATGATGAGGAGGACGGTGATTTAATGTTGAAGAAAAAGAAGAAGACTAATTTGGGGAAAAAGTAACTTACTTCGACCATTAATATTTGAAGGGAGAAATGATTTTGCTGAAGAATAATGGAGATGTGATTTATAAAAGGGAAAAAATGAGGATAAGAACGGCTATAACGACCCGCCATTTTGACCGTGCCGAATCAAAAAACCATGTCAACTCAAAACGTCCAAAACAACAGATTGTTATTAGCTTCTGAGGAAATAGAATAAATCACAGATTATAGGCACAGATACATAGCAATATAATATCTCGCAGCGGAAAATACAAAATACAATAGTAGTTCATGAAGCTACTAAATAAATTTTACATCGGAGTTTACATATATAATACAACGGAAGTCTAATACAATAAATAATAAATAACTGTCTGGAACGGAATGACAAAAATAACAGAATGACAAGAAAAACTGATCAATAGGTAGATATAGGTAAGCCAAAAATCCAATATAAGCTCCAAACTCCATGGATGAATCTCGAAACTGGAAACTCGATCTGACGCGATCAATAATGCAAAACAAAACAACTCGGATCAGGACTGACATTCTCATGGAAGTAAACCAACTCAAATGAAATGTTCAATGAAATGCAATCTGTAAATTAAAGAATATTTGGGATCTCCATCCTCTAAGGATCCGTCAAACTAATACTATATAGTATAATATGCTGTGTACAATAGTGTCTATCAGTAAAGTAAAATTATCAAAATAGCGTAAGCGGGATTACCATGATTACCCTTACACCGTTTATAAATTCCCATAGTATATACAGTATAGTAATTCCTCCGTAAACTGGAGGGCTGTCAGGGGGCACTCCATATAAAACAGTACAAAACAAAATCGTAGTGGGCTCGTATAAGGCATGTGACAAGGCACGCAAGGAATGCCAGGGTGGATTCACCGTTTGCAGAGCCGGATTGGTGATAACGCATATCAGCTACTACCACCCACCTCGAAACACACTCCCATAATCAAAAGGGCCCAATCAAATCTCAAAAGTAATAGAATAGTATTGAAGAAGTGTGCTCGATAGGAGGTATGACCTCGCTTGGTCCATGCGTAGCTCCTGTTTTAGCCACCTCAAGCTGACTCAAAGTAGTCAGGGTCTCGTAATTAATATAAAATAGCAAAATGGAGTCGTTTGCCAAATCATCCCCTTCATTCTGGAACTCCACCGCGTACATAGTTGTTAAAGTGGTTTTCGGTATTCGCAGAGAGTATGACAATAGCCAATCCCGATCTCTTTAACAACCAATTGTTTATATTTTTCACATCGTGGTCATTATTTTATAACTCACTTTATAAAATAGTTTATACAAAATCTCATATTCGAATTTGAAATCAAATTTAAATATTTAACTTCAATTATATTCAATTTTGAAAACATCTCACGAGAATCGCTCAAATCAAATCGATTTAGAAAACAATATCATAAAGATCTCAAATATAGTATAAAATAATACTATAATATATAACTTCGATTATAATTTCTGGAAGTATTTCGCAAAACTAATCCCGATTCCGAAATCGACTTATATTTAAGTTATACCTTAAATATCTCAATTTCCATCTAAATTGATACCAAACCATTTAACTTTGATAATAATTCAGTTTGGTTTATATTCACAAAAAATCAAGTTCAAAATAAATCAATTCTACCTTTATAAGAAAACGTTTTAAATCGATTCATATGAATTCAACATTTTGGTTCGAATTCAAATGTATAATTCAAGTCAAAAACTTGCATTTTCAATTTTTAAACAAAACATATTGAGTTATGTAATTCAAGTCACATATTTCGAAATTATTATTTATAAATTCAAACAATTGGTATAATCCCATTTACCTTTATAAGAATTCATTTAAGTCGATCCAAAATTCAATCGCTTAAATTCAAATTCCATTTTATATAATTCAAACCAAATCTTACGTTTCAATTTCAAAGATTCATATCAAAATTTATAACTCAAGTCGTTGAATTCAAATTCTATACTATAAAGTCAAACCAAAACCTTATATTTCAAATTCAAACAGTTTATACAAATTTTAAACCATTCTTACAAGTTCGATTTCACAAATATTCCCATTCAAACCATACGATTATAAAATCGATTTCATATATAAAATCTATATATACAAATTCACATTCGGTTACTTAAAATCGAATTCATCCTATATTAATTATAAATTCAAATGATTTTTTTTCCTCTTAAATTTGAAAGATTCAAATTTTGAATCAATTTCACAATTCAAATTTATCTCTTTTAAGTTCAAACCAATTCGAATTCAAATTCATTTCATATTTTTATCCAATTCAAATTCATCTCTACTAAAAGTTCGTATCAATTCGAATTCATAACTTAATATGAGTTCATTCGTTATTCAAATATCGTTATATAAATTTACATCTTTAAACTTCGAATTTAAAATTGCAAAATCTAACTTATCCATCTTGAGTTTATTATTAGAGTTTATAATATATATATATATATATATATAAAAGAAAATAAAATTTTAAAATAGATACATATATATAAGTTTATAAAATTTTAAAATAAATTAGAATATAGATTATGAACATATATAAGTTTAAAATAATATAGAAAATAGGTTAAAAAGAATTATTTATAATATTATAAAAAAAAGTTTAAAATACTTATTTAATTATATAGTTTAAAATGAATAAAATTATAAGTAAAATCTTAAATAAACATTTAAATCTATATTTACTCATAAAATTATTTTAAAATATATAATTCAAAATTTTCAAAATTTAAGTTTAAAACAAATACAAATATAAAATATTAAATATTAAGTTATTATTTTAATCAAATTTCCAAATCATTTTACTTCGAAAACATGACCAACAGTGTCCGTATATAGTTTTCTACCCTATGGTCAAGTGATACGGATATTTATCATTTCAACCCGCAATTTATAAAATTTCTACGGGTCTATCATTTCGGCCCGCGATCCCAAATTCAGTAAAAATCTTTCAGGTCTATCATTTCAACTCATAACGATTTTTTTCCTATTCTAACATCCGTTCGGGTATGTATCATTTCAACCCTTAGTGATTTTTCCTAAAACTAGGGGTATCAATAATCACAAACAACAATCACATAGCAACAATCACAGCATATATATCATTAGCGCAACTACGTGTCATATGCATATATCATGTCACATATGAAATGTGCATATATATCAAATCAAACAATTTTTATCAGCAATCCTATACATTTCATATAATAGTTCATTATTGATCTAACATCCATAAAAAATGTAAGTCAGGTGTGAGATAAACTCATCTTTCGTGGTATAGAAATGGAGACGATAGACGAATTTGATACAGAAAGGGATGACGACTTCCAGGCACGACTCGGAATGAATTCAGTCACCGTAACCACCCAAAAATATTATATTATTTATGAAGAGGCTAGAGGATTTTCAACGGATCGGTACGGCTATTTGGTTTTGAAATGGTATAGATATTTGGGTTTTGGAACGGTTAGGTAACTCAACACTGAACTCAAATAAACACAAAATAAACAATGTTTCCTTTATAAAATATTATAATATATATATATACACACACACATATAATTTTCAAAACAAATAAATCTTCAAACTCACACCAAAACTATTCGCAAACAAATATATATAATTCACACACACGGACATGCACTAAATCAACCCACATAGTAAAACTCACACAAACAGTAATATATATATATATATATATATATATATATATATATGGCCGCATGGTGGTGCGGTGGCGAAAAGCAGGCGGAGAGGTGATCGAGAGATGGTGCGAATAGGAAGGAGAGAAAACGGTGAGTGAGAAGGAAGAGAACTCGAAGGGAAAATATAAATGGAAGAGCGGAAAGATGGCAGCAGTTTCTATTTTTTTTTTATATATACTCATATATGGCATACAAAATGAATATTTGGGATGAACGGTTCCTTTCCACTTTTCATTTATTTCTTCCACGTTCCGAAAAGACTTTTGAATGAAATGTAACGCATGGTCACATGCGTTGGAAATTAAAAGCTTGAAAAAAAATGTTTGGCTTTGAAAAAGTAGAATGGACGTTGGTTTTGAAAAATAAAGGGAATGCATGGCACTTTAGGAAAGGAAAGAAACGTAAAGGCTTTAGGTATTGAAATAAAATGGAACACGTAGGATGATTTCATGCATGTAAACCAACCCAAAAAGTGCCACTCTCTACACTTGTGAAAAACAAAAAAATTAAACAGGTGGTTTAGTAAAACAAAAGGACATGTTTTGCAGACCCAAAATGACTAGAAAAATATGAGGGTTTCGAATAGGGACACATTGAACTCAAATTGTTTTGTTTCAAGAATGAACTGTGCAAACCTTTTTGAAATTTCAGCGCGAACCGAGATCGAAACGGACAAATGAATATATTGCGATAATCAACACGATGAGACGAACACAACGGTATAAAATTTGCAGTGCCACGATGCTTCGTTCAAAAGCGCGTTACGGATCCCATAAACGTAAAATTCGGATAGAAAAACAATTAAACGGAGATCAAAACGTCTGATTTTCACGAAATGAATTTCGTCGTTGGATTCTTAACAATGGATAGAATATTTTTCGTGTTTGTCCGAACTGATTTTGAAGAGATTTTACAATCGCCAAAATTTGAACTGTCATGCGCAGCTTTGAACTGAAAATTGCGCGATCAACAAACTTTCAAATTTTCCGACGAAATTTTCACAGCTGCTACATCTCATTGCACGTATTTAAAATTTCAAATTCCCATTACGAAAAATTATAAAATATTTTCAAAATAAAAATATTGATTTAAATCGGAATTTAAATCGTTAAAAGTAGCGGTTGTTACAACGACGTAACATCTGTAGGTTTAAGGGTAGCCGTGTTTGTAAGAAATAGGTCGGCGCAAATTTTAGTTGGTGTAGGTTATAACTGGTTTATTAATATTACATTTTATACCGAATAACTACATACCATTTGTAACAACCCGGAAAATCTGGGCCAATTTAAAATTTTTATTTTGGCTATTTTAATGAATTTTGGATATTTAAAATAATTTATTTTAAATAATAACGACTAAAAATTTATTTTAATCAAAGATAGGACGAATAAATCTATTCTAAATATATAACGCGCTTGAAATGGCGCAGTAGTTTGAAAATTTGATTTTAAACTTCAATTAAATATATATAATTTAGTTTAAAACAGAAAGGGGACGACCCAGAAAAATTTCTTTATTTAACAAAATCTTTCAAACGAATGTGAAGAACTGAAATTTCACGATGTAAATTAAAAGTTATGGCTAGTTGAAGAATTTAAAATAGTCGCTATGGGGGTTATATATTTATATAGATTTTAAATATATATTTAGCCCTTAAAAATAGCCATTTTGCAAACGACCTCCGTTTTCGACAAAACCACTTTTGTCGGATCCGGGATGTCAAATTATTGCTAGATTCCAAGAATCATAATTTTTGGGATTAATATGTGAGCATGGCACAAGAAAATGTGTTTGTCAATTTGGGTCGACCGGAAAATGGCCATTTTTCAAACGGTCTCCAAATTTTACGAAATTAGTTTTGTTAGGATCGTATCGACAAAACAAAGCCAGAAATATTTTTTCTATGATTTTTAGAATCAGTATGTGGCCTCGGCAAATTAAAATGTACGTTCAAATCGATATTTGAATGTTTTATATTTTGATTTAAATAAAAACTGACTGTAACAGTCGGATTAGCCTACGAAACATATCTCATTGCATTCGGAATGGGGGTAATACGCTCTGGGCGACAGTTGTTGGGCTCGATTTGGAGTTCGAATTAAAAAGTCAACTTTTGGGCATAAATTAAATTAAATATAAAGTTATTTAAAACCCCTTCCCCTTTTTATCTTCCTCCCCCGTTAGATTTAGGTCAGAAGAAAAAAAACAACCCAAACCGAAGTCGCCGCTTTCCCCTTCCTAGCAGTGACGCCACCGCCGGAGCTCCACCCACGTCAGGTCGCGCCTCCCCAATGTCCACCTCTCCCTCCTCTCGCTTCTCCTCTCTCGATTTTAGGCAACAACACCTGGAGCCCATCCCCCACGAGCGACCGCCCCTTCCACGACCTGTACCGGCCGTCCGCCACCACCCCCGCCTCCCCACGATCGCCACGCTCCTCCCCAGGCCCCCTCTGCCACGACAACACCTCGTGGACCCCCTATTCCCCGTAAAACTCGCTAAAACCCTCCCCGACCACCACCATTTCACACCAACGACCGTCAGCAACCCCACCGCCCTCCTTCGACCACCTTAGCTGATGTGGGACCCCTCCACATTGGAAACACGAATTAAAAAGTAAGTTTTTATGTTATTTTTACTTAATTTATGTAGGTGAACATAGGATTTATATGTAGATAAAAGAAAATTATGATTTTTAGCATTATAAAAACATGGTTTTTATGGTATGAACAGATTTAGAAAAATGTGATCTTTTTTATGAATTAGCAAGTCAAAGATTATATTTTTAATAATGTAAAGATCATATTTTTGATAATGACAAGCTTATATTTTTATACGGGAAAAGATAGAAGTTTTATTTATATAAAGCTATAATTTTTATGTATTTAAAGCTACGATTTTTAATTTATAAGAAGTTCGATTTTTAATTTATAAGAAGTTTGATTTTAATTTAAAAGAATAAAATAGCATAGAGTTTATAAAAATAGAATTTGTTTTAAAATAGAAATTAGCTTTTTTTAAAGAATAAAAATAGCTTGATTTTTCAAAAATAGATATAGCGAGATAAAAATATAATCTTTATATAAAAGTAGCATTGTTAAAAATATATTTTAAACACAAACAGTGTTGAACAGATCTCGTTAAAAGCACGGCGAAGATGTTCTACAGAAGAAGAGTCATGGCGTTTGGTTAAGCTAAATTGATGAGAACTCTCTCACTGAATTTATTTATACAGTTAGTTAGGTTGTAACTGCATATATAAACTGTTCCCCGTTGTCCACAAACCATGGACAACTTGTTTGATTGTTTGGTTTGACTGTTTGGTTTGATTGTGGAGTTGATTGGAAAATTTGTTAGAATTTGGTTGTTTAGGTGAAACGAATCGAGATAATTTAGTTTGGATATGACGTGCGCCGTTATAAGGCGAGGGAGTACGGCTAGACCTTACCCCATTCCTGGTATAGCGCCGTTGTGCTGCCGAAATTTTCTAAAAAGTGTTAGAAAAATTTAGTTAGTTGAAATTAAATACCCATATTCAAACCAGATAGTTTGTTTATGTACACCTATTTGATTGACGTTGATTTGGGATGATATATTTTACACATCGCCCAACTGCACAAATAAATGTGTGTGTTTGTTGAGTGAAACCCCACACGGGTGTTGGGATGAAAATTGACGTACACTAATCCCAATTGTTTAGTTGTATGTCAATCGATTGGTTGGCAAGCTGTTGTAAGCGTTAATTATTTATATTTGATGCTTATGCAGATGTGTAGTGCACTTTGGATGATGGTTGATTATATACATGTGTTGTATGGTATCCATATAAGTAAAATTATATGGTATTTGTTTGGGCCTCATTCCAATTTGGAATATATATATATATATAATATTTGAAACATAAATATTTGAAACAGAATATTTAATAGAGAAATATTTGAAATATAATATTTGAACCAGAAATATTTGAAAGAATATTTGAACAAGAAATATTTGAAATATAATGTTTGAACTAGAAATATTTGAAATAGAATATTTGAATCAGGAATATTTGAAATAGAAATATTTTAAATATATCAAGCCGTGTTGATTAGATTTAGGCCATTTTGACGCGAACGATATTTATCTCGATTTTATTCGTTTTTAAAATAAATATCGAAAAGGAAATTATGTCAAAATCAAATATTTTGAAAATGAGGCCATTTGTAGTATAACGACGTAGAATATCCAATTTTGGTTTAAATTAGAAAAAGAAGTTGGAATCGATTTTAAAACGAATTTATAAAACACGGTTTGAGCGGAATATATATAATATATATTATATATATATATTTAATGGCCTGAATAGAACGCTCCGCGGCAGTTCGCGAATTTCGACCATTGACTTCGCGTGGACATTACGGGAGATCCGACCATCGGATTCTCCTAAAACCGGAACCGTTGGGTTCGTGTCGGAAAGAGCTTTCCAATGAATATAAGAGATTTGAAATCTAACGGTTGGATTTGGAATTATGTCCAAATCAAATTTGGAAAAGGTCGCTATGGATGCAGTTCGATGGCCGTTAGTGGAAATCGACTGTACGGCCTTGATAAAATTATTAAAAATAGTGATAATTTGTGTAAAATCAAATTAAGTGATTTGGAAAGAGTTGGGGTGAAAAACTCCATATTTGAAAAGATAAAAATATATTTTTATCGAAATGAACTAGTATTAGCTAGAATTAAAATCTATTTATTTTTAAATAAATAAATTGGATTTGAAATGGTTTTAAAAATAACCAGAATTTATAATAAGTGAATTGGAAATACCAAATGAGATTTTGGGTTTATCGTGAACTGTGTTTTAAATGACATTAGTTCTTTAAACCAGTTAAAGATAAGATTAATTTCTTAACCTTGAAAAGAATATTTGAATAAAAGAATATTCTGAATTGGAATGAGGCGTATGTTGTGTTTGTGTAGCACTTATTTAAAATATACGCGAGTTATTCGGAAAGGCCAGGTTTATCCCATTCTGAATAGCTGATTCGAAGATAAATCGAAGGTGAAGACGGTGGTTGAAGACCGGAGGTCTTCACGTCGTTTGGATGATTCCTGATGTCTTTATTGGGCTGTACACCTAGGACGAAGGAATAATTGGTGATCGTCCAGACGTACTTGAAGATCGATGGATGTGCGAGGTACAAGGTGCCTCCGGTTTCGTTCAGACCCAGAACGGACTTGTAAATGGACTGTGTGTCTGACATTGGATTTTGCTCTGTGTTGATTGGTCTCTATTAAATACACATCTGCCTGGAGAAGGAAAATTTATTCTCTTACTTCACCCCTCTCTGAGACGCACGGATCAGAGGTTGTATATCGATAGACATCAGTCGCGTGGAGCGGATTGCCTATGTGGCATGCCTAAGTAGCAAATGATCAAGGCTTCTGTTGAAAAGCAAAGTCTTGTGGTTGATGATCAAAGCACAGCCTTTGTGGCGTAGCTTTGTGCACAGCCTTTGATGATCAAAGCATGCGTTTCCTTCTAGTTAGAAGTGGTGTTCGTGCTTGAACTGGCTGGCTTTATTTATGTGGATGGTGGATTTTGAGACGCCTCGGTTAGATCGGACGATCCGGGTCCGATGGAGTCAGTGGGCTCATTGGCGCCCCATGGGGTGGGGAAACGCAGTGTCCAGGGTTTAAGTTTAATCCACATCGGTGGACCAGCCCTGACGATCCAAGGCTTGACTGAGTACTTGCCTGAGACACGGACTAGAGCGTCTCGAAGCGGTAAGGACTATTTTTTGCCTCGATTCACAGATAGAAATCCAACTTCCAATATGCGACTTTGCGATTTTGATTGTATAGCCTAGTATTGGTGACATGATATATGGTACCCATGCCGTCTAAGATTGATACATTTATATTTGAAATTGTTTGACACTATACACTTATTATAGTAATATCAAATAATTTGTTTTAAACGTATCAAGCATGATTTGGCTATTATAAGGTAAAACCCTATCCTCTGGTTTGTGTTGCATTGTGTGATGGGACCTGGGTCTTATAATAGCTTCATTGTTCTTTATTTAGCATTGCGCTGTTTGTTTTTTGCACTGGTATTCTTGGGGTGAAGCCCGTTCCGTGTTATACAGCATGGTCCCTTGATTTACCCAACTTAAAAATAAAGATTTATAACTGTTTTAGTTCTCAGACCAGTCACATGACTGACCTGGAGTTTATTGTTTTAACCTAAACTCTGGGTGCCCCTATTTTCCGCACGGGCAGCTAGTAGTTTTGGTTTTGCAGATTTATATTCACAGCATCCTGCTTTACAGCTGGAACTATACTCGGAAAGCTTTGTATCCGCATATTCTTTTCAGTTGTGTTTTGTATTAATTTTCCGCTGCATTGTAATTTTAAATCTCTGATATTTATCAAGTGTATATTATTTGTTGATACTCTGTATATTCTTGTACTCTGATGTAATTGTTGTAATTAGCAACGAAATGTTCTTCCGTTTGTGTTCTATTTTGTGTTGTTCTCAGAGAATACGTGCCTGCTCCTCTCTTTGGAGACCGGGGAAGTTACGGGTCCTTACAGTTGGTATCAGAGCTTTGGTTTAAAAGCTCGTGAACAAGATAGTTTAGAACCAAACGAAAGAATTCATCAGAGATTGGATTAGTAATATCCAATGAGGATGACTCATTAGAGATGGGAACAGCAGTGTCCTAGAATGAGTGTGAAGAGTAGAAATTTTAAAAATCAAATTTAGTTTTAAATTTTTATAGTAAGTATTCGTATTTGAATAATTTATTTTAAATCGATTTTGGACAATCCCGTATATAAAGAATTTGAATATACGCCTTGCAAACGTATATTCGAAGTTTTAATATATTGGATAGATATAGCATCACACTCTAGTCGCCCGGAGATGATATTGATGATAGAGATCGCATCATCAACATTTATGTTCGAGTTTCGAAGGTGGGATTTCTATATATTTCCATTAGACTGGTGTGAGAACCAAAACTAGATAGGGCTTATTTGTTGTGATTTGGCATCAAAAACATGATTTTCTGCATATGTGTACATATCAAAATTATGTGTTTGGAACGTTAATCAACTAATGGATTGCTGGTTGTGTTGTTTGATTTACTGTTGACTATTTGAACTGATATGTGCATGTAAGGCAAATTTAGCCAAATAGACCAAATCTTGAACTAACTTTAAAATTTATCGCAATTGCATATATTTACATGTTTGTATGAGTTGAACAGGTCAGGGCAGCGAAGCTAAGCAAAGGAATAAAATTGTTATGCCCTACAAATAGGTACATGTTTATTGTATTTTCTTGGGTATGGGTGATTCTATGAGCCGAATCGGCTAGCCGCTTGGCTTTTTCTTTTTCTTTTTGAGATCTGAGGCCCCTGGGAGGCTATTTGAAATATCCCGTTGCTCCTGGTGCAGGGGAGGTTATGGCGAATTTTTTCAAAAATTTAGGGTGTTAGCCAAATTTTTAAAGAATTAGAAAATTCTTAGAAACTGAAAAGTTGAAGAACTTAAGCCATAGTTAAAATAACGAAAGTTGAGTTGGTTAGTTAAACAACTTTCAGCTTCGTTCCTTTTCGAGGACGAAAAGATTTTAAGTGAGGGAGATTGTAACAACCCGGAAAATCTGGGCCAATTTAAATTTTTTATTTTGGCTATTTTAATGAGTTTTGGATATTTAAATTAATTTATTTTAAATAATAACGACTAAAAATTTATTTTAATCAAAGATAGGACGAATAAATCTATTCTAAATATATAACGCGCTTGAAATGGCGCAGTAGTTTGAAAATTTGATTTTAAACTTCAATTAAATATATATAATTCAGTTTAAAACAGAAAGGGGACGACCCAGAAAAATTTAACTCTGTTTAACAAAATCTTTCAAACGAATGTGAAGAACTCTGTTTAAAATAGTCGCTATGGGGGTTATATATATTTATATAAATTTTAAATATATATTTAGCCCTTAAAAATAGCCATTTTGCAAACGACCTCCGTTTTCGACGAAACCACTTTTGTTGGATTTGGGATGTCAAATTATTGCTAGATTCCAAGAATCATAATTTTTGGGATTAATATGTGACCGTGGCACAAGAAAATGTGTTTGTCAATTTGGGTCGACCGAAAAATGGCCATTTTTCAAACGATCTCCAAATTTGACGAAATCAGTTTTGTTAGGATCGTATCGACAAAACAAAGCCAGAATTTTTTTTTCTGTGATTTTTAGAATCAGTATGTGGCCTCGGCAAATTGAAATGTATGTTCAAATCGACATTAGAATGTTTTATATCTTGATTTGAATAAAAACTGACTGTAACAGTCGGATTGGCCTACGAAACATATCCCATTGCATTCGGAATGGGGGTAATACACTAGGGGCGACAGTCGTTGGGCTCGATTTGGAGTTCGAATTAAAAAGTCAACTTTTGGGCATAAATTAAATTAAATATAAAATTATTTAAAACCTCTTCCCCTTTTTATCTCCCTCCCCCGTTAGATTTAGGTCAGAAGAAAAAAAAAACAACCCAAATCAAAGCCGTCACTTGCCACTTCCTGGCAGCGACGCCACCGCCGGAGCTCCACCCACGTCAGGCTGCGCCTCCCCAACGTCCCCCTCTCCCTCCTCTCTCTTCTCCTCTCTCGATTTCAGGCAACACACCTAGAGCCCATCCCCCTCGAGCGACCGCCCCTTCCACGACCTATACCGGCCGTTCGCCACCTCCCCCACCTCCCCACGATCGCCACGCTCCTCCCCAGGCCCCCTCTGCCATGACAACACCTCGTGGACCCCCAATTCCCTGTAAAACTCGCTAAAACCCTCCTCGACCACCACCATTTCACACCACCGACCGTTAGCAACCCCATCGCCCTCCTTCGACCACCTCAGCTGATGTGGGACCCCTCCACATTGGAAACGCGAATTAAAAAGTAAGTTTTTATGTTATTTTTATTTAATTTATGTAGGTCAACATAGGATTTATATGTAGATAAAGAAAAATATGATTTTTAGCATTATAAAAACATGGTTTTTATGGTATGAACAGATTTAGAAAAATGTGATCCTTTTTATGAATTAGCAAATCAAAGATTATATTTTTAATAATGTAAAGATCATATTTATGATAATGACAAGCTTATATTTTGATATGGGAGTAGATAGAAGTTTTATTTATATAAAGCTATAATTTTTATGTATTTAAAGCTACGATTTTTAATTTATAAGAAGTTCGATTTTTAATTTATAAGAAATTTGATTTTTAATTTATAAGAATAAAATAGCATAGAGTTTATAAAAATAGAATTTGTTTTAAAATAGAAATTAGCTTTGTTTTTAAAGAATAAAAATAGCTTGATTTTAGATATAGCGAGATAAAAATATAATCTTTAAATAAAAGTAGCATTGTTAAAAATATAATTTTAACACAAACGGTGTTGAACAGATCTCGTTAGAAGCACGGCGAAGATGTTCTACATAAGAAGAGTCGCGGCGTTTGGTTAAGCTAAATTGGTGAGAACTCTCTCACTGAATTTATTTATATAGTTAGTTAGGTAATAACTGCATATATAAACTGTTCCCCGTTCTCCACAAACCATGGACAACTTGTTTGATTGTTTGGTTTGACTGTTTGGTTTGATTGTGGAGTTGATTGGAAATTTTGTTAGAATTTGGTTGTTTGGGTGAAACGAATCGAGATACTTTAGTTTGGATATGACGTGCACCGTTATAAGGCGAGTAAGTAAGGCTAGACCTTACCCCATTCCTGGTATAGCGTCGTTGTTCTTCCGAAATTTTCTAAAAAGTGTTAGAAAATTTTAGTGAGTTGAAATTAAATACCCATATTCAAACCAGACGGTTTGTTTATGTACACCTATTTGATTGACGTTGATTTGGGACGATATATTTTACACATCACCCAACTGCACAAATAAATGTGTGTGTTTGCTGAGTGAAACCCCACACGGGTGTTGGGATGAAAATTGACGTACACTAATCCCAATTGTTTAGTTGTATCTCAATTGATTGTGTAATAACCCGGAAAATACGAGCCAATTTAAAATTTTTAATTGGGTGATTTCAAAGGAATTTGAACAATTGAAATAGAATACTTCAATAAAATATGGAATTAGAAATAGTGAGTCAGTTTGAAAATTGGAATTCAAACTTTGACTGCTGTGCAGGATGGAAAATATAACGGATTTTAGCGAAACCAAAAATATTTAAATCTGTTAGTCAATACCTTTCTAACGAATCTGAAAAATCGAAGTTTCATAACGGGAATCAAAAGTTATGGCCGAATGAATTTTCAGAATGGTCGCCATATAGAATATATAGCCCTGGAAAATTGATATTTTGCATACGACCTCGGAATTCGACGAAACCACTTTTGTTGGGTCCGGGATGTCAAACTATTGCTAGGTTTCAAATTTCATAATTTTTGAAGCTAGTATGTGAGCGTAGCAAAAGAAAATGTGTTTAGTCAATTTCTGTTAAATTGGATCGACCAGAAAATGGCCATTTTTCAAACGACCTCAGAATTCGACGAAACTAGTTTTGTTGGGACCGTAGCGTCAAAACATAGCTAGATTTATTTTTCTGGAATTTTTCGAATCAGTTTGTGGCCCTGGCAAATTGAAATGTACGTTCAAAGTTAAAAATTAAATGTTTTATACTTTAATTTGAAAAATAACTGACTGTAACAGTCGAATTAGCCAACGAAACATATCTCATTGTGTCCGGAATGGGGGTATTTAGCTAGGGGCGACAGTCGTTGGGTTTAAAAAGGAGTTCGTTTGAGAAAACACTATTTAAAAATTTAATAAAGTCCTCGGCCAATCAGAATTCTCCATTCATAAATTTTAAAAATAAAAAAAAGAAAATCCTCAGAACCAACGGCGACCCATGCTCCAAACTTCCCCGCCCGATCGCCGCCGCTGCCGTCGCTTCCAGCCTCCGCCACCGCCACCATTCGAAGCGCCTCCGTCCCCTCTTCAAATCCGACCTCAGTTCGACGCCGACCAACCCCTCCTCTGCCTGAATCGAGCGTCCAAAGCCCCGACCTTCCCAGCGTCGCCGCCGATCCTGACCACCGAACGCCACCAAACCACCACCGCCAGATAGCCCTCTCCTCCCTCTTCCACGTCCAACTCGCCGATCATCCCCTCGTGCCCCGATTCTCGTGAAAACCGTAAACCTAGTTTTGAACCTTCGTGAAAGGTGAGTTTTTTTTTATCTTTACACTTTGAAAAATCATATCTTTTTGGTGTGTTGACGAAATTCGATGAAACAGGAAACATCGGGACCGTAAGGAAGCTCTCTACCCAATAGAAGAAGCCGCGGATTTTTCTGACATCGTATTGATTTTTAGCACTCCGAAAACCAAGGAGACAAATCTAAATTAACATGAATTTGAATGAGATGTCGTGTATAATTTATACTAGCGAAATATAAATTACATACGTGTTGTATACCTCATGTACATGCGTAGTGTAAGCTATATAAGCGAAGTATGAATTTTACATGCATAGAATAATTGATATATGCGTTGAAATTCAAGTGAAATATAGTATATATATATATATATATATATATATATATATATATATATATATATATATATATATATACTCCCCTCGTCCACAAACCATGGACGATATTTATTGTTGGGAATTGGTGTGAAATATTGGATGAAAAATACGAATGGTTGAATAATTGTTTGTGGTTGATATTGTTTGATTGTGGTTGAAAAAAACCCATTGGTGATTGAAATGAATTGGAAATATTTGTGGAAATAAAAATAAACATGTCGCATGCGTGCGAATTAGATGCATGAATCCCCATTGTCAAAAACCGCGAGGTTTAAAGGTAGAGCGAGGAGCAGTACTAGGGACGGTGCCGGTTTTAACTACCCTGCCGTTATGCTGCCGAAATTTTGAATAATCTTTGTGTGTTAGAATTATTTTCATATGTTGAAATTATCTTCATGCATTGAAATTAAAGCCATATGTTGAAACTATATCCATGTGTGGAAATGTTTGTGTGTTGAAAAGTGTCGTGTGAAAATTAAATTCATTTAAGAATGAATGAAGTGTTTAAACAATAAAAATCACATTTTTTTATATATATATATGAAGTATGAAAAATATTCGCCTTATATAAATAGTTTCAACAATAAAAATTCCATCTTTCTAATATGAACAACATAAATAAAATGTCCATGTGTGGAAATGCTCATTTGTTGAGAAGTGTGTGTAGTGGAAATGTTCATGTGTTGAATAAAAAGATCGAACAATAAAAATTACATTTTTATTGAAACTATGAAGTGTTGAAAACATCCATTTGTTGAATAAATATTTTAAATGGTAAAATTATCATTTTTATCATATTTGTGATATGCTAAAGATATGCGGACGTTGAAATAAATATTTGTGAATGAAATATTTTTTTTTACATGCATAGGAACTAAATAAAATAGTCATGTGTTGAAATCTATTTTAGTTCGCCAAAATTATCATCTTTGAAATGTGAAGTGTTAAAAATAGCCACTTGTTCAAATAAATGTGCATGAGTTGAAATATACATTAATTAGCTAATGATATGATTTTAGCCTATGCATGCAACATTAGAGTGAATGGTGTTTTTAAATCAAAGTAAATCAAATATGAAATTGAATGGAAAATGATAAGTGATAGAAATTGTATATATGTACAAGCATATCTATTGAACAGGTTATAGCAAAGGGGCTAGAGAAGAGGAATAAAATTTTGTGCCCGACAAATAGGTACACATTTACTGTTTTGTTTCGGTGATGATTTTGTGAGCCTGTTGGCTAGCCGCTTGGCTTTTTCTTTTTCTTTTTGATATGAGACGCCCATGTGGCTATTTGGGAATTTTCCCAGACCCTCCCGTACAAAGGAGGCTATGGCGAAATTTTCCGAAATTTAAAGGCATTAGTGAAATAATTGAAGTGGAAACGATATAGGAATTTTTGAATGAACTATATCTATATAAATATATAAATATAAATAGTATTAAAACGAAACGTGGCCATGCAGTTCGTGTTTTGAAACCGTGATTTCAAACGACTAGTGCGGGAAATCCGACCATTGGATTTTCCTGAAACTGCAACCGTTGGGTTTGCCTTGGAAATATCTTTCCAACGGCACCAACTTTGTGAAGATCCGACGGTTGGATTGTCTGGAATGTTTAATTCAAATCTGAAGAAAAACAGCGCCAAAACGATTATATATATATATATATATAATTAAATTAAATCAAATAACGACGCTGCAGTTCGTAAATTGAAATTGTAACTTCAAATGGCTAGTGTGGAAGATCCGACCATCGGATTTTCCCAAAACTGGAACCGTTGGATTCGTTTTGAAATGACCTTCCCAATGATATAAAATTTGAGAGAATCCAACGGTTAGATTTTCAGATATGTGTAAAACAAAATTAATGAAAAGCAGCGCCAGTGCATCGACACGACCTGAAACGTCGTTTAATTAAATATGGCCGTTTTAAATTAAATAAAAATGGCGATATATCGATATAAAATACTATAGACGATATAGAGTGGAAATAAACCAATTTTGTTGTGTTTGCTTGATATGTGATGGTTGAATGTATTTGACATGAAAATTATAACTAAATAACTGAAATGTGAATGTTGAATAGTCCAACCATGTGAATAATTGATTTGAAAATCTAAATATACGTGGGTTATTTGAAAAGGCCGAGTTTATCTCATTTCAAATAATCGATCGACGTTGAGAAGTCGAAGAGTCGAAGACGGTTGAAGACCGACGATCTCCACATTGGATGGATGGGCGCTACTGATGCTCGTGATTGGAGTAGCTACCATGAAGGAACTGAGGTAGTAGCCGTCCAAACATACTGTTGATTGTACGGATATGCGAGGAATTGGTGCCTCCGGTTTCGTTCAGACCCAGAACGGACTTGTAAATGGACTGTGTGTCTGACATTGGATTTTGTTCTGTGTTGATTGATCTCTGTTAAATATATATCTGTTTGGCGGCGGAGAATTTATTCTCTTGCTTAACGCCCTTCTCCGAGACGTACGAGCTCAAAGGTTATGTATTGACAGAAATAAGTCGCATGGAGTGGATTGCCTGTGTGGCACGCCTAAGTGGCATAAGATCAAGGCTTCTGTTGCAAAGCAAAGTCTTGTGGTTGATGATCAAAGCATGGTCTGTGTGACGTAGCTTTGTGTATAACGTGAATTCGCGAGCCTCACACCCCGGTATGAGTCAAAAACGGGAGAAGGACCCAAGGAGTTCACGATGTTTCTTTCTAGCTATGGTGGTGTTAGTGACCTCCCAGCCCTGACATTTATATCTACTTTTCACCTGTGTGGTTGTTGGAATACGAGGCGCCTCGATTATAGGTCTGTAAGGACCGGGAAACGTGTGTTCATGAATAACTAATCCTCAAAAGTAAGAGAGGACCGGCCTTGGAGGATCCAGGGGATTGCTGTGTGCGGTCCCGAGGCATTTGCTAGAGTGTCTCGAATCGGAGAGGAGCTTCCCCCTTGCCTCGACTCATGAAGGAATCCAATTTCCAATACGAAATATGCGGATGTGATTGTATTACTAGTATGGCGACATGATATATGGTACCCATGCCGTCTAGGATTGATATTTATGATTGAATTTGCTTTTGAAACATATATGCACTAGTAATAATATCAAACACTTTTGTTTTATTCGTATGAAGCATCTTTGGCCATTATAAGGGAAAACTCTATCCTCCGGCTTGCGTTGCATTGTGTGATGGGACCTGAGTCTTATAATGGCTTCATTTTATAAAAAAACATTGCGATGATTTAATCATTTACTTTATTTCATGCACTAGCACTCATTGGAGTAAACACGTTCCGCGAAAGTGGCGTGGTCCTTTGATTTGCCTTATTATTGTTGTTAATAAGTTGAGTAGATTTCTCATACCAGTCCCATGACTGACTCGTAGTTTGTTTCACCTTGCAAACTCGGGTGCCCTCATTTTCACATGGGCAGCCTAGTTACAGGTTTCGGACGCACCTTTTGGCTCATGGCGAGGCTTGACTACACCGTGCTGACTTGGATTTTCTCCGCCATTATTGTATCTATATTATGATCCCGCCATTGGCGATGTAGACTGATATTTATTTTGAGTACTCTTTATGTATGATTCTGCCTCAGGCGATGGTGACTGGCTATGTATCATTATGCACTAAGTTGTATCCTGTACTGTGCTTCTCTGATGTGATGATATCTATATGATTCTACTGTCATATGTGTGTAAATTATTCTATTTTCTGTTTATGCTATTATCTGTGATCTGCTAATGATGATTAATGTGTTATATTCCAATGATTATCCTTAACACCGTGTAACGGAGTTTTGGGATCGTCACAGCTGGTATCAGAGCTTTGGTTAACCTTAGTTCTGGAGTCTAACACATTAAACACTTCGTCAAAATAGAATCAGTAGTATTCTAAGGCGAGTCGCTCATTAGAGATAGAACTAGTAAAGTTCTAGAATGAGCCGAGCAGAATAGAAAAAACAATTTGATCAATCCATCGTTATCTTTTCGTAAATTTTCTGCTTAACTATGCAATAGACTATCATTTCTGTTAGCTGACTTTTTCGTTGCTTATACAGAATTTGAAAAATGGCTACCAGAGCAGCCGCCGCTAGAGGAGGCCGTGCCGGCCGAGGCCGAGGAAGGGGAGAAGTCCCAGCTCAAGAAGGACCTTTGATACAACCTCCGACAGCTCAATACTTCGAACTAGACCGTGTAGCTAAGAGATATAAGAACGTAGGAGGCAATACCTTCTCGGGAGCTGGCACCGTAATAGAGGCCCTTGCATGGCTCAAAACATGCGAGAAAATTCTTGAAGGCCTAAGGCTTGGAGACGAAGACAAAGCTATTATGGGCGCCTGGCTTATGCAAGATCAAGCTGAACTATGGTGGGAATCTCTCACCGCCGGGAATAGAGAAGCTGGAAGAACATGGGATGGATTTAAAGAACTCTTCAAGGAGAAATATGTCCCCGAGCAAGCTTTAGAACGAATGCACGATGACTTCGCCAATCTCCAGCAGGGGGATCTTTCCGTGCAGGATTATCTCAATAAATTTACACTGTTGTCGCCCTATGCTCCGGAGCTCGTCGCCACTGCGAAATCCAAAAATAAGAGGTTTATCCTTGGGCTAAGACGACAATATCATGATAGAGCCATGGCCCATGTCAAGCTGGAATTCAACGAACTGGTGGAAATGACATGCAACTACGAAGACCTTGATCAAAGGCATCTGGATCAGGATCGCGCTAGAAGCCAAGCCGGAAACAAGCGCAAGCCTGCTGTAAATCAAGGCGAGTCAAGCCAAGCAGCATCTTCAAAACCTCAGACTGGCAAGCCGCCAAGAGGAAATTGCTTTAACTGTGGTAAGCCGGGGCACTACTCAAATGTCTGCACAGCTCCGAAGAGGCAGAAGACAAAATCTCACGGCTCGAGCCAAGGCTCCCAGAACCCTCGCTCGTGCTTCAATTGTCGAAAAACCGATCATCTGGTCAAAGACTGTCGTTTGCTGAAGAAAGCTACAGTAGCTCACGTCTATGACGGGTCGAGCCCGCCAGCTGCTTCCGATGGAGCAGGTAAACCTGATGTTTTGGGAGGTACCCTTACCATTAAAAATATTCATGTTTCTGTATTGTTTGACATAGGTGCGTCGCGTAGTTTTATTGCTAGTAACACAATGCACAAATTAAAGTTAAAACAGAGGAAGCTTAAAGAATCGGTTGAAGTACATAACCCGATAGGGGGTCCTATCACTCTCAGTTCATGTTGTAAAGTGCCAATCTCTTATTCTTTCTACAAGTTTCCTTTCAATCTAGTCGTTATGGATTTTCGCGAATTCGATATCATTCTAGGGCTGGATTGGTTAACGAAGTATGAAGCCGAAGTGAAATGTGCAGAAAGAATCGTTAAAATTCGAACAGAGCTTGGACATATATATATATACCCTGTCATGGTTCGAATCCGAATAGAAAAGAATTTTGGTCAGCATTAGAACTTATCCCCACTTCCATAGAAAAGATTCCGATTGTTAGAAACTATGCGGATGTGTTTGAAGAAGTTGAAAACTTACCTCCGCAAAGAGAAATAGAATTCCGAATAGATCTAATTCCCAATGCCCGACCAGTGGTACATCCAATTCGCAGAATGACTCCGAAGGAAAAAGAAGAATTAGGCGATCAAACTCGTCAACTGTTGTGGAAGGGTCTAATCAGACCTAGTTTTTCTAATTGGGGTGCAGCTGTTGTGTTTGTCCCAAAGTCAGACGGTACTCTTAAATTATGTGTTGATTACCGAGACCTCAACAAACAGACGCTTAAAAATAAATATCCATTACCCCGCATCGATGATTTTCTAGACCAATTGAATGGGGCGAAAGTATTTTCCCGAATGGACCTAGCTACGGGGTTTCATCAATTGAGAATAGCAGAAGAGTGTGTTCCTTTGACAGCTTTCAGAGGTCCAGACATATTTTATGAATGGTTAGTAATGTAGTTTGGCCTATGCAACGCTCCAGCATACTTTGTCGATCTAATGAATAGAGTGTTCAGGGGAGCTCTGAATAAATTTGTCCTCGTATTTATCGATGATATTTTAATCTACTCCAAATCAAAACCCGAGCATGAAAAACACTTAGAACAAGTATTGGAGATTCTAAGGAAGAACGTCTTCAAAGCCAAATTCTCTAAATGTGTCTTCTGGCAAGAAGAAGTCAAATTTCTTGGCCATGTCGTGTCAGAGGAAGGAATTTCTGTTGACCCAAGCAAAATAACAGCGATTCAAGACTGGAAACAACCCACTACTCCCACAGAAGTTAGAAGTTTCATGGGGTTGGTTAGTTATTATCGGAAGTTCGTTAAGGATTTTTCGAAGATATCCGGTTCGTTAACGAAGCTCACAAAGAAACATGAGAAGTTTAAGTGGACTTCCGACTGTGAAGAAGCTTTCCAGGAATTGAAATCGAAACTGACCACTGCTCCAGTGTTAACCATTATTGATGGCAATCAGGATTTAACGGTTTGGACAGATGCTTCTATTAGAGGTCTTGGTGCAGTGTTAATGCAGAGAGGCCAAGTAGTCGCTTATGCAAGCCTCCAACTGAAACCGCATGAGAAAAATTATGTGACTCATGATCTTGAGTTGCTAGCCATCGTCTTTGCCTTGAAAATCTGGAGGCATTATTTATTGGGCGAGAAATTTATACTGTACACAGATCATCAATCATTGAAGTATTTGTATACGCAGAAAGATCTGAATCTGAGATAGCAGCGTTGGCTAGAATTTCTTGCAGCGTATGATCTTGATATCCTGTATACGCCGGGGAAGGCTAACGTTGTAGCGGATGCGCTTAGTAGAAAGACCGCAATCATTGCCCATCTTATAATTACACCTAGCTTGATCGATAAGATATGTACTCTCCAGAAGAATGATTATTTCATTAAAAAGATCAAAGGAAGAATCCAGAAGGGAGAGCCCTCAAGCTTTCAAGTAGATAAAGAAGAACTTCTGAGGTTGAATGGGAGAATTTGTGTTCCCAACCTTCCTGAGCTCAAAAGAGAAGTGCTGGATGAATGCCATAAATCCAAAATTTGCATCCATCCAGGTGTGAGTAAAATGTACAACGATATCAAACGCACTTTCTCGTGGAAGGCAATGAAAAGATATATTTCTTTGTATGTAAGCAAATGCCCTACTTGTCAATTGGTCAAGAGCGACCAACAGAAGCTAGCTGGACTGTTGTAACCGTTGGAAGTCCCAAGTTGGAAATGGGAACAAATTTCCATGGATTTCATAGATGGCTTGCCGAGAACCAGGAAAGGTAATGACAGCATTTGGGTAATCGTAGATCGCTTCACGAAGACTGCCCATTTTATACCTGTCAGATCCAATAGAACCGCTCAAAGTCTAGCGCAGATATATTTCAAAGAAATTGTTAAGCTGCATGGAATTCCCATCAGCATAGTTAGTGATAGGGATCCCCTATTTACTAGCAAATTCTGGGAGGCTTTCCAGACAGAATTGGGAACGAAACTGAATATGAGCACCTCTTATCACCCTCAAACAGATGGCCAAACTGAGCGGGTGAATAGAATTCTAGAAGATTTATTGCGGGCTTGTATTATTGATTTTGGTGGGTCATGGGAAGATCACTTACATTTGGCAGAATTCTCATATAACAATAGCTATCAAGCAAGTTTGGGAATGTCGCCATTTGAGGCATTATATGGCAGACCCTGCAGATCTCCAGCATGTTGGGTAGAACCTGGCAACAGACTTGTGTTAGGACCCGATATGATTAGAGAAGCATCTGATAAAGTCGACTTCATCAAAAAGCGTTTGAGAACCGCCCAAAGCCGACAGAAAAGTTATGCAGATTCCAGAAGGAGAGATTTGACATTTGTTGTTGGTGATCATGTTTATTTGAAGGTTTCTCCGATGAGAGGAGTAATCAGATTTGGCAAGACCGGGAAGTTGGCACCGAGATTTATTGGTCCCTTTCCTATACTCGCACGAATTGGAACTCTTGCTTATAGGGTTCAATTGCCAGATTGGTTGCCTGGAGTGCACAATGTATTTCACGTATCTCAACTTAGAAGACATGTGCATGATCCAGATCTTGTGGTAGAAGAAGCAGCGCAACAGGATGTGGACATAACTCCAGAATTATCACTCAGAAGAGAGCCATTAAAGATTGTTGGCAAAGAAACTAGAGAACTCAGAAGCAAAAAGGTTCATTTAGTTAAAGTGCAGTGGAGCAGTGATCCTAGAGACTGTACTTGGGAGACTGAGGAAAGCATTAAGCAAGCTTACCCCAAATGCAGAGTGGATATCTCTGACTAACTCCGGTGCAAGGTACCTTTACAATACTTTGCATTTACATTTTATTTCCTACTTTACTGTTGTTTCCTTTTCGAGGACGAAAAGTTTTAAGTGGGGGAGATTGTAATAACCCGGAAAATACGAGCCAATTTAAAATTTTTAAATGGGCGATTTCAAAGGAATTTGAACAATTGAAATAGAATATTTCAATAAAATATGGAATTAGAAATAGTGAGTCAGTTTGAAAATTTGAATTCAAACTTTGACTGACTGTGCAGGGTGGAAAATATAACGGATTTTAGCGAAACCAAAAATATTTAAATCTGTTAGTCAATACCTTTCTAACGAATCTGAAAAATCGAAGTTTCATAATGGGAATCAAAAGTTATGGCCGAATGAATTTTCAGAATGGTCGCCATATAGAATATATAGCCCTGGAAAATTGATATTTTGCATACGACCTCGGAATTCGACGAAACCACTTTTGTTGGGTCCGAGATGTCAAACTATTGCTAGGTTTCAAATTTCAAAATTTTTGAAGCTAGTATGTGAGCGTAGAAAAAGAAAATGTGTTTAGTCAATTTCTGTTAAATTGGATCGACCATAAAATGGCCATTTTTCAAACGACCTCAGAATTCGACGAAACTAGTTTTGTTGGGACCGTAGCGTCAAAACATAGCTAGATTTATTTTTCTGGAATTTTTCAAATCAGTTTGTGGCCCTGGCAAATTGAAATGTACGTTCAAAGTTAAAAATTAAATGTTTTATACTTTAATTTGAAAAATAACTAACTGTAACAGTCGAATTGGCCAACGAAACATATCCCATTGTGTCCGGAATGGGGGTATTTAGCTAGGGGCGACAGTCGTTGGGTTTAAAAAGGAGTTCGTTTGAGAAAACACTATTTAAAAATTTAATAAAGTCCTCGGCCAATCAGAATTCTCCATTCATAAATTAAAAAAAAAAATCCTCCGAACCAACGGCGACCCGTGCTCCAAACTTCCCCGCCCGATTGTCGCCGCTGCCGTCGCTTCCAGCCTCCGCCACCGCCACCATTCGAAGCGCCTTCGTCCCATCTTCAAATCCGACCCCAGTTCGACGCCGACCAACCCCTCCTCCGCCTGAATCGAGTGTCCAACGCCCCGACCTTCCCAGCGCCGCCGATCCTGACCACCGAACGCCACCAAACCACCACCGCCAGATAGCGCTCTCCTCCCTCTTCCACGTCCAACTCGCCGATCATCACCTCGTCCCCCGATTCTCGCGAAAACCGTAAACCTAGTTTTGAACCTTCGTGAAAGGTGAGTTTTTTTTTATCTTTACACTTTGAAAAATCATATCTTTTTGGTGTGTTGACGAAATTCGATGAAACATGAAACATTGGGACCGTAAGGAAGCTCTCTACCCAATAGAAGAAGCCGCGGATTTTTCTGACATCGTATCGATTTTTAGCACTCCGAAAACCAAGGTGAGAAATCTAAATTAACATGAATTTGAATGGAAAATGTCGTGTATAATTTATATTAGCGAAATATAAATTACATACGTGTTGTATACCTCATGTACATGCGTAGTGTAAGCTATATAAGCGAAATATGAATTTTACATGCATAGAATAATTGATATATGTGTTGAAATGCAAGTGAAATATAGCAATTATATATATATATATATACTCCCCTCGTCCACAAACCATGGACGATATTTATTGTTGGGAATTGGTGTGAAATATTGGATGAAAAATACGAATGGTTGAATAATTGTTTGTGGTTGATATTGTTTGGTTGTGGTTGAAAAATACCCATTGGTGATTGAAATGAATTGGAAATATTTGTGGAAATAAAAATAAACATGCCGCCTACGTGCGAATTAGATGCATGAATCCCCATTGTCAAAAACCATGAGGTTTTAAGGTAGAGCGAGGAGCCATACTAGGGACGGTGCCGGTTTTAACTACCCTGCCGTTATGCTGCCGAAATTTTGAATAATCTTTGTGTGTTAGAATTATTTTCATATGTTGAAATCATCTTCATGCGTTGAAATTAAAGCCGTATGTTGAAACTATATCCATGTGTGGAAATGTTTGTGTGTTGAAAAGTGTCGTGTGAAAATTAAATTCATTTATGAATGAATGAAGTGTTTAAACAATAAAAATCACATTTTTATATATATATATATGAAGTATGAAAAATATTCGCCTTATATAAATAGTTTCAACAATAAAAATTCCATCTTTCTGATATGAACAACATAAATAAAATGTCCATGTGTGGAAATGCTCATTTGTTGAGAAGTGTGTGTAGTGGAAAAGTTCATGTGTTGAATAAAAAGATCGAACAATAAAAATTACATTTTTATTGAAATTATGAAGTGTTGAAAACATCCATTTGTCGAATAAATATTTTAAATGGTAAAAATATCATTTTTATCATATTTGTGATATGCTAAAGATATGCGGACGTTGAAATAAATATTTGTGAATGAATTTTTTTTTTACATGCATAGGAACTAAATAAAATAGTCATGTGTTGAAATCTATTTTAGTTCGCCAAAATTATCATCTTTGAAATGTGAAGTGTTAAAAATAGCCACTTGTTCAAATAAATGTGCATGAGTTGAAATATACATTAATTAGCTAATGATATGATTTTAGCCTATGCATGCAACATTAGAGTGAATGGTGTTTTTAAACCAAAGTAAATCAAATATGAAATTGAATGGAAAATGATAAGTGATAGAAATTGTATATATGTACATGCATATCTATTGAACAGGTTATAACAAAGGGGCTAGAGAAGAGGAATAAAATTTTGTGCCCGACAAATAGGTACACATTTACTGTTTTGTTTGGGTGATGATTTTATGAGCCTGTTGGCTAGCCGCTTGGCATTTTCTTTTTCTTTTTAATATGAGACGCCCGTGTGGCTATTTGGGAATTTTCCCAGACCCTCCCGTACAAAGGAGGTTATGGCGAAATTTTCCGAAATTTAAAGGCGTTAGTGAAATAATTGAAGTGGAAACGATATAGGAATTTTTGAATGAACTATATCTATATAAATATATAAATATAAATAGAATTAAAACGAAACGTGGCCGTGTAGTTCGTGTTTTGAAACCGTGATTTCAAACGACTAGTGCGGGAAATCCGACCATTGGATTTTCCCGAAACCTCAACCGTTGGGTTCGCCTTGGAAATATCTTTCCAACGGCACCAACTTTGTGAAGATCCGACGGTTGGATTGTCTGGAATGTTCAATTCAAATCTGAAGAAAAACAGCGCCAGAACGATTATATTTATATATATATATATAAATATAATTAAATTAAATCGAATAACGACGCTGCAGTTCGTAAATTGAAATCATAACTTCAAATGGCTAGTGTGGAAGATCCGACCGTCGGATTTTCCCAAATCTGGAACCGTTGGATTCGTTTTGAAATGACCTTCCCAATGATATAAAATTTGAGAGAATCCAACGGTTAGATTTTCAGATATGTGTAAAACAAAATTAGTGAAAAGTAGCGCCAGTGCATCGACACGACTTGAAACGTCGTTTAATTAAATATGGCCGTTTTAAATTAAATAAAAATGGCGATATATCGTTATAAAATACTATAGACGATATAGAGTGGAAATAAACCAATTTTGTTGTGTTTGCTTGATATGTGATGGTTGAATGTATTTGACATGAAAATTATAACTAAATAACTGAAATGTGAATGTTGAATAGTCCAACCATGTGAATAATTGATTTGAAAATCTAAATATACGTGGGTTATTTGAAAAGGCCGAGTTTATCTCATTTCAAATAATCGATCGACGTTGAGAAGTCGAAGAGTCGAAGACGGTTGAAGACCGACGATCTCCACATTGGATGGATGGGCGCTACTGATGCTCGTGATTGGAGTAGCTACCATGAAGGAACTGAGGTAGTAGCCGTCCAAGCATACTGTTGATTGTACGGATATGCGAGGAATTGGTGCCTCCGGTTTCGTTCAGACCCAGAACGGACTTGTAAATGGACTGTGTGTCTGACATTGGATTTTGTTCTGTGTTGATTGATCTCTGTTAAATATATATCTGTTTGGCGGCGGAGAATTTATTCTCTTGCTTAACGCCCTTCTCCGAGACGTACGAGCTTAGAGGTTATGTATTGACAGAAATCAGTCGCATGGAGTGGATTGCCTGTGTGGCACGCCTAAGTGGCATAAGATCAAGGCTTCTGTTGCAAAGCAAAGTCTTGTGGTTGATGATCAAAGCATGGTCTGTGTGACGTAGCTTTGTGTATAATGTGAATTCGCGAGCCTCACACCCCGGTATGAGTCAAAAACGGGAGAAGGACCCAAGGAGTACACGACGTTTCTTTCTAGCTATGGTGGTGTTAGTGACCTCCCAGCCCTGACATTTATATCTACTTTTCATCTGTGTGGTTGTTGGAATACGAGGCGCCTCGATTATAGGTCTGTAAGGACCGAGAAACGTGTGTTCAGGAATAACTAATCCTCAAAAGTAAGAGAGGACCGACCTTGGAGGATCCAGGGGATTACTGTGTGCGGTCCCGAGGCATTTGCTAGAGTGTCTCGAATCAGAGAGGAGCTTGCCCCTTGCCTCGACTCATGAAGGAATCCAATTTCCAATACGAAATATGCGGATGTGATTGTATTACTTGTATGGCGACATGATATATGGTACCCATGCCGTCTAGGATTGATATTTATGATTGAATTTGCTTTTGAAACATATATGCACTAGTAATAATATCAAACACTTTTGTTTTATTCGTATGAAGCATCTTTGGCCATTATAAGGGAAAACTCTATCCTCCGGCTTGCGTTGCATTGTGTGATGGGACCTGAGTCTTATAATGTCTTCATTTTATAAAAAAAACATTGCGATGATTTAATCATTTACTTTATTTCATGCACTAGCACTCATTGGAGTAAACCCGTTCCGCGAAAGTGGCGTGGTCCTTTGATTTGCCTTATTATTGTTGTTAATAAGTTGAGTAGATTTCTCATATCTGTCCCATGACTGACTCGTAGTTTGTTTCACCTTGCAAACTCGGGTGCCCTCATTTTCACACGGGCAGCCTAGTTACAGGTTTCTGACGCACCTTTTGGCTCATGGCGAGGCTTGACTACACCGTGCTGACTTGGATTTTCTCCGCCATTATTGTATCTATATTATGATCCCACCATTGGCGATGTAGACTGATATTTATTTTGAGTACTCTTTATGTATGATTCCGCCTCAGGCGATGGTGACTAACTATGTATCATTATGCACTAACTTGTATCCTGTATTGTGCTTCTCTGATGTGATGATATCTATATGATTCCGCTGTCATATGTGTGTAAATTATTCTATTTTCTGTTTATGCTATTATCTGTGATCTGCTAATGATGATTAATGTGTTATATTCCAATGATTATCCTTAACACCGTGTAACGGGGTTTTGGGATCGTCACAGATTGGTTGACAAGCTATTGTAAGCGTTAATTATTTATATTTGATGCTTATGCAGTTGTGTAGTGCACTTTGGATGATGATTGATTATATACATGTGTTGTATGGTATCCATATAAGTAAAATTATATGGTATTTGTTTGGGCCTCATTCCAATTTGAAAAGAAAAAAATTTGAATCAAAAATATTTGAAATAGAATATTTAAAAGATAAATATTTGAAATAGAATATTTGAACCAGAAATATTTGAAATAGAATATTTGAACCAGAAATATTTGAAAGAATATTTGAACCAGAAATATTTGAAATATAATATTTGAACTAAAAATATTTGAAATAGAATATTTGAATCAGGAATATTTGAAATAGAAATATTTTAAATATATCAAGCCATGTTGATTAGAATTGCGCCAATTTGACGTGAATGATATTTATCTTGATTTTATTCGTTTTTAAAATAAATATCGAAAGGAAATTATGTCAAAATCAAATATTTTGAAAATGATACCATTTGTAGTGTAATGACGTAGAATATCCAATTTTGGTTTAAATTAGAAAAAGAAGTTGGAATCGATTTTAAAACGAATTTATAAAATACGTTTTGAGAGGAATATATATAATATATATTATATATATATTTAATGGCCTGAATAGAACGCTACGCGGCAGTTCGCGAATTTCGACCATTGACTTCGCGTGGACATTACGGGAGATCTGACCATCGGATTCTCCTAAAACCGGAACCGTTGGGTTCGTGTCGGAAAGAGCTTTCCAACAAATATAAGAGATTTGAAATCTAATGGTTGTATTTGGAATTATGTCCAAATCAAATTTGGAAAAGGTCGCTATGGATGCAGTTCGATGGCCGTTAGTGGAAATCGACTGTACGGCCTTGATAAAATTATTAAAAATAGTGATAATTTGTGTAAAATAAAATTAAGTGATTTGGAAAGAGTTGGGGTGAAAAACTCCATATTTGAAAAGATAAAAATATATTTTTATCGAAATGAACTAGTATTAGCTAGAATTAAAATCTATTTATTTTTAAATAAATAAATTGGATTTGAAATGGTTTTAAAAATAACCAGAATTTATAATAAGTGAATTGGAAATACCAAATGAGATTTTGGGTTTATCGTGAACTGTGTTTTAAATGACATTAGTTCTTTAACCCAGTTAAAGATAAGATTAATTTCTTAACCTTGAAAAGAATATTTGAATAAAAGAATATTCTGAATTGGAATGAGGCGTATGTTGTGTTTGTGTAGCACTTATTTAAACTATACGCGAGTTATTCGGAAAGGCCGAGTTTATCCCATTTTGAATAGCTGATTCGACGATAAGTCGAAGGTGAAGATGGTGGTTGAAGACCGGAGTTCTTCACGTCGTTTGGATGATTCCTGATGTCTTGATTGGGCTGTACACCCAGGACGAAAGAATAATTGGTGATCGTCCAGACGTACTTGAAGATAGATGGATGTGCGAGGTACAAGGTGCCTCCGGTTTCGTTCAGACCCAGAACGAACTTGTAAATGAACTGTGTGTCTGACATTGGATTTTACTCTGTGTTGATTGGTCTCTATTAAATATACATCTGCCTGGAGAAGGAGAATTTATTCTCTTACTTCACCCCTCTCTGAGACGCACAGATCAGAGGTTGTATATCCATAGACATTAGTCGCATGGAGCGGATTGCCTGTGTGGCATGCCTACGTAGCAAATGATCAAGGCTTCTGTTGAAAAGCAAAGTCTTTTGGTTGATGATCAAAGCACGGCCTTTGTGGCGTAGCTTTGGTTATAGCGTTAACTCGCGAGTTTCACACCCCGAGTGGACCAAAAACGGGAGACGGACATCATGAAGGGCATGCGTTTTCTTCTAGTTAGAAGTGGTGTCAGTGCTTGAACTGGCTGGCATTACTTATGTGGATGATGGATTTTGAGGCGCCTCAGTTTGATCGGACGATCCGGGTCCGATGGAGTCAGTGGGCTCATTGACGCCCCATAGGGCGGGGAAACGCCGTGTCCAGGGTTTAAGTTTAATCCACATCGATGGACCGGCCCTGACGATCCAAGGCTTGACTGAGTACTTACTTGAGACACGGACTAGAGCGTCTCGAAGCGGTGAGGACTATCTTTTGCCTCGGTTCACAGATAGAAATCCAACTTTTAATATGCGACTTTGCGATTTTGATTGTATATCCTAGTATTGGCGACGTGATATATGGTACCCATGCCGTCTAGGATTGATACATTTATATTTGAAATTGTTTGACACTATACACTTATTATAGTAATATCAAATAATTTGTTTTAAACGTATCAAGCATGCTTTGGCTATTATAAGGTAAAACCCTATCCTCTGGTTTGTGTTGCATTGTGTGATGGGACCTGGGTCTTATAATAGCTTCATTGTTCTTTATTTAGCATTGCGCTGTTTGTTTTATGCACTGGTATTCTTGGGGTGAAGCCCGTTCCGTGTTATACGGCGTGGTCCCTTGATTTACCCAACTTTAAAATAAAGATTTATAACTGTTTTAGTTCTCACACTAGTCACATGACTGACCTGGAGTTTATTGTTTTAACCTAAACTCTGGGTGCCCCTATTTTTTGCACGGGCAGCTAGTAGTTTTGGTTTTGCAGATTTATATTCGCAGGATCCTGATTTACAACTGGAACTATACTCGGAAAGCTTTGTATCCGCGTATTCTTTTCAGTTGTGTTTTGTATTAATTTTCTGCTGCATTGTAATTTGTAAATCTCTGATATTTATCAAGTGTATATTATTTGTTGATACTCTGTATATTCTTGTACTATGATGTAATTGTTGTAATTAGCAATGAAATGTTCTTCCATTTGTGTTCTATTTTTTGTTGTTCTCAGAGAATCCGTGCCTGCTCCTCTCTTCGGAGACCGGGGAAGTTAGGGGTCCTTACACCGTTCCAATTCCGTACCGCTAACGCAATTTCTAAATGCGACAAAAATTATATGTATCTCTTTATTTTTGCATTCTGAATTCACGAAAATTAATTTGGCTGTAATCCGAATCCATTCGTATACAACGTTATTTTAAATTTTAATTATTTATCGATTTGCTGATTTTATTTTATTTGTTCACGAATAGCTCTGTTCGTTTCCAAATTTTGAAGTGTTAAATTCAGTTTCTTTATACACACAAACATACACATATCCAGCCAATAAAATTTCCAATTTATTTAACGTCTATTTCCAAATTCCACCATTTATATTTTTAATCGAATTTCAAATCTAATTCAAATATCCATTTAAATCCAATTCAAATATGTAGCAGTAAACATTTGGTTCTAACCACCCATTCTGAATTAAATATTAAATTTTAATTCAGGCACAAACAATATATTTGATTTTATTTATATTCTAACCCAAGTATCAATATAAAATTGATTATAAATAATTTTAATCTTCAATTAAATTTGTATTTAAATTATCGAAATTTCTGGGATGTTACACATTCTTTCACCTTTTTTTTTTACAATTTTTTATAATTTGTGATCAAAATTGTAATCATTAACTATTATACATTAAATTTCCATATCTTATCCAAAAGAGATGGATTGTATGATGTTTGTAGTTATAAGAAATCACCTTTTGTTTATTGAAATAAACAACATAAAATACAAAAATCATCTTTATTTTATACATCACTTTTTCTATGACTACATATTCATTTCTTTGTCAATACATACATCAAACTTTTGTTATTTTAACTTGACTATATATGGAAATTCACTCTCAACAATGTATGTTCCGATAAATTAAAATATCTCAAAAGCCTAATTATCTTTACAATTACAATCTTGTTTATTAATATCAAATAAAAATGAATTCTCGATTCATTTCACAATTTATAGCCTTTAAAAACGATTATTTTCGATTTGAATTAAACTTTCACCCAATTAGGATATACAACAATATAAATTAAATTATTACAGGTAAATATGTACAATATGCCTACTTTAAAACTAATCTAATCCAAAGGCCGTGATCGATACTCACTATAAACTCTCTATTTAGACTCACAAATAATATTTCATATAGATTTATTAGAAATTGGTCCAGAAGAAGATTCAGATTAAATTTATTAATTAGGTCAAGATCTAAAATTTTACCTTTTGATTTAGGAATCTGATTTTAACTCGTTTCCTATTCTTCATCATTTCCTTTTTCTTCTCTAAAATATTTGTCTGTAATCTAAATCTTTTTCTATATATCTATAAATTTTGAAGGAAAAGAAAGTGATAGAGCTTCTACGCTCAATACAAAAATAATGAATTGGAAGTGAAACGCTATATTCTAATTTATAGAACCAAATCCGCCTTAACCATCGTATCAAACTAGAAAAAATCCAAGCCACTCAAAATTACAATTCACTATTGTCTCATTATCTTTTGGATAAACTGCCCCTTTACCTAGGTCGATGCCACAGTAGGTCGTGCATGAATCTGGGTGACCTATATGAGGCTAAACCAGAGCAAATTTTAAGCCTTTTTAGGTCGCTATGTTCATTAATTATTTCCATTATTTTTTAAATCAACATCAACTAATCTTATTTTAACTTAATTATCATTTTTAACCATTAAGTAACTGTTAACTTTAACAACATTGTCCAGGCATTAATTTATTTCAAAGTATTTCCTTAATTACATGTACAATTATTTCTAACAACTAAAATTTAAATGTTAATAAATATTTGATTTGCATCGACTGGAAAAGTTTTATATGAAAATTGATCAGAAAATCACCATCAATCCAATTGTATAAGTTATGTAACCAAATTCCAATATTTGAAAAATTCCAGTTTCCCTATTTATTAATCGCCATGAAAAAGGGAATGTTACAGGTTAACTCTTAAGAATCCCTCTTGCTACCCCCTTTGTTAATTTCCTTCAGTAGTAGTTTTTGTAGTAGATTGTCTTATCATCTCAAAAATTATAGATCTTAATTTATCAAGTTCAAGAATTTTCTTAATGAAAACACCAACATGTTTGCTTCAAAAATGACATCAACACCTAACTATGATGTAGCAAGGATCTGCGCTTGGAGGGGAACAATTTGGATGTCAATGGTTTGAAGGTGACAACCCCCAAAAATTTTAGTTGCAATTATTAAATATTGTTTTTAGCAGCATAGTTGAAATAAAGAGGAATTAGGGTTATCCATATCAAGGGGCAGAGATGTGGGGACAATCAAGATAAGTAACACCAAATGGTGAACCGTTGTGATAGACAATTTAGATAGTACTGATATGATTAGGATTTGAGTTTTACATCTTTATAGAGTGTGACTTTCGATAGTAAAAGCAAATGGTGTATAAGTTTTCACTTGAAGATTTTAGCAATTCGAGAGATGAACTGGGACAAAACATTAATGCTATAGTGATGGAAAAGAAAGGATACAAATGCATGGATCTGAAAATTTAACCCATAAACCACAGGAGTTTAGTGAAAAAAGGAGGGCTAAGATCCTTTTTACAGAAAATGAATAGCTTTTTTAGGAGTAGTACTTTAGAGGAAAAAATAGTGGTTATGAAATTGAGAGAAGAGGATTTAGTGGATGATAACCAACATTTAAAAATAATTTTTTCTAAGTTGCTGAAGGGTTGCTTAGCCCCTCAAAAATCAACGTGGCTTCGATATTGACACCTAATAAATAATAGAATGTAGTATAAATAAAGAAATAAATGAAAAAGAAAGAAAGAAACAGACCATACAAGAATTATATGTGAAGTATATGACTTGTATGATGATAACAAATATACCTTTTTTTAGCAAAATAAGTAAATTTAATACTTCAAAAGCAAGGGCTATAGCAGAAATATCTTCTCCCCTTTTCCTGCTAAGCATATGGAACCCCGAAATTGTCCTTTCATCTAACATTCCGCCTCCCTCCGCCTTCTTCGCCTGATCTTTCCTCGGCCACAACTTTACCTTCCCCTTCTTCGATTGACCCTTCTAATTTTGTATTCCTAATTGAAATGTCAACGGGAATGGACTTCCTTGTTTAAGCATAAACCATGAAATGTTGAGAAGTACATCCCTGTTGACATGCTTCCCTCTTTCTCAGATGATGTGATGGAGCACACAACAGCTGTTATTGAAGATGGATCTTGGTTTGGAAAGAAGCTTTGGTGGGTTTTTTCCCTGGACAAACCACTCTCCTTCACTGCTGTGGTGCAAAAACTGACTTCGATTTAACGTTTGAAAGGATTTATGAAGATTAAATCGGATGGAGTCTTATTGATGTTTCATTTAACTTGTGAGGAAGACAGACAAAAAATACTGATGGGAGACCCCATCATTATGAAAAGTAAGTTGTTTATTATTAAACCCTATAATTCTACATTGAGTAATGCATGTGGCTCGGTCAAAGATGTGCCAGTTTGGATTTAATTCTACAACGTTCTGATGTTTTCTTAGTCTCATATGGGTATCAACTGGCTGGCAAGTAGGCTAGGAATACTGTTGTGCTTAGATGAGATGACGGAAAGAATTTAAAGGTTGGAGTATGTTAAGTGTTTAATAGAAGTTAAACCTGACCATGAACTTGTTGATGATTTTCTGGTTAAACTAGTAGATGGAGGAACACAAAGAGTTAGAGTGAAATATTTATGGAAGCCTCTTGTGTGTACTTCTTGTAAAGTTTTTGGTCATAACATGGAGAACTATGAAGGAAATGTTGTTGTGAAAACGAATCAAGGAGAGAAAATGACTAAGAAAACTGATCATGTTGAACACAAATTAGGAGCAAGCCTATAAATACAATTATTGATAAAGGTAAATAGCTTGAGATCAACCATTTAAATTCAGTGAAAAAAAAAGATAACCACTATGATAGGGAGGATAAGGCTTTAAAGATACAAACATGGAAAAAAATTGGACGTAACAAGAAGATTTTCACTTTTAGTTCTACCCTATATTAGAACAAAAATGTTACTGCTTGTACCAATGTGCATGGTGATAATAAAAAAAGTGATCAAGTGGAGGAAGTAATGCAAGATGAAAATGCTCTGGAAGGGGGGGGGAATTGGTAATGACAAGGATAAGCATCAAACTTCGAGCACTGGTGATGGTAATTCTCTTTTTACTCAGAATAAATTCGATATTTTGCAAGACTTAATGGAAGATTACATATTGAGGAGTCCCATGAAGACTAATGCTAGCCCTTCTGTTTCCTCTACAAAGGACCTAATTGTTGAGAACATACCAAATCAATGAAGACCAATAGAATTGGTGAAGGCACTGATCTAACATACCGGTTGCTGAATCTAACTGTGAGAATGTGGATGATGTCAACTTTGTAGACAATGTGGTGGATGTCGCTTATGAAACTGATTTTACCTGTGGTAATAGAATTAATGAGAATCTGGATTTTATCTCGAACGATAACTCTGTTGATGATTTTAGTAGTGAGAACAATAAATCAAAACTGAACAATGTTTCTAATCTTCAGCATTTCAATATGGAGGTTGATAACCAATTATGCATTGCTAGTGTGCAAGTTGTGTCTATTGATGAAAGTCCAGGTGTCAACAATGATGTGAAAGATGCTAATCAACATAATGTTATGCAAAACCTTCTCAATACCGAACTAGACAATATTGAGAATATAACAACAAAGGAACAGATGGTGGATGTTGTTCTTGAATCTATTGTATTTGGCTCTAATACTCCTACAGCTAACAAATCTTTAGCCAAATTTGATTCTATAACACACCCTTATTCTAAAATTACTCCTTCTGCCTTCAAAGCTACCTCAGAGTCTCATCTTTATGATGTTGAAAATCCAGGAGAAATTTGAACACGAGCGAAAAAACCATATCTTGCAAATTGTTCTCTACCGACTCCGCAGTAGCTAATGCAGTTCTTACAACCAATGAATCCTTATAGATCTTGACTAGATCTATGGCAAACAACCTGAATAAATTATCTGAGTCCGCCAATGATACAAAACATGTGCATTTGGAACATTAGAGGATCCCACTTGGACACTAAGCTGGACCAATGCAAGCTTATAATAAGGAAATACCATATCTGTGACGGCCGTGAATTTCGCTCGATCCGAATCAGTCGTTAAACCGATCTAGACCGTTCGAAACCCCTGATCGTTTTGAGAACAAGACAAATCAGAACGCAGACGGAAGAACATTTCATTGCTATTACAACAATTCCATCAGATACAAGAATATACAGAGTATAATTGAATAAATTACATTCGATAAATATCAGAGATTACAATAAATTACATAGCAGCGGAAAATAATACAAAGCATAACTGAAGGTGATATGCGGATACAGAGCTTTCCGGATATCATTCCAGCTGTAAACCAGGATCCTGTGAATATAAATCTGCAAAACCAAAACTACTAGCTGCCCGTGCGGAAAATAAGGGCACCCAGAGTTTAGGTTAAAACAATAAACTCCAGGTCAGTCATGTGACTGGTGTGAGAACTAAAACAGTTATTTAAAGCTTTACTTTAAATGAGAGTAATTCAAGGGACCACGCCGTATAACACGGAACGGGTTTTCTCCCAAGAATACCAGTGCATAGAATAAACAACGCAATGCTTTTTCGAAAAATGAAGCTATTATAAGACCCAGGTCCCATCACACAATGCAACGCAAGCCGGAGGATAGGGTTTTCCCTTATAATAGCCAAACATGCTTGGTACGCTTAAAACAAATCATTTGATACTATAATAAGGGTATAGTGTCAAAACAATTTCAATCATAAATATAAATCATAGACGGCATAGCATCCCATGCTACTATGTCGCTATACTAGGCTCTACAAATAAAGCTGAAATATCTCGTATTGGAAATTGGATTTCCGTCATGAGTCGAGGCAAGGGGCAAGCTCCTCTCCGCTTCGAGACACTCTAGCAAATGCTCAGGACTACACACTCTGGGCAGCCACTGGATCGGTTGGGCCGGTCCTCTCTTACGTTTGAGGATTATTTATTCATGAACACACGTTTCCCGGTCCTTACAGACCTATAATCGAGGCGCCTCATTCCAACAACCACAAAGGTGAAAAGTATATAAATGTCAGGGCTGGTAAGTCACTGACACCACCAAAGCTAGAAAGAAGCGTCGTGTTCTCCCAACGGTCCGTATCCCGTTTTTAACTCATACCGAGGTGTGAGGCTCGCGAATTCACGTTATACACAAAGCTGCCGCGTAGGCCGTGCTTTGATCATCAACCACAAGACTTTGCTTTTCAACAGAAGCCTTGATCATTGCATCTTAGCGTGCCACACAGGCAATTTATGCCATGCGACTGATGTCCATCGATATACAACCTCTGAGCTCATACGTCTCAGAGAAGGGCGTTAAGCAAAAGAATAAATTCGCCGCCGCCAAACAGATGTATATTTAATAGAAATCAATCAACATAGAATAAAATCCAATGTCAGACACACAATCCATTTACAAGTCCGTTCTGGGTCTGAACGAAACCGGAGGCACTTTCCTCGCATATCCATCCATCTCCAAGTACGTCTGGACGATCACCAACTATTTCCATCCTCTTGGGTGTACAGCCCAATCAGGATCGTCAGTAATTATCCAAACGATGTGAAGACTTCTGGTCTTCAACCACCGTCTTCAGCTTCGAATTATCGTCGAATTGGTTATTCAGAATGGGTATAAACCCGGACTTTCCGAACAACCCGCGTATATTAAAAACAAATGTTAGACAAACACAACATACGCCTCATTCCAATTCATATTCTCAAGGAAAGGTTCCCATAAATTTTATCCAAGATAAATTTTTTAAAATTTATCCTTTAATCTTCCTTTGGATGTCGTTTCAAACCAAATTATGGTTTTCTAAACTAGTCGAGATTAGCGAACCACACCGAAGTAATTATTTATTTTATTTCCCAATCCCACGCTATTCATCCCATGAAGCAAAACTGGTGATACTCCATATCTAACACCACGGTGTTATCGGTAAAATTAATTACCATTTCACGTTCAAATCTAATTAAAGATTTAACTATCGTTTTGGTGTAAAACTGGTGATACTCCATTCTCGCTCAATTTCTAAATTTGATAATTCAAATTATCCATTCCCCATTTCAATCTAATTGCGGATTCATTAAAACTCCTTTTACTGGGTTAAAGAACTAGTGTCATTTAAAACACAGTTCACGATAAACCCAAATCACATTCTATTTATTATCGGGTTAAAGAACTAGTGTTATTTAAAACATAGTTCACGATAAACCCATGAATCAATTCGATTTAAACCATTTCAAATCCAGTTTATTTATTTAAAAATAAATGGGTTTTAAATTTCAGTTCAAAACTAGTTCATTTCGATAAAAACCTATTTTTATCTTTACAAATATGGAGTTTTTCATCCCAATTTCTCCTAAATCATTTCTTATGATTTTACACAAATTATTGATATTTTTAATAATTTTATCAAGGCCCGTACAATCGATTTCCATCAACGGCCATCGAACTGCACTTATATAGCGACCTTTTCCAAATTTGATTTGGACGCATCTCCAAATCCAACCGTTAGATTTCAAATTTCTAATATTCATTGGAAAGATCTTTTCGATACGAACCCAACGGTTCCGGTTTTAGGAGAATCCGACGGTCGGATCTCCCGTAATGTCCGTTTGAAATAAATGGTCGAAATTCACGAACTGCCACGGCGCGGCGCGTTCTATCCAGGCCATTGTATTATATATATATATATATATATATATAATATATTTCGTCGATTATTATTTAAAACGAATTTTATAAATAGTTTGGAATTCGTTTCAAAAACAATTTCAACCTTTATTTCAAATTCAAATCAAAATTGAATTTCCTATTATAAATCCTTTTTTTCTTTCATTTCTATTTGATTTCAATTCAAATCGATTTTTAATTCGATTCGAATTATTTCGTTTTCTATTCAATTTAAATTCAATTCGTTTTCTATTCAATTCGTTTTCCATCCAATTCGAATTCAAATTGGTTTTCTATTCAATTCAAATCAAATTCGTTATATATTCAATTGAAATCAAATTTGTTTTATATTCAATTCATTTCAAAATCATTTTATATTCAATTCATTTCGAAATCGTTTTATATTCAATTCATTTCGAAATCGTTTTATATTCAATTCATTTCGAAATCGTTTTATATTCAATTCATTTCGAAATCGTTTTCAAATCAATCCATTTCGAAATCGTTTTATATTCAATTCATTTCGAAATCGTTTTCAAATCAATCCATTTCGAAATCGTTTTATATTCAATTCATTTCGAAATCGTTTTATATTCAATTCATTTCGAAATCGTTTTCAAATCAATCCATTTCGAAATCGTTTTATATTCAATTCATTTCGAAATCGTTTTCAATTCAATCCATTTCGAAATCGTTTTATATTCAATTCATTTCGAAATCGTTTTCAATTCAATCCATTTCGAAATCGTTTTATATTCAATTCATTTTGAAATCGTTTTATATTCAATTCATTTTGAAATCGTTTTCAAATCAATCCATTTCGAAATCGTTTTATATTCAATTCATTTCGAAATCATTTTATATTCAATTCATTTCGAAATCGTTTTCAAATCAATCCATTTCGAAATCGTTTTATATTCAATTCATTTCGAAATGAATAAAATCGATATAAATATCGTTCACGTCAAAATGGCGTCAATCTAATCAACACGGCTTCATATATTCGTTTATTCTATTCAACAAATGAAAATGTATTTTTGTCAACACACGACTAATCTCAACGAATGAGTACTGTCCACGTGTGACTATTTTTGTTAAATTATTTCGTTCAACACATGACTAATCTCAACGGATGAGTACAGTCAACACATGAACCTTTATTTCATAGTGATAAAGATATAAATTTTATTGTTAAAATATTACGTTCAACATATGACTAATCTCAACGGATGAGTACAATCAACACATGAACCTTTATTTTATAATATTCTTTATCTTCTAAATTGGAATGAGACCCAATCAATTACCATATAAAGTTAATTATATGGATTCCATACAACACATGTATATAATAGCAACAATAAATAATCAACCATCATCCAAAGTGCACTATACTGTATAAGCTTTAAATATAGATATCTAACGCTTATAACAGCCTGTCAATCAATCGATCGACATACAACTAATTTTTGGGATTAGTGTATGTCATGAATTATCCCAATACCCGTGTGGGGTTTCAAACAATCAAACACAGATTTTATTTGTGCAGTTGGGCGATGTGTAAAATTTATCGTCCCAATCAATGTCCTTCAAATAGGTGTACATAAACAAACCGTCCGGTTTGTAAATGAATATTTATTTATTCACATTCACGTTAAAAATTATATTTTTAACGATAAAATATTTTATTTTAACACATGAATTTTTATTCAGTTCATTTACACAATAAAAATGATATTTTTATTTTTCTAACATATTTTACAAAATTTCGGCGGCATAACGGCATGATACTAGAAACGGGACGAGGCCTAGCCTTATCCCCGGTCTAGTGAAGGCCCACGCCATTCACACATCAATCAAATCCATTCCATTTCACCAAACAGTTCAATTCAAACCAAATAAACTAACCTACTACACATCCAAACAATTTAACAAACAAGCCATCCATGGTCTGTGGATGACGGGTGTCGGGTGCTACTAAACACCGTCTGCATCCTAGTATATATATATATATAACTAGAAAAAGAAATTGAAGAGTGAGAAATTCTCACCGATAGCTATCCAATACCACGACTCTTCATTTATAGAAATCTTCATCGTTCTCGCCTTTTTGTCTCCTTCGTTGTCCGCTTTCACTACATATGTAAAAATCGAATTTTTACTTCGCCATTCAATATATAAAAATCGAATTTTTACTTCGCTATTCAATATATAAAAATCGAATTTTTATCTTCACTTCATTATAAAAAATCATATTTTTCTCTCGCCATTCTTTATATAAAGATTTCGCCTTTTCAAATATAAAATAATCTCCTTTTCAAATATAAAATAATCGCCTTTCTTCTTTATAAAAATCAAGTTTTTATATAACCTATCTTATAAAAATTATATTTTTAAAACAAAAACCGATTTCTCTTCAATGTATTTAAATTAAAAAATCATAGCTTTTCTAGTTTAGAAATCATACCCTTTTATTCGACAAAAAATCACATTTTTAGCTAAATAAAAATCCTAGCTTTAACCTATATAAAAATCCTATCTTTACTTAGGAAAAATCCTCGCCTTCGCCTAAATAAAAATCTCGTCTTTTGCTAATCAAAAATCTCATCTTTAGCTAAACAAAATACTTACCTTTATTTTAAATCTACCTAACAAAAATAGAACTTTAATCCATGTAAAAACCGAAAGGGAAGTTAAATAAATAAATAAATAAATTTACCTTTGCATTTTCAGAAAGGGTAGGGGGTTTCACGCGTCGGAGGTGGCTCCCTTTCGCTGGCTTGGATCGGAGTGACGCAGGTTGAGGATTGAATGGTCAGAGGGGGGGAGAAGAGGTGGCAGCGTCGAAAGGGGGGGCTGCGATTGTCCCTGCGTCGATGGCGGCGCCGATGTGGAAGGGGGTCGCGGGTTTCGACGAGGGGGCTTCGCGGTTGTCGCGCCGTTGGGGGGGGGGGGGGTCTTCACGTCGCCTCTGGCGCCTGGGGGGGTCTTCTCGAGGCGGCGGCGGTTTAAGGGGAGGGGCGATGCTCCTCACCGTTTCTCTTTTTTTTGTTTTTTTTTCTGAAATGAATCGGAAGGGGGGGGGGGGGGGGGGGCAGAGAAATAGAGAGGGTGAGGAGAGAGAGATTTAATTTTAAATTTATTTAATTTATTTAATTTATTTAATTTATTTAATTTATTTAATTTATTTTATTTTCAAAAAGTTGACTTTTACATACGACCTCGAAACGAGGCCCACCGCCTGTCGTCCATAGCGTTTTACCCCCATTCCGAACCCAATGGGATATGTATCGCAAGCTGATTTGATCGTTTCGATCGGCCTCCGTTAAAATCAACATATAACTCTATATATTGAATTTGAATGCGCATTTCAATTTACCGGGGTCACATACTAACTAGAAAAATTCCCGAAAAATATTTTCTAGCTTCGTATTGACGATACGGTCCTAACAAAACTAGTTTCGTCGAATTCTGAGACTGTTGGAAAATGGCCAATTTCCAGTCGATTAAAATCAACTGAAACTGGTCAAATGCGTTTTCCTTTGCCACGCTCACATATTGATTCAAAAAATTATGAAATTTGGAATCTAGCAATAATTTGACATCACGGACCCAACAAAACCGGTTTCGTCGAAATCCGAGGTCATTTGCAAAATGTATATTTTTAAGGGCCTGAATTCCATAGCGACTATTCAGAATTTTCAACTGGACATATCTTTTGATTCCCGCTATGAAATTTTGATTTGTCGGATTCGTTGGAAAGATATCATCAATTAGATCCTATTATTTTTGGTTTCACTAAAATCCGGATTGTTTTGCACCCGGTACATTCAATTGAAGTTTGAAATCGAATTATCGAACTACCGCGCCATTTTCAATTCCCTTTTATAATTATATATAATTATTTATATTCTAATGACGACGTATATAATATATACGTTCGATTCTATATTCAAAATAAATTTTCGTCGATATTATTTAAAATAATTTATTTTAAATATTCAAAATTCGCTAAAATTGCCAAAATAAAAATTTTAAACTGGCTCAGATTTTCCGGGTTATTACAATATCAGTGCCTTTGTCATTCTAGAGACTAAGCTCAATGAATCTCTAACTATTAGGGAAGCTCGGTATTTTAATTTTAACTGGGAACTATTACATAATCTGCATGATGCTAATTATGGTAGGATTATGATCTTATTTGACCCTACTGTTCATAAGGTCACCAAAATCACATCTTCAAGTCAACACATTCACTGTCACAATTTACACACTCCTTCTTCCACCTCTTACTGCTTTACATTTATTTATGCTCTTAATTCAACGTCTGCAAGAGACACCTTGTTCAAAATGCTCTTTGCTTTAAGGCCACACACAGATGCTTGGATCGTGTGTGGGGACTTTAATACCACCATTAAAACTTTCTGACCGTGCAGTTGGTAGTCCTGTCGCTCTCTCTGAAATTACGTCCACTAATGTTGCTTTGACTGATTCTGACCTTATGGAAATTAACTCCTATGGATCGCCTTATTCTTGGAATAACAATAAAAGGGATGGTATATGTACTTTCTCTAAAATTAATCATGTTTTTTGCAACATAGTTTCTCTACTTAAGTGACCTTCTTTGACAAATGAACTAACATTGCCCCTTTTATCTGACTACTCCCCTCAAGTTGTACAACTTGGAGAGAGTGAAATTAGGAGAAAACCTAGCTTTAAATTTTTTTCAACACCTGAACCAAAGAAGTAGATTATTTAAGCATTGTAAAGGAAGATTGGGATAAGCCATGTTTTGGTAATCCCATGTTTATACTACATAAAAAACTTAAAGCCCTTGAACACAAACTGAAATCCTGGGCTACCATTAAGTTTGGTTGTGGTAGTAGTTAATCTAATAAGTGGATGAGGCTTCTTTAACAAATTCAAAGTCAAATGCTAGCCGATCCTAGCAATCCTAGCCTTGCTATCTTGGAAACTGATTACTCTACCAAGCTCAAATAAGCACTATACAATGATTCTCTAATGATTAAACATAAAGAAAGGGTGAGATATAATGATGATGGGGACAAGAACTCTGCTTTTTTCCATGCAGCCTTGAAAGCCAAACAAAAGATGGAAAATATCCATTCTATCAATCACAAGTTGGTCAGGTACACTCTTCTCTTTATGGAATTCAAAATGCTTTTATTCAGTATTTCTCTTAGCTATTTGGCAATGTTTCTAACTTTGAACCTAATATTTAAGACATTAACCCTATGTTACTTCTAACCTTGATCATAATCAGTTTGAGCAACTGAGCTAAGTCATCACTTCTGATGAGATTAAGGTAGAAATATTTTCTTTAAACAACAACTCTAATGGTGGCCCTGATGGATTCAATGCCTTGTTTTCACTCACTGTTAGGACATAGTTCATGTTGATGTTATCAACGCTATTCTTACTTTTTTTCAAAAAAGGCCAACTAATGCAATCTTTCTTTAATGGCCGAAATTTCCTTTTTATTTGAGTTAACTAAATACACCACACATCCAACCCAAATCGCACAGAAATACAAATCATTATGGGGAAAGAAACAGCTAGATAAAGAACATAAGTAACAACACAGAATCTCACATCACAGTGGAACAAAATATATAATATATATATATATATATATATATATAATATAATCTTTTGAATACAAAACTGTATATGTACTTACATACATCATCACAGTACATCACATATTCATGCACAGCGGAAATAAACTCTAATAACTAATGGTGAAGCCTCCTGCTCCAAACTCCTCCAAGTATATTAGAAAGTCCGAACTATATGACTGCACGCACAAAATTTGGGCACCCAAGAGTTTAGGGTAAAGAAAAACAAAATAAACTTTGGGTCAATCATGAGATTGGTGTGAGTAAACTCCACTCATCCGATTTAACTTTCAAAAATCCTTTTGAAAGAAATGATAATCGTAAAATCGATCCATACGTAAACACAAATGGTTTTTACCTTACGATAACCCAAACTATTCTTTGTATAAAAACTACTATGATATTATAATAGTGTCTAAATAAAATAAAGTGGAAATTAGGCTAAAGGGATTATTTGTTCAGGGTAATAAGTTTTAAGGACAGCACTTCTGAAAAATTAGTTTTAAGGACAATTCTGAACGAAAAAGATAAAACAGTTATCTTTTTAAGTTATATGGAAAAAAGGTAAAAGTTGTTATCTTTATTTCTGTATAACGTAAAAAGATAACTGCTTTTATCTTTTTCGTGTAGAATTGTCCTTAAAACTAATTTTTCAAAAGTGTTTGTCCTTAAAATTTATAACCTGAACAAATAAGCCCTTTAAAATAACAATCTAGCGGAATGCTTGCATCTCACGCTCCATATACATAGTGTATAATCAAAAACCGCAGGGCAGTTATTGGAGAATGGATTTCCAACTATGACAAGGTATGAGACCACCTTCCGATAGTGTATATCTAGAGAGGAATACACTGGGTTAAACAAGGACATCTTTCAATGCGGCCACACATGACCAACAACTCATTTCGCTTGAGTGTACCGAACGTATATCACCAACGGTTGTGAACAACAACCGTTACCGAAAGCATACAACAGCGGTAGAATAAGAAGCAACTGAATTTTCTCTAGATCAGATGATAATACATCCTAATTGGATATGAACCACTTAGTCATGTTGCCAGCCCGATTTTTGTCATTTCTCGGTTGATGAGGCTTGAGGTCACGATTACTTTTTAGAACATCACATTCATTTTGAATGCCACATCGTCAAATCCGTCAAATCACTAATTGACGTCCACAAATACACTTTGGGTGTTAAGTTAAGAGAAGTTTCCTTCCCCGCCACCGAACTTGGTATATTTGCAAATATCAATGTACATGATCATCTGGAAATACTTTATTAGACATTCGTCCATACAAGTTGTCATGGGACTGGACAAACCGAAGGCACAATCCCATCAATCCATTTTATGAAATTTCTACCTAGGATTAACAGAACAACCCTTGCATTTTACTTTGTCTTCAATTTTCTTCAGCATAATTCGATTCGCAACGCTTATGGCAATACAGAGTGGTTTTCAGATAATAAATCTAACTGCCTCACTATATTGACAACGATGGTATTTAATTGGCCAATACTTCGATAATCGGTTATTTAACTATCGAAGAAACAAACATACATCCAAAAATCTTATTTCCAAAAGAAATACTATTGATTAACACCAAATAATCACTGATCCTCCTGTAACGACCCAGAGTTTTCGGCCCCGAAAATCGACATAAATACCTTTACCGTATCTTATACCGATCCTCGAAGCACCGAAAACACTGGATAGTTTTAGAAAGAATTTAAAGGGTGAGATAAGAAAGAAAGAAATTTTAGAATAGAAGAAAGAAGAAGAACACTACATCAGAATCTCACAGCGGAACCGATAAAATATAATATCAAATATACAAAGAATTGCATATACATACCAATCATCAGAGTTTAACATATAATTGCACAGCGGAATTAACTTTATATAACTAGCGGTGAAGCCACCTGCTTCCAGCTTCTGAATCTCCAAGCGAACCTAACCTGTAAATATGCTTGGTCTGACCCGAGCACATTTGATTTAAAACAAAATACACCGGGTCAGTCCGGAATACTATCAGTGATAAATCCACAGCACAAACAACTGGTTTAACTTTGGAAATCCTTTCTGAAACAAAGGATAATAGTAAGACCAGTCCACATATAAACACGGACGGTTTTTACCTTACTATAACACAAACCATTTCTTGAATTCATAACTTGTTCTGATATTATCATAATGTCTAGATACAAGTAATTAACAATCTAGTGGAACACTTCCATCTCACGCTCCACATATATAGTATACAATCAAAACCACGGGCACTTATTGGATATTGGATTCCCAACCTTGACAAGGTAGGGGACCACCTGCCGATAGTGTATCTCTAGAGGCGAATACACTGAGTTCAAAAAGAACATCTTGCAACCCGGCCCTCACAAGACCGAACACTCATTTCGCTTGAGTGTATCGAATGTATATCACCGACGGTTGGTGTAACACCCAGTAATTTTATAACTTTAAAATTCACAAATTAAAGTATACTTAATTTTTAGAAAAGAATTAAGTGAAATGGGTTGCGTAGAGAAATATATATATATTGATATATATATATATATATATATTAAAAATTAAATAAATAAATATGCGAAAAGGATCAAAACAGCGAATTGGGAGGGGGAATAACCGAACCGGCCCATTTTTGAGGTCGACCCGAGCTCTGCTGGGTCGACTAGGGGTTAATCCAGGGTGTTTGGCTGTCAACCCGTGCGCCGATTCGCTCAAATGCAGATTTTGCATTTGATTGGTTCTCATGGTTCAGGGTTAATCTAATGGTCCTAAATAACTTCCTACACCTATAAATACATCCTAATGCTAAACCTAAACCTAATTAAAATAGAATAGTTACCGTCGCCATGGAAATCAATGGAGCCGCCGCCAACTAAGAAAGTAGAAAAGCAAATTCAATTCTAATTCTCTCAACCCTAAAGCAAAGCAAAACTCTCTCTTTTCTTCTCTAAATTGTGAGTATGATGATCTTAACAAGATTATTATCATTTTAATTAGGTTGAGTTATGAATGGATTATGAGTAGATGATGTGAATTATCATATATGTTGTTGTAAACCCCTTTTGCTATCTTGTATATTGTAAATCCAATGTTATGTGATGATGATATCTTATATGTTGTAAATCATGCTATGATGATGTTATGTATGTTGAAAGTTTCTATGCTAAGTTGTGATGAATCATACATGTTAAAAAGGCCATGATGTTACCATCTATGCTAGTTAGTTCATATTAATTAAATCATCATGTTTGGGTTATGTCGATCTATATGACAAGTCACATATGCAAGTTAGATTGATTAGAAAAGTTATGAACATGTACCAAGACATCTATTATGACATCTAGAATTATGCTATGACATATGTGATATCCTATGCAAGTTTATGTATAGATTTGGGCTATGATCATATCATGTAAATTGAGACATTTAACAAGTTGACACCTTTTGATCCTTAACATGTGTAGTTTATGCAAGTTTCACCCCTTTTATGATTAAATTTATTTTAATTGTCTATATGTTGTGATAATTTGTCTTTGTGCTAGGTGTTAGACTATACAAGTCTAGCCTATATTATGCGTTGAATAAGCGAACGTATAAACGTGGGGTAGGGGTAATATTAAGGATTTAATATTAAAAAGTTGGGGTGCAATTGATATGATTTTGCATGCCATAAGTGGATGGCCATAATTGAGTCAATTATGGACATCATTAAAAGTTGACTTAATTAATAATTTGAATAGGGAATTATTAAAACTGGGGTAAAAGATTTTAAGTGTTAATCAATGCTTAGGACACGAGGTTGGACTCGTTTGTGACGTAAACCTACCCGGACCCGCCCGGCAAATCCAGTGGTCACAAATGTCAGCCCAATGTGAGAGGTCCTAGGCCTAAACTAAAGCATAACGGTTGTAAAGACACGAGGTTAGACTCTTTTACGGTGTAAGACTTCCCGGACCCGCCCGGCAAATCCAGCTGCCATAAATGCCAGTCTACTGTGAGAGGTCTTTATGAGGTTATGGCCTGAATGAATTAAGAAATACTTAACCAGATAAACATGTGAGGTGGGACATGGGGGTTAAGTAGGTGCCTTGGGTGGCATGAGGAAAATAGTGGGTGCCCTTAGTGGCATGTGAAATACGATTAGTAAGACTTAACCAAACACACATGTAAATGAACATGACTAAGAGGGTTAAGTGGGATATATTAATGACAAGCTTAGGTGGGTAGCTTGTGGGTGCCCATTTCGACCAGTATCCCAAACATATCTTTGTGGGCTCGACCCAAGTCAAGGACGGGACACGCATGCTGGGTTTGACTGTAAGAGGCCAAAACGGGGAGCGGTGGCAACGCAAGTCCAACGGGTTTCATATGCGTGTGTGGACCCGGGCTGGTAAGTAAGACGTTGTTGCATCGTGTAGGTATAAGCCGTGCATTCTCAAGTTGTATCGGGTTGCCACTTTAGGGGAGTGATACACCCCACTGTGGGGCCAGCACGGGTATCTACGAGTAGGGAGCCTATCGAAAGTGGGTAGTGGGGTACACCTAGTGGAGATAGGGGCAGACGGCACTTATGTAGTCAGCTAGGGGTACGTAAGGCTATTTATAAAGTTTCTGTGTGAAGCAAGTGGGATCAAACAATAGGGTGACTGGTGTGGTGCAGTGTAGTAATGTGCGGTGCAGTGTAGTAATCATTCGTTAGTAATTAGGTGTGCCTTTACCGTTATCTTTAACGTTATCTTAAACGCTATCTTTATCTTCCTAGGAGTTCATAGACATTTACTTGTCTTCCAGCTTATGCCTTAGTCTAGTTATTTTGATAATAGTATTGTTAGAATTATCATACTCGCCAGACTTTATGTCTGACCCCCTCTATTTCTATCCTTTTTCCCCCTAGGTCCTCAGGTTGGGCCCAGCTCTAATGGAGTTTGATTGAATTGCTTCATCTCTCTTTGGAAAGCTTGGACCGTTGAAGTAAAGTCCAACTTGTTATCTTTTTAATGGCTATTTATGTAATGGGATTATGTATTTTGTTTTTATGAAGATGGATATTGTACTTGGTTATGATCTATGGTTTTATGATGTAACAAACATGTTTAATTTCCGCTGCAATAAAATGAAGTTTTAGATTTCCAAGTACTATTTATTATCTATCTTGTTGTAACTTTTCTGTTCTATATTCACTTATAACCTCCATGGAAGTTAATGCATTCCCTTTGTGAGTGACATTAATGGACGTGGGGTGTTACACGTGGTATCAGAGCTTAAGGTTACCAGAACAGATAAAAATACTTTAGAAAAATAGTTGTTTTTGGAAGAAATGTTTTCAAAAACATGTTTTAATGAGAAATTTAAAGAGAAAAGTTTTTAAGAAAGACATAATCCCCAATAGCCATATATCTTTATCTTTCGAATTCTCCATTTTGAATCTTTCCTTTTTCGTTTCAACATGGCTGAAGATCTTAATCTACCCGACGGTGTAACGATACCAGGATGGTATTGGAGGCTATTGGAGGCTAGGGCCGCTGCAGGTCCAGCCAATGTTCCTCCACCACCAGTTGCACCCGTTCCTCCTCCTCCTCGCGTAGATACTTTTGCAAAGACATGTAAGGAATTCAAGGCTATGGGTGGAAAACCATTTCAAGGGTCAGAAACGTTTGTGGAAGCTAGAGATTGGCTTAAGGAGGTGGAAGAATTGCTAGAAATCTTTGAAGTAGAAGAAGGGAAGAGAGTTCAATTAGCAGCTTGGTTGATGAAGGGAGAGGCCTCGTTTTGGTGGGAGGTCACTAATGGGGAGCGTCCTGTTGACTCTTGGGCGGATTTCAGACGTAGGTTCGAGGCGAAGTTTCTCTCAAGGGCGGAAGAAAATCTATATATGGAAAGGTTCTTGACATTGAAGCAAGGAAGCTCATCAGTAAAAGAATATGCCAATAAATTTAATCAGTTAGCAAGGTTTGGCTTGGACTTAGTGAACACGCCGGAGAAGAAGGCGCTGAGGTTCGTGAATGGCTTGAATGAACCATTGCAAGGGTTGGCTATGACCCACATCCCTTTGGGGGCCACCTTTGAGAAGTTAGTAGAAATGGCGCTCATGCATGAAGAGAAAAAGCGCTAAAGCTGATAAGGCACCCGAGAAGAAGGAGGATCAGAAGAAACCACAACAGCAAAACAAGAAGGGTGGTAAAGACAATAACGGCAAGGGAAAGAAGAAATGTTTTAACTGTGGGACACCAGGCCATCTCAGCAAGGATTGCCGAAAGAAAAAGTAGACAGACTGTTTTCATTGTGGTGATGCGGGACATTTAGTGAAGGACTGCCCAAAGAAGGTGCAGAGGGCAGGAGCTACCTCGGGAGGACAGGTGCAGGCTCTTATGGCACCAGGGCAGGCTAGGGGACAAGTTCAGGCTCTCGCGGTCCCACCGCTGCAAGAACGAGGTAGAACCATTTCTGTTGAAAGCTTAGTTTTTCTGTTTGATCATCCTGCCCGTACCTTATTTGATTCGGGCGCATCACATTCGTTTATCTCTACATCGTTAGTTGAATCACTGCACTTAAACACTAGTTTAGTAGAGGATCCCTTAGTTGTTTCGAATCCAATAGGGGGCTCAGCTTATTTGTCCATGATGTGTTTGGATTTGAAAATTTCCATACTTAGCGTTGAATTTAGATGAGATGCTTATGTGTTGGGCTTCACGGGCTATAGGCTAATTTTAGGAATGGATTGGTTATCCAGAAATGGGGCTGTTCTTGATTGTGAAAGGAGAGTAGCTAGGCTCGTGACTCGCCTTGGCAACACTCTCGAAATCTTCTGTAATCCCATAAATTCGGTTATGCTAAGTTATCTAGAATCGCTTGACGCGTCTGAGGAAAATCTACGATCTGTTAGAGTGGTCCGAGAATATTCGGATGTGTTTGAGGAGGTGAAGGGCTTGCCTCCAAAGCGGGAGATAGATTTTCGAATATATCTTGTGGATAATGTGAAATCAGTATCTTTGCCAGTACGCCACATGGCTCCACGTGAAAGGAGGGAACTCGATAAGCAAGTGAAGGAGTTGCTTGAGAGGGGGTTCATAAGACGAAGTATATCGGAGTGGGGTGCTCCAGTAGTATTTGCCACGAAGGCGGATGGGTCCCTTAGACTTTGTGTGGACTATAGAGAACTTAATAAGCTTACTAAGAAGAACAGACACCCACTGCCGAGGATTGACGATCTCTTCGATCAGTTAGTTGGCGCCTCAGTGTTTTCGCAGTTGGACTTAGCCACTGGTTTCCATCAGTTGAGAGTGGCTGAGGATAGCATTGACAAGACTGCCTTTAGGACTCCGGACGGTTTCTATGAATGGCTAGTGATGCCCTTCGGTTTGACAAACGCCCCCGCATACTTTGTTGATTTGATGAGTAGGGTGTTTAGGGAGTACCTTAACCAATTTGTGGTAGTCTATGTAGATGACATCTTGATCTTTTCTAAGGATGAAGAAGAGCATGCCCTACATCTTAGGGAAGTGTTGGAGACTCTTCGAGCGCATAAGCTTAAAGCTAAATTTTCTAAGTGTCACTTTTGGAGGAAGGAAGTACGGTTCTTAGGACACGTGGTTTCCAAAGAATGGATAGCTGTAGATCCCGCGAAGGTGGTGGCCATCCAAGATTGGAAGGTTCCTAAAAATGCTACCTAAGTGAGAAGTTTCTTGGGGTTGGCTGGCTACTATAGGAAGTTTATCAAAGACTTCGCAAAGATATCAGCTCCATTGACACGCTTGACGAAGAAGAACCTAGTTTTCACATGGGACGTAGATTGTGATGATGCATTCCAACGTTTGAAGAGAGCTTTGACTTCAGCCCCAGTCTTATTATTGCCAGACGGGAGTAAGCCGTTTACCGTTTATACTGACGCTTGTGGGACAGAACTAGGCGCCGTCTTAATGCAAGAGGGCAGGGTAATAGCCTATGGTGGAAGTCAGTTGAGAGCGCATGAGAAGAATTACCCCACACATGACCAAGAGTTGGCCGCTATTGTTTTCGAGCTTAAGTCTTGGCGTCATTATCTTCTTGGCGAGAAATTCGAATTATTCACTGACCACAAGTATTTAAAATATCTATTCTCTCAAAAGGACTTGAACTTAAGGCAGCAAAGGTGGATGGAGTTCTTAGCATCCTACGACTTTGAAATAGCCTATACCCCTGGCAAGGGTAACGTGGTGGTCGTTGCCTTAAGTAGAAAAAGATTATCCTTAAGTCCTTTGTTTGTTGAGCGGCGAAGTTTAGAATTCATTTCGATGTTTGACTTTAGACCTTCCGTTGACTTCGTACCCGGTTTGCTAGCATCCTTGGAGGTCATACCTACGCTTTTGGGACGGAGTGGCGAGGCACAGTGAGACGACCCGTAGTTGGTTGAGTTAGTAGAAAAACTCAAAGGAGGGGAGTCATCAAGCCATCTCCGTAGGTATACCCTAGACGATAAGGGTTGGTTACGCAGGGACGGTAGACTTTGTGTACCAAAAGACGATGACCTAAGGAAGACTATTCTTGACGAAGCACATCATTTGAAGATGACCATTCATCCCGGCGGGGACAAGATGTACAAAGACATGAAGAGAGTTTACTTTTGGGCCGGCATGAAGAAAGATGTGGCCGAGTATGTCGCTAGATGCTTGGTGTGCCAACAAGTAAAAGCGGAGCAAAAGAAACCCGGTGGGTTGCTTCACCCATTGGAGGTTCCACTATGGAAATGGGAAAGCATCTCGATGGATTTTGTGGATGGATTACCGCGATCGAGGAAGGGTAATACGGGAATTTGGGTTATAGTAGATAGACTTACTAAGAGCGCCCATTTCATTCCCATGAAGAGTAAGAGGACTGCTCCATGGTTAGCTTCTGTATACGTTCGAGAAATAGTTCGTTTGCACGGTGTTCCTTCTAGCATAGTGAGCGACCGCGATCCTATTTTCACTAGCGAATTTTGGAGAAGCTTACAAGAGGCAGTAGGGGCTCAGTTATGTTTGAGCACCGCATATCATCCTCAGACGGACGGCCAGACCGAGAGGGTGAATCGCATTCTAGAGGATCTGTTGAGGCTATGTATCCTAGACTTTGGGGGTACATGGGAAGAGCATCTTCCATTGGTTGAGTTCGCATATAATAATAGCTTTCAGTCCAGCATTGGTATGGCACCATTCAAAGCTCTATATGGACGACCTTGTCGTTCACCTACATGTTGGTAGGAATCTACGGATAAGATCTTACTTGGGCCCGATATGATTAGGGAGACTTCGGAGAAGATCGACTTGATTCGAAGGAGGATGAAAGCAGCGCAAGATAGGCAGAAATCTTATGCGGATAAGAGGAGGACAGATCTCGAGTTTGAAGTTGGGGACATGGTCTTTGTCAAAGTGTCTCCATTACGAAACGTTGTTCGCTTTGGGTCCGTTGGGAAATTAGCACCAAGGTTTGTAGGGTCGTTTCCTATTAAGGAGAGGATTGGACGGATGGCGTATAGAGTGGAGTTGCCCAAGAGACTTAGTGGTGTACATGACGTATTCCATGTGTCACATTTGAGGAAGTGCTTGCACGAGACCGCGGAAGTGGTAGAGCCGAGCTTGCTTAGAGAGGTGGAGATACAGCGTGATGCGACAATTCGACGAGCTCCTACGCGCATTCTTGGGTCGGAGATCAAGAGGTTGAGGAATCGAGAGGTCAGACTAGTCAAAGTGAAATGGGGAGATGATGAGAGCAACGCTACTTGGGAGACGGAAGAGAAGATGCGTTCACGATACCCTTCTCTTTTTGAGGGTATGTCCTTTAATTTCTCCTTTATCGCTTAGCTTGTACTTATCTTATCTTTAGTATATCCTCTCGCTAGTATCTTTGACCTTTAGTTAGGATAATCCTATGGTTGAAACATGTGTTTGAGACATGTTATGTATGGTGTATGCAAAGTGGATGTAAGTGTTTGCTAGTGGTTGCTCGTGGATGCATACACACACTATTAGGCACCAGATCGGCTCAGTCACTTCATATTACATATACATGGATGTATTTAGTAAAATGGATGTATAATGGTTGTATTATCATATAGTTGCTGCATTCGGGTGGATGGTTGTGCACGCATATAGAATTAATATGTATCATTAGGATTATTTTGCATACATATTGGACGCATGGCACTATCATGAATTGCACTAAGGAGGTCGACTGAATCAGTAGACCGCCTAATTTTGCATTAGATATGGACATATACACACATTGTGCATATAAACATTAAAGCATTAGAAGTCTTTTAAGGACAATGGATGCTGGTGTTTGATGGTTGAGTAGATGGACGATTAGATGGTAGGATATACATTCTTCTTGACTTGGAGATTTCGGCGACGAAATCCTTTAAGGAGGGGAGAATGTAACACCCCGTAATTTTATAACATTAAAATTCACAAATTAAAGTATACTTAATTTTTAGAAAAGAATTAAGTGAAATGGGTTGCGCAGAGAAATATATATATATTGATATATATATATATATATATATTAAAAAATAAATAAATAAATATGCGAAAAAGTTCAAAACAGCGAATTGGGAGGGGGAATAACCGAACCGGCCCATTTTTGAGGTCGACCCAAGCCCTGCTGGGTCGACTAGGGGTTAATCCAGGGTGTTTGGCTGTCAACCCGTGGGCCGATTCGCTCAAATGCAGATTTTGCATTTGATTTGTTCTCATGGTTCAGGGTTAATCTAATGGTCCTAAATAACTTCCTACACCTATAAATACATCCTAATGCTAAACCTAAACCTAATTAAAATAGAATAGTTACCGTCGCCATGGAAATCAATGGAGCCGCTGCCAACTAAGAAAGAAGAAAAGCAAATTCAATTCTAATTCTCTCAACCCTAAAGCAAAGAAAAACTCTCTCTTTTCTTCTCTAAATTGTGAGTATGATGATCTTAACAAGATTATTATCATTTTAATTAGGTTGAGTTATGAATGGATTATGAGTAGATGATGTGAATTATCATATATGTTGTTGTAAACCCCTTTTGCTATCATGTATATTGTAAATCCAATGTTATGTGATGATGATATCTTATATGTTGTAAATCATGCTATGATGATGTTATGTATGTTGAAAGTTTCTATGCTAAGTTGTGATGAATCATACATGTTAAAAAGGCCATGATGTTACCATCTATGCCGGTTAGTTCATATTAATTAAATCATCATGTTTGGGTTATGTTGATCTATATGACAAGTCACATATGCAAGTTAGATTGATTAGAAAAGTTATGAACATGTACCAGGATATCTATTACGACATCTAGAATTATGCTATGACATATGTGATATCCTATTCTAGTTCACACCATCATTATGTTGCCTAAAAACCCCATATGCACGTTTATGTATAGATTTGGGCTATGATCATATCATGTAAATTGAGACATTTAACAAGTTGACACCTTTTGATCCTTAACATGTGTAGTTTATGCAAGTTTCACCCCTATTATGATTAGATTTATTTTAATTGTCTATATGTTGTGATAATTTGTCTTTGTGCTAGGTGTTAGACTATACAAGTCTAGCCTATATTATGCGTTGAATAAGCGAACGTATAAACGTGGGGTAGGGGTAATATTAAGGATTTAATATTAAAAAGTTGGGTGCAATTGATATGATTTTGCATGCCATAAGTGGATGGCCATAATTGAGTCAATTATGGACATCATTAAAAGTTGACTTAATTAATAATTTGAATAGGGAATTATTAAAATTGGGGTAAAAGATTTTAAGTGTTAATCAATGCTTAGGACACGAGGTTGGACTCGTTTGTGACGTAAACCTGCCCGGACCCGCCCGGCAAATCCAGTGGTCACAAATGTCAGCTCAATGTGAGAGGTCCTAGGCCTAAACTAAAGCATAACGGTTGTAAAGACACGAGGTTAGACTCTTTTATGGTGTAAGACTTCCCGGACCCGCTCGGCAAATCCAGCTGCCATAAATGCCAGTCTAATGTGAGAGGTCTTTATGAGGTTATGGCCTGAATGAATTAAGAAATACTTAACCAGATAAACATGTAAGGTGGGACATGGGGGTTAAGTAGGTGCCTTGGGTGGCATGAGGAAAATAGTGGGTGCCCTTAGTGGCATGTGAAATACGATTAGTAAGACTTAACCAAACACACATGTAAATGAACATGACTAAGAGGGTTAAGTGGGATATATTAATGACAAGCTTAGGTGGGTAGCTTGTGGGGGCCCATTTCGACCAGTATCCCAAACGTATCTTTGTGGGCAAGACCCAAGTCGAGGATGGGACACACATGCTGGGTTTGACTGTAAGAGGCCAAAACGGGGAGCGGTGGCAACGCAAGTCCAACGGGTTTCATATGCGTGTGTGGACCCGGGCTGGTAAATAAGACGTTGTCGCATTGTGTAGGTATAAGCCGTGCATTCTCAAGTTGTATCGGGTTGCCACTTTAGGGGAGTGATACACCCCACTGTGGGGCCATCACGGGTATCTACGAGTAGGGAGACGATCGAAAGTGGGTAGTGGGGTACACCTAGTGGAGATAGGGGCAGACGGCACCTATGTAGTCAGCTAGGGGTACGTAAGGCTATTTATAAAGTTTCTGTGTGAAGCAAGTGGGATCAAATAATAGGGTGACTGGTGTGGTGCAGTGTAGTAATGTGCGGTGCAGTGTAGTAATCATTCGTTAGTAATCAGGTGTGCCTTTACCATTATCTTTAACGTTATCTTAAACACTATCTTTATCTTCCTAGGAGTTTATAGACATTTACTTGTCTTCCTGCTTATGCCTTAGTCTAGTTATTTTGATAATAGTATTGTTAGAATTATCATACTCGCCAGACATTATGTCTGACCCCCTCTATTTCTATCCTCCCCCCCCCCCCAGGTCCTCAGGTTGGGCCCAGCTCTAGTGGAGTTTGATTGAATTGCTTCATCTCTCTTTGGAAAGCTTGGACCGTTGAAGTAAAGTCACTTATAACCACCATGGAAGTTAATGCATTCCCTTTGTGAGTGACATTAATGGACGTGGGGTGTTACAGTTGGGATCAACAACCGCCTCTCGAATAGGGACAGCATCGAAACAGATTAAAGAAGCAAAAGGAATTTCTCTAGATAGGTGATCATACATCCTAATGGGAGCGACCCACATAGCCATGCTGCCTGCCCGATTTTTGTCATTTCCCGGTTGATGAGGCTTGAGGTCAGAACTCATCTAATCATCATACACTTTGAATGCCACATCGACAAATCCGCCAGATCACACTTGAATGACGTCCACAAACATACTCTAGTCATTTGGCTAGAGAATAACCATTTCTCCTCCATCAACTATGGTACGTTTGGAGAAACCAACGCGTGTAATTCCTTTTGGAAATACTCTGTCAGACATCCGTCCATACAAGTCATCCAGGAACAGGATGAAATGAAGGTACTCTCCTACTGCATCTCATATAGGAATCACCCCATGGATTAGTAGCGAGAAGTCCTTGCAACCCGTATATTTCAACCACAACAGAATCACAGTTTATCTCTGGTTGCAATCCCAGAGATTATTAGCGGCCCTTCCGATTATGAAAATCTACAGTCTTCAATGCTCCATCACGATCATCTTCGATATCTCCATGTATTTGTTGGTCGGAATGGTATTTGAATATAATTCGATCCCGGACTTTCCATACCAACAATCGTATTGGTCAACTTTGATAGTCGGTGATTTAACTATCAAAATAAGAAGTGTTTCAAATAAAACAACAAATGAGTACACTGGTTCAGTATTCAGCAACACTTGGCCTTTAACACTGATTTACCTTTGTTAAATTAAAACTCTAACTCTTTAATATTCAAAAATACGATATTTGAATCTCTAATTCGATTTAACTCTAATTGATTTACTAATATTCGACTTAACTCCATTCGCTTGACTCTAGATCACAGCGATCACAATTGTTACGCCTGATTCCCTCAGGAAACATCTGACCGCCGTAGGCTATCCGCAGCCCTGCGAATTACGCTAGCAGTCGTACGCAATGGAAACTCTTCCTGAATAATTACATTGACTAACTCTAACTATATTCAATCAACTTTAATTGGATAACAAATATTCGATGTAATTTGAAATCAATATTCTTATTCCTTTTTGAAAACTCATATTGAAATATTATTCAATTTCCAAACCTTGCATTAGAGTTCACCATCCCTCGTATAGGGTAAAACCAATTTCGACACCTTCCACTTATCCAAACTAATACCATTCTTTGTTAATAGTGTAGTCAACAAAGTTGGAGTATTTTAGTTACCTCTCAGACCTTGATTGACGATGTTCTTACCTTAGAAAAATATTAGTTCGCCACTTAACCATTGACATTCAAATCTCGTTTACCACTTTGATTTCAAATCTAGTTTTACAACATCGTTTGCTTACATTTGAAATCCTTTCAAAAATCCTCTTACCCAATTCCTTTAATTAGGTAAATATTCACGAAACCCACAACTTCGCCCTTAAAGCATTAGTTCCACTTACACCCTTTTTGGGTTTATATAAAAATCCCTCGTTATATAATATATTCCCATCTATTGGCATTTTTAAAATAAATTTATCTTGATTTCCACCTTCCTACGATAAGACTTCATTGCTTAGATGTTGTTTCCAAAATCCATATAATCATATTCAACACAATCCAATCGTATGTATTTCCCTTCTTTATTGAAATCCTTATTCCAATTACAACATTTTGCTTAATTCCATTTTCAACACATAGCTTATCATTTTGGTTTAAAACCCTTTTTAAACCTTTTTAAACCTTGTTTGGATTCCCTTCCCAAAGACTTATAAAAACCCATTAAGTATTTTAAAAAACTCATTATGTTTTATTTTAAACCGTTACCAATTCTAACTAAGCACAGTTGATTTTGTCAACCGCATATCTCCGTTAATCATCACTAAATTCTGTTGGTCATTTCCCCCTTTTTAATTTAATTAACTTAATTAATTTAACATCACCATTTAATTGTTATAAAAATAATTTATTTAAATTTACCCACCCGTTGGTAACTTCTTGGGTTCTACTGCTTTCAACACTAGTATAAACCAATTAGATAATTTTTTTTCCTATAACTCCATTGAATATATATAAAAAAAATTCCATTTTTAATTACCTATATAAACTAATTGAAACCTTACCTCAGTTATAAAATAATTTTTAACTTTTAAACCACGTCAATCCACTTGACGGTAGAACACGTTTAAAATAATAAAATTTAGGCCATTCCTACCCATTTTCCCCAACCAATTCTGTCGATGGGTTTTAACCAAAACAATGATGCATTTATATTCAACCATCAATATTTAACAAGTTTGGGTGTTAGTCGGTGTGGACAGTCCATATATGCACAACAAATAAAAATACAGTTTATTTGAGGATTCCGGTCGGATCCCTCCAACATGTCCTTCTCTGCATCACAGATGTCAGTCGATAAAAATATACGAATTAATTAATTGACGAGATATAACCAACTGCAATCAATCAACAGTAACAACCAATTTGCATCCATCGCATCCAATCAACCAATTTAAATTGTTAACTGTAAAATATACTTTACTGTGAAGGTACCACATCACAGGATTCCAGAAGGTGTGAGAATTAACTCACCAGAGTTTGTTCTGGTCGACGGTTGACGCGTTTGTCGCTTTTAATTTGGGACGACCGTCCAAAATTGGCTGAATTTTCAACAGCGTCAGATTGACTCCTATTCAGTGTCATCGGGTAGGTGTCATCCCTGCGATCCCAATGGATCCTGTTTCGTCAGATTCCATTACTGTATGAAAAAGATATGCTGATTTACAGATTGTATAAATTATACGATTTAAATTAACTAATAATTAAATTCAATAATTAACTAATTATTACCTTGATTAACATTAAATCCGATGATTAGGGGAATGATGGTCCACGACAGCATGGCATAACGAACCAACGCGGTTTCCTTTTCCTCCTTCGTTCAAACCTGTATTTCTCCTTTACGTTAAAAACACGAACAACCTCCCAACTTTGATCTGCCGCCCTCGCTTCCCTGAGCCACCGGACTCCGGCCAACCGCCACCGCTGACATCGCCATCGAGCCCCCCTCCATCTACGACCGGTCCCACCTCCTACCACGGCCTGTAGCCACCACACTTGTAATGACCCGGGATTTTGAAGACTTTGGTTATCGCCATAAATTAATTGATGACTAACCAAACATCGAAAAATACCGGTCATTAATGAAAGAAATTAGAGGGTGAGGAAAGATAAGATAGAAACTTAGAATAGAAGAAGAAGATCAATAAAACATCAGAGTAACATGAATCTAACAACAGAACGAATAACATATAATATATAACATAAATTTGAAATATACATTTGTACTTGAATATACATCATTATCAAGGTACAACACTTACAACATAGCAGAAATAACTATAGTTGTATAATCCTGAAGACTCCTGCTCCATGCTCTTCAAGTATATCTGTAAATCCTGACTACTTGATTGCCCGTACAAATTTAGGGACCCAGGAGTTTATGGAAACAAACAAATAAACTCCGGGTCAGTCATGGGACTGGTGTGAGTAAAACAGTTTAAAACAATTCAAGCAGGTAATCGATATCTCATAAGACCACGCCGTAAAACGGAACGGGTTTTTCCCTTATGAGAATCCAAATATTTTTATATCAAAACCTTTTGATATTATAATAATGTCTATCAAAACAATATAATAATTATCTAGCAGAAACGCTTTCATCTCACGTTCTACATATATAGTATACAATCAAAACCGCAAGCACGTATTGGGTAATGGATTTCCAACTATGACAAGGTATGGGACCACCTTCCGCTTGTGTACCTCTAGAGAGGAATACACTGGGTTCAACAAGAACATCTTGCAACCCGGCCACAAATGACCGACCACTCATTTCGCTTGAGTGTATCGAATGTATATCACCAACGATTGGGATCAACAACCGTTTCACGAATGGGACAGCATCAACAATAGATTTTTAGAAGTAAATGAAACTCTAGATAAGGTGATTATAGAACCTACTTCGGTGCGACCGACTTAGCCATGCTGCCTGCCCGATTTCTGTCATTTACCGGATGTGAGGCTTGAAGCTATGCTTTATCATCACACCAGATTCACTTTGAATGCCACATCGTAAAATCCATCAAATCACCGATTGACGTCCTCAACCATACATTATGTGTTAGCTAAAAGAAGTTTCCTTCTCTGCTTCCACTCTTGGTACGGTTGGAGAAATCAATATACATGATCGTCTGGAAATACTCTGTCAGACATCCATCCATACAAGTCATCCAGGAACAGGATGAACCGAAGGCACTATTCTGTAACAGGATAGCCCTTGCATAACTCCGTCTTCAATTTGCTTTGGCATATATGATTCGCAACGCTTATGCCAATACAGAGTGGTTCTTTGGATAATAATCCAACCGGTCTCTCCATATTAACAACGTTAAAATGGTCAAAACTTCGATAGTCTGTGATTTAACTATCGAAGAAAAACAGGTGTGCAAACAACGATATTATTTCCAAATGGAAATTTATATCGATCAAACATCATTCAACATTTATCTCTTTATTTAGTTAATTTACTTATCTCCTGTTTCTTATTTGGAAAACATTTCCAAAGCTTCTTCATTGGACTTAGACAGATGTTTAAACAAACCATCGCGATGCCAACTCAAACCATTTCCTTTAATTACTAAATTCACTTAACCATCCTTTACTATCGAACCTTAACCATTCCTTAGTTAAAAATGAAGTCAATCAAGTTGGGGTAATACTACCTCTCAGACCTTAACTGAACAACGTTTCTAACCTTGAAATAGACAAAGTTCACCCTTCTAATTCTTTAACAAACTTCCTTACGTAACTCTCTTTCAAATCTTTTCTATTCGATAATTCTTTCCTTCGATAAGGTATATTCGATAACTATATTCAATTTATTCTATTCACCTAACTCTTTTGATTTAACTCTAACTCTATTCACTTAACTCCTATTGAATAAACTATATTCGATAACTCTTTTAATTCTATTTGAATAAACTATATATTCGATTAACTCCTTTTACTCTATTCGAATAAACTATATCTGATTAACTCCTTTATTCCATTCGAATAAACTATATTCGATTAACTCCTTTATTTTAACTCTATTCGATTAATTCAATGTAACACCCCGTATTTTTAATATAATTAAAAATAAAATAAAATATATAAAAATATGCTTATGATGGGTAAATAATGGTGATGCATAAGAAGAATTAATTAATACATGGAAGAGAAGAAAGATTAGTTCGATAACGATGTATGTAACGGAAAAGATAGTAAAATAAGGATAACTAATTCAAGAATCAGGAAATAGGTAAAATGGACATCACCATTGCGTTCCTCTAGAAAAAATACGCGAAATAGAGTCCGAGTTTTCGAAAATCGGAGTCTGTATGACCAAGATATAGCCAAAACAAGATTTCAGCAGACTTTCTGGCAGACTGACCCAGGTCGACCATAGTGTCGACACTATACTCGACCTGCCCCCCCCCCCCCCCAGGTCGACTATAGTGTCGACCCCCCCTCTGTACAGGTCGACCTGGTCGGCCTGGGGTGGTCCAGAACCCATTTTTGAAGCCCTGGGATGATTTTTGATGGTCCGGATTGGTTTTAGGGTTAATCTGATGGCTGAAATGAGTTCCTACACCTATAAATAATCACTAAGACCTAGCCTCCTCTACACACAATTCTATTCTTCTTCTTCTCTGCCTCTGTTCTAAATAAAAATAAAAATGGCGTCGCTACTCTGCTGGAATCAAAACTAGAAGCTAATCAACATCAACCTAAGCAACTCAATTCAAATTAGAGATTAAAGCTTCTCCAACAATTCTGCAACAACTAAAGTTCTTTCTTTAATCCAATCAAGGCAAGTGCAGTTATTTTCCGATATAAACATTAATTTTGATTGTGACATGAATTCTAAATCTGAATCTGAGGTTATATCTGTTCTGTTCTGATTTGATTTATCTTATTTTGTACCTCTTTCCTCTTTCTGTTCTATAGCCAGGCTACCACGAGCCTGAGCCAATCTCATAAGAGATTAACATACGCTAAAATGTTTGGGAAGTAAAATGAATGATGCATGAATTTTGCATGACCAATAGGTGACTGATTTGAGGAAAGAACATGGACTGTAGCTAGAACATAAATCTGAGACATATGACTGGACATGTTATATTTATAACATAAAGGGTGTTGAACAGATGATTTGTAGACACGACATAAAAAGGTATTGGACATAAATATAGACTGTATTGAACATATGATTTGAGATAAAAAAAAGGAATATGGCTTAGGTATAAAGATTTACATGAAAGTAGGATATCTATTAATGTAAATAAACACCTAAGTAAGGGATCTTTGGGATATATGACATGCATAGTGATAGATGGCTATATTTGGTATATAATCATATTGTGAATCATGACAATTATTTATGCATGTGAACTTAGGCAAGATTTATAATTAGGCAAGATATGTTTGTGAAACTTTAAGAAATGATTAAATCTGTTATATTTGCCTAATTTGCTAGTTTTGTTACATTACCTAATCTGCTAGTTCTGTTATATTGCTTAATCTGCTAGTTCTGCTCTACTGCCTAGTCTGCTAGATCTGTTCATCTGCCAAATCTGTCATCTGCTAAGTCTGTTGAAAATGCTAAATCTGCTAGTTTGCTTAATCTGATAAATCCGTTAAGTCGTCTAATCTGAAGAATCTGTTATCTGCTATATCTGTTGAGTTGGTATAATTAATCCGCTATTGAAATAATCCGAATTAGCTATGAATAATTGACATGTATATTAGGCGTGGGTATAAATGGTAAATCATTAATTAATTGGCCGCAAAGATAAACATGGCTAATGCGAGGTTAGAATGAGTTTGCGGCGTAATTCTACCCGGAACCGCCCGACATATTCCAGTGGTCACAAACAATAGGTTCTAATATGAGAAGTTAGTTATAACGTGCTTGAAACCCGAGGTTAGACTCAGTTTGCGACAGAAACCTGCCCGGAACCAACCGGCCTAACCAGTAGCCGCAAACTATCAGTCTAATGTGAGAGGTTTGGGCGTTAATATTTAATTAATGAAAATCTAAGATAATTATGATATCTAAAACGTGTTGGGTAAGGTTAAACCAATTGGACCAATGAATCTGATAAACCCGTTTCGTGAATCCGTAGGCCCAATACAAAGTTAGATAATCTGTAACCAGTTAATCTGTAACCAGTTAATCTGTAAGTCTGTTAATCTGTAACCAGCTAATCTATAAGTCTATTAATCTGTAACCTGTTAATCTGTAAGCCTGTTAATCCGAACATCTGATCCATTAGTCTGAAAACCTGTTAACTTGATTGTTTGATCTGTGAACTAGTTGATCTGAATGTTGTATGTCTGAACTTCTAAACAAGTTAATCTGAAATCTGTTAGTCTGAGGACACAAGGTTAGGAGGGGAATTACTTGTGTCATCTGTTGTTTGGGACCCATATTAGTCAGTAACCCTTTCTGGTATCAAGACTTTGACCCAACAGTAGGTAGGGTCCGGGCACGCTTACTGAAGTAATTATAAGCGGTTCATTCTGATAACGACGAGGGGTGTTGATGGTGCGTTCCAACCGGGTCATGTGCGTGCATGGATCCCGGTCTGCCTCTGAGGATGTAAGACGCCGCGACATCTGTAAATAGGTCTATGCCAATTGGTTGTCACTTTAGGGAGTGATACACTCTACTGTGGGGCCGACACAGGATATTTATGTATTAGGGAGCCGATCGCTTGGGGTAGGGTTTTAGGGTACACTTAGTTCTGTCTGTTTTTGTTGGTACCGTCTGTTTCTGTTGGGTGGTAACACCTGTCTGTTTCTGCGTGGTACCGTCTGTTCGGGTGGTAAAGGCCCATTACTAGTGTACACCTAATTCTACATTCTGTTTCCGTAGGGATTAATCTGTTTCTACTTCTGTCTGTTTCTGATCGGGTAGTAAAGTCCCATTATTAGCATTCTGTTTCTGTTAAATTATTCTGTACCCGTTTATGTTTCAGTTTAGACATTAGGGTGACACCTAATTCTGTTATACTAGTATTGGTGCAGAGAAGTGTAAAGAAATAGCTTATTCATTCTGTTCTTCTGTTTTATCTGCTACACCTGTTACAGTTATCTCTCATCCAGTTTTATGTTCATGTCATGTTATTATTATCTGTTCATAACTGAAAATCACTGGACTTGCCAGACTTTTTGTCTGACCCTTGTTGTTTCGCCTCCTTTCTTCCGTTCCCCCCCCAGGTTATCCAAGGAGGGAATACTTTAGCTTGATCCGGATTTCTTCTGCTTGAAGTGCTTAACGTATGGCTTGGCTCTGTATAGCTTCCGTTCTATGGGGATTATGATTTTAAAACTATGCATTCTGAAGGCTTTTGTACAAGACTGATATTTTGTTCTTGAATTCTGATAATGTAATTTGAAAGGATGTAACCAAGTTTATTTCGGTTTCTGTTGAAATAAAGTTATAAATTTTTCAAGTACTATTCTATATGTCTTGTAAGTTTCTGTTCTGTTTACTAAAATGCTCCACCAAAGTTAAGGCATTCCCTTTGTGAGTGACCTTAACGGAGGTGGGGTGTTACACTTGGTATCAGAGCTGAAGGTTACTAGATTGGGTAAAGTTTTTGAAAACTATTTTCAAAAAGGATTTAAAAAGGAAGTGTTTTCAAAAGTAAAGCTTATTTTTGAAAAATAAAATAAATAATCCCCAAAAGCCATATATCTTTCTTTCGATTCTTTGTTTCGAGTTCCTTCCTCTTTCCGTTTTTAAATCTCTTCCTCTGCGTATAGATGCTTTTTCTAAGATATGTAAGGACTTCCGTGCGATGGGCGGAAAACCGCTTTATGGGACTGAGACATTGTCGAGGCTAGAAGTTGACTGAACGAAGTGGAGGACTTGTTGGTACCTTTGAGATAGACGATGGGAGGAAGGTTCAACCAGCTGCTTGGTTAATGAAGGACGAAGCTTTATTTTGGTGGAAGGTCACGAATGGAGAACGTACATGGGAGACATGGATAGGACACACGATAAGAAAGTGGATCCAAAGAAGGGCACTTTCTTCAACTGTGGTGAGATAGGACACTTCACTAGGGACTGCCCGAAGAAACGAGGACAAGGGCAGAGGGCATGACCAACTGCTGGAGGGAAGGCGAACACTCTCGAGGCTAGTGGATAGGATAGGATTAGGAAAACTTTCTGTAGGAGGTTTAATTTCTTTATCTGACTGTTGAGTTAAAACTCTTTCTGATTCTGGCATTTTGATTCTGTAATCGACAATCTGCACTTTAATACTAGTATTGTTTCTGATTCCGCTGTAGACTCAAACGCATAAGGGTTATGACTCATCTGCTTGTGATAAATTGGGGTTTGAGAGATATCTGTGTTAGGCATCAAGTAGGACGCATACATTCTGGGTTTTATCATGCTTAGTTTTCTAAGAATCATTTGGTAATCTGATCTGTACTAGTAGTCTGTAAATATCAGAATATTTCTGATAAGTTTAAGATTTCCAGTTTTGACATTGTCTAAAGAGGGTAATCCTCTTAGTGTCAATTTGATGCTGGTTTCGGTCTTCGGGCCCGATACTTAGGACCCATGTCAAATGGGAACCAAGTTTTTGTTCTATTTGTACTCGCTTCCATCATTCGACTGTATCCTATCGATCGAATCTTCGAACTTTAGGTAGAAACTAATGGGTGTAAACATGTGTTTGAGACATGTTATGTTTGATGGTTGCAAGTGGATGCAAGTGGTTGCTAGTGGTTGCCCGTGGATGCATATACACACACTAGGCACTAGATCGGCTCGAAAACACTCTCATACTGCATATGGACGTGTGAGCATTTTTAATTTTTGTGGATGCAAAATGATTGACTTAGCACATGGATGTTGCATATGACTGAATGGTTGTGCACTCATATAGAAATGATATGTATCGAGTAGGAAAATTGCATACATGTTGGACTCATGGCACTGGCATAATTCGCATTAAGGAGGTCAACTGAATCAGTGGACCGCCTGATCTTTGCATTAGACAAGGAACATATACACACAATTCTTGCATATGTTCATACAGCATTAGAAATCTCTTAAGGACAATGAATGCCTGTGATTGGTGGTTGAGTAGATGGTTGATTGGATGGTAGGACACATTCTTCTTAACTTGAAGATTTCGGGGACGAAATCCTTTAAGGAGGGGAGAATGTAACACCCCGTATTTTTAATATAACTAAAAATAAAATAAAATATATAAAAATATGCTTATGATGGGTAAATAATGGTGATGCATAAGAAGAATTAATTAATACATGGAAGAGAAGAAAAATTAGTTCGATAACGATGTATGTAACGGAAAAGATAGTAAAATAAGGGTAACTAATTCAAGAATCGGGAATTAGGTAAAATTGACATCACCATTGCGTTCTTCTCGAAAAAATACGCGAAATAGAGTCCGAGTTTTCGAAAATCGGAGTCTGTATGACCAAGATATAGCCAAAACAAGATTTCAGCAGACTTTCTGGCAGACTGACCCAGGTCGACCATAGTGTCGACACTATAGTCGACCTGCCCCCCCCCCCCCCCCCCCAGGTCGACTATAGTGTCGACCCCCCCTCTGTACAGGTCGACCTGGTCGGCCTGGGGTGGCCCAGAACCCATTTTTGAAGCCCTGGGATGATTTTTGATGGTCCGGATTGGTTTTAGGGTTAATCTGATGGCTGAAATGAGTTCCTACACCTATAAATACACCCTAAGACCTAGCCTCCTCTACACACAATTCTATTCTTCTTCTTCTCTGCCTCTGTTCTAAATAAAAATAAAAATGGCGTCGCTACTCTGCTGGAATCAAAACTAGAAGCTAATCAACATCAACCTAAGCAACTCAATTCAAATTAGAGATTAAAGCTTCTGCAATAATTCTGCAACAACTAAAGTTCTTTCTTTAATCCAATCAAGGCAAGTGCAGTTATTTTCTGATATAAACGTTAATTTTGATTGTGACATGAATTCTAAATCTGAATCTGAGGTTATATCTGTTCAGTTCTGATTTGATTTATCTTATTCTGTACCTCTTTCCTCTTTCTGTTCTATAGCCAGGCTACCACGAGCCTGAGCCAATCTCATAAGAGATTAACATACGCTAAAATGTTTGGGACAGTAAAATAAATGATGCATGAATTTTGCATGACCAATAGGTGACTGATTTGAGGAAAGAACATGGACTGTAGCTAGAACATAAATCTGAGACATATGACTGGACATGTTATATTTATAACATAAAGGGTGTTGAACAGATGATTTGTAGACACGACATAAAAAGGTATTGGACATAAATATAGACTGTATTGAACATATGATTTGAGATAAAAAAAAAGGAATATGGCTTAGGTATAAAGATTTACATGAAAGTAGGATATCTATTAATGTAAATAAACACCTAAGTAAGGGATCTTTGGGATATATGACATGCATAGCAATAGATGGCTATATTTGGTATATAATCATATTGTGAATCATGACAATTATTTATGCATGTGAACTTAGGCAAGATTTATAATTAGGCAAAATATGTTTGTGAAACTTTAAGAAATGATTAAATCTGTTATATTTGCCTAATTTGCTAGTTTTGTTACATTACCTAATCTGCTAGTTCTGTTATATTGCTTAATCTGCTAGTTCTGCTCTACTGCCTAGTCTGCTAGATCTGTTCATCTGCCAAATCTGTCATCTGCTAAGTCTGTTGAAAATGCTAAATCTGCTAGTTTGCTTAATCTGATAAATCCGTTAAGTCGCCTAATCTGAAGAATCTGTTATCTGCTATATCTGTTGAGTCGGTATAATTAATCTGCTATTGAAATAATCTGAATTAGCTATGAATAATTGACATGTATATTAGGCGTGGGTATAAATGGTAAATCATTAATTAATTGGCCGCAAAGATAAACATGGCTAACTCGAGGTTAGAATGAGTTTGCGGTGTAATTCTGCCCGGAACCGCCCGGCATATTCCAGTGGTCGCAAACAATAGGTTCTAATGTGAGAAGTTAGTCATAACGTGCTTGAAACCCGAGGTTAGACTCAGTTTGCGATAGAAACCTGCCCGGAACCAACCGGCCTAACCAGTAGCTGCAAATTGTCAGTCTAATGTGAGAGGTTTGGGCATTAATATTTAATTAATGAAAATCTGATATAATTATGATATCTAAAACGTGTTGGGTAAGGTTAAACCAATTGGACCAATGAATCTGATAAACCCGTTTCGTGAATCCGTAGGCCCAATACAAAGTTAGATAATCTGTAACCAGTTAATCTGTAAGTCTGTTAATCTGTAACCAGTTAATCTGTAAGTCTGTTAATCTACAACCAGTTAATCTGTAAGTCTGTTAATCTGTAACCAGCTAATCTGTAAGTCTGTTAATCTGTAACCTGTTAATCTGTAACCTGTTAATCCGAACATCTGATCCGTTAGTCTGAAAACCTGTTAACTTGATTGTTTGATCTGTGAACAAGTTGATCTGAATGCTGTATGTCTGAACTTCTAAACAAGTTAATCTGAAATCTGTTAGTCTGGGGACACAAGGTTAGGAGGGGAATTACTTGTGTCATCTGTTGTTTGGGACCCATATTAGTCAGTAACCCTTTCTGGTATCAAAACTTTGACCCAACAGTAGGTAGGGTCCGGGCACGCTTACTGAACTAATTATAAGCGGTTCATTCTGATAATGGCGAGGGGTGTTGATGGTGCATTCCAACCGGGTCATGTGCGTGCATGGATCCCGGTCTGCCTCTGAGGATGTAAGACGCCGTGACATCTGTAAATAGATCTGTGCCAATTGGTTGTCACTTTAGGGAGTGATACACCCTAGTGTGGGGCCGACACAGGATATTTATGTATTAGGGAGCCGATCGCTTGGGGTAGGGTTTTAGGGTACACTTAGTTCTGTCTGTTTTTGTTGGTACCGTCTGTTTCTGTTGGGTGGTAACACCTGTCTGTTTCTGCGTGGTACCGTCTGTTCGGGTGGTAAAGGCCCATTACTAGTGTACACCTAATTCTACATTCTGTTTCCGTAGGGATTAATCTGTTTCTGCTTCTGTCTGTTTCTCATCGGGTAGTAAAGGCCCATTATTAGCATTCTTTTTCTGTTAGATTATTCTGTATCCGTTTCTGTTTCAGTTTAGACATTAGGGTGACACCTAATTCTGTTATACTAGTATTGGTGCAGAGAAGTGTAAAGAAATAGCTTATGTCATTCTGTTCTTCTGTTTTATCTGCTACACCTGTTACAGTTATCTCTCATCTAGTTTTATGTTCATGTCATGTTATTATTATCTATTCATAACTGAAAATCACTGGACTTGCCAGACTTTTTGTCTGACCCTTGTTGTTTCGCCTCCTTTCTTCCATTTCCCCCCCAGGTTATCCAAGGAGGGAATACTTTAGCTTGATCCGGATTTCTTCTGCTTGAAGTGCTTAACGTATGGCTTGGCTCTGTATAGCTTCCGTTCTATGGGGATTATGATTTTAAAACTATGCATTCTGAAGGCTTTTGTACAAGACTGATATTTTGTACTTGAATTCTAATAATGTAATTTGAAAGGATGTAACCAAGTTTATTTCGGTTTCTGTTGAAATAAAGTTATAAATTTTTCAAGTACTATTCTATCTGTCTTGTAAGTTTCTGTTCTGTTTACTAAAATGCTCCACCAAAGTTAAGGCATTCCCTTTGTGAGTGACCTTAACGGAGGTGGGGTGTAACATTCTATCTGGTTAACTCTTATTCGAATAACAAATATTCGATTAACTCTATTCAGCTAACTCGACTCGACTAACCCCTTTTCGAATAATATATTCGATTTACTAACTTTCAAATACCTTATTCGATTGACTCCCTTCGAATACCATATTCGATTTAACTCTATTCGAATAACTAAATTCGATTAACTCGTTTTCGAATAAACTATTCATTTATAAAGATTTACTTTTAGTAACGGTTCTTCACTTTACAAATGATTTCCTTTTTTAGTAACGTTTTCCTTTTTATAACGTTTTCCTTTTTATAACCTCCTATTTGGTTATAAACAAATTTCCTTTTTATAACTCTATTTATTTTCTAAATATTTCCTATCAATTCTATTTGTAAATGATTTACAAATATTTCCTTTTCTATTATTCTATTTGCAAATGGTTTGCAAATATCTCCTTTTCAAATCTATTCTTTGATTTTATAATTTCCCTTTTCTAAATATCTCCTATTTATAAATATTCCAATTTATAAATATTTCTTATTTATAAATATTCCATTTATAAATATCTTATTTTCAAATATCACTTTGAAAACATTCCCTTATCAACATTTCGGTATGTTATGGTATTCAACATATCAAATCACGATGATCAGTATCGTTCAAACACATATAATCGACAATAGATTATATATCACATCATATATCACAATATATGAAGAACAATAAAATAACTATTGAGGAATCCAGTCGGATTCCTCCAACCTGTTTCCCTGCATCATAGATGTTAAACAGTATAGATAACATCACTTTTAGTTCCATATGATATATTCTGTTAAATAGAACCAATATAGAAATTCAACTAACTGACTAGCAGTTCAATCAAACAGTCAACACACAGTCAATCAACCAATATTTAACAGTTCTAAAAATACAACATGAAATTATAACTGTTCAGAGTTAGTGAGATTTACTCACTTTGGCAGTTCATCGTTAAAGAGCGATAAACTGTTATTTGATTTGAATCAAACAATTTGTTTCGCCATAAATTCAAACGAGCTTTGATTCACTTCCCGTCAGTTCCATGTTGTAGTCGTCGTCCATACGATCCCGTCAGATCTTATTTCGCTGAAAACTGGTATCGTATGCAAAGATATTACATTTCGAAGTTATCATACAATTTAAATTAAAAATTTAGAATTATATTTCCATTGGGCCTCACCCTTTTTCTCTTTTCCTTTTCGGCTTGGAATTAAAGTCGGCCCACTCACCCCTTTTAAAAGCCTGGAACCATCTTCTTCCTCTCCCTTCCATCCGCTACTCTAGAAATCCATTCGTGGCCATTTCTTCCACTTCAACTCCACCTCGCACCACCAATTCTACACCGCAGATCAAATCGAAGCCACCACTGATCTCTCCATCACTTGCTCTTCCACCCTAACCCATTTTCAATCTACCCGACGTCCTCCAGAAAAACACGCCGTCGCGTCCCCAACTACAGATATCGATAAAAATCGACACCGAATCCACCCACTTCTGCAACCAACTTCTAAACTCCTCCATGAATCGATCTACAGCATCCAATCTCCGAACTGGTGCCTCATTACTCCACAAATTCTAACCCTATTCCATTGTTGATTTTCGATTTTCACCCCAAACAGCATCGAGGGTGGAACAATATGTATGGACGTGAAGCTTAAGGCCAGAGGATGTAACTGAATTTGGTTTCACGATTTTTAGGATTTTATTTCTTTTGTTTGGGATTTTTCTTCCTTGCGTTTCCTTTTGTGGACGGGAATTTGGTTTCTGGTGTTTTATATGCTGATATGTGGTTGGTAACGTTTGTGGATGTGAAAGGAGGACGTGTGTTTTGCTTTGGTTCACACAATTTAGGATATTTTAGTTTATTTTATTTATTTTCTATTCGCCTTATGTCCTTAAAATTTCCTGCGAGCACATACGATATCCAAAAATCACCAAACCGGACATGTAGCTAGAGTTCGACATTACGGTCCCAACGAAACTAGTTTCGTCGAATTCCGACTTCGTTTGCAAAAGTGGCTATTTTTAAAGCTCTAAATAGCCTATTTAAATATATAAATATATTTAAATAAAATTGAATTAAATATTTAAAAATTAAATATTATTGTCTATATTCACAGTGGAATACCATACAGCTTCAGAATATTCCTATATGGATTTACAACTCGATATTACATCGTCAGAGTTTTATCGATGTTCGATTTCTATTTAAATCCTTATATAAAATATAATTAAATCGTTATGGTCAGGGCGCTGCATTTTTGAGAATTTTATTTGGACATAACTCAAAATCTACACGACGAAATCCTGATATTTCTCTTCCACTAGAAAGATATACTCCACCAGCTCCACACTTTTCTTGTTTCACAGAAATCCGATTTAAAACGAACCCTGTATATTCAGTTGAAGTTTAAATCGCCAATTAGCGAACTGCCGCGTTGTTACACGCTCTATTTTAATTATATTATAATTATACGTTCAAACTGTCGTTCAAATAATATATTCGTTATTCTAATCAAATTCTAAACTGAATTAAATATCACAGACGATCCAGTTCACACCATATCGCCATTTCAGCCAATTCTGATTTTTTCAGAATTAAATATATTATTTAAATTATTATTTTAATTAAATATTCACCAGTATTTAATTCCACGACCATTAAATTCTCTAAACCACTATTTATATAATTAAATAAATTAATTATAATACCTCTGCCAATGCGTGTCATTACAATCTTTCCCACTTAAAATAATTTCGTCCTCGAAATTGCTAAAATGTAGAGAACGACTCTATCGACTGGTTCGAACTTATTTGTTCACTTCTTAACTTCAGTTTCAACTGAACCAATTTAACTTCAATTAAATATTGATTAATTCTTATCAACGAAAATTTTCAAATATCCTGAAAATTTTCTAACGCCTTAACTTTTACGAAAAATTTCACCAGCACCTCCTTCGTACTAATCAATACATTGAACTCCAACTCGCCTCTCTGGGCCATCTCCAACCCAAAAGAAAATCAAACGGCCAAGCGGCTTGCCAATTCGGCTCATAAATCTTATATCCAATAGAAATATAAAATTGTACCTTTTGTCGGCATATCATTATATCCTTTCCACCCATTATCAATTCAGCAGATACAAGGGTCATCCCAATCAAATTCCAATCTGCTTTTATCCACGACACAACTATTCGCTTATATCCGAGCCAAATATCATTTCAACTCGAGTTTCTTCTCGATTCCCAACTCTTAACTTGATTATCCAATTACACTTCAAATTTGAATCTCACCATCCAATTGGTCTTGATATCATTCTAATTTAATCTCAGTTACCACTTTACTGGCTTTATTTTAATTCAAATTTGCTTCCACAAATTTCTATTAAATTTGTTTTTAATTCAAACAGTCTTTCCTTGGGTGTTTTTCAAACAGTTTACTCTTTTCAAAAATCAAATTTTCCTTTTGAACATGTCACTGAGCCCTTAATTAATATTCCATTAGTTAAATCACTTCTCTATTTCTTTATCAATATTTGTTATGTTATTTGGAAAACATTTCCGAATATCGCCTTCCTTTATTTTCTAAACTTTAGAAAATATATGCTATTTATAGTTGGAAAATATTCAGTTACTTATCTCTTTTCCGATCTCGTTTATTTCTATACTTAGGAAATATTCTTTATCATATTTCCAAGCTTACACTTATTTGGGTTAAAACGGATGTTGTGTAAAACATCATTACGACATCCCAAATACTACATTCAACTAACTCTTATTCAACATTGATCTTCGAGCCTGAAATATTACTATTTAATTGTTAATAATGAAATCAATCAAGTTAGGGTATAACTACCTCTCAGACCTTGACTGAATAACATTTATAACGTCAAAACAGATATGACTACTTACTCGAATAATCAATACCATACAACTACTTATTCACTTTTAAACACGTATACGCTTCCTCTTTCTATCCTTACGATATTTTATTCCTAGTCTTTTTTATTTATTTATTTTACTTTTCTATTTCTAAGTTCGTTTCCTTATCGACTTCTATATATATATATCGATACGTTGATTTCTAACTATCAAATTATCTTAAAAAATATTCTAACTCCTTAAATTCTCAGAAAAATTCGCCATAACCTCCTTTGTACCAGGAGCATCGGGATATTTCAAATAGCCTCCCATGGCCCTTACCATTCCAAAAGAAAAAGAAAAAGCCAAGCGGCTAACCGATACGGCGCATAAAATCTCATATATGAATTAAATACATACCTTTTCGTCGAGCATTCTATTTATATACCTTCATACCTTATCCATACCTATATCATGTATATTTATACCTGCCCAATCTATTTTAACTCTACCTGATCGTTTTAACTCAATTCGTTAATTAATTTGTTAATTAACTCTTTAGTCTATTTCACTTTTATATTTGAACACGACATGTTCAGATATATTTTAACTTGCTTATTAACTAATTTGAATCCAAATTTCAAATTTAAGTTCTATATTTGATTTCGAGTATCCATTTACAAATCCAATTCACCTTTCAAAGTTCAACTTCAAATTCAAAACTCGATTAACTAATTCCTCTTCGACTTAGTTAATTCTATTCAATTTTTATTCAAATTTTATATCACCTCTATTATTCAAATCTATTATATCAAATTCTATTATTCAAATTCTATTCAAATTCTATATATTCGAATTCTATAGTTTAAATTCCATCTGAATTCTATATTCAAATTCCATATATTCAAATCCTATATTTGAATTCCATTTGAATTTCTATATTCAAACTCTATTTGAATTTCTATATTCAAACTCTATTTCAATTCCATTGAATTTCATATATTCAAACTCCCTTTGAATTTCTATATTCAAACTCTTTTTCAATTCCATTGAATTTCATATATTCAAACTCCCTTTGAATTTCTATATTCAAATCCAACTATTACTCTACATGAATTCTATATTCAATTTTCCATTATTTAAATCTTCTTTATTCAAATCTCATTTGAATTTTTATATTCAAATCCCCTTTGAATTTTTCTTATTTAAATTCTGTGTTTGAACTTCCTTTATTCAAATTCCTTTTTAAACTTTCTTTATTCATTCTTTAAATAAGTCTCAATTTCAATTCCCTTTGAAATCGATATTTCTACCTTTGGAAAATAGATTTCCCTTTCAATTTCACACTTGTATTTTTATTTCTGAATTATCCAATGATAATTCTTTTCACTTCATCTATAAACTTCGTTTATAAAAGAACTATTTATAAACTTCGTTTATAAAAGAACTAATTATAAACTTCGTTTATAAAGTAACTTCTCATTTTATTTCTTTTAAAACAAGTTAATATTTCAAATCTATTTAAAAATTCAAATTCTATTATCCAAATTCCATATTTTAAATCCCATTTTGAAATTCAACACACTTGTCTTTCCCAAAACAAATTCAAAATAGTATCTCTGGTAGTAATTCGTCACTTACAACTCGAAAATGAATACTGATGATGCAGCTGCCATCATCAGAATCTATTTTCTAGAGATCGAAGTGAGTTCAATACTATAAAACCATTTCTAAACATTTCCACTTTGAAATTCATTTCAAAATATAATTCACACTGCTTGTAAAACAAATTTAAAATCTCCCAGGATCATAAATTTTCCTTATTTTTAATCCAAATCCATTTACAAACACTTATCCAATTTTCCAAAGTTTTAACTCAATTTCTGGTTTAAAATTTCAGATTTAACTCATCTGATTCCACGTATTTCGCTTATATGAATTCTGATTGGTTATTTACATAACCATTTAATTTATAATCTTACTCGATTATAATAACAACCAATATATCCAATATATATCAAAATATACTTTGGGTAAAATTATTTTCATTTACCCTCTTTTCAAAACATATCATGTCGACCCATCGTATTCGAGTGTTTATAAACTCCTACCGATACAGTGGATCAAACTGATCGACCAGAACCCAAAAACAACTCAACCAATAAATCTTAACAATATAAAATTATTTTTTATATCATCTACAAATACGTTCACTCGTATATATACACTCAACTCAATCTAGGGTATTACTAACCCTATCTCTACCGAGTCACGCCACAGAGGCAAGGTAAAACTTAACTTAAGCTCTGATACCAACTGTAATGACCCGGGATTTTGAAGACTTTGGTTATCGCCATAAACTCAATGATGACTAACCAAACATTGAAAAATACCGGTCATTAATGAAAGAAATTAGAGGGTGAGGAAAGATAAGATAGAAACTTAGAATAGAAGAAGAAGAACAACACAACATCAGAGTAACACGAATCTCACAGCGGAACGAATAACATATAATATATAACATAACTTTGAAATATACATCTGTACTTGAATATACATCATTATCAAGGTACAATACTTACAACACAGCGGAAATAACTATAGATATATAATCTTGAAGCCTCCTGCTCCAAGCTTTTCCAGTATATCTGTAAATCCTGACTACTTGACTGCCCGTACAAATTTAGGCACCCAAGAGTTTATGGAAACAAACAAATAAACTCTGGGCCAGTCATGGGACTGGTGTGAGTAAAACAGTTTAAAACAATTCAAGCAGGTAATCGATATCTCATAATACCACGCCGTATAACGGAACGGGTTTTTCCCTTATGAGAATCCAAATATCTTTATATCAAAACCTTTTGATATTATAATAATGTCTATCAACATAATATAATAATTATCTAGCAGAAACGCTTTCATCTCACGTTCTACATATATGGTATACAATCAAAACCGCAAGCACGTATTGGGTAATGGATTTCCAACTATGACAAGGTATGGGACCACCTTCCGCTTGTGTACCTCTAGAGAGGAATACACTGGGTTCAACAAGAACATCTTGCAACCCGGCCATACATGACCGACCAATGTATATCACCAACGATTGGGATCAGCAACCGTTTCCTGAATGGGACAGCATCAACAATAGATTTTTAGAAGAAAATGAAATTCTAGATCAGGTGATTATACACCCTACTTCGGTGCGACCGACTTAGCCATGCTGCCTGCCCGATTTCTGTCATTTACCGGATGTGAGGCTAGAAGCTACGCTTTATCATCACACCAGATTCACTTTGAATGCCACATCGTCAAATCCATCAAATCACCGATTGACGTCCTCAACCATACATTATGTGTTAGCTAAAAGAAGTTTCCTTCTCCGCTTCTACTCTTGGTACGGTTGGAGAAATCAATATACGTGATCGTCTGGAAATACTCTGTCAGACATCCGTCTAAACAAGTCATCCAGGAACAGGATGAACCGAAGGCACTATTCTGTAACAGGCCCTTGCATAACTCCGTCTTCAATTTGCTTTGGCATATATGATTTGCAACGCTTATGCCAATACAGAGTGGTTCTTTGGATAATAATCCAACCGGTCCCTCCATATTAACAACGTTAAAATGGTCAAAACTTCGATAGTCTGTGATTTAACTATCGAAGAAAAACAGGTGTGCAAACAACGATATTATTACCAAATGGAAATTTATATCGATCAAACATCATTCGACATTTATCTCTTTATTTCATTAATTTACTTATCTCCTGTTTCCCTATATTCAATATTTCTTATTTTCTAAATTTGGAAAATATACGTTATTAACAATGGAAAACATTTCCATTTCTTGTTTTCTTTATTAGAAAACATTTCTGGTTTCTTATTTGGAAAACATTCCCAAAGCTTCTTCATTGGACTTAGACAGATGTTTAAACAAACCATCGCGATGCCAACTCAAACCATTTCCTTTAATTACTAAATTCACTTAACCATCCTTTACTATCGAACCTTAACCATTCCTTAGTTAAAAATGAAGTCAATAAAGTTGGGGTAATACTACCTCTCAGACCTTAACTGAACAACGTTTCTAACCTTGAAATAGACAAAGTTCACCCTTCTAATTCTTTAACAAACTTCCTTACGTAACTCTCTTTCAAATCTTTTCTATTCAATAATTCTTTCCTTCGATAAGGTATATTCAATAACTCTATTCAATTTATTCTTTTCACTTAACTCTTTTGATTTAACTCTAACTCTATTCACTTAACTCCTATCGAATAAACTATATTCGATAACTCATTTAATTCTATTTGAATAAACTATATATTCGATTAACTCCTTTTACTCTATTCGAATAAACTATATCCGATTAACTCCTTTATTCTATTCGAATAAATTATATTCAATTAACTCCTTTATTTTAACTCTATTCGATTAATTCTGTCTGGTTAACTCTTATTCGAATAACAAATATTCGATTAACTCTATTCAGCTAACTCGACTCGACTAACCCCTTTTCGAATAACATATTCGATTTACTAACTTTCAAATACCTTATTCGATTGACTCCCTTCGAATACCATATTCGATTTAACTCTATTCGAATAACTAAATTCGATTAACTCCTTTTCGAATAAACTATTCATTTATAAAGATTTACTTTTAGTAACGGTTCTTCACTTTACAAATGATTTCCTCTTTTAGTAACGTTTTCCTTTTTATAACCTCCTATTCGGTTATAAACAAATTTCCTTCTTATAACTCTATTTATTTTCTAAATATTTCCTATCAATTCTATTTGTAAATGATTTACAAATATTTCCTTTTCTATTATTCTATTTGCAAATGGTTTGCAAATATATCCTTTTCAAATCTATTCTTTGATTTTATAATTTCCCTTTTCTAAATATCTCCTATTTATAAATATTCCAATTTATAAATATTTATTATTTATAAATATTCCATTTATAAATTTCTTATTTTCAAATATCACTTTGAAAACATTCCCTTATCAACATTTCGGTATGTTATGGTATTCAACATATCAAATCACGATGATCAGTATCGTTCAAACACATATAATTGACAATAGATTATATATCACATCATATATCACAATATATGAAGAACAATAAAATAACTATTGAGGAATCCAGTCTGATTCCTCCAACCTGTTTCCCTACATCACAAATGTTAAACAATATAGATAACATCACTTTCAGTTCCATATGATATATTCTGTTAAATAGAATCAATATAGAAATTCAACTAACTGACTAGCAGTTCAATCAAAAAGTCAACACACAGTCAATCAACCAATATTTAACAGTTCTAAAAATACAACATGAAATTATAACTGTTCAGAGTTAGTGAGATTTACTCACTTTGGCAGTTCATCGTTAAAGAACGATAAACTGTTATTTGATTTGAATCAAACAATTTGTTTCGCCATAAATTCAAACGAGCTTTGATTCGCTTCCCGTCAGTTCCATGTTGTAGTCGTCGTCCATACGATCCCGTCGGATCTTATTTCGCTGAAAACCGGTATCGTATGACAAAGATATTACATTTTGAATTTATTATACAATTTAAATTAAAAATTTAGAATTATATTTCCATTGGCCCTCACCCTTTTTCTCTTTTCCTTTTGGGCTTGGAATTAAAGTTTGCCCACTCACCCCTTTTAAAAGCCTGGAACCGTCTTCTTCCTCTCCCTTCCATCCGCTACTCCAGAAATCCATTCGTGGCCATTTCTTCCACTTCAACTCCGCCTCGCACCACCAATTCTACACCGCAGATCAAATCGAAGCCACCACTGATCTCGCCATCACCTGCTCTTCCACCCTAACCCATTTTCAATTTACCCGACGTCCTCCAAACAAACACGCTGTCGCGTCCCCAACTACAGATATCGACAGAAATCGACACCGAATCCACCCACTTCTGCAACCAACTACTAAACTCCTCCACGAATCGATCTACAGCATCCAATCTCCGAACTGGTGCCTCATTACTCCATAAATTCTAACCCTAGTCCACTGTTGATTTTCGATTTTCACCCAAAACAGCATCGAGTGTGGAACAATATGTATGGACGTGAAGCTTAAGTCCAGAGGATGTAATTGAATTTGGTTTCACGATTTTTAGGATTTTATTTCTTTTGTTTGGGATTTTTCTTCCTTGCGTTTCCTTTTGTGGACGGGAATTTGGTTTTTGGTGTTTTTATATGTTGATATGTGGTTGGTAACGTTTGTGGTGAGAAAGGAGGACGTGTGTTTTGCTTTGGTTCACACAATTTAGGATATTTTAGTTTATTTTATTTATTTTCTATTTGCCTTATATCCTTAAAATTTCCTGCGAGCACATACGATATCCAAAAATCACCAAACCGGACATGTAGCTAGAGTTCGATATTACGGTCCCAACGAAACTGGTTTCGTCGAATTCCGACTTCGTTTGCAAAAGTGGCTATTTTTAAAGCTCTAAATAGCCTATTTAAATATTTAAATATATTTAAATAAAATTGAATTAAATATTTAAAAATTAAATATTATCGTCTATATTCACAGTGGAATACCATACAGCTTCAGAATATTCCTATATGGATTTACAACTCGATATTACATCGTCAGAGTTATATCGATGTTCGATTTCTATTTAAATCCTTATATAAAATATAATTAAATCGTTATGGTCAAGGCGCTGCATTTCTGATAATTTTATTTGGACATAACTCAAAATCTACACGACGAAATCCCGATATTTCTCTTCCACTAGAAAGATATACTCCACCAGCTCCACAAGTTTCTTGTTTCATAGAAATCCGATTTAAAACGAACCCTGTATACTCAGTTGAAGTTTAAATCGCCAATTAGCGAACTGCTGCGTCGTTACGCGCTCTATTTTAATTATATTATAATTATACGTTCAAACTGTCGTTCAAATAATATATTCGTTATTCTAATCAAATTCTAAACTGAACTAAATATCACGGACGATCCAGTTCACACCATATCGCCATTTCAGCCAATTCTGATTATTTCAGAATTAAATATATTATTTAAATTATTAATTTAATTAAATATTCACCATTATTTAATTCCATGATCATTAAATTCTCTAAACCACCATTTATATAATTAAATAAATTAATTCTAATACCTCTGCCAATGCGGGTCATTACAACACTCCTCTGAAACCCGAAACCATTACTTTCCCGTTCAAACCCGCCTCGCCGTCGCCACACACCACCGAAGATCACCGGACTACCTCCAGTCGACACGGCCACCACCCTGCTTCGTTTCCCCCTAGGTCCGCGACCCCTCGTCACCTCCTCCGCCCAGAAATTCGCCAATTCCGACCGCCACTTTCAAAGATCCAACCCAAAACAACCTTCTCCGTTCATCTCGACGCCACGACCACCACCGACCACCAGAAACCTCGAGACCAGTGCCAAATGAAAGCTCCTTCTTCCCTCTTCAAAACCCCTAAGGTCTGAATCCTTGAAATCGAACCAATCTCTCCAATTTTGAAGAAGAACGAAACTGATTTTCGCCGGTTTATTGCGATTTCCAACCACCACACTACACCGTTCGCCCCCAACTATTTACAGTAGTTAGAGAACAACCCGATCTACAACTTGCTTCAGGTTGCCCCTACGGATTCACTACGGATTGGGAGATATAATTGATTTTGTAAACAGGGACTTTTCTGCAAATTTACACATTGGAAATGGGGTTTGGCTGGAATTTGCTGGTGGGGAGGGGTATATATAGGTGGAAATAATATATTTTAAGTCGATGTGACGAGCGATGCTGACTAACAATATTTATTTCGTACCTATCGCTATTTCGAATACCGTTTATTCGCGGCTGCGCTCACATACGAACCCCGTTCGAGACGCGACTGGACGGCATAGTATGCTTTGACGATATAGTCCTAACGAAACTTGTTTCGTCGAATTCCGTGCCTGTATGCTCAAATAGCGTTTGTACACGTCCAAATAGATCGATTTATTTTACATTTTATTTTTCCACGCTCATAGAATAACACCGATTGATGCGCCGTCTGAAAATCTAGCAATAATTTACTGTTACAGTCTCAACACAATTTGTTTCATCGAAAACAGAGGTCGTTTGAAAAATGTTCCTTTTGAACTGGCCAATTTGAATTAAAATGAATTAATTTTAAAATACTTCAATATAAAATAAATTAAATACCGCAGTTGGTCATACACGACCAGAATCCGATATATTATCAAGGAAAAATATCACAGGTTGAATTTCACGCCAAATCGATACTCAAAATATTTTAAAACCCTTATTTTATATATATGCAGCGCTATATATATAAAGGGAATTCTGGCGCTGTTTTTCTAAGAATTTGATTTGGACATAAAACAAAATCTACACGACGAAAACTGGATTTCTCTCTGCCATTGGTAAGATATCGTCAAACTGGTCCCGATGTTTCTTGTTTCGAGGAAATCCGACTTATTTTGAACCCAGTACGACCCCTTGAAGTTCAAAACGCCAAAATGCGAACTGCCGCGCCGCTGCAGCTCATGATTTAATTAAATTATAAACATATATATATATATTCAAACGTTGTTTTAGACTTGAAACCGTCGATAAAATCCCAATATGAACGATATAAACAATTTGAAATCACCTGATCACCTTATATTTCAAAATTCATATTTTCCCAATATTCTGGGATTTAAATATTATTTAATTATTTATTTAAATAATATATCCCAAATTAAATCGTTAAATTCGATTATTTAAATTCAAACCAATATTTTAAATAATTAAAATAATTAAAATATCCCAATTAAATAGGCAGAAAATACGGGTCGTTACATTCCTTCCCCTTTAAAATAATTTCGTCCTCGAAATTGCTAAGGTAGAAGAAATGTCGTCAACTTTTATCCTCGCAAAATAATAAATTTTAAAATTCGAATTTAATTTCAAACTGAGTCAATTTGTTTTAAAACCAATTTATTTCGAATAAAAGATTTCCCAAAAATCTTCAAAAAATTTCTAACTCCTTAAATTTTGGAAAAATTTCGGCGGTGTCTCCCCTGTACGGAGGACCATCTGCAATATTGCAGGATCAAGAAATAAATATCCATCAACTCTCATAGTCGGAAAATCCAAAATCCAAACTCAAAACCCCAAAGAAAACAAAAAATTTCATATTTGCGTAAGCGTACCTTTTGGCAAGTGCTATTACGTGATAAGCAATATACTATATAAGAGCCTGCTTACTTATTGTGCAGCTCTATTCAAACTGGATTCAAATAACTCCAGGATTTTCTCTCTTAAACTGATTTAAAGCTGAATTGGCTCTTCAGCACTTGTTCTCAACCCAAACAAATTCATCAGCCATCACACAAGGTCAGTTATGTTTAAAACATCCATATAATTTCCTATCAACTCATTTTACACACAGTTCAATCCACACGGGATTTATTATTCATAATTACTTCCTTTATTACTATAATTATCCATTCAGATTTATTTACCTGAATTGGTTTATTTAATTACCCATTCAAAATTATTTGAATCAGGATTGATTATTCAACTTAATTATTTCTAGATTTGTTTCAACCAACCCTATTCAGGTTCAGATTTATATTCGAGCATCCATCAACACAATTCAACATATCACACAAATCCAATTGGTTGCCCATACTACAATAACCTTTCCTTTTATTTTATTACAAAATAAATTGGGAAAAAATAATTTCAAAAATAATTTTATATCAAAATACAAATACGCTCTCTCATATATCTATACAAACTCAATCTAGGGTGTTACTAACCCTATCTCTATTGAGTCACACCACAGAGCCAAGGTTATCTCTAAACCAATAGCTCTGATACCACTGTAACGACCCAAGGTTTTCGGCCCCGAAAATCGAAATAAATACCTTCACCGTATCTTATAACGATCCTCCAAGCACCGAAAACACTGGATAGTTTTAGAAAGAATTTAGAGGGTGAGATAAGAAAGAAAGAAATTTTAGAATACAAGAAAGAAGAATTGCATATACATACCGAAATTGCATATACATCAGAATCTCACAGCGGAACTGATAAAATATAATATCAAATATGCAAAGAATTGCATATACATACCAATCATCAGAGTTTAACATATAACTGCACAGCGGAATTAACTTTATATAACTAGCGGTGAAGCCACCTGCTTCCAGCTTCTGAATCTCCAAGCGAACCTAACCTGTAAATATGCTTGGTCTGACCCGAGCACATTTGATTTAAAACAAAATACACCGGGTCAGTCTGGAATACTATCAGTGATAAATCTAGAGCACAAACAACTGGTTTAACTTTGGAAATCCTTTCTGAAACAAAGGATAATAGTAAGACCAGTACACACATAAACATGGACGGTTTTTACCTTACTATAACCCAAACCATTTCTTGAAATCATAACTTGTTCTGATATTATCATAATGTCTAGATACAAGTAATTAACAATCTAGTGGAATGCTTGCATCTCACGCTCCACATATATAGTATACAATCAAAACCGCGGGCACTTATTGGATATTGGATTTCCAACCTTGACAAGGTAGGGGACCACCTGCCGATAGTGTATCTCTAGAGGCGAATATACTGGGTTCAACAAGAACATCTTGCAACCCGGTCCTCAAATGACCGACCACTCATTTCGCTTGAGGGTATCAGATGTATATCACTAACGGTTGGCATCAGCAACCGCCTCCCGAATAGGGACAACATCGAAACAGATTAAAGAAGAAATAGGAATTTCTCTAGATAGGTGATCATACATCCTAATGGGAACGACCCACATAGCCATGCTGCCTGCCCGATTTTTTTCATTTCCTGGTTGATGAGGCTTGAGGTCAGAACTCATCTGATCATTATACACTTTGAATGCCACATCGTCAGATCCACCAGATCACACTTGATTGACATCCACAAACATACTCTAGTCATTTGGCTAGAGAATAACCATTTCTCCGCCATCAACTATGGTACGTTTGGAGAAACCAACGCGTGTAATTCCTTTTGGAAATACTCTGTCAGACATCCGTCCATACAAGTCATCCAGGAACAAGATGAACCGAAGGTACTCTCCTACTGCATCTCATATAGGAATCACCCCATGGATCAGTAGTGAGAAGTCCTTGCAACCCGTAGATTTCAACCACGATAGAATCACAGTTTATCTCTGGTTGCAATCCCAGAGATTATTAGCGGCCCTTCCGTTTATGAAAATCTACAATCTTCAATGCTCCATCACGATTATCTTCAATATCTCCACGTATTTGTTGGTCGGAATGGTATTCGAATATAATTCGATCCCGGACTTTCCATACCAACAATCGTATTGGTCAACTTTGCTAGTCGGTGATTTAACTATCAAAATAAGCAGTGATTCAAACATAACAACAAATGAGTACACTAGTTCAGTATTCAGCATCACTTGGCCTTTAACACTGATTTACCTTTGTTAAATTAAAACTCTAACTCTTTAATATTCAAAAATACGATATTTGAATCTCTAATTCGATTTAACTCTAATTGAATTACTAATATTCGACTTAACTCCATTCGCTTGACTCCAGATCGCAGCGATCACAATGGTTATGCCTGATTCCCTCAGGAAACATCCGACCGCCGTAGGCTATCTACAGCCCTGCGAATTACGCTAGCAGTCGTACGCAATGGAAACTCTTCCTGAATAATTATGTTGACTAACTCTAACTATATTAAATCAACTTTAATTGGATAACAAATATTCGATGTAATTTGAAATCAATATTCTTATTCCTTTTTGAAAACTCATATTGAAATATTATTCAATTTCCAAACCTTGCATTAGAGTTCACCATCCCATGTATAGGATAAAACCAATTTTGACACCTTCCACTTATCCAAACTAATACCATTCTTTGGTAATAGTGTAGTCAACCAAGTTGGGGTATTTTAGTTACCTCTCAGACCTTGATTGACGACGTTCTTACCTCAGAAAAATATTAGTTCGCCACTTAACCATTGACATTCAAATCTCGTTTACCACTTTGATTTCAAATCTAGTTTTACAACATCGTTTGCTTTCATTTGAAATCCTTTCAAAAATCCTCTTACCCAATTCCTTTAATTAGGTAAATATTCATGAAACCCACAACTTCGCCCTTAAAGCATTGGTTCCACTTATACCCTTTTGGGTTTATATAAAAATCCCTCGTTATATAATATATTCCCATCTATTGGCATTTTTAAAATAAATTTATCTTGATTTCCACCTTCCTACGATAAGACTTCATTGCTTAGATGTTGTTTCCAAAAGCCATATACTCATATTCAACACAATCCAATCGTATGTATTTTCCCTTCTTTATTGAAATCCATATTCCAATTACAACATTTTGCTTAATTCCATTTTCAACACTTAGCTCATCATTTTGGTTTAAAACCCTTTTTAAACCTTTTTAAACCTTGTTTGGATTCCCTTCCCAAAGACTTATAAAAACCCATTAAGTATTTTAAACAACTCATTATGTTTTATTTTAAACCGTTACCAATTCTAACTAAGCACAGTTGATTTTGTCAACCGTATGTTTTCGTTAATCATCACTGAATTCTATTGGTCATTTCCCCCTTTTTAATTTAATTAATTAACTTAATTAATTTAACATCACCATTTAATTATTATAAAAACAATTTATTTAAATTTACCCACCCGTTGGTAACTTCTTGGGTTCTACTGCTTTCAACACTAGTATAAACCAATTAGATAAATTTTTTCTTATAACTCGATTAAATATATATATATATATAATTTTCCATTTTTAATTACCTATATAAACTAATTGAAACCTTACCTCAGTTATAAAATAATTTATAACTTTTAAACCACGTCAATCCACTTGACTGTAGAACACGTTTAAAACAATATAATTTAGGCCATTCCTGCCCATTTTCCCCAACTAATTCTGTCGATGGGTTTTAACCACAACAATGATGCATTTATATTCAACCATCAATATTTAACAAGTTTGGGTGTCAGTCGGTGTGGACAGTCCATATATGCACAACAAATAAAAATACAGTTTATTTGAGGAATCCGGTCGGATCCCTCCAACCTGTCCTTCTCTGCATCACAGATGTCAATCGATAAAAATATATGAATTAATTAATTGACGAGATATAACCAACTGCAGTCAATCAAAAGTAACAACCAATTTACATCCATCACATCCAATCAACCAATTTAAACTGTTAACTGTAAAATATACTTTACTATGAAGGTACCACATCATAGGATTCCAGAAGGTGTGAGAATTAACTCACCAGAGTTTGTTCTGGTCGACGGTTGATGCGTTTGTCACTTTTAATTTGGGACGACCATCCAAAATTGGCTAAATTTTCAACAGCGTCAGATTGACTCCTAGTCAGTGTCATCGGGTAGGTCTCGTCCCTGCGATCCCAATGGATCCAGTTTCGTCAGATTCCGTTACCGTATGAAAAAGATAAGCTGATTTACAGATTGTATAAATTATACGATTTAAATTAACTAATAATTAATAATTAAATTCAATAATTAACTAATTATTACCTTGATTAACGTTAAATCCGATGATTAGGGGAATGATGGTCCACGTCAGCATGGCATAACGAACCAATGCGGTTTCCTTTTCCTCCTTCGTTCAAACCCGTATTTCTCCTTTACATTAAAAACACGAACAACCTCCCAACTTTGATCTGCCGCCCTCGCTTCCCTAAGCCACCGGACTCCGGCCAACCGCCACCGTTGACATCGCCATCGAGCCCCCTTCCATCTACGACCGGTCCCACCTCCTACCACGGCCTGTGGCCACCACACTCCTCCGAAACCCGAAACCATTACTTTCCCGTTCAAACCCGCCTCGTCGTCGCCACACGACACCGAAGATCACCGGACCACCTCCAGTCGACGCGACCACCACCCTGCTTCGTTTCCCCTAGGTCCGCAACCCCCTCGTCACCTCCTCCGCCCATAAATTTGCCAATTCCGATTGCCACTTTCAAAGATCCAACCCAAAACAACCTCCTCCGTTCATCTCGACGCCACGACCACCACCGACCACCAGAAACCTCGAGATCAGTGCCAAATGAAAGCTCCTTCTTTCCTCGTCAAAACTCCTAAGGTCTGAATCCTTGAAATCGACCCAATCTCTCCAATTTTGAAGAAGAACGAAACTGATTTTCGCTAGTTTATGGCGATTTCCGACCACCACACTACACCGTTCGCCCCCAACTTTTTACAGTAGCTAGAGAACAACCCGATCTACAACTTTGCTTCAGTTTCCCCTACGGATTGGAAGATATAATTGATTTTGTAAACAGGGACTTTTTTGCAAATTTACACAATGGAAATAGGGTTTGGCTGGAATTTGCTGGTGGGGAGGGGTATATATAGGTGGAAGTAATATATTTTAAGTTGATGTGACGAGCGACGCTGACTAACGATTTTTATTTTGTACCTATCGCTATTTCGAATACCGTTTATTCGCTGCTACGCTCACATACGAACCCCGTTCGAGATGCGATTGGACGGCATAGTATATTTTGACGATACGGTCCTAACGAAACTTGTTTCGTCGAATTCCGTGCCCATATGCTCAAATAGCGTTTGTACACGTCCAAATAGATCGATTTATTTTACATTTTATTTTTCCACGCTCGCATAATAACACCGATTGATGCACCGTCTGAAAATCTAGCAATAATTTACTGTTACTGTCCCAGCAAAATTTGTTTCGTCGAAAACAGAGGTCGTTTGAAAAATGTCCCATTTGAACTGGCCAATTTGAATTAAAATGAATTAATTTTAAAATACTTTAACATAAAATAAATTAAATACCACAGTTGGTCATACACGACCAGAATCTGATATATTGTCAAGGAAAAATATCACAGGTAGAATTTCACGCCAAATCGATACTCAAAATAATTTAAAAACCCTTATTTTATATATACGCAGCACCATATATATAAAGAGAATTCTGGCGCTGTTTTTCTAAGAATTTGATTTGGACATAAAACAAAATCTACACGACGAAAACTGGATTTCTCTCTACCATTGGAAAGATATCGTCAAACCGGTCCCGACGTTTCTTGTTTCGAGGAAATCCGACTTATTTTGAACCCGGTACGACCCCTTGAAGTTCAAAACGCCAAAACGCGAACTATCGCGCCGCTGCAGCTCGTTATATAATTAAATTATAAACATATATATATATATACTCAAACGTTGTTTTAGACTTGAAACCATCGATAAAATCCCAATATGAATGATATAAACAATTTGAAATCACCCGATCACCTTATATTTCAAAAATCATATTTTCCCAATATTCTGGGATTTAAATATTATTTAATTATTTATTTAAATAATATATCCCAAATTAAATCGTTAAATTCGATTATTTAAATTCAAACCAATATTTTAAATAATTAAAATATCCCAATGAAATAGGCAGAAAATACGGGTCGTTACACCTCCTTTTAATTAATATTTCATTAATTAAATTCTTTCCAAGATTTTATCTTATATATTTTCGTTTTACTTATAAATTCCACTATACATTTATTCTCCTATTGAATTTTCTATATAATCGGTAAATCGATTCCTAGTTATTAATCTTCTTAATTTTTTTCTATCTCCTTAAATTTCGCCAGCGTCTCTTTTGTACGGATCAATCGGCACAACTACAAATCGCCTCTCTGGGTCCTTTCCATTTAAAAAGAAATCAAAAGGCCAAGCGGCTTGTCAAATAGGCTCATAAAATCTCATATTCAATTAAGTATGTGCCTCTTTGTAGAGCACTTAACTTATATTCTTCCATTCGCTTCATTCCATACCTGCCTCACATATACATATGCATTTCCAATTTTTATTGATTTTCAAATCAATCCAACATTTGAAAATAACTATATTCAATATGTTAATTTATTCTCAAATTAGCTTATTCGCCCATTTCATTCTTGACTTAAATCAATCATGTTCAAACCCATTCTTATTGACTTATAAACAAGTCAAACTTAAATTCTATATTCAAATTAAAATTAAAATTCGAGTTATAATCAAAATAATTATTTTACTTTACCATGTTAAGTACCGTTCCTTATATTCTATTAACTAATTAAATTTCATTTTAATTAGTCATTTCCATTGCATAACTAAAAATCTGATTTTTATCTCACATATCAACGAATTAAATCCTCATGAGTCATATTCAATATATAACTTAAATCTGGATTTTTCTAATGGAACTCCGAATTTTACTCACTCAAAATCCTTTTATTTTTTTTAATAATTGTTGTGGTTTATAAACGATTATGCCGCTATTTTTCTAAAAATTTGATTTTGACATAACTCAAAATATATAAGACAAAATCCAGATTTTTCTCTTCTATTAGAAAATTAATATTCAATAGGTCCGGACGATTCTTATTTTGAATGATTCTGACTTGTATTGAGTTCTATATACTCAATTGAAGCTTGAAACGTCAAATTACGAACTACCGCGCAGTGGGGAGTTCATGTTAATTTATTTTAAATATTAACATTTAAAACTTCGTTTATTATATAATTTCAACTTCATTCTTCGATATTCTAATATAAATTAAACCAGCTTTCCAAATCTAACTTAAACATTTCGATTATCCAAAATCGTTGATTACTTCATTCAAATTTATAGTTCAGTTATTAAATTATTCACAACTTAATTTCTACATTAAATTCCAATTCGCTTAGAAATAAAACATCCCTTATCATTGCAAATTAATATCATCCCTTGATAATAGTGAAGTCACTCAAGTTGGGGTATTTTAATTACCTCTCATACCTTGATCGACAACGTTCTTATCTTCAGATAGATAAAAATTTGTAATACACAAAAACTGATATTACTTATAAAAATATCCTCTTCTATCCCATTTAAAGATATGATTTTAAATGCCATTCCTTACATTTGGAAAATATATTTCCAACTTATCCGATGAAAATTACTTCATTACATTTATAAACATTGTTTATAAATTAACTTCCTTATTTAATATATTAAACAAGCTTCCATTTTAATAATCTATTTGAAACTCGATTCCCATTTTGAATATTTTATTATTATAACTTATATATATATATAAAACATAGGATTTACTTTCATATTTAATTTTAGTTTCTATTTAATAAAATTCCAATGCCTTTTCTAGAAATAATTTATTACAATAAGTTCGACATAGTCGAATTGTAGACATAAATCCATATGGATTTATTCCAATTTAACTTACATTCTGAACGTCAAAATAATTTCATCGTTTCCTATTAAAACGATTCTTGATTCCCATTTTTAAATTCCCATTTGAATTTAAATTCCCAAATTTATCCAATGATAATTTATTTCACTTCATTTATAAACATCGTTTATAAATTTACTACTTGTTTTTATTATTCAAACAAGTTAATAATTCCTAGCCCATCTGAAATTCAAATTCTATTTTGGAAAAATAAATTTTCCTTTCCATTTTATTCGAATATAATTTTATGGTATTTTAAATACCAATACTAGGGCCAGTGCTATTCAAACATACAAAACACATAATCATCAATCATTGATTTTATAACACATCATATATCATAATATATATGGAAATAAACAATAAATAAATTTGAGGAATCCAGTTGGATTGTTCCAACTTGTTGTCCCTACATCCACAAATGTTATATAACATAAATAAATACCCATCCTGCTTCAAGGTAGGATATTGCGGCATAAAAGGTCATCCACTATATATATTGTGGGACACATAGGGTCATCCGCTAATGGTACTGCGGGAATATCAATATCCAAGCCTAAATATAACTAATATATCTATAATAGCCACAATTCATCAACGATTATTCAATGCAACCAAATAATCAGCAAACAACATATAAAAATTATTAAAATAAAATTATAAATGAATCCAGAGAGTGAGTTTACTCACCTTGATTTTATTCGATCTATTCTACTTCCCATTTTAATTCCCGATTAGATATCCCGTGTCTACGGATTACTTGACTGGTTATGTTTGATAATTCTTGTATAAATCTAATTAAACAAATCCTCCATCTTCTTCCCAGAAACAAATTTCAAACACTCCTTGTAGCTTCTAATCATTGTCGACCCCGACATCGATAACTTACTTCGATTGATCAATTCAGCATCACCTTTCATACGCAATCCAATCAGCAAGAATCTAGCTTCTATTAAACTACTATATTATGGCCGAACTTCCCCAGTATCACTACCTACAGGAGAAACCAGCAACTACCGTGACTTTCATCTACTACCCCTCGCCTCCATCGTCCACGCAACCGCCTAATGAGGCTACCATTTAACTCCTCCTCACTAGCCCTTCAACCCTATCACCATCATCTCCGACTTGCCGCCTTCCTTCCATTCGCGACCTGGACCCAAGCCTGCAGCTCGAAGAAAGCCGAGACAACTCTAACCATGAAATTCCACCTAATTATCACCATATATGATCATACTCGTCACGAATACACATCCAAGCCCAGATTCTCAAACCATTCTCCAAATTTTACCCAATTCGAACCTTAGGGTTAATCGTCCCAAACTGAACACCTCAAAAGTCAATCGCGATCAAATTCCTCAGTAGTTGAGTGAGCTTTGAAAGACCGAGCCCTTTTCCTTTTTTTATTCTGGAATCAGAATTTGATGGGGGAAATTGGGATTTTATAGTTGCTGGAGGAGATTTCGTTTGGAGTCAGACTGAAGAGGAGGCATCGCGATTTGATTTTGATTTCTTATTGAATTTTGAAGATCGAAGGGAATATCAGCTCGAGATAATTTTGTTCAGAAGAATTTGAACGAAGGGAAGAATGAAAGAAAAAAGGGAATTGGGGAGGAGGTGTGGTCGTGGTTATATAGACATGGATAGTACCTTACCAGGGAAGATTTACTGAAGTGTGTTTAACATGCTAATGGATTTTTTATTATATTTTATTATATTTTATTTTCGCACAACTTACGTCTGAAGCTGCACGCTAAAACTACCACTAATGAGTTCTGATCGCAATGGAAATTTACAACTTGCTATAACTTAATATTTCGGACACGATGGAACTAGTTTCATTGAATTCAGAGATTGTTTGTAAAACTCCCTTTTTAATTTTCAACATGAATTGATACGTGTTTAAATTACGCATGATCATATATAAACTCTGATTAACACGAAACTTGAAATCTAGGCATAATTATATATTTCGGATTTAATAAAATTAGTTTCGTTGGAACTCGAAGTCGTTTGAAAATAGTTTATTTTCACGTATCAAATTTAAATTGAGAAAATGTAATTTAGATTCAAAACAATCAACCCCTGGATAATATATTATTATCATTGTTTATATTCAAATAGAATTTATATCGATTATCTGAATCGTTTTCAATTCAATTTTAACTTCGAATTCAATTATATTTCGTTATCGTATTACGATAATTCGATATACTCGAAATTAAATCATATATCATTTATTAAATCGATAAACTTGATATAAAAATCCATTAGTATTATCAACTCGACGATTAAAACAAAAATAAATGTTCAAAATTAATTGACCAAAAATCCGGGTCATTACACTTTCAATAACACTGTCATTGCACTAATTACTAAAGTAAAAAATGCTAACACTATTCAAGCTTTCAAGCCTATTTCTTGTTGTAACACTATCTACAAATGTATTATTAAGGTCATAGCTAACAGGAAGAAACTTATTTTTCCTAACCTTATATCTCCTAATCAATCAGCCTTTCTTCCTAATAGAAATATTCCGGATAATGTATTTCTTGCGCATGAACTCCTTAAAGGATATAAAACCAAGCACATATCACCTAGGGCTATGTTAAAAATTGACAACATGAAAGCATTTGACTCCTTGCAATGGAGCTCCGTTATCAGTATTTTAAGCTATATGAATTTCCCTCCTTGTTTTACTACCTGGATTTATTCACGTATCAACACTTTACATTTTTAAGTTAATGTTAATGGCACCTTTGTGGGTTTATTTCAATAATAAACAAGGAATTTGGCAAGGGGACCCAACATCTGCTTACATTTTCATTATAGTTATGGAACTTCTAACAAGAATGTTTGATGACTAGCAGGAAAGAAGTTATTTGAATTACATCCTAAGTGTAAAAACCCTAGAATTACTTCACTGATGTTTGCTGATGACTTGATCATCTTCTGCAAACCACTTCCTTTAATACATTTCAAAATATCCTTTCTACACTTGAGCAATTCCACTTGATCACTGGGTTAAGAATAAACATTGAGAAATCTGAATTCATGATTGCTGGAGTTTCCCCAGACTACATTACTCAAATCAATCTCCTTACCGGTCTTAAATGCAATGATTCTACCACTTCTTACCTTAATTTGCTTCTGGCAACTTCTAGGGTCACTACACAATAATGTTTATCACTTTTTGATAGCAACTTGCCTATATTGGACTGTTAGGCCAATATAATGCTTAGTCAAGCTGGTAGGATCATTCTTATTAAATCTGTTGTGATAACTATGCATGTTTACTTGGCAAGAACATATATCCTTCCATAAAAAGTTCTCTACATGATTAGAACAACCTACATGAGATTTTTGTGGAAGGGTAATATGCATGTTAAATACTTAGCCCCTATTTCATTTGCTAACATTGAAAGACCTACTAAAAAGGGTGGGTTAGGCATTCTTAACACTTCTATATGGAATCAGACTACTTTAGTCAAGCACATTGGAAATATTCTCAGCAATAATGATAGTCTCTGGGTTTCTTGGTCTCTTGAGCATGTGCTTAAGAGAAACATTTTTTGGTCCTCGAATTCACACCAAGGACTAAGTTGAACTTGGAAAAGTTTACTTAAGCCCAAGAAGATTATTCTCCTTTATTTCAAGTATGGAGTTAAAATGTATGACATTATAAGATTCTGGAATGATCCATGGTTGGATTACAGATTATTATTGGTGATAATATCACATACCTTAAGAAAATTCAATCTGGTGTTGCCAGTAACAATAATGTTGCCTGCCTTAAGCATGGTAATCAACCTAGTTTGCATGTATCCTCTAACCAAAGTATCACTGCTGTATGGAAAAAGTCAACTCCACCAGTATACATGTTTGCGATGATGCTCCTACCTATTGGAAATGGAAAGGTGAGTCATTCAATACTAAAAATATGTACAATTCTTCGAACAGGACTCCAAGTTTTCCTTTTTGTAGATGGAACAAAGCAGTATGAAGACGTGAAAACAATGCCGAAGAAAATCTAAGTCACTGTAAAATGCTGAACAGGTCTATCTTCACCAAGGATAAGCCGATGTCCAGGGCAATGTATGTGGAATAGCACTATGACTTCTGCAGACAACAACCTGAAACTATTGCATACCACTTCTTTGAATGCCCAATGATACAACAACTATGACCGATAATGATAGCACAACTAGAGTGTAGCTTTAACCACCAAAACAGTGAGCACGAATGAGAGATAATCAGGAAAGTGGTTAACAAGCGAGGTAGCAAAGCAAGGATACTAACTTATGTGCTTAAGAAATTTGTTCGCTTGGTTTGGATAGCTAGGAACTTGCATGTTTTTTACCATGGTAAAGCTCAGTCTTTTTCACAACTCAAACAAGTCATTTAGCATGATATACATGAGGGTTGAAGTACCTCAAATTTACTTTTGACCCGGGAATATTTAGGGCCTACTCTACTTGATGCTTGATGTGCTTCCTTGCCAGTTATTTTTGTTTGTTGTATGTTCTTCCAGTGATTAATATACCATGTATCCCTTGTTTTCCTTTTTTTAGAATGTGCATCGTTTGCATCTATGTCCTCTTCTTTGGTATATAAATAAAGTGGTATGGACCCACTTAACCCCGTCGGCCCTGCAAAAAAATAATACTTTTTATACTTGATTTTTTTGTTTGAGTGTGTTATAGTTTCAAAAATCAACAAAGCACCATTCTTGCTTTCAGTCGTGTTGTGATGTGCATGTAACTCATATTAGTTGCATTTTCATTTGATTTACCTTACCTTTGAAACAAATTTCACAAGTCGTGCTTATATCAATTTGAATTTGTCTAATGGAGTTTATGAAAAAATTATTATTTAATCAATGCAACTTCTTGTTCACAATATTTTGTATGTTATTAAAAGTTTACATGTCAAAACCAAAAAGAAAGTTGCTATTAACTAGTGGATAAAAATGGAAATAAATTTATTTTGAAATTATTCATTCCGGGTGAGGTCTCCATACATTCACTGATCATATCTTTCTACAAATACACTTTTTAATGCCTATATAATCAATCACTCTCCATAAAAAATACATCAAATATAATACAATTTCTTTTCAAGAATCCCATCTTCAGAAGCCTTCAATAAATACCTACAATGCAAAAATATCAACTATGTGCTAAACGTCACCAACACACAATACAACGAAACACAAATTCGATCGGATACAACCAACTTCATGCAACATCACTGAAAGATGTTTTTTTTATGCAAAAGGTGGTGAATCGTGAGATTCACTCCTTACTTCATTAACCATAAAAATCTAATACAGAGTAGTTTGTAGCATACGTGTATTTGCAAGATTATATATAGCCCAAAAACACATGCACGCAGGCACGGTAATACAGTGGCCAAAAAAATAGAAGTACATAACATAATTACATAGAAACTAGCAAACTAAACCCAAGTCATCAAGCTCGTCTGGCGTGAGCTCGATCCATGACCCTTGCACCAATGGTGTGCACAAACTTCACATCTTCGCTGCCTGACCATAAAGAAACAAATTTGAGAATGCAATGAATAACAGTATTGGGTGGTTTCATTTTACATTTAATTTTTTCGTGAGTTCCTCTCATGCCATAGAATCGTGACATAAGAAAAATTCAAAACAAAAAACATGAATCGCATGGGTGTTTCAGGGAGTGAAGAAAAAATGGTGTGCCAAAAATGAAATTAGTCGGTGATGAAGTCAGACCAGTCTAAACTAATGTTAAGGCTAACAAGGCATTTCATCCAAACATAGAACGGAAGTCACAACTAACGAACAAGTGCAATAATTCTCGTCATCATCATCGCAAAAGACACAGCCACCAGTGACATGAACTCCTTTTTGACGCAATATGCACACCGTGTAAAGCCTGTTATGCATGATCGTCCACATATGAATTTTAACTTTGGTAGGCACTGCTTTAAAACTCCACATACGTTCGAAACCAATGCATATCCTTCCTGAAAAATTCATCAGCTTATAAAGGTGACCAACCCTAAAAGTTTTGTTGTTTCCATCAAGCCTCCAATCAAATTCATCGTCCCCATCATTAGAAAGTTGAATGTTCTCAAGAAATTTAACCAGACAATGCAATTGTATCAAAGCCCTTCCAGTCATAAGTCGACAAAAAATTAGCCTCCATGGAAAGTAATAGCATCCGTATTGTACATTTCATAGACAGTGAAATTCTGATTGCACGCAATATCAAATAAATCAGCAAACTCAAATATCAGAGGAATGGGAAGCAGGCAACTATCAAACCAAAACGAAGCATTGCGTCCACTTTTTACAGCGATGCTCGCACCAATCTTAATCCAGTGAACGTTTTTCATAATTCCATGCCAAAAAACCGAACAATGAGACACGTCTGCATTCCAATCAACAGTACCTCCATAACAAGTATTGATGATCCATTCTTTCCAGAAAACCTTCTTGTCGCTTAAGATAGTCCATAACCATTTGCAAAGTAAAGCCGAGTTCATGTTTCGCAAATTTAAAGCACCCAATCCTCCTTGGCTTTTGGATTTGCAAACCTGATCCCAAGATACAAGACAGCTAACTTTGCGATTATCCTTCGTGCCAGTCCAAAAGAAATTTCGACGAAAAGCATCAATCTTCTTGATCACCCATCCTGGACATGAGTAAAAAGATAGCCAGTACAGTGGCATAGCAGAGAGGACCGAATTTACCAGCACCAGCCTTCCCGCCTTAGAAAGACAATTCCCCTTCCACCTCGCCAGTCTCCGATCAACTTTGTCAATAACAAGCTGCCAATCCCTCTTCATCAGTCGTTTTGGACGAATGCAGGCCCCAAGATAGTTGAACGCAAATGAATCTGCCTTACAATTAAGCATCTCAGCACAACTCCTGTTCACATCAACACTACAACCCAGAGTGTAAACACTACCCTTATGAAAATTAATTTTTAAGGCCGATAAACTTTCAAAAGCATAAAGCAAATTTTTTAGAGAAGCAATATATTTGCAATCTAGATTGCTAAAGATAATAGTTTCATCTGCATATTGCAAGGAATTGATACCCCCTATTATATGTTCCCTACCAAAGCTTTGAATAATATTGTTAGCACTTGTCACTTGCAAAATCCGACAGAAGACGTCCGCTGCCAAGTCAAAAAGAAGAGGGGAGAGAGGGTCCCCTTGTCACAAACTACGTTTAGAGACAATAGTATTACCAGCCACACCATTAACACAAATATTTGATCGACTTGATGTTAAGATGCTGTGAATCTAGCTTATCCATCTAGCAGGAAAACTTCTAGCCTTAAGCAGATCCATGATGAATCTCCAATCAAGTGTGCCAAAAGTCTTAGCGAAATCCAACTTTAAAATTGCGCAAGGTACATTATGCCTATCGCTATGAGAAATGACTTCTTAAACAAGCACTGCTCCATTCGAGAATAAAACGTCCTTTGATAAATGCCATTTGCGATTTGTCAATAAGTTCATCCATCTTCACCTTCAACCAATTCGCAAGAACTTTAGTGATCAATTTGAAGCTGGAATTCAGGAGACTAATCGGTCAAAAGTCCGCAGCAGAAACATTCCCCTCTTTTTTGGCTATCAAAACTACATTTGCATACCCCAACACATCCAATCTCAAGGAATCAGCATGAAATTCTTTGAAAATGTTCACAATGTCCTACTTAATCAAATTCCAATATTTCTTATAAATGAAGTTTGGAAAACCATTGGGACCAGGCTTTGTCACCAGGCATCTCGTTCAAGGCAGCGACGACTTCTTCCACAGAAAATTCAGAATCAATGCCACCTAAGTCGAAGTCTAAGGGGTACAATGTATTCCAGTCAACAGTGACGCGGTTCTAAATTCTTTCACCAAAAATGCCTCTATATTACTTAGTAAACACTTCACCGATCTTTTGTTGGTCACAAATTTTCCTCCTCGTCTTTCCAGATGCTGCAAATCATATTTTTTCTTCTTCGACCATTTGCAACTTTGTGAAAATAGCGAGTATTGCTGTCGCCAAGCTTTAGCCATTGAGTTCTCGATCTCAGCTTCCAAAAAATCTCCTCCTGATTAGTCACCATGAGAAGTTCCTTTTCTTTCGTTTTTAACAAAGTTCATTCATCGTCATCCAAATTTCTAGATTCATCCAACACATTGAGCGCCAAAATCTCAGACCCAAGCCTTTGTTTTTTTAATATTACCTAACACTTGTCTATTCCATTTAGATAGGAATTTACGCAAAAGCCTCAACTTTCTGCACAAGTTATTAGCCACATCACCATAACTACAAAATTCCGACCACTTTTGACTGAGCAGATCATCAAAATTTGGCTCAATGCACCACATCTTTTCAAACTTAAAAAAAATTCCTCTTAAAATCAACATTAGTGTCCAAAACCACTGGGCAATTATCAGAAATGAGGGAAGAAATACCTTTCAGGATAGTCAGGGGGTGTAAATCTTCAAATTCAGAGTTAATAAAGAAACGGTCAAGGCGAACCAATGTAGGGGGTTCTAACATCACTCCATATAAATTTTCTATTGGGCATGGGTAGGTCAATTAAGCCACAAACACCATCAAAGTCGCTAAAGTCATTCATGTCACCCAAACCAAAGGCTTTCTCAACATTTCTCTTAAAATCAAATCTAGTAACATTAAAATCGCCACAATAACCCAAGAACTATACATTAGGTTATGAAATAGAACGCCCTCTTCCCATAAAGTTTTCCTTTCCCTTCTAGTATTAGGTCCATAAGCATTAGAAAAGAAGTACAAAATGTTGCTAGATTTGCATTCAAGTGCCACATGCAGACAATAAGTTTGCTTAATTTCTTGCTTAACTATCCAAGAATTACTGCTCCAACCAGTAAACATGCCTCCAGAGGACCCCACAGCAGGGATATAAGCCCATTGATCAATTATTCCCCACCCCAAACACATAAACAAAGATGGTCAAGGTTCTCAATTTTTGTCTCTTGAAGTAAAATGATATCGGGTTTTACATATTTGAGATAATTTTTAACCCTAAGACACTTATTAAAAGTTCCTAGGCCTCTAACATTCCATGTGACAATTATCATGGTTTAACATTAGCCCTCTCCAGTTCTTTGTTTAAAATATCACGCAAAACATCATCATTTAACACAAAACCATAATTACTTGCGATAGCATGCAATTGATCAATATTGAAAGTATTTAGAATAGCAAGAACAAAAATGTTACCTGCCGCTGGGTGACCCATTCCTCGTGCACTGCGGCGCAGAATGACAACACCACAGTCCATGGCACGCTTGCCCCTTCCCCTTGTTGAAGAACATTCACCAGAACTGGTTGGAGCAAAAGCCACTTGTCCAGCCAAATTAAGGTCCTGTGATTCATTATCCATCACCTGTTCATTGAATGCGCCACCAGCACCATACTCGTCATCACCACCATACGCATCATCCTCTGCCTCTAAATCATTCAAGCCAATTCCATCACTCGCATTAACAGGAACAATGTCTCTAGAATCCATGCCAACCCCCACTATATTACCACCCGCATCAACCTCCACCGCCATACCATCATCAAAGAGAACCACATAATTATCATTATTGCCTCCTCCCTCAACAGTGTTATCATCACCTTCTTCCTCAGCACTAACCGATGGGACAACAACTGGGTTATTAACATCACCAACATGCACTCTAGATCCTCCATCTTTGCTACGTAACACTTTAAGCTTGCCATCACTGCTAGTTGCAAAAACCTTCTGTTTGAAATTTGGGACGTTAATTTGAGGCGATGAGTCTTCCTCGCATCTCTGAATATGAACTACATGGGAAAATCCATCAATTGGAATTATCACTGATGAAGGAAGCAACTCTCTTACCCCTATCGTCAGCTTGGCACGTAAGCAAGTATAATCTACATAATGAATTTCTCCATATTGCACCCTCTCCACTTCACCAATGTTGGCCAAAGCTGATTGGAGAACATCCAATTTTCGACACACCACTGGTGCGTTCTTCAAATGAATCCAAAAAGTCTCCTTTTCCATCGAAAGACTCCCAATTTTTGAACTCCACCACTTCAAACATATTATCCCTTCGGTCACTTGAAAGAGGACTGAAAATTCTCCATCAATAAGGAAGGAGGGAATCTGACAATGAACCCATCTCCCATGCTCTTAACATTCCAGATCCAAGACGGGGCACGACGACCGTAGCGGGCTTTCAAAAGCTCCTCGATCTGGTGAATTGAGAAAGATCCACTCATGATAGTAATAATGACCAACGATCTGGCCCAATTAAATGATTTTGAAAAGTGATGAGCAGAGATATGGTTGCGGGTTTTAATTTCGGCCATTTTTGAAGAGGGGAAACGATGAGGTTTACAATATAATCCCTTATATCCAGTTTTATGGCATTTAAAACAAATAATTGGATTTCAACATGATCGTGCCTAGTGATATGTCGATCCACACCTGAAGCAGCCATTTTTTGATTTGATATTACTGAGATTTTCATTATAGCTGTTATGGATACGAGGAGACAGTTTTGATAGTGGTTTTTTATAATTTAAAATATTTGGATCTAAAACACGCTTTACAGCAGGACAAAGTAAAATATACTTAAAAGTAGGATTAGATGAAACATTGTTAACGTTCTCAACTTTTTCAACGTTAAAGGATGATATTTGTGAGGAGAAAGACGATTTTAGAGAAGAAAAAGCATTTTTGGAATTCTCCAAACAATGACAAAAAAAATCCTCTTGGAGGCTTTGACGACCAAAGCAAAGAAGTGAAGTAGTGAGCAAAACAAAATTTTAAAGCATAATGACAATATCCAAGTCAATGATTCTCCTCGACAACAATCTATAATGTCATATCACTATAGCAACAAAACCAACACTCAACCTTGCCTAATCAGGAGAGGAGTACAAGCTTTCAATCTTGACAAATGTGGTTTATAGTAGCAGGAAGCTCCAAATCGAACATCGAGTTAATCATCCATATTCATTATACGCGATCATCATAATCGAGCACTTCATACATCTCTAGGAATTTGCTGCAGCATCTTCAAACATCTCTAGATCGTGAGCTTCCAGTTTGATAATGTCTTCACCTTCGGTAGAAATAGTGATTGACAGTAACACAAAAATCTTCGACACAAGCAAACAAAGTATCAACTAAATCCACGACAAACTGAATTCCAGATCTAGACTTTGAATTTCAAGTGAATCGCCACATTAGTTCAAGCCGAGCATTTACATGCGAAGTGACTCATGATCAAGTGGATTTATCACTAATTTGTTAAAGTATGTCATCCTCATCATCAAGGAAACGTATGGAGTAACCTTTGTTCTTGCAATCTCAAGCACCTCTTATACGAGAAGAGGCGACGACTAAAATCCTTCGAGGTAGCGAATATTGAATCCGATATTTTGAAAGCAAAGCAATTTTAGTTTGGAAAATTATGGGAGTAGTTAAAAAGTTTAATTTGAGGACGGTAATACATCTGGATATAGTAGTGTCGAGTGGAAAAACAAAAGAAAAGGGAACTTTAGCTTTAACGCCCCTTGCACAATTGAATATTTTATCAGAGGCCACTACACCAAAACAGGTGATTCCCAATGAGTATAAGTGTCACAAACAATTTCATCAACGTTTATATGTGTTGTAGGGCCATCATCAATTATTACCAACGGTTATAAGTGTTGGCATAATTTCTTTCCCAACAGTTATAAGCATGGGGACGTTTACCTTACCAATGTTATGAGCATAAGTAGAATATCTTTCCCAATGGTTATAAGAGTTGGTACATTTTCCTTTCCAGCGTTTAAAAGCATTGCCAATTTCATCACACGAGCATATAAGTATCAGTGAAAACAAAGTAGTAGCATAAATAATTGTTAGTACTTTCCATATTCTAACATTAATAACTTTTGTAACTAACATAGTATAAATGATTATAATATATACTATAATTAATATAAACTCAAAATATATTAATTTGAAAATGTACGACTCAATCAATATCAACAAGCAACATCCATAATCATGATAACAACGTAGAATATCGATTAAAAGAAACAAGTGCCATACATAATTCAGTACATAATTAACAAATCCCATAATCATATCAAACTGAAATACCAAAAGAGAATATACTACCCGTAGTTAAAAATTACAAATACCGAATAGGAAACTTGGGCCATATAAAGAAGCATCCATCTTAAAATTCACATAACTTGTACATTCTATTTTGTCGACCATTGTAAATTGGTGCATCTGGTTCAAGAACATCAACTACTCAATTAATCTTCTCTACATTTGGTATCACCTTCATAAAATGACAAGTAGTTTGTGTTCCGACATAACCTACATCGATATCTAAATCTTGTGATAATAGCACTACATATTTCTTTTCCTTTTAGATGAATGAATATCATTACATGAGATGATTGGAGTGAAAATTACATTATTGTTTATTTGAGGATCTCCTAAATTACAAGCACCTTCTGTATGTGGAGTTGTAAGACTTACAACATCATTTTCTTACAAAGTAGGTATAAATTACATGAAAGTTGAGTAATTGTTTTGATGGAATCATTTACCTGATTAAATACTTTCCTTTTATCTCCAATTTCAAAACTGACAAATCCATTGCTTGAAACACACCCACACACTTAATATTTCCAACAAAGATCATATTAAGGAATGTAAAGCGTTCAAGTACAATGTAAAAAAAAACATAGAAACTAAGATTCACAAGACATAAAACAAAAACAATGGAAAATTTTATTTTTCATTAAGTTTTGATTACAAAACTTTACATAAAGTAATTTACAAAATATATGTCATACAATCTAAGCTCAAATCAGAGTACAATAAAACATTACCCCTCTCAAGTAACAGTCCAACCTATGACAATGAAAATTTTACAAACTTAAATTAAATGAAACAGAAAGAAATTTGGATCATCATCAATAATCTTCCCAAAGTTGCTAATGCAATCTATCTTTGCACTGTGATCCCACTGAGGGAAAGAAAAGGGAAGGGAGAGGAGTGGGTCAGACATAAAGTCTGGTGAGTTGTATAATTACTAGCACAATTAGTAAATAAAGGCAATGAGAAATGATAAAATCACTCGCGCATCAGGAGAGTGATGTGTCCTCGCTCAAGTGATTGGTCAAGTAACCAATTTGGGGCCCACTTTAATTTTTTTTTTAAAAATATTGTGAAAAGTTGTGCTGCACCAATGAAATGAGTGAGTACACATCCACTCGCCTGATGCACGAGTGGATTTAGCATTACTCTAAAGGCAATAGACAAGATAATACTTCTAATGTCAGATAAGGGGAGTGTATGTGCACAATTAATAGGTGAACATATAGGAATGATCTACAAAGATTAAAGGTTTGTTTGATTGTTATCTCATTCGATTGCTTATTGTCTTGCACTAGTCATTTGATTATTTTCACTTTTACGATTACATAACATGTTAAACATAATTAGGATAATTTCCTAATACTACCCATTAATCGGCTACTAAACCACAAAGTAATAACTTATGCCTATTTTAGGTCTTGGGTTTGTCAGACCGACCCATCAACAAAAAGATTTAGCATGACTACGGACATCACAATATCTTATTTTCTCCAATCGAGTCAATGCACGCACATTGAACTGCCAGAACGCACCCATACTCACCTATGTTTAGACCATCTTAATACCTAAATTAGCATGGTGCATGCCCTCGCCTCCTAGTAAGATCATATGCGATAAAAATGGTATGCTGACTGGTATGGATTCCCAACAAATAAATCATGCTTGACCAAAATTCCCCTTGATTTGGGCCGCCATAGGTTTATCATAAATCTATATCCATAAAATAAACATAAAATTAAACTTACAACTTAACATTAGTTCGATTATTATGTTAAGCCTATTTGTTTTTTTATTTACTATGAGGCCACTATACAGCCATATAATAACCAATGCCTAATCACAAGGTCACCATTGAACAATAACTGTAAGAACTGTAAGTAAAACTGTTGTAGCGACCCGAACTTCCCCGGTAAGGGAAAGCCCGGATAGCTTGAGAACAACACACAAAAGAACGCAGACGGAAGAACATTTCATTGTTATTTCAACAATTCCATCAGATACAAGAATATACAGAGTATAAATGAATATTACACATTCGATAAATATCAGAGATTTCAATAAATTACAAAGCACAACTGAAGGGGCAAAACAATTCATATTACACATTCAATAAATATCAGACATTATAAGTGTATAGTGTCAAAACAATTCATATCATAAATATCAATCATAGATGACATGGGTACCATATATCATGTCGCCATACTAGTTCTACAAATAAAACCGCAATATCACGTATTGGAAATTGGATTTTCGTCATGAGTCGAGGCAAGGGGCAAGCTCCTCTCCGTTCGAGACACTCTAGCAAATGTCTCGGGACCGCACACAGCAATCCCTGGATCCTCCAAGGCCGGTCCTCTCTTACTTTTATGGATTGGCAATTCCTGAACACACGTTTCCCGATCCTTACAGACCTATATCCAAGGCGCCTCGTATCCAATAACCACACAGGTAAAAAGTATATATATATGTCAGGGCTGGTAGGTCACTAACACCACCATAGCTAGAAAGAAACGTCGTGCACTCCTTGGGTCCTTATCCCGTTTTTGACTCATACCGAGATGGGAGGCTCGCGAATTCACGCTATACACAAAGCTACGTCACACAGACTATGCTTTGATCATCAACCACAAGACTTTGCTTTTCAACAGAAGCCTTGATCAATTTCCACTTACGCGTGCCACACTGGCAATTCACTCCATGCGACTGATGTCCATCGATATACAATCTCTGAGCTCGTACGTCTCAGAGAAGGGCGTTAAGCAAGAGAATAATTTCTCCGCCGCCAAACAGATGTATATTTAATAGAGATCAATCAACACAGAATAAAATCCAACGTCAGACACACAGTCCATTTACAAGTTCGTTCCGGGTCTGAACGAAACCGGAGGCACTTTCCTCGCATATCCATCCATCTCCAAGTACGTCTGGACGATCACCAACTGATTCCCTCATTTTGGGTGTACAGCCCAATCAAGATCATCAGTAATCACCCAAACGATGTGAAGACTTCCGGTCTTCAACCACCGTCTTCATCTTCGACATATCGTCGAATCGGTTATTCAGAATGGGTATAAACCCGGCCTTTCCGAATAACCCGCGTATATAATAAACACGTGTTACACAAACACAACATACGCCTTATTCCAATTCAGAATATTCTTTTATTCAAATTTTCACACTCTTAGGGAAAGGTTCCCATTAATTTTATCAAAGATAAATTCTTCTAAATTTATTCTTTAATCTTCCTTTGGATATCATTTCAAACTAGTCAGGATTAGCGAACTACACCGAAGTAATTATTTATTTTATTTCCCAATCCCAACCTATTCATCCCCTGGAGCAAAACTGGTAATACTCCATATCTAACACCACGGTGCTATCAGTAAAATTAATTACCATTTCATGTTCAAATCTAATTAAAGATTTAACTATCGCTTTGGAACAAAACTGGTGGTACTCCATTCTCGATCACCTTTCAGATTTGATAATTTAAATTATCATTTCACATTTCAATCTAATTAAAGATTCATTAAAACTCCACTTAGTTTTAATCTTTTCAAAAATCAATATCCTGTCTTTAACTGGGTTAAAGAACCAATGTCATCTAAAACACGATTCACGACAAACCCAAATTACATTTGATATTAAATACAAGGCTCTGAATAGAATAGAAAATATACCGGCTTATATTCAATATCAAATTCTGAAACCAACAAATATCGTATTGGAAATAACGATATAATTATATCTTTTAAATTCCCATAACAATATTTGTATAATCACGGAATCCAACATCGAAATATTCCAAAGACAATTTCGATTGAAATCCACTTCCACTTTATATACATTGGAAATTCTGGTTATTTTCAAAACCAATTCAAATTCAATTTATTTATTTCAAAAATAAATTGATTTTAATTCTAGTTCAAAACTAGTTCATCTCGATAAAAATCTATTTTTATCTTTTCGAATGTGGAGTTTTGTGACGATCCCAAAACCCCGTGACACGGTGTTAAGGATAATCATTGGAATATAACACATTAATCATCATTAGCAGATCACAGAAAATAGCATAAACAGAAAATAGAATAATTTACACACATATGACAGCGGAATCATATAGATATCATCACATCAGAGAAGCACAGTACATGATACTACTTAGTGCATAATGATACATAATCAGTCACCATCGCCTGAGGCGGAATCATACATAAAGAGTACACAAAATAAATATCAGTCTACATCGCCAATGGCGGAATCATAATATAGATACAATAATGGCGGAGAAAATCCGAGACAGCAAGGTGTAGTCAAGCCTCGCCATGAGCCAAAAGTGCGTCAGAAACCTGTAACTAGGCTGCCCGTGTGAAAATGAGGGCACCCGAGTTTGCAAGGTGAAACAAACTATGAGTCAGTCATGGGACTGGTATGAGAAATCTACTTAACTTATTAACAACAATAATAAGGCAAATCAAAGGACCACGCCACTTTCGCGGAACGGGTTTACCCCAAGGAGTGCTAGTGCATGAAATAAAGTAAATAATTAAATCATCGCAATGCTTTTTATAAAATGAAGCCATTATAAGACTCAGGTCCCATCACACAATGCAACGCAAGCCGGAGGATAGAGTTTTACCTTATAATGGCCAAAAATGCTTCATACGTATAAAACAAAGGTGTTTAATATTATTACTAGTGCATATATGTTTGAAAAGCAAATTCAATCACAAATATCAATCCTAGGCGGCATAGCTACCATCTACTATGTCGCCATACTAGTAATACAATCACGTCTGCATATTTCGTATTGGAAATTGGATTCCTTCATGAGTCGAGGCAAGGGGCAAGCTCCTCTCCGATTCGAGGCACTCTAGCAAATGTCCCAGGACCCCACTATGATCCTTGGATCTTCAGGGCCGGTCCTCTCTTACTTTTGAGGATTGGCAATTCCTGAACACACGTTTCCCAGTCCTTACAGACCTATATCGAGGCGTGAGGCTCGCGAATTCACGTTATACACAAAGCTACGTCACACAGACCATGCTTTGATCATCAACCACAAGACTTTGCTTTGCAACAGAAGCCTTGATCATATGCCACTTAGGCGTGCCACACAGGCAATCCACTCCATGCGACTGATTTCTGTCAATACATAACCTCTGAGCTCGTACGTCTCAGAGAAGGGCGTTAAGCAAAAGAATAAATTCTCCGCCGCCAAACAGATATATATTTAACAGAGATCAATCAACACAGAACAAAATCCAATGTCAGACACACAGTCCATTTACAAGTCCGTTCTGGGTCTGAACGAAACCGGAGGCACCAATTCCTCGCATATCCGTACAATCAACAGTATGTTTGGATGGCTACTACTTCAGTTCCTTCATGGTAGCTACTCCAATCACGAGCATCAGTAGCGCACATCCATCCATTGTGAAGATCGTTGGTCTCCAACCGTCTTCGACTTCTCAACGTCGATCGATTATTTGAAATGAGATAAACTCGGGCTTTTCAAATAATCCACGTATATTTAGATTTTCAAATCAAATTGTCACATGGTTGGTCTATTCAACATTCACATTTCAGTTCTTTAGTTATAATTTTCATGTTAAATACATTCAACCATCACATATCAAGCAAACACAACAAAATTGGTTTATTTCCACTCTATATCGTCTATAGTACTTTATAAATATATATCGCCATTCTTATTTTATTTAAAACGGCCAAATTTAATTAAACGACTTTTCAGGTCGTATCGATGCACTGGCGCTGCTTTTCACTAATTTTGTTTTATACATATCTGAAAATCTAACCGTTGGATCTTCACAAATTTTATATCATTAGGAAGGTCATTTCAAAACGAATCCAACGGTTTCAGTTTTGGGAATACCCGACGGTCGGATCTTCCACACTAGCCATTTGAAGTTACGATTTCAATTTACGAACTGCAGCGTCGTTATTCAATTTAATTTAATATATAAATATAATCATTTCTGGCGCTGATTTTCTTCAGATTTGAATTAAACATTCTAGACAATCCAACCGTCAGATCTTCACAAAGTTGGTGCCGTTGGAAAGATATTTCCAAGGCGAACCCAATGGTTGCGGTTTCGGGAAAATCCAATGGTCGAATTTCCCGCACTAGTCATTTGAAATCACGGTTTCAAAACACGAACTGCACGGCCACGTTTCGTTTTAATTTTATTTATATTTATATATTTATATAAATATAGTTCATTCAAAAATTCCTATATCGTTTTCGCTTCAATTATTTCACTAACGCCTTTAATTTTTGGAAAATTTCGCCATAACCTCCTTTGTACGGGAGGGGCTGGGAAAAATCCCAAATAGCCACATGGGCGTCTCATGTCAAAAAGAAAAAGAAAAAGCCAAGCGGCTAGCCAACAGGCTCATAAAATCATCACCCAAACAAAACAGTAAATGTGTACCTATTTGTCAAGCACAAAATTTTATTCCTCTTCTCTAGCCCCTTTGCTATAACCTGTTCAATAAATATGCATGTACATAAATATAGTTTTTATCACTTATCATTTTCCATTCAACTTCATATTTGATTTACTTTGGTTTAAAAACACCATTCATTCTAATGTTGCATGCATAGGCTAAAATCATATCATTAGCTAATTAATGTATATTTCAACTCATGCACATTTATTTGAACAAGTGGCTATTTTTAACACTTCACATTTCAAAGATGATAATTTTGGCGAACTAAAATAGATTTCAAAACATGACTATTTTATTTAGTTCCTATGCATGTTAAAAATAATAATATTTCTTCACAAATATTTATTTCAACGTCCGCATATCTCTAGCATATCACATATATGATAAAAATGATATTTTTATCATTTAAAATATTTATTCGACAAATGGATGTTTTCAACACTTCATAGTTTCAATAAAAATGTAATTTTTATTGTTCGATCTTTTTATTCAACACATGAACTTTTCCACTACACACACTTCTCAACACATGAGCATTTCCACACATGGATATTTTATTTATGTTGTTCATATTAGAAAGATGGAATTTTTATTGTTGAAACTATTTATATAAGGCGAATATTTTTTATACTTCATATATATTATTAAAATGTGATTTTTATTGTTTAAACACTTCATTCATTCACAAATGAATTTAATTTTCACACATCACTTTTCAACACATGAACATTTCCACACATGGATATAGTTTCAACACATGACTTTAATTTCAACGCATGAAGGTAATCTCAACATATGAAAATAATTCTAACACACAATGATTATTCAAAATTTCGGCAGCATAACGGCAGGGTAGTTAAAACCGGCACCATCCCTAGTACGGCTCCTCGCTCTACCTTAAAACCTCGCGGTTTTTGACAATGGGGATTCATGCATCTAATTCGCACGCTGGCGGCATGTTTATTTTTATTTCCAAAAATATTTCCAATTCATTTCAATCACCAATGGGTATTTTTCAACCACAACCAAACAATATCAACCACAAACAATTATTCAACCATTCGTATTTTTCATCTAATATTTCACACCAATTCACAACAATAAATATCGTCCATGGTTTGTGGACGAGGGGAGTATATATATATATCTATGTAATTGCTATATTTCACTTGCATTGCAACACATATATCAATTATTCTATGCATGTATAATTCATACTTCGCTCATATAGCTTACACCCCGCATGTACATGAGGTATACAACACGTGTGTAATTTATATTTCGCTAATATAATTTATACACGACATTTTCCATTCAAATTTATTTAATTTAGATTTCTCACATTGATTTGTGGAGTGCTAAAAATCGTAGATGACTCAGAAAAATCTGCGGCTTCTTCTATTGGGTAGAGAGCTTCCTTGCGGTCCCGATGTTTCCTGTTTCATCGAATTTCATCAACACACCAAAAAGATATGATTTTTCAAAGTGTAAACATCAAAAAGAACTCACCTTTCACGATGGTTCAAAACTAGGTTTGCGGTTTTCGCGAGAACCGAGGCACGAGGGAATGATCGGCGGGTTGGACGTGGAAGAGGAAGGAGAGGGCTTCCTATCGGTGGTGGTTTGGTGGCGTTCGGTGGTCGGGATCGTCGGCGGCGGCGATGGGAAGGTCGGAACTTCCTGGGGCTCGTGCTCGACGATGCGGAGGAGGGAGGAGATGAGGGTAGGTCGGATTTGAAGAGGGGAGGGAGGCGAAGCGAACGGCGGTGGTGGCGGAGGTTGTAGGTGGCTGAGTCGGCGGCGATCGGGCCTGGAAGGTTCGAACGGTTTTTCGCCGTCGGTCGAGATAGAGAGCGAGGGTTTTTAGTTTTTTTTTTATTTTTAAAATAATGAATGGAGAAATATGATTGGTCGATGGTTTTAATAAATTTTTAAATAGTGTTTTCTCAAACGAACTCCTTTTCAAACCCAAGGACTGTCGCCCCTAGCTAAATACCCCCATCCCGGACACAATGGGATATGTTTCGTAGGCCAATTCGACTGTTACAGTCAGTTATTTTTCAAATTAAAGTATAAAACATTTAATTTTTAACTCTGAACGCACATTTCAATTTGCCAGGGCCACAAACTGATTCGAAAAATTCCAGAAAAATAAATCTAGCTATGTTTTGACACTACAGTCCCAACAAAAGTGGTTTCGTTGAATTCTGAGATCGTTTGAAAAATGGCCATTTTCTGGTTGATCCAACTTAACAGAAATTGACCAAACACATTTTCTTTTGCCACGCTCACATACTAGCTTCAAAAATTATGAAATTTGAAACCTAGCAATAGTTTGACATCCCGGTCCCAACAAAAGTGGTTTCGTCGAATTCCGAGGTCGTATGCAAAATATCAATTTTCCAGGGCTATATATTCTATATAGCGACCATTCTGAAAATTCATTCGGCCATAACTTTTGATTCCCGCTATGAAACTTCGATTTTTCAGATTCGTTAGATAGGTATTGACTAACAGATTTAAATATTTTTGGTTTCGCTAAAATCCGTTATATTTTCCACCCTGCACAGTCAGTCAAAGTTTGAATTCAAATTTTCAAACTGACTAACTATTTCTAATTCACTATTTTATTGAAATATTCTATTTCAATTGTTCAAATTCCTTAGAAATCACCAATTTAAAAATTTTAAATTGGCTTGTATTTTCCGGGTTATTACAATCTCCCCCACTTAAAACTTTTCGTCCTCGAAAAGGAAACAACAGTAAAGTAGGAAACAAAATGTAAATGCAAAGTATTGTAAAGGTACCTTGCACCGGAGTTAGTCAGAGATGTCCACTCTGCATTTGGGGGTAAGCCTGCTTAATGCTTTCCTCAATCTCCCAAGTACAGTCTCTAGGATCACTGCTCCACTGCACTTTAACTAAATGAACCTTTTTGCTTTTGAGTTCTCTAGTTTCTTTGCCAACAATCTTTAATGGCTCTCTTCTGAGCGCTAATTCTGGGGTTATGTCTACATCCTGTTGCGCTGCTTCTTCTACAACAAGATCTGGATCATGCACATGTCTTCTAAGTTGAGATATGTGAAATACATCATGCACTCCAGGCAACCAATCTGGCAATTGAACCCTATAAGCAAGAGTTCCAATTCATTCAAGTATAGGAAAGGGACCAATAAATCTCGGTGCCAACTTCCCAGTTGGATCGGTTCTTGTTTGTATATCCTTATTCTATATTTCATCAAACTCCTTTTTTGTAGCTGCCGCCCAACTTCTTATTTATGTGGGAGCCATAAATGTCTTAATCATATTTGTTGTTATGTTCGTGAATGGTTCAGAATATTCTAACGACTCCTATCTTTGGACTATTGGAGATGGAATCACTTCATTGGTTTGTATAAGTATTCTTTTTTCACTAATTACTACTATCACGCCAAACCTGATTACTCCTCTCATCGCAGAAACTTTCAAATAAACATGATCACCAACAGCAAATGCCAAATCTCTCCTTCTAGAATCTGCATAACTTTTCTGTCGGCTTTGCGCGGTTCTCAAACGTTTTTTGATAAAGTCAACTTTATCAGATGCTTCTCTAATCATATCGGGTCCTAACACAAGTCTGTTGCCAGGTTCTACCTAACATGCTGGAGATCTGCAGGGTCTGCCATATAATGCTTCAAATGGAGACATTCCCAAACTTGCTTGATAGCTATTGTTATATGAGAATTCTGCCAAATGCAAGTGATCTTCCCATGACCCACCAAAATCAATTATACAAGCCCGCAAAAAATCTTCTAGAATTCTATTCACCCGCTCAGTTTGGCCATCTGTTTGAGGGTGATAAGCGGTGCTCATATTTAGTTTTGTTCCCAATTCTGTCCGGAAAGCCTCCCAGAATTTGCTAGCAAATATCGGGTCTCTATCACTGACTATGCTGATGGGAATTCCATGCAGCTTAACAATTTCTTTGAAATATATCTGTGCTAGACTTTGAGCAGTTCTATTGGATCTGACAGGTATAAAATGGGCAGTCTTCGTGAAGCGATCTACGATTACCCAAATCCTGTCATTACCTTTCCTGGTACGCGGCAAGCCATCTATGAAATCCATGGAAATCTGTTCCCATCTCCAACTTGGGACTCCCAACGGTTGTAACAATCCAGCTAGCTTCTGTTGGTCACTCTTGACCAATTGACAAGTAGGGCATCTGCTAACATACAAAGAAATATCCCTTTTCATTGCCCTCCACCAAAAAGTGCATTTGATATCGTGGTACATCTTACTCACACCAAGATAGAGGCAAAATTTGGATTTATGGCATTCGTCTAACACTTCTCTTCGAAGGCCTGGAATATTTGGAATGCAAATCCTATTATTTAACCTGAGAACCCCCTTATTGTCAATACGAAAACTCGTGGTTTCACCTTCCTTGACCCTCTGACTGGTTCTCTGAATGAATTCATCGTCTTTTTGAAGGGCTGAAATCCTATCAATCAATCCAGGCGTAATTATAAGGTTGGCAATGATTGCGGTTTTCCTACTAAGCGCATCCGCTACAACGTTAGCCTTCCCCGGCGTATACAGGATATAAAGATCATACGCTGCAAGAAATTCTAGCCAACACTGCTGTCTCAAATTCAGATCTTTCTGGGTGTATAAATACTTCAATGATTGATGATCTGTGTACATTATAAATTATAGCTAGCAACTCAAGATCATGAGTCACATAATTCTTCTCATGTGGTTTCAGTTGGCGGCTTGCATAAGCGACTACTTGGCATCTTTGCATTAGCATTGCACCAAGACCTCTAATAGAAGCATCTGTCCAAACCGTTAAATCCTGATTGCCATCAATAATAGTTAACACTGGAGTAGTGTTCAGTTTTGATTTCAATTCCTGGAAAGCTTCTTCACAGTCGGAAGTTCACTTGAACTTCTCATGTTTCTTCGTGAGCTTCGTTAATGGACCGGATATCTTTGAAAAATCCTTATCGAACTTTCGATAATAACTAGCCAACCCCATAAAACTTCTAACTTCCGTGGGAGTAGTGGGTTGTTTCCAGTCTTGAATCACTGTTACTTTGCTTGGGTCAACAGAAATTCCTTTCTCTGACACGACATGGCCAAGAAATTTGACTTCTTCTTGCCAGAAGACACATTTAGAGAATTTGGCTTTGAAGACGTTCTTCCTTAGAATCTCCAATACTTGTTCTAAGTGTTTTTCATGCTCGGGTTTTGATTTGGAGTAGATTAAAATATCATCGATGAATAAGAGGACAAATTTATTCAGAACTCCCCTGAACACTCTATTCATTAGATCGACAAAGTATGCTGGAGCGTTGCATAAGCCAAACGGCATTACTAACCATTCATAAAATATGTCTGGACCTCTGAAAGCTGTCAAAGGAACACACTCTTCTGCTATTCTCAATTGGTGAAAACCTGTAGCTAGGTCCATTCGGGAAAATACTTTCGCCCCATTTAATTGGTCTAGCAGATCATCGATGCGGGGTAATGGATACTTATTTTTGAGCGTCTGTTTGTTGAGGTCTCGGTAATCAACGCATAATCGAAGAGTACCGTCTGACTTTGGGACAAACACATTAGCTGCACTCTAATTACAAAAACTAGGCCTGATTAGACCCTTCCACAACAGTTGACGAGTTTGATCACCTAATTCTTCTTTTTCCTTCGGAGTCATTCTGCGAATTGGATGTACCACCGGCCTGGTATTGAAAATTAGATCGCTTCGGAATTCTATTTCTCTTTGTGGAGGTAAGTTTTCAACTTCTTCAAACACATCCGCGTAGTTTCTAACAATCGGAATCTTTTCTATGAAAGTGGGGATAATTTCTAATGCTGACCAAAATTCTTCCCTATTTGGATTCGAACCATGACATGGTATATATATATATGTCCAAGCTTCGTTCAAATTTTAACGATTCTTTCTGCACAATTCACTTCGGTTTCATATTTCGTTAACCATTCTAACCCGAGGATAATATCGAATTCGGGAAAATCCATAACGATTAAATCAAAGGGAAACTTGTAGGAAGAATAAGAGACTGGCACTCTACAATATGAACCGAGAGTAATAGGACCCCCTATCGGGTTATGAACTTCCACCGATTCTTTAAGCTTTCTCTGTTTTAACTTTAATTTGTGCACTGTGTTTTTAGCAATAAAACTACGTGATGCACCTGTGTCAAACAATACAGAGACAGGAATATTTTTAATTGTAAGGGTACCTCCCAAAACATCGGGTTTATCTGCTCCATCGGAAGCAGCCGGGGGGCTCGACCCGTCGTATACGTGAGCTACTGTGGCTTTCTTCAGCAGAGGACAGTCTTTGACCAGATGATCGGTCTTGCGACAGTTGAAGCACGAGCGAGGGTTCTGGGAGCCTTGGCTCGAACCTTGAGAATTGGTTTTCTGCCTTTTCGGAGCTGTGCAGACATTTGAGTAGTGCCCCGGCTTGCCACAGTTAAAGCAGTTTCCTTTTGTCGGCTTACTGGTTTGTGGATTCGAAGATGCCGCTTGGCTTGACTCGCCTTGATTTACAGCAGGCTTGCGTTTATTCCCGGCCTGGCTTTTAGCGCGATCCTGCTCCAGATGCCTATGGTCTAGGTCTTCGTAGTTGCATGCCATTTCCACTAGTTCGTTGAATTCCAGCTTGACATGGGCCATGGCTCTATCATGATATTGTCGTCTTAGCCCAAGGATAAACCTCTTATTTTTGGACTTTGCAGTGGCGACGAGCTCCGGAGCATAGGGCGACAACAGTGTAAATTTATTCAGATAATCCTGCACGGAAAGATCCCCCTGCTGGAGGTTGGCGAAGTCATCGTGCATTCGCTCTAGAGCTTGTTCTGGGACATATTTCTCCTTGAAGAGTTCTTTGAATCCATCCCATGTTCTTCCTGCTTCTCTATTCCCGGCGGTGAGAGATTCCCACCATAGTTCAGCTTGTTCCTGCATAAGCCAGGCGCCCATAATAGCTTTATCTTCGTCTCCAAGCCTTAGGCCTTCAAGAATTTTCTCGCATGTTTTGAGCCATGCAAGGGCCTCTATTACGGTGCCAGTTCCCGAGAAGGTCTTGCCTCCTAAGTTCTTATATCTCTTAGCTACACGGTCCAGCTCGAAGTATTGAGCGGCCGGAGGTTGTATCAAAGGTCCTTCTTGAACTGGGGCTTCTCCCCTTCCTCGGCCTCGGCTGGCACGGCCTCCTCTAGCGGCGGCTGCTCTGGTTGCCATTTCTCAAGTTCGGTATAAGCAAGAAAAGAGTCAGCTAATAAAAATGATAGTCTATTGCATAGTTAAGTAGAAAATTTACGGAAAGATAACGATGGACTGATCAAATTGTTTTTGCTATTCTGTTCGGCTCATTCTAGGACTTTACTAGTCCTATCTCAAATGAGCGACTCGCCTTAGAATACTACTGATTCTATTTTGACGAAGTGTTTAATGTGTTAGACTCCAGAACTAAGGTTAACCAAAGCTCTGATACCAGCTGTGACGATCCCAAAACCCCGTGACACGGTGTTAAGGACAATCATTGGAATATAACACATTAATCATCATTAGCAGATCACAGATAATAGCATAAACAGAAAATAGAATAATTTACACACATATGACAGCGAAATCATATAGATATCATCACATCAGAGAAGCACAGTACATGATACTTCTTAGTGCATAATGATACATAATCAGTCACCATCGCCTGAGGCGGAATCATACATAAAGAGTACACAAAATAAACATCAGTCTACATCGCCAATGGCGGAATCATAATATAGATACAATAATGGCGGAGAAAATCCAAGACAGCATGGTGTAGTCAAGCCTCGCCATGAGCCAAAAGTGCGTCAGAAACCTGTAACTAGGCTGCCCGTGTGAAAATGAGGGCGCACCCGAGTTTGCAAGGTGAAACAAACTACGAGTCAGTCATGGGACTGGTATGAGAAATCTACTTAACTTATTAACAACAATAATAAGGCAAATCAAAGGACCACGCCACTTTCGCGGAACGGGTTTACCCCAATGAGTGCTAGTGCATGAAATAAAGTAAATAATTAAATCATCGCAATGCTTTTTATAAAATGAAGCCATTATAAGACTCAGGTCCCATCACACAATGCAACGCAAGCCGGAGGATAGAGTTTTACCTTATAATGGCCAAAAATGCTTCATACGTATAAAACAAAGGTGTTTAATATTATTACTAGTGCATATATGTTTGAAAAGAAAATTCAATCATAAATATCAATCCTAGGCGGCATAGCTACCATCTACTATGTCGCCATACTAGTAATACAATCACGTCCGCATATTTCGTATTGGAAATTGGATTCCCTCATGAGTCGAGGCAAGGGGCAAGCTCCTCTCCGATTCGAGACACTCTAGAAAATGTCCCAGGACCCCACTATGATCCTTGGATCTTCAGGGCCGGTCCTCTCTTACTTTTGAGGATTGGCAATTCCTGAACACACGTTTCCCGGTCCTTACAAACCTATATCGAGGCGTGAGGCTCGCGAATTCACGTTATACACAAAGCTACGTCACACAGACCATGCTTTGATCATCAACCACAAGACTTTGCTTTACAACAGAAGCCTTGATCATATGCCACTTAGGCGTGCCACACAGGCAATCCACTCCATGCGACTGATTTCTGTCAATACATAACCTCTGAGCTCGTATGTCTCAGAGAAGGGTGTTAAGCAAGAGAATAAATTCTCCACTGCCAAACAGATATATATTTAACAGAGATCAATCAACACAGAACAAAATCCAATGTCAGACACACAGTCCATTTACAAGTCCGCTCTGGGTCTGAACGAAACCGGAGGCACCAATTCCTCGCATATCCGTACAATCAACAGTATGTTTGGACGGCTACTACTTCAGTTCCTTCATGGTAGCTACTCCAATCACGAGCATCAGTAGCGCCCATCCATCCAATGTGAAGATCGTCGGTCTCCAACCGTCTTCGACTCTTCGACTTCGCAACGTCGATCGATTATTTGAAATGAGATAAACTCGGGCTTTTCAAATAATCCACGTATATTTAGATTTTCAAATCAATTTGTCACATGGTTGGTCTATTCAACATTCACATTTCAGTTCTTTAGTTATAATTTTCATGTTAAATACATTCAACCATCACATATCAAGCAAACACAACAAAATTGGTTTATTTCCACTCTATATCGTCTACAGTACTTTATAACGATATATCGCCATTCTTATTTTATTTAAAACGGCCAAATTTAATTAAACGACGTTTCAGGTCGTATCGATGCACTGGCGCTGCTTTTCACTAATTTTGTTTTACACATATCTGAAAATCTAACCGTTGGATCTTCACAAATTTTATATCATTAGGAAGGTCATTTCAAAACGAATCCAACGGTTTCAGTTTTGGGAAAACCCGACGGTTGGATCTTCCACACTAGCCATTTGAAGTTACGATTTCAATTTACGAACTACAGCGTCGTTATTCGATTTAATTTAATTATATATATATATATATATATATGTAAATATAATCGTTTCTGGCGCTGTTTTTCTTCAGATTTGAATTAAAAATTCCAGACAATCCAACCATCGGATCTTCACAAAGTTGGTGCCGTTGGAAAGATATTTCCAAGGCGAACACAACGGTTGCGGTTTCGGGAAAATCCAATGGTCGGATTTCCCGCACTAGTCGTTTGAAATCACGGTTTCAAAACACGAACTGCACGGCCACATTTCGTTTTAATTTTATTTATATTTATATATTTATATATTTATATATTTATATATTTATATAAATATAGTTCATTCAAAAATTCCTATATCGTTTTCGCTTCAATTATTTCACTAACGCCTTTAATTTTTGGAAAATTTCACCATAACCTCCTTTGTACGGGAGGGGCTGGGAAAATTCCCAAATAGCCACACGGGCGTCTCATGTCAAAAAGAAAAAGAAAAAGCCAAGCGGCTAGCCAACAGGCTCATAAAATCATCACCCAAACAAAACAGTAAATGTGTACCTATTTGTCGGGCACAAAATTTTATTCCTCTTCTCTAGCCCCTTTGCTATAACCTGTTCAATAAATATGCATGTACATATATACAGTTTTTATCACTTATCATTTTCCATTCAACTTCATATTTGATTTACTTTGGTTTAAAAACACCATTCATTCTAATGTTGCATGCATAGGCTAAAATCATATCATTAGCTAATTAATGTATATACTCATGCACATTTATTTGAACAAGTGGCTATTTTTAACACTTCACATTTCAAAGATGATAATTTTGGCGAACTAAATAGATTTCAACACATAAATATTTTATTTAGTTCCTATGCATGTTAAAAAAAAAATTCTTCACAAATATTTATTTCAACGTCCGCATATCTCTAGCATATCACATATATGATAAAATGGTATTTTTATCATTTAAAATATTTATTCGACAAATGGATGTTTTCAACACTTCATAGTTTCAATAAAAATGTAATTTTTATTGTTCGATCTTTTTATTCAACACATGAACTTTTCCACTACACACACTTCTCAACACATGAGAATTTCCACACATGGATATTTTATTTATATTGTTCATATTAGAAAGATGGATTTTTTATTGTTGAAACTATTTATATAAGGCGAATATTTTTTATACTTCATATATATTATAAAAATGTGATTTTTATTGTTTAAACACTTCATTCATTCACAAATGAATTTAATTTTCACACATCACTTTTCAACACATGAACATTTCCACACATGGATATAGTTTCAACACATGACTTTAATTTCAATGCATGAAGGTAATCTCAACATATGAAAATAATTCTAACACACAATGATTATTCAAAATTTCGGCAGCATAACGGCAGGGTAGATAAAACCGGCATCGTCCCTAGTAAGGCTCCTCGCTCTACCTTAAAACCTCGCGGTTTTTGACAATGGGGATTCATGCATCGAATTCACACGCAGGCGGCATGTTTATTTTTATTTCCACAAATATTTCCAATTCATTTCAATCACCAATGGGTATTTTTCAACCACAACCAAACAATATCAACCACAAACAATTATTCAACCATTCGTATTTTTCATCCAATATTTCACACCAATTCACAACAATAAATATCGTCCATGGTTTGTGGACGAGGGTAGTATATATATATATATATATATATATATATATATATATAATTGCTATATTTCACTTGCATTGCAACACATATATCAATTATTCTATGCATGTATAATTCATACTTCGCTCATATAGCTTACACCCCGCATGTACATGAGGTATACAACACGTGTGTAATTTATATTTCGCTAATATAATTTATACACGACATTTTCCATTCAAATTTATTTAATTTAGATTTCTCACATTGGTTTGCGGAGTGCTAAAAATCGTAGATGACTCAGAAAAATCCGTGGCTTCTTCTATTGGGTAGAGAGCTTCCTTGCGGTCCCGATGTTTCCTGTTTCATCGAATTTCATCAACACACCAAAAAGATATGATTTTTCAAAGTGTAAACATCAAAAAGAATCACCTTTCACAATGGTTCAAAACTAGGTTTGTGGTTTTCGCGAGAACCGAGGCACGAGGGGATGATCGGCGGGTTGGACGTGGAAGAGGAAGGAGAGGGCTTCCTATCGGTGGTGGTTTGGTGGCGTTCGGTGGTCGGGATCGTCGGCGGCGGCGATGGGAAGGTCGGAACTTCCTGGGGCTCGTGCTCGACGATGCGGAGGAGGGAGGAGACGAGGGTAGGTCGGATTTGAAGAGGGGAGGGAGGCGAAGCGAACGGCGGTGGTAGCGGAGGCTGTAGGTGGCTGAGGCGGCGGCGATCGAGCCTGGAAGGTTCGAACGGTTTTTCGCCGTCGGTCGAGATAGAGAGCGATGGTTTTTAGTTTTTATTTTATTTTTAAAATAATGAATGGAGAAATATGATTGGTCGATGGTTTTAATAAATTTTTAAATAGTGTTTTCTCAAATGAACTCCTTTTCAAACCCAACGACTGTCGCCCCTAGCTAAATACCCCCATCCCAGACACAATGGGATATGTTTCGTAGGCCAATTCAACTGTTACAGTCAGTTATTTTTCAAATTAAAGTATAAAACATTTAATTTTTAACTCTGAACGCACATTTCAATTTGCCAGGGCCACAAACTAATTCGAAAAATTCCAGAAAATAAATCTAGCTATGCTTTGACACTACGGTCCCAACAAAAGTGGTTTCGTCGAATTCTGAGATCGTTTGGAAAATGGCCATTTTCTGGTCGATCCAATTTAACAGAAATTGACCAAACACATTTTCTTTTGCCACGCTCACATACTAGCTTCAAAAATTATAAAATTTGAAACCTAGCAATAGTTTGACATCCCGGACCCAAAAAAAGTGGTTTCGTCGAATTCCGAGGTCGTATGCAAAATATCAATTTTCCAGGGCTATATATTCTATATAGCGACCATTCTGAAAATTCATTCGGCCATAACTTTTGATTCCCGCTATGAAACTTCGATTTTTCAGGTTCGTTAGAAAGGTATTGACTAACAGATTTAAATATTTTTGGTTTCGCTAAAATCCGTTATACTTTCCACCCTGCACAGTCAATCAAAGTTTGAATTCAAATTTTCAAACTGACTCACTATTTCTAATTCACTATTTTATTGAAATATTCTATTTCAATTGTTCAAATTCCTTTGAAATCACCAATTTAAAAATTTTAAATTGGCTCGTATTTTCCGGGTTATTACAAGTTTTTCGTCCCAGTTCTTTCCAATTCACATATTATGATTTTACACAAATTATTAATATTTTTAATAATTTTATCAAGGCCCGTACAGTCGATTTCCATCAACGGCCATCGAACTGCACTTACAACGACCTTTTCCAAATTTGATTTGGACATAATTCCAAATCCAATCGTTAGATTTCAAATTTCTAATATTCATTGGAAAGCTCTTTTCGATACGAACCCAATGGTTCCGGTTTTAGGAGAATCTGACGGTCGGATCTCCTGCAACGTCAATTCGAAGTCAATGGTCGAAATTCGCGAACTATCGCGGCGCGGCGCGTTCTATTCAGGCCATTATATAATATATATATATATATATTATATATTTCATCGATTTCCTTTTAAAACGTATTTTATAAATCGTTTTAAATTCGTTTTCATAACCATTTCAACTCTATATTCAATTTCTAATCAAAATTGAATATTTCATATCATTACTAGATAAATGATAATATTTTCAAAACGTTATATTTTGAAATCACTACCTTTTCTATATTCATTATAAAAACGAATATAATCGATATAAATATCGCTCATGTCAAAATGGCGCAACTCTAATCAACACGGCTTTATATATTTCAATAAATTCGTTATTCTATTCAACAAATGAATATTTATTCAATTCAACACATGAATCTATATTTCTTTCAACACATGACTAATCTCAACACATGAGTATTGTCAACACATGACTATTCTTGTTATGTAATATATTTTATAAAATTATGGTATCTATCGTTTGATTTTTAATCAGACTCCCACCGTAAAGTAGATTCTAATCTTAAATATGATGAAGATGTAAATTTTATTGTTAAAATATTTTACTCAACACATAAATAGTTTCAACACATGAACATCGTCAACACATGACTATTTTTATATTCAACACATAAATTTTCTTTTATAATATTCAATATTTTCCCGATTGGAATGAGGCCCAATCAATTACCATATAACGTTAATTATATGGATTCCATATATCACATGTATATAATAGCAACGATAAACAATCAACCATCATCCAAAGTGCACCACACAACTGCATAAGCATCAAATATAAATAATTAACGCTTATAACAGCTTGTCGACCAATCGATCGACATACAATTAAATAATTGGGATTAGTGTATGCCAAATATCATCCCAACACCCGTGTGGGGTTTCAAATCAACAAACACAGATTTTTATTTGTGCAGTTGGGCGATGTGTAAAATTTATCGACCCAATCAATATCAGTCAAATCAGTGTATATAAACAAATCGGCCGATTTGTTTATAAATATTTATTTATTCACATTCACGTTAAAAATTTTATTTTCAACGATAAAATATTTTTAACTATATAAATATTTTATTATCGATTTCACATCAACATCACAAACAAATTTCACAACACATCAAACAAGCATACAAACCGTCCATGGTCTGTGGACGACGGGTGTCGGGTGCTGCTAAGCACCGTCTGCATCTGTATGTGTGTGTATATATATATATATATATATAACTAGAAAAGAAGATTTAAAGTGAGAAGTTCTCACTCAAGCTAATCCAAACGCCTCGACTCTTCTTATGTAGAAGTCATCGCTGTTCACACCTTTTGCCACTTTCGTTGCCCGTAGCCACTACATATATAAAAATCACATTTTTATATTGTTGCTATGTATATAAAAAATTATATTTTGATAATCACCCATATGGATAAAAATTCTATTTTTACATCGCTACTATATAGATAAAAATTCTATTGTTACATCGATGTTCATATAATAAAGATTATATTTTTTATCACGCTATTCTCAATATAAAGATTTCGCCTTTTCAAATATAAAGATTTCGCCTTTTCAAATATAAAGATTTCGCCTTTTCAAATATAAAGATTCGGCCTTTTCAAATATAAAGATTTCACCTTTTCATTTCATCACTATAAAAATCACATTTTTATTTCAACATATATATAATAAAAGTCATATCTTTGAACGACAAAAATCTAAACTTTATTCATTTACTATATTATAAAAATCGTATTTTTATATCATGGCTACATGTGTAAAAATCATCCTTTACAACGCTACTTCCATGATAAAAATTATATTTTTATCTTGCTAGCAATATAATAAAAATTATATTTTTATTACTCTACATGAATAAAAATCGTATTTTTAATACTTCTACTTTATAAAAAATATATTTATATATTTCACATATGATAAAAATCATATTTTAATTCTTCCTAGTATGAAAATCATATATTTTCCTAAATAAAAATCACTCCTTTCTATTTTGAAAAATATAATCTTTCTTCGTTATAAAAATCTAACCTTGTTCTATATTAAAAGTCAAAGTAGAATAAGCAACTTACATTGAAATAGGGAAGGGGAGGGGGTGTTCACTGTCGGAGGGGTGCTCGAGGGGCTGAATGGAGGAAGAAGAAGAAGCAGCGGCGGCAGCAACATGAGGAGGAGGCGCGGTGGTGGAGCGTGGGCCAGGGGGTTTTCGGGTGTGCGGTTTTTTCAGAGGAAGAAGAAGAAGGAGATGAAGAAGTGGAGGAGGGCGGGGTGCGAGCTCGGGGAAGGCGGCGGTGGCCCACCCCCGGCGGCGCGGCGCGCTAGGGCTCCGCCCTTTCTTCTCTTTTTTTTCTTCCTTTAATCGAAATCGAAAATGACGGGGGGGCTGAAGGCATATAGGAGAGAGAGATTTTTTTTTATTTCAAAAAGCAATTTTTTATTTCGACCTCGAAATCGAACCCACCGCCTGTCGTCCATAGCTAATTACCCCCATTCCGTACACAATGGGATATGTATCGTAGGCTGATTCAATCATTTCGATCAGTGTCCGTCAAAATCAATATATAACTCTATATATTGAATTTGAACGCGTATTTCAATTTACTAGGGCCACAAACGAACTCTAAAAATTCCCGAAAAATATTTTCTAGCTTCGTATTGACGATACGGTCCTAACAAAACTAATTTCATCGAATTCTGAGACCGTTGGAAAAATGGCCATTTTCCAGTCGATTAAAATCAACTGAAACTGGTCAAACGTGTTTTCCTTTGCCACGCTCACCTATTGATTCAAAAAATTATGAAAATAGAAGTCTAACAATAATTTGACATCACGGATCCAACAAAAGTGGTTTTGTCGAAATCCGAGGTCGTTTGCAAAATGGCTATTTTTAAGGGCCGAAATTCCATAGCGACTATTCTGAATTTTCAACTTGGCATAACTTTTTATCCCCGCTATGAAAATTTCAATTTTTCGGATTCGTTGGAAAGATATTCACAATTAGATTCCATTATTTTTGGTTTCACTAAAATCCGGTTTATTTTGCACCCGGTATATTCAATTGAAGTTTGAAATCGAATTATCGAACTACCGCGCCATTTTCAATTCCTTTTATAATTATAATAAATATTTATATTCTAACGACGACGTATATTAATATATACATTCGAATTATATTCAAAATAAATTTCTCGTCGTTTATTATTTAGAATAATACATTTTAAATATTCAAAATTCATTAAAATTGCCAAAATAAAATTTTTAAATTGGCTCGCATTTCCGGGTTGTTACAACTGTAAACTAACAACTATAACAATTTTAATACCTATTTACTTCAAAATACCAAAAATTTAATAATTATAAAACTCACCAGAAAGCCTCTCTCGTGCCCTAGTATAACCCACCACTAAAGAAAATAAAATAGAAAATATATTTATTTCTAGTCTCAATCCCCAAAAATTTAATTTAGCTTGGCCATGTCTCTCAAAAATGAGGCTAGCTCAGGAGGGGAATAAATGTGTTGTTAAGAATGGGTGGTAGGAGATTTATTTATATATGGGATAAAAGATTATTGGTCGTTACATTTAGGTTTTAAATCTGAACCAACCATGTCCTTGGACCTGTCAGGGGTTGCCACATCAGCTTAGATTCGAAAATAGGCCAATAGAGATGTGCCAAATTAGCAAAAAATTAAAATCAATGTCATTAATTACTCTAGAAAATAAATATCAGTTAAACCATATTGATTGACGTATGTATCAATTAACGCCCAATTATATCCTAACGTGCATAATTAATTCTCCATGTTATATAAACTTAAAGACTTATTTTTATATATACACATATTTAGGGCAATTCAAATTCATATTGATTAATTGCAGGAATGTGACTACAATATATATATATATATATGTATGTATATATACACACACACACATATATAATTAATAAAATAGAAATCTTCCATAAATGTCCAATATGTAGAAACTTTAAATGCAGAATTTGGACGTTATTTTTTATTTCCTCATAACGCATATAGTCAATGCACAATTAGCTTATATATACATATATATATCTAGGATTTTAAAAACATGTTAATTAGTGTGCAATTAATCCATAATTTATGCAACTAATGTGTGATTTATTCACAGCGTATGAATTAATGCATTACAATATGAAACAACATATATCGTAAATATATAAATACTCACACTTACCCGCACACACATGTATAAACATACATACACACACACATACACACACACGCGCGCGCGCACACACACACACATATATATACACACACACACATAAATATACACCCACACACACATACATATATACGTACATCTACATATATGTATATATATGCATATATATATACACACACATACACGCACACACATATAATCTTTTATTTATATATGCATACACACACTTATATGACTTTTACTTATATACATACATATTTTCCTCTTAGAACATGCTTTTTTTATTCGCCTTCTTAAACTTTAAAAATGTCTCACTGGTAGGAATGAAACTCAGTACCTCTAGCCTAGGAAATACATGCACTACCACTCGGCCTAACACTGTTTTTTTTTTCCACAAAATTAGAACATAAAATTATTGGGTTTATGTGTGTATCTATTAAATTTACAAAGTCAATATTATCTAAATCATAACACCATATATATTAAAATTATATCTCAAACTGATCGTCTCAGAAAGATCTTTGTAATGTTCATAAACAAGACATACAATTTGTCTCCTACTAAAAATTAATTCTTATTTACTGTTTTATTATGTGCATTACTTCTCAAATTCAAATGTGTGTGTTAACATTTGTGATTTAATACTCTTTGTCAACTTTTAATATTATGTCTATAACGTTAATATTTATGTATTCCTTTATAACGTTACTGTGAACGTTTCTACTTTATTTATTAACTTATAACGTTATGTTTTCATAATATTAACTTTTAAATGTTTAAATCTGTTAATTAATTATTCAAGATTTAGGGATGTTACATTCTTCCCTCCTTAAAGAATTTCTCCCTAAAATCTTGAAGGACAGAAGAACGAAATATGTATTATCATTAAGTATATACGACCATCTACTCAAACGTCATCCATTAGCAACCATTGTCCATAAATTTTCTAAAGCGATTTATGAAATTATGCAACAGTGTAGTGTGTATGACTTTAACTAATGTAAAAAAATTAGGCGGTTTACTGATTCGGTCGACCTCCTTTTTATGCAATTATGTTGGCGTGATGTATGCAAATGCATGCAAAAATCCTAATGACAACAGATAGTTCTACATGCGTACTTCAGCTATCATTCATATGCAATAACCATATGATAAAATATATTTATTACAACCATGGAAGTAAAATAAAATGCACATACATCCATATGTATATGTAAATGTCCGACTAGCCGATCCCCAATAGTGTCTAGTGTGTATATATGTGTACACTACATCCACTCGCAATCACTTGCATCCACATGCGTACATCATACATAACATGTTCTAGTAACATGTTTTCAATTAATCCTACTATTCATAGGCTTAATCCTAAGATTTACCATTCCCAAGAATACTTAGAAGAAAATTTCTGATCAAAAGAAAATCTAATTATTGAATATCTAGAGGAAACATTTGTCAAAATAACATAGGTATGAAATTTGAATTCTTTGAAGATACCCAAGTTGTTATAACTAGAAGTTCTGCAACTTTCAAGTCTGAATGGTCTTTGTCACTACTACCAGTCACTTTAACTAAATCCATTAAAGATCTTTTAGCTTACCCGTTTATCATAAATACTTTAGAAAGAAATCCTTTGAGCTGATCCACTTATCCCAAAAGTCTTCCACTTGCTTACTTTTTTCTCTTTACCCATTTTGAATCCACTCAAAGCTAATTCAACATAGTAAAATCGTTGTCACAAGTTAGTTTCAAAATTATAGAACCTACTCTACCCTCCATGTTGAGTAATCTTTTACCATATCCATAATCCAATTCCTAGTCTTTACCTTTACAGTCTTGTGTTCTTCCATTTGTTCCACTGTTACTGTCCAAACAATAAGGATTTACTTTTTTAACTTATACATATATATATATATATATATATATCCTAAAATCTTGTTATTATTATTACTTTTCAAAATCTCATAAGAAAAGTCTTAGTGAGACAACTTATTATTTATTAAATTACAAAAATCTCATTTGAAGTATATGTATAGTTGCTTTTATTAAAATTCCCAATAATACGGATTTCATATCAAAGCATATTAGTCTTTTAAAATTTCTATTTCTAAAACCATGTCTTTATATATATACACATGTGGAATTTAGATTAAAATTAGTCATGTAACCTTCTCTCTAAAAATATATCCTTCTTCAAATTTTCTTTTCTTGGAATATAACTTTTCATCTTATCATTTATCCATACAAAATTTTTACATTCCTTCCAATCGTTTATCTACTAGCTAAACTTATTACTTTCTTTAACTTGTTGATTACATAAAAATTGAATTTACCAATCCAAATTTTAAAATATATTATCAACTCATCCTTATAAGTATATTTTCTTCAAACAAAATTTCTAGGATATCCACCTCATGCCCAAATGACATAACCTTGATGAAAACCAAGCTCCCAATCAATGAGCATAACTAATGGTGAAATTTATCTTTAAAACTTTATCCAAATTTTAAGATATACTTCCGAGTTAAATTATTTAAGGTCCTAAGAGACCTTTCCACACCATAAGGTATTACATAAATACTTATACCAAAAGTCAAGAATTTACTGCCCACTACATTCTCACTAATTACATTTTATTTCCAAAAAAAAAATTCATTGTTTTCCCAAAATCTTTCGGCTATGGCTGAAGTCCAACGACTTCTTCAAAACACATGTCTAAAACTCCCTTCATCGGTACCAAGCTATTCTACCAAAAGACTGACCTAAGGAGTAAAATAATCCATTCACCCTTATTCTTCACAGGTTAATACTAGGGTGCATCTACACTGCGTACCCCAAGAAACTACCCCCTCTCAACATCTGAGATGGATCATCATACAACTAACCTATCTAAACTCAAACCAATCCATATACAGTAATGTTATAGGCTTAACTCCATATCTAGAAAAGATCCTAGTTATAAGCATGAAACTCAATTCTCTCCTTTTCCCATAAAATTATGTGCTTTATCAGTAATGCTACAAGTTTATCATTGTCATAAACATAAATCCAAAAATCATTTTCTCTTCTACGAGATATCCTGTTAACCCCTTTCAATATTTGCAAAATATAGCACAATGAGAACTAAATTGATATCGCCTAGAGATCTACTAAGGAAAAATAGGGAAATCAACATGACTGATTCCTTGGTTCGCAAGAAATGTCAAGAGTTAGTCCAATGCATATCTTACCCAACAATCCTCTTCTTGAAGTAAAAACAGCCTCATATTTGGCTAATTTATTCATCCTCCAAGTTGTCCTACCACAAAAATATAAGAATATAAGCATCTCAATCAAACTCTACTACCAGTGTCAAAATATGAGATAACCAATTATATGGATAAACTATTTAGACCCAAAACTTATTCATACCCAGAAGTGCCCAAACATCTCCTAATTCAAGTTTTCTAGTTTCAAACACTGATTCACTGTATATAACAATGTCGATCACCTTATGAGATTAAGAAACTACCATTAAGCCTAGAAAAGTGTAAACAACCAATTAGTGCCACAAACTTACACTCTATATGGGATATCAATTACTATATCCATAAAGGATAGCCTCGTTAGGCCAACAATACAGATGCACTACATGACCTGTCTCAAATCAATGTGGCTATGGCCCCATGCAGCCATCCCCAACTCGTGAATCAAAGGTAAAGGAACATAATACTCCTAAGTAAGATAAGATAAGAGAACAAGAAAGAATAAGAGATTGTTAACACTTCTTTCACCAATGTCCCTCACCTATTTCTGTTACTTGATCCTTTTGATCAAAACCTTCCATATAATCCTTTCGATGTTAACATCTTTAAGTTATGTTAGTTCTTTACTTACCATCTTTATAATTTATCTTTTAGGAATTTATACTTATTGTGATACCCCACGTAACTTAATGTCACTCATATGAGGATGCATTAAGTTATGTGAGGTGCAATAGGTAAACTGTAACTAAAATTCACAAGACATAATTTAATATGCAGCGGGAAAAAACTTTTACTTTAACAAAAGAACCATTTCATCATTAAAGTTTCAAATACCAAAAAAAATAGTCATACCCATATGTCTCATAAGACAAAACATCAGAGTAAAAAACTGTAAAATCATATCCCTCCTTAAAAGCAATAACAAGACAAAACAAAAGCCAAAGCAATACTCAAAGTCAGAAGAAATCCAAGTCCAAGAATAGAACCATGGTCACAGTTACTGTCCACCACCACTCTGAGAACCTAAGGGGGGAAGGAAGAGGTAGAAGGGAAAACAAATTAGGTCAGACATAAAGTCTGGCAAGTTCCAATGATTTTCAGCAATAGGATAAGATAGAGAGTATCAAGACTGCAATAAACCGACTAATTCCCGATCCTAACCATTGACACAAAACACCATGTTAACTAACCAAGCATCAGAAATTAGCAGATCATTAATTAAAAGAAGTTAGAGGGTGAGAAATAGAAAGAAAAGTAAGAATAAAAGAAGAGGAAGAACACAAATCTCACAGCGGAACGAATGAAATATATTATATAACATAACTTTTGAAATACAAATATGTAACTATATATACATACAATATCAAAGTATAACACAACATATCACAATAGAAATAATAGTAGCTATCTAACGCTGAAGCCTCCTGCTCTAAGCTTCTCTGAGTATATCTGAAAAATCCCAACTACATGATTTCTCGTACAAATTTGGGCACCCTAGTGCTTAGGGTAAAACAAAACAAAATAAACGCTAGGTTGGTCATGGGACTGGAGTAGGTAAACTCCAACAATTTGATTTAACTTTCAAAAATCCTTTCGAAAGAAAAGATAATCGTAAGAACGATCCATACATAAACATGGATGGCTTTTACCTTACGATAACCCAAAATAAATTTTGATATCAAAGTCTGGTGATATTACAATAGTGTCTAAATCAAATAAATAACAATCTAGCGGAACGCTTGCATCTCACGCTCCATATACATAATATTAAATTAAAACCCGCAGGGCGCTTATTGGGGAATGGATTTCCAACTAAAACAAGGTATGGGACCACCTTCCGATAGTGTATCTCTAGAGAGGAATACACTGGGCTCAACAAGAACATCTTGCAACTCAGCCACACATGACTGACCACTCATTTAACTTGAGTGTACCGAGCATATTATCACCCACGGTTGTGATCAACAACCGTTACCGGAAGCATACAGCAGCGAATAGAATAAGAAGCAAGTGGAATTTCTCTAGATCAGGTGATAATACCCCTAATGAGAATGACCCACTTGGTCATGTTGCCTGCCCTATTTCTATCATTTCTAGGTTGACGAGGCTTGAGGTCACGATTAACTTTTTAAAACATCTTGCCACCATTTACTTTGAATGCCACATCGTCAGATCCGTCAAATCACTAATTGACGTCTACAAATTCATGCTGGGTGTTAAGCTAAGATAAATTTCCTTCTCTGCCGCAAAACTTGGTATATTGTAGAAATCAATGTACGTGACCATCTAGAAATACTTTGTCAGACATTCGTTCATATACGTTGTCCTGGGACTAGGCAAACTGAAGGCACCATTCTATTAATCCAACTTGAGCAATTCTACCTAGGATTAATAGAACAACCCTTGAACTTTACTCCATCTTCAGTTCTCTTCAGCATAGGTTGATTCGTAACGCTTATGCCCATACGGAGTGGTTTTCAGATAATAAACCTGATCCCGACCTCTCCGTATTGACAACAGGGGTATAAAATAAACCAAACTTTGATAGCCTATGTTTTAGCTATCAAAGAAACATCCATACAACCAACGATCCTATTTCCAAATGGAAATTCTAACGATCAACCATCATACAACCAACGATCCCATTTTCTTATCTTTTCTCAGATATTTTTCAAAGCTTTCTTATCTCCACGATCCTTGTAAAACATTACCATATACCTCAAATTATCCATTTTCTAGAAAATTTCTTTTATTATGGTTGGAAAACATTTCCATATATTCACCCAAACATATGGGTGAATTTGGAAACGTTAAATTCAAATAAATGAAAATTTCTTTTATTATGGTTGGAAAACATTTCCAAATTCCATTTTTTGAATTTAACCGATATTATTTAAAATATCGTTATTATAAATCAACTCATTATTCTTTCATTAACTAACAATATCACTAACTAACCCTCACTACCGAACCTTAACCATTTCTCAGTCAATCATGAAGTCAATCAAGTTGGGGTATAATTACCACTTAGACCTTAACTGAACAACATTCTCAACGTCGAAATAGACAAGGCTCACAACTTCAAATTCAAACAAAACATTGCTCACGCACTCTCGGATTCAGTTTAAGAATCCACTTCTTTTTATGGATAACATCGATTATAACGATAGAGCTATAATCCCAGTTTCCAAAATATTAAATTTTAAAATATAACTTTTATTCATTAAATTAGATAAATAAATAAATAAATAATTATATCTTTATTAAAAAAGAAAGTAAAGATACTTTTCTGAATTCGATATAATCGATTTTTTATAAATAACTCTCTTTCGAATAATCTATATTCGACTAATACTTCGAACTTAGGAATATATCTATTATTTCGGGTTAACTCAAATTTCCTTATAATTACTTCCATTTGCAAAACATTTGCTTTCAAACCATTATTCACTTTCAAACATGAATATCATTCCTTAAAAGGAACCAAGACTCGTTTATCAAGTCAACTTGATTTTTTTTATTTGTAAATGTCATTATAGATTTAAATCGAGTCACTATATAAACCCACATCATATTCATAAATTCTCTTAATAAAATTGCTACTAGAACTTATCTATTTATATTTGAATTTCCCTTTTAAACGCATTTATAAGCTATACATTTCAAAAATTCTAAAATCAACTTTATTTGATTTCTACAATTCCCTTCTCGTTTAACGATTCTAATTTAAAATAAAATAAAATTATTTCAAAACATATAATTTTATTTAAATACCCATAAACATTGAAGTGTTAGTTTCTTCTTATCATATTTCATTTAAGTTCTAGATTCGCACTAAATAGAGTTTAAATATCTTTTCTAAAATAAATCATTTAATAAGATTTAACATTGTCGAATTCTAAATATAAACCCCTTGGATTTATCTTAATTTATTATATATTCAAATCTTTAGAATAAAACCCATCGTTTTCTTTCGAAAACGATTTTCATTTCCCTTATCATTCAAATTTCCATTTGAATTCGCATTTCCAACCCAAATTTCTTTTATGGATGCTTTCATTTGCAAAATATCTGTTCTAAACCATTATTCACTTTAATCGTGAATAGTATTTCTTTTACATAGTCAAATCCATTTGATTTTATCATATCAAATCCAAATTCCATTTATAACTTCTATTTATAATTTTTTATAGAAAATCTCATTTTTTTTTCCAAATATTTATAATCTCGTTTATAATTTCCTTTAAAATCACTAAGTTCAAACCCAATTACAAATATCGGTTTCAAAAACTGATTCCCACTTTTCTATATAAATTTCAACTTGGATTTATATTCCAATTTATCAAATGATAAATATTATACTAAATTTGTAAACTTCATTTATAAATTAACTTCTTGTTTTATTTATTAAAATAAGTTGCTCTTTTCAACTCCATTCAAAATTTAACTTCTATTTGGAAATAAATTTCCTTTTTGAATCTCAAATTCTTTTTGTACATTCAAAAATATTTAACGGCATTTAAATACCAAAACTTTAGGGCTAGTGTAATTCATACACAACATAATCAATCACTAATTATATATCACAAATAAATAACAAACAGTAATATAAATGTTGAGGAATCCAGTTGGATTCCTTCAACCTGTTTCTCTGCATCCACAGAAGTTAATCAACGTAAATAATATCAATTTCATTTCAATATAAGATATCATCGTAAACAGAATAAATATTAAACCGACGATTTAATATATATATATATATAACTAATCAGTCATTTCATCCAATTTATCAACCATTCATCCAAACAACCATCACACAGTATTAAATTACTATATATAAATCTAAAACTCGTTTATATAAAAATGTAAACGAGTCAGAGTTAGTGAGTTTACTCATATTATTTTACAGTTGACGATTCCGCTTTCATTTCATTTACCATCAAATAGACGTTTGATTTTTCCTTGAAATTTCAATAGCTTAATTCTCAACCGTGTTAGTTACATAATAAAGATTTTGTCGCTACAATTTCAATGTGACAGAGGGCGCTCAATTCTGATAACGTATGCACAAGTTATAATAAGTATAGGTTATATGATTTATTTAAACTAACAAATCACTCAATTATTAACTCTCTAATGATGTGTTAATTACCCTATAATCCCTTTATTTAAATAATTAGGCCTGACTTACTATGTTCTTCTTCTTCCCATGTTTTTTTTATTACCTGCTGCTAGTAAACATCATCCCACCAAAAACGTGAACTTCCTATTTTCTTATTTCCACCGGAATACCATCAGCGACTAGCCACCTCCCAAAATCTCACTTAACTCTTATACCACTACAACCGTGCACTACTGAAGGTCCTACCATCAACTCATCATCACTTCATTAAGTGTCTGATGTGAAGCCTGGTATTTTGCATATGACAAGTGCACGTTCTTCTACAAATCATGTTATAGTCTCTGCATCAATTCAGTCACACAATTAGGTGTTTAAGCCACTGATACTTGGTTTTGTCAACAAAAATCTCTGTCGGGTTAGGAACAACACATACGTATGCTACCAGTCTAGTTCATGTCTACTCTCCTCTTATGTTTGACTAAAGCTCTATGATTGTTGTTCATCCACTACTTCACACTACATTTCCAGTGATGACTTTCAGTTTTGAAACCGAAATCACTAACCTCATTCCAAAAATTTCTCCCCGTTTAAGGAATCAGCCTTCCTCCTACAGCCGTGATTTCCTCCACTCCTTTCATCAACTGCGACGTCACGTTCACCCCTTCACAGAACGAACCATTTCAGTACACAGATCAACGCCATGCCCTTCCATAAATTCTGACAAATATAAAGCTTAACCACATCCAAATAGAACACGTCGATGAACCCCTTAACACCATTACAAGAGGTCATCGACCTTCTTTCCAACCAGACACCACCAAAGTTCGGTCACTGGACTCCTTCGCAATCCCAATACTGCGCCACCCTCCATTCGAACTATCACCACACCAGTCAGCTCCAAAATTGTGCCCTAGCTTGCCGTCTTCAAAAGTAGAACACCTAGACTGGGTATCGCACCCAACAAATCCCATACAAAATAGAAGCTCTCCCCTACACGACTCAAATGACTCAAGTATTTCTCGATTTTGTCACGTATTGGATTTTCTATGAATATTTGAAGTAGAGGAATTTTCATTGTTTACTGTAAGAGGGATTTTGGCACGTAAATGGGTTGAGAGAATTGGGGCTAGGCATTTATGATTTTTTCTTATTTTTGGTAAATTTTTGGAACCCGCGATTCACCATTTTTTTCCTTTAAGGCCGAAGAAATTTGGTGAATGAAGGAATGCATGAATAAAAATAAAATAAAAGGGAAGGGTCGTTTTCATTCGTACAATATTAGGGTAAAAAATTGTCAACATAGCCTGCGATATAATAAATTTGATTCAGACTTGGCATGTGCGATATTAAATTTGATAAACCCTACTAGTGTTTTTCCTTAAAGCCTACATGTTAGGCATATGGGAAACGAACACTTAGGATAGCTTTTTACTGTACATATATTTTTATTTTATTTGTAAAGAATGTCAGGACCATGCCAAAAATTTTGAATTATCCTTACTGAGTATTGAAAAGATAGGATTGGATAATGAAGATTTTAGATAAGATACGGTTTAAGAATCCACATCTTTTTATGGAAAAAATTGATTATAACAATAGCGTTATAATCCCTGTTTCTAAAATATTAAATTTTACAATATAACTTTTATTCATTAAATTAGATAAATAAAAAACTAAACAAATAAGTAAATAATTAAATCTTTATTAAAACAGAAAGTAAAAATACTTTTCTGAATTCGATATAATTGATTTTTTTTATAAATAACTCTCTTTCGAATAATCTATATACGATTAATAGTCCGAACTTTGGAATGAATCTATTATTTCGGGTAAGTCAAATTTCCTATAATTACTTCCATTCGAAAAACATTTGCTTTCAAACCATTATTCACTTTCAAATATGAATATCATTCCTTAAAAGGAATCTAGACTCGTTTATCAAATAAACTTGATTTTTTTTTATTTGTAAATATCATTACAGAATTAAATTGAGTCACTTTATAGACCCACATCATATTCATAAATTCTATTAATAAAAATGCTGCTAACACTTTTCTGTTTATATTCGAATTTCCCTTTTAAACGCATTTATAAGCTATACATTTCATAACTTCTGAAATTAACTTTATTTGATTTCTATAATTCCCTTCTCGTTTAATGATTCTAATTTAAAATAATTTAAATTATCTCAAAACATATAATTTTATTTAAATAGCCATAAACATAGAAGTATTAGTTTCTTATCATATTTCATTTAAATTATAGATTCACACTAAATAGAGTTTAAATATCTTCTCTAAAATAAATCATTTTAATAAGATTCCACGTTGTCGAATTCTAAACATAAACCCCTTGGATTTATCTTAATTTATTTTATATTCAAATCTTTAGAATAAAACCCATCGTTTTCATTTGAAAACTATTTCCACTTCTCTTATCATTCAAATATCTATTTGAATTCGCATTTCCAACCCAAATTTCTTTTATGGATGCTTTCATTTGCAAAATATTTGTGCTAAACCATTATTCACTTTAATCGTGAATAACATTTCTTTTACATAGTCAAATCCATTTGATTTTATCATATCAAATCCAAATTCCATTTATAACTTCTATTTAATTTTTTTTATAGAAAATCTCATTTTTTATTCCAAACATTTATGTTCTCGTTTATAATTTCCTTTAAAATCACTAAGTTCAAACCCAATTACAAATCGGTTTCAAAACTAATTCCCACTTTTCTATATAAATTCCAACTTGGATTTACATTCCAAGTTATCAAATGATAAATATTATACTAAAATTATAAACATCGTTTATAAATCAACTTCTTGTTTCATTCATTAAAACAAGTTACTATTTTCAACTCCATTCGAAATTTAACTTCTATGTTAGAAATAAATTTCCTTTTTAAATCTCAAGTTCTTTTTCTACATTCAAAAATATTTTATGGTATTTAAATACCAAAATTCTAGGGCCAGTGTAATTCAGACATAACATAATCAATCACTAATTATATATCACATCATATATCACAACAAGAAACAAACAGTAATATAAATTTTAGGAATCTAGTTGGATACCTCCAACCTGTTTCCCTGCATCCACAGATGTTAATCAACGTAAATAATATCAATTTCATATCAATATAAGATATCATGGTAAAAAAAAATCAATATTAAACCAACGATTTAATATATATATATATAACTAATCAATCATTTCAACCAATTTATCAACCATTCATCCAAACAACCATCACATAATATAAAATTACTATATATAAATTTAGAACTCATTTATATAAAAATATAAACGAGGCAGAGTTAGTAAGTTTACTCACATTATTTCGAAGTTGATGATTCCGCTTTCATTTCATTTACCATCAAATAGATGTTTTATTTTTCCTTGAAATTCCAGTAGCTCAGTTCTCAGCCATGTTAGTTCCATAATGTAGAATTCGTCGCTACGATTTCAACATGATAAAGGGTGCTCAATTCTGATAATGTATCCACAGGTTATAATCAGTATAAGTTATACGATTTATTTAAACTAATAAATCACTCAACTAATTATTAACTCTCTAATGATGTGTTAATTACCCTATAATCTCTTGATTTAATTAATCAGGCCCGACTTATTATCTTCTTCTTCCCACGTATTTTTTATTACCTGCTGCTAGTAAACATCATCCCACCAAAAACGTGAACTTCCCATTTTCTTATTTCCACCGGAATACCATTAGCGACTAGCCACCACCCAAAATCTCACTCAGCTCTTATCCCACTACAGCAGTGCCCCGTTGAAGGTCCTACCATTAACTCATCATCGCTCCACCAAGTGTTTGATGTAGAGCTTGGTATTGTGCATATGACAAGTGCACATTCTTCTGTAAATCATGCTATAGTCTATTCATCAATTCATTCACACCAATTAGTTGTTTGAGCCACTGATATCTGGTTTTGTCAACCAAAAACTCTGTCGGGTTAGAAACAACATATATGTATGCTATTAGTATTGTGTTGTCTATTCTCCTCTTATATTTGACCAAAGCTGCCACGATTGTTGTTCATCCACTACTTCACACCGTATCTCCAGTGACAACTTTCAGTTTTTAAACCGAAATTTTAACCTCGTTCCAAAACTTTATCCCCGTTTAAGGAATCAACCTTCCTTCTACAGCCGTGATTTCCTCCACTCCTCTTATCAACTGTGACGTCACCTTCACCCCTTTATAGACACGAACCATTTTAGTACACAGATCAACACCATTCCCTTTCTGAAATTCAAAGAAATACGAAGCTTCACCATACCCAAATACAACGCGTCGATGAACCCCTTCGAACCATTACAGGAGGTCATCGACCTTCTTCCAACTAGACACCACCAAAGTTTTGTAATTGGACTCCTTCTCCATCCCCAGTACAGTGCTACCCTCCATTCGAACTATCACCTCCCTCCTCAATCGGCACCAAAATTGTGCCCTAGCTTGCCGTCTTCAAAAGTCGAACACCCAGACTGGGGATCGCACCCAACAAATCACATACAAAATCGAAGCTCTCCCCTACATGATTCAAACGAATCAAGCATTTCTTGATTTCGTCACATATTGGATTTTCTATAAATATCTGAAGCGGATGAATTTCCATTGCTTACTGTAAGAGGGATTTTGGCATGCAAATGGCTTGAGAGAATTGGGGCTAGGGATTTTTCTTTGATTTTTGGTAAATTTTTAGAACTCATTATTCACCATTTTTTCCATTCAGGACCGAAGAAATTTGATGAATGAAGGAATGCGTGAAGAAAAATAAAAGAAAAGGGGAGGTTCGTTTTCATACGTACAATGTTAGGGTGAAAAATTATCAACATAGCCTACGATATAATAAATTTGATTCAGACTTGGCATGTGCATTATTAAATTTGATAAGCTCTGCCAGCGATTTTCCTTAAAGCCTACATGTTAGGCATGTACGAAACGAAAATTTAGGATGGTAGCTTTTTACTAGGGGTGAGTGTTTGGTTGGTTCGGTTAACCGATGATGAAAATTGTCAAACCAAACTAAAACCAATAAAACTGAAAAACGAACCAAACCAACAAAATCAAGATTGGTTGGTTCGGTTGGTTATCCGATTTAGCTGAACTAAAAATATTTTAGACTTTATGTTCATTATATTAACTATAAATTGAAATAAAATATAAATATAGGATTGAAGTATTATTATTTATGATTCTTATGCTTTCCAAAAGTAATCCTGGTACATATGTGATGATTAAAATTTACTTAGACAATTAAACTAACATATAATATTTACTATAATATTAATAAATTTGAAAATATAATAAAAGTTCAGTTAATTTGGTTAAACCGATAACCAAATTAAATATATTTTTGGATCGATTTCAAACCGATCTAATTTCAAAACCAAACAGACCAAAATAAATTGGTTCAGTTGGTTTATTTGATTTAACCAAATAATGCCCACCCCTACTTTTTATTGTACATATATATTTTTATTTTATTTGTAAAGAATGTCCGGACCACGCCGAACTATTTGAATTATCCTTACTGAGTATTGAAAATATAGGATTGGATTATGAAGATTTTAGATAAGATACAGGTTTGTAAAAATGTAGTATTTGCTATATTTGCTATAGATTTCCAATTGAAACGTTGGTAAGCATCTTGTAGAGAAAAGATTTGGGGTTGATTTCTTTGAAAGTGACCCTGATTTTATAATCTAACGTAGTTAACGTTCGACGTTTTTATCTCCTACGATCACAAGCAACGTCCGATTGAAATGAAATTCAAAACTGCATAATAACTAAATATTCTGGACATGACAGAACAAGTTTCATCGAATTCCGAGATCGTTTGTAAGAGGCTATTTTTCAGAATTAAATAAATCGATTAAAATATAAATAAATTAAAAAGTAATTCAATTAAATAATAATAAATTATTAATATCGTATATATCTGAATAGAACATCATATAGCTCCAAAAAGAATCATTTTTGGATTTTAAACTAGATATTTCAAATTAAAATGACATTCGGATTATTTAAAATCGATTTATTTGTATAATAAATCTTTATAATTTATAAACGATTTCATAGCGACTATTTGAAATTTTGATTTGGACATAACTTACAATATATGAGACGAAATCTTGATTTTTCTCTTTTATTAGAAAAATATAATCAAATATATCCGAACGTTTCTTGTTTCAAAGAAATCCGAATTATATTGGATCCGGTATATTCAATTGAAGTTCAAAATGTAATATTACGAACTACTGCGACGTTACGAGCTCATTTATAATTTAATTATAAGTTATACGTTAAAACATCATTTTATTAATAACATGTTATAAAAATCCTTTTATAATTTTAATATAATATTTAAAATAAATTAAATGTTCAAAATTAAATGGCTAAAAATCCGGATCGTTACAAAGACAGATAAATAATGCTAAACGTGAAACTACAATAAAAATAAACAAGTGCGAATGTAAGGTAAATATCATGCGCGCTTCTCATTCATATCCTAAGAACAAGTTTTCAGTACCAGTTATGTAAGGTCCCGCCTTTTTGAACGCTTCAAAATGGTAATTAAACCAATTTACAACGTCCAAATCGACAGATTGTTATTTAGCTTACAGAGTTTAAAATGAAGAATCGACACAGAAAAACATAGAATAAGTAAATAACATAATATTTGAACAGCGAAATAAACCTTTATATGTAATCAGAATCTTTGATACAAGAAATTTTTCTATACAACGGAATTTTAAAACAATAAAAATCTTTACTAGTTTCAAACTTCAGAGAGCGCACCTTCGGAACCCCAGCTTCGCAAATCTTCGAATCCTAAGCTGTGATCTTTGAATCTGTACTGCTCGGGTCTGACCTGACCGTTCCATGCAAAAACATAAAACACTCGAGTCAGGATTAATCATTTGTTCAAGTAAATTAATTTCAATAGAAACTAAAGTAAAATAGTTAACCTTCACAACAATTATATACCAGGACTGTGACCCAGGAGCTTGCGTATACACACATGTACGCCTCAACATCCCAGAAATCAAGAATAACGAGTACGATGAAATACATAGAGGGTGCACGAATATGCTATCGAAACAGGGCAGTAATAGTACAAAGTGAGTGGCACTACTATGCAATTGATAGATATACCAGTTATGGAAAAATTTACAGGATATGGTAACAGCTAAGGATAGAGTTACCATACAGCTGTGCCAAATCCATAGGGCTACAACAGGAGAAACAAAAGAAAGAAAGCTTTGGAATCCCACTTATTTCAATGGTATAAAATCAAGCAGAACTGGAAAGTTATAGGAAGGAACATAAATATCCTATGAGTCAGATCAGAGGTTTATTCTTAAAAACTTCATTGAAATGGTTTCATTAAATACACTATGCTTTACCCATCTATGTAACATGGAAAATTTCCAACCTGGAATGGTATGTTTCAAATTTATTTACCTAACTGTTCCAATGATAGTATGATAGCATGGAAAATAAGGTAGTGGCCTATCATGTTTTCATAGTTCAAATATCCATCTTGCAAACGACCTCCGTTTTCGATGGAACCACTTTTGTTGGATTCGGAATGTCAAATTATTGCTAGATTCCAAAATTCATAATTTTTGGAATTAATATGTGAGCGTGGCAAAGGAAAACGTATTTGGTACTTTCAGTTGAATTGGATCAACCAGAAAATGACCATTTTTCAAACGGTCTCCAAATTCGACGAAGTTAGTTTTGTTAGGACCGTATCGTCAAAACATAGTCAGATTTATTATTCTGGAATTTTCGGAGTCAGTATGTGGCCTCAGTAAATTAAAATGTACGTTTAAATTGAATATATATTTTCATTTAAAGAAAAACTGATTGTAACAGCCGAATTGGGTTACGAAACTATCTCATTGTGTCCGGAATGGGGGTATTTAGCTAGGGGTGATAGTTGTTGGAGTTCGATTGGAGCTCTGACAAAAAACTAAAGGAACTTGGAATAAATTAATATAATATAAATAAATGAAAAGGATATAAAGCCCCAAATTAAAACCCTAGCCTCATAAAACGTTAAAGCCGCAATCTCCTTCAACCGATGGACAAAATCGCTCCAAAATGAATTCACAAATCGCCCCCAAATTACACCAAATTAGATCTAGGTTCTGAAGCGTAAATTGCAGAGATTCGAGAGTACTTCCATTTGATACGGGTATGATGCGGTTTAGAGGAGCAAAAAGCTCGATTTCTTGGCATAAACTCGATGTCTTTGACCCAATTTCCAGGGTGGCAGTGTAACGACCCGGATTTTTGGCCGTTAAATTCTGAATATTTAAATTTGTTTTAAAAATTTTAATTGAATTACATATAGGAATTTATTAATTAAAAACGAAGTTTGAACGTTAATTTATAATATAATTATAAAACGAGCTCGAAATCGCGGGGTAGTTCGTAATATAGAGTTTTGAACTTCAACTGAGAATACAGAATTCGTTATAAGTCGGATTTCTGTGAAACAAGACACGTTGGAATCGTATTGATTATAATTTTCATATGGAAGAGAAAAATCCGGATTTCATGTTATAAATAGAAAGTTATGGTCAAATCAAATTTTGAAATAGTCGCTGTGGAAAATCGTTATTTAAATTATACGTGTTAAAATAGCCGTTTTGCAAACGGACTCAGATTTCGACGAAATCAGTTTCATTGGGACCGTATTGTTAAATTATTATACGGTGTTGAATTGCGTGGCAAACCGATGTCGTATGTAACCACGATGGCCATAAACGCTCGTTCAGTGCAATTAAATTAATTCAACTGAATAAAGGGATATTAGAGTGTAACTTGAACAGACGATCGAATCAGGCCACGAAACCAGTTCCGGTAAGTTCGTATCGTCAATTTTAGTTAGGGTAGATATATAGTTTGTTATTTTTAGAGATCGGCAAATTTGGTGTTCAGAAGGGCAATGCGGTACGCGCGAAAAACAGCCTACCGGGGCAACAGTCTCAGAATGCGACGAAACTAGTGCCGTTGGGTTCGTATCGAAAAGTTATTGTCAGTGTTCGCAGTTTCAAGTTGTTTTGATTTATCTGGTGATCGTGAAAAATTTAAACGCGTGTTGATTTCTGGTTTTATAAAGGAAATTTTTTCATACGATGTCAGAATTCGACGAAACTTGTCCCATTGGATTCAGAATACCTTTTTATACCAAGATTAGTTTTTTTGTCAGTAAACAGATTGTTCATTCATATGATTATTCGTTCATACAGATTGAAAATACAAAGCAAATAGAAAAAAAGAAACTGCAACTTCAAATTTTGATCACTAAAATGTGAGCATACGTCAACCCTCTTTGTCATCATCATACTTGCAACTGTCTAGCCGACAGCTTTCACATGCCTAGTCTGATTAATAGCATGCTGAAGAATATATAAAATAAATACCCGTGCCTTCCAAGCAAGTTACTACCGTGAGGGCCAAGAAAATTCACTACCGTGAGGGCCAAGTAAAAACTCACTATATAAAATCCCTAAGCCCCAATTTCCTTTCTGCCTCTTCTCTCTTTATTCCTTCCAGAAGTCACGAAATAAAATCCCACCTCATATATTTACACTCGTTAGAATCTTTTCCTCTCGCACATCCTCCTCGTACCTATTGTATGCTACTCGACGCTATTTCTAGGATCTCGAAAACAACTCAGCAGCTAGGGTTGGAGGATGTAGGTGATGTAGGAGGCGAGAGGGTGACTCGAAGGTGCGGGGTTGCTCACGGTGAAGTGGCGCCTCAACTAAAAAAAAAAAAAAAAGTTTGGACCCTGTAGATTATGCTACAGGGATAGTCGAAGTTCGGAAATTATTTAGGGGGACAGAGGTGTTAATGTGGTGCCGCGTAGATGGTATTCAAAGTGGCAAGCTCACTGGTGAGGTATATTTGCAATTTCGTGGACTGTAGGGACCCGGTAGGGTGTCATGTATAATGGTAGAGCAGATGGGAACCGAGTACATGACGAGCAGCGCTGGAGTTTGATGGTGTTGAATGGCAGGTCGGCGAAGTGTTTTGAGACGAGCAGTAGGGCCATAGTTGATGCTCAGTTTGGGTAATGAAGAGGGGTGTTTGGATGGAGGTGCTGACAATTGTTTGGACGGAGGAGCAATAATAGGGAATGCGGCCATTTTCTATAAGGGTTCATGATGGGCTAGTGCGACAGTATTAGGCAATCAACGAAATTAAAATGAATTGGAACGAAGGAGTCTACATCGAGGAACAATGGTGACGGAGAACGAGCTACTGAAATTTCGTGATCAAATCAAATGCTTGTTTGATTTTAATGAAACTCAAAGAAGAGCCGTCAACTGCAAACCGATGTGAGTAAATCTCACTAACTCTGAACGCTTTATATTTTTATAAAGTATTTTTAGAATTGATAAATATTGGTTGAATTGCTGTGTGTTGGCTGTTTGATTGAACTGCTAGTCAGTTGATTGAATATTTCGATAACGATATATATAAATCGTATCGAAATATTAATTCTGTTTATCAGAATACTTTATACTCATGCTATTTATGTTGACTGACATCTGTGGATGCAGGGAAAACAGGTCGGAGGAACCCAACTGGGTTCCTCAACATTTATTTACCGTTTTTCATATATTTTGATACATGATGTGTTATATCATCCGTATTGTTTCTGGGTGTTTGGATGATGACCTATCAGTTTGATTGGATACTTTTACACCATAAGGGATACGAGAAAGTGAAAAGGGAAATTTTCAAAATATATTTTGAAAATAGATTATTTATAGAAAATCAGCGGATTTTATATATGAAAGGAAAAAGGGTTTTATAAAAGAAATCATTTTATAAAATCAAAGCAATAAAGGAAAATATTTGTAGACCAAATAGAGGAGGGAAATTGTTTGTAAAACATTTACAAATAAAATAGAAAAGAAAATATTTGTAAAACATTTACAAATAGATTAAAAGGAAATACTTATCTAGAGAAATAAACTGAGTTATAAAAGGAATTTTATTTAGAAATAAATAGAATAACGAAATACTTGGAAATGGATAGAAGTGTAATAAAGGAGAATTTTACACCAGGAAGAGTTTAGACCCGTGCTTCGCACACGGGTAAACAGAATCTAAATTCAAAGTGAATATTCAAGAGAAATCTGTTTAACAGATAAAGTGATAAGGTTAATTTATAAATAAAGTTTTATAAATTAATTTAGTTATTTATCTTTGGATAAATAGAGTATATAAGTCAAGACTTATATAGAGAAGTAAACATCGATTTCCATATCGATGTTTGAAACTGGATAAGGACGAAGGAGAATTTATCGAATGAGAGTTATTCGAAGTAAAGTTATCAAATATCAGTTTATTCGAAAGGAAGTTTATTGAATATTAGTTATTTAATTAGAATGGGTCGAATTTAATTATTCGAGATAGAGTTAAACAGAAGTAGTCATTTAAGATAAGTTACCAGTTAGCACGACTGCTAGCGAAATTCGCAGGGCTGCAGATAGCCTAAGGCGGACGGATGTTTCCTGAGGGAATCAGGCGTAACCATTGTGATCGCTGCGATCTAGAGTCAAGCGAATGGTGTCAAGACAAATATTAGTTAATTGATAAAAGTAATTTAGTCGAGTAAATTAAGCTAAGTTAGTCCAGTTGAACTGATCAAGTAAGTGGGTCAAATGAGTAAATCAAAGCGAGTATCTGAACAAGGGTTAGGCCAGTAAGAGTTAAATAGAATAAGAGTAAATTGAATAAGAGTTACAGCTTATAGTTAACCAAGTATGAGTTAATAATTTAGTTCGTTATTTATTCGAGTTAGAAAATCAAAGTATTTATAAAGTCATTATAATTCGGATGCAGGGGATTATAACACCATTGTTATAATCAAGTGTTTTTTTTCGATACGAGGAGCGGATTTGTAAATAAAATCCGAGAATGTCGCAAGAAGTGTTAAAGATTTAGAAAGATGAACTTTGCCTATTTCGAAGTTAGAAATGTTGCTCAGTTAAGGTCTGAGAGGTAATTATACCCCAACTTGATTGACTTCGTTTTAACTAAGAAATGATTAAGGTTCGATAGTGGAAAGTGGTTAAGTGGAAACCAAATGAAGGAGATTTGGCATAGTGATGTTTATTCAAACATCTGTTTAATCAAATGAAGGAGATTTGGAAACGTTTCCCAAATGAGAGTCAGAAATGTTTTCCTGAATATAGAGGACAGATAATGGAAATGTTTCCAATGTTATTAGAGTATATTTTCTAAATATATTAAATAAGGAATGTAAATGAAAGTGAAAAGGGAAATGAATAAATGAATGAACAAAAAGGGCCCAGTGTTGAATGATGTTGGTCGATAGAATTTCCTTTTAAAAATAATATCATTGTTTGCACACCGACATGTTTCATTTGATAGTTAAATCACCGACTATCAAAGTTTTGACCATTTTAACGTTGTTAATATGGAGAGACCGGTTGGATTATTATCCAGAGAACCACTCCGTATTGGCATAAGCGTTGCGAATCAAGTATGCTGAATATATTGAAGACGGAGTAAAGTGCAAGGACTATCCTGTTTACAGAATAGTGCCTTCGGTTTGTCCAGTCCCAGGACAAACGTATATGGACGAGTGTCTGACAGAGTATATCCAATAGATCGCATAAGTTGATCTCTTCAAACGTACTTACGTTTGGTGGCGGAGGAATTCGTTTCTCTTAGCTGTATACCCGTGGTATTTTTGGTGAAATCAATTTGTGGTTTGGCGGGTATGACGATGTGGCATTCAAAGAAATGGAGGTGGGATCTGTCAAGAGATACGTTATGACCTCAAGCCTCATCAACCAGGAAAGGACAAAAATCGGGCAGGCAGCATGGCTATGTGGGTCGCACCCATTAGGATGTATGACCATCTATCTAGAGAAATTCCTTTTGTTCTTAAATCTATCAATCCTGTCCCTTATCGGGAGATGGTTGCTGATCCCAACCGTCGGTGGTATACATTCGATACGCTCAAGCGGAATGAGTGGTCGGTCATGTGTGGGCCGGGTTACAAGACGTTCTTGTTGAACCCAGCGTATTTGCCTCTAGAGATACACGTTCGGAAGGTGGTCCCATACCTTGTTAAGTTGGAATCCAATCTCCAATAAGTGCCTGCGAGTTTGATTGTATAGTATATATGTAGAGCGTGAGATGCAAGCGTTCTACTAGATTTTAATTACTTGTGATTAGACATTATTATAATATCAGATAATATATGATTTCCAAAGTGTTTTGGGTTATCGTAAGGTAAAAACCATCCGTGTTTATGTGTGGATCGGTCTTACGATTATCATTTCTTTCGAAAGGATTTTTGAAAGTTAAACCAATGGTTGGAGTTTACTCACACCAGTCCCATGACTGACCCAGAGTTTATTTTGTTGTTTTCCCTAAACTCTTGGGTGCCCAAATTTGTACGGGCAGTCGAGTAGTCGGGATTTTTCAGATTCACTTGGAGGAGCTTGAAGCAGGAGGCCTCACCAGTTAGCTATAGGCTATCATATTTTCCGCTGTGTATTTTGTTGTATCTGGAAACAGGTGTTTATAACTGTCCCAGAGATAACTGTTGTGCTCTGAAAATGGTATGTATATACAAATACTGATTTGTGCTTCAAAGTTATTTTATCTAATATATTTTATTCGTTCCGCTGTGAGTTTGTGATCTTCGTTTTCTTCTATTCTAATAATTCTTTCTTTCTATTTCTCATCCTCTAACTTCTTTCTAATAATGGTTCGTATTTCTGTGCAATTTGAGTTGGACGTGTGGTGTTATTAGTCGACTCAAAGGGTACGGATTTGCGGGTCGTTTCATTTGGTATCAGAGCAGAAGGTTAAGTTATTACCTTGGCTCTGTGGCGTGACTCAATAGAGATGGAGTTAGAAATACTCTAGATTGAGTTTGAGTGTATATATATGAGCGCGTATTTGTAGAGTTGATATAAAATTGTTTTATATTGTGTTGGCTGGTTTGTTGAGTGGTTTATGAATTCTGGTCGATACAGGAAGTACAACCGTATCGATAGGTGTTTCTAAACTCTCGAACAGAACAAATCGACTCAGTATTGTTTTAAAGTGGGTAAGCGATATAATTTGCCCAAAAGTTATCTTGATATAAAGGGATAATTTTCTGAAATTATCGAATGTGTTGATTGTTATTACAATCAAAGGAAATTATAAAATATTGAAATGGTTGTATAAAACCAAATTGAATTTGTATAAGAATAGGATATACAAATAAGCTGAACTGAAATTTAATTCAAACCATAATTGGAATTTAAATCCCAGATATTTTGAAAATATTCCTTGAAGTATTTTAAAGTAATATATAATTGGTTTGAAGATATTTTTGAATTAGAATGATTTTAAATGGATTTTAAAAGCGATTAAGCATTGAAATCACTTCAGTGGCGAGAAAATAATTCGGATAATGGGTCGCGACATTATCGGTATTCATTTTCAAGTTTCGAGTGGTGGATTGCTACCATAGTAATTTCGGAATGAAAGATTTGTTTGAAAATGACAAGTTATTTTAGAAATCCAAATGTTTTGAATTGAGTTGATTATAAATATGTGGATATATATGATTTTAAACAAATTTGAAATAAAATCCGGGAATTTAAATTCTGGAATTAAAATTTAACTTGTGTAAGTTGAATAGAATGAATTGGTAAAGATGTACCAAAAGAACTGAAATTTAACTTAAGTCGAGTTAAATTAAAAGTGGATTAGATTAGAAATTATTTCGAATGAAGTAAATAAAGAAATGTTGAGATTCGGATTATGTGCGAACAAGTTGAATATATAGTGGATGATGTTGTTGGAATTAAACTGCGGTGGAATTGGATTCAAGTATAATAGGTGGGTTGGCTTAAATGAGAATCAGACTTGGATTGATAAATTGGAAGTTGAATTGACTTGGGAAACTATTGGAAATATATGCGTGCTGAGCAAATATTGGATGAAAGCGAATGCAAGAGATAGAATTATGCCCGACAAAAAGGTACATGTTTACAATATTGTTTGGGTTGATGATTTTATGAGCCTATGAGGCAAGCCACTTGGCTTTTTGATTTTCTTTTGGATTGGAGAAGGCCTAGAAAGGCGAGTTGTGCTTGCACCGATTGAGCCGTGCAGAGGAGATGCTGCCGAAATTTTTCAGAATTTAAAGTGTTAGGAAATTTTTAGAATTCTTGAAAATGTTCGTTAGTAAGAATAAATAAATATTTTAATTGGGAAAAATTGGCCCAATTAAACTAAAGTTAAGAAGTGAACAAAAGGGATTTGTGGATCGAGTTAATAGGGTATGTGGTGTCTTTTCCTACCTTAGCAATTTCGAGGACGAAATTATTTTAAGGGGGAAGGAATGTAACGACCCGGATTTTTGGCCGTTAAATTCTGAATATTTAAATTTGTTTTAAAAATTTTAATTGAATTACATATAGGAATTTATTAATTAAAAACGAAGTTTGAACGTTAATTTATAATATAATTATAAAACGAGCTCGAAATCGCGGGGTAGTTCGTAATATAGAGTTTTGAACTTCAACTGAGAATACAGAATTCGTTATAAGTCGGATTTCTGTGAAACAAGACACGTTGGAACCGTATTGATTATAATTTTCATATGGAAGAGAAAAATCCGGATTTCATGTTATAAATAGAAAGTTATGGTCAAATCAAATTTTGAAATAGTCGCTGTGGAAAATCGTTATTTAAATTATACGTGTTAAAATAGCCGTTTTGCAAACGGACTCAGATTTCGACGAAATCAGTTTCATTGGGACCGTATTGTTAAATTATTATACGGTGTTGAATTGCGTGGCAAACCGATGTCGTATGTAACCACGATGGCCATAAACGCTCGTTCAGTGCAATTAAATTAATTCAACTGAATAAAGGGATATTAGAGTGTAACTTGAACAGACGATCGAATCAGGCCACGAAACCAGTTCCGGTAAGTTCGTATCGTCAATTTTAGTTAGGGTAGATATATAGTTTGTTATTTTTAGAGATCGGCAAATTTGGTGTTCAGAAGGGCAATGCGGTACGCGCGAAAAACAGCCTACCGGGGCAACAGTCTCAGAATGCGACGAAACTAGTGCCGTTGGGTTCGTATCGAAAAGTTATTGTCAGTGTTCGCAGTTTCAAGTTGTTTTGATTTATCTGGTGATCGTGAAAATTTTAAACGCATGTTGATTTCTGGTTTTATAAAGGAATTTTTTTCATACGATGTCAGAATTCGACGAAACTTGTCCCATTGGATTCAGAATACCTTTTTATACCAAGATTAGTTTTTTTGTCAGTAAACAGATTGTTCATTCATATGATTATTCGTTCATACAGATTGAAAATACAAAGCAAATAGAAAAAAAGAAACTGCAACTTCAAATTTTGATCACTAAAATGTGAGCATACGTCAACCCTCTTTGTCATCATCATACTTGCAACTGTCTAGCCGACAGCTTTCACATGCCTAGTCTGATTAATAGCATGCTGAAGAATATATAAAATAAATACCCGTGCCTTCCAAGCAAGTTACTACCGTGAGGGCCAAGAAAATTCACTACCGTGAGGGCCAAGTAAAAACTCACTATATAAAATCCCTAAGCCCCAATTTCCTTTCTGCCTCTTCTCTCTTTATTCCTTCCAGAAGTCACGAAATAAAATCCCACCTCATATATTTACACTCGTTAGAATCTTTTCCTCTCGCACATCCTCCTCGTACCTATTGTATGCTACTCGACGCTATTTCTAGGATCTCGAAAACAACTCAGCAGCTAGGGTTGGAGGATGTAGGTGATGTAGGAGGCGAGAGGGTGACTCGAAGGTGCGGGGTTGCTCACGGTGAAGTGGCGCCTCAACTAAAAAAAAAAAAAAAAGTTTGGACCCTGTAGATTATGCTACAGGGATAGTCGAAGTTCGGAAATTATTTAGGGGGACAGAGGTGTTAATGTGGTGCCGCGTAGATGGTATTCAAAGTGGCAAGCTCACTGGTGAGGTATATTTGCAATTTCGTGGACTGTAGGGACCCGGTAGGGTGTCATGTATAATGGTAGAGCAGATGGGAACCGAGTACATGACGAGCAGCGCTGGAGTTTGATGGTGTTGAATGGCAGGTCGGCGAAGTGTTTTGAGACGAGCAGTAGGGCCATAGTTGATGCTCAGTTTGGGTAATGAAGAGGGGTGTTTGGATGGAGGTGCTGACAATTGTTTGGACGGAGGAGCAATAATAGGGAATGCGGCCATTTTCTATAAGGGTTCATGATGGGCTAGTGCGACAGTATTAGGCAATCAACGAAATTAAAATGAATTGGAACGAAGGAGTCTACATCGAGGAACAATGGTGACGGAGAACGAGCTACTGAAATTTCGTGATCAAATCAAATGCTTGTTTGATTTTAATGAAACTCAAAGAAGAGCCGTCAACTGCAAACCGATGTGAGTAAATCTCACTAACTCTGAACGCTTTATATTTTTATAAAGTATTTTTAGAATTGATAAATATTGGTTGAATTGCTGTGTGTTGGCTGTTTGATTGAACTGCTAGTCAGTTGATTGAATATTTCGATAACGATATATATAAATCGTATCGAAATATTAATTCTGTTTATCAGAATACTTTATACTCATGCTATTTATGTTGACTGACATCTGTGGATGCAGGGAAAACAGGTCGGAGGAACCCAACTGGGTTCCTCAACATTTATTTACCGTTTTTCATATATTTTGATACATGATGTGTTATATCATCCGTATTGTTTCTGGGTGTTTGGATGATGACCTATCAGTTTGATTGGATACTTTTACACCATAAGGGATACGAGAAAGTGAAAAGGGAAATTTTCAAAATATATTTTGAAAATAGATTATTTATAGAAAATCAGCGGATTTTATATATGAAAGGAAAAAGGGTTTTATAAAAGAAATCATTTTATAAAATCAAAGCAATAAAGGAAAATATTTGTAGACCAAATAGAGGAGGGAAATTGTTTGTAAAACATTTACAAATAAAATAGAAAAGAAAATATTTGTAAAACATTTACAAATAGATTAAAAGGAAATACTTATCTAGAGAAATAAACTGAGTTATAAAAGGAATTTTATTTAGAAATAAATAGAATAACGAAATACTTGGAAATGGATAGAAGTGTAATAAAGGAGAATTTTACACCAGGAAGAGTTTAGACCCGTGCTTCGCACACGGGTAAACAGAATCTAAATTCAAAGTGAATATTCAAGAGAAATCTGTTTAACAGATAAAGTGATAAGGTTAATTTATAAATAAAGTTTTATAAATTAATTTAGTTATTTATCTTTGGATAAATAGAGTATATAAGTCAAGACTTATATAGAGAAGTAAACATCGATTTCCATATCGATGTTTGAAACTGGATAAGGACGAAGGAGAATTTATCGAATGAGAGTTATTCGAAGTAAAGTTATCAAATATCAGTTTATTCGAAAGGAAGTTTATTGAATATTAGTTATTTAATTAGAATGGGTCGAATTTAATTATTCGAGATAGAGTTAAACAGAAGTAGTCATTTAAGATAAGTTACCAGTTAGCACGACTGCTAGCGAAATTCGCAGGGCTGCAGATAGCCTAAGGCGGACGGATGTTTCCTGAGGGAATCAGGCGTAACCATTGTGATCGCTGCGATCTAGAGTCAAGCGAATGGTGTCAAGACAAATATTAGTTAATTGATAAAAGTAATTTAGTCGAGTAAATTAAGCTAAGTTAGTCCAGTTGAACTGATCAAGTAAGTGGGTCAAATGAGTAAATCAAAGCGAGTATCTGAACAAGGGTTAGGCCAGTAAGAGTTAAATAGAATAAGAGTAAATTGAATAAGAGTTACAGCTTATAGTTAACCAAGTATGAGTTAATAATTTAGTTCGTTATTTATTCGAGTTAGAAAATCAAAGTATTTATAAAGTCATTATAATTCGGATGCAGGGGATTATAACACCATTGTTATAATCAAGTGTTTTTTTTCGATACGAGGAGCGGATTTGTAAATAAAATCCGAGAATGTCGCAAGAAGTGTTAAAGATTTAGAAAGATGAACTTTGCCTATTTCGAAGTTAGAAATGTTGCTCAGTTAAGGTCTGAGAGGTAATTATACCCCAACTTGATTGACTTCGTTTTAACTAAGAAATGATTAAGGTTCGATAGTGGAAAGTGGTTAAGTGGAAACCAAATGAAGGAGATTTGGCATAGTGATGTTTATTCAAACATCTGTTTAATCAAATGAAGGAGATTTGGAAACGTTTCCCAAATGAGAGTCAGAAATGTTTTCCTGAATATAGAGGACAGATAATGGAAATGTTTCCAATGTTATTAGAGTATATTTTCTAAATATATTAAATAAGGAATGTAAATGAAAGTGAAAAGGGAAATGAATAAATGAATGAACAAAAAGGGCCCAGTGTTGAATGATGTTGGTCGATAGAATTTCCTTTTAAAAATAATATCATTGTTTGCACACCGACATGTTTCATTTGATAGTTAAATCACCGACTATCAAAGTTTTGACCATTTTAACGTTGTTAATATGGAGAGACCGGTTGGATTATTATCCAGAGAACCACTCCGTATTGGCATAAGCGTTGCGAATCAAGTATGCTGAATATATTGAAGACGGAGTAAAGTGCAAGGACTATCCTGTTTATAGAATAGTGCCTTCGGTTTGTCCAGTCCCAGGACAAACGTATATGGACGAGTGTCTGACAGAGTATATCCAATAGATCGCATAAGTTGATCTCTTCAAACGTACTTACGTTTGGTGGCGGAGGAATTCGTTTCTCTTAGCTGTATACCCGTGGTATTTTTGGTGAAATCAATTTGTGGTTTGGCGGGTATGACGATGTGGCATTCAAAGAAATGGAGGTGGGATCTGTCAAGAGATACGTTATGACCTCAAGCCTCATCAACCAGGAAAGGACAAAAATCGGGCAGGCAGCATGGCTATGTGGGTCGCACCCATTAGGATGTATGACCATCTATCTAGAGAAATTCCTTTTGTTCTTAAATCTATCAATCCTGTCCCTTATCGGGAGATGGTTGCTGATCCCAACCGTCGGTGGTATACATTCGATACGCTCAAGCGGAATGAGTGGTCGGTCATGTGTGGGCCGGGTTACAAGACGTTCTTGTTGAACCCAGCGTATTTGCCTCTAGAGATACACGTTCGGAAGGTGGTCCCATACCTTGTCAAGTTGGAATCCAATCTCCAATAAGTGCCTGCGAGTTTGATTGTATAGTATATATGTAGAGCGTGAGATGCAAGCGTTCTACTAGATTTTAATTACTTGTGATTAGACATTATTATAATATCAGATAATATATGATTTCCAAAGTGTTTTGGGTTATCGTAAGGTAAAAACCATCCGTGTTTATGTGTGGATCGGTCTTACGATTATCATTTCTTTCGAAAGGATTTTTGAAAGTTAAACCAATGGTTGGAGTTTACTCACACCAGTCCCATGACTGACCCAGAGTTTATTTTGTTGTTTTCCCTAAACTCTTGGGTGCCCAAATTTGTACGGGCAGTCGAGTAGTCGGGATTTTTCAGATTCACTTGGAGGAGCTTGAAGCAGGAGGCCTCACCAGTTAGCTATAGGCTATCATATTTTCCGCTGTGTATTTTGTTGTATCTGGAAACAGGTGTTTATAACTGTCCCAGAGATAACTGTTGTGCTCTGAAAATGGTATGTATATACAAATACTGATTTGTGCTTCAAAGTTATTTTATCTAATATATTTTATTCGTTCCGCTGTGAGTTTGTGATCTTCGTTTTCTTCTATTCTAATAATTCTTTCTTTCTATTTCTCATCCTCTAACTTCTTTCTAATAATGGTTCGTATTTCTGTGCAATTTGAGTTGGACGTGTGGTGTTATTAGTCGACTCAAAGGGTACGGATTTGCGGGTCGTTTCAGGCAGGGCCCGCCGAACTCGCCCTCGGTCTCGGCGAAGGTGCGCCGCGAGTAGGGCTCTAATGGGGTGGTGATGGGTCGTCTCACGGTGGTAGCATTGGCGTGCACACAGGGGAGGAAGGGATCGATGGTTTGGGTTTGGGGGACGCTGGAGAAACAACGTGGAAGAGGGATTAGTTTAGATAAGGGTAATTAGTTTAATTTTTATTTTAATTAATTTTAATTAATGTTAATCAATGTATTTAATAGTGTAACTTTTCCATACGAGGTCCAAATCGCGCGAAACTGGATCCGTAGCGATCGTGGAGCCAAGAGCTTCACAACAAAACTAACCGGGTCCAATTTGGAGAAAATCAGAATTTTAGACAAATTCAGACCCGAACGGAGGTGAAATTCAGAAATAAAAGAACCAATATGAGAACTTCTCACTAAAATTATTTCTGTATAGTATTTATTTTATAACTGATTATATGAACTGCTCCCCGTCGTCCACAGACCATGGACAACTTGTTTGTTTGATTGTGTTGTGAAAATCGTTTGTGATGTGAAATGGACTGTATAAAATATTCATGTGTTGAATAAAATATTTGAACAATAAAAATCACATTTTTATTGTATATATGAACTGAATAAAATATTCATGTGTTGAATAAAATATTTGAACAATAAAAATCACATTTTTATTGTGTATATGAACTGTATAAAATATTCATATACAAATAAGACGATTTGTTTATGTTCACCAATTTAACTGACATGGATTGGGACGATATATTTTACACATCGCCCAACTGCATAAATAAAATCAGTATTTGTTGTTTGAAAACCCTACATGGGTATTGGGAGGATATTTGACATACATTGATCCCAATAATTAGTGGTATGTCAATCGATGGGTTGACAGGCTGTGATGGGCGTTAACTATTTATTTTAACGCTTATATAGTTGTAAATTGCACTTTGGATGATGGTTGGTTGTATATCATTATTGTTATATACACGTGTTGTATGAAATCCATATAAATAAAATTATATGGTAATTGACTGTGTCTGATTCCAATTCAGAAATAAAGAATATTTTGAAACAGAAATATTTTAAAATAAAGAATATTTTGAAACAGAAATATTTTAAAATAAAGAATATTTCGAAACAGAAATATTTTAAAATAAAGAATATTTTGAAACAGAAATATTTTAAAATAAAGAATAGTTTGAAATAGAAATGTTTTAAGTTAACGAATATTTTAAAATAATATTCAATAAAGGATTAAAATACGAATTTGATGTCCGATTTTGGATGGACACGAAATATTGAAATAAATTAAGCCGTGTTGATTTGATTTGCGCCATTTGGACGCGAACGATATTTATATCGATTTTTTTCATTTTTATAATGAATATCGAAAAGGAAATAATTTCAAAATAATATATTTTGGAAATAATTTCATTATAGTATAATGATATAGAATATTCAATTTTTGTTTAAAATTGAAAAGGAAGTTGGAATCGATTTTAAAACGAATTTATAAAATATGTTTTGAACGAAATATAATATATATATATTAATGGTTTGAATAGAACGCGCCGCGCCGCGGCCGTTCGCGAATTTTGACCACTGACTTCGAATTGATATTAAGGGAGAGCCGACCGTCGAATTCTCCTAAACCTGGAACCGTTAGGTTCGTATCGAAAAGAGCTTTCCAACGTATATAAGAAATTTGAAATATAACGGTTGGATTTGGAATTATGTCCAAATCAAATTTGCAGAAGGTCGTTGTAAGTGCAGTTCGACGATCGTTTATGGAAATCGACTGTACGGGCCTTGATAAAATTATTAAAGATATTAATAATTTGTGTAAAATCATAATAAATGATTTGGGAAGAATTGGGATGAAAAATTCCATATTTGAAAAGATAAAAATATATTTTTATCGAAATGAACTAGTTATGAACTAGAATTATAATCCAATTATTTTTGAATAAATAAATTGGATTGAGAATGGGTTTTAAAATAACCAGAATTTCCAATATATGAATTGGAATGGATTTGAATGGAAATCATCTTCGGAATATTTTGATATTGGATTACGTGATTATATGGGTATTGTTATGGAAATTTGGAAGATATATTTCATATCGTTATTTCCAATATGATATTTGTTGGTTTCAGAATTCGATATTGAATATAAGCCGATATAATCTCTATTCAGAGCCTTATATTTAATATAGAATTGGATTTTGAGTTTTTCGTGAAAGGTGTCTTCACTAACACTATTCTTAAACCCAACGGAGTTAAGAAAATTAGAAACTAACTGGCATTTAGCTAATTTGAATGGTTTCCTAGTATTGATCTGATGTTGGTTTCGGCCTTCGGGATTAATACTTAGGGAATCGTTCTCTTACTAATTTACAGTTAGAGATTAATGGAATGTGAATTTGGTTTATTGTGAACTGTGTTTTTAACGACATTCGTTCTTTAACCCGATTTACAGTGAAATGGGATTTGGAATTTTTGAATCTTTTTATTAAGATTTAACGGGAATTTTCCAAAGTAAAGTTTTTCAATTTAATGTATTAAATTGGAATTGAATGGAATTCGATTTGATAATAATCGAAATAAGCTTCTGTGGAGGAAGTCAGTTAATGTATATGGAATTTAAAAGGCTTTGTAATTATTCCATTTATATTATTAGTTGGATACGGAAATTTATATCGATTATATATTGATTTGTTTTCCGTGAAGATTCCATAACTAATGGAACGTGATTTTGGGTTTATCGTGAGCTTTGTTTTAAATGACATTAGTTCTTTAACCCAGTTAAAGATAAGATTAATTTCTTAACTTTGAAAAGTCATTAAGTAATGATTTTTGGGATTAAAACGGAATTAGAGTTTTAATGAATCTTTAATTAGATTGAAAAGTGAATATGATAATTTAAATTATCAAACCCGGGAAATGATCGAGAAAGGAGTATCACCAGTTTTGCTCCTAGCGATAGTTAAATCTTTTATTAGATTGGAACATGAAATGGTAATTAAATTTACCGATAACACTGTGGTGTTAGATATGGAGTATTACCAGTTTTGCTCCATGGGATGAATAGGTTGGGATTGGGAAATGAAATAAAGGATTACTTTGGTAAGGATCGCTAATCCCGACTAGTTTGGAAAACCATAATATGGTTTGAAATGATATCCAAAGGAAGATTAAAGTATAAATTTAATAGAATTTATCTTTGATAAAATTAATGGGAACCTTTCCCTAAGAATGTAAATATTTGAATAAAAGAATATTCTGATTGGAATGAGGCGTATGTTGTGTTTGTGTAGCACTGATTTATTATATACGTGAGTTATTCAGAAAGGCCGGGTTTATCCTATTCTGAATAGCTGAATCGACGATAAGTCGACGATGAAGACGGTGGTTGAAGCCGGGGGTCTTCACATCGTTTGGATAATTACTTATGCTCTTGATTGGGCTGTACACCTCGATCAGACGTACTGGGAGATCGATGGATACGCGAGGAATAAGGTTCCTCCGGTTTCGTTCAGACCTAGAACGAACTTGTAAATGGATTGTGTGTCTGACATTGGATTTCATTCTGTGTGATTGATAGATATCCGTTGCATGGTGTGAATTTCCTGTGTGGCATGCTGAGATTCAAATGATCAAGGATTCTGTTGAAAAGCAAAGTCTTGTGGTTGATGATCAAAGCACGGCTTTAATATAGCATAGCTTTGTGTAGCGTTAATTCGCGAGCCTCACACCCCGGTGTTAACCAAAAACGGGAGAGGACATCAGAGAGGACATGTGTTTCCTTCTAGTTAGGAGTGGTGTCAGTGGTTTTACACGCCCTGGCATTTTACTTATGTGGATGATGGATAGCGAGGCGCCTCGGTTATATCGGTCGTACGGGGCTGATGGTTTGGTCGAGATATGACCAATTTACGCCCCATAGGATGGGGAAGCGCACTATTCAGGAATTTTAATCCACATCGAGTGGACCGGCCCTGACGATCCAAGGGAGGATGCGTTCTGTTCCTGAGGCTCGGGCTAGAGAGTCTTGAAGCGGTAAGGACGATCCCTTGCCTTGGTTCACAGATGGAAATCCAACTTCCAATACGACGTTTTGATTGTAGAGCCTAGTATGGCGACATAGTGGGATGGGGCACTCATGTCGTCCATGATTGATACATTTATATTTGAAGTTGTTTTTGACACTATACACTTATAGTAATAATAAAATATGATATTTCACGTACCAAGGATTTTTGGCTATTATAAGGCAAAAACTCTATCCTCCGGCTTGCATTGCATTGCATTGTGTGATGGGACCTGAGTCATATAATAGCTTCATTGTTCTTTATTTAGTATTGCGTTGTTTGTTTTATGCACTGGTATTATTGGGAGGAAACCCGTTCCGTGTTATATGGTGTGGTCCCTTGATTTACCTAACTTTAAAAATAAAGATTAATAAATGTTTTAGTTCTCACACCAGTCACTTGACTGACCTAGAGTTTATTGTTTTAACCTAAACTCTAGGTGCCCTTATTTTCCACACGGGCAGCTAGTAGTTTTAGTTTTGCAGATTTATATTCACAGGAGCCTGGTTTACAGCTGGGATGATATTCGGAAAGCTCTGTATCCGTATATTTTATTCAGTTGGGTTTTGTATTATTTTCCGCTGCAGTAATGTATTTAAATCTCTGATATTTGTCAAATGTAAATTATTCGTTCATACTCTGTATATTCTTGTACTCTAATGTAAATTGTTATAATAAGCAATGAAATGTTCTTCTGTTTGTGTTCTAATTTGTCGTGTTCTCAATTCAATCCGGGCTTTCCTTTACGGGGAAGTTCGGGTCGTCTCAGTTTGGTATCAGAGCTTTGGTTTACAAAGCTCGAGAACAAGACATATTAGAACCGAACGAAAGAATTCATCAGAGATTGGATTGGTAATATCCATGGGAATGACTCGTTAGAGATGGGATCAGTAGTATCCTAGAATGAGTGTGAAGAGTATATTTTTAAAATGAAAACAAAATTTGTTTTGAAAAATTAAATCTTATTTTACGTATTCGAATACTTATTTAAATTGATTTGGACAATCAAGTATATAAAGATTTTTCACATACGTCTGATCCACGTATATACAAAATCTTAATATACTAGATAGATATAGAATCGCACTCTAGTCGCCCGAAGATGATTCTGATGATGAGGCCTCATCATCAGGGTTTATGTTCGAGTTTCGAAAGTGGGATATTTATATATTTCCAATTAGCTGGTGTGAGAACCAAAACTAGATAGGGCTTATTGTTGTGACTTGGCATCAAAACATGATTTTTGAGTATATAAAAGCTATAAATTTGAAACGTTAACCAACTAATTGATTGATGGTTGTGTTGTTTGATTATTAGTTTAACTAATAAAATTGCATAAACTAATATGTACATGAAAGGTAATATTAGCCAAATCAAGTCAAATATTGAACTGAATTGAAAATTTATTGAATTTGCATATATGTACATGTATGTACATTGAACAGGTCATAGCAAGGTGGCTAAAAAAGAGGAATAAAATTGTTTGCCCAACAAATAGGTACATGTTTATTGTATTTCTTGGGGTTTTGATGATTTTATGAGCCGATTGGCTAGCCGGTTGGCTGTTTCTTTTTCTTTTTGATTGGAGAGGCATGTATGGTGATTTCGGGATTTTCCCGGTGCTCCCCATACAAAGGAGGCTATGGCGAAATTTTTCGAAAATTTAGGATGTTAGCCAATTTTTTGAAAAATTTGAGAAGTTTTTAGAAACTGAAAAGTTGAAGAACTTAAGCCATAATTAAAATAATGGAAGTTGAGTTGGTTAGTTAAACAACTTTCAGCTCCGTTCCTTTTCGAGGACGAAAATATTTTAAGTGAGGGAGATTGTAACAACCCAGAAAATCAGAGCCAATTTAAAAATTTTATTTTAGCTATTTTGATGTATTTTGGAAATTTAAAATAGTTTATTTTAAATAATAACGATGAAAAATTTATTTTCGCCGAAGTTAGAATGTATATTTTTATTTTAAATATAAAACGAGCCTGAAATGGTGCGGTAGTTTAAAAATTCGATTTCTAATTTCAATTGAACATACAGAATTCCATATAAGTCAGAATTGGACGAAACAAGAAACGTTAGAATCTGATTGACTATATCTTTCCAAAGAAAGTGAAAAATTTAGATTTCAGTTTAGGAATTGAAAGTTATGTCCAGTTTAAAATTTAAAATTGTCGTTATGGAATTTATATATATTATTTATATTTATAATATATATATATATATAAGTCCCTTAAAAATAGCCATTTTGCAAACGACCTCCGTTTTCGACAAAACCACTTTTGTTGGATCTGGAATGTCAAATTATTGCTAGATTCCAAAATTCACAATTTTTGGAATTAATATGTGAGTGTGGCAAAGGAAAACGTGTTTGGTACTTTTAGTTGAATTGGCTCGACCACAAAATGACCATTTTTCAAACGGTCTCCAAATTTAACGAAATTAATTTTGTTAGGACCGTATCGTCAAAACATAGCCAGGTTTATTTTTCTGGAATTTTTGGAGTCAGTATGTGGCCCCAGTAAATTAAGATGTATGTTTAAATTGAATATATATTGGTTTATATTTTAATTTAAAGAAAAACTGATCATAACAGCCGAACTGGGTTACGAAGCTATCCCATTGTGTTCTGAATGGGGGTATTTAGCTAGGGCGACATCCGTTGGAGTTCGTTTGGAGCTCTGACGAAAAACTAAATGAACTTGGAATAAATTAATATTAAATAAATAAAAAGGGTATGAAGCCCCAAATTAAAACCCTAGCCTCATAAAACGTTATAGCCGCCATCTCCTTCAACCGATGGACAAAATCGCTCCAAAATGAATTCCCAAATCACCCCCAAATTACACCAAATTAGATCTAGGTTCTGAAGCGTAAATTGCAGAGATTCGAGAGTACTTCCATTTGATACAGGTATGATGCGGTTTAGAGGAGCAAAACGGTCGATTTCTTGACACAAAGCCGATGTCTTTGACCCGATTTCTAGGGTGTCAGGGCCTACCGAACTCGCCCTCGGTCTCAGCGAAGGTGCGCTGCGGGTAGTGTAATAACCCGGAAATTCTGGGCCAGTTTAAAATTTTTATTTTGGCAATTTTAGCGAATTTTGAATATTTGAAATAGATTATTTTAAATAATATCGACGAAAATTTATTTTGAATATATTTAGAACGTATATAATTATATACGTCGTCGTTAGAATATAAATATTTATATATAATTATAAAAGGAATTGAAAATGGCGCGGTAGTTCGATAATTCGATTTCAAACTTCATTTGAATGTACCGGGTGCAAAACAATCCGGATTTTAGTGAAACCAAAAACATTAGGATCTAATTGATAATATCTTTCCAACGAATCCGACCAATCGAAATTTGATGGCGGGAATCAAAAGATATGTCCAGTTGAAAATTCTGAATAGTCGCTATGGAATTCAGGCCCTTAAAAATGGACATTTTGCAAACGACCTCGGATTTCGACGAAACCAGTTTTATTGGGTCTGTGATGTTAAGTTATTGCTAGGTTTCAAATTTCATAATTTTCCGAATCAATATGTGAGCGTGGCAAAGGAAAACGCGTTTGACCAGTTTCAGTTGATTTTAATCGACTGGAAATTGGCCATTTTTCCAACGGTCTCAGAATTCGACGAAATTAGTTTTGTTAGGACCGTATCGTTAATACGAAGCTAGAAAATATTTTTATTGAATTTTTAGAGTTAGTATGCGACCCCGGTAATTTGAAATGTACGTTTTAAAATTCAATAAAGTGATTTAAATGTAAATTTAACGGAAACTGATTCAAATGATCGAATCAACCAATGATACATATTCCATTGTGTTCGGAATGGGGGTAAAACGCTATGGACGACAGGCGGTGGGTTCGATTCTGAAGTCGTCAGGAAAAGTTACTTAATGAGAATATAAATTTAATAATTAAATAAAAAAATATATATATATCTCTTCCCTCCTTAAATCACTCTGGCCCCCCCGTATCAGTTCAGATCCAAAATCAAAAGAAAAAAAAAACTCTCCTCAACAAATCGAAGCCGCCGCTTCCAGGCGGAGCACCGCCGAGCTCCCATCGCGCATCCAAGCCGAGCCACCTGCCGCCACCTCAGACGCCGGGCCCCCACCTCGTCGAGCCAGATGCTCCCTGCGTCCCTCCATCGATCCAACCCGCCCCGCCACCAGAAAAGCCAGCGCCGACATCGACGCCCCCCCCTTGAAGCCATCTCCAACGAAGACGACGCCCCTTTTTTTTTCCTTCTTCGAGATACAGTAAGTTTTTTTTTTTTACTTTATTTTATTTGTATGTTAATTCTGAAAAACTGATTTTCAAAAGAGGTTGAAACTGATTTTTTAAAAAAGCGTTTAAATTATGATTTTTAGAAAAGTTTGAAACTGATTTTGAAAAGGTTTTTAAAAACTGATTTTTTTTAAATAAATAAAAAAAAAGCATATGAAACTGATTTTAAAAATGATAAGTACTGATTTAAAAAAAAAGTATAAGAAAACTGATTTCTTCTAAAAGGTTTAAAACCGATTTTAATTTTAAGATTTAAAATAGGAAAAAGAAGAAAGGCGAAATCTATATTTATAAAAATATGATTTTTATATATTGAACTTTGAAATAAAAATTCGATTTTTATATATTGAACTTTGAAATAAAAATACGATTTTTATATATTGAACTTTGAAATAAAAATATGATTTTTATATATTGAACTTTGAAATAAAAATACGATTTTTATATATTGAACTTTGAAATAAAAATTCGATTTTTATATATTGAACTTTGAAATAAAAATTAGATTTTTATATATTGAACTTTGAAATAAAAATTCGATTTTTATATATGGAATAGCGAAGTAAAAATTCGATTTTTACATATGTAGTGAAAGCGGACAACGAAGGTGACAAAAAGGCGGGAACGACGAAGATCTCTACAATAGAAGTGTCGTGGAGCTAGGATAGCTATATGTGAGAATTTCTCACCTTTCAATTTATTTTTCTAGTTATATATATATATACTAGGATGCAGACGGTGCTTAATAGCACCCGACACAATCGTCCACAGACCATGGACTTGTTTGTTTGATTGCAAATTAGTTAGATTATTGATTGAAATTGAATTGTGTGGTGAAATGAATTAATTTGATTGATGTGTGAATGGCGTGGGCCTTCACTAGACCGGGGATAAGGCTAGGCCTTGTCCCGTTTCTAGTATCGTGCCGTTATGCCGCCGAAATTTTCTAAAACATGTTAGAAAAATAAAAATATCATTTTATTGAAGAAATGAATTGAATAGAAATTCATAGGTTGAAATAAAATGTTTTATCGTTAAAAATATAATTTTTAACGTGAAGTGAATAAAATAGAATATTCATTTACAAACCAGACGGTTTGTTTATGTACACCTATTTGAATGACATTGATTGGGACGATAAATTTTACACATCGCCCAACAGCACAAATAAAATATGTGTTTGATTGTTTGAAACCCCACACGGGTGTTGGGATGAAATTTGAAGTTCACTCATCCTGATTGATTAAATATGTCGATCGATTGATTGACAGGCTGTTATAAGCGTTAGATATCCATATTTGATGCTTATACAGTGTAGTGCACTTTGGTTGATAGTTGATTATTTTTCAATGCTATTATATGTGTGTAATGTATGAAAATCCATATAATTAACTTTATATGGTAATTGATTGGGCCTCATTCCAATTTGAAAAATAAAGAATATATAAAATAAAAGTTCATGTGTTGACAGTACTCATCCATTGAGATTGGTCATGTGTTGAACGAAATATTTTGATAATAAAATTTACATCTTTATCAATATAAAATAACGGTTCATGTGTTGACAGTACTCATCCTTTGAGATTGGTCATGTGTTGAACGAAATATTTTGATGATAACAACTATTTTGAAAAAGAAATATTTGAAATAAAATATTTGAAATAGAAATTTATGAAGCCGTGTTGATTAGATTGACGCCATTTTGACGTGAACGATATTTAAAACGATTTCGAAATGAATTGAATTGAAACCGATTTCGAAATGAATTGAATTGAAAACGATTTCGAAATGAATTGAATTGAAAACGATTTCGAAATGAATTGAATTGAAAACGATTTCGAAATGAATTGAATTGAAAACGATTTCGAAATGAATTGAATTGAAAACGATTTCGAAATGAATTGAATTGAAAACGATTTCGAAATGATTTGAATTGAAAACGATTTCGAAATGAATTGAATTGAAAACGATTTCGAAATGAATTGAATTGAAACCGATTTCGAAATGAATTGAATTGAAAACGATTTCGAAATGAATTGAATTGAAAACGTTTTCGAAATGAATTGAATTGAAAACGATTTCGAAATGAATTGAATTGAAAACGATTTCGAAATGAATTGAATTGAAACCGATTTCGAAATGAATTGAATTGAAAACGATTTCGAAATGAATTGAATTGAAAACGTTTTCGAAATGAATTGAATTGAAAACGATTTCGAAATGAATTGAATTGAAAACGATTTCGAAATGAATTGAATTGAATATGAATTCAAATTGAATTGAAATTTGAATTGAATAGAAATGAATATTTAAAACGAATTTATAAAGAAGAATTCAATTTTGATTTGAATTGAAATGAAAGTTGAAATTGCTTTTGAAATGAATTTTAAAACTATTTATATAATTCGTTTTAAATAGAAGTCGACGAAATATATATTATATATATTATATATATAATATAATGGCCTGAATAGAACGCGCCGCGCCGCGGCAGTTCGTGAATTTCGACCATTTATTTCAAACGGACATTGCGGGAGATCCAACCGTCGGATTCTCCTAAAACCGAAACCGTTGGGTTCGTATCGAAAAGAGCTTTCTAATGAATGTTAGAAATTTGAAATCTAACGGTTGGATTTGGAGTTACGTCAAAATCAAATTTGAAAAAGGTCGCTGTAAGTGCAGTTCGATGGCCATTGATGGAAATCGACTGTACGGGCCTTGATAAAATTATTAAAAATAGTAATAATTTGTGTAAAATCATAAGAAATGATTTGTGAAGAATTGGGATGAAAAACTCCATATTTGAAAAGATAAAAATAGATTTTTATCGAAATGAACTAGTTTTGAACTAGAATTATAATTCTATTTATTTTTAAATAAATAAATTGAATTCGAAAAGGGTTTTAAAAATAACCAAAATTTCCAATGATTGCATTGGAATGGATTTGAATCGAAATTGTCTTCGAAATATTTCGATGTTGGATTTCGTGACTATACAGATGTTGTTATGGAAATTTGAAAGATAGATACATATATCATTATTTCCAATACGATATTTGTTGGTCGTAGAATTTGATATTGAATATAAGCCGGGATATTTTCTATTCAGGGCCTTGTATTGAATATCAAATATGATTTGGGTTTGTCGTGAATAGTGTCTTCACTAACACTGTTCTTGAACCCAGTTGAGAAAAGATTAAATCTTTTTATTTAGATTTAATGAAGTGTACCAATTAAATAATATTTAATTGGAATTGAATTGATATTGATTTTTGGGTTTATCGTGAACAGTGTTTTAAACAACACTTGTTCTTTAACCCGATAATTAATGAATGTGACTTTGGGTTTATCGTGAACCGTGTTTTAAATGACACTGATTCTTTAACCCAGTCGAAGATTAAAACTAAGTGGAGTTTTAATGAATCTTTAATTAGATTGAAACGATCGAAAATGGAGTATCACCAGTTTTGCTCCAGGCGATAGTTAAATCTTTAATTAGATTTGAACGTGAAATGGTAATTGAATTTACCGATAACACTGTGGTGTTAGATATGAAGTATTACCAGTTTTACTTCATGGGATAAATAGGTTAGGATTGGGAAATTAAAACAAATGATTACTTCGGTAAGTTTCGTTAATCCCGACTAGTTTGAATTGATATTCAAAAGTAGATTAAAGAATAAATTAAAGAATTTATCTTTGATAAAATTAATGGGAACCTCTCCCTATGAATGTGAAATTAGAAATTAACTGTCGGTTAGCCAAGCAGAATGGTTTTCTGGATATTGATCTGATGTTGGTTTCGGCCTTCGGGGTTAATATTTGGGGAATTATTCTCTTGATTAATTTACGGTTAATGACTGATGAATTGGAATGAGGCGTATGTTGTGTTTGTGTAACACTTATTTAAAATATACGCGAGTTATTCGGAAAGACCGGGTTTATCCCATTCTGAATAACTGATACGACGATAAGTCGAAGATGAAGACGATGGTCGAAGACCGGAAGTCTTCACGTCGTTTGGGTGATTACTGATGATCTTGATTGGGCTGTACACCCAAGAAGATGGAAACAGTTGGTGATCGTCCAGACGTACTTGGAGATGGATGGATATGCGAGGAAAGTGCCTCCGGTTTCGTTCAGACCCAGAACGGACTTGTAAATGGACTGTGTGTCTGACATTGGATTTTAGTCCGTGTGATTGATCTCTATTAAATATATATCTGTTTGGCGGCGGAGAATTTATTCTCTTGCTTAACGCCCTTCTCTGAGACGTACGAGCTCAGGGGTTATATATTGATGGATATCAATCGCATGGAGTGAATTGCCTGTGTGGCATGCTAAGATGCAAATGATCAAGGCTTCTGTTGAAAAGCAAAGTCTTGTGGTTAATGATCGAAGCACGGCCTTTGTGGCGTAGCTTTGTGTAACGTTGATTCGCGAGTATCACACCCGGTATGAATCAAAAACGGGAGACGGACATCAGGGAGGACCTACGTTTCTTTCTAGTTATGAGTGGCGTCAGTGCTTGAACTGGCTGACGAGTTTGACTCATGTGGATGTTACTTATTATTACTTGCTGAAAAGCGAGGCGCCTCGTGATATCGGTTTCGGCCGATGCTTCTGGTCGGCTGACGGGCCAGGCTTACGCCCCAAAGGGCGGGGAAACGTAGTGTTCAGGCATAATAATCCACATCGGTGGACCGGCCCTGACGATCCAAGGCTTGTCTGCGCGCTTGCCTGAGGGGCGGACTAGAGCGTCTCGAATCGGTTGAGGATCTTGCCCCTAGCCTCGGTTCATACCATAAATGATAACCCAACTTCCAATACGACATTTGCGGTTTTGATTGTAAACTTATATATGGCGACATAGTATTATGGGCCATTCATGCCGCCTAGGATTTATACTTATGATTTGAAGTTGTTTTATACACTATGCACTTATAATAGTATCAAATGATTTGTTTTAAACGTATCAAGCATACTTTGGCTGTTATAAGGGAAAACCCTATCCTCGACTGCGTTGCATTGTGTGATAGGACCTGGGTCTTATAACAGCTTCATTTTTCTTTATTTAGCATTGCGCTGTTTGCTTTATGCACTGGTACTCTTGGGAGGAAACCCGTTCCGTGTTATACGGCGTGGTCCCTTGATTTACCTAACTTTAAAATAAAGATTAACTGTTTTAGTTCTCACACCAGTCACATGACTGACCTGGAGTTTATTGTTTTAACCTAAACTCTGGGTGCCCTTATTTTGACACGGGCAGCTAGTAGTTTTGGTTTTGCAGATTTATATTCACAGGATCCTGATTTACAGCTGGAACGATATCCGGAAAGCTTTGTATCCGTATATCTCATTCTAGTTGTGTATTGTATTATTTTCCGCTGCTATGTATTTAAATGTAATTTAAATCTCTGATATTTCTGTGTAATATTCTTTTTACTCTGTATATTCTTGTATTCTGATGCGTTGTTGTAATATACAATGAAGTGTTCTTCTGTATGCGTTCTATCTTGTCGTGTTCTCAATGATAGGGCGTTTCGAACGGTCTGGGTCGGTTTAGCAACTGGTTCGGACCGAGGGAAATTCCTTCTCGTCACAGGTAGGGTAGGGCTCTGATGGGATGGTGATGGATCATCTCACGGTGGTGGCATTGGCGTGCGCGCAAGGGAGGAAGGGATCGACGGTTTGGTTTTGGGGGACACTGGAGAAACAACGTGGAAGAGGGATTAGTTTAGATAAGGGTAATTAGTTTAATTTTTATTTTAATTAATTTTAATTAATGTTAGCCAATGTATTTAATTGTGTTACTTTTGCATACGAGGTACAAATCACGCGAAACTGGATCCGTAGCGGTCGTGGAGCCGAGAGCTTCACAACAAAACTGACCGGGTCCAATTTGGAGCAAATCAGGATTTTAGACAAATTCAGACCCGAACGGAGGTGAAGTTCAGAAAAAAGAACCAATGTGAGAACTTCTCACTAAAATTATTTATGTACAATATTTATTTTATAACTGAATATATGAACTGCTCCCCGTTGTCCAAAGACCATGGACGACTTGTTTGTTTGAATGTGTTGTGAAAATTGTTTGTGATGTGAAATGGACTGTATAAAATATTCATGTGTTGAATAAAATATTTGAACAATAAAAATGACATTTTTATTGTATATATGAACTGAATAAAATATTTGAACAATAAAAATCACATTTTTATTGTGTATATGAACTGTATAAAATATTCATATACAAATCAGACGATTTGTTTATGTACACCAATTTAACTGACATGGATTGGGATGATATATTTTACACATCGCCCAACTGCACAAATAAAATCAGTATTTGTTGTTTGAAAACCCCACACGGGTATTGGGAGGATATTTGACATACACTGATAATCAGTAGTATGTCAATCGATGGGTTGACAGGCTGTGATGGACGTTAAATATTTATTTTAACGATTATACAGTTGTAAATTGCAATTTGGATGATGGTTGATTGTATATCATTATTGTTAAGTACACGTGTTGTATGAAATCCCTATAAATAAAATTATATGGTAATTGACTGTGTATGATTCCAATTCAGAAATAAAGAATATTTTGAAACAGAAATATTTTAAAATAAAGAATATTTTGAAACATAATTTTTTTAAAATAAACTATATTTTGAAACAGAAATATTTTAAAATAAAGAATATTTTGAAACAGAAATATTTTAAAATAAAGAATATCTTGAAACAGAAATATTTTAAAATAAAGAATATTTTGAAACAAAAATAATTTAAATTAACGAATATTTTAAAATAATATTCAGTAAAGGATTAAAATATGGATTTGATGTCCGATTTTGGATGGACACGAAATATTGAAATAAATTAAGCCGTGTTGATTTGATTTGCGCAATTTGGACGCGAACGAAATTTATATCGATTTTATTCATTTTTATAATGAATATCGAGAAGGAAATAATTTCAAAATAATATATTTTGAAAGTAATATCATTTATAGTATAATGATATAGAATATTCAATATTGGTTTAAAATTGAAAAGGAAGTTGGAATCGATTTTAAAACGAATTTATAAAATACGTTTTGAATGAAATATATAATATTATATATATATATATATATATATATTAATGGTTTGAATAGAACGCGCCGCGCCGCGGCCGTTCCTGAATTTCGACCATTGACTTCGAATTGATATTATGAGAGATCTGACCGTCGGATTCTCCTAAAACCGGAACCATTGGGTTCGTATCGAAAAGAGCTTTCCAATGAGTATAAGAAATTTGAAATCTTACGGTTGGATTTGGAATTATGTCAAAATCAAATTTGGAAAAGGTCGCTGTAAGTGCAGTTCGACGACCGTTTATGGAAATCAACTGTACGGGCCTTGATAAAATTATAAAAAATATTAATAATTTGTGTAAAATCATAATAAATGATTTGGGAAGAATTGGGATGAAAAATTCCATATTTGAAAAGATAAAATATATTTTTATGGAAATGAACTAGTTATGAACTAGAATTATAGTCCAAATATATTTAAATAAATAAATTGGATTGAGAATGGGTTTTAAAATAACTAGAATTTCCAATATATGAATTGGAATGGATTTGAATGGAAATCATCTTCGGAATATTTCGATATTGGATTTTGTGATTATACGGGTATTGTTATGGAAATTTGGAAGATGTATTTCATATCGTTATTTCCAATGCGATATTTGTTGGTTTCAGAATTCGATATTGAATATAAGCCGATATAATCTCTATTCAAAGCCTTATATTTAATATCGAATTGGATTTTGGGTTTGTCGTAAACGGTGTCTTCACTAACACTGTTCTTAAACCCAATGGAGTTAAGACAATTAGAAACTAACTGGCGATTAGCTAAGTTGAATGCTTTCCTGGTATTGATCTGATGTTGGTTTCAGCCTCCAGGATTAATACTTAGGGAATCGTTCTCTTACTAATTTACAGTTAGAGATTAATGGAATATGAATTGGGTTTAATGTGAACTGTGTTTTTAACGACATTCGTTCTTTAACCCGATTTACAGTGAAATGGGATTTGGAATTTTTGAATCTTTTTATTAAGATTTAACGGGAATTTTCCAAAGTAAAATTTTCCAATTAAATGTATTAAATTGGAATTGAATGGAATTCGATTAGATAATAATCGAAATAAGCTTCTGTGGAGGAAGACAGTTAATATGTATGGAATTTAAAAGGCTTTGTCGTTATTCCATTTATATTATTAGTCAGATACGGAAATCGATATCGATTATATATTGATTTGTTTTTCGTGAAGATTCCATAATTAATGGAATGTGATTTTGGGTTTATCATGAGTTGTGTTTTAAATGACATTAGTTCTTTAACCCAGTTAAAGATAAGATTAATTTCTTAACTTTGAAAAATCATTAAGTAATGATTTTTGGGATTAAAACTGAATTAGAGTTTTAATGAATCTTTAATTAGATTGAAAAGTGGATATGATAATATAAATTATCAAATTCGGGAAATGATCGAGAAAGGAGTATCACCAGTTTTGCTCCTAGCGATAGTTAAATCTTTAATTAGATTTGGATGTGAAATGGTAATTAAATTTCTTGATAACACCGTGGTGTTAGATATGGAGTATTACCAGTTTTGTTCCATGGGATGAATAGGTTGGGATTGGGAAATGAAATAAAGGATTACTTCAGTAAGGATCGCTAATCCCGACTAGTTTGGAAAACCATAATATGGTTTGAAATGATATCCAAAGGAAGATTAAAGAATAAATTTAATAGAATTTATCTTTGATAAAATTAATGGGAACCTTTCCCTAAGAATGTGAATATTTGAATAAAAGAATATTCTGGATTGGAATGAGGCGTATGTTGTGTTTGTGTAGCACTGGTTTATTATATACGAGAGTTATTCGGAAAGGCCGTGTTTATCCCATTCTGAATAACTGAATCGACGATAAGTCGACGATGAAGACGGTGGTTGAAGATCAGAGGTCTTCACATCGTTTGGATAATTACTAATGATCTTGATTGGGCTGTACACCCAAGAGGAGGGAGTCAGTTGGTGATCGTCCAAACGTACCTGGAGATCGATGGATATGCGAGGAATAAGGTTCCTTCGGTTTCGTTTAGACCTAGAACGAACTTGTAAATGGACTGTGTGTCTGACATTGGATTTCATTCTGTGTGATTGATAGATATCCGTTGCATGGTGTGAATTGCCTGTGTGGAATGCTGAGATGCAAAAGATCAAAGCTTCTGTTGAAAAGCAGAGTCTTGTGGTTGATGATCAAAGCACGACTTTAATATAACATAGCTTTGTGTAGCGTTAATTCGCGATCCTCACACCTCGGTGTGAACCAAAAACGGGAGAGGACATCAGCGAGGACAAGCGTTTCCTTCTAGCTAGGAGTGGTGCCAGTGGTTTTACTCGCCCTGGAATTTTTACTTATGTGAATGATAGATAGCAAGGCGCCTCGGTTATATCGGGCCGATGGTTTGGTCGGGATATGACCAGTTTACGCCCCATAGGGCGGGGAAACGCAGTGTTCTGACATTTTAATCCACATCGAGTGGACCGGCCCTGGCGATCCAAGGGACGATGCGTTCTGTCCCTGAGGCTTAGGCTAGAGAGTATCGAAACAGTAAGGACGATCCCTTGCCTTGGTTCACAGATGGAAATCCAACTTCCAATACGACGTTTTGATTGTAGAGCCTAGTATGGTGACATAGTGGGATAGGGCACTCATGCCGTCTATGATTCATACATTTATATTTGAAGTTTTTTTTGACACTATACACTTATAGTAATAATAAAATATGAAATTTCACGTACCAAGCATTTTTGGCTATTATAAGGTAAAAACTCTATCCTCCGGCTTGCGTTGCATTGTGTGAAAGGACCCGAGTCTTATAATAGCTTCACTATTCTTTATTTAGCATTATGCTGTTTGTTTTATGCACTGGTATTCTTGGAAGGAAACCCATTCGGTGTTATAAAGCGTGGTCCCTTGATTTACCTAACTTTAAAAATAAAGATTAATAATTGTTTTAGTTCTCATACCAGTCACATGACTGATCTGGAGTTTATTGTTTTAACCTAAACTCTGGGTGCCCTTATTTTCCACACGGGCAGCTAGTAGTTTTGGTGTTGTAGATGTATATTCACAGGAACCTGGTTTACAGCTGGAATGATATTCGAAAAGCTCTATATTCGTATACTTTATTCAGTTGTGTTTTGTATTATTTTCCGCTGCAGTAATGTAATTAAATCTCTGATATTTGTCAAATGTAAATTATTTGTTCATACTCTGTATATTCTTGTACTTTGATGTAAATTGATGTAATAAGCAATGAAATGTTCTTCTGTTTGTGTTCTGATTTGTCGTGTTCTCAATTCAATCCGGGCTTTCCTTTACGGGGAAGTTCGGGTCGTCTCACATAGGCTTTGACCCGATAAGCACCCATGAAAGCAGTGTGATACATGATAAGTTGTTTATACATAGAAGAATCTAAGTATTAGAACTACTCAAGAAGACACAACAATGCGGCCGTGCTTTCCCAAGGATGACTGACGTTCCAATGAGATGCATCTCGACTTATTGAAAGTACATCCCATCTGACACACGATGTACTTTAGAGGGAAAAATGATAACCCGCCATTTGGCAAGGTTGTCATCATATAAGCTACCACTGATAGAGCCAACCAGGGCTTAGAAATGGGCCTGGACAAACTCGGACATTGCTGGCTCAACACTTAGTTCAATCACCTTTGGACTCGTCTAAACCCAACAACATCAATAGCCTACCGGGGTCGAAGAAGAGGGTACACGAAGTTTCAAATCGAAGGAGATCCTTCCTACTTAGCTTGAATAGGGTTCCATCTCGGATCGAATGAAGCCCCAACTTGGGTCAAAGATCACGCTTTAGTAAAAATAGGGCTTTAGGTCAAACAAAGCCTCGTGTCAAATGGAGCTCGGTTTGAGTGGAACATGGGTCGGGTCGAGTGAAATCGGGGTCGGTCGAATGGCACTCGAACCTGCAACTGTTGCCTCTCCTTTCATTCTCCCACTATCTCCTGAAGGCGCGGAATTTGTGCCACGTGCCCTTGATCTGAACCAGTGATCTATAGACTGATCGACGTTTTCTGGGTAACTGCCTCCACTACCACCGACAAATATGAAGCGAATGCCACATGTCGACACGAACAGCTTGTAGCACTGCCCATAAACACCGGATTACGAGAAGACTTAAAGGACCCTTTGGGCACTTCTGCTGTTCACGCACGCCATTACCAACGCCCAACAAATGATAGTCACCATTTTCTTCAATAAAATCAAGTGAATTAGGACGGAATTATTCATTGTAAATTGAATATTGAAGATAATACTCATTGTAACTATAATTCTGGGTGAATTGAGAAATTACAAAGTAGATGTTGGATCATCATTGTCGAATCACTATAAAAATTTGTCTTGTTTTTCATTTATTTTCTCGTATTCCATTCTCTAAACATGACTTATTGGGTGTTAGTGCCATTTTTTGGTCTAACAATAATAGTTCTAGTGTCATATAATGGAAGTGTCTGTGCACAACTAATAGGTGAACATATAAGAATGATGTACAAAGATTAAAGATTTGGTCGATTGTTATCTCATTTGATTGCTTTTCTTATTGCACTAGTCATTTGATTGTTTGCACTTTTATGGTTACATAGTATGTTAAACATAATTAGGATAATTTTTCTAATACTACCCATTGACCGGTTACTAAACTATAGAGTGATAAACTATGCCTACTATGGGTCTTGAGGTTATTAAGCCCAGCCCATCAACAAAAAAGACATAGCATGACCATAGGCCTCACAGTGTCTTATTTTCTGTAATCGGGTCAATGCACGCACATTGAACCGCCGAAACGCACCCGCACCCACATCTATTTGGACCATCTTACTACCCAGCTTAGCATGGTGCATGCCCTCACCTCCTATTGAGACCATATGTGAGAAAAAGGGTATGCTAACTGGTATGGATCCCTAACAAACAAATCCAACTTGACTGAAATCCCCTTTGATTTGCGCTGCCATAGATTTACCCTAGAAACCATAGCCATAGTATAGACATAAAATTAGGCTTACAACTTAATATTAGTTCGATTGTTATATTAACCCTATTTGTTTGTTTATTTATCACCGAGTGCCTGCTTCCTAATCACATAGTCACCAAAGAACAATAGAATAACCAATGCCTAATTACATGGCTGCCATAGAATAATCAATGCCTAGTCACAAGGGTACCAAAAAATTATGCATAATCATAAAGTCACCATAGAATAATGCCTAATCAAAAGGTCACAATGAAATAATGCATAATCACAAGGATACCATAGAATAATCAATAATTTAGGCTTATAAACATATTTTTCATATAAAGTTTAATTTTCATGTTAAACCTATTTATTCATTTACAACTTCATGTCATATTTATATCTGCAAATAAACCACTTTTGTTTATTATGATTCTTTGTGTTTGTACAATCTATCATATTTATGCAAAAAAATTCCACTCCATTTTTCTATCATAACCTACATCATAAGCAATTTGCAAATTTTATCAAGCCTGCATATTTTCAGTCCAATATTCTTTTGTTACAGTTTAACATTTTTTGTCAATTTAGCCTTAAATTAGCCAATCCTTTTTCTCTTATAATTCCAATTGAGTTAAATTGCCCAGCGCATGCAAAATAAAAAAGATAATCAGTTGCATAAAATCAAACGCACAAATCAGTGCCTAAATCAGTCGTGTACAACGCGCACTAAATAAATGATTGTAATCAGTCACATAAAATTAGGCATACAAATCTATGCCAAAATATGTTGTATACTTATATCATATTACAGGAAAATAGTGTGAAGGACAAAATTAAAGAAAAATTTAACCATAAGGACAAGAGGCAAAAAAAAAATATCCATAAGGGCATTTTTTAGTGTAAAGTATGAAATGATAGTGGACCCCTGAATTTCTCCCTTTACACTAAAAATTGTCCTTATGGATAAAATTTCAACCTCTTGTCCTTATGGATAAATTTTTGTTTAAGTTTGTCCTTGGACTTAAAATTACCCTTATATGTATTTTATTTATACACATACTTTCTTCTTTGAGCATGCATTTTTTTGTCTTTCTTAAACTTTAAAAATGTGTCATTGGTGGGAATCGAACTTTGGACCTCGGGCCTAGGAAATACATGCCCTACCACTTCTCCTGACACTAGTTTTGTTCATAAAATTAGAACATTGAAATATTTTGGGTTTATATGCGTAACTTTTATTTTTACAAAGTCAATATTTTAAAATTATATTAAAATTATATTTTAAATTTACAAAGTCCCTCCAAATATATTAAAATTATATATCAAACTGATTATCTTGGAAAGATCTTTGCCATGACTATAAATATGAAATCCACTTTATCTCCTATTAAAAATTAATTCTTATTTACTGTTTTATTATGCACGTTACTTCTCAAATTCAAACGTGTGTGTTAGCATGTGTGATTTAGCACTCTTTGTCAGCTTTTAATATTATGTCTATAACATTATTATTTATTTATTCCTTTCTAACGTTACTGTGAACGTTTCCAATTTATTTATTAACTTATAACGTTATATTTTCATAAAATTAACTTTTAAATGTTCAAATCTATTAATTAATTATTTGTAAATTTTGTGTTGATCCATTGCTTGCTTTTTATCAATTATGGCTCGAGCCACCTTTAGTTGTTTCATAGAAGAAGTAGAACTAATTGCTCGACAATAATTTTTTTTGCATCAGTACCAAATAATTATGCAATTTGATCATTTTCAAGATCTTCTACTTCACCATTACCACTAGAACTACCCTCCAATCTTCTGTTTCCTTTCTCTTCTTCTAGAAGTGTCTACATGCATTCAATATCTATTTGAATTGACATTATCAACTAAAGTCAAGACATAAATGATGTACAAGTTCAACATTCAAATTCAAAATCAGGGAAATAAGGGTAGCAACACTCAAAAGTGCACAAGCAACATCAAGTCAGGCTCAAGGGAAAAGATCAAGCAACAATTTTCAAACCAGCACGGTTACTGTGCAACATTAGCAGGTACACAAGGTCTGCCAAAGTTCAACTCAACAAAAATAAGTACACAAACCAAAGTGCACAAGTTCAAACAACAAGTTGGAGTTTCACAAGAACAAACACAACAACATGTAAGATAGCCGAATACACAAAATATATATGCACCAATGCACGTGTTGAAGCATATTCGAATAACCACAAAGCTTAGGATTAGTTTCGACGAGCCTAAAGGCTTGTCGAAACTAAGCCTTAAAGGCTCGTCGCAACTGAGCCTAGGAACGTCTGATAACAAAGCCTTTGTGCCAAGTAAAGGCTTTTTTTAACAAAACGGGTACTTATATTACAAAAAGAGGAGTTACAAAAGTTTTGAGCTGGTACAAATTACAACAAAAGACAACGAATACTTTACAACAAGACATAAACCCAGCTCAAATCCAAATAACCATACACTACATAACTAACGAAAACAAATAAAAAAAGAACATAGCTACAACGCCCAAAAACAACACTTCATTGCAGAATATTTGAAGTCCAGTTAGCCCAGTAACAATGCCCAAATCCAAAGACTACTACACAGGGAAACATTGAAGAAACAACAAAGCCCATATAAAACTCCCACAGTAGAATCCCGAGGCAGAAGATCAAACTGCCTAAAATGCACCAATGGCTGAGAATAATAACACACAGAGGCAATCAAACTTGCCCAGCAGTAGCAATGACCAGGAAGCCAACTATAAGACCCAAATTGAAAAATACCACTTGTGATCAAACAGACGAAAACATCAACAAAGAAAGTCCTGATTTACTCTCAACAGCAACTCACATCCATCTGAAAATTATTTTGCACCAAAACTTCAAAAAGAAGCCAAGCTTTCCAAAAACCATAATCCTGACTATATGCAAAACATCATCAATAAAATCCTCTGGAAACCAACAAAAACAACAAACCTGACAAGATCACTTCTTTGAAATTCCACCATTAATAACATTACTCAAGATTCCAGCCTCTTCCCTATTCTTCTTGGTTCTTGATCTAGTACTATAACGAGAAACAAATTTATAGCTATTCCTTTTCCTCCTATAACTACTAGAAGATCAATCTGAATCCTCCATTCTATTATCAAAGTGAAACTACTCATTGTTAAGAAAATCAACCTGAGAATCCAACGAGACTTGGGATAATACTTCCTCTCTACACTATTCTTCTTCTCTTGCATAGTTTTTCTCATCTACACAGTTATGCGACTCATTACATTCCTCACTACTAATCACTTTATCCTTATATCCAGCATCTATACTCATTTGCATCTCACTATAATCCTCTCCCATTCGCATATCATCGGCCTTAACTAACATGTCATCATCTTGTGTACCCCGACTACCTGCATTACCCTGAATTTCTTTCTTTTTATTTTCACCCCCCTTGTCCTGATTAGAAATAGCATAGTCATCAAGAATACAAAAAGGATTAACCTTAACACATTCACTGATCTTAGCATTGCCATCTTTAGAACCTGAAATATTCTTCTTATCTAACTGTTCTTAGTTGAAACATTCAAATTATCAAGGTTCATGTTATTTTCTCCACAATCACCACTATTTAAATTCTGAGATACACTACTATTATCTGTATCCATCCTAGTCCCTGAGTTTAAGTTGATCTTGGGGGTCCAAACCTTAATACACTTACAAGAAACCGTTGAATGTCCAAAAATCTTATAATTTGAACATAAAGAAGGGGTCCATTCATAAACAATCTTTTGACAAAACATTGTATAGGAACCACAACAGGGAAAGTAAAATCAGATTTAACCTCAACTAAACATCTAGCAAAGGAAATTCTGCCCTGATTCTCTATGACACTATCCAATTTCAAAGGATTACCAAGTACAGAAGCAATTCTACTTATTGATTCAGTTGTCCAAAAATCTAAATCAAGATTAGGAAAACGATTCCACAAAGGAATTGAATGTAAAAATTCTCTATTCAACTTCAAACCAGGTTGCCATTTTCTCATAAAGATCAATCTTTTATTGTAATACTACGACCCTGATTCCAAAATCATATCACAATCGCTTTCACTTTCACATTCCAGAATAAAATTACCATTTTCCCTAGAAAAAAATTGATAATTCCTTATCAATTTCCAATTCCGATCTATATAGTCTTTTAAGAAATGAAAATACAGTTTGCTGCCAAAGACGTAAAATACTATAGAATTAGACCACCTTTATCTGGCTTTGTTTGTTAAATTTTCATCAATAACAGCGATCTTCATATTATCCTTAATTACTGGTTCGAAATAACTAAGTTGGATAGAATTTCTATGATAATTGTTCTTGGTAATTACATTTATCCATGCCTTAGATTGACCATAGAATGAAGCTCTTATTCCTTCGAATTCAGATCTGGGAATTCTTTCTTAGAATATAGATCTGGGAAATATTTAACGCCCTAAGATGAAGAGTTCCTTCGCTCTGCATGTAGCTAAGGGCATTCCCAACCCATGGTTGGGTTGAGAACCAACCGTCCCCTAACAGGGGGTTGGTTAGAGCCCAGGGGGTTACCTTTGCAACCCCCGAGGTTGCCAGAGCAACCATTCGATTATCTGATAACCTTGCCCTTGGACGGCTAAGGAAACAACAAAATAGAACTGGGTCCCATGGCCTTAGCTGGCTTTATAAAAGCCAGTTAACGTCACAGGTCCCAATTTTATTTTATTGTTTTGCGTAGCCGGCTTTTATAAAGCCGGCTAAGGGACACAACAACCCCCCACTAAGGTTGTTGTGCTTCTTCCCGTTGGGCTGGATTGGGTATCAACCCACCCGGATGGGATACCCAACCCAGTCCAGTGTTGAGAATGATCTAAGAAGGATAGAGATCTGGGGGAATAGTATAGCATCAATTTACATCGGAGAAAAGAGCGAACTTTTCTGAATGATTAGAGAGATAAGAATTTGTTGTTGCCATTTCCCTTATTTTTCCTATTTCTAATGTTTTCTATCAAGTAAAGGATTGTCGAAACTGAGCCCTAAAGGCTCGTCAAAACTAATCCTTAAAGGCTCGTCGAAACTGAGCCTAGGAATGTCCGATAACAAAGCCTTGGTGCCAAGTAAGTTACTGTCCAAATTTGTGACGGATTAAAATAAAATGGAATCTCTGGTAAACCACTGCCAATTGTAATCTTTTTAAAGCCTTCAGTGAATAACATAGGAATGAACAATGCAGTGGAAATTGCAAGTGAATGAGTGATCATATCAATTTGCAGACTTGTTTATACCATTGCATTATTACTGAAAATAATTAATGTTCCCATAACAATGCATATGCTGAAATTAGGAAAAGTATCACAATAGTTGACGAAAATTAATGAAAAAAGAAAATACCTAACATCAATTAGGCAATAAATTAAATATAAGACACATCAACTAGCAGTGTATTATTGTTGTGTTGAATTAGAATGTAAAAGGAGAATTCATGCATGGAACATTCATATATAAATACAACAATTTTCGTACATTCTGACGTCTACATAGTTTAACATGCCCGTTCTACCAATTTATAAGAAGTCGAAGAAAAAAACTTATAAGGTAGAAATTTAGATAGGCTCAGCCTAAGTTTATTTATTAATATTTTTTTAGTCCGTAGCAATAACCCAATGGTTAAGGACTTGCGCTATGGTAGCAGTGACGTGGTTTCAAAACCCGGAATGATATGCTAAGAGAAGCTCCAACAAAGTAGCGGATTTCATAAAATATGAAATGTACACCCAAAAAGCTTGCCACAACAGAGTTTGCAAACACCCCAAAATTTGGATTTCAGGGGTATTCGTTTCAGAATATGCAAACTATTCAGACGCTTGTTGAAAAAGCTTAAAACCAGGCGGTTGTTAAACAAGTGCCTAAAACCAAGGGTTTGTTCAATAAATGGCTGGTTGATATTATTCAGCCACTTTTACCTTTTTAAAACATGTTGTGGCCTACTTATACTTTCCTTCCTCAACCAGACGGTTACACGCAGGCCCGGCCCTAGGCATAGGCCTACTAGGCGGCTGCCTTGGGCCTTAGCCTGGGAAGGGGCCTCAAACAAATATTTATCTGTATGTATATATTTCGACGATGGCATGCTTTCAAAAGCAGCTTTGGCTAGGTGGAAGAAGCTTGTAGCTGTCATGCTTAAGGTTGCAGGTTCGAGTGTGGCAAGGGATAATTTTCTAGTCATGTTATTTTTTCCCTCCCCATTTTCGTAATGGAGCCTCCCCTCTTCCATTTTCGCCTTGGGCCTCCGATTGGTCAGGGCCGGCCCTGGTTACACGTGGGAATTTAATCTTCAATTCAATATTTTCTTTTGCCAAAACATGCAACCACAATTGAATTTTTAAGAGATGTTGGCCTACCTTTGATTTTTTTTAGCTCGGGCGTATGTTCACCAAACGCCTTATGGTTAGGCGTTTGATGAACAAACGCTTATTCCCAAAATTATTGGAAAATATTCAGTTTCAACAATTCGGGTTGCGAAAAAATAAAAATCTGCACCTTGAACTGTTGGAGATGCTCTAAGATCTTACCATGTGCATACGCTAAGATCTGCCACTTATGTGGAGATCGCAGACCAGGCTAGGTCCACTAGAGAGACTTTTACGACCGCGATCGGTTTCTCTCTGAAAAAAATAAAAAAAAGGTTTGTTTATTTTTCCAAAATGTATTAATCATGCAAAGCCCAAGTAATTTATAAATGAAGTAGAATCAGTTGGTTGACATGATATCCAAATTGAAGATCTAAATAAATTAGTTTTGAGTTTCAGAAAAAAACAGAACTTATAAAAGTTGACCCAAACAAAGCATCTTTGTTCTGGTGAAATGAATTTCTCAAATGGATGAAGTTGAAGTAAAATGAAATCGCTTATATGAATGTTGATAGATGCTTGATTTTATGAATGTGCCCATATGAATGTAATGAAAAACAAAGGTAATAGATGACTTGTATTGCTTAAATGTGGCATTCAGTGTTTTATTCTCAACACCTGTGCGTGTTATTGATGCTCTATGCCTCTTTGGTATGTTCGTGCATATATGTGTCTCTGTGGTATTTTTTAATTTTCCTTTCTTTGATTTTTGTAAGCATAAGTGGGCACGGAATATCTAATTCAAATCCCACTTCTTCCTTTTGTTCGAAAAACAGCTGCACCTGATATGTTTAGTCGTTATTTTTCCTCACTAACCAATGGGTACGTTCATTTTCTTGATAATTGCATTGATTATAGTGTTGGGTCCATAGCTAATATAAGTTTGTAAAAAACTAAGGAGTGAAGAACTGGCAAAGCGGGAAGTTTTAGAGAGTAACTTTAAATGCTTCTAAAAATTAAAATCAACGAGCTTATGCCTATTCATATGCCAAAAAAAAGAGAATTGTCATTTAAAATTCTTCTAAATTTCAATAATTTTTAGTTTGGATGTCACATTTTTGGATTTTGTATTGATTGTTGGATATGCTCTAATGTATAGATCGGTGAGATGCGGATATCATAATGGAAAGTTGGGTTCTGTTTCATTTATTTCAGTATTTACCAGTTCATTTAGCTATTGCACTTAGAGCAATAATTTCCAACTGTAATCTATTCATTCATATATTTCAAGTATTTTTACACGCATATTTAGAGAGTGGTCAATTTATGCAAGGTTGAAATTAATTTGATTCTAGCATAATTTCATCATAATAGATTTAGATATGAAACATCACAACGGATTGAGATATGAAACGAGTTTTGTGATTTTAATAATGTAAAGCTTGAATTATTGACATTTAATATGTTGCTAAGTATATGTTAATGGTAATGAAGTTCTTTGTATTATTATTATTACTTTGGTCGTATATAAATGTTTCATATCTCACATGCATGCAAATTTCATGCATGAAATTTACATGAATGTGTTGCTTAGTTTATATTAGTAGATCAAATCTTATGTCTCTCTCTGTGACTCTCTGAGTTTTTTCTAATGGATTTTCATCGTTAATGGAGGAATTAGATGTAACAAACTCGTTATTCTCTCTTTTTCTCTCTGAGTTTATTCTAGTGGATTTTCATCATTAATGGCTGAATCAGCCCATGTAACAAACTCGTGATTCTCTCACCCACGTTCTTCAGTAGACAAACAATCTTCTTCTTCAACATCTGCAAATCTTCTTCCAAAAACAACATCAAAAAATATTAATCCAAATTGTAAACAGGTATCCTTGGCATCCAATAATCGGAGTTTGAAATTTGTTAAACCTTCATCCGAATACGTATTCATTCCAGAAAAAATCTACAATCAATCTGAAAATGCTTGGTCGAACACTATTGCACTTATTCCGATCCATTTTAGGATTTCTATCGTTAAGTTGAAAGAGTACATCAAAAGCGTTTGGAAGCCAATTGGAGGTTTTAATGTTCATATCTCTTCGAGTTATAATTTTGCTATTCGGTTTGAAAATGAGATTGATTATTCTGGAATATTAGAATTTTCGACCTATTCGTATTTCAGTCCACTTCTAATGGTTGATGCATGGTTTCTTGGATATGATTTTAATCATAATCATAGTGACACTGTTCAGATCTGCGTGTGATTTCATCATCTACCCATGGAACTTTGGGCTAAAGATGCAATTCAAATGGTTGCAAGTTTTATTGCAAAGCCTATTATGCTTGATGAAAATACATGGAAGAAGTTTACAAAATATGCAAGAGTTCAAATCTCTATAGATACTCAAACAGAGCTTAAAACGTTGATTTCTATTCTTTTACATAATGGGAAAAAAATCGATTTCACTGTGGAATACGAATTTGTGCGTTTAAAATGCTTAAAATGTAGTTTGTTTGGTCTTGATGATAATGCTCATGAAGTAGCTAGTGATCCACGTTGGATTCATTCTGAAAATCTAAATGATATTGGCCAAGGAAACTCTGATGTTCATGTTGTTGAGTATCATTCAACAAAGGCACCAGTTCAATCTTCAACCGAAGGTTTGGATGATCTAGCCTTTTTGAATTATAAACTTCCTGCAGATCTATTGCCTGATGATCTTCAACATCTTGCTGATACTAATAATGGTAGTGCTAGTTAGAATGAATCTACAAAGGATAATCAGTTTGAAGCTTCTAATTTGATTGATAAAAATAAAAGTTACATTCAAAGTAACAAAACTTCTGTTGTTGCTGAATCATCTTCAACTTCTACATTTGATAATCAGTTTGAAGCTCCTACTCACACTCCTGGCACAAGCTAAGCTAGCTATTGTCGATTTAGTGGAAACAAAACTTTCTAAATCTAATTTTGTTTTGTTTACTTCTATGCTTCCTAGTTCTTAGAAAAATTTGACAATAATTCTTTTGTATCTAATGGGCGAATTCTTTTGATTTTGGATTCTAATGTTTGGGATTTGGTTGTTGTGGCTTCATCATTTCAACATATTACAGTGACATAATTTGACAAAGGATGATTTAGCATATTTTTCACGTTGTTTTATGCAAGTAATTTTTCATGGATAGGATTAATCTCTGGAAAACATTAATAAATGAAGCAAATTCGGTTGATATTTCTTGGATACTTACGAGAGATTTCAACAATGCTCTTTCTCCATAAGACAAAAGGGGGGATTATCGGTTCCTTACCAACATTTGCGTGAATTGCAGAAGTTCTTAATTCAAACAGCTCTAACTAAATTCAAACCTCTTGGTTCTAAATTTACTTGGCATAGAAAAGGAATAACTACTCATATAGACAAATCCTAGTTAATAACTGCTACTTAAATCATTTTTTAAATATGAAGGCTCTTTCTCTTTCTCAGCGTTTGAGTGATCATAATCCTATTTTGCTAGAACTTATTGCTACTTAAGAATCAAAAGGATATCCTTTGCGATACAAAAATGATTGGCCTTGTTTGCCAGTTATTGGAAAATAGTTCCAAGAGGTTTGAATTCTTATGCATGGGTTTTCTGTAACACCTCGTGTATTCTATAACAGTAAAATTCACAAAATAAAGTATAACTAATTTCAAATCAAAGAATTAAGGGAAGCGGGATACGCCATTGCGTTCGTCTCGGAATTCTGCTTGGGATAGAGTCCGAGTTTGCGTAAAACGGACTCCGTATGAAGAAGATATGGCTCCGGAAGTTTCAGAATTCAGTTTAAAATTCAAACAGACCAAAACAGCTTTGAAAACAAATTTAAATTTCAAAAATCGGGCCAGATTGACCAGGGCGGGAATTTTCCCGCCCAAGGCACCCAGGTCGACCGGGTAGTCGACCTGGGGCACCCAGGTCGACTACATAGTCGACCTGGGGGTCGATTAGGGTGTCGACCTGAGCCAGGTCGAACCCAACCCCCCGGGAGCCTTGACTTGTCACTAGGGCTAGGTGTCAGCTCCTGATTGGTCTCTCCTTCAAATGAACGGCTAATATTAATCCAAGCTCCATCGACGGTCCTAATCAATTCACAAACTCTATAAAAAGGACCTAAGACTCACCTTAATTCATACAAACAAAAATGGAGATGAGACCGTCATGCTGCTGAGGAAAGACTAGGAATAGCCGTCAGAAATTGAGAGACAATTCGAAAGCTTAAAGCAACGTCAATTAAAATCGAAACAATGCCTACAACGAAGGATAACATCTCCAAATTCAGAATTCAGATTCCTGAATTGAAGATTCGTCATACGTTGTAAGTAGAGTGCTATTCCGATGTGAATAAATAATTGTGTTTTGATTTGTGTAAAATGAGAAATAGAATTGTATTCGATTTGTGGTGATAATAATCTGTATTTGTATGTTGCTTTGATTCTAAACGATTTGGAAATGTTGTGGTATAACAATTGGATATTTGCAAGTATGTGATTTATGTTGGAAGTTAACAACTACATGTTTGTGGTGGTATAATTTAGATTCATGCAAATATATGATGTGCCTAATTCATGTTAATTAGATCGTTATGTTGCAAGTTCATGCGTTCACACTATTTTAGTGAACGTATAAAACGGGGGTAATGACGATGGGGTTAAAATATAGAACATATGTGTTGGCATGTTTGACGCATGCCAACAACCTTGAAAAACAATTAAGTGGTATAAATTAATTTTACCCAATAAATATGAATTTGAATAATGGGCCACAAATATTTACATATAAAAAGGAAAGAGACAAAATATGTAAATGTAGAAAATACGATGTGTTTAACCCGAGGTTGGATTGAGTTGTGATGTAAACCTGCCCGGAACCGCCCGGCTGTCCAGTAGTCACAACAATACCTATCCAATGTGGGTGGTTAAACACGAAGCCCAACAAAGACCCGAGGTTAGACTGAGTTGTGGCGTAAGACTGCCCGGACCCAACCGGCAACAGGCAGCCACAACAATACCTGTCTAATGTGAGAGGTCGAGGCTTTAATAAGACAATTAAGGCTAAGTCAGGATTGATAGGATTAAGTAAATTGAATTAATACTTAATCAAAATGGAACATGCTAAACTATATAGACTGATTGGGGGTTAGGTTTACAAAACACTTAACTAACTTAGCATGTTGGCTAGAAATAGAAAACCTAGTAGCGGGGGGGGGACCCTTTTCAGCAGTAACCATACAAGGTGTATCAGGATACCCTGAACTAAGCAGGGTGGGGCACGATTACCCGGCTGACTGTAAGAGGTCAAATCGACGGCGGTGGTGCAGCAGTGTAGGTTCTAACGGGTGCGGGCGTGCACACACTCCGGCGCAGAAAAATAAGGCACTGGGCACCAGTAGCATACCTGTACATTCTAGGATTGTGTAGGGCCGCCACCATGGGACTTGATACGCCCCCTGGTGGGACCAGCATAGGTAACTACAACATTGTGGGCCGGAAGACACATGTAACTATGCGAGTAGGAGCCGATCATTAGAAACGAATCACTTCACCCTGATTATGGGGTGCCTGTTGGGAACTAGTTTATATGGATGCAGAGATTAATATGGGGTACGATAAGTACATTCGACTCTAGACAACCTAACCTAGTTTATAGTACTTTCCCATTTCCAGTTTATACTTATCATGCCCAGTTCTTTATTCATAGACTGAATAGTCCTAGACTTACTCAGGCTTTATATCTGACTCTACTTTTCTTTCGTCTTCTTTTCTTTCGTTTCCCCCCCAGGTCCACAGGGAGGGAATACTGCGGCTTGACCAGCTTTCACATCCATCTTGAAGAGAAAGAATGTATTGCTTGGATCTTTTTCGTTTTGGACTATGGCTTTGGACAGCAATTATGGGACTTATGCAGTTTATTTATGTTTTTATGCTTCTTTAAATAATGTAATCAAGACAGTTATGAAGATGTTATGTTTTTGGAAGTATTGTAAGACAAATTATGACATGGTTTGTGTAACACGTATTTTGTTGAAATAAAAAAGTTGTTGTTGTCTTCCGCTGTTCAAAAATATGTGTATTTACATCTGTCTTGTGTATCTGTGACTTATACTTATAAACTTCCACCAAAATTAGGGCATTCCCTTTGAGAGTGACCCTAACGGAGGTGGGGTGTTTCACTTGGTATCAGAGCATAGGTTTACCAGATAAGATAAAAAGTTTTGAAAATTTATTTTCAGAAGAAAATTTAAAGAAGAATTTTTAAAGATAAAATGTTATTTTATTTTAAAAAAAAGGCAAAGTCCCCCAAAGCCATAGGTACTATCTTTTATCCTTCGTTTTGAATCTATCCTTTTTATTTCAACATGTACGAAGAACTTAACTTGCCAGAGGGTATACCAATACCTGGTTGGTTTAGACGATTCTTAGAAGCAAGGGCCACTCAGCCAGGTCCTACCGTTCCTCCTCCTCCAGCTGTAGGAAATCATCCAGCTGCAGCAACACCTCTTCCTCCACCTCCTCCGCGGGGAAATACTTTTGCTAAGATATGTAAAGATTTTAAAGCTATGGGAGGAAAGGACTTTAATGGAACCGAGTCCTTCGTGGTAGCCAGGAATTGGCTGAAAGAAACCGAGGACTTATTCGTCATCTTTGAGGTAGAAGATATGCAGAAGGTACAACTGGCAGTATGGCTACTTAAAGGTGAGGCTTCCTACTGGTGGGAAGTCACTAATGCAGAAAGACCAGTGGAAACATGGGAGGACTTTAGGGCAAGGTTTGAGGATAAATTTCTCTCAGAAGCTGAAAGGAGTCTTCAGTTGGAAAAATTCTTATTTCTTAAGCAAGGGAATATGACAGTCAAAGAGTATGTTAATTAGTTCGATCAGCTGGCTAGGTTCGACTGGACCTAGTCAACACTCCACACAAGAAGGCTCTCCGCTTTGTCAAGGGGTTGAATGAGCCATTACACAGTTTGGCCATGACCCATATACCCATGGGAGCTACGTATGAAAGGTCGGTGCAGATGGCATTGCTGAATGAAGAGGATAAGGGAAAGAAGGAGACAAAGGAAGAAAGCTCTCAAGGGAAGAAAGAGGGTTTGCAGCCTAAGAAGACAGACTTTAAGAAGGGCGGGAAAGACAACAAAGAGAAGAGGAAGTGTAATTTCTGTGGAAAAGTGGGGCACTTGGTGAAAGATTGCCGGAAAAAGAAGGCCAAGATGAATGGTGGGTGCTTTTCTTGCAGTGAAACAGGCCATATGGCTAAGGATTGCCCAAAGAAGCGAGGGCAGGCGCAGAAAGCTGCATCCACTTCGGGTGGACAAGTTCATGCACTGGAGGCACTTCCTCTGCAACAGCGAGGTAGAAATACTTCTGTAGAAAGTGTAGTTTATCTTTATGATCACCCAGTTCGCACTTTATTTGATTCTGGCGCATCACACTCCTTTATCTCATCTGCTTTAGTAGAATCTCTACACCTAGAAACTAGAATGGTAGAGGACCCCTTAATTGTTTCAAATCCAATTGGGGGCCCAACTTATTTATCTATGATCTGTGTGGGATTGAAAATTTCTATTCTAAGCGTAGAATTTAAATGTAGTGCCTTTGTTTTGGGCTTTCCGGGATATGGTTTGATTTTGGGCATGGATTGGCTATCCAGTAATGGTGCCATCCTTGATTGTGAGAAAAAGGTGGTTAGGCTTCTGACCCAACTCGGTAACACTCTGGAAATTACTTGTAATCCCTCGTACGCGGTTATGCTTAGTTATCTTGAATCGCTAGATGCTTCTGTTGAAAATTTGCAATCGGTTAAAGTGGTCCGGGAATATCCGGATGTCTTCGAAGAGGTGAAGGGCTTACCTCCGAAGCGGGAAATAGACTTCTGCATATATCTTGTAGATAATGCAAAGCCCGTTGCGTTGCCCGTTAGACACATGGCTCCACGGGAAAGGAAAGAGCTCAGTAAACAGGTTAAAGAGCTTCTAGAGAAGGGGTTCATTAGGAGGAGCATTTCAGAATGGGGCGCTCCAGTGGTGTTCACTACAAAGGCGGATGGTTCACTCCGTCTATGTATTGACTATAGGGATCTCAACAAGCTAACAAAAAAAAATAGGCACCCTCTCCCCAGAATTGACGATCTGTTTGATCAGCTTGTAGGAGCGTCTATTTTCTCCCAACTCGATTTAGCGACCGGTTTTCATCAGCTAAGGGTGGCTGAAGATAGCATCGATAAAACGGCATTCAGAACCCCAGACGGCTTCTTTGAATGGCTTGTCATGCCTTTCGGCTTGACAAACGCACCCGCTTACTTCGTGGACCTAATGAGTAGGGTGTTCAGAGATTTCCTCAATAAGTTTGTAGTGGTCTTCGTAGACGATATCTTGATCTTCTCAAAGAGTGAAGAAGAGCATGCTCAGCACCTAAGGGCAATCATGGAAACTCTGCGAGTCCATCAGCTAAAAGCCAAATTCTCCAAATGCCACTTTTGGAGAGAAGAAGTGAGGTTCCTTTGGCACATAGTATCCAAAGAAGGGTTAGCTGTGGACCCTGCTAAAGTAGTAGCGGTACAGGATTGGAAGACACCAAAGAACGCAACAGAAGTCCGAAGCTTTCTCGGGCTAGCAGGCTTCTATCGGAAATTCATCAGAGACTTTGCAAAGATACCAGCTCCGCTCACAAAGCTGACCAAGAAGAATCTAGTGTTCAATTGGGACTTGGATTGCGAATTTGCTTTCCAATGAATAAAAAGGGCTCTTACAACAGCCCCAGTTTTGACGTTGCCCGATGGAAGCAAGATGTTCAAAGTTTGTACAGATGCATGTAGGACAGGGCTAGGCGCTGTCTTGATGCAAGAAGGGAGGGTAGTAGCTTATGGTGGAAGGCAATTGAAAGTGCATGAAAAGAACTACCCGACCCACGACCTTGAGTTAGCTGCCATCGTCTTTGCACTCAAGTCTTGGCGACACTATCTCCTAGGTGAGAAGTTCGAACTTTACACTAACCATAAATCGTTGAAATATCTTTTCTCGCAGAAAGATCTTAACTTGAGGCAACAGAGATGGATGGAGTTTCTTGCCTCGTACGATTTCGAGATCTCCTACACTCCGGGCAAAGGTAACGTAGTGGCAGACGCGTTGAGCCGAAAGAAACTGACCATAAGCCCGATGTTTGTTGAAAGACAAAGCCTAGAGTTTATAGCCAGCTTTGACTTTAGGCCCTCCTCCGATTTTGTACCGGGCTTGCTAGCATCTCTTGAAGTACGCCCGACTTTAGTGGACGTAATAGGGACAGCACAACGCGAAGACCCTCAGCTTGTGGAGACGATTGATAGGCTCAATAGGGGTGAGACTTCAAGTCACCTCAACAGATACTCCATCGATGATAAGGGTTGGCTAAGGCGAGACGGAAGACTATGCGTCCCACAGACAAGGGATTTAGTAAAGAAGGTTCTCGAGGAAGCACATCACTCTAATATGACGATACATCCAGGTGGAGATAAAATGTACAAAGACATAAAGAGAACTTTCTTTTGGAACGGCATGAAGAAGGACGTGGCAGATTTCGTTTCTAAGTGTATGGCGTGCCAACAGCTTAAGGCGGAACAGAAAAAGCCTGGCGGTCTGCTCCATCCTCTAGAGGTCCCGCAGTGGAAGTGGGATAGCATCTCAATGGACTTCATTGATGGGCTGCCTTGGTCTAGAAGAGGCAACACTAGCATTTGGGTAATAGTGGATAGGCTTACTAAAAGCGCCCACTTTTTACCTGTCAAAAGTAAAAGAACTGCCTCATCCCTAGCATCTCTTTACCTCAAGGAAATTGTTCGACTCCATGGAATACCATCCAGCATTGTTAGTGACCGAGACCCTATCTTCACAAGTAAGTTTTGGCGGAGTCTGCAAGAAGCGGTAGGCACACAGTTATGCTTGAGCACAACCTATCATCCCCAAACCGACGGCCAGACAGAAAGAGTGAACAGAGTTTTGGAGGACCTTTTAAGACTGTGTGTCCTTGACTTCGGAGGGACGTGGGAAGACCATCTTCCTTTGGTGGAATTTGCCTACAACAATAGCTACCAAGCAACCATCGGAATGGCGCCCTTCGAAGCTTTATATGGAAGACCGTGCTGATCGCCCACTTGTTGGTGGGAGTCTACCGACAAGCTCATAATTGGACCAGATATGATCCGAGAGACTTCGGAAAATGTAGACTTAATACGAAGAAGAATGAAGACAGCCCAAGACAGACAAAAATCCTACGCCGACAAGAGGAGGACCGACCTTGAATTTGAGGTTGGGGACAGAGTTTTTCTTAAGGTATCCCCGCTAAGGAACATTGTTCGTTTTGGAACCATAGGAAAGCTAGCACCAAGGTTCGTAGGACCATTTCCTATTGTTGAGAAAATTGGGAAAATGGCCTATAGATTAGAGCTACCCGAAAAACTTGCCGGAGTTCACAACGTCTTTCACGTTTCGCACCTCCGAAAATGTCTACATGAATCTGCTGAAGTGGTAGAGCCAAATATCCTAGAAGAAGCTGAAGTGGAACGCGAAGCAACAGTGAGGAAAGTTCCAACCCGCATATTAGGAACGGAAGTGAAGAAGCTACGCAACCGCGAAGTCAAGCTCGTTAAAGTTCAGTGGAGAGACACCGAGGGAGACACAACTTGGGAAACTGAAGCTAGAATACGCGCAGCCTACCCTTTTCTTTTCGAGGGTACATCTTTGATCTTTCTTTTTCCTTAAGTTGCGCCTTTATCTATCTTTTTAGGTATATCTCCTTGACCTTATCTTTTAGGAAGAAACCCTTTGGATGAAAACATGTAATTGAAACATGTTATGGATGATGGTTGCAAGGGGTTGCAAGTGATTGCTAGTGGTTGCTCGTGGTTGCATATACACACACAATCTAGGTTTTAGATCGGCTCAGTCACTTCATATTGCATATGCATAAATGTATTTATATTCGTATATGGTTGGAGTTTAATGTGTTTCCATATGGATGTTGCATTTATATATGAATGGTTGCGCACTCATGTAAAATCATGAATAGGGGAATTTGCATACATAATGGATTCATGGCACTTACATAATTTGCATTAAGGAGGTCAACTGAATCAGTAGACCGACTGATTTTGCATTAGATAAGTACATGTACACACACTTCGCATATGATCATGAAGCATTAGAAGTCTTTTAAGGACAATGGATGCTCGTGTTTGATGGATGAGTAGATGGATGTTTGGATGTTAGGACGTACATTCTTCCTGAACTTGAAGATTTCGGGGACGAAATCCTTTTAAGTGGGGGAGAATGTAACACCCCGTGTATTCTATAACAGTAAAATTAACAAAATAAAGTATAACTAATTTCAAATCAAAGAATTAAGGGAAACGGGATACGCCATTGCGTTCGTCTCGGAATTCTGCTTGGGATAGAGTCCAAGTTTGCGTAAAACGGACTCCGTATGAAGAAGATATGGCCTCCGGAAGTTTCAGAATTCAGTTTAAAATTCAAACAGACCAAAACAGCTTAGAAAACAAATTTAAATTTCAAAAATCGGGCCAGATTGGCTAGGGCGGGAATTTTCCCGCCCAAGGCACCTAGGTCGACCTGGGCTACCCAGGTCGACTGGGTAGTCGACCTGGGGGACGACTAGGGGGTCGAACTGGCCCCTGAGCCAGGTCGAACCTAGCCCCCCTGGCTGGCCTGGTCTGTGCTTGGTCGATTTTCTGAGCCTTGCCTTGTCACTAGGGCTAGGTGTCAGCTCCTGATTGGTCTCTCCTTCAAATGAACGACTAATATTAATCCAAGCTCCATCGACGGTCCTAATCAATTCACAAACTCTATAAAAAGGACCTAAGACTCACCCTAATTCATACAAACAAAAATGGAGATGAGACCGTCATGCTGCTGAGGAAAGACTAGGAATAGCCATCAGAAACTGAGAGACAATTAGGAGACAATTCGAAAGCTTAAAGCAACGTCAATTAAAATCGAAACAACGCCTACAACAAAGGATAGCATCTCCAAATTCAGAATTCAGATTCCTGAATTGAAGATTCGTCATACGTTGTAAGTAGAGTGCTATTCCGATGTGAATAAATAATTGTGTTTTGATTTGTGTAAAATGAGAAATAGAATTGTATTCGATTTGTGGTGATAATAATCTATATTTGTATGTTGCTTTGATTCTAAACGATTTGGAAATGTTGTGGTATAACGATTGGATATTTGCAAGTATGTGATTTATGTTGGAAGTTAACAACTACATGTTTGTGGTGGTTTAATTTAGATTCATGCAAGTATATGATGTGCCTAATTCATGTTAATAAGATCGTTATGTTGCAAGTTCATGCGTTCACACTATTTTAGTGAACGTATAAAACGGGGGTAATGACGATGGGGTTAAAATATAGAACATATGTGTTGGCATGTTTGACGCATGCCAACAACCTTGAAAAACAATTAAGTGGTATAAATTAATTTTACCCAATAAAGATGAATTTGAATAATGGGCCGCAAATATTTACATATAAAAAGGAAAGAGACAAAATATGTAAATGTAGAAAATACGATGTGTTTAACCCGAGGTTGGATTGAGTTGTGATGTAAACCTGCCCGGAACCGCCCGGCTGTCCAGTAGTCACAACAATACCTATCCAATGTGGGTTGTTAAACACGGAGCCCAACAAAGACCCGAGGTTAGACTGAGTTGTGGCGTAAGACTGCCCGGACCCAACCGGCAACAGGCAGCCACAACAATACTTGTCTAATGTGAGAGGTCGAGGCTTTAATAAGACAATTAAGGCTGAGTCAGGATTGATAGGATTAAGTAAATTGAATTAATACTTAATCAAAATGGAACATGCTAAACTATATAGACTGATTGGGGGTTAGGTTTACAAAACACTTAACCAACTTAGCATGTTGGCTAGAAATAGAAAACCTAGTAGCGGGGGGGGGGGACCCTTTTCAGCAGTAACCCTACAAGGTGTATCAGGATACCCTGAACTAGGCAGGGTGGGGCACGATTACTGGGCTGACTGTAAGAGGTCAAATCGACGGCGGTGGTGCAACAGTGTAGATTCTAACGGGGTGCGGGCGTGCACACACTCCTGCGCAGAAAAATAAGGCACTGGGCACCAGTAGCATACCTGTACATTCTAGGATTGTGTCGGGCCGCCACCATGGGACTTGATACACCCCATGGTGGAACCAACATAGGTAACTACAACATCGGGGGCCGTAAGACACATGTAACTATGCGAGTCGGAGCCGATCATTAGAAACGAATCACTTCACCCTGATTATGGGGTGCCTGTTGGGAACTAGTTTATATGGATGCAGAGATTAATATGGGGTACGATAAGTACATTCGATTCTAGACAACCTAACCTAGTTTATAGTACTTGCCCATTTCCTGTTTATACTTATCATGCCCAGTTCTTTATTCATAGACTGAATAGTCCTAGACTTACTCAGGCTTTATGTCTGACTCTACTTTTCTTTCGTCTTCTTTTCTTTCGTTCCCCCCCTCCCCAGGTCCGCAGGGAGGGAATACCGCAGCTTGACCAGCTTTCACATCCAGCTTGAAGAGAAAGAATGTATTGCTTGGATCTTTTTCGTTTTGGACTATGGCTTTGGACAGCAATTATGGGACTTATGCAGTTTATTTATGTTTTTATGCTTCTTTAAATAATGTAATCAAGACAGTTATGAAGATGTTATGTTTTTGGAAGTATTATAAGACAAATTATGACATGGTTTGTGTAACACATATTTTGTTGAAATAAAAAAGTTGCTGTTGTCTTCCGCTGTTCAAAAATATGTGTATTTACATCTGTCTTGTGTATCTGTGACTTATACTTATAAACCTCCACCAAAATTAGGGCATTCCCTTTGAGAGTGACCCTAACGGAGGTGGGATGTTTCATTTTCAGAGTTATCAACTATTGCAAAAACTTCAAAACTGCAAAATGGAACTGAAAAACTGGAATAAATTAAGAGATAAAAAAATGCTAACCTGAAGTAAGATGAGCAATATCTCTTTAATTTGGAGCAAGCTATAGATAACAACTCAGAGGACATTCTTCTATATGATGATTACCTACAAGCTAAGAAAGAATTCCAGAATCTTCAGCAAATTCATTTCTATTTTGAGAAAGCAAGCTGAAGTGTCTTGGTTACAACAGGGAGATACAAACTCTATTATTTTACTCATATATGTCAAACAAGAGATATTTTAATTGTACTAGAGCTCTGATTGATCAGGGTGGTAACCATATTTTTAGGTCAGATGCCACTGAGGCCGAGGACATTAATTACTTTACTATTATGTTTAATGGTTCAAACACAGTTACATTTCCCAATTTTCAACCAATATCAGCTGCGAATGAACAATGCCACCGGTATTTAATGAAAGTAGTGTCTCTAGCTAAAATTAGGGAGGCTCTATTCTCTATACATGATGATTCAAGTCCAGATCCAGATGGATTAAATGCTATATTTATGAAAATCCATTGGGAAGAGCTTAAATCAGATTTATTGGTTGTGATCTCATATATCTTTAACTCTGGTAAATTTCCAAAATCAATAAATCATACTTTTATTACCCTAATTCCAAAGAATGATAGACCTATAGAAATTGCTCATTATAGGTCGATCTCTTGTTGTAACGTCTATTATAAAAAATTTGTGAAGGTGTTGTGCAACAGGCTGAAGATCTTTCTCCCCTTTCTCATATCAGAAAATCAAAGTGCATTTATTAAGAATAGATATATTAGGAATGATATATTGTTGGCTCACGAATTATTAATGGATTTCAAGAAGAAAGGCATGCCTAAACTTAGTGTTGAAGTAGATTTAAAAAAAGCATATGATAAAGTAAATAGGGAATTTATTTGTTTTATTATGTATCAAATGAAATCCCCTATTCATTTTGTAAATTTAATCTATGAATGTGTCCACGGCAACTTTCTCTATCATAATTCAAGGCATACCTAAGGGGTTCATTACATCTTCTAGAGGAATTCGCCAAGGTGATCCATTGTCTTTGTATCTATTTGCAATTATTATGCAATATTTTTCATACTTAATGGATGAAGCTACTCAGTATAAAGCATTTCAACCTAGCAGTTCATTTCAGCCAGTCATTTCCCATTTACTATATGCTGATGATTTGATTATTTTTTGGCAAATCACCTATACAGAATGCTTCCACTCTTAGGCTGATTTTTAATAAATTAAGTATACATGTTGGTTTGCAAGTTAATGCTTCTAAAAATGTAGTATTCTTCAGTGAATAACTCTATGGATATTTTGAATATTCTAAGGTTTTGAACAGGGTTCTTTACCTATAAAATATTTAGGAGTTCCACTATCATCCAATTATTTACATTATTCAGAATGTAATTCGTTGATTCAGAGAATACAGAATACAATTCAAGGTTGGGAAACAAATTTATTGAGCTTTGTAGGTAGGGCTGAATTGATTAATACAGTGTTAGCCCTTATTATCCTATATTGGTTGTTCATCTATCAAATTCTAGACTATACATTAGATAAAATTCAATCTCTTTGCACGGATTTTTTTGGGAGTTTCATCACACAGTCTTGTGGAATTCATTGTGTAAACCAAAAGCAGAAGGTGGTATTGGCCTTAAAAAAATATGATCATAAAAAAGCAGCTTATCAAACTGCACTGGAATTTTTTATCTAATACTTCTTTATGGAGTAAATGGAAATATAATAGATATTGCAAAGATAAATCATTTTGGTTAATGGCAGTGGATAACAATGCTTCATCAACTTGGAAATCCTTACTTAGACTTTGTACAAATTCAAAGCAGCCATTCAATAAAATAATTTCAAGAGGAGATGAAACTTATCTTTGGTATGAAGCCTAGGTAAACTGTTAATGCTTGGTAGATTTACTAGGATATGAAAGGCTTTATTTGATTGGAAATCCTGATCAGAAGGTGAATACTATTGTAGAAATGATATTCTAGAACCAGCTCTTCATCCTACAATAAGAGAGTTAATTGATGAATTTAGTTCCATTTCTATTTTTCTCAATAGAAATAATGATGCATATGAATGGGGTGAAAGAGGTGCATTTTCTTTTCACAAAGCTTGGGATTATGTGCGATCTCGTAAATCAACCGACCATATATTTTCAGTTCTTTGGCATAAGAAAAATTGCAAGTGTATGGCGTTTATCTCTTACCTTGCAGTTTTAGGAAGACTAAACACTAAAGATCGAATTCTTCGGTTTGGTATGTGGCAAATGCCATGTGACCTCTATGTGATGCTCATCCTGAATCAATCCAACATCTTTTTTTCAGTGTGATTATGCTTCATTCATTTGGCTTTCTATGAGGTAGAAGCTACTTCTTCCTCTTACACTTCAATCTGATTTGAAAGAAGAGGCGAGATTTCTCCACTCAACTTTCAAAGTTAAAGATCAAGTGCGTGATTTAGCATGTGGTGGCTTTACCACTGCTGTATCTTTTATATGGGAAGAAAGGAATTTGAGAATTTTTCAGAATTGAAGTACCCATTCAACATCGAAATTAATTCAGATTGAGAAAGTGATCTCCTTTTTAGTGCATAATACTAGAAGCAAGACAGTGCGAAGTTTGAGGAATGTCCTAATACTACAACGTTGGGGCATTGAATTAGCTGACACTAGCTACTTTTGGAATATGAAGTTCCTTTTCAGTGGGATGTTATTTGAATTGTTTTAGGCCCTATTGGGCTGGTTTGGTATTGTCACTGTATTTTGTTGTTGTTATCATTTCTATTGTTCTAGTTATGATGTATTAGAGTTTTTACTTGTTATATACCGAATTTAAATGTAGACTTTTTCCCTGTAAGGCACCCATCTAGGTTAGGGGGATTGCAAGGTTTTAACGAGGCATATAAAGGAAATTGATTCAGCAATAAAGAGTACCAATTTTCATATATATATATATATATATATATATATATATGGCTCATCGAAACTAAGCCTAGGCTCAATACTGACTAGACTTTTAGGCTTAGATTCGACGAGCTTGAAATAAATAGCTAGTCTCCACAGTACATTCATATACTAACATGTCAATAGTGTGTGTTGCAAAGATTAAATTCCAACAATTCTCCAAACCATTGTATACAATAAAAGCGACTAATAAGTATTGATTTATAATGATAATAAATAGCTTTGTATGATAACTACATTCAAAAGGAAAAAAGACAAGAAATATACTGAAAAGACATGTTAAAATAGACATAGGGTAATTTAATTAATTTAAAATAAGTAATAATCATCAATAATAAATTAATAGGTTGAAAATAAAATTTTGAATAATTGGGAATTAAGCCACAAAAGTGTTTATATTGCGTTTGTGGCGAGATTCTGATCTGTATTCATATTTTATTTACTAAAAACGGAGTCTGTATGCAAAAGAAATTAATAAATCGAAAGCCTAAACCATCAACGGTTCTAATTCACATAGTACCTGAACCAAGACTCAAGCAAGGATACAGGCTACTCGTACTAATCCACATAGTACCTGAACCGTCAACGGTTCTAATTCGGCGGAATATACACGTACATCGTGAGGGCGGGCCCCTCTGAGTACCCACGATAAAACCGAAAGCCTACATCCGAAAACTTACGCTAGAGGACCGACACTTGGAGGCATCCACCGAGAAGTCCTAAACACCTCCGCAATCCATCCCGGCAACAAATCCGTTTCCACCTTTGGGAGGCCCAATTCACCCGGGACCCTCATTTTGAAGGCCGTAACCGGCACCATGAGGATAGCCGATAGCCAGATGCCCGAGACCAAGGGAAAAAGCGGCCGACAGGAAGCCATTCAGGCCCAACAACCTACTGATAAAAGGACCCCGGATATTCTATAAATAGGACCCCAAGAGCTTCATAAAGGGGGACGCACTTTTTGTTTCTTAATTTATTTCTTTTCTTCTCAAGAGGAGCAGATCACCAATTCTTGTAATATATCTACAAACTATGAATGGAGAATTCCGGGTCTCATACATCTTGCGATTCAATAATCTTGTTGTGCCATAATGATGAAATAGAGAGTTAACACTAACCTTTCTGATGAGGAGATCAACCAAGGCACCCTGGCGGTGGAGGGAGAGGGCTTTGTGGAAACATGAAGTCCCCTTCTCCTCGCCCTAAGGGTCCGCCATGATTGGTCCATATTCTCATGCTGAGCCTAACGCTACATTGATGTAGGGAGATCGTCTACAAATTCATAACCCGATCTCAATCATGATTCAGGCTCCTCTCTTGAGCGGATCTGACACGGAGGAATCATCAGAGTTAACGAATAATGCGACGCCTTCATCCTTGAACTCGAGGGAAACGTTAGACTGTTTACTTCTTATTGTAGTACATAATGTCATCACCATGGCTTAGAAAATCATCAATTCCATGAAGCCTAACGATATCAAGTTAAATAACTTTCCCAAGGTCAAGTCAAAATACCATCGTGCAATATGTGCGATGTTCACCCTCTGTGGGAAAGATTAACGGCCATTAGGTTTAAAATTCCTGATGCCGCGGGGAAGGTGATTTGGCATATAATCACAGGACTAGGATTATATCCTTCCAACTCTGAGTCATGACGATGTCAAATCTCATGAATGCATACCTTACATACTGTCATCCGGGTGTTGACGAAAAATGTCATTAACATTTTGGCGCTAGAAGGTGGGCCTGAACCTCCGACCTTGTGGTTAATTTGATAAAATTATTTTGGTGAGTTTATTGTTCCATGGTAGGAAAGATGGAGTCAAAGAGATTGGAGGAACGAAACAAAGAGATGGATCCCAACGCCACCCTTGAAAGAGATGAGGGCCAAACACTTAACCCAAATAATAACGAGAAAGAAGCCGCGCCCAATCCACAACAACCACTAGACTCAAACGCTATGGAAGATAACGTCGCAAAAATCTTGGTCATGGAAAGGCAACTTGAAGAAATGCAGGCTCAAGTCAACGTTGTCCAGACACAAAAGTCCTGAAAGCTCATTAGATCTAGTCAGAGAGAGACGAATGAATCTCCAAAAAGGAAGGCTCCCATTCAACAGTCAGAAGCAAAAGGGAAGCCTAAGGCAACTTCTTCCTAGAAAAAGAAGTCTCATCCGATGGGAGTAGATCATCAAGGGAATCAGTGCGAGCAGGAACAGTCTGGGAGCTTCGCCTCCAAAGGCTACGATCCCAAAAGAGAAAACTATGACAACACAGAGGCTTGCATCAGAGATCTCACTTAGAAGACCGTCAAGGACTAGCTGGGAAGCAAGGGAAAGAGAACCCAGGATGACAAGGTTAATGACAATGAAAGAGTAGCACCGTTCATCGATGAGATTATGAACACCATAATACCGTCAAGAGTAAGAGTTCCAACCATAAAATATCTTGGGACGATTGACCCCGACGATCATTTGATGGCTTTCGACAGCCAGATGAATATTTACAATGCTTCCGGAGTCGTCAGCTATCGCCTCTTCCCGGTGACCTTCCAAGGAGCAGCGACGAAGTGGTATTAGTATAGGGTAAACACCATTTACTCATGGAAACAATTCTCCTGTGAATTCTCCATGTAGTTCTACATTTGCAAAGATCCAACCGTAGACTATACAGTCATCGCCAACATCAAACTGAGGCAATGGGAGTCTCTCGGGGACTACCCGAAAAGGTTCAACATCGAGGCCTTAAAGGCCAAGGATATGAATGACTGCGACAAGCTAATCGCCGTACACTTAGGGTTGATTGAGAACACTCTCTTCTGGAATGAGTTATATATCCATGGCTACAAAGACTTGCAAGATTTCCATTTCCAAGCCGACAAGTTTATCTGCATGGATGAACTGTACTTCACGAAGAGGAAGTTCGGGCCTTTAGGGGAAGGAGGAAGGCCGAACTTCGGACGAAAGCTCCCGGAAGGAAATCAAAAGAGGTCGAGGTGGGAAGAATCTAACACCAACTCGGTTGCCTTGAACAAGCCCATCTCGTATGTGTATGATGTTGCGAAAGAAAGGGACAATAACTTCCCCGTCTCGTTCAAAGCCAAAAATTACCCCGAACCTCATGCTGATGGTAAATATTGCGAGTTCCATAAAACCAACGGGCACAAGACCGATGGATGCAAGGTATTGGACGGGATTATCCATAAACTGATCCGAGAGGGACACCTAAAGGAATTTGTTTCGAACAAAACTGTATCACCTCAATGTGCAGGAGGACAGTAAATGGTATCAATAAATATGATAGGAGTCACTATGGGAGAGAACAACCTAGATTTGGAGCCACCGTAAACCGAATCAATGTGATCCACGGGGGGCCACACCCTGCCGGAAGCTGTCCGAAGGCCAGAAACCGATACATGAAGGAAGCCTTGGAGGGAATCTTCTCCATCCAAGAAGAACCATCGTTGAAGAGCGTGTTATGCCCTCAACATGCATAACCTCGTGGTCTCCCCAGAAGAAATGAAGAAAGGGGTCTGTCACCCACATAACGACCCCCTTATGATAACGGTGCATATAGGGCTTTCGGTTGTTTCTAAAATCTTGGTGGATACCGGAAGTGCTTTCAATGTCATTTTCAAGCACGCCTACAATCAGATGGGAATTTCCGAAAAGAAACTGGATCCTAACAACGAACCAATATTCGAATTCAACAACAAGGGGTGAACTCCATTGGGTCAAATCAACCTTCTGGTTTAAGTGGGGTTGTCCCCTCTTCACAGGACTTTCGAAACTCTCTTCGTTGTGATTGATCAGCCGTCCTATTACAACGCCTTCTTTGGACGACCGACTTTAGAGGAGATTCATGCCTTTGTTTCTCCCAAATATCTCATGTTAAAATTTCTGACCAAACAGAGATGGGGTACCATCAGGGGAGAACAGTTTAGCTCCCGCGAGTTGTATTTCGCGATAGTTGAAAAATACAAAAGGGAGTATTCTTCGTATTTTGATTCTTCCACTGTTCTTATGCCTTCGGATAAGGGATTCTTATGTCCCTCGTTCGAAGCTAAGATAAAAATAAATAAGACTAACAAACGCACTAATGGTAGGTACGATTCTTTGAAAAGAAAGAGGAAAAGGTCCAATGAGGTAAACTCGACTGAAGAAGGAGAAATCATCACAGATTTGGATTCTAGAGGGGACATCGAATGAATAAAACCAATAGAAGAAATAGAAGAAGTAAACATTGATTCGAAAGACAAATTGAAGGTCGTAAACATAGGGAAAGGCTAACGGAACCCCTTCGAAGCGACTTATTCTATTTCCTACAGCTCAACAAAGATGTTTTCGCCTGGACCCATTCAAACATGATTGGTATCGGCCCTTCAATTACGAGCCACACCTTAAACATTGACCCTTCGGTAACCCCGGTTTGACAAAAGAAGAGACAATATAATAGAGATCGGATAGAGGCCTTGAAGGAGGAAGTTAAAAGGTTGGAAACTAACGGGTTTATTTAGGAGGTCTTTTACCCGAAATGGTTAGCCAATCCCGTGCTAGTAAAGAAGTCCAATGGAAAGTGGAGGACATGTGTTGATTACACGGATTTAAACAAATCTTGTCCGAAAGATTGTTACCCTCTCCCGCGGATCGATCAATTCGTTGATGCCACGAGTGGACACAAGATACTATCCCTTATGGACGCTTATTCAGGGTACAACCAAATCCCGATGCACAAAGCTGATGAGGAACATACAAGATTTATCACCGACCGGGGAACGTTTTTTTATAAAGTAATGCCTTTCGGTTTGAGGAATGTAGGGGCAACATACCAAAGACTGGTAAACAGGATGTTCCAAGAGCAGATAGGGCGCAGTATGGAAGTATATGTGGATGGCATGCTAGTGAAGTCCGCTAAAACAAAGGATCATCTAAAGTATCTGGAGGAAATGTTTGGTGTCTTGAGAAATTACCAAATGAAGTAGAACTCTCAAAAGTGTTCCTTCAGAGTTCAATCAGGGAAGTTTTTGGGATATGTTGCAAGCAAACAAGGAATTGAAGCTAGCCCCAACCAAATACAAGCTATTAAGGACATGGAGGAACCTAAAGCCAGCAAGGAAGTCATGAGCCTAAACGGGAAAGTAGCAGCCCTGAGCAGGTTCATTTCTAAAGCCATTGATAATTGTGTTCATTTCTTCAATGTTATAAAGAAAAAGAAGAATTTTGAATGGAACGAAGAGTGTCGGAAGGCATTCCAGGAATTAAAAGTTTATATGGGAACGCCTCCGATTTTATCCAGTCCCGAGAAGGGAGAAGATCTATACCTATACATTGCTGCCTCCGAACACATGCAGTAAGCTCAGTCCTGATAAGAGAGAATAATGGGACTCAGCATCCTATCTACTATGTTAGCCGAAGGCTAAAGGACGCGAAAATCCGATACCCTGTCATAGAGAAACTAGCGTATTGCATAATCCTTACCGCATGAAAGCTCAGAGGTTATTTCCAGGCTCACCCTATTAAATTTTAACTACCTTCCCGCTCAAGCAAGTGTTCAGCAAACCGAAAACCTCAGAGAGGCTAATTAAATGGGGGTATTGAGCTTATCCAATATGAAATTGAGTTCCACCCTCGGGCAGCAATCAAAGGACAAGCTCTCGCAGATTTCGTGAACGAGTGCACAAACTTCATTTCAAAACAATCAATTAAAGAAAACGACTTAAAGACCAAATGGCAGCTCTTCGTAGATGGGGCTTCCAACGAAGATGGAGCATGGGCGGGTTAGGTTATAATCACCCCTGACGGACACCTCTTGCACTACGCCATGAAGTTAGGGTTCCCGACAACCAACAATGTGGCTAAGTACGAATCCATGATAGCTAGTTTGAATCTAGCACTACCATTGAAGATACCGAGGATAGAAATCTTTAGTGATTCACAATTAATGGTAAACCAAATAAAACAGACATATCAAACCAAGGACAAACGACTCATCCTATACATGAAGAGGGTACTAAAGATGCTTTCCCAATTTGAGGACTTCATAGTTCATCAAGTACCCCGCGGGGAGAATGCCCAAGCGGATTCGCTAGCTAAGTTAGCCAGCTCCCGTAGAGCCCCTGAAACCCGAATACTAACGGTAGGATATCAGGAAACACCTAGAACCGAGCAGGAAGAGTCGGAAATGGGAAAAGAATTATTAGTCTTAACCAGATCCCAAGCCTTAAAGGAAGACGAAGAAGACCAAGAAGAAAACTCCGAGAGGGAACCCCACATAATGGAAACAAGTCACCAACAGGAAACTACTTGGATGGTTCCCATAGTGGACTAACTCCTAAGAGGGACTTTACCCCTTAGTAACCAAGACGCCAGAAGGATAAAACACCAAGCTCCCACATTCGTGATCATAGATGGTGTACTCTATAAAAAGGGACATTCACTTCCAAATTTGAGGTGTGTAAGTTCTGAATATGGACTCAGCCTGTTAAAAGAAGCTCATGAGGGAGGGTGCGAAGACCATTCCAGTGGGGTTAAGCTGGCCAAAAGGGTCATGCGACAAGGATATTATTGGTCGCGGATGGTTAGTCAAGAGATTGAGTACGTCAAGAGATGCGATAAATGTCAGAAGTACTCTAAGGTACCAGGACTTCCTCCTAGCGACCTGACCACTATATCAAGCCCCTGGCCTTTCAATATATGGGGGATAGATTTAATTGGGCCCTTACCGCTTACCAAGGGAGGAGCTAAATATGACGTAGTAGCCATCGACTACTTCATCACGTAGGTGGAGGCGGAACCCCTTTCAACTATCACATCTAAAAAGGTATTAAGATTCGTAATAAAAAATATCGTTACCCGCTTCGGAATCCCTCATAAGATCATATCGGACAACGGAACACAATTCGAGAGCATAGAGTTCACCCAATTCTGTGAGAAAAATGGAATCTTCAAAAGTTTCTCCTTAGTAGCCCATCCAAAAGCTAACGTAGTTGTGGAAGCCACAAACAAGACCATCAAGGCAATCCTCAAGAAACGCCTAAATCAGGCTAAAGGAAATTGGGCGGAAGAGTTGCCTCTAATGTTATGGGCTTATAGAACTTCTATCGAAACAACCACGGGACACACCCCCTTTTCCCTAACATATGGATGTGAAGCTATGCTTCCGGTTGAAGTCGAAACTCCATCACATAGAAGGGTAGCATACGCATTCGACCCCAACCAGGAGTTAAGGAGGGAATCACTAGACTTGATATAGGGACTAAGGGATGAGGCTGCAATCAAAACCTCCGAATACCAAAGAACGATCACAAAATATTACAATTCAAAGGTCGAAGAGTTTAGAACCTTCGCTAAAGGTGAATTAGTACTGCAGAGAGTAATGGCTAACACCAAGAACCCAGCGGATGGTCCTCTCGGTCCAAATTGGGAAGGACCCCAAATCATCAAGAAGTCATACCCAATACATATCGGCTATGCAGGCCCAATGGTGATCTTGTTCCAAGAACATGGAACTCGGAACATTTGAGGCTATATTTCTCAACGATAAAAGAATAAAGGGCAAGATTTTCCTTTAAAAAAATCGTCATAGAACCAAGGGAAAGGAAACCCTCCCAGTAGCTCGAGAGAGACCCAAAAGGGGTCGATCTGAAAAAAGGATTGAATCCCTCGTCATCGCCAAATTAGCCGGGGAGAGGCATCCCCCAGAGGGGGATGATGTGTTAATCTTTCTCCATGCCCAAACCAGAAGGGGCAGGGTTAAATCATCGAAAGCATAAGCCATCGTTTCACACTAGGGATGGTCGTGGCGGTGCATCTAAAAATTAGCACGCCCTGCCTCTGCTCGTAGAAGAGTACGTCCTACCTCTACTAGAACTAAGCACACCCTACCTCTGCTCGCAGAAGAGCACGTCCTACCTCTGCTTATGTTTCGCATTACCCGCAGAAGGGAACACAAACCCATATAATCACCTACGATGGTCAGGATAGGACACCCCTTGGAGTGGGTGGCGTATAAGCCTCTATCAGAACCTACGATGGTCCGTATAGAGCATCAAAAGAGTAAACCTTAGTTTTGTGTCTACGATGGTCCCGTCTAAATTTCTAAGACCTTATCATCACCTACGATGCTCAGGATAAGGCGCCTCCTGGAGGGAGGTCGGGTAAGTCCTTGGGCCCTGCTTGTGGATAAGCTAGCGAAGCGCTCCAGGCGCACATGCCCAGAGAGTGGCCAACAAAGTACGTACATCCTCTGGTTTGACATCAAAAGCCTAAGGAGAGGCTCAAGAAGCATGTACAACCTCTGCTTCCCAAATCAAATCCGAAGGGGATACTTACTTTATTAATACCAGAAGGGTTCTCGGTCTTTAATCTTAAAATACCCGAATCTGGGTGGATTCGGCTCTTCATTAATACCGGAAGGGTTCCCGGTCTTTAATCTTAAAATATCCGAATCTGCGTGGATGCAACTCTCCATTAATGCCAGGAGGTTTCCCGGTCTTTAATCTTAAAATACCCAAATCTGGGTGGATTCGGCTCTTCATTAATGCCGGAAGGGTTCTCGGTCTTCAATCTTTAAATACCCGAATCTGGGTGGATTCGGCTCTCCATTAATGTCAGAAGGGTTCCCGGTCTTTAATCTTAAAATCCACAAATCTAGATGGATCCGGCTCTTCATTAATGCCGGAAGAGTTCCCAGTCTTCAATCTTTAAATACCCGAATCTGGGTGGGTTCGGCTCTTCATTAATACCGGAAGGGTTCCCGGTCTTTAATCTTAAAATACCCGAATCTGGGTAGATTCGTCTCTCCATTAATGCTGGAAGAGTTCCCGGTCTTTAATCTTAAAATACCCGAATCTGGTTGGATTCGGCTCTTCATTAATGCCGGAAGGTTCCCGGTTTTCAATATTTAAATACCCGAATCTAGTGGATTCGGCTCTTCATTAATACCGGAAGGGTTCCGAGTCTTTAATCTTTAAGTACCCAAATCTGAGTGGATTCGACTCCTCATTAATACCGGAAGGGTTCCCAGTCTTCAATCTTTAAGTACCCAAATCTGAGTAGATTTGGCTTCTCAATCCTAACATGCCCGAGTCTGGGTAGAGTCGACTCAACATCATTATTGGAAAGGATTTCCCATCTTCCATCAAGGCCTAAATCTAGGTCAAGTCATTCCTCCACAAGGCGCCGAAAGCGAATCTCTTCGCGTGGACCTATGGCGTAACCTAGCATTGAAAAATAACTGGCAAACAAATAGGAGAAAGCCTGGAAAAAGAAGCTTGACTTGGAAAGTCGAAGACACTACTTCACTAGGGGGCAAATGTTACTACCAAAATTATCTTAGCATAGGCTGACGGTGAAGGGATGTTGAATGAATATAAGGAAAGGATGGAGAATCTGAGAGCAACACAGGACGACACCCCCTCTGAAAAGAAGGGGCCCGAAGCCTACTGGACACCAACAAAGGTTTATCCGACATGGTATACCTGACAGGAATTAACCTACTTAACGCCAACACATCAAAGGAAGAAGAGTATCGGGTCAGTGCATAAAGATAGTCCGTGACCGACTCCTAAAAACATCTCTATAAACGACGAAAGGGTTACCTTCGTAAGTAATGTAGATATCACCGGAAGCTACATTCCGAAGAACCAAGCTGGAAGGCTAAACCAAGACTCAAGCAAGGATACTGGCTACTCATATTAATCCGCCTAGTGCCTGAATCATCAACGGTTCTAAATCAGCGGAATATACACGTACATCGTTAGGGCAGACCCCTCTGAGTACCCATGATAAAGCTGAAAGCTTACATCCGAAAACGTACGCCAGAGGACCAACACTTGAAGGCATCCACCAAGAATTCCAAAATGCCTCCGCAATTCGTCCCGGCAACAAAACCGTTTCCACCTTGGGGAGGCCCAATTCACCCGGGACCCTCGCTTCGAAGACCGTAACCGGGACCACGAGGATAACCAATAGCCAAATGCCCAAGACCAAGGAAAAAAGCGGCCGACAGGAAGTCATTCCAACCCAACAACCTACTGATAGAAGGACCACAGATACTTTATAAATAGGACCCCATGAGCTTCATAAAGGGGGACGCACTTTTTATTTCTCAATTTAGTTCTTTTCTTCTCAACAGGAGTAGATCATCAATTCTTGTAATATATCTACAAATTATGAATGGAGAATTCCAGGTCTCATACATCTTGCGATTCGATAATCTTGTTGTGCCATAATGATGAAACAGGGAGTTAACACTAACCTTTCTAATGAGCAGATCAACCAAGGCGCCCCGGCGGTGGAGGGAGAGGGCTTTGTGGAAACATGAAGTCCCCTTCTCCTCGCCCTAAGGTTCCGCCATGATTGGTCCATATTCTCATGTTGAGCCTAACGCTTCCCATACATTGATGTAAGGAGATCGTCTACAAATTCCTAGCCCGATTTCAATCGTGATTTAGGCTCCTCTCTTGAGCGGATTGACACTGAGGAATCATCTGAGTTAACAAATATTGCGATGCCTTCATCCTTGAACTCGAGGGAAACGTTAGCCTATTTTCTTCTTATTGTAGTACATAATGTCATCGCCATGGCTTGGAAAATCATCAATTCCATAAAGCCTAACGATATCAAGTTAAATAACTTTCCAAGGGTCAAGTCAAAATACCATCGTGCAATATGTACGATGTTCACCCTCCGGGGGCAAGATTAACGGCCATTAGGTTTAAAATTCCTAATGCCCCGGGGAAGGAGATTCAACTTATAATCACAGGCCTAGGATTATATCCCGGTGACTTTGAGTCATGACAATGTCAAATCCTGTGAATGCATACCTTACATACTGTAATCCGGGTGTTGACGAAAAATGCCTTTAACAGTTGTAATTTACCTTTTTATCATTAATTGAGAATATGCATTTTGGACAATGTTATTTGATAATAGAATTAACTTGTATACCTTAATCGTGATTGTTAGAATTGACATTTCAAACGTGTTAGGTCGTAATTCTCGCACGCTAAATTCATGCCTATTTATTTATATATTTATGGCGTAATTAAAACGTAATATTAATGCGTATTAGATGCATACTAAATACATTTAAATTAGTAAATAAAATTTGAATGTTCCCAACATGAATTTGTATGCGTATGTGTATATGTGCGAGTAAATTGCTGTAATTGTAATTAATGGAACATAGACGCAAGGTTAACCATTACTTATAGTAGAAGACTGTTTGGAACCGATCCGCATACCCAGCATCTATAAAAAAGACTGGTTAATGTTAGAGGTCTATGTATCATGAGCCACTATAATTATTATACTAAGACGCGAGGTTAAGCCCAACTTATAGTAGAAGCCTGTCCGGAACTGCTCGACAAATCCAACATCTACAAGTGGTTGGTTTAATGTGAGATGTCTAGTGTGTATGTGTGTGTGTATGTGTGTTTGTGCACGCACGCACGCATGCGAAGTAGGCATGCCTTGAGAAGGTATTAAGTGGTTAGGACTAGGTCCGTTTCTAAGGTTCACTTATTGGTTCTGAAACAGAGTCATGGGACTCTCCCTACTAGTTCTTATTTGGTCGTTGGGTCTGCATTTCTCTTATAAGGTATTAAATGGTCGTAATAGATAATAGTGTATGAGTGGGGTAGTTCTCCAGGAAATGTTCACTTTTTATCTAAGGGATTAGTGAGGGGTGACCTAGGGACGGTTTATATAAATGGTCTAAAGGAACCACCGTCTTAGTGGAGTATTAAGTGGCTAGGAGTTCACCTTAGGGACGGCTAGATAGTAACAAGGAAGTCCACCAAGAGGGTCTTAAACAAAGTTATGTTCCTATCTAAACCTGGTATAAAGTGGTTGTTTACTATCTCTCGACCTGCAATGAAAATATATACTTAAACGTTGACGTTAAGGATGAGGTCTTAAGTGGCTAGGGGTCCTCCATAAGGTATTAAGTGAAAATAGGAATCTACCCTTAATAAATTAGGTAATGGCCTTAAGTGACCAAGTAGAACCTGTAACACCCCGCATTTTTACATTTTAAGAAATAAGAAATTCATGACATATATACGTTCTGAGATATTAAGATGTAATGGTGAGACGTGAAGCAAATTAATTAAGAGCAATGGGAAATAAAGAATACTTGATATTAAGTTAAATGGAGTCCACCATTACGTTTGTCTCGGAATTCTAAATGGAATCGAGTCCGAGTTTTCGAAAATCGGAGTCCGTACGAGTAAGTTATGACATTTCAAAGTTTCAGAATTTAATTTAATAACTAAATAGCTCAAAACAAGGCCAAATTCGAATTTCAAACACACAGGTAGGCTGGGTGGGAGAATTCCCGCCCAGGCAAGGTCGACCCTAGGGTCGACTATGTAGTCGACCCTCCCCCACCAGGTCGACACTGTAGTCGACCTGGGTGTCGACCTGGTCACTTTTCCCAGAATCGGTTCTGGGTTCATCTTAATGTATCTGGACTAGTTCTTGGGCGAGATTTGTAGTTTGGTTCCTATATAAACGACCCTAGGCTCCTTGAAAACTCCACAGCAATTCATGGCGAAGCCATGGCTCTCTTCTCCCTCATTTTTCTTATTCTTCTCCAAATAGATCTTGGATCTACTCTTCACTCTTTTCTCTACAACCTCTATTCTTAAAACTCAAAAGAATAAGACATAGAATTACTACAATCGTGAACGATAAAGAAAAGAGATTTAGATCTAAAAGGCTGCGCAAAGAAAAGAGAAGGAATTCAGATCCGCAACCCACACCGCATATGAAATCAAGGATAGATCAAGTTGGACACGAAATCAATTCAAGATTAATCCAGTCCTTATTTTGAAGACACCAAGCAATGTGAGTGGAGTTATAATACACTTTTTGTGTAAAATTATGATTTATCGTTCAAACATTCCCTATGTAAACGCGAAATGAAATTGTTGTGGAAATTGGATCTATAACGTTTAACATTGTCATGTGTTCACCTTTAATTATTATGCCTACGATTATGTCCTCTTTTATTCTCCCTCTTTTATCTTTTTATGACTAGGCTATCACGAGCCTAGCTTTATTATGAAATAAATACGACTGTGTGATTATTGCGAACTAAAAAGGGGAACGCTTGATTTTGGGTCATGACGTGAAATGGAAGGCTTAGTAATAAATTACAATGAGTCTTGAGTATAATATAATCTTAGAAAGATTTGAATGGGTGGACCAAGTTGAAAGGCTTTAAGCATGAACATGATTTACGATATGTCATATATTTGACACCACTGAAACGGCTTAAACATGAATTTGCTTAAAGAAATTGTTCATGGGTACGTGACACTTGAATAAGACATGAATTGTAACTTGGACATGAATAAGAGAATGGGATTTACATCTAGAACTTGACATGAAACTTGGCACCCAAAAACTTGAACATGGACATGACGCGTAGATAAACTTAACATGGCCAACTCGAGGTCGGGTTGAGTTTGCAGTATAAACCTGCCCGGAACCGCCCGGCGAATCCAGTAACTGCAAACAATTGGTCCCAATGTGAGTAGTTGTTCGTATCGCACTTGAAACCCGAGGTTAGACTAGGTTGTGGTGTAAATCTGCCCGGACCCGCCCGGCTTGTCCAGTAACCACAACAAAGTCTAATGTGAGAGGTTGTGGTGCATTAATAATTAATTAATGGCACATGGTTCGTAGGGTTAAGTCGTGAATTCAAAGACAACACTTAACCAAATTTGTTAATGAACATTGTAAGGAGATGGGGTTAAGTCGACATGAACATATGAACAAAACTTAACCAAAAACAGAAATAGGGAATGTTAACTACCTATTATAAATCAAAGTTGAAATAGTCGAAGGGTTAATTAGGGGGTAAACCTGTACTAGGTACAGAGAAAGACTATGACTTAAGATGTAATGTAAGACCTGAAAGGTGCGATAACCTATAATATGGGGTAAGCTAAGCAAGAACTGTGGGAAAACACCCATGCGCTATCACTGAATAAAAGAGAACTTAAGTTATGCTTGAATTCATGGGAAAATCTTAGTCAAAAAGTTGAATTATAAAGCGAGAATATGTGGTCTGATGTCTAAGGTAACGAGAATTGACTAAGTAAAACAACGAGAATGATAACTAAGTAACAGGCCTTAGTTAATAGGAACTAAGCAGTAAACCTTAGTTAAGAAAACGGTCGAGAATGGGAACTAAGTTGTAATCCTTAGTTAAGGGGACTAAGTGGTAAACCTTAGTTAACAGAAGTAACGGGAAAGGAGACTAAGTGGTAAACCTTAGTTAAGAACAACTAAGTAATAATTCTTAGTCAAGGAAAGTGAGCCAGTCCATAAATAGATGAATAACCCGATACGGTAGATCATCGCTTAACAAACACACGAGGAGGAGCGAACGTTTATCTGATTTTGAAAAAGGCTCCAGCGGACTGGGTTACGAAGCACGTAGCTTCGGGGAACATGAGGGTACTCTTGGTATCCCTCTGTGAGGTTGTAGATGATCCGCCTGGGCTCACAGAGTTTAAGGTCTGCGGTAGGAGAACCAAGAGTATGCCTTGGTTGCAATATAAGGCAACCTAAAGACTAGGATGGACCAGCGTGAGGCGGCGATATCTTGTTTAGCCCTGTGATAGCACTTGTCGTCTACCTACCATCTTTAGTCAATCGTAGTACGTATACGAAAAGGCAGAGAACTCCCAACAGACCATATACTTGCTATCTAGTTATGGGTGAGGCTGGCCAATAGGAAAGTGGGGCATAGGTGGCAGGAGTACAGTTCTCGTGCTTGATTTTCTTGGATTGCCTTTCATTAGTTGAGGGAGGGGTCACGTGGGACCATAAACACTGGTAGAAAAACAGACCTTAGCATCTGCATTGGCAGATAACTTAAAGCTCCCGACCGAGTTCCGTATTTCTTGATTTAGCCCTGTCACGGGACTCGGGCCGCATATATAGTGTACATGTGCACCTAGACATCGGAAACGATTCGCGATACATACGTGGGAAAAGGGCGCTGTTCGACAGGTAGCATAATCCCTAGTAGTCCTAGGTGGCATAAACCCTAATCGAATCTAGAAAACGTTCAATAGGTAGCATAATCCCTAGTGGTCCTAGGTGGCACAAATCCTAGTTGAACACTCGATAGTTCATGATAAGGAAACCTAGCCAGGTCAAGGGTGGCAGTCCAAACGATTTCAAGAATGGGGGCACTACGTTGAAGTAGTATAGAATTACGTGATAAAGCCCGTACGATATACAGCAAGGGGCTGTACGTATACATGGAAAGGATTATACGAGTTGGGGAAAAATTGCATATACGATGTATTAGGTTAAGTCTACTAGTAATTGGACGAGAATGACATAGGTTTGGCCTTGGGTGCTAATATTGTGAATAACCTAATAAACAAGAAATTATAACTGAATGGTATATGTAGGGTTACACAAGAGTTTATTAGTCCAATCACACAGAACTTATGTTCTGACCCCCTCCTCACAACATGCGCAGGTTAGGTTCATGACAGAGATAGTATTGCTTGACCACTGGCTTGGCAGTATTATTATTAAGGTAATGCTATTTTTGAATAAATTATATTTTATTCCTTCTACTGTGAGCTGCTTTTCGAACTCTCACATGTTTCTTTCTCTCGGTCTTTTCTGCAGGATACCAGAACACCCAACTCGGGGTCCGATGGATTGGATTTTTAAAAATTCGGTCTGTCGAATCCCGGGTTGTTACATATGGTATTAGAGCCTAGGTTTAGTTTTCCTTGGGAAAATTATGAGTGAGCGTATTTGTACTTTTGAAAAATATAAATATTATATATAAATAGATCTAGATTAGTATAGAGCTTGCTCGAGAGATAAGCTTGGAGAAGAATGGAAATTTTACCCCGTACACTGAAATGGAGTTTAAGGAAATTTTATAACTTTTAAGTGAAATTAGAAAGTGTACATAAATGTGGATATTTAAGATTGCATGTTCTGCATAAGTTTATATTTCATGGAATCGGAACTGACATGTAGAAAGGATGAACAGTCACTAGTGTGCACATCAAGTTTTGAACCGACAGTACGACATAGGAATGGAGGTGGACCATCGCAAAGGAAGACGAAGGATCGTCGCCTGAAACCATACGAGAAAATTCAAAAGAAAACAGAAAAAAATATGCAAGGGGCAGGTCGACACTATAGTCGACCTCCCCAGGCAGGTCGACCATAGTGTCAACCACCCCCTGTAGCCAAAAAAAACGCACGGAAGGCCGAAGGCCTTCAGCTCCAAAGCACTTTTGTGCGTCCTCTCTCCCACCCAGCACCCAAAGAACCCAATCCCCTCCACTTCTTCCACCTCCCACCGCTTCGTTTTTCCGCTATTTTCTATAAAATTGGTCTCAAATCGAAGCTAGAGTCATCCTATATCCAGATCTATAATCCTCCTCTCTCAATTTGTGCTCAAATCGCCATGGCAAACCAACCTTCCCTTCTTGAGCTTTACCATCAACTTACACCGCAAGAGATCGAGTGATGCAACGCGCAAGAGGAGATAGTCAAGGAATACGTGAAGACCGCAAAATTAAAGTTATTATTGGGACGCCTGGTGAGATTTGCTGATCTTGCTGCAACCCCCATGGAAGATTTATTTACGGATGCAGGTTTGACTTCTATTTTGGATGCAAACACCGCCGAGAGAAGGGGCTTCAAGCGTTTGGTATGACTCTTTGACGCTAATTTAGATATTGGTATGGATGATGAAGGTTTGGTAACCTATAATTCAGTTGTTAAGGGTACTCATATATATTTTAATGAGTTCCAATTTGGAGAAATGTTAAATATCCGTGGTACAGGACTTGATGTAACGGATCTTGAGATGGATAATGTAGCCGTATGGCGTAGGATTTTTAAGAGTTAATTTGAGAGGCATTGGGATTATGTCCATTTGCACCCACTTGCTAGATTTGTCATTAGGATTTTGTAGTATAATCTTGTTGGGCAGAACGGTGGTTTCAATAAGGTTCTGCACATCGTGAAGCGTGCCACTTATGATATTTTTGGGGGTATACAGATGAATTGGGCACGCATCATTTTACAGCATTACAGCTCCACTAGGGAGATGAGACAGTCAAATATTTGCTTTGGAAATTTATGGACTGTAGTTTTTGTACGGAGCGGTGTTGATCTACGTAGCGAGAGTCATATAATGCCTTCTCCTCATCCCTCTAGTATTATCGATTTGGCTGCACTGACAAGGATGGGTATCCACTTACATGATTTATTAGAGCTGCAGCCCATGGAGCATGATGGAGAGTATGAGGAGGAAGAAGAGGGACAAGGAAGATGAGCCGCACGATGGACATGATTATCAGCCCGGACACGACGAAGAACCCCAGTATATGTCGCACGGAGGGTTTGATCCGGCACAGACAGAGCAGACTTGGGGAGGTGCTGGGACTTCCCAGGCTCCGGGATGGGGGACTTCCGATACCTCTGGATGGGATCCCTGGGAGTCCCGAGACTTATATTGGAGGGCTGAGTTGAGGACCATCTCTGAGCGACAGGCTCATCTATTTAGAGATCAGCAAGATATCCTTAAGACCCAACAGGAGATGCTCCAGACACAGGGCGAGTTAGGGCAGACTCAGCAACAGATGTTACAGGATATGGGCACCTCTTATGATCGGTTGGGAGCTGGGCTACAGGAAATGCAGTTAGAGTTTAGGCAGGGGAATCGACAGCATGGAGAAAAGCTTGATAGCGTAGAGGAGCTCATTCGTAGCTACTTCCATTAGACTTGGCCTCTACTATTGTATCCGTAGCCTAGTATTTTATTTCGTAATGTTTAACTGTTTTCTTTGTTTCTCTGGTTGTAATGATGTACTGAAATTATCTAGACGTAATCCATGAGTTGTTTGTTTAGTTAAATCTGTCGTGATTATATAACCATGAAAAATATTACGTTGTAATAAGAATTGTAATAAATGGACAAAGAAAAACAAGGAAGAAATAAAAACGGGAAAATGCAGATTTTTCTGTTATATAAAATTTAGAAAAAAAATTATTAGATTTTTTTTCTAAATTTAAAAATGGGTGGTAGGATATTGGATGCGACAATTGGATGGACTACACTCTTATTCTATGAGGGTGTTGGAAAATTTGGATGAAAAAAATAATATATATATTTTTTAAAAAATAAAATTCAAAAATATTGCATTCATATAGAACTGCAAGTATATTTAGGATACAAACATCATATTTTGAAAGATTTTCAAATAACTGCATCCGTATAGGTGGTACCAAAAAAATTAGGCATACATACTTTACTGCAATGTAATTCACTTTGCACATGTGCACATGGTTGCAATAGTTGGTTGAACACTTTTTGAATGGTTGCGGAGGGTTATTAATTTTACTCTTATTGAATTTCGGGGACAAAATTCCTTAAGGGTGGAAGAATGTAACACCCCGCATTTTTATATTTTAAGAAATAAGAAATTCATGATATATATATACATTCCGAGATATTAAGATGTAATGGTGAGACGCGAAGCAAATTAATTAAGAGCAATGGGAAATAAAGAATACTTGATATTAAGTTAAATGGAGTCCACCATTACGTTTGTCTCGGAATTCTACATGGAATCGAGTCTGAGTTTTCGAAAATCGGAGTACGTACGAGTACGTTATGACATTTCAAAGTTTCAGAATTTAATTTAATAACTAAACAGCTCAAAACAGGGCCAAATTCGAATTTCAAACACACAGGCAGGCTGGGCGGGAGAATTCCCGCCTAGGCAATGTCGACCCTAGGGTCGACTATGTAGTCGACCCCCCCCCCCCACCAGGTCAACATTGTAGTCGACCTGGGTGTCGACCTAGTCACTTTTCCCAGAATCGGTTCTAGGTTCATCTTAATGTATCTGGACTAGTTCTTGGGCGAGATTCGTAGTTTGGTTCCTATATAAATGACCCTAGGCTCCTTGAAAACTCCACAGCAATTCGTGGTGAAGCCATGGCTCTCTTCTCCCTCATTTTTCTTATTCTTCTCCATAGATCTTGGATCTACTCTTCACTCTTTTCTCTACAACCTCTATTCTTAAAACTAAAAAGAATAAGACCTAGAATTACTACAATCGTGAACGAAAAAGAAAAGAGATTTAGATCTAAAAGGTTGCGAAAAGAAAAGAGAAGGAACTCATATCTGCAACCCACACCGCATATGAAATCAAGGATAGATCAAGTTGGACACGAAATCATGTCAAGATTAATCTAGTCCTTATTTTGAAGACACCAAGCAATGTGAGTGGAGTTATAATACACTTTTTGTGTGAAATTATGATTTATCGTTCAAACATTCCCTATGTAAACGCGAAATGAAATTGTTGTGGAAATTGGATCTGTAACGTTTAACATTGTCATGTGTTCACCTTTAATTATTATGCCTACGATTATGTCCTCTTTTATTCTCCCTCTTTTATCTTATTATGACTAGGCTATCACGAGCCTAGCTTTATTATGAAATAAATACGACGAAGTGATTATTGCGAACTAAAAAGGGGAACGCTTGATTTTGGGTCATGACGTGAAATGGAAGGTTTAGTAATAAATTACAATGGATTTTGAGTATAATATAATCTTAGTAAGATTTGAATGGGTGGACCAAGTTGAAAGGCTTTAAGCATGAACATGATTTACGATATGTCATATATTTGACACCACTGAAATGGCTTAAACATGAACTTGCTTAAAGAAATTGTTCATGGGTACGTGACACTTGAATAAGACATGAATTGTAACTTGGACATGAATAAGAGCATGGGATTTACATCTAGAACTTGACATGAAACTTGGCACCCAAAAACTTGAACATGGACATAACGTGTAGATAAACTTTACACGGCCAACTCGAGGTTGGGTTGAGTTTGCAGTATAAACCTGCCCGGAACCGCCCGACTAATCCAGTAACTGCAAACAATAGGACCCAATGTGAGTAGTTGGTCGTATCACACTTGAAACTCGAGGTTAGACTAGGTTGTGGTGTAAATCTGCCAGGACTCGCCCGGCTTGTCCAGTAACCACAAAAAAGTCTAATGTGAGAGGTTGTGGTGCATTAATAATTAATTAATAGCACATGGTTCGTAGGGTTAAGTCGTGAATTCAAAGACAACACTTAACCAAATTTGTTAATGAACGTTGTAAGGAGATGGGGTTAAGTCGACACGAACATATGAACAAAACTTAACCAAAAACGGAAATAGGGAGTGTTAACTACCTATTATAAATCAAAGTTGAAATAGTCTAAGGGTTAATTAGGGGGTAAACATGTCCTAGGGACAGAGAAAGACTATGACTTAAGATGTAATGTAAGACCTGAAAGGTGCGATAACCTATAATATGGGGTAAGCTAAGCAAGAACTGTGGGAAAACACCCATGCGCTATCACCGAATAAAAGAGAACTTAAGTTATGCTTGAATTCATGGGAAAACCTTAGTCAACAAGTTGAATTATAAAGCGAGAATATGTGGTCTGATGTCTAAGGTAACGAGAATTGACTAAGTAAAACAACGAGAATGATAACTAAGTAACAAGCCTTAGTTAATAGGAACTAAGCAGTAAACCTTAGTTAAGAAAACGGTCGAGAACGGGAACTAAGTTGTAATCCTTAGTTAAGGGGACTAAGTGGTAAACCTTAGTTAACAAGAGTAACGGGAAAGGAAACTAAGTGGTAAACCTTAGTAAAGAACAACTAAGTAATAATTCTTAGTCAAGGAAAGTGAGCCGGTCCATAAATAGATGAATAACCCGATACGGTAGATCATCGCTTAACGAACACACGAGGAGGAGCGAACGTTTATCTGATTTCGAAAAAGGCTCCAGCGGACTGGGTTACGAAGCACGTAGCTTCGGGGAACGTGTGGGTAATCTTGGTATCCCTCTGTGGGGTTGCAAATGATCCGCCTGGGCTCACATGGGATAAGGTCTGCTGAAACACCCCACCTCCGTTAGGGTCACTCTCAAAGGGAATGCCCTAATTTCGGTGGAGGTTTATAAGTATAAGTCACAGATATACAAGACAGATATAAGAACACATATTTGTAAACAGCGGAAAATCAACAACTTTTATTTCATAAAAGCAAATACGTGCTACAACAACATCACCGTAATTGTCTTACATCTTTTCCAAAAACATAACATAACATAACACTTTCATAATCTGTCTTGATTACATCATTTAAAGAAGCATAAATAAAACATAGATAAACTGCAAAAGCCCCATAGTGGTTGTCCAAAGCCATAGTTCAAAACGAAAAGGTCCAAGCAATACATTTCTCTTCTTCAAGCTGGATGTTAAGGCTGGTCAAGCTGCAGTGTTCCCTCCCTGTGGACCTGGGGGGGGGGAACGGAAGAAAAGAAGACGAAAGAAAAGTAGAGTCAGACATAAAGCCTAAGTAAGTCTAGTACTATTCTGTCTATGAATAAAGAACTGGGTATGATAAGTATAAACAAGAAGTGGGAAAGCACTATAAACTTGGTTAAGTTGTCTAGGGTCGAATATGCTATCGTACCCCATGTAAATCTCTGAACCCATATAAACTAGTTTCCAACTGGCACCCCATAATCAGGGTGATGTGATCCGTTCTATGATGATCGGCTCCTACTTGCATAGTTACATGTGTCTTACGGCCCCCGATGTTGTAGTTACCTATGCTGGTCCCACCATGGGGTGTATCAAGTCCCATGGTGGCGGCCTGACACAATCCTAGAATGCACAGGTATGCTACTGGTGTCCAGTGCCTTATTTTTCTGCGCCAGAGTGTGTGCACGCCCGCACCCCGTTAGAACCTACACTGCTACACCACCGCCGTTGATTTGACCTCTTACAATCAGCCCAGTAATCGTGCCCCACCCTGCCTAGTTTCAGGGTATCCTGATACACCTTCTAGGGTTACTGCTGAAAAGGGTTCCCCGTTACTAGGTTTTCTATCTCTAGCCAACATGCTAAGTTGGTTAAGTGTTTTCTAACCTAACCCCCACCAGTCCGTTTAGTTTAGCATGTTCCATTTTTATTAAGTCTTTAGTTCACTTAATCCTAACAATCCTGACTCAGCCTTAATTGTCTTATTAAAGCCTTGACCTCTCACATTAGACAGGTATTGTTGTGGCTGCCTGTTGCCGGTTGGTTCCGGGCAGTCTTACGCCACAACTCAGTCTAACCTCGGGTCCTTATTGGGCTCCATGTTTAACCTCCCACATTGGATAGGTATTGTTGTGACTACTGGACAGCCGGGCGGTTCCGGGCAGGTTTACATCACAACTCAATCCAACCTCGGGTTAAACACATCGTATGTTCTACATTTACATATTTTGTCTTTCTTCTTTATTTTCTTATATGTAAATATTTGCGGCCCATTATTAAGTTAATGGTGTAAAGGTTACACCAATCATGGGCCCAACCCATACTTGAATTTGGGCCCTTCTACTTTATATTTTCATTTATTAATAAATTTAACCCAACGTTATTTTCCCCCGTTTAACACGTCCGTTTATTATATATATGTTGGGCTTAGCCTTTTTTAAGCCCAACTTAGCCATGAGAAAAAGGGGAGGCTTAAAGCGTGATTACATACACAAGAAGGGGAATGTGAACGCATGAACTTGCAACATAACGTTGGAACTACAAAATAGAAACTGGTGTACTTGCATAGTAGTAATGTATACTTTGGTCATAAAGCATAAGTGACATGAATCAAAGCATGTAAACTTGTAGTTGAGATAAGAATCTAAATTGGATATCATTATTGACACATAGTCTTAACTACAACATAAACCTATATTTTTATTTAGGCATAATGTCAAACATAAGCAAATCATGTTCATAAGATTACTACATGTTTACAAAGGTGCTTACTTTTGTTACTAACACAAAAGTATAGTTCAATTTAATCATGATTTTAAATCGATTCACAAAACCATGGCATAAATATTTCTAACATGAAATCATGATTTTTACTTTAGTCATGCAAACTTGCAAAAGGGATTTTTGAATCTAACCTAGCTATGTACCACATATGTCATCATATAATTCTTGTTAACAATATAGACCTAACATGGATTTCAATTATGCAAAATATCAATCATAGCCTAGTCATATTCATAAGTTTGCAAATAGGTTTTCTAGTACAAAAGCATGGCTTAATACATAGATCATGGTGCCAAAATTTCAACATAGTTTCATATGAACTATAATAACCCAAATTTTGTTCCAATTACGTACAAAATGATTTTTGTACAAAAATATACATTATGATGGCATAGTAGCAAAAACCCAAACTTGCATGAATTTCAATTAATCAACTACATACATGTAGCTTCAACATGGATTACATAATTTGCGAATATTCCAAACGTATACTTGCATAAAACTACCGCAAACATGTAGTTTTTCATAATGAATAACATAATTCGAGAATATCCAAACGTATACAATATTCCAAATCGATAAGAATCATAGTAACGCACAAATATGAATTACTTTATCGCCACAAATCAAGTATACAAATCAACACAATTATTTGTTCATACCAAAATAATACTCTACTTACAATTGTGTGGCGAATTCTCCAATTTAAGAATTCGGAGATGCGATTCCTTGTTGATTTGATTTGATTAAGTTGCTTTATGCTTTAGAATTTGCCTCCTAATCCTCTCTCCAATTGGTGGCTACTCTTAGTCGTTCCTCAGCAACATGGTGGCTTTGTTCTTATTTTTGAATGAATAGATTAGGTTGAGTCTAGGGTCATTTTTATAGGGTTTATGAACTGATTAGGACCATTGGTGTTGCTTAGATTGATCATAGCCATTCATTCGAAAGAGAGACCAATTAGAGCCTGCCGCCTAGCCCTAATGACAAAGCAGACTACTGAAAATCGACCAACATAGAATAGGCCAGCCAGGTTGGGCTGGGTTCGACCTGGCTCTGGACCAGGTCGACAGCCCTGTCGACAGCCCTGTCGACCTGGCTAGACCAGGTCGACAGCCCAGTCGACCTGGGTGCATTAGGCGGGACTTTTCCCGCCCTGGCCAATTGGGCCCGATTTTGGAATTAAAACTTGTTTTTCTGAGCTGTTTTATTCCGTTCGAATTTTAAACTTAATTCAGAAACTTCCGAAGGCCATATCTTCTTCATACGGACTCCGTTTTTCGAAAACTCGGACTCTATTTCGCGTATTTTTCCGAGACGAACTCAATGGCGTATCCCGTTTCCCTTAGTTCTTTGATTTGAAATTAATTATACTTTAATTTGTGAATTTCACAGTTATAGAATTCGCGGGGTGTTACATTCTCCCCCACTTAAAAGGATTTCGTCCCCGAAATCTTCAAGTTAGGAGGAATGTATATCCTAACATCCAATCATCCATCTACTCATCCATCAAACACGAGCATCCATGTCCTTAAAAGACTTCTAATGCTTCATGATCATATGCGAAGTGTGTGTGTCCATGTACTTATCAAATGCAAAATCAGGCGGTCTACTGATTCAGTTGACCTCCTTAATGCGAATTATGTAAGTGCCATGAATCCATTATGTATGCAAATTTTCCTATTCATGATTCTACATGAGTGCACAATCATTCATACAAATGCAACATCCATATGACAACACATTAAAGTTCAACCATATACGAATGTAAACATATATGCATATGCAATATGAAGTGACTGAGCCGATCTAAAACCTAGATTGTGTGTGTATATGCAACCACGAGCAACCACTAGCAATCACTTGCAACCACTTGCAACCATCATCCATAACATGTTTCAATTACATGTTTCCATCCAAAGGGTTTCTACCTAAAAGATAAGGTCGAGGAAATATACCTAAAAAGATAGATAAAAGCGCAACTTAAGGAAAAGGAAAGATCAAGGATGTACCCTCGAACAGAAAAGGGTAGGCAGTGCGTATTCTATCTTCAGTTTCCCAAGTCGCGTCTCCCTCGGCGTCGCTCCACTGAACTTTGACGAGCTTGACTTCGCGGTTGCGTAGCTTCTTCACTTCCGTTCCTAAGATGCGGGTTGGAACTTTTCTTATGGTTGCTTCGCGTTCCACTTCGGCCTCTTCGAGGATATTTGGCTCTACCACTTCAGCAGACTCATGTAGACATTTTCGGAGATGTGAAACGTGAAAAACGTTGTGGACTCCAGCCAACTTCTCGGGTAGCTCTAATCTATAGGCCATCTTCCCAATTTTCTCGATAATAGGGAATGGCCCTACGAACCTTGGTGCCAGTTTTCCTGTGGTTCCAAAACGAACAACGTTTCTTAGCGGTGATACCTTGAGAAAAACTCTGTCTCCAACCTCAAATTCAAGGTCGGTCCTTCTCTTATCGGCATAGGACTTTTGTCTGTCTTGGGCCGTCTTCATCCTTCTTCGTATTAAGTCTACTTTCTCTGAAGTCTCTCGGATCATATCTGGTCCAAGTATGAGCTTATCCGTAGACTCCCACCAACAAGTGGGCGATCAGCACGGTCTTCCATATAAAGCTTCGAAGGGCGCCATTCCGATGGTTGCTTGATAGCTGTTGTTGTAGGCAAATTCCACCAAAGGAAGGTGGTCTTCCCATGTCCCTCCGAAGTCGAGGACGCATAGCCTTAAGAGGTCTTCCAAAACTCTGTTCACTCTCTCTGTTTGGCCGTCGGTTTGGGGATGATAGGCTGTGCTCAAGCATAACTGCGTTCCTACTGCTTCTTGCAGACTCCGCCAAAACTCACTGGTGAAGATGGGGTCTCGGTCACTAACAATGCTAGATGGTATTCCATGGAGTCGAACGATTTCTTTGAGGTAAAGTGATGCTAGGGATGAGGCAGTTCTTTTACTTTTGACAGGTAAAAAGTGGGCGCTTTTAGTAAGCCTATCCACTATTACCCAAATGCTAGTGTTGCCTCTCCTAGACCTAGGCAGCCCATCGATGAAGTCCATTGAGATGCTATCCCACTTCCACTGCGGGACCTCCAGAGGATGTAGCAGTCCGCCAGGCTTTTTCTGTTCCGCCTTAACCTGTTGGCACACCATGCACTTAGAAACGAATTCTGCCACGTCCTTTTTCATGCCGTTCCAGAAGAAAGTCCTTTTTATGTCTTTGTACATTTTATCTCCGCCTGGATGTATCGTCATCTTGGAGTGATGTGCTTCCTCGAGAACCTTCTTTACTAAATCTTTTGTCTATGGGACGCATAGTCTTCCGTCTCGCCTTAGCAAACCCTTATCGTCGATGGAGTATCTGTTGAGGTGACTTGAAGTCTCACCCCTAATTAGCCTATCAATTGTTTCCACAAGCTGAGGGTCTTCGCGTTGTGCTGTCCCTACTGAATCCACTAAAGTTGGGCACACTTCGAGAGATGCTAACAAGCCTGGTACGAAATCGGAGGAAGGCCTAAAGTCGAAGCTGGCTATAAACTCTAGGCTTTGTCTTTCAACAAACAACGGGCTTAGGGTCAATTTCTTTCGGCTCAACGCGTCTGCCACTACGTTGCCTTTGCCCGGAGTGTAGGAGATTTCGAAATCGTACGAGGCAAGAAACTTCATCCATCTTTGTTGCCTCAAGTTAAGATCCTTCTGCGAGAAAAGATATTTCAACGATTTATGGTCAGTGTAAAGTTCGAACTTCTCACCTAGGAGATAGTGTCGCCAAGACTTGAGTGCAAAGACGATGGCGGCTAACTCAAGATCGTGGGTTGGGTAGTTCTTTTCGTGCACCTTCAACTGCCTCCCGCCATAAGCTACTACCCTTCCTTCTTGCATTAAGACGGCGCCTAGCCCTGTCCCACATGCATCCGTATAAACAGTGAACATCTTGCTCCCATCTGGCAGCGTCAAAACTGGGGCTGTTGTAAGAGCCCTTTTCAGTCGTTGGAAAGCAAACTCGCAATCCAAATCCCAATTGAACACTAGATTCTTCTTGGTCAATTTCGTGAGCGGAGCTAAGATTTTCGCAAAATCCCTTATGAACTTTCGATAGAAACCCACTAGTCCTAGAAAACTTCGGACCTCAGTCGCATTCCTTGGTGTCTTCCAATCCTGTACCGCCACTACCTTAGCGGGGTCCACTGCTAACCCTTGTTTGGATACTATGTGCCCAAGGAACCTCACCTCTTCTCTCCAAAAGTGGCATTTGGAGAATTTGGCTTTTAGTTGATGGACTCGCAAAGTTTCCATGATTGCCCTTAAGTGCTGAGTATGTTCCTCTTTACTCTTTGAGAAGATAAGGATATCATCTACGAAGACCACTACGAATTTGTTGAGGAAATCTCTAAATACCCTACTCATCAGGTCCACGAAGTAAGCAGGTGCATTTGTCAAGCCGAAAGGCATGACAAGCCATTCAAAGAAGCCGTCTGGGGTTCTGAACGCCGTTTTATCGATGCTATCTTCAGCCACCCTTAGCTGATGAAAACCGGTTGCTAAATCGAGCTGGGAGAAAACAGACGCTCCTACAAGCTGGTCAAATAAATCGTCAATTCTAGGGAGAGGGTGCCTATTCTTTTTCGTTAGCTTGTTGAGCTCCCTATAGTCAACACATAGACGGAGTGAACCATCCGCCTTTGTAGCGAACACCACCGGAGCGCCCCATTCTGAAATGCTTCTCCTAATGAACCCCTTTTCTAGAAGCTCTTTAATCTGTTTACTGAGCTCTTTCCTTTCTCGTGGGGCCATGTGTCTAACGGGCAACGCAACGGGCTTTGCATTATCTACAAGATATATGCGGAAGTCTATTTCCCGCTTCGGAGGCAAGCCCTTCACCTCTTCGAAGACATCCGGATATTCCCGGACCACTTTAACTGATTGCAAATTTTCAACAGAGGCATCTAGCGATTCAAGATAACTAAGCATAACCGCATACGAGGGATTACAAGAAATTTCCAAAGTATTACCGAGCTGGGTTAGGAGCCTAACAACCCTTTTCTCACAATCAAGGATGGCCCCATTACTGGATAGCCAATCCATATCCAAAATCAAACCATACCCCGAAAAGCCCAAAACAAAGGAACTACATTGAAATTCTACACTTAGAATAGAAATTTTCAATCCCAAACAGATCATAGACAAATGAGCTGGGCCCCCAATTGGGTTTGAAACAATTAAGGGGTCCTCTACCATACTAGTTTTTAGGTGCAAAGATTCTACTAAAGCAGACGAGATAAAGGAGTGTGATGCGCCAGAATCAAATAAAGTGCGAACGGGGTGATCATAAAGATAAACTACACTTTCTACATAAGTATTTATACCTCGCTGTTGCAGAGGTGGCGCTTCCAGCACATGAACCTGTGCCCTTGGGGTGGATCCAGCCCTCTGCCCCTGTCCTCGTTTCTTTGGGCAGTCCTTAGCCCTGTGGCCTGTATCACCGCAAGAAAAGCACCCACCATTCTCCTTGGCCTTCTTTTTCCGGCAGTCCTTTACTAAGTGCCCCACTTTGCCACAGAAATTACACTTCCTCTTCTCTTTGTTGCCTTTCCCGCCTTTCTTAAAGTCTGTCTTCTTAGGCTGCAAACCCTCTTTCTTCCCTTGAGAGCTTTCTGCCTTTGTCTCCTTCTTGCCCTTATCCTCTTCATTCAGCAATGCCATTTGCACCAATCTTTCATACGTGGCTCCCATGGGTATATGGGTCATGGCCAAACTGTGTAATGGCTCATTCAACCCTTTGACGAAACGGAGAGCCTTCTTGTGCGGGGTGTTGACTAGGTCAAACCCAAACCTAGCCAGCTCATCGAACTGATTCACATACTCTCTGACTGTCTTGTCCCCTTGCTTAAGAAATAAGAATTTTTCCAACTGCAAACTTCTTTCCGCATCTGAGAGAAATTTAGTCTCAAACCTTGCCCTAAAGTCCTCCCATGTCTCCACTGGTCTTTCAGCATTAGTGACTTCCCACCAGTAGGAAGCCTCGCCCTTTAATAGCCATACTGCCAGTTGTACTTTTTGTCTATCTTCTACCTCAAAGATGATGAATAGGTCCTCAGTTTCTTTCAGCCAATTTCTAGCTGCCACGAAGGACTCAGTTCCATGGAAATCCTTTCCTCCCATAGCTTTAAAATCTTTACATATCTTAGCAAACGTGTTTCCCCGTAGAGGAGGTGGAGGAAAAGGTGCTGCTGCAGCTGGATGATTTCCTACAGCCGGGGGAGGAGGAATGGTAGGACCTGGCTGAGTGGCCCTTGCTTCTAAGAACCGTCTAAACCAACCAGGTATTGGCACCCTTTCTGGCAAGTTAAGTTCTTCGGACATGTTGAAACAAAAAGGATAGATTCAAAACGAAGGATAAGAGATAATACCTATGGCTTTGGGAGGACTTTGCCTTTTTAAAATAAAATAATATTTTTCTTTTAAAAATGCTTCTTTAAATTTCCTTTTTGAAAATAAATTTTTAGAACTTTTTATCTTATCTGGTAAACCTATGCTCTGATACCAAGTGAAACACCCCACCTCCGTTAGGGTCACTCTCAAAGGGAATGCCCTAATTTTGGTGGAGGTTTATAAGTATAAGTCACAGATATACAAGACAGATATAAGAACACATATTTGTAAACAGCGGAAAATCAACAACTTTTATTTCATAAAAGCAAATACGTGCTACAACAACATCACCGTAATTGTCTTACATCTTTTCCAAAAACATAACATAACATAACACTTTCATAATTTGTCTTGATTACATCATTTAAAGAAGCATAAATAAAACATAGATAAACTGCAAAAGCCCCATAGTGGTTGTCCAAAGCCATAGTTCAAAACGAAAAGGTCCAAGCAATACATTTCTCTTCTTCAAGCTGGATGTTAAGGCTGGTCAAGCTGCAGTGTTCCCTCCCTGTGGACCTGGGGGGGGGGGGACGGAAGAAAAGAAGACGAAAGAAAAGTAGAGTCAGACATAAAGCCTGAGTAAGTCTAGTACTATTCTGTCTATGAATAAAGAACTGGGTATGATAAGTATAAACAAGAAGTGGGAAAGCACTATAAACTTGGTTAAGTTGTCTAGGGTCGAATATGCTATCGTACCCCATGTAAATCTCTGAACCCATATAAACTAGTTTCCAACTGGCACCCCATAATCAGGGTGATGTGATCCGTTCTATGATGATCGGCTCCTACTCGCATAGTTACATGTGTCTTACGGCCCCCGATGTTGTAGTTACCTATGCTGGTCCCACCATGGGGTGTATCAAGTCCCATGGTGGCGGCCCGACACAATCCTAGAATGCACAGGTATGCTACTGGTGTCCAGTGCCTTATTTTTCTGCGCCGGAGTGTGTGCACGCCCGCACCCCGTTAGAACCTACACTGCTACACCACCGCCGTCGATTTGACCTCTTACAATCAGCCCAGTAATCGTGCCCCACCCTGCCTAGTTTCAGGGTATCCTGATACACCTTCTAGGGTTACTGCTGAAAAGGGTTCCCCGTTACTAGGTTTTCTATCTCTAGCCAACATGCTAAGTTGGTTAAGTGTTTTCTAACCTAACCCCCACCAGTCCGTTTAGTTTAGCATGTTCCATTTTGATTAAGTCTTTAGTTCACTTAATCCTAACAATCCTGACTCAGCCTTAATTGTCTTATTAAAGCCTTGACCTCTCACATTAGACAGGTATTGTTGTGGCTGCCTGTTGCCGGTTGGTTCCGGGCAGTCTTACGCCACAACTCAGTCTAACCTCGGGTCCTTATTGGGCTCCATGTTTAACCTCCCACATTGGATAGGTATTGTTGTGACTACTGGACAGCCGGGCGGTTCCGGGCAGGTTTACATCACAACTCAATCCAACCTCGGGTTAAACACATCGTATGTTCTACATTTACATATTTTGTCTTTCTTCTTTATTTTCTTATATGTAAATATTTGCGGCCCATTATTAAGTTAATGGTGTAAAGGTTACACCAATCATGGGCCCAACCCATACTTGAATTTGGGCCCTTCTACTTTATATTTTCATTTATTAATAAATTTAACCCAACGTTATTTTCCCCCGTTTAACACGTCCGTTTATTATATATATGTTGGGCTTAGCCTTTTTTAAGCCCAACTTAGCCATGAGAAAAAGGGGAGGCTTAAAGCGTGATTACATACACAAGAAGGGGAATGTGAACGCATGAACTTGCAACATAACGTTGGAACTACAAAATAGAAACTGGTGTACTTGCATAGTAGTAATGTATACTTTGGTCATAAAGCATAAGTGACATGAATCAAAGCATGTAAACTTGTAGTTGAGATAAGAATCTAAATTGGATATCATTATTGACACATAGTCTTAACTACAATATAAACCTATATTTTTATTTAGGCATAATGTCAAACATAAGCAAATCATGTTCATAAGATTACTACATGTTTACAAAGGTGCTTACTTTTGTTACTAACACAAAAGTATAGTTCAACTTAATCATGATTTTAAATCTATTCACAAAACCATGGCATAAATATTTCTAACATGAAATCATGATTTTTACTTTAGTCATGCAAACTTGCAAAAGGGATTTTTGAATCTAACCTAGCTATGTACCACATATGTCATCATATAATTCTTGTTAACAATATAGACCTAACATGGATTTCAATTATGCAAAATATCAATCATAGCCTAGTCATATTCATAAGTTTGCAAATAGGTTTTCTAGTACAAAAGCATGGCTTAATACATAGATCATGGTGCCAAAATTTCAACATAGTTTCATATGAACTATAATAACCCAAATTTTGTTCCAATTACGTACAAAATGATTTTTGTACAAAAATATACATTATGATGGCATAGTAGCAAAAACCCAAACTTGCATGAATTTCAATTAATCAACTACATACATGTAGCTTTAACATGGATTACATAATTTGCGAATATTCCAAACGTATACTTGCATAAAACTACCGCAAACATGTAGTTTTTCATAATGAATAACATAATTCGAGAATATCCAAACGTATACAATATTCCAAATCGATAAGAATCATAGTAACGCACAAATATGAATTACTTTATCGCCACAAATCAAGTATACAAATCAACACAATTATTTGTTCATACCAAAATAATACTCTACTTACAATTGTGTGGCGAATTCTCCAATTTAAGAATTCGGAGATGCGATTCCTTGTTGATTTGATTTGATTAAGTTGCTTTATGCTTTAGAATTTGCCTCCTAATCCTCTCTCCAATTGGTGGCTACTCTTAGTCGTTCCTCAGCAACATGGTGGCTTTGTTCTTATTTTTGAATGAATAGATTAGGTTGAGTCTAGGGTCATTTTTATAGGGTTTATGAACTGATTAGGACCATTGATGTTGCTTGGATTGATCATAGCCATTCATTCGAAAGAGAGACCAATTAGAGCCTGCCACCTAGCCCTAATGACAAAGCAGACTACTGAAAATCGACCAACATAGAATAGGCCAGCCAGGTTGGGCTGGGTTCGACCTGGCTCTGGACCAGGTCGACAGCCCTGTCGACAGCCCTGTCGACAGCCCTGTCGACCTGGCTAGACCAGGTCGACAGCCCAGTCGACCTGGGTGCATTAGGCGGGACTTTTCCCGCCCTGGCCAATTGGGCCCGATTTTGGAATTAAAACTTGTTTTTCTGAGCTGTTTTATTCCGTTCGAATTTTAAACTTAATTCAGAAACTTCCGAAGGCCATATCTTCTTCATACGGACTCCGTTTTTCGAAAACTCGGACTCTATTTCGCGTATTTTTCCGAGACGAACTCAATGGCGTATCCCGTTTCCCTTAGTTCTTTGATTTGAAATTAATTATACTTTAATTTGTGAATTTCACAGTTATAGAATTCGCGGGGTGTTACATCTGCGGTAGGAGAACCAAGAGTATGCCTTGGTCGCAATATAAGGCAACCTAAAGACTACGATGGACCAGCGTGAGGCGGTGATATCTTGTTTAGTGCTGTGATAGCACTCGTCGTCTACCTACCATCTTTAGTCAATCGTAGTACGTATACGGAAATTTAGAGAACTCCCAACAGACCATATACTTGCTATCTAGTTATGGGTGAGGCTGGCCAATAGGAAAGTGGGGCATAGGTGGCAGGAGTACAGTTCTCGTGCTTGATTTTCTTGGATTGCCTTTCATTAGTTGAGGGAGGGGTCACGTGGGACCATAACCACTGGTAGAAAAACAGACCTTAGCATCTGCATCGACAGATAACTTAAAGCTCCTAACCGAGTTCCGTATTTCTTGATTTAGCCCTGTCACGGGACTCGGGCCGCATATATAGTGTACATGTGCACCTAGACATCGGAAACGATTCGCGATACATACGTGGGAAAAGGGCGCTGTTCGACAGGTAGAATAATCCCTAGTGGTCCTAGGTGGCATAAATCCTAATCGAATCTAGAAAACGTTCAATAGGTAGCATAATCCCTAGTGGTCCTAGGTGGCATAAATCCTAGTTGAACACTCGATAGTTCATGATAAGGAAACCTAGCCAGGTCAAGGATGGCAGTCCAAACGATTTCAAGAATGGTGGCACTACGTTGAAGTAGTATAAAATTACGTGATAAAGCCCGTACGATATACGGCAAGGGACTGTACGTATACATGGAAAGGATTATACGAGTTGGGGAAAAATTACATATACGATGTATTAGGTTAAGTCTACTAGTAATTGGACGAGAATGACCTAGGTTTGGCCTTGGGTGCTAATATTGTGAATAACCTAATAAACAAGAAATTATAACTGAACGGTATATGTAGGGTTACACAAGAGTTTATTATAGTCCAGTCACACAGAACTTATGTTCTGACCCCCTCCTCACAACATGCGCAGGTTAGGTTCATGACAGAGATAGTATTGCTTGACTACTGGCTTGACAGTAATATTATTAAGGTAATGCTATTTTTGAATAAATTATATTTTATTCCTTCCGCTGTGAGCTGCTTTTCGAACTCTGACATGTTTCTTTCTCTTTGCCTTTTCTGCAGGATACCAGAACACCCAACTCGGGGTCCGATGGATTGGATTTTTAAAAATTCGGTCTGTCGAAACCCGGGTTTTTACAGAACCCGCCTCATAGGGGTATGTGACGACCCCAAATCCCGTACAGACGGAGACAAGGGTAATCTTTGGAATATAACACAGAAACAGATAATAGCAGAACAAAATTAAATAAATACACCAGATAATGAACAATAGAATATACTGGATAAAAGTAATCATCAGAGTTACACAGTATACAGGATCTTACTTAGTACAAATACAGTTCAGCTATACATAAATGTCTACAGCGGAAACAAACAAAATATGTACAATAGGAGCTGAACAGCATAAAAGAGATAAATAATAGAATCCATCTTCAGCTCCAGCTATCCAGAAAGAACCAGCTAAACCTGAATACAAGGCTGCCCGTGTAGAAAAAGGGGCACCCGAGTTTGAAAGTGAAACAAACTACGAGTCAGTCATGGGACTGGTATGAGAAATCTACTCAACACATTTAATATATGGCTAATCATAGGACCACGCCACTTTCATGGAACGGGTTTACTCCATTGGATTGCAAGTGCTTTAAAACAAATCTTTCTTTTAAACATCGCAATGCTTTTTATAAAAATGAGGCCATTATAAGACTCAGTTCCCATCACACAATGCAACGCAAACCGGAGGATAGAGTTTACCTTATAATGGCCAAAATATGATTGATACGAATAAAACAAAAACATTTGATAGTATTACTAGTGTCTATATGTTTCAAAACAATTTCAATCATAACTATCAATCATAGACGGCATGGGTACCATATATCATGTCGCCATATATATATACAATCAAAACCGCACAGTCACGTATTTGGAAATTGGATTTCCGTCATGAACCAAGGCAAAAGATAGTCCTTACCGACTTCGAGACAATCTAGCCCATGTCTCCGGAACAGCCGCAACTGCCCCTTGGATCGTCAGGGCCGGTCCACCGATGTGGATTATTATGCCTGAACACTACGTCTCCCCGCCCTTTGGGGCGTAAACGAGCCAACGAATGACTCCATCGGACCTGGATCGTCCGATCTAACCGAGGCGCCTCGCAACAGCAACAACCACACAGGTGAAAAGTATATAAATGTCAGGGCTGGTAGGTCACTGACACCACCCTAGCTAGAAAGAAACGCAGGCCCTCCTTGATGTCCTCTCCCGTTTCTGGTTCATACCGGGGTGTGAGGCTCGCGAATTCACATTATACACAAAGCTACGCCACACAGGCGGTGCTTTGATCATCTCCACAAGACTTTGCTTTTCAACAGAAGCCCTGATCATTTGCCACTTAGGCATGCCACACTAGCAATTCATGCCATGCGACTGATGTCCATCGATATACAACCTCTAAGCTCGTGCGTCTCAGAGAAGGGCGTTAAGCAAAAGAATAAATTCTCCGCCGCCAAACAGATGTATATTTAATAGAGATCAATCAACACAGAATAAAATCCAATGTCAGACACACAGTCCATTTACAAGTCCATTCTGGGTTTGAAAGAAACCGGAGGCACTAAATACCTCACAAACCCATCGATCACCACGTACGTCTGGACGACCACCACTCATTATCCATATTTCGGGATGCCTCCCAATCAGGACCTCGGTTACCATCCAAACGAGGTGAAGATCTCCGGTCTTCGACCACCTTCTTCATCTTCGACTTTCAATCGTCGGTCAATTATTTGAAATGAGAATTAACTCGGCCTTTTCAAATAATTCACGTATATTTAGAATTTCAAATCAATTTATTTCAATGGTTAAATCATTCGACAACACCAATTTTGTTCTTTAATGTAATTTTCACACAAAACACATTCAACCATCAAATACCACATAAATCGAGCAAATTCAGTTTATTTCCATTCCATATCGTTTATGATATTTTATAACGATTTATCGCTATTTTTATTTATTTTAAAATGGCCAATTTATTCAAAACGACGCTTGGGGCCATAACGCGGTCGTGGCGCTGTTTTTCTTCAGATTTGATTTACCCATATCTGAAAATCTAACCGTTGGATCTTTACAAAATTTACGTTATTAGAAAGATCTTTTCAAAACGAATCCAACGGTTCCAGTTTCGGGAAAATCCGACGGTCGGATCTCCCGGTACAATCGTTTGAAGTTTCTATTTCAAAATACGAACTGCAGCGTCGTTATTTGATTAATTATAATTATATATATATATATATAAATATAATCGTTTCTGGCGCTGTTTTTCTGCAGATTTGAATTAAACATTCTAGACAATCCAACCGTTGGATTTTTACAAAGTTGGTGCCGTTGGAAAGATTTTTCCAAAGAGAACCCAACGGTTGCGATTTCAAGAAAATCCGATGGTCGGATCTCCCGATATAATCGTTTGAAATCACGGTTTCAAAATACGAACTGCACGTCCACGTTTCGTTTTAATTTTATTTATATTTATATATTTATATAAATATAGTCCATTCAAAAATTCCTATATTGTTTCCACTTCTAATATTTCACTAACGCCTTTAAATTTTGGAAAATTTCTCCATAACCTCCTTTGTACGGGAGGGGCTGGGAAAATTCCCAAATAGCCACACGGGCGTCTCATTTCAAAAAGAAAAAGAAAAAGCCAAGCGGCTAGCCAACAGGCTCATAAAATCATCACCCAAACAAAACAGTAAATGTGTACCTATTTGTCGGGCACCAAATTTTATTCCTCTTCTCTAGACCCTTTGCTACAACCTGTTCAAATAAATATGCATGTACAGATATATAGTTCTTATCACTTATACTTTTCCATTCAACTTCATATTTGATTCCATTTGGGTTAAAAGCACCATTCATTCTAATGTTGCATGCATAGGTAAAAATCACGTCATTAGCTAATTAATGAATATTTCAACTCATGCATATTTATTTGAACGAGTTGCTATTTTTAACACTTCACATTTCAACAATTCATGTATATAATAAAAATGTGATTTTTATATTGTAAAACAATTCATTTCAAAACACTATTATTTTATATAGTTTATATAGTTGATAAAAGGTGATTTTTATTATGAAACAATTTATTTCAAATTATGAATACCATTCAACACATGAATTTCAATACAACGAATGAATATCGATTCAACACATGAAGGTTTTCTATAGTTTCTATATATAGATAAAAATGTGATTTTTATATTGTAAAACAATTCATTTCAAAACACTATTATTTAATATAGTTTATATAGTTGATAAAAGGTGATTTTTATTATGAAACAATTTATTTAAAAATATGAATACCATTCAACACATGAATTTCAATTCAACGAATGAATATCAATTCAACACATGAAGGTTTTCTATAGTTTCTATATATAGATAAAAATGTGATTTTTATATTTGAAACACGAATACCTTTCAACACATGAATTTCTAATCAACGAATGAATATCGATTCAACACATGAAGGTTTTCTATTCAATGAATAAATATGGTTTCAGCAAATGAAAATAATTCAAACACATGAATATTATTCAAAATTTCGGCAGCATAATGGCAGGGTAGTTAAAACTGGGACCGTCCCTAGTACGGCTCCTCGCTCTACCTTAAAACCTCGCGGTTTTTGACAATAGGGATCATGCATCTAGTTCGCACGCAGGCGGCATGTATATATTTATTTCATTTCCACAAACTAATCATATGTGGTTTCAACCAAATATTTCTCAACCACAAATGGGTATTTTTCAACCACAATCAATCAATATTAACCACAAACAATCCCAAACAACCATTCGCTATCAATCAATTTTCATACCAATCACGTTCAGTAAATATCGTCCATGGTTTGTGGACGAGGGGCGTGTATATATATATATATATATAGCAATTCACTTCTATTTCAACACATATATAATTTTTACAACGCATATACAACTTATACATCGAACGTACAACTTATACAACGCTTATACATGAGGTGTACATCGCTTATATAACTCATACATCGACTATATAATTTATACATCGTCGTTTTCCATATCGTTTATAAATTAGAAATCTCACATTGGGTTCTACTCCACCAAAAATAGCAGAAGGCTCAGAAAAATATGCGGTCTCTTCTAGAATGTAGAAGACGTCCACACGAGTCCACTGTCTCTTGTTTCACTGAATTTCGACCACAAAGCAAAAACATATGATTTTTCAAAGTTTGCAACACTTAAAAGTGTAAAAACAGTTGAAAATATAGAGCAGCCGTTAGTTTTCAAACCTGGTTCGAAACTAGGGTTTGATCTTTCGACCAAACTGTTGCGCGATAGGGGAATCGGGTCATACGGTGTCGAAGAGGGCTGGAAGGCGCCTGAACGGCGGGTGGAGGCGGCCGGTTCGGTGGGGCCCAGTGGCCACGGCGGTGCCCCAAAGTGCTGACCTTCACGAGCTCGATTCTCTCTCCACACTCAATGAAAATATTCAAACTTGGTATGGATTTAAATAGGGGAAGAAGAGCTTTAAAATGGATCTGGAATCACTCGATTGCATTGAGAAATGAGAGAGAAATATCTCCTGGAAGATTTGAAGTCATTTCCATCTCGCGCAGGGGGGTTATGGGCTTGAGCGAGGTGGAAGATGAATTGTGATTGGCCGGCTCATTTTTTTAATTTATTTATTTCAAAAATCCGAAAATACCCCTCTTCACATACGAACACCAATTCAAACCCAACGACTGTCGTCCCTAGCGTTTTACCCCCATTCCGAACACAATGGGCTATGTTTCGAAGGCCCATTCGACTGTTTCAATCAGTTTCCATTCAAATTAAAATATAAAAATTCAATATTCAATTTGAACGTACATTTCAATTTGCCAGGGCCACAGACTGATTCGAAAAATTCCATAAAAATAAATCTTGCTATGTTTTGACGATACGGTCCCAACAAAACTAGTTTCGTCGAATTCTGAGACCGTTTGCAAAAAGGCCCATTTTTGGTCGATCCAATTTAACTGTAATTGACCAAAACACATTTTCCTTTGCCACACTCACATACTAGCTTCAAAAATTATGAAATTTGAAACCTAGCAATAACTTCACATCCCGGGTCCAACAAAAGTGGTTTCGTCGAATTCCGATGTCATATGCAAAATGGCCAATTTCACGGGCTATATAAATTCCATAGCGACCTTTCTGAAAATTCATTCGGCCATAACTTTTGCTTTCCGCTATGAAAATTCAATTTTTTAGATTCGTTAGAAAGGTATTCACTAACAAATTTAAATATTTTTGGTTTCGCTAAAATCCGTTTTGTTTTGCACCCGGTACAGTCCGACAAAGTTTGAATTCAATGTTTTGAAACTACAGCGCCATTTCAGGCCTTGTTTATAATTATAATTAATTATATTCGTTTTCAATGGTCGATTCAAACTCACTTTTCATTGCCATTATTTAAAATATTTATTTTAAATAGTTAAAATCCATTATTTTAGCCAATTAAAAATTTTTTAATTGGTTCAGATTTTCTGGGTCGTTACAATCTCCCCCACTTAAAACTTTTCGTCCCCGAAAAGGAACAAAGTCGAAAGTGGTTTGATAAATCTACAATCACACAACACAACCAACAATCAAATCGTTTTAACCTTTCAAAAATATACTGATCAACTTCTACACTCTTTTTTTTAAAAAAAAAATCATTCGGACTATAGAATTTAAAAGTGCACATCCATGAAAAGAAAATAACAACAGAGTAGAGAATTAAATGGTAATGCAAAGTAGGGTAAATGTACCTTGCACCAGAGTCAATCAGAGATATCCACTCGGCATCTAGGATAAGCTTTCTGAATGCTCTCCTCAGTTTCCCAAGTACAATCTCGCGGATCTCCACTCCATTGCACTTTGACTAAGTGAACCTTCTTGTTCCTCAGCTCTTTGGTTTCTTTGCCGATAATATTTAGCGACTCTCTTCTCACAGCTAATTTGGGAGTAATTTCAATGTCCTGTTGAGCTGCTTCTTCCACGATCAAGTTTGGATCATGAACGTGCTTTCGAAGTTGAGATATGTAAAATACATCATGAACTCCAGGCAACCAATCCGGCAATTTAACCCTATAAGCGAGAGTTCCGATCCGTTCCAGAATAGGAAACGGACTAATGAATTTGGGCGCCAACTTTCCAGTTTTACAGAACCGGATTACTCCTCTCATCGGCGATACTTTCAAATATACATAGTCGCCAACAGCAAAGGATATATCTCTTCTTCTTCTATCGGCATAGCTCTTTTGTCGGCTTTGAGCGGCGAGTAATCGTTTCTTGATAAAATCGACTTTGTCGGCAGCTTCTCGAATCATATCAGGACCTAACACAAGTCTATTTCCGGGTTCGACCCAACAAGTAGGAGATCGGCACGGTCTACCATACAATGCTTCGAATGGCGACATTGTCAGACTCGCTTGGTAGTTGTTATTATATGAGAATTCAGCCAAATGCAGATGGTCTTCCCATGATCCACCGAAATCTATAACACAAGCCCGCAATAGATCTTCTAAAATACGATTCACCCTCTCAGTCTGACCGTCTGTTTGAGGATGATAGGCGGTGCTTAAGTTCAACTTTGTTCCCAGTTCGACTTAAAATGCCTCCCAGAATTTACTAGTAAATATTGTATCCCTATCACTGACTATACTGAGCGGCACTCCATGTAGTCTAACTATTTCCCTGAAGTATATCCGCGCCAGACTCTGAGCAGTTATGTTTGATCTGACAGGTATGAAATGGGCGGTCTTCATGAAGCGATCTACGATCACCCAAATACTGTCATTCCCTTTTCTGGTTCTGGGGAGACCATCAATGAAATCCATAGAAATATGCTCCCACTTCCAGCCAGGAACGTTTAGCGGCTGCAATAATCCAGCAAGCTTTTGTTGGTCGCTTTTGACTAGCTGGCAAGTAGGGCATCGGCTAACCTATAAAGAAATGTCCCTCTTCATCGACTTCCACCAGAAAGTGCGTTTGATGTCGTTATACATTTTGGCTACTCCCGAATGGATACTAAGTTTTGACTTGTGGCATTCATCTAGTACTTCCTTTCGAAGCTCAGGAATGTTAGGGACACAGATTCGACCTTTCAGCCTTAGAAACCCCTCCTCGTCAACTTGGAAACTCGAGGGTTCGCCTTGTTGAATTATCTCTCTGATCTTCTGAATGAAGTGGTCATCCTTCTGAAGAGCAGATATTTTATCCATCAATGAAGTCGTGATGATAAAACTGGCGATCATTTCATTCTTTTGGCTCAACGCATCTGCCACGACATTGGCTTTCCCTGGAGTGTATATAATTTCAAAGTCATATGCTGCAAGAAACTCTAGCCAACGTTGCTGCCTCAGATTCAAGTCTTTCTGGGTGAACAGATACTTTAGTGACTGATGATCTGTAAACAGTTCAAATCTCTCACCCAGAAGATAGTGTCTCCAGATTTTCAAAGCGAACACTATAGCCAATAACTCAAGATCATGAGTTACGTAGTTCTTCTCGTGCGGCTTCAGTTGACGGCTAGCATAAGCAATCACTTGGCCTCTTTGCATTAACACTGCGCCAAGGCCTTCTCTAGAAGCATCAGTCCAGACTTTCAAATCCTGGTTGCCATCGATGATGGTTAACACTGGAGCAGTCGTTAGTCTTAATTTTAGTTCTTCAAAAGCCACCTCACTTTCTGGAGTCCATTTGAATTTAGAGTGCTTCTTCGTAAGCTTCGTTAAATGACCAGATATCTTCGAAAAGTTTTTAACGAACTTCCGATAATAGCTAGCCAATCCGAGAAAACTGCGGACTTCAGTGGGAGTACTGGGCTGTTTCCAATTCTGAATAGCTTTGATTTTACTTGGATCCACAGCGATTCCTTCTTTCGATACGACGTGGCCTAGAAATTTTACTTCATCTTGCCAGAAGATACATTTGGAAAATTTGGCTTTCAATACATTCCTTCTCAGAATTTCTAGAACATGTTCCAGATGCTTTTCATGTTCGGCCTTTGATTTAGAGAAGATTAGAATATCGTCAATGAAAACCAGAACAAATTTATTCAAAACCCCTCTGAACACTCTGTTCATTAGATCGACGAAATAGGCTGGAGCGTTACATAAGCCGAACGGCATTACTAACCACTCATAGAATAAGTCGGGACCTCTGAATGCTGTCATCGGAACACACTCTTCGGCAATTCGAAGCTGATGGAAACCTGTAGCTAGGTCCATTCGTGAAAATACTTGTGCGCCATTTAATCGATCCAACAAATCATCAATCCACGGCAATGGATATTTGTTCTTTATCGTCTGTTTGTTCAGATCACGATAATCCACACATAGACGTAGAGTACCGTCAGATTTTGGGACAAACACCACTGCTGCTCCTCAATCAGAGAAACTAGGCCTGATCAGACCTTTCCATACTAGCTGTCGTGTTTGATTGTCTAATTCCTCTTTCTCTTTCAAGGACATTCTTCGAATAGCGTGAACTACCGGCCTTGCATTCGGAATTAAAGCAATTCTGAAATCTATTTCTCTCTGCGGAGGTAAGCGAACAACTTCTTCGAACACATCCGCATAGTTCTTGACGACAGGGATGTCTTTGATGAGGTTAGGAATATTCTTTTTGATTTCTGGGATATTTTCTATTTGGGCTGGAGAAACATTCAAAGCTGCCCAGAAGTCTTTTCTATTAGCATTCTGGCCTTCACATGGTATGGTTATATAATTCCCTGATTTAATCTTAGCCCTAACAACTCTCCCCGCGCATCTAACCTCTGCTTCATATTTGGTTAGCCAATCCAATCCCAGAATAAGATCGAATTCATCAAAGTTCATAACGATAGAGACAGTAGGGAATTTATAGCAGGAAAAAGAGACAGGTACTACACAAACCCAACTGAGATCGATGGAACCACCGACCGTATTTTGGACAGTCATTGGTTCTTTGAGTTTCCTCAATTTCAAATCTAACTTCTTAGCTGCATTCTTTGAAATAAAGCTTCGTGACGCGCCGGTGTCAAACAGTACTTTGACTGGAATGTTTTTGACAATAAGCGTTCCTTCTAAAAAAATCAGATCTTCCCGGACTATCTGAGGGTGCTGACGTTTCTGCTACTTATTTTACATGAGCTTCTCGGGTCTTTTTCAATAGCCAGCAATCTTACTTTACATGACCAGCCTCTTGGCAGAGATTGCATTCTCTGCTTTCCTGAAGCTTTCCGCCGGATTTAAATCCATCATCCTTTCGTTTCTTCGAGGATTTACAATTCCCTTGCAAATGCCCTTTCTTATGGTAGTTATTGCATATGGCAGTCGTTGCTGGTTCTTTTTCGGATCTGGCCCTTTTTCGATTGACCTTGGGCTCCTTACTGACCTCAGACATTGTACTGGCCTCAGGAAGATCAGTTGCAGACTCAATTTTATTACTAGAGCTGACTTCTTCTTCATACTGTAACATACCCTTCTTGTCTAGATCTTCGTACTGATAAGCCATGTATATCATTTCAGAAAAGGGGAGCTTCACGTTCCTCATTACACTATTCTGATATTTTCTTTGAAGCCCGTTGATAAATCTCATATTCTTCCTCTTCGGATTTTCAATTAAATGAGGGGCAAAGTGAGAAAGTTCGTTGAATTTCTTATGATATTCTGGGATGGTCATATCACCTTGTATCAAATAAGAAAATTCATCACATAGTCGCTCAGTCGCTTCGGGAGGAGTAAATCTTTCCAGGAAAATCACTTTGAATCTATCCCAGGTGATATCACCTTCTGGATTATCCTTGATAACTGAATCCCACCAGAACAAAGCTTCTTCTTTGAGTGCCCAAGATGCTAGTAATCTTTTCTGATCGTCTCTCAGTTTTAAACCCTCAAAGATTTTCTCTGCAGAACGAATCCAAGCTTGTGTTTCCATAATGGACTCCTTGCCTAAGAATGGCGACCCACCCAGATTTCGAAATCTCTTGAATAGAACTTCTATATCGGATTCTGGCGGCGGGAGCACAACTGGCTCATTAGCTGGTCGAGCCATACGATTATTTCTTCTGTTCCTGTCACTCATTTTCTAGTGCGTCTGCAATTAGCAGACAAAGTGTCAGGTCAACAGAAAAGATATTTCAAAATATAGAGACAAATACTTCAATGTAAATGTGTCTACTGGGGTGTATTCCATTCTGCTTTACTTATACTAGGATATTGCTGATCCTACCTGTATAGAGTTACCCGTCCTGGAACACTACTGGTTCTATTTCCGACGAGTTCGTTCAAATGTTATATTCCAGAACTAAGCTTAACCAAAGCTCTGATACCACGTTGTGACGACCCCAAATCCCGTACAGACGGAGACAAGGGTAATCTTTGGAATATAACACAGAAACAGATAATAGCAGAACAGAATTAAATAAATACACCAGATAATGAACAATAGAATATACTAGATAAAAGTAATCATCAGAGTTACACAGTATACAGGATCTTACTTAGTACAAATACAGTTCAGCTATACATAAATGTCTACAGCGGAAATAAACAAAATATGTACAATAGGAGCTGAACAGCATAAAAGAGATAAATAATAGAATCCATCTTCAGCTCCAGCTATCCAGAAAGAACCAGCTAAACCTGAATACAAGGCTGCCCGTGTAGAAAAAGGGGCACCCGAGTTTGAAAGTGAAACAAACTACGAGTCAGTCATGGGACTGGTATGAGAAATCTACTCAACACATTTAATATATGGCTAATCACAGGACCACGCCACTTTCGTGGAACGGGTTTACTCCATTAGATTGCCAGTGCTTTAAAACAAATCTTTCTTTTAAACATCGCAATGCTTTTTATAAAAATGAGGCCATTATAAGACTCAGTTCCCATCACACAATGCAACGCAAACCGGAGGATAGAGTTTACCTTATAATGGCCAAAATATGATTAATACGAATAAAACAAAAGCATTTGATAGTATTACTAGTGTCTATATGTTTCAAAACAATTTCAATCATAACTATCAATCATAGACGGCATGGGTACCATATATCATGTCGCCATATATATATATATACAATCAAAACCGCACAGTCACATATTTGGAAATTGGATTTCCGTCATGAACCAAGGCAAAAGATAGTCCTTACCGACTTCGAGACAATCTAGCCCATGTCTCCGGAACAGCCGCAACTGCCCCTTGGATCGTCAGGGCCGGTCCACCGATGTGGATTATTATGCCTGAACACTACGTCTCCCCGCCCTTTGGGGCATAAACGAGCCAACGAATGACTCCATTGGACCCGAATCGTCCGATCTAATCGAGGCACCTCGCAACAGCAACAACCACACAGGTGAAAAGTATATAAATGTCAGGGCTGGTAGGTCACTGACACCACCCTAGCTAGAAAGAAACGCAGGCCCTCCCTGATGTCCTCTCCCGTTTCTGGTTCATACCGGGGTGTGAGGCTCGCGAATTCACATTATACACAAAGCTACGCCACACAGGCGGTGCTTTGATCATCGCCACAAGACTTTGCTTTTTAACAGAAGCCCTGATCATTTGCCACTTAGGCATGCCACACTAGCAATTCATGCCATGCGACTGATGTCCATCGATATACAACCTCTGAGCTCGTGCGTCTCAGAGAAGGGCGTTAAGCAAAAGAATAAATTCTCCGCCGCCAAACAGATGTATATTTAATAGAGATCAATCAACACAGAATAAAATCCAATGTCAGACACACATTCCATTTACAAGTCCGTTCTGGGTTTGAACGAAACTGGAGGCACTAAATACCTCGCAAACCCATCAATCACCACGTACGTCTGGACGACCACCACTCATTATCCATATTTCGGGATGCCTCCCAATCAGGACCTCGGTTACCATCCAAACGAGGTGAAGATCTCCGGTCTTCGACCACCGTCTTCATCTTCGACTTTCAATCGTCGGTCAATTATTTGAAATGAGAATTAACTCGGCCTTTTCAAATAATTCACGTTTATTTAGAATTTCAAATCAATTTATTTCAATGGTTAAATCATTCGACAACACCAATTTTGTTCTTTAATGTAATTTTCACACCAAACACATTCAACCATCAAATACCACATAAATCGAGAAAATTCAGTTTATTTCCATTCCATATCGTTTATGATATTTTATAACGATTTATCGTTATTTTTATTTATTTTAAAATGGCCAATTTATTCAAAACGACGCTTCGGGCCATAACGCGGCCGTGGCGCTGTTTTTCTTCAGATTTGATTTACCCATATCTGAAAATCTAACCATTGGATCTTTACAAAATTTACATTATTAGAAAGATCTTTTCAAAACGAATCCAACGGTTCCAGTTTCGGGAAAATCCGACGGTCGGATCTCCCGGTACAATCGTTTGAAGTTTCTATTTCAAAATACGAACTGCAGCGTCGTTATTTGACCAATTATATATATATATATAATCGTTTCTGGCGCTGTTTTTCTGCAGATTTGAATTAAACATTCCAGACAATCCAACCGTTGGATTTTTACAAAGTTGGTGCCGTTGGAAAGATTTTTCCAAAGCAAACCCAACGGTTGCAATTTCAAGAAAATCCGATGGTCGGATCTCCCGGTATAATCGTTTGAAATCACGGTTTCAAAATACGAACTGCACGGCCACGTTTCATTTTAATTTTATTTATATTTATATATTTATATAAATATGGTTCATTCAAAAATTCCTATATTGTTTCCACTTCTAATATTTCACTAACGCCTTTAAATTTTGGAAAATTTCTCCATAACCTCCTTTGTACGGGAGGGGCTGGGAAAATTCCCAAATAGCCACACAGGCGTCTCATGTCAAAAAGATAAAAAAAAGCCAAGCGGCTAGCCAACAGGCTCATAAAATCATCACCCAAACAAAACAGTAAATGTGTACCTATTTGTCGGGCACCAAATTTTATTCCTCTTCTCTAGCCCCTTTGCTACAACCTGTTCAAATAAATATGCATGTACAGATATACAGTTCTTATCACTTATCCTTTTCCATTCAACTTCATATTTGATTCCATTTGGGTTAAAAGCACCATTCATTCTAATGTTGCATGCATAGGTAAAAATCACGTCATTAGCTAATTAATGAATATTTCAACTCATGCATATTTATTTGAACGAGTTGCTATTTTTAACACTTCACATTTCAACAATTCATGTATATAATAAAAATGTGATTTTTATATTGTAAAACAATTCATTTCAAAACACTATTATTTTATATAGTTTATATAGTTGATAAAAGGTGATTTTTATTATGAAACAATTTATTTCAAATTATGAATACCATTCAACACATGAATTTCAATTCAACGAATGAATATCGATTCAACACATGAAGGTTTTCTATAGTTTCTATATATAGATAAAAATGTGATTTTTATATTGTAAAACAATTCATTTCAAAACACTATTATTTTATATAGTTTATATATTTGATAAAAGGTGATTTTTATTATGAAACAATTTATTTAAAAATATGAATACCATTCAACACATGAATTTCAATTCAACGAATGAATATCGATTCAACACATGAAGGTTTTCTATAGTTTCTATATATAGATAAAAATGTGATTTTTATATTTGAAACACGAATACCTTTCAACACATGAATTTCTAATCAACGAATGAATATCGATTCAACACATGAAGGTTTTCTATTCAATGAATAAATATGGTTTCAGCAAATGAAAATAATTCAAACACATGAATATTATTCAAAATTTCGGCAGCATAACGGCAGGGTAGTTAAAACCGGGACCGTCCCTAGTACGGCTCCTCGCTCTACCTTAAAACCTCGCGATTTTTGACAATGGGGATCATGCATCTAGTTCGCACGCAGGCGGCATGTATATATTTATTTCATTTCCACAAACTAATCCTATGTGGTTTCAACCAAATATTTCTTAACCACAAATGGGTATTTTTCAACCACAATCAATCAATATCAACCACAAACAATCCCAAACAACAATTCACTATCAATCAATTTTCACACCAATCACAATCAATAAATATCGTCCATGGTTTGTGGACGAGGGGCGTATATATATATATATTTATATATAGCAATTCACTTCTATTTCTACACATATATAATTTTTACAACGCATATACAACTTATACATCGAACGTACAACTTATACAACGCTTATACATGAGGTGTACAATGCTTATATAACTCATACATCGACTATATAATTTATACATCGTCGTTTTCCATATCGTTTATAAATTAGAAACCTCACATTGGGTTCCACTCCACCAAAAATAGCAGAAGGCTCAGAAAATTATGCGGTCTCTTCTAGAATGTAGAAGACGTCCACACGAGTCCACTGTCTCTTGTTTCACTGAATTTCGACCACAAAGCAAAAAGGTATGATTTTTCAAAGTTTGCAACACTTAAAAGTGTAAAAACAGTTGAAAATATAGAGCAGCCGTTAGTTTTCAAACCTGGTTCGAAACTAGGGTTTGATCTTTCGACCAAACTGTTGCGCGATAGGGGAATCGGGTCATACGGTGTCGAAGAGGGCTGGAAGGTGCCTGAACGGCGGGTGGAGGCGGCCGGTTCGGTGGGGCCCAGTGGCCACGGCGGTGCCCCAAAGTGCTGACCTTCACGAGCTCGATTCTCTCTCCACACTCAATGAAAATATTCAAACTTGGTATGGATTTAAAGAGGGGAAGAAGAGCTTTAAAATGGATCTGGAATCACTCGATTCCATTGAGAAACGAGAGAGAAATCTCTCCTGGAAGATTTGAAGTCATTTCCGTTTCGCGCATGGGGGGTTACGGGCTTGAGCGAGGTGGAAGATGAATTGTGATTGGCCGGCTCATTTTTTTTATTTATTTATTTCAAAAAACTGAAAATACCCCTCTTCACATACGAACACCAATTCAAACCCAACGACTATCGTCTCTAGCGTTCTACCCCCATTCCGAACACAATGGGCTATGTTTCGAAGGCCCATTCGACTGTTTCAGTCAGTTTCCATTCAAATTAAAATATAAAACATTCAATATTCAATTTGAACGTACATTTCAATTTGCCAGGGCCACAGACTGATTCAAAAAATTCCAGAAAAATAAATCTAGCTATGTTTTGACGATACGGTCCCAACAAAACTAGTTTCGTCGAATTTTGAGACCGTTTGCAAAAAGGCCCATTTTTGGTCGATCCAATTTAACTGTAATTGACCAAAACACATTTTCCTTTGCCACGCTCACATACTAGCTTCAAAAATTATGAAATTTGAAACCTAGCGATAATTTCACATCCCGGGTCCAACAAAAGTGGTTTCGTCGAATTCCGAGGTCGTATGCAAAATGGCCAATTTCATGGGCTATATAAATTCGATAGCGACCTTTCTGAAAATTCATTCGACCATAACTTTTGCTTTCCACTATGAAAATTCGATTTTTCAGATTCGTTAGAAAGGTATTCACTAACAAATTTAAATATTTTTGGTTTCGCTAAAATCCGTTTTGTTTTGCATCCGGTACAGTCCGACAAAGTTTGAATTCAATTTTTTGAAACTGCAGCGCCATTTCAGGCCTTGTTTATAATTATAATTAGTTATATTCGTTTTCAATGGTCGATTCAAACTCACTTTTCATTGCCATTATTTAAAATATTTATTTTAAATAGTTAAAATCCATTATTTTAGCCAATTTAAAAAATTTAAATTGGTTCAGATTTTCTGGGTCGTTACAGGGTATTAAGTGACTATTAGGATGTCCACCCTTATATAAGCACATAGGCCTTAAGCGAATGTAAGAATGTTTGCCTGATATGATTAGTTGTGTGTATGTTTGTTTGCATAGACATAACATGAAGAATTACACTGCCAAATATAGGAAATAGTCATTCCTAAACTTATATGATTTTCATTCACCAGTCCTTTTTGTTCTGACCTGCCTCCTCTTAACATAAACAGGTTAGTAGGTGAGGACACATTGATTAGTGATGCTTTGGAGATGGTGCCCGACGATGGATTTCAGCGTTAATTAATTTACAATAAATTACAGAATTGCCCCAAGGGCAAACCCCAAACTCTATCAATAAACTACGTCTAAAAATACATGAATTTACACATCTCTTCCTATTTGATTTGTTTGTATTCCTTTTAGATGTCAAATAATGCCTTTTTATATAGAAAGAGAAAATCCACAAAAATCAAGTAAAAATCCCAAACAACATCAAATACAAACAGGTTAATAATTTTAAAATCAATACTGAACAAATCATATGCATACACCCAAATCTTATAAATCTGGAATAACAAAACTACATGTCTAATAATATTTTAGGACTGATTTCCAGATTCAGTGTGTTTACAATAACCACAAACTATCCAAGATAAATTGTAGGTGATATAAGAGTATTAAGCTAAGAGGTCTACAAATCCATATCCAACTTCATATATTATTTCAGAGTTTTATAAATAAAACAAATTTGATATTTTAGGCATACAACCTAGATTGAACACAAACGAATTATATATGATATTTTGAACAATGCAAATATTTCATATTCACTTGAAAGCTATCCAAATCCAAATCGAAATACGGCTTTTAAGCCTATAGTTTCCAAATTTTACATATCTATAATTTCTATACAAAGAGGATATTCATATAATATTAAGATTTGTAGATCTGAAAGAAGAATTGGAAAAGAAGAAGGAAATTTAATAAAATTGACTATCTATTCGTAACCAACCCTTTTGCACAAATCAAGATTCTATCTCTCCAATCCTTGTTCATTTTGTTTGTATATATTTATATTTTAGAATTTTAGAAGAGGTTGGCGGATTGAAAATGGAAGAGCTTCGCTGCTGCCTCTAGAAAATATGAGCAAAAGAGTGGGGGTCTAGCCATTTATTTATAGACATAGAAATAACCCTGAACCATTAGATTAAATTTTATACAAATCCATTCATAGATATATATTTCTTATATACTTAACCTAGCCGCCACTGGAGTGCAAGCGACTAAGGGGACGATCATCAGTCCGACCGCTCTAGTTGTCCCACCTCTAGCGTTGGAAGGTGGTAAAAGCAGGTATTAATTAATATATTTTGCTTATTTATTTTTCGTCCATTTTCGTATTTCGTCCATAACTTTTCATATGGATTCCATTTACGAAGTTCCAAACATGAAAGTTGACCAGAACTCTATCACGAACGCAACTATACAAGTTTCACTGTCAAATTTCATCGCTTGTAAAATTCTATTTTTGGAATATAACTAAATAACTAATTTAATTATCGCCAAATTCCGGAGTGTTACAAAATCACCATAAGTTCTCTAGCAGTCATAATACTAGACATAATCAAAATAGAAGAATATTACCAACCAAGCGATCTCTACCTTAAACTAACACGGCTAATAATTAGAATCCATGTATCAGTTCATCAGAACAATTAATCAAACCAAGTAAATACCCAATAAATTAAATCTTGATACCAATTACAAAAAACGGCAAGCTTAATATACTGAGTTTTTCCCACTTCACGTCCAACATATATCTCGGATCAGACTTTGAAAATGGGTTTCCGTTGAAATAAAGTTGACAAAATATAGTGAAAACTGGAATTAAACTAGAAATTTAAGAAGAATACCGAAATTTAAGGCATAAGGGTCCTGAGTTGGGAAATTTAATTTGAGAAACACAAAACGGAATAGATAATAAATACCCAGTCAATGCTTGAAATTTGAAGTTGATAACCATTGCATGGTCTTCATGTAGGAAGTATCTTTATTATTTTGTTGAATTGGGTAACCGATAGATCTAGGGTCAAATTCTTATTGGTTGTTGAGTCAGCAATAGTGGAACAAGAAACCAATAAAATTATAGAAAAACTGTATACGAAAGCTTTATCTCACGAGAATTATGTAACAGGGCATCGCTTGTTTCATACTGAGAGGTGCGGAGAAAAAGTAATAATTGAAGGGCGCTAAAAATATAGAAGTAATTGTGTAAGTCAACCACTGTGTAGTCATGAGTAATTGAATATAAAAATAATTAAACGTTGTTATAGCACCGTATTTTTTTAATGACATTGCAAAGTCATCGTTAATTTTCAAAACATTTTTGACTCATCCTTAACGTGCTGAAGAAATCACATTAACACTAAGGCATTGCTAAGTAGCGATGCATTTCTGATACCATTGTGACAAATGTAAAACTACCGACGCCACGCCATCATCAAGTGTCACTAATTGAGGCCAGAAATTAGCCCCTTCTCTTGTAGTGATAGCTTCATCTTTAACTGCATTAGAGCAACTCCAACTGTTCCGAAGTGTGGATTTTCGTTTTTCGATTATCCACACTCCGGAAGTTGGGGAATAACAACAGTTTTAAGTCCACGCTCTTGTTGAACAACCGCGTGTAACTACGCGGTTTTTTAACAAGCGCATGTTTTTTTTAAAAACCGGCTCCGCAAGAAAAAAAGCGCGGGTTAGTTGAACAACCGCGTAGAGCCTATGCGGTTGTTCAACAAGCGCTTAAATATTTTCTCCTATATCAGGCGGAAATGCCCATTTTTCCATTTGTAAAAATTTAATTTCCCTCCTTTTTATTTTTTTTAATTAATTTCTACGACGAAATGCCGCCACGTAAAGTTAAGTCTGGTAGACCGGGTCAGCCATCCTCCGACAGATCCTAATGTCGGACTAGTACATGCCCCACCAGATGCCACCGTGACTGCTGCAAGCCTTAGAGTATTACACGATCTGCCTGCGACATTTACACACCGAGTGTCTGTTGCTGTTGCGACGCCTCAGGTATAATTTTATAACTTTGTTACGTACAACCTTTTTACTATTCACGAATGTTGTTTAATATTATATGTTTACAACAAATTTACATACGTTTAGGTTCGACATATTGTTATGCGAGGTAGTTGGTCACGTTGTATGACACTTTTTCAACAGCTACCCCATCCTATATTAGTTAGACTCCTAGATTCACCATTTGACACACATTTCACTTTGCTGATTTTGAGTTAGGGCTTACTCCTTTGGATTTTTACGTCCTCACGGGCATCGAGATTGGTCGTCTAGGTCGTCACCCCATTCCCTTTAATGTATCATTTGAGGAGTTTGATAGCTTTTCAGAGCAGTTACCGGGTTTAGATCCTCATACCGTTTCTTTAGGAGCCGTTAGCCTACCTACTCTGTATGCATGTATCACTGCACATCAGACCACTGTGGCTATGCACACCCCCATTATCAGGGCCTTTTATTATACCTTTTTGGTTTCGCCTTTTTTAGCAACAACAAGGGGAATATTAGACTTGGTTTTTTGGCTAGCCTTGTAGACATAGAGCAGCTGCATTCGTTTGATTGGGGTACAACGATATTAGGCTATTTGGATGTATATTTAGATCTCTACGCCGTACAGCGTTGCAAGCAGCTGTACGATTTCTGGTATATTCTCCCATTTTGGTATTACGAGTAAATGGAGAATATGCACCCCCGACTTATTGATGAGGCCATCACTACACCTTACATATACTTTCCAAGATTACGACAATGGGGTCCTGCTATGCATCTCGCTCTTTCTGCACAGGGTGTGCATAACGAGCTTATCGAGGCGCGCATGCAGATTGATTTGAGGGAGCGGGATGGCATTATTCGACGTCCATGGCAGACGTACATGGATTTTATGGCTCCTCAGCAGGACCACGCGCTCATTCTCCATTCTAGTCTTTCGAGGCATAGGGTATGCTTCCAGGTGCATACATGCCCTTTCATTTGGTATTTGGAGGAGCGATGTTGGCTATAGCTATACGGGTTAGAGCGCATTCCCTTTTGATCCACTCCCATGGGATCAGACGTTCGGGGATATACAGGTAGGATCATCATATATTGCGGGTATGAGGGCTGCAAGCTGGGCGGACGATGAGCCTTTTACAGTGCCCGGAGATTTTGATACTTATTGGGCTCGAGTTGCGCCACGCGCTTATGCTTTACCAGAATATATTCGGGGTTTGAACTTTGACCATATCGGTCCATCTTCAGTAGCAGGCAGATTCCCGGTGCATCCCCCTACCTTTGCGCCTGTATCATCTCAGTTCACGCAGAGTGGTGCGTTGGACCCTCCGCCACACACTTTTAGGGCGTATGACATACAGGGTCAGATTGTAGAAATTTCGTTGCAGTATCCACCTGTTGACCCTCCCGGAGTACCGTCAACCAGTTTGTATCATTCACATCAGGTACGTAAGAGTTATACAATAATATTGTTATACGATTTCATTATAAAAACTGCATTTGTGTAACACAAGTTGTCTCATTAACAATACTCGTTATATATGGACCATGATAGACGGATATTGGCTGGTTTTGAGCGTATGACGTTGGATTACACACAGTTGATGTACCAAAGTTTGCACGCAGCTTTGGCACAGCAGCAGTCTCCATACGAGGCCCAGATTGCTTCCCTACAAACTCAGTTACAGCAGCAGGGTTCTGGTGATGGATCACATATGGATGATGACTTGGATGACGTTCATGATGACAGTTCCGATGGGGCAGGTAGCGCTTATATGCATATTGACTGATGGTTCATGCCGCGTCATGGTTGTATGTTTTTGTTATAGCCAACATGTTTTATATTACATGTGTTATTGACGATGACATGGTTGTATATTTTTTTTATGACTGACGGTATTGTAACAACCCGCATTCTACGCATCGGAGGATCGTAGAATATTTATTTCTTTCCCATATGAAGTTGTATGGTCATGTAACTTTGGGAAACATCTATTAGAGTCATTTCCCATGTTCAAAATTTTTGGCGATTTTTAAATGACCGTTTTGCCCCTAGCTGATCTTGTTTTGGCCATAACTTTTGATTGAAAAGGAATTTTGACCTGAAACCACTTCCATTAAATTCGTTTGATGGTTTACCTTTCCGTAGAGTGGTCATAATAGCCAAACGGACTTACCGTTTGGGAGATATGGCTGAAATAAGGTTTGGAAGGTGAAAAACTGCTTAACCGGGCCAAATAGGGTGATTAGTGAATAGGCCCATAACCCATTTCGGGATTAGGATTATGAGGAGGCTGAAATGAGTTAGAGAATCATTCCATTTCAGTTTTCTAGCCTCCACTTATCTTCAAGAAGCCCTAAAAATGGCCTCCAACCTCTAAATCACCTCCAAATCATCTTCTAATCAAGGATTAAGCTTAGCAACATCGAATCAAGGGAGATCTACACCAAATCAACGTGAGAGCTGCTGTTTAGCATCGGGATTCGCACTAAATCAGAGATTTATTTCAGATCTTAGTTTATTTGTGGCTAAGGTGAGTGATTTGCATAGTTTTGCACTAATTATGGCTAATTAAGGGTAATTAGTGTTAATTAGCGAATTTAAACTTGATAAAATTCTGGAAAAATATTCATAAATTCTTAAATGATGTTTTAGACCTCTGATATGAATTTGAGTTAATTTGGTTAAGTTTTGCTAATCCTATCATTAGTTTCACCTAAACATGCTTAAGGGGAAATATGGGGTATTGGGTATGTTTGATCCATTTTAACCTATCATATTGATGTTTTGATGTTTGTGGTTGATTATGCATGTTGCTATGACTGTATGATATGCTTTGTGATTGATTTCAATAGTTAGAATGGTCGAAAACGTCGTCGAATGGCGTAAACACTTGCTGGAAAAGCTTCAGGAAACAGTGTAGGATCGGATCGGATAAGTTGAACTGGGCAAGGGATTCGGTCGGATCGGAACCTAACACTTGAGAATCCTGGCAAAAAGGAAGGCCATGTTGGTTAAGCTGGGGATCGGATCGGCTTAAGGACGAAGGGCTCGGACCGGAGTATGGTGAAGGGATCGGATCGGATTAGAAGAGGGAACAGGACCAGACGAAGCCCGGGAACTGGAGCACAAACTGAATGGGAGATGGCAACCCGACCCGACCCGAACCGACGCGATGGAGTGGACCCGAACCGAACTGTACCAGAGGAGGACCATGAACCAACGCAACGTAGTGGACCCGACCCGAACCGATAGCTTGAAGGGGAACCCGACCTGACCCAGTATTAACCAATAACCCGAGATGCAAAGGTAGTCCAAATGGGAAGTTAGAGCTCAGGATCCAATTGGGAACCAATAAGTTCACTTCATGGTTGGACTTTGCTACGGGATGTGTGCTAAGGAGTTGTCGACGTTCATAACTTCGATTCACCACTGGAATTGGATGATGGGCTACTTATCAGTGCAGTAGAGTCATTATGACTCGAGGGGCAAGGAGATGGTAGCAAGACTACGTTATTAGTGCAATGAAGCCATTTATGACTTCATGGGGGCAAAGTGATGCGTAGTAAGACTATGAGCCAGTGCAGTGGGGTCATTGCGACTCCATGGGGCAGAGTGGACATAGCAAAAGGATTGGTAAGGCTATGAGCCAGCGCAGATGGGGTGAATAACTCCATGGGGCAAGTGGACATAGCGAAGGATTAGTGGCTACGTTATCAGTGCAGTGAAGCCATTTATGACTTCATGGGGCAAAGTGATCGTAGCAAGGTATGTTGGGTGATCGAAGTGGTGAATATCGTATGCTTTACGCACTGAGTGAGAGATGCGAGGATGGTTGCTATGTTTGATTGTTTGCCATCACTATGACATGCACACCCCCCACCTCCGTATCTTTACACTATTTGATATGGCACCTTAGAGTGTTGTACAGTATGTAGTGCTAACTCTTTGGTTGCAGGTCCAGGTTCAGGTATGTTTTAGTCTACCTGTTAATGTTCTGTTTAGATGCTTATCGCTCATACCAGGCTTTATGTCTGACCCAGAGTTTTATGTCTCCTCTTATTACTCTGGGTGCTCACACGAGCAGACTAGAGACAGGTTAGCTGGTGATGTGCGAGTAGCTGACCCGGAGGCGGGCAGGAGGCTTCCACGTATGATATATAGATATTCTCCCTTTGTCGTTGGTGGTCGCTACTTGGGCATTAGTAGTGTACCTCCTTTATCTTGCTTTTGCTTTGAGACAGTTTGATAAGTTGTAATAATGTTTAACTTTGGATCATAAGCTGTACTTACATTTTCCGCTGCCATGTCAGTTGTTTCAGCTTATGCACTGTCTCACCTGTTTTATGTCAAGTATATTATTATTATATTTTATTCTATGCACTGTGAGACATTCTACAGATTCTTTGTTAGTTCATTTCCTTCTTCCCTTTCCTTCTGACGACCCGTTCCGTGCTAACTGGACATGTGTACAGCGCACCTTTGGAGTAAATGTCGGTTGGTGCGGGGCGGGCCGTCACATTTGGTATCAGAGCTCTAGGTTGCGTAGTTAACCTAGGGAAAGACACTAGGGAGAGATAGTACGTATATGAGAGCGTGTATTTGTGATTACTTTGGTTTCCAAAAGCTATATGTATATACTATTAGTAGTATAAGAATGAAGTCGTACTGCACTAGCACCACTATGGGGTCATTAATCGTTTCCCTTTTACAGATTGACGATGAGCCGATATGCTAGAGGTGCTGATAGGGGAGCCAATAATAGGAATGCTGCTGACATGAGGGCAATGTTTACCGACCTCATGAGAGACATGCTTAGAGAAGCGCAAGGGGCAGTTCCCAATCCCGGAGTTGGTGTTGGCCCAGTAGTGCATGCGCCTAGGGTCGATTTCGCCAAGTTGTGCAAGGATTACACTAACCTTGGTGGGAAGCCGTTCCACGGGACGAAGTCGGCCACAGATGTTCAAGACTCGATGGATAGCTGTGATCGTATCTTCGATGACTTGGGTCTTGAGGATGCGACGAAGAGAAGGCTAGCGTCTCGTCAGCTGCAAGGGCAAGCGATGAATTGGTGGAATGCCATTAGAACAGCTACTCCAGAAGATCAGGTTACTTGGGATCAGTTCAAGGCTCGCTTTAGCGAGAAGTTCATTCCAGCTGCCCAGAAGTCAGTGTTGTTTAAGAGATTCTTGGAACTCAAGCAGAATGGTAGGGCAGTCTCTGATTATATTGCTAAGTTCGACACCTTGTCGAAGTATGGACTATCTCTTATTGATACTCCCGAGAAGAAGAATGAGAAGTTCATTACTGGTTTGGATGGATACTTGGGGGAAAGGCTTATCAACCACATCGATGAGACTTTTGAATCGATTGTGGGGAAATCTTTGAGATCAGAGAGTCTTTACCCTAAGTCAAGGACTGAGGCTGCATCTGCAGAAGGGACAAAGCCGCAAGCAGGCGGTGGAGGCAAGAATAACTCTCAGAGTAAGAGGAAGCAGGACCAATCAAAGGGTGGCCAGAAAAAGAACAAGAAAGATGTTGAGTGTTTCAGCTGTGGTAAGAAGGGCCATTATGCTAAAGAATGTCGGGCCAAGCCAGCGGAAAGGAAGTGCTACAACTGTGGTCAAGTGGGACATCATAAGGATAAGTGTCTGCAACCTCTTAAGGAGAAGCAGATTGTGAAAGCATATGCTATTGATGTTGTTCCTTCTTCGTTGAATGCCCCAACTGCGGCGGAGAAAGGGAAGAATGTTGTTATTCAAGGTATGCTTTCTATTTATGATGTACCAGTTCAAGTTTTGTTTGATACAGGGGCTTCCCGTTCCTTCATATCTAGTGACCTGGTAGATAGGTTGGGACTGGAACCCGAGATAGTCGATAGACCATTGGTTGTGACGAACCCGATTGGTGGTTCGACTAGCCTTAGTATGATTTGCAGGAATTTGGTCTTATCGAGTCATGGATGTATGTTTGTTTGTGATTGCTTTGTTTTGGGCTTTACTGGGTATGGCATTATATTGGGAGTCGATTGGCTCCAAAGATACGGGGTGGTGGTAGACTGTGAGGGCTTTTTGGTGACAGTTGGGGCGGATGATGGGAGGAGGGTAGTGTTTGGTAGTCTACCTAGTGATGGGGTTATGGCTAGTTTTGTAAATTCCCTCGACATCTCGCAGGATGAGCTGTCATATGTGCCCGTGGTTGGCCAGTATCCGGACGTCTTCGAGGAGGTGACCGGGCTTCCACCACACCGAGAGATTGAGTTCCGTATTGATTTAGTGAAAGATGTCAGACCTATAGTGATGCCACTTCGTCGTATGGCACCAAGGGAGCAGCGAGAGCTCGGGGTGCAAGTCAGCAATATTTTGAAGAAGGGATTTATTAGAAGAAGTGTCTCCGAGTGGGGAGCACCAGTTGTGTTTGCCACTAAGGCAGATGGTTCCCTTCGTTTGTGTGTGGACTATCGCGAGTTGAATAAGGTAACGAGGAAGAATAAGTATCCTCTGCCACGGATATATGATTTGTTTGATCAACTGGAAGGAGCAAGAGTGTTCTCCCAGTTGGACCTCGCGACAGGATTTCATCAGCTTCGAGTAGCGGATGAGAGTGTTCCAAAAATGGCATTTAGGACGCCGTCTGGATTTTATGAGTGGTTGGTCATGCCATTTGGGTTGACCAATGCACCAGCCTACTTTGTGGATCTTATGAATCGAGTATTCAAAGATCAGTTGAATAAGTTTGTTCTTGTGTTCGTAGACGATATCCTTGTTTACTCAAGGACAGAAGAGGAACACAAGGGACACTTGAGGATAGTGATGGAGGTGTTGAGGAAACACCAATTGAAAGCGAAATTCTCCAAGTGTCACTTTTGGAGAAGGGAAGTGAGATTCTTGGGTCATGTTGTTTCCGAGAGTGGTATTGCCGTGGACCCTACGAAGGTGGCTACGGTACAGGATTGGCCTACGCCCAAGAATGTAACAGATGTAAGAAGTTTCTTGGGGTTAGCTGGATATTATCGTAAGTTTATCCAGGACTTCTCCAAGATAGCAGCACCGTTGACTCAGTTGACTAAGAAGAATCGGTCCTTCGTCTGGGACGGAGTGTGTGAGAATGCATTCATGAGTCTAAAGGAAAGGTTGACGCGTGCGGCAGTGCTAGTCATTCCTAAAGGGAATGAAGAGATAACGGTATACACAGATGCTTGTGGTACCGGACTAGGTGCTGTATGGATGCAAGGAGGTAGGGTTGTAGCTTATGCTAGTGGGAAGCTAAAGCCGCATGAGAAGAAGTATCCTACCCATGATTTGGAATTAGCAGCGATCGTGTTTGCGCTGAAGATGTGGAGACACTATCTCTTGGGAGAAAGATTTGAGCTATTCACCGATCATAAATCGTTAATGTATCTCTTCTCCCAGAAGGATCTGAATCTCCGTCAGCAGAGATGGTTAGAGTTCTTGGCTTCGTATGATTTTGATATCACATACACACCTGGGAAAGGTAATGCGGTAGCCGATGCCTTGAGTAGGAGACATGCCGGTTTAGGGGCAATGTTTCTTGAATGGAAGCAACTGGAGTATATTGCGGGGTTTGATTTCAGACCAAAGTGCGAATTGGATCCAGTCAAGCTAGCTAGTTTGGCGATCATACCCACTTTGATAGAGCGGATTGGTTCCAGCCAGAGGGACGATCCTAATCTATTGGAAATCATCTCCAGGTTAGAGATGGACATCGACAGTGAGGAGATGAATGTGTATGGGCTTGATCGAGATGGATGGCTTAGAAAGAATGGAAGACTAGTTGTACCCAACGTGAATGGTTTGAGAGATGAAGTGCTTAAAGAATGTCATCACTCAAGACTAACTATACATCCCGGTGGTAATAAGATGTATCGAGACATGAAACAGACTTACTACTGGGAAGGGATGAAAAGAGACGTTGGGAGGTTTATATCCAAATGCATGAATTGCCAGCTAGTTAAAGCCGAGCAAAAGAAGCCTAGTGGGTTGTTGCAACCATTAGAAATTCCCGAATGGAAATGGGAGCAAGTCTCGATGGATTTTGTCGATGGTTTACCAAGGACTAGATCAGGATATGATAGCATTTGGGTAATTGTGGATCGATTGACTAAGAGTGCAAGATTTATACCAGTCAAATCGACCAGAACGGCAGCTAAGTTGGCAGAATTGTATATGAAGTGGGTAGTGAGATTTCATGGAGTACCTAAAAGCATTGTGAGTGACCGAGACCCGTTGTTCACTAGTGGGTTTTGGAAGAGCTTACAAGAGGCTCTAGGGTCAGAATTACATCTCAGTACCGCATATCATCCTCAGACCGACGGTCAGACGGAGAGGGTGAATCGTATATTGGAGGATCTCTTGAGAGCACGTATATTGGATTTTGGTGGATCATGGGATGACCATTTGCATCTAATAGAGTTTGCATATAATAATAGCTACCAATCCAGTATCGGTATGGCTCCATATGAAGCTTTGTACGGAAGACCGTGCAACTCACCATCATGTTGGATAGAGACTGGCGAGAAGTTTATGCTTGGACCAGATTTGGTGAGGGAAACTTCAGATAAGATTAAGACCATTCAACAACGAATGAAAGCTGCCCAAGATAGGCAGAAGAGTTATGCTGATAAGAGGAGAAGAGACTTAAAATTCTCCGTTGGTGACTTGGTGTTTGTCAAGATTTCTCCGTTGAAGAGCGTGATTCGATTTGGCAGGAGAGGCAAGTTAGCACCAAGATTTGCTGGCTCATTCCCTGTTCTTGAACTAGTCGGGAATTTGGCATATAGAGTTGGCTTACCAGAGAAGATAGCGGGAGTTCACAATGTATTTCATGTTTCCCAACTGAGGAAGTTCGTTCACGACTCAGATATGACTATTTCACCTGATCAGTTAGAGGACTTCGAAGTAGAACCCGAGGCGGTTGGGAACCGCAAGCCGATCCGTATTGTGGGGCACGATACGAAGCGACTTCGAAGGAAGGCGGTGAAGCTAGTCAAGGTTCAGTGGGGGCGAGAACGAGAATGACTGTACTTGGGAGACAAAGGAGAGCATTAGAAAGACGTATCCAGAGCTCTTTGCCTGGTAAGATTTACTTTGTAATTTAGTTATTCCGCATGCTAGGATAGACTTGTTTTGCTTGTTTTGCATGTTTGATTGTTGTTTTATGGTTGATAGGCATGCGGGACCCTTTGTGTGTTTTTGGGTTAGGGAATTTCGGGGGCGAAATTTCTTAAGGGGGGAAGAATGTAACAACCCGCATTCTACGCATCGGAGGATCGTAGAATATTTATTTCTTTCCCGTATGAAGTTGTATGGTCATGTAACTTTGGGAAACATCTATTAGAGTCATTTCCCATGTTTATAATTTTTGTCGATTTCTAAATGATCATTTTGCCCCTAGCTGATCTTGTTTTGGCCATAACTTTTGATTGGAAAGGAATTTTGAGCAGAAACCACTTCTATTAAATTCGTTTGATGGTTTACCTTTCCGTAGAGTGGTCGTAATAGCCAAACGGACTTATCGATTGGGAGATATGGCTGAAATAAGGTTTGGAAGATGAAAAACTGCTTAACCGGGCCAAATAGGGCGATTAGTGAATAGGCCCATAACCCATTTCGGGATTAGGGTTATGGGGAGGCTGAAATGAGTTAGAGAATCATTCCATTTCGGTTTTCTAGCCTCCACTTATCTTCAAGAAACCCTAAAAATGGCCTCCAACCTCTAAATCACCTCCAAATCATCTTCTAATCAAGGATTAAGCTTAGCAACATTGAATCAAGGGAGATCTACACCAAATCAACGTGAGAGCTGCTGTTTAGCATCGGGATTTGCACTAAATCAGAGATTTATTTTAGATCTTAGTTTATTTGTGGCTAAGGTGAGTGATTTGCATAGTTTTGCACTAATTATGGCTAATTAAGGGTAATTAGTGTTAATTAGCGAATTTAAACTTGATAAAATTCTGGAAAAATGTTCATAAATTCTTAAATGATGTTTTAGACCTCTGATATGAATTTGGATTAATTTGGTTAAGTTTTGCTAATCCTATCATTAGTTTCACCTAAACATGCTTAAGGGAAAATATGGGGGTTTGGGTATGTTTGATCCATTTTAACCTATCATATTGATATTTTGATGTCTGTGGTTGATTATGCATGTTGCTATGACTGTATGATATGCTTTGTGTTTGATTTCAATAGTTAGAATGGTCGAAAACATCGTCGAATGGCGTAAACACTTGCTGGAAAAGCTTCAGGAAACAGTGTAGGATCAGATCGAATCGGATATGGTGGCTCGGATTGGATAAGTTGAACTAGGCAAGGGATTCGGTCGGATCGGAACCTAACACTTGAGAACCCTGGCAAAAAGGAAGGCCATGTTGGTTAAGCTGGGGATCGGATTGGCTTAAGGATGAAGGGCTCAGACCGGAGTATGGTGAAGGGATCGGATTAGAAGAGGGAACAGGACCAGACGAAGCACGGGAACTGGAGCACGAACTGAATGGGAGATGGCAACCCGACCCGACCCGAAGTGGGACACCCGACCCAAACCGACGCGATGGAGTGGACCTGAACCGAACTGTACCAGAGGAGGACCATGAACCGACGCAACGTAGTGGACCCGACCCGAACCGATAGCTTGAAGGGGAACCTGACCCAGTATTAACCAATAACCCGAGATGCAAAGGTAGTCCAAATGGGAAGTTAGAGCTCAGGATCCAATTGGGAACCAATGAGTTCACTTCATGGTTGGAATTTGCTACGGGACGTGTGCTAAGGAGTTGTCGACGTTCATAACTTCGATTCACTACTGGAAATGGATGATGGGCTACTTATCAGTGCAGTAGAGTCATTATGACTCGAGGGGCAAGGTGATGGTAGCAAGACTACGTTATCAGTGCAGTGAAGCCATTTATGACTTCATGGGGCAAAGTGATGCGTAGTAAGACTATGAGCCAGTGCAGTGGGGTCATTGCGACTCCGTGGGGCAGAGTGGACATAGTAAAGGATTGGTAAGGCTATGAGCCAGCGCAGATGGGGTGAATAACTCCATGGAGCAAGTGGACATAGCGAAGGATTAGTGGCTACGTTATCAGTGCAGTGAAGCCATTTATGACTTCATGGGGGCAAAGTGATCGTAGCAAGGTATATTGGGTGATCGAAGTGGTGAATATCGTATGCTTTACGCACTGAGTGAGAGATGTGAGGATGGATGCTATGTTTGATTGTTTGCCATCACTATGACATGCACACCCCCCACCTCCGTATCTTTACACTATTTGATATGGCACCTTAGAGTGTTGTACAGTATGTAGTGCTAACTCTTTGGTTGCAGGTCCAGGTTCAGGTATGTTTTAGTCTACCTGTTATTTTTCTGTTTAGATGCTTATCGCTCATACCAGGCTTTATGTCTGACCCAGAGTTTTATGTCTCCTCTTATTACTCTGGGTGCTCACACGAGCAGACTAGAGACAGGTTAGCTGGTGATGCGCGAGTAGCTGACCCGGATGCGGGCAGGAGGCTTCCACGTATGATATATAGATATTCTCCCTTTGTCGTTGGTGGTCGCTACTTGGGCATTAGTAGTGTACCTCCTTTATCTTGCTTTTGCTTTTAGAAAGTTTGAAAAGTTGTAATAATGTTTAACTTTGGATCATAAGCTGTACTTACATTTTCCGCTGCCATGTCATTTGTTTCAGCTTATGCACTGTCTCACCTGTTTTATGTCAAGTATATTATTATTATATTTTATTCTATGCGTTGTGAGACATTCTACAGGTTCTTTGTTAGTTCATTTCCTTCTTCCCTTTCCTTTTGACGACCCGTTCCGTGCTAACTGGACATGTGTACAGTGCACCTTTGGAGTAAATGTCGGTTGGTGTGGGGCGGGCCGTCACAGGTATATTGATGATGACATTGTTGTATGTTTTTGTATTATTTGTCCTGTGACATGGTTTTTATCACTGTACGGTGTTTTGTCTGCCATGTTTTTGATTACACGTGTTTTGACAATGAAGTTTGAAATGGAGTTTGAAATTTAAATTTGAAATTTAAAATGGAGTTTGAAATTGAAAATGGAGTTTGAAATGGAGTTTGAAATTTCAAAACGATTTTGAAACGGAGTTTGAAATTTGAAATTAAGAATGGAGTTTGAAATTTAAAATGGAGTTTGAAATTGAAAATGGAGTTTGAAATTTAAAAAGGAGTTTGAAATGGAGTTTGAAATTTAAAAAGGAGTTTGAAATGGAGTTTGAAATTTAAAATGGAGTTTGAAATATAAAATGGAGTTTGAAATTCAAATTTGAAATTTAAAATGGAGTTTTAAATTTAAAATGGAGTTTGAAATTGAAAATGGAGTTTGAAATTTAAAATGGAGTTTGGTATGATTTATTTTAATTAAAATGGAGTTTAAAATGACGCGGCAGTTTGAAAATTCGATTTTAAATTTCAATTGAATGTGTAGGATTCAATATAATTCGGATTTCAGTAAAACCAAAAACATTTTAATCTGTTTAATTATATCTTTCCAACGAATGTGAAAATTTTAGATTTCGTAATATAAATTGAAAGTTATGTCCAGGTTAAAATTTAAAAAAGTCGCTATGGAATTTATATTTTTTTTTAAAAAAACTCCATTTTCAATTTCAAACTCCATTTCAAACTCTATTTTAAATTTCAAACTCCATTTTAAATTTCAAACTCCATTTTAATTTTCAAACTCCATTTCAAACTCCGTTTTCAATTTCAAACTCCGTTTTCAATTTCAAACTCCATTTTAAATTTCAAACTCCATTTTAAATTTCAAATTTTAAATTTCAAACTCCATTTTCAATTTCAAACTCCATTTTCAATTTCAAACTCCAATTTTAAATTTCAAACTCCATTTTAAATTTCAAACTCCATTTTAAATTTCAAAATCCATTTTAATTTTCAAACTTTATTTCAAACTCCATTTTCAATTTCAAACTCCATTTTAAATTTCAAACTCCATTTTAAATTTCAAACTCCATTTTAAATTTCAAATTTTAAATTTCAAACTCCATTTTAAATTTCAAACTCCATTTCAAACTCCATTTTAATTTTCAAACTCCATTTTAAACTCCATTTTCAATTTCAAAATCCATTTTAAATTTCAAACTTCATTTTAAATTTCAAACTCCATTTTAAATTTCAAACTCCATTTCAATTTTCAAACTCCATTTCAAACTCCATTTTAAATTTCAAGCTCCATTTTAAATTTCAAACTCCATTTCAAAGCTACATAAACATAATTAAGCTTACACCAAACATAATTTCAAACTCCATTTAAAATTTCAAACTCCATTTAAAATTTCAAACTCCATTCCTACGCTACATAAACAAAATGCAGCTTACACCAAACTGGCACATACAAAGCCAACTAAAGTTTACATCCAAGTTATCTACAATCACACACCTCCTTCTCTTCTTCGCCTCAATATCTCAAATCTCTGATACTTCGTATACTCACGTTGCACATCATCCATTTGCGAAATATCCGTAAACATGACTGCATCTTCCTCCTTTCGTCGTTTTACCTCAACAAGTTGATGAATTGCGTCAATCCTTTCTTGGTGGTGAATGTTTCTGCTCTGGAGTCTGCTCAGATACATATCGTTAGACTCCTTTAATAGTTTTCTGATTTCGCCTTCATTCGCTCATGCCACTTGTTTTTTCTTTGCCGCCTTGGATCCTTCGGGCCTATCATATCGGTCAGCAGTAAGGTAAACATCTTCTTCTAAACCTATAGTTGCACTGTCCTGCGAATCTCTCGGACTACAACTATCTCCAAATCTTGTAGTGTAACACCCCACCTCCATTAAGGTCACTCACAAAGGGAATGCCTTAACTTTGGTGGAGCATTTTAGTAAACAGAACAGAAACTTACAAGACAGATAAAAACAGTACTTGAAAAATTTTAACATTATTACAGCGGAAACAGAAATTAATATGTTTACATCCTTTCAATTTCAGAATTCAAGTACAAAATATCAGTCTTGTACAAAAGCCTTCAAAACACATAGTTTAAAATCATAATCCCCATGGAACGGAAGCTATACAGAGCCAAGCCATACTTTAAGCACTTCAAGCAAAGAGAAATCCGGATCAAGCTAAAGTATTTCCCTCCTTGGATAACCTGGGGGGGAAACGGAAGAAAGGAGGCGAAACAACAAGGGTCAGACAAAAAGTCTGGCAAGTCCAGTGACTTTCAGCATATGAACAGATAATAATAATATGATATGAACATAAAACTGGATGTGAGATAACTATAACAGGTGTAACAGATATAACAGAAAAATAGAATGATATAAACTATTGTTTTACACTTCTCTGCACTAATACTAGTATAGCAGAATTAGGTACCACCCTAATGTCTAAATTGAAGCAGGAACGGGTACAGAATACTTTAACCGAAACAGAATGCTAATAATGGGCCTTTACTACCCGATCAGAAACAGACAGAAGCAGAAACAGATTCATCCCTACGGAAACAGAATGTAGAATTAGGTGTACACTAGTAATGGGCCTTTACCACCCGAACAGACGGTACCACACAGAAACAGACAGGTGTTACCACCCAACAGAAACAGACGGTACCAACAGAAACGGACAGAACTAAGCGTACCCTAAAACCCTACCCCAAGCGATCGGCTCCCTAATACATAAATATCCTGTGTCGGCCCCACAGTAGGGTGTATCACTTCCTAAAGTGACAACCAATTGGCACAGACCTATTTACAGATGTCACGGCGTCTTACATCCTCAGAGGCAGACCGGGATCCATGCACGCACATGACCCGGTTGGAACGCACCATCAACACCCCTCGCCATTATCAGAATGAACCTCTTATAATTAGTTCAGTAAGCGTGCCCGGACCCTACTTACTGTTGGGTCAAAGTTTTGATACCAGAAAGGGTTACTGACTAATATGGGTCCCAAACAACAGACGACACAAGTAATTCCCCTCCTAACCTTGTGTCCCCAGACTAACAGATTTCAGATTAACTTGTTTACAAGTTCAGACATACAGAATTCAGATTTACTAATTCACAAATTAAGTTAACAAGTTTTCAGACTAACGGGTCAGATGTACAGATTTTTCAGATTTGTCTAACTTTGTATTGGGCCTACAGATTCATGGACGGGTTTTACTACATCTATTAATCCCATTGGTTTAACCCTATTTTCCCCAATACGTTTTAGACGTCATTCTTATCTTAGATTTGCATTAATTAATTATTAATGCACAGACCTCTCACATTAGGTCGGTAGCTTGTGGCCGCTGGATATGCCGGGCGGTTCCGGGCAGATTTCTGCCACAAGCCAGACCTAACCTCGTGTCTTACGCATGTTATGACTAACTTCTCACATTAGAACCTATTGTTTGCGGCCACTGGATGTGCCGGGCGGTTCCGGGCAGATTTACGCCGCAAACTCATTCTAACCTCGAGTTAGCCATGTTTATCTTTGCGGCCAATTAATTAATAATTTACCGTTTATGCGCACGCCCAATATATATATGCCAATTCAGATTATATCAATAACAGGATGATTATATCAACATAGCAGATAACAGATTTTATATGAATTAACGGATTTTACAGATTTAGCAACTTAGCAGAATTTGGCATATAACAGGTTAGGCATTTCAACCGACAAATTTAACAGATTAGGCATTTCAATCTAATTAGCAGTCTAGGCAATATAACAAAACTAGCAGTTTAGGCAACTTGGCAAATTAGCAGATTTAGCATATTTAATATTTCCAAAGGTTCTATTTACATGCCTTGCCTAGTCATAAATTAGCCTAAATTCATATGCCTACATAATTGTCATGATTCACAACATATACTCCATGTTTGCATAAGCGCAGAATATGGACATAATTTGCCATATAACATATGTTCCAATTTTATTTTATTTTAAACTAGCATTTTATAGCAGATTCACATATAAATTATACCAAATATAACCATTAATTTCAATGCATGCCATATATCCAAAAATCCCTATTTAGGTGTAATCACAATAATAGATATCCTAATTAATGTAAATCTTTACACCTAAGTTTCCATATCTTCTTCTTTTTGAGTCATGAATCATTATGCAAACTACACCCAACAATATAAATCTTTAAATCATATCTTCTAAAAATCAGATCTTGACTTTTATATGCATTTTATCCCAAGTCTCAAATCATATGTAACCTTACAATGGTTCCTCTTTTCTTCTATCATAGAATATGCATAGATCCAAATCTAGTTTACAACATATGCTCATTAATTACAGTTCTAAATTACAACATAACTATGCATACAACATGCATAAATTATATGTTCATAGTCAAATTTATGCATATGTCCAATATATTTTATGCCTCAGACCTAAAGTCATACATTCAATTTAGTCTTGTCAAATTTCTCATCATTCATTATTTATCCCAAAATTTGCGTTCATACGTTCATCTCTTATGAGATTAGGCACAGGCTCGTGGTAGCCTGGCTATAAAAACAGAAAAGAAGAAAAGGGATACAGAACGGTCACAGAAGAGAATATATATACAATCTCAGATTCAGAATTAAAAACATATCAAAATTATAATTAACGTTTATAGCGGAAAATAACTGTACTTGCCTTGATTGGATTAAAGAAAGAACTTTAACTTGTTGTAGAATCTTTGCAGAAACTTTAATCTCTAGTTTGAATTGAGTTGCTTAGGCTGATGTTGATTATCTTCTAGTTTTAATTCCAGCAGAGCAGCGATGCCATTTTTTTATTTTTTTTATTAGAAGAAGAGAGCAATGGAGGCTAGAGAATTGTGTAAGAAACCTAGGTAGAGTCTAGGGTCATTTTTATAGAGGTTATGAACTGATTAGGACCATTGATGTTGCTTGGATTGATCGTAGCCATTCATTCGAAAGAGAGACCAATTAGAGCCTGCCACCTAGCCCTAATGACAAAGCATGCTTCTGGAAATCGACCAACATAGACTAGGCCAGCCAGGGTGGACTGGGTTCGACCTGGGTCTGGACCAGGTCGACAGCCCTGTCGACAGCCCTGTCGACCTGGTTAGACCAGGTCGACAGCCCAGTCGACCTGGGTGCATCTGGCGGGATTTTTCCCGCCCTGGCCAATTGGGCCCGGTTTTAATTTTAAACTGTTTTATTCTGAGCTGTTCGAATTTTAAACTTAATTCAGAAACTTCCAGAGGCTATATCTTCTTCATACGGACTCCGTTTTTCGAAAACTCGGACTCTATTTCGCGTATTTTTCCGAGACGAACGCAATGGCGTATCCCGTTTCCCTTAGTTCCTTGATTTCAAATTAATTATACTTTAATTTGTTAATCCCACAGTTATAGAATACACGGGGTGTTACATTCTCCCCCACTTAAAAGGATTTCGTCCCCGAAATCTTCAAATTAAGAAGAATGTGTCCTACCATCCAATCACCCATCTACTCAACCATCATCCACAAGCATCCATTGTCCTTAGAAAACTTCTAATGTTGTATGAACATATGCAAAAGTGTGTGTATATGTTCCTTATCTAATGCAAAGATCAGGCGGTCTACTGATTCAGTTGACCTCCCTAATGCGAATTATGTCAGTGCCATGAGTCCAACATGTATGCAATAGAATTCTGATGATATATATTATTTCTATATGAGTGCACAACCATTCACTCAAATGCAACATCCATGTGCTGAATCAGTCATTTTGCATCCACAAGAATTGAAAAATGCTCACCCATCCATATGCAGTATGAGAGTGTTTTCGAGCCGATCTAGTGCCTAGTGTGTGTATATGCATCCACGGGCAACCACTAGCAACCACTTGCATCCACTTGCAACCATCAAACATAACATGTCTCAAACACATGTTTACACCCATTAGTTTCTACCTAAAGTTCAAATATTCGATCGATAGGATACAGTCGAATGATGGAAGCGAGTACAGATAGAACGAAGACTTGGTTCCCATTAGACATTGGTTGAGAAAATAATTTCCCTAAGTATCAACCCCAAAGACCGAAATCAATATCAGATTGACACTCAGAGGATTACCTTCTTTAGACAATGTCAAAACTGGAAATCAGAATTATTCAGATATTTACAGACTACTGATACAGATCAGGTTCCCTAATGATCCTTAGGAAGCTAAGCATGATAAAATCATACCCTACGAAAACTCAGAATGTATGCGTCATACTTGACGCCTAACACAGATATCCCTCAAACCCCAATCTCAAACAGATGATCCATAACCCTTATGGGTCTGAGTCTATAGCGGAATTCAGAAATAATACTAGTATTAAAGTGCAGAGTATCGATTACAAAATCAAAATACCAGAATCAGAAAAAGTCTTGACTTCATAATCAGATAAATAAATTAAACCTACTATAGAAAATTTCCTATTTCTATCCTAGCCACTAGCCTCAAGAGTGTTCGCCTGCCCTCCTTGTCCTCGTCTCTTCGGGCAGTCCCTAGTGAAGTGTCCCATTTCCCCACAGTTGAAGCAAGTGCCCTTCCTTTTTCTGCAATCCTTGTTCAGATGAGTTGAGCTCCCACAAGTAAAGCACTTCTTCCCCTTCTTATCTTCGGACTTCTCATCCTTCTTTTGTGTTTCCTTTTTGGGCCCCGCTTTCTTATTCTGTGGTTCTTCCTTCTTGGTCTCTTTCGGGCCCTTGTCTTCCTCGTGCAGTAGTGCCATATCCACCAATTTCTCGTAAGTTGCTCCCATGGGTACATGGGTCATGGCAAGGCTGTGCAGTGGCTCATTCAATCCTTTAACAAAGCGGAGAGCCTTTTTATGCTGAGTGTTGACTAAATCCAATCCGAATCTTGCTAGTTGGTTGAATTGGTTGACGTATTCCTTGACCGTCATACTTCCTTGCTTAAGAGACAAGAACTTTTCCAGTTGTAAACTTCGTTTGGCTTGCGAGAGGAATTTTGTCTCAAACCTTGTTCTGAAATCCATCCATGTCTCAACCGGCCTCTCGGCGTTAGTGACTTCCCACTAGTAGGAAGCTTCGTCTTTGAGCAACCATACCGCCAACTGTACCTTCTGCCTATCGTCCACCTCGAAGATAACGAATAGATCCTCAGTTTCTTTGAGCCAATTCCTCGCTTCTACGAATGATTCAGTTCCTTTGAAATCCTTTCCACCCATGGCCCTAAAATCTCTACAGATCTTTGAGAAAGCAATTGCACGAGGAGGGGGTGGGGGATCATTTGCTGGACCTGCAGCGGCGGTCCTAGCCTCAAGATATTGACGAAACCAACCGGGTACATGAACACCCTCTGGTATCTCAGATGCTTCAGACATGCTGGAACGAAAAAGGAAAGGTTCAACAAAAAGGACTGAAAGAAAGATATATGGCTCTTGGGGATCATGTTTTTCAAAATAAGCTTTATTTTTGAAAATACTTCCTTCCAAAACCTTTTTTTTTTTGAAAATAGTTTTCAAAAACTTTACCCAATCTGGTAACCTTCAGCTCTGATACCAAGTGTAACACCCCACCTCCATTAAGGTCACTCACAAAGGGAATGCCTTAACTTTGGTGGAGCATTTTAGTAAACAGAACAGAAACTTACAAGACAGATAAAAACAGTACTTGAAAATTTTTAACATTATTACAGCGGAAACAGAAATTAATATGTTTACATCCTTTCAATTTCAGAATTCAAGTACAAAATATCAGTCTTGTCCAAAAGCCTTCAAAACACATAGTTTAAAATCATAATCCCCATGGAACGGAAGCTATACAGAGCCAAGCCATACTTTAAGCACTTCAAGCAAAGAGAAATCCGGATCAAGCTAAAGTATTTCCCTCCTTGGATAACCTGGGGGGAAACGGAAGAAAGGAGGCGAAACAACAAGGGTCAGACAAAAAGTCTGGCAAGTCCAGTGACTTTCAGCATATGAACAGATAATAATAATATGATATGAACATAAAACTGGATGTGAGATAACTATAACAGGTGTAGCAGATATAACAGAAAAACAGAATGATATAAACTATTGTTTTACACTTCTCTGCACTAATACTAGTATAGCAGAATTAGGTACCACCCTAATGTCTAAATTGAAGCAGGAACGGGTACAGAATACTTTAACCGAAACAGAATGCTAATAATGGGCCTTTACTACCCGATCAAAAACAGACAGAAGCAGAAACAGATTCATCCCTACGGAAACAGAATGTAGAATTAGGTGTACACTAGTAATGGGCCTTTACCACCCGAACAGACGGTACCACACAGAAACAGACAGGTGTTACCACCCAACAGAAACAGACGGTACCAACAGAAACAGACAGAACTAAGCGTACCCTAAAACCCTACCCCAAGCGATCGGCTCCCTAATACATAAATATCCTGTGTCGGCCCCACAGTAGGGTGTATCACTCCCTAAAGTGACAACCAATTGGCACAGACCTATTTACAGATGTCACGGCGTCTTACATCCTCAGAGGCAGACCAGGATCCATGCACGCACATGACCCGGTTGGAACGCACCATCAACACCCCTCGCCATTATCAGAATGAACCTCTTATAATTAGTTCAGTAAGCGTGCCCGGACCCTACTTACTGTTGGGTCAAAGTTTTGATACCAGAAAGGGTTACTGACTAATATGGGTCCCAAACAACAGACGACACAAGTAATTCCCCTCCTAACCTTGTGTCCCCAGACTAACAGATTTCAGATTAACTTGTTTACAAGTTCAGACATACAGAATTCAGATTTACTAATTCACAAATTAAGTTAACAAGTTTTCAGACTAACGGGTCAGATGTACAGATTTTTCAGATTTGTCTAACTTTGTATTGGGCCTACAGATTCATGGACGGGTTTTACTACATCTATTAATCCCATTGGTTTAACCCTATTTTCCCCAATACGTTTTAGACGTCATTCTTATCTTAGATTTGCATTAATTAATTATTAATGCACAGACCTCTCACATTAGGTCGGTAGCTTGTGGCCGCTGGATATGCCGGGCGGTTCCGGGCAGATTTCTGCCACAAGCCAGACCTAACCTCGTGTCTTACGCATGTTATGACTAACTTCTCACATTAGAACCTATTGTTTACGGCCACTGGATGTGCCGGGCGGTTCCGGGCAGATTTACGCCGCAAACTCATTCTAACCTCGAGTTAGCCATGTTTATCTTTGCGGCCAATTAATTAATAATTTACCGTTTATGCGCACGCCCAATATATATATGCCAATTCAGATTATATCAATAACAGGATGATTATATCAACATAGCAGATAACAGATTTTATATGAATTAACGGATTTTACAGATTTAGCAACTTAGCAGAATTTGGCATATAACAGGTTAGGCATTTCAACCGACAAATTTAACAGATTAGGCATTTCAATCTAATTAGCAGTCTAGGCAATATAACAAAACTAGCAGTTTAGGCAACTTGGCAAATTAGCAGATTTAGCATATTTAATATTTCCAAAGGTTCTATTTACATGCCTTGCCTAGTCATAAATTAGCCTAAATTCATATGCCTACATAATTGTCATGATTCACAACATATACTCCATGTTTGCATAAGCGCAGAATATGGACATAATTTGCCATATAACATATGTTCCAATTTTATTTTATTTTAAACTAGCATTTTATAGCAGATTCACATATAAATTATACCAAATATAACCATTAATTTCAATGCATGCCATATATCCAAAAATCCCTATTTAGGTGTAATCACAATAATAGATATCCTAATTAATGTAAATCTTTACACCTAAGTTTCCATATCTTCTTCTTTTTGAGTCATGAATCATTATGCAAACTACACCCAACAATATAAATCTTTAAATCATATCTTCTAAAAATCAGATCTTGACTTTTATATGCATTTTATCCCAAGTCTCAAATCATATGTAACCTTACAATGGTTCCTCTTTTCTTCTATCATAGAATATGCATAGATCCAAATCTAGTTTACAACATATGCTCATTAATTACAGTTCTAAATTACAACATAACTATGCATACAACATGCATAAATTATATGTTCATAGTCAAATTTATGCATATGTCCAATATATTTTATGCCTCAGACCTAAAGTCATACATTCAATTTAGTCTTGTCAAATTTCTCATCATTCATTATTTATCCCAAAATTTGCGTTCATACGTTCATCTCTTATGAGATTAGGCACAGGCTCGTGGTAGCCTGGCTATAAAAACAGAAAAGAAGAAAAGGGATACAGAACGGTCACAGAAGAGAATATATATACAATCTCAGATTCAGAATTAAAAACATATCAAAATTATAATTAACGTTTATAGCGGAAAATAACTGTACTTGCCTTGATTGGATTAAAGAAAGAACTTTAACTTATTGTAGAATCTTTGCAGAAACTTTAATCTCTAGTTTGAATTGAGTTGCTTAGGCTGATGTTGATTATCTTCTAGTTTTAATTCCAGCAGAGCAGCGACGCCATTTTTTTATTTTTTTATTAGAAGAAGAGAGCAATGGAGGCTAGAGAATTGTGTAAGAAACCTAGGTAGAGTCTAGGGTCATTTTTATAGAGGTTATGAACTGATTAGGACCATTGATGTTGCTTGGATTGATCGTAGCCATTCATTCGAAAGAGAGACCAATTAGAGCCTGCCACCTAGCCCTAATGACAAAGCATGCTTCTGGAAATCGACCAACATAGACTAGGCCAGCCAGGGTGGACTGGGTTCGACCTGGGTCTGGACCAGGTCGACAGCCCTGTCGACCTGGTTAGACCAGGTCGACAGCCCAGTCGACCTGGGTGCATCTGGCCGGATTTTTTCCGCCCTGGCCAATTGGGCCCGGTTTTAATTTTAAACTGTTTTATTCTGAGCTGTTCGAATTTTAAACTTAATTCAGAAACTTCCAGAGGCTATATCTTCTTCATACGGACTCCGTTTTTCGAAAACTCGGACTCTATTTCGCGTATTTTTCCGAGACGAACGCAATGGCGTATCCCGTTTCCCTTAGTTCCTTGATTTCAAATTAATTATACTTTAATTTGTTAATCCCACAGTTATAGAATACACGGGGTGTTACATGTAGCTTTCCCAAGACTACTGCTTGATTGGACGTCTTGGACTGTTTTCTGAAGTGAAGATTTCCATTTCACATGATTAACTAGTAGTTTATACACATGCATGAACTGATAGAAATGAGGTCCTTGTTTACTATCTGGTTTATATATTTGTTTGAATAACTTGTTTGCGGCAAGTCTTTGCATCAACAATATGAAGCTTTTACTACAACGCTAAGATGTAGAGTACAAAAAAAACGTAAACATTTTTTACCATATGAGTTTCACTTCCAAATCCGCTTGGGTTACTCTGCTTCAGCTTGAACATTTGCGAATCAAAGCATTGCGTTTGATGATTAATCTTACAATAACGACCTTTGATGGAAGCTACACTTCTATTCCGATCCATGTTCTTCCTGTTGTATGCATTAGTGATTCTACCCCAAAATGTTTCACCACTTTGATCGGCACCACAGACAGGATCTAGCGAAAGTGAACAGTAGATGTAGCTAAGATCATAGTCTTCAGTAGCACTCCAACTTGAAGTAGTTAGCATTCCACCAAACGGTTGGCCTAGATCTTGTAAATCAAAAGTTTCAAAGCTCATTCTTGTGGCATCGACATCAAAATCAGTAATCATTTTTTTAAATAGATGTGGTAGAAGATGATTTGATGTGGAAGAAGATGTGGTAGAAGATGAGTTGATGTGGAAGAAAATAGACGGGTGGTGTATTCGTAAGGGTTAAAATATAACCATTACTAAATGGAGCCATTGAAAATAGAGTGGTTAGCTCTACGCGGTTGTTCAACAGGCGCGACGGGAATAAAGCCGTTGTGCTTCACGCGCTTGTTGAACAAGCGCGTTACTCTATGTGGAGGTTCAACAAGCGCTTAACCAGTTTGGGGATTCCGGAACTATTCTCCCCGATTTCAGAACAGGTAGATGTTTCCAACCGCTGTTGGAGGCGAAAAGGGGTGTAGATTTCACAAATTCTGAATTGTGATCTTTTGTTGGAGATGCCCTTACACTCACGCATTTAAAAAATTCATTGACTATAGAGTTCACTATTATGATTTTTAACTGTATTGCACCTATAAAATTAAATAAATAATTTAATTTAATTAAAAATCAGTTAAACTTATGAACATATGTATGTAACCAAAAAATTCAACCATATTATAAAATGCAGTAAGTGTATTTCTCTGTGTGTATATGTATATATTAGTAATTTAATTTAAATATTTAACTTAATTATAAATTATTTGGCTGAATAAAGTATCTAATGAAACTGTCAAATGTAAAAAATATTTTAGAATATCGATTAAATATATTGATTTACGAGCGTCACGGCACGCGCTTCGCGCGTGGTCGTGGCACGCGCTCCGCGCATGATAATGGCACGCGCTTTGCGCATGAATTGTTATTCTTCAAATATTGTGTATTTTAAACATGCAGGAAAAATGATTTGTACTAATGTTGCATGATCAATAAATTACCACTCCAAAAAATAAAATAGTATACAATATAAATAAAAACAAATGCAATATCAATCATTAATAAATGCAAATGTAAATAAAAATAGTCTGACTATAAAGCATATATTATGATAATACTAAAAATATACAATTTCCATACTAAAAAATGATAAAATTTATTTATTAATAAAATATTTCGTCTTGATTATCTTCACTGTCACCATCCAGTTTTTTCCATATGCTTTACCTGTAAAGGAAAAAAACATAATTAGATAATACAATTGAATCATGGATATTTTTTATTTTATAAATTAAATAATTATATGCAGCTTACCAACTTAGACGTGAAACTTGCATCTCAACCGTTCTCGTTTACTAACAGGATCTTTTGATTGCTACGCAGTTGCATGGTGCTGCGGATTGCATGAACGTTTACAGTCTTATATAGGTTTGGTGCAAACTATTGAAAACCAAATACTGATGCAAACCAAGCAGATAAATCCGAAAAGACACAACTGAATACTGATGCAAACCAAAGTAGATAAATGCATAGAATAATATACAGTACCTGTCCTGAAATCAGAAGCTTTCCCATTGCAATCAAAAGCTGGAGATCCTGAGAGTAGCAAACAGTTTAAATGACTGTAGAGGAAAAGGGAAGAATGAAGAGGGTAATTGATTTTGTAAGGTAGGGAAGAAAGATACAGTGTCATGTTTATAACTGAAAGTGTACACATCAGCAAGATAAGATAGTGCATTTTAGGAATGCGATAAAATATATGCATTATTAATTATCAAATTAAAGTACAAAAATCTAAATTAGATTATTTTATATATATGATAATTTTAATGCTATATAAACTACCAAATATATTTGAAAGACATAACGCATATAAAGTAGTTATACAATCAAATGCAATTAGAGTAAAAAAAAAAAGAGGAATGCAGCGTTTTACAAATTAAATCAGCAATATATTTTAATCTGTATATTGGAAATGTAGTTATATGTTCACAACTCAATTTTAGATTTGAGAATGCATTTACATGTAAATATAGTATGAAATAATCATAATTGGTAGAACTGGTATACATAAATCCCACCATAATTCTACCATAATACTTAAAATCTGTAATAACCTACAAATCAATTTAATATGATTAAATATATGCACAACTCAATATTTGAATTGCATATTTGGATTATGGTACCAAATATGGTAGAATTTGTATTACCAAATTTGTACCATAATACAGTCTTATATTGTAATAATACTATATTTGGTAGAATTTGAATTACTGATTTAATTCTACTAATTATGGAACAATCCATTTATTCTATATTTGAATTGGTATTTCATATTATTTTGAATTCCAAATATAGTATCAAAGGTTCACAACTCAGTTATGTCTACCAATTGAGAATCCATTTACAATCCTACCAATTTAAAATTATCATGTATAAAATAGTAATCCATTTATTATATACCAATTGAGAATAAATCCTACCATAATTCTGTTAATTAATAACCAAAAATGTTTAAAATTGAATGCATTTACATGTACCATAATTCTCGCTGCATGATTTATGATTTAACTGAAAATGATCAGGGCGCTCAAAAGGTATGACATGCAGATTCTTACAGTAAAGGGCATTTTCGTCAGTTCAGATGTACACCAAAAAAGTGTGACACCAAACCTATTCCGACTATTAGTAAAGATAAAGATATGTTTAACAACATTACACTTAAGAAATTAAATTGTTAGATCTACTTAATTTGTAAATAAACATTTTTCTAGCAGGTTGAAACATTGTAAAAATTAATTGCATGGTACTTAAGCAACTATATTATTAATGTATTTAATTCAAAATTATTTATACTTCTGACCTTAAAATGATAGAATTTAACTATAGTACAAAATGTAGTGTGTGTGTGTATCAGCAAACAAAATTTTTATTTTAAAATATTAACTGCATTATGATAATATAGTAAAATATAATTCACTAAATTTCAGTATAACTTAGTTTTATCAGCATTAACCTGTAATTATAGAAGGCTTATGCATTAAACTGATATATCTTTAATAATAGAATGCTTATATATTAAACTAAACTTTTTTTTGGCAAAGCGACCGGTTTTAAGGTGACCGCAAACACCTTTTATTATACCTAATAATAAAATACAGGGTAGTTCAGGTGATTGCATTTAACAATCAGCTACATACGGTTTTATAGGTGTACAGTCAACCACGTTACATCCAAGATGTATATTATGTTTTCACACTGGAAAACATAGGGTTTACAAATTACTTTGCTTAAAACAAACTGACCAGGATAATGCATCACATGTTACATTATATTTAAAATTGGCATAAGTTCAAACAGTAACTTCACTGCCTATAGCTTGTCTACTAACCATTGTTAAGTTGATTTCTCGGCATTCCCTTTCTCATGCTACGCGCGATGGGGGGTTTTGGCCAAGCTTTCTCACCAGAAGAGGAAGAAACAACTTCAATATTAATGTGAGTTTTGTGCCTAGGTGGTGGAGCATTTTTTTCGAATGGATGTGCATTATGTACAGGTAATACAGCAGAAAGTGGCATTCTTTGCATGGAAACAAATGCAAGTTACTAGCCTTCCACGATAGAAGTGATTTCTTGGCTGCCTCAAATTTTCTTTTATCTTGATCTTTGGAGCTCATAAAGGAGCTATATTCATATTGATGCTTCTCAAGAATAAGCATAACACACCTACCTGGATGCATCTGCAAACTGTCATCAACAAGCAAAGCTGAGATCCTGTCAAAGATAGCCCTAAGTTCAGTAGAGACACTGTTATCTCGCTGTATGCACTTGTCTTGCATATCTCCTTCACTCAAAGTATTATCAATTATTTTTTGCTTATCATTAGATCCTTGGTTACCGATGTTGCCATCTTGATACACAATTGAGTTGAAAACCAGATTCTCGGACCCTGCAACATGTAATTCATTGCACTCAATAGTTATATCATTTGAAATTGGTTCACCGCCATTACTCTGCTCTTGATCTATTACTTCAAAATGTTTTTGCATTCCAGTATTTTTACACTTGCAACCACAGGAGTCTCATTTTCTCCACTAATACTAAACCTATTAACTAAATTAATAACAACATTACTCGTACCTAGCCTCTCAGTTTCAACATTAGGACTAACAAAATTTAAATCAAGTGTAAAAGCCTTAGCAAGTAATTCATCAACTCTACATATCTCACCTTCTTCAGTTTCAGATTCAGATACACCATGTTTCATGTTTTCAGTGATAACACCATCAGTCTTTTCATGGGATTGCTATAAAATTTCAAAGCTGTTAGAAACAGCAAAACCCTGCATACTTTCTTTCCCAGCCGTTCTAACAGAAGCAATCTGATCATTCTTTTGCACATATCTACTTTAAATTTTCTAACTCCACATGCTGCTTTTTGAAAACTATTTTTCCTGAAAGAAACCTTTTTCCAGTCTTCATTTTTCTTTGAAACTAGTTCAACCTTTCCCATATGCTTCTTAATAAAAACTTCCTTGCCTTTTCTCCCTACACTGTTTGCCATCTTCAAGGCAGTATAAGCAGTATCATTTTCCTTTGAACTAGAATTGTATTTAACTGTACAAGGTAACTCATTATCATTTGTAGTATTTGTCGTGTTCGACTTATAGTTTTCCTTCAAATGTCCAAATACCTTGCAAAATTCACAAACTTCTGATTACCACAGGTAATGCACGAACACCGTCTACTCGCTTCCATCAGGTAACTCCACCTTAAATTCAGAGATTAACGGGGAGTCAGGGGTCACCTTGACCATACACTTAGCATATTCCAGGTGTTCCAGACTTTCGGTCGATGTATCCATAAAAACTTGCCTACCTTAGTTGCTAGCCAACATATACCAATCTTCGACTAAGCATAAAGAGGAATGTTCCTCATTTTAATCCAAACTGGAATGCTTTTGATGGATATTAATTATAAATAACTTATTTTGGATAATAACAGGGTCAACACGGGTGATTCTAACTCTATCTTCGATGCTTGAAAGAAGAAAAAATAAGACTACACCACTCGATTTAACTTTTATACCTCCGGAAGGTTTCCATAGCTTCTGCAGATGCTTAGCGACTACAGTGAAACTCAGCGGTTTATCCAGAAAGAACCCCACCAAATATTCTTTCCATTGCTCTTTAGTTGGTAGAATTTTCTCAAAAGGTACCAATGCCTTGCCTTAAAACTTAAGCGTTCACGGTGGGGGCACAAATTCACCGTCGTTCTTCGGTTTCGCATAGAACAAGGATGACCATTTCGCTGAACTGGGGCCATTGCTTAAAACAGGTGGTGGAAGTAGGGGATTAGGGTTAGAAGTGGGGGAGATCAGGATCTAATGACTGGTTCACGGTGATGGGGGGTCATTTGGGTCAGGCGGAGGAAGGATTGGAGGTGGAGAAAGAGGAAATCATGATGGCTGATCGAAGAAATTAAGGACGGCGCTCGAGATAATGGTGAGGCTAGAAGGGAAGTTTTGGGAAGAGGCCATTAGAGGTCGGACCATTACCGAAATAATCGTTGTTTTTGTAAACTAAACTATTTTAATTGCAAAAGGATTATATATTAAACTTTAATATAGGTAAAATAATGCACTATTCATGTTCAACTTCATTATATTTAACTGCATCTGACTTATGAAAAAAAATGAATAATAAAACCTAATTTTATACTTCCTGTATTAGTCTACTATATATGATTACAAATTATTTATCCACATTTGACTTATGCAACTTGAAAATAATTGTTCTTGATTTTAAATTGTTTATATTTCTATGCATAAAAAATGTTAAAAATTCACAACATGTTATAATGTATTAGATTAATATATTTGTTATAGGTCAACACTAAAAGCTATTGTTGAGTTTGATTGCATTTTACTTAAGTAGCTAATTTAAAAATTAATATAAACTTAGGGTTTATATAATTGAAATCAAATATATCATTAAAAAGTTGCTATTTTCTATAATGCATTAAGTCAACAGTAAATCACCTATGTTTTATATAACAATAGACTTTAGCATTAATTCTTTTAATATTAAAGTCTACTCTATGTGATTATGGTTTATGTTCACAGCATCTGACTTCAGCAGTTAACAAATAATTATTTTTAGTTTAAAATTATTAATATTTCTATACATAAAAACAATTAAAATTTTAACTACATTTTATAATGCAGTCTTGAAATATTTGTAACATGTCAACTACTTCAATTGCATTTTAGTTGAGTAGTTAAATTAAAAATCAGTATAAATTCAAAATTCAAATAATTGAAATTAAATATGTGCATTTTATATAAAGTTAAAAATCATCTCTATTTTATAATTTTGTAAGCCTTAGGTTTTAAACTTCTTGTATTAGACTCTATTGTACATGATTATAGTTTATGGTTAGTTACATTTGACTTATGCACTTAATAGATAATTATTATTAATTTAGAATGATATATATATATATGTATAATTTTTTTGAATATATATATATATGTGTGTGTGTGTTTGTGTGTATCAAAACAATATAAGTTCCACTCTATTCTACTTTGGAAGACAAGTGACATGTACTAGGTTGTGTGCACTATAAGATGGGATTTGTTGGTAGTAGAAAGTTATAGTGGGATTGGTGATCATTTTGGATGACAGAGAAGAATAAAATGTGTGTGAGAAGGTAAAACCCATAATATTTCCAATGAATGATGGTTTGTTATCCACGTTCAACTTTTTAATACAATCATTAATCAAGCTTCAGTAAATAATTTAAATTCTATTTTTTGTGATATCTAGGCACCTAACTAGCTCACTTTTAGCACATAGACTGAACCTATGTTGCAACGATCTCGGAACATCGATAAGTTATTAAGACACCGGTGGATAGTGATTGGAATGATTAGATTGTTGTTAATTTTTGGTTGATTATTTGCGCATTTTACTTATATGCATTTATGTTGTTTTAGATCTTTAGGCTATAGCACATTATAAGCATACCATCTTCTTCTATACATTGGAATGACATTACGAATAACACTTCCGACATTGTGTCGAAGAAATGCGAAGTGGGTATGCTACGGTTGGAAAAATCATAATGTTTGTAACAACCCGGATTTTCAGAACCAATTTAAATTTTTTATTTTAGCTATTTTAATGGATTTTGAATATATAAAATGATTTATTTTAAATAATAATGACTAAAAATTTATTTAAATCGAAGTTAGAACGTATAAATTTATTTTAATTATAAAATGAGCCGGAAATGGCGCGGTAGTTTGAAAATTCGATTTTAATTTTCAATTGAATGTATATGATCCAAAATAAATCGGATTTCAGTAAAACCAGAAGCATTTGAATCTGTTTAATAATATCTTTCCAATGAATGTGAAAAATTCAGATTTCATAATATAAATTGAAAGTTATGTTCGGTTTAAAATTTAAAATAGTCGCTATGGAATTTATATATTTTTTATATAATATATAGCCCTAAAAAATAGCCATTTTGCAAACGACCTCCATTTTCGACGAAACCACTTTTTTTGGATATGGAATGTCAAATTATTGCTAGATTTCGAATTTCATAATTTTTGGAATTAATATGTGAGCGTGGCAAAAGAAAACGTGTTTTGTCAATTTTAGTTGAATTGGATCGACCAGAAAAAGACCATTTTTTCAAATGGTCTCCAAATTCGACGAAATTAGTTTTGTTAGGACCGTATTGTCAAAACATAGCTAGATTTATTTTTCGAGAATTTTTGGAGTCAGTATGTGGCCCTGGTAAATTAAAATATACGTTGAATTCAATTTTGAACGTTATATTAAATTATATTTTAATTTTGATGTAAACTGATCGTAACGGTCGAATTGGCCTGCCGGACATATCACATTATGTCCGAAATGGGGGTATTTGGCTAGAGACAACAGTCGGTGGGTTCGGTTTGGGGTTCGAATGCAAAAATCTCATTTTTCGGATTAAAAATAATATTAAATATATTATATATACCCTAATTTAAAACCCTAAGCCCTCATAACAAACGTAGCCGCCACCCCCTAGTCCAACGGCTAAAATTGCACCAGGAAAGATCACCTTCGATCTCCTCTATGCCGCGACGATAGGGGCTGGGTTCAAAGGGAAATTGTTCGGCAACGTGAGATCTTCCAATGGCCAGAGGCGCTTGACCTCCAGTAGCTCAGATCGACGCCGGCGATCTCTAAAAGGGCCCGGGGTTTTTGAGTAAATCGAGGCGATTTTGGGGGTGTTAGATGATGAGGCTGGTTGGGATCGGAAGGGCTTGGAGTGGCGCGGGTTTTGGTGGCCACTGATCGGCGATCGATCGCCTGTGGCGTCGCCAGTGAAGGGAGGAAGGTGGCGAACGGGGTTTGGAGGAAGAAGATAATTAGAGGGTAATTAGGATTTTAAATTTTTAATTAATTATCCATTTTTGTAATTAAGGTAATTAATAGCGTAACTTTTCCATACGAGGTCCAAACTGAACGATTTCAGTTGCGTTGCGATGGTCTCAGCGAACACTACACAATGGAATTGACCAGAACGGAAACGGAGCGAATTTAAATTTCTTGCAAATTCAAATCCAAGCGATACAGAAAAACAGAAATAAAGAATGATGGAGTGGAAACCGATAGAGAGAACTCTTTCTCACTCAAATTAATTTATAGTTAAATATATCCTAGGTTGCAGACGGAGCTTAGTGGCTCCCGACACTATTTATTGTACAAACCATGTATGTTTGTTTGGATTGAATTGTGATGTAATTGGTTGTATTGTGTTGTGATATTGAAATACAGTAAATAAAATATGTATATGTGTTGTATAAATTATTTATATATGCGATATATAAATTATTTATATACGCTGTATAAAATTCTCCTGAAATAAAATAGATATTCATTTACAAATCGGATGGTTTGTTTATGTACACCTATTTAACTGATATTGATTGGGATGATAATATTTTACACATCGCCCAACTGCACAAAGAATAAACAGTGTTTATTGGTTGGACCTCTCACGGGTATTGGGATGATATTTGACATACACTAATCCCAATTGTTTAGTTGTATGTTAATCGACGGGTTGACAGACTGTATAAGCGTTATTTATTTATTTTAATGCTTATACAGTGGTAGAATGCACTCTGGATGATGTGTGGATGGTTAATGATTATTTATCATTATTGTGAATACATGCGATGTATGGAAATCCATATAAATATATTTATATGGTAATTGATTGAGTCTGATTCCAATTCAGAAATAACGAATAGTTTTAAAATAATATTTAGTATAGTTTTCAAATATTATATAGTACAGTTTTCAAATATTATTTAGTATAGTTTTCAAATATTATATAATATAGTTTTAAAATATTATTCTGTATAGTTTTAAATTAATATTAAGTATAGTTTTAAAATATTATTCTGTATAATTTTAAATTAATATTCTGTATAGTTTTAAAATAATATTCAGTATAGATCAAAATGTGAATTTGATGTCCGATTTTGGATGGCCCTGAAAATATTGAAATATGTGAAGTCGTGTTGATTAGATTTGCGCCATTTTGACGCGAATGTTTTTTATATCAATTTTATTCATTTTTATAATGAATATCAAAAAGGAAAAGATTTCAAATTCTGATATTGTGAAAATATTATCATTTAAATATTATAATGATAAAGAGTATTCAATTTTGATTTAAAATTGAAATGGAAGTGGGAATCGTTTTTAAAACGAATTTATAAAATACGTTTTGAATGAAGTATATACTATATATATATATATATATATATATATATATCTGAATAGAACGCACTACGCCGCGACCGTTTGTGAATTTCGACCATTGACTTCAAATTAACATTACGTGAGATCCGACCGTCGGATTCTCCTAAAACCGGAGCCGTTGGGTTCGTATCGAAAAGAGCTTTCCAACAAATATAAGAGATTTGAAATCTAACGGTTGGATTTGGAATTATGTCCAAACAAAATTTGGAAAAGGTCGCAATGGACGCAGTTCAATGGCCGTTATTGGAAAATGACTGTACGGGTCTTGATAAAATTATTAAAAATATTAATAATTTGTGTAAAATCATAACAAATGATTTAGAAAGAATTTGGATGAAAACTTCCACGTTTGTAAAGATAAAAATATATTTTTATCAAAATGAACTAGTTATTAACTAGAATATTAATCCAACATTTTTACAGAAATAAATTGGATTTGCAATGGTTTTAAAATAACTAGAATTTTCCAATGAATAAATTGGAATGGATTGGAATGGAAATAATCTTTGTAATATTTCGATATTGGATTCCGTGATTATACGGATATTGTTATGGGAATTTGGAAGATACAGATATCGTTATTCCCAATACGATATCCGTTAGTTTCAGAATTTGATATTGAATATAAGCCGAATAATTTCTATTTATAGCCTTGTATTTAATATTAAATTGGATTTTGGGTTTGTCGTGAACGATGTCTTAAATAACACTTTTATTAAACCCAATTGAGAATAGAATAAAACTTTTAATTAAGATTTAGTGAAGTTTCCCAATTAATTAATATTAAACTGGAATTAAATAAAAGAATTGGATTTTGGGTTGTCGTGAAGGGTGTCTTCATTAACACTGTTCTTAAACCCATATGAGAAAATAATAAATCTTTAAATTAAGATTTATAGAAGTTTACCAATTAATTAACATTTAATTGGAATTGAAATGAAAGTTGATTGTGGGTTTATCGTGAACGGTGTTTTAAATAACACTTGTTCTTTAACTCAAATTAACAGGATAATGTGATTTGGAATTTATAATTCTTTTTATTAAGATTTAATGGAAATTTTCCAAAGTAAAGTTTTCCAGTTTAATAAAATAAATTGGAATGGAATGGAATTCGATTTGGTAATAATCGAAGTGAACTTCTATGGAGGAAGACTGTTAATATACATGGAATTTAAAAGGCTTTGTCGTTATTCCATTTACATTATTAGTCGGATACGGAAGTTTATATCAATTATATATATTGATCTGTTTTCCGTGAAGATTCCATAATTAATGGAATGTGATTTTGGGTTTATCGTGAACTGTGTTTTAAATGACATTGGTTCGTTAACCCAGTTAAAGACAGGATTTATTTCCTAAATTTGAATAATCATTACATAATGATGGTTGGAAAATTAAAACTAAGTGGAGTTTTAATGAATCTTTAACTAGATTGAAATACGAAAGTGATAATTTAAATTATCAAATATGTGAAATGATCGAGAATGGAGTATCACCAGTTTCGCTCCAAGCGATAGTTAAATCTTTAAATAGATTTGAACGAGAAATGGTAACTAATTTTACCGATAACACCATGGTGGTAGATATGGAGTGCTACCAGTTTTGCTCCATGGGATGAATAGGTTGGGATTGAGGAATATAATAAATGATTACTTCGGTAAGGTTCGCAAATCCCGACTAGTTTGAAAAACCTTAATTTGGTTTAAATTGTGAAAAGAATATTTGAATAAAATAATATTTTGGATTGGAATGAGGCATATACCACTTGTTTATAAGATACGCAAGTTATCAGAAAGACCGGGTTTATCCCATTCTGAATAATTGATATGATGATAAGTCGACGATGAAGAAGGTGGTTGAAGACCAGAGATCTTCACATCGTTTGGATGATTATTGATGTCTTGATTGGGTTGCACACCCAAGATAGGGTAATAAGTGGTGATCGTCCAGACGTACTGGGAGATTGACGTGATATGCGAGGACCTCTCTCTTGTATTGGACATATGGGATGAGAAATAAGGTGCCTCCGGTTTCATTCAGACCCAGAACGAACTTTAAAATGGATGGTATGTCTGACAATGTATTCCTTTATACTGTATTCGTTGATCTCTGCTAAATATATATATGTTTAGTGGCGGAGAATTTATTCTCTTGCTTAACACCCTTCTCTGAGACGTACAAGCTTAGAGGTTATATATTGGTGGAAATCAATGGTATGGTATGGATTGACAGTGTGGCATGCTGAGATGCCAATGTCCAAGGCTTTTGTTGAAAAGCAGAGTCTTGTGGTTGATGATCAAAGTACGACTTTAAATAGCGTAGCCTTGTGTATAGCGTTAATTCGCGATCCACACACCCCGGTGTGAACCATAAACAGGAGAGGACCTCAAGGAGGACATGCGTTTCTTTCTAGCTAGAAGTGGTGTCATGGTATGCAGCCCAGAAATTTTACACATGTGGATATTGCATATTATTTGATGGATAGCGAGGCGCCTCGGATATATCGGTCACTACGGGGCCGATGGATGACATGGTCGACATGCAGACCAGATTTACACCTCATAGGGTGGGGAAACATATTGTTCAGGAATTATAATCCACTAACGTAAGTGTGGACCGGCCATGACGCTCCAAGGGCTCACCTGAGTCTAGGTCCTGAGACATGGTAGGCTACATTGTCTCGAATTCGGTAAGGATGATCCCTTGCCTTGGTTCATGATGGAAATCGAACTTCCAATACGACATTGTGCGGTTTTGATTGTAAAACTAGTATGGCGACATGATATATGGTAGCCATGCCGTCTATGATTGATACATTTATATTTGAAGTTGATTTCTTTGTTTATAGTAATAACAAAATATGAAATTTCGCGTATCAAGCATTATTTGGCTATTATAAGGTAAAACTCTATCCTCTGGCTTGCGTTGCGTTGTGTGATACTGTGAAGACCCGCAACCTCCCCGTAAAGGAAAGCGTCGGATAGTTCGAGAACAAACCACAACAGAACGCATACAGAAGGACATTTCATTGTATATACAACAATGCATCAGATTACAAGAATATACAGAGTATAAATGAATATTACACAGAAATATCAGAGATTTAAATTACATTTAAATACATAGCAGCGGAAAATAATACAATACACAACTAGAAGCAGATATACGGATACAAAGCTTTCCGGATATCGTTCCAGCTGTAAACCAGGATCCTGTGAATATAAATCTGCAAAACCAAAACTACTAGCTGCCCGTGTCAAAAATAAGGGCACCCAGAGTTTAGGTTAAAACAATAAACTCCAGGTCAGTCATGTGACTGGTGTGAGAACTAAAACAGTTAATCTTTATTTCAAATCATTAGGTAAATCAAGGGACCACGCCGTATAACACGGAACGGGTTTCCTCCCAAGAATACCAGTGCATAAACAAACAGCGCAATGCTAAATAAAGAAAAATGAAGCTGTTATAAGACCCAGGTCCTATCACACAATGCAACGCAAGCCGGGGGATAGGGTTTTCCCTTATAACAGCCAAAGAATGCTTGATACGTTTGAAACAAATCATTTGATACTATAATAAGTGCATAGTGTATAAAACAACTTCAAATCATAAGTATCAATCATAGGCGGCATGAGCGCCCCATCCCACTATGTCGCCATATATAGGATTACAACTAAAACCGCAAATGTCACGTATTTGGAAATTGGATTTCCGTCTATGAACCGAGGCAAAAGATAGTCCTCAACCTATTCGAGACAATCTAGCCCATGTCTCAGGAACAGCCGCAACTGCCCCATGGATCCTCAGGGCCGGTCCACACGGAGTGGATTATTATGCCTGAACACTACGTCTCCCCACCCTATGGGGTGTAAGTCTGGTCCGTCAGCCGACCAGAATGCATTCGGCCGAAACCGATATAACCGAGGCGCCTCGCAACAGCAACAACCACATAAGTCAAACTCGTCAGGGCGTGTAAAACCACTGACGCCACTTCTAGCTAGAAAGAAACGCATGCCCTCCCTGACGTCCGTCTCCCGTTTTTGGTTCATACCTGGTGTGAAACACGCGAGGTAAACGTTACACAAAGCTACGCCACAAAGGCCGTGCTTTGATCATCACCACAAGACTTTGCTTTTCAACAGAAGCCTTGATCATTTGCATCTTAGCATGCCACACAGGCAAACCATCCTATGCAACCGATATCAGTCACACAGAATGAAATCCGATGTCAGACACACAGTCCATTTACAAGTCCGTTCTGGGTCTGAACGAAACCGGAGGCACCTAGTACCCCGCATATCCATCGATCTCCAAGTACGTCTGGACGATCACTAACTGTTTCCATCTTCTTGGGTGTACAGCCCAATCAAGATCATCAGTAATTACCCAAACGACGTGAAGACCTCCGGTCTTCGACCATCGTCTTCATCTTCGACTTATCGTCGTATCAGTTATTCAGAATGGGATGAACCCGGTCTTTCCGAATAACTCGCGTATATTTTAAATAAGTGTTACACAAACACAACATACGCCTCATTCCAATTCATTAGTCACTAACCGTAAATTAATCAAGAGAATAATTCCCCAAATATTAACCCCGAAGGCCGAAACCAACATCAGATCAATATCCAGAAAACCATTCTGCTTGGCTAACCGACAGTTAGTTTCTAAATTTCACGTTCAAATCTAATTAAAGATTTAACTATCGCCTGGAGCAAAACTGGTGATACTCCATTCTCGATCTTTTCAATCTAATTAAAGATTCATTAAAACTCCACTTAGTTTTAATCATTATCTGGGTTAAAGAATCAGTGTCATTTAAAAACACGATTCACGATAAACCCAAAATCACATTCCATTAATTATCGGGTTAAAGAACAAGTGTTATTTAAAACACTGTTCACGATAAACCCAAAAATCAATACCAATTCAATTCCAATTAAATATCATTTAATTGGTACACTTCTTTAAATCTAAATAAAAAGATTTAATCTTTTCTCAACTGGGTTCAAGAACAGTGTTAGTGAAGACACCATTCACGACAAACCCAAATCACATTCCATTAATTATCGGGTTAAAGAACAAGTGTTATTTAAAACACTGTTCACGATAAACCCAAAAATCAATACCAATTCAATTCCAATTAAATATCATTTAATTGGTACACTTCATTAAATCTAAATAAAAAGATTTAATCTTTTCTCAACTGGGTTCAAGAACAGTGTTAGTGAAGACACCATTCACGACAAACCCAAATCACATTCGATATTCAATACAAGGCTCTGAATAGAAAATATATCGGCTTATATTCAATATCGAATTCTACGACTAACAAATGTCGTATTGGAAATAACGATATAAATATATATCTTTCAAATTTCCATAACAACACCTGTATAATCACGAATTCCAACATCGAAATATTCCGAAGACAATTTCGATTCAAATCCACTCCAATGCAATCATTGGAAATTTTGGTTATTTTTAAAACCCTTTTCGAATTCAATTTATTTATTTAAAAATAAATAGAATTATAATTCTAGTTCAAAACTAGTTCATCTCGATAAAAATCTATATTTATCTTTTCAAATATGGAGTTTTTCATCCCAATTCTTCCCAAACCATTTCTTATGATTTTACACAAATTATTACTATTTTTAATAATTTTATCAAGGCCCGTACAGTCGATTTCCATTAACGGCCATCGAACTGCACTTCCAGCGACCTTTTTCGAATTTGATTTGGACGTATCTCCAAATCCAACCGTTAGATTTCAAATTTCTAACATTTATTAGAAAGCTCTTTTCGATACGAACCCAACGGTTCCGGTTTTAGGAGAATCCGACGGTCGGATCTCCCGCAATGTCCGTTTGAAATAAATGGTCGAAATTCGCGAACTGCCGCGGCGCGGCGCGTTCTATTCAGGTCATTATATTATATATATATAATATATATTTCGTCGATTTCTATTTAAAACGAATTATATAAATAGTTTTAAAATTCGTTTAAAAATCTATTTCAACTTCCATCTCAATTCAAAGCAAAATTGAATTCTTCTCTATAAATTCGTTTTAAAATTCATTTCTATTCAATTCAAATTTCAATTCAATTTGAATTCATTTCAATTCCCTTTCAATTCAATTCGAATTCGTTTTCAATTCAATTCATTTCGAAATCGTTATAAATATCGTTCACGTCAAAATGGCGTCAATCTAATCAACACGGCTTCATATATTGATATTTTCAAATATTCCATTTCGAATATTTCTATTTCAAATATTTCTTATTATAAAAATATTCTTTATTTTCACGATTGGAATGAGGCCCAATCAATTACCATATAAAGTTAATTATATGGATTTTCATACAACACATGTATATAATAACATTGAAAATAATCAACCATCAACCAAAGTGCACTACACTGTAAAGGCATCAAATATAGATATTCAACGCCTATAACAGCCTGTCAATCAATCGATCGACATATTCAATCAATCAGGATGAGTGAACTTCAAATTTCATCCCAACACCCGTGTGGGGTTTCAAACAATCAAACACAGATTTTATTTGTGCAGTTGGGCGATGTGTGAAATTTATCGACCCAATCAATATCAGTCAAATCAGTGTATATACAAACAAATCGGCCGATTTGTTTATAACTATTCATTTATTCACATTCACGTTAAAATTTATATTTTTAACGATAAAACATTTTATTTCAACCTATGAATTTCTATTCAATTCATTTATTCAATAAAATGATATTTTTATTTTTCTAACATATTTTAGAAAATTTCGGCGGCATAACGGCACGATACTAGAAACGGGACAAGGCCTAACCTAATCCCCGGTCTAGTGAAGGCCCACGCCATTCACACATCAATCATATCAATTTTATTATGCAAACCACAAAATTTGGAGTAAGAGTCTAACCTAGCCTTACTCCTTCGCCTTATAACGGCGCACGTCTAATCCTAACCAATTTATCGATTCGATCTTTCACACCACAAACCACATTCAAACCAATATCACAATCAATAACCAAACAGCCAAACAAACAAGTCCATGGTCTGTGGACGATTGTGTCGGGTGCTACTAAACACCGTCTGCATCCTAGTATATATATATAACTAGAAAAATTAAATTGAAAGGTGAGAAATTCTCACAGATAGCTATCCTAGCTCCACGGCTCTTCATCCTGCAGAAGTCTTCGTCGTTTCGCCTTTTTGTCACCTTCGTTGACCGTAGCCACTACATATGTAAAAATCAAATTTTTACTTCGCTATTCCATATATAAAAATCGAATTTTTATTTCAAAGTTCAATATATAAAAATCGAATTTTTATTTCAAAGTTCAACATATAAAAATCGAATTTTTATTTCAAAGTTCAACATATAAAAATCGAATTTTTACTTCAAAGTTCAATATATAAAAATCGAATTTTTACTTCAAAGTTCAATATATAAAAATCGAATTTTTACTTCAAAGTTCAATATATAAAAATCGAATTTTTAATTCGAAGTTCAATGTATAAAAATCATATTTTTAATTCGAAGTAAAAATCAAATCTTTTCTAATTTAAAAATCAAACTTTTTCTCTAATAAAAATATTATCTTTTCTAATAAAAATCACTCCTTTTTCGATTTACAAAATCTTATCTTTTCAAAAAATAAAAATCAAAACTTTAAACAAATAAAGACCTCGCCTCTAAACAAATAAAAATCGTATTTTTCCTATGAACAAAATCACAACTTTTATCATGTTAAAAATTACAACTATATTTCATTAAAACTGAGAATTACTTCCCCGCTTCGTATACATATATAAATCAAATGGTACGTAAAAAATATTACCTAACAAAAACTAAAATTAAAATGAATAAATAAAATAAGAAAAAAAACGTACGGTCAGCAGAGGGAGGGGCCTGCGCTCGGATGGTCAACGAGGGGAGTGTCGCGGGTGGCCTCAGCAGGTGGTGGTGGCGCCAACAGTGGGGATGGCGGGTTTTGGGCATCGAGCGGTTTAAAGGGGTTAGGGATTTTTGGGGGAAAGGGGTACTCGAACGGGGAAGAAGAGGGCGCAGAGGAGAGGAGTGGGAGGGGATCCGGCCTGGTGAGGCCGGCGCTGGTGGCGCGACGCGCCTGAGGCGGAGGAGAACGACGAGTTTCTCTTTTTCTTTTTTTTTTATTTACCTTTCTGTTTTGAAATGATTTTAGTCGGGGGGCCTGGTAGTTAAGGGGAGGAAGGAGAGAATTTAATTATTATTATTTTTTTTATTATTATTTTATTCATTAAAAGTTGACTTTTACATATGACCTCGAAACGAGGCCCACCGCCTGTCGTCCATAGCGTTTTACCCCCATTCCGAACACAATGGGATATGTATCGTAAGCTGGTTCGATCGTTACAATCAGTTTCCGTTGAAATTACATTTTAAATCCTTATATTGAATTTTAAACGTACATTTCAAATTACCGAGGTCACATAACAAAACTATAAATTCTCGAAAAATATTTTTTTAGCTTCGTACTGACGATACGGTCATAACAAAACTAGTTTCGTTGAATTCTGAGACCGTTGGAAAAATGGTCAATTTCCAGTCGATTAAAATCAACTGAAACTGGTCAAACGCGTTTTCCTTTGCCACGCTCACATATTGATTCGAAAAATTATGAAATTCGAAACCTAGCAATAACTTGACACTGCGGATCCAACAAAAGTGGTTTCGTCGAAATCCGAGGTCGTTTGCAAAATGTCCATTTTTAAGGGCCTGAATTCCATAGCGACTATTCAGGATTTTCAACTGGACATATCTCTTGATTCTTGTCATGAAATTTCGATTTTTCGGATTCGTTGGAAAGATATTATCAATTAGATTCTACCATTTTTGGTTTCACTAAAATCCGGATTGTTTTGCACCCGGTACATTCAATTGAAGTTTGAAATCGAATTATCGAACTACCGCGCCATTTTCAATTCTATTTATAATTATATATAAATATATATATATTCTAACGACGACGTATATAATATATGCGTCGAATTCTATTCAAAATAAATTTCACGTCGATATTATTTAAAATAATTCATTTTAAATAATCAAAATTCGCTAAAATGGCCAAAATAAAAATTTCAAACTGGCTCGCATTTTACGGGTTGTTACAATCTCCCCCACTTAAAACTTTTCGTCCCCGAAAAGGAACAAAGTCGAAAGTGGTTTGATTAATCAACACTACGCTCGATCTGGCTTCCATTCTCCAACTTTTCAGTTTCTGAGAATTTTCAAAATTTCAAAAATTTGGCTAACACCCTAAATTTTCGAAAAATTTCGCCATAACCTCCCCTGCACCGGGAGCATCGGGGAATTTCAAATAGCTTCCCCGGTCCTTCAGATCTCAAAAAGAAAAAGAAAAAGCCAAGCGGCTAGCCAATAGGCTCACAAAATCATCATCACCCAAACAAAACAGGAAATTATGTAGTAAACATGTACCTATTTGTCGGGCAAACAAATTTTATTCTCTGGCTCTAGCCTCCTTGCTATGACCTGTTCAAAAGATATACATGTATGCATGCAAATGCGACCAAATTTCAATACAGTTCAATATTCGATTTAATTAGGCATAAATGGTTCAAAATTAGCAAACAATTAAACAAACAACACAAACATCAATCTATTAGTGAATTAGAGTTTCAAATTCATAATTTTGATACATAGTCAAAAATCAGGTTCTTGATGCCAAATCACAACAATAGGCCCTATCTAATTTTTGGTTCTCACACCAGTCTAATGGAAATATATAGATATCACACCTTCGTTACTCGAACATGAATACTAATGACGACTAGTCAATCATCAGAATCATCTTCGGGCCACTAGAGTATGATTCTATATCTATCCAGTATATTAAAACTTTAAATACACGTTTGCAAGGCGTATATGCAAAATCTTTATATACTGGACTGTCCAAAGTCAATATAAATAAATAATCAAATACGAATAATTGATTTAAATTTTCAAAACAAAATTTGTTTTCATTTTAAAAATATACTCTTCACACCCGTTCTAGGATACTACTGATCCTATCTCTAACGAGTCATTCTAATTGGATATTACTAATCCAATATCTGATGAATCCTTTCATATGGTTCTAATGTGTCTTGTTCTCGAGCTCTGTAAACCAAAGCTCTGATACCAACTGTGAAGACCCGCAACCTCCCCGTAAAGGAAAGCGTCGGATAGTTCGAGAACAAACCACAACAGAACGCATACAGAAGGACATTTCATTGTATATACAACAATGCATCAGATTACAAGAATATACAGAGTATAAATGAATATTACACAGAAATATCAGAGATTTAAATTACATTTAAATACATAGCAGCGGAAAATAATACAATACACAACTAGAAGCAGATATACGGATACAAAGCTTTCCGGATATCGTTCCAGCTGTAAACCAGGATCCTGTGAATATAAATCTGCAAAACCAAAACTACTAGCTGCCCGTGTCAAAAATAAGGGCACCCAGAGTTTAGGTTAAAACAATAAACTCCAGGTCAGTCATGTGACTGGTGTGAGAACTAAAACAGTTAATCTTTATTTCAAATCATTAGGTAAATCAAGGGACCACGCCGTATAACACGGAACGGGTTTCCTCCCAAGAATACCAGTGCATAAACAAACAGCGCAATGCTAAATAAAGAAAAATGAAGCTGTTATAAGACCCAGGTCCTATCACACAATGCAACGCAAGCCGGGGGATAGGGTTTTCCCTTATAACAGCCAAAGAATGCTTGATACGTTTGAAACAAATCATTTGATACTATAATAAGTGCATAGTGTATAAAACAACTTCAAATCATAAGTATCAATCATAGGCGGCATGAGCGCCCCATCCCACTATGTCGCCATATATAGGATTACAACTAAAACCGCAAATGTCACGTATTTGGAAATTGGATTTCCGTCTATGAACCGAGGCAAAAGATAGTCCTCAACCTATTCGAGACAATCTAGCCCATGTCTCAGGAACAGCCGCAACTGCCCCATGGATCCTCAGGGCCGGTCCACACGGAGTGGATTATTATGCCTGAACACTACGTCTCCCCACCCTATGGGGTGTAAGTCTGGTCCGTCAGCCGACCAGAATGCATTCGGCCGAAACCGATATAACCGAGGCGCCTCGCAACAGCAACAACCACATAAGTCAAACTCGTCAGGGCGTGTAAAACCACTGACGCCACTTCTAGCTAGAAAGAAACGCATGCCCTCCCTGACGTCCGTCTCCCGTTTTTGGTTCATACCTGGTGTGAAACACGCGAGGTAAACGTTACACAAAGCTACGCCACAAAGGCCGTGCTTTGATCATCACCACAAGACTTTGCTTTTCAACAGAAGCCTTGATCATTTGCATCTTAGCATGCCACACAGGCAAACCATCCTATGCAACCGATATCAGTCACACAGAATGAAATCCGATGTCAGACACACAGTCCATTTACAAGTCCGTTCTGGGTCTGAACGAAACCGGAGGCACCTAGTACCCCGCATATCCATCGATCTCCAAGTACGTCTGGACGATCACTAACTGTTTCCATCTTCTTGGGTGTACAGCCCAATCAAGATCATCAGTAATTACCCAAACGACGTGAAGACCTCCGGTCTTCGACCATCGTCTTCATCTTCGACTTATCGTCGTATCAGTTATTCAGAATGGGATGAACCCGGTCTTTCCGAATAACTCGCGTATATTTTAAATAAGTGTTACACAAACACAACATACGCCTCATTCCAATTCATTAGTCACTAACCGTAAATTAATCAAGAGAATAATTCCCCAAATATTAACCCCGAAGGCCGAAACCAACATCAGATCAATATCCAGAAAACCATTCTGCTTGGCTAACCGACAGTTAGTTTCTAAATTTCACGTTCAAATCTAATTAAAGATTTAACTATCGCCTGGAGCAAAACTGGTGATACTCCATTCTCGATCTTTTCAATCTAATTAAAGATTCATTAAAACTCCACTTAGTTTTAATCATTATCTGGGTTAAAGAATCAGTGTCATTTAAAAACACGATTCACGATAAACCCAAAATCACATTCCATTAATTATCGGGTTAAAGAACAAGTGTTATTTAAAACACTGTTCACGATAAACCCAAAAATCAATACCAATTCAATTCCAATTAAATATCATTTAATTGGTACACTTCTTTAAATCTAAATAAAAAGATTTAATCTTTTCTCAACTGGGTTCAAGAACAGTGTTAGTGAAGACACCATTCACGACAAACCCAAATCACATTCCATTAATTATCGGGTTAAAGAACAAGTGTTATTTAAAACACTGTTCACGATAAACCCAAAAATCAATACCAATTCAATTCCAATTAAATATCATTTAATTGGTACACTTCATTAAATCTAAATAAAAAGATTTAATCTTTTCTCAACTGGGTTCAAGAACAGTGTTAGTGAAGACACCATTCACGACAAACCCAAATCACATTCGATATTCAATACAAGGCTCTGAATAGAAAATATATCGGCTTATATTCAATATCGAATTCTACGACTAACAAATGTCGTATTGGAAATAACGATATAAATATATATCTTTCAAATTTCCATAACAACACCTGTATAATCACGAATTCCAACATCGAAATATTCCGAAGACAATTTCGATTCAAATCCACTCCAATGCAATCATTGGAAATTTTGGTTATTTTTAAAACCCTTTTCGAATTCAATTTATTTATTTAAAAATAAATAGAATTATAATTCTAGTTCAAAACTAGTTCATCTCGATAAAAATCTATATTTATCTTTTCAAATATGGAGTTTTTCATCCCAATTCTTCCCAAACCATTTCTTATGATTTTACACAAATTATTACTATTTTTAATAATTTTATCAAGGCCCGTACAGTCGATTTCCATTAACGGCCATCGAACTGCACTTCCAGCGACCTTTTTCGAATTTGATTTGGACGTATCTCCAAATCCAACCGTTAGATTTCAAATTTCTAACATTTATTAGAAAGCTCTTTTCGATACGAACCCAACGGTTCCGGTTTTAGGAGAATCCGACGGTCGGATCTCCCGCAATGTCCGTTTGAAATAAATGGTCGAAATTCGCGAACTGCCGCGGCGCGGCGCGTTCTATTCAGGTCATTATATTATATATATATAATATATATTTCGTCGATTTCTATTTAAAACGAATTATATAAATAGTTTTAAAATTCGTTTAAAAATCTATTTCAACTTCCATCTCAATTCAAAGCAAAATTGAATTCTTCTCTATAAATTCGTTTTAAAATTCATTTCTATTCAATTCAAATTTCAATTCAATTTGAATTCATTTCAATTCCCTTTCAATTCAATTCGAATTCGTTTTCAATTCAATTCATTTCGAAATCGTTATAAATATCGTTCACGTCAAAATGGCGTCAATCTAATCAACACGGCTTCATATATTGATATTTTCAAATATTCCATTTCGAATATTTCTATTTCAAATATTTCTTATTATAAAAATATTCTTTATTTTCACGATTGGAATGAGGCCCAATCAATTACCATATAAAGTTAATTATATGGATTTTCATACAACACATGTATATAATAACATTGAAAATAATCAACCATCAACCAAAGTGCACTACACTGTAAAGGCATCAAATATAGATATTCAACGCCTATAACAGCCTGTCAATCAATCGATCGACATATTCAATCAATCAGGATGAGTGAACTTCAAATTTCATCCCAACACCCGTGTGGGGTTTCAAACAATCAAACACAGATTTTATTTGTGCAGTTGGGCGATGTGTGAAATTTATCGACCCAATCAATATCAGTCAAATCAGTGTATATACAAACAAATCGGCCGATTTGTTTATAACTATTCATTTATTCACATTCACGTTAAAATTTATATTTTTAACGATAAAACATTTTATTTCAACCTATGAATTTCTATTCAATTCATTTATTCAATAAAATGATATTTTTATTTTTCTAACATATTTTAGAAAATTTCGGCGGCATAACGGCACGATACTAGAAACGGGACAAGGCCTAACCTAATCCCCGGTCTAGTGAAGGCCCACGCCATTCACACATCAATCATATCAATTTTATTATGCAAACCACAAAATTTGGAGTAAGAGTCTAACCTAGCCTTACTCCTTCGCCTTATAACGGCGCACGTCTAATCCTAACCAATTTATCGATTCGATCTTTCACACCACAAACCACATTCAAACCAATATCACAATCAATAACCAAACAGCCAAACAAACAAGTCCATGGTCTGTGGACGATTGTGTCGGGTGCTACTAAACACCGTCTGCATCCTAGTATATATATATAACTAGAAAAATTAAATTGAAAGGTGAGAAATTCTCACAGATAGCTATCCTAGCTCCACGGCTCTTCATCCTGCAGAAGTCTTCGTCGTTTCGCCTTTTTGTCACCTTCGTTGACCGTAGCCACTACATATGTAAAAATCAAATTTTTACTTCGCTATTCCATATATAAAAATCGAATTTTTATTTCAAAGTTCAATATTAAAAATCGAATTTTTATTTCAAAGTTCAACATATAAAAATCGAATTTTTATTTCAAAGTTCAACATATAAAAATCGAATTTTTACTTCAAAGTTCAATATATAAAAATCGAATTTTTACTTCAAAGTTCAATATATAAAAATCGAATTTTTACTTCAAAGTTCAATATATAAAAATCGAATTTTTAATTCGAAGTTCAATGTATAAAAATCATATTTTTAATTCGAAGTAAAAATCAAATCTTTTCTAATTTAAAAATCAAACTTTTTCTCTAATAAAAATATTATCTTTTCTAATAAAAATCACTCCTTTTTCGATTTACAAAATCTTATCTTTTCAAAAAATAAAAATCAAAACTTTAAACAAATAAAGACCTCGCCTCTAAACAAATAAAAATCGTATTTTTCCTATGAACAAAATCACAACTTTTATCATGTTAAAAATTACAACTATATTTCATTAAAACTGAGAATTACTTCCCCGCTTCGTATACATATATAAATCAAATGGTACGTAAAAAATATTACCTAACAAAAACTAAAATTAAAATGAATAAATAAAATAAGAAAAAAAACGTACGGTCAGCAGAGGGAGGGGCCTGCGCTCGGATGGTCAACGAGGGGAGTGTCGCGGGTGGCCTCAGCAGGTGGTGGTGGCGCCAACAGTGGGGATGGCGGGTTTTGGGCATCGAGCGGTTTAAAGGGGTTAGGGATTTTTGGGGGAAAGGGGTACTCGAACGGGGAAGAAGAGGGCGCAGAGGAGAGGAGTGGGAGGGGATCCGGCCTGGTGAGGCCGGCGCTGGTGGCGCGACGCGCCTGAGGCGGAGGAGAACGACGAGTTTCTCTTTTTCTTTTTTTTTTTATTTACCTTTCTGTTTTGAAATGATTTTAGTCGGGGGGCCTGGTAGTTAAGGGGAGGAAGGAGAGAATTTAATTATTATTATTTTTTTTATTATTATTTTATTCATTAAAAGTTGACTTTTACATATGACCTCGAAACGAGGCCCACCGCCTGTCGTCCATAGCGTTTTACCCCCATTCCGAACACAATGGGATATGTATCGTAAGCTGGTTCGATCGTTACAATCAGTTTCCGTTGAAATTACATTTTAAATCCTTATATTGAATTTTAAACGTACATTTCAAATTACCGAGGTCACATAACAAAACTATAAATTCTCGAAAAATATTTTTTTAGCTTCGTACTGACGATACGGTCATAACAAAACTAGTTTCGTTGAATTCTGAGACCGTTGGAAAAATGGTCAATTTCCAGTCGATTAAAATCAACTGAAACTGGTCAAACGCGTTTTCCTTTGCCACGCTCACATATTGATTCGAAAAATTATGAAATTCGAAACCTAGCAATAACTTGACACTGCGGATCCAACAAAAGTGGTTTCGTCGAAATCCGAGGTCGTTTGCAAAATGTCCATTTTTAAGGGCCTGAATTCCATAGCGACTATTCAGGATTTTCAACTGGACATATCTCTTGATTCTTGTCATGAAATTTCGATTTTTCGGATTCGTTGGAAAGATATTATCAATTAGATTCTACCATTTTTGGTTTCACTAAAATCCGGATTGTTTTGCACCCGGTACATTCAATTGAAGTTTGAAATCGAATTATCGAACTACCGCGCCATTTTCAATTCTATTTATAATTATATATAAATATATATATATTCTAACGACGACGTATATAATATATGCGTCGAATTCTATTCAAAATAAATTTCACGTCGATATTATTTAAAATAATTCATTTTAAATAATCAAAATTCGCTAAAATGGCCAAAATAAAAATTTCAAACTGGCTCGCATTTTACGGGTTGTTACAGATGGGACCTGGGTCTTATAATAGTTTCATTTTTTCTATTTTAGCATTGCGCTGTTAGTTCAAGCACTGGTATTCTTGGGGGTAAACCCGTTCCATGTTATACAGCGTGGTCCCTTGATTTACCTAACTTTAAAATCAAGTTAATAACTGTTTTAGTCCTCACACCAGTCCCATGACTGACCTAGAGTTTATTGTTTTAACCTAAACTCTAGGTGCCTCTATTTTCCACATGGACAGCTAGCAGTTTTGGTTTTGTAGATATTTCTTTATACAGGATCCTGGATTTATAGCTGAATCTATATTCGGAAAGCTTTGTATCAGTGTATTTCTTTTAGTTGTGTTATGTATTGTTTTTCCGCTGCTAATATAATTTAGATCTTTGATATTTTTCTAATGTATAATATTTATTCATACTCTGATATATTCTTGTACTCTGATGTAATTGTTGTAATAAGCAATGAAATGTTCTATTGTTTGTGTTCTGATTTGTCGTGTTCTCAACTCAATCCGGGCTTTCCCGTAAGGGCGAGTTTGGGTCGTTTCATCGTGGTATCAGAGCTTTGGTTTACAGAGCTCGAGAATAAGGCACATTAGAACCGAACGAAAGAATTCATCAGAGATTGGATTAGTAATATCCAATGAGAATGACTCGTTAGAGATAGGATCAGTAGTATCCTAGAATGAGTTTCAAAGAGTGTTATTTTTAAAATAAAAATGAAAACAAAGTTAGTTTTGAAAATTTAATCTAATTATACTTATTTGGGTATATTATTTTATTATATTTTGGACAATCAAGTATATGAAGATTTTGCATATACGCCTTGCAAACGTATATTCGAAGTCTTAAATATACTGGATAGATATAGAATCACACTCTAGTCGCCCGGAGATGATTTCGATGATGGAGCTCTATCATCAATATTTCCGTTCGAGTTTCGAAGGTGGGATATCTATATATTTCCAATTGACTGGTGTGAGAACCAAAACTTAGTTAGAATTTATATTATTTGTGATTTGTCACTAAAAATATGATTTTGAGTGTATATAGAAAATATATATTTGAAAAGTTATTCAACTAATTGATTGCTGGTTGTGTTGTTTGATTATTAGTTTAACTAATAAAATTATTGAAACCAATATGAGAATGAAAGGTAAATTTAGCCAAATTGAATCAAATATTGAACTGAATTAAAAATTGTTTGGAATTGCATATATGTACATATATATGTGTGAACAGGTCATAGCATGGAAGCTAAGAAGAGGAATAAAATTGTATGCCCGACAAATAGGTACATGTTTACTATTTCCTTGGGTTTTGTTGATTTTATGAGCCGATTAGCTAGCCGCTTGGCTCTTTCATTTTATTTTGGATTGATGAGGTCCCTGTGAGGAAAGATGCGGTTTTAAAGGTCTCCCCATACAAAGGAGGTTATGGCGAATTTTTTCAAAAATTTAGGGTGTTAGCCAAATTTTTGAGAAATTAGAAAATTCTTAGACACTGAAAAGTTGAAGAATGAAAGCCAGAATGAAAGTTGAGTTGATTAGTTAAACAACTTTTAGCTCCTTTCCTTTTTAGGACGAAAAGATTTTAAGTGGGGGAGATTGTAACAACCCGGAATTTCAGAACCAATTTAAATTTTTTATTTTAGCTATTTTATGGATTTTGAATATTTAAAATGATTTATTTTAAATAATAACGACTAAAATTTATTTAAATCGAAGTTAGAACGTATAAATTTATTTTAACTATAAAATGAGTCTGAAATGATGCAGTAGTTTGAAAATTCGATTTTAAATTTCATTTGAATGTATAAGATCCAAAATAAATCGGATTTCAGTAAAACCATAAACATATGAATCTGTTTAATAATATTTTTCTAACGAATGTGAAAAATTCAGATTTCATAATATAAATTGAAAGTTATGTCCAGTTTAAAATTTAAAATAGTCGTTATGGAATTTATATATATTTTATATAATATATAGCCCTTAAAAATAGTGCAAACGACCTCCATTTTCGACGAAACCACGTTTGTTGGATCCGGAATGTCAAATTATTACTAGATTCCAAATTACATAATTTTTGGAATTAATATGTGAGCGTGGCAAAAGAAAAAGTGTTATATCAATTTTAGTTGAATTGGATCGACCAGAAAAATGTCATTTTTCAAATGGCCTCCAAGTTCGACGAAATTTGTTTTATTAGGACCGTATCGTCAAAACATAGCTAGATTTATTTTTCGGGAATTTTTGGAGTCGGTACGTGGCCCCGATAAATTAAAATGTATGTTGAATTCAATTTTGAACGTTATATTAAATTATATTTTAATTTTGATGAAAACTAATCGTAACAGTCGAATTGGCCTACCGGACATATCCCATTGTGTCCGGAATGGAGGTATTTGGCTAGAAACAACAGTCGGTGGGTTCGATTTGGAGTTCGAACGCAAAAATCTCATTTTTCGGATTTAAAATAATATTAAATATATTATATATACCCTAATTTAAAACCCTAAGCCCTCATAACAAACGTAGCTGCCACCCCCTAGTCCAACGGCCAAAATCGCACCAGGAAAGATCAGCTCCGATCTCCTCTGTGCCGCGAAGATAGGGGTTGGGTTCAAAGGAAATTGTTCGACAAGGTGAGATCTTCCAATGGACAGAGGCGCTTGACCTCCGATAGCTCAGATCGATGCCGGCGATCTCGAAAAGGGCCCGGGGTTTTGAGTAAATCGAGGCGATTTAGGGGGTGTTAGGTGATGAGGCTGGTTGGGATTGGAAGGGCTTGGAGTGGTGCAGGTTTTGGTGGCCACTGATCGACGATCGATCGCCTGTGGCTTCACTAGTGAAGGGAGGAAGGTGGCGAACGGGTTTTGGAGGAAGAAGATAATTAGAGGGTAATTAGGATTTTAAAATTTTAATTAATTATCCATTTTTGTAATTAAGGTAATTAATAGCGTAACTTTTCCATACGAGGTCCAAACTAAACGATTTCAGTTGCGTTGCGATCGTCTCAGCGAACACTACACAATAGAACTGACCAGAACGAAAATGAAGCAAATTTGAATTTCAGGAAAATTCAAATCCAAGCGATACAGAAAAACAGAAATAAAGAATGACGGAGTGGAAACCAACAGTGAGAACTCTTTCTCACTCAAATTAATTTACAGTTAAATATATCCTAGGTTGCAGACGGAGCTTAGTAGCTCCCGACACTATTTATTGTACAAACCATGTATATATGTTTGTCTGGATTGAATTGTCATATAATTGGCTGTATTGTGTTGTGATTGTGATACTGAAATGGAGTAAATAAAATATGTAATATGCGTTGTATAAAATATTTATATATGCGATATACAAATTATTTTATACGCTGTATAAAATTCTATTTAAATAAATAAATATTCATTTACAAATCAGACGGTTTTTTTATGTACACCTATTTAACTGATATTGATTGGGACGATAATATTTTACAAATCGCCCAACTGCACAAAGAATAAACAGTATTTGTTGGTTGGAACCCCACACGGGTATTGGGATGATATTTGACATACACTAATCCCAATTGTTTAGTTGTATGTCAATCGATGGGTTGACAGACTGTATAAGCGTTATTTATTTATTTTAATGCTTATACAGTGGTAGAATGCACTCTGGAAGATGTGTGGATGTTTAATGATTATTTATCATTATTGTGAATACATGCGATGTATAGAAATCCATATAAATATATTAATATGGTAATTGATTGAGTTTGATTCCAATTCAGAAATAACGAATAGTTTTAAAATAATATTTAGTATAGTTTTCAAATATTATATATTATAGTTTTCAAATATTATTTAGTATAGTTTTCAAATATTATATAGTATAGTTTTAATCTGTATAGTTTTAAATTAATATTCAGTATAGTTTAAAATATTATTCTGTATAGTTTTAAATTAATATTCTGTGTAGTTTTAAAATAATATTCAGTATAGATCAAATTGTGAATTTGATGTCCGATTTTGCATGGACACAAAAATATTGAAATATGTGAAGCCATGTTGATTAGATTTGCGCCATTTTGATGCGAATGATTTTTATATCGATTTTATTCATTTTTATAATGAATATCGAAAAGGAAAAGATTTCAACATCTGATATTGTGAAAATATTATCATTTAAATATTATAATTATAAAGAGTATTCAATTTTGATGTAAAATTGAAATGGAGGTGGGAATCGTTTTTAAAACGAATTTATAAAATAAGTCTTGAATGAAATAATATATATATATATTAATGGCTTGAATAGAACGCGCCGCGCCGCGACCGTTCGCGTATTTCGACCATGGACTTCAAATTGACATTACGGGAGATCCGACCGACTGATTCCCCTAAAACCGGAACCGTTGGGTTCGTATTGAAAAGGGCTTTCCAATAGATATAAGTGATTCGAAACCTAACGGTTGGATTTATAATTATGTCCAAATAAGATTTGGAAAAGGTCGCTATGGACGCAGTTCGGTGGCCGTTATTGGAAACCGACTATACGGACCTTCATAAAATTATTAAAATTATTAATAATTTGTGTAAAATCATAATAAATGATTTGGAAAGAGGTTGGATGAAAAATTCCATGTTTGTAAAGATAAAAAAAAATATTTTTATCAAAATGAACTAGTTATTAACTTGAATATTAATTCAATGTTTTTACAGAAATAAATTGGATTTGAAATGGTTTTAAAATAACCAAAATTTGCCAATGAATAAATTGGAATGGATTGGAATGGAAATAATCTTCGGAATATTTAGATATTGGATTCCGTGGTTATACTGATATTGTTATGGGAATTTGGAAGATACAGATATCGTTATTCCCAATACGATATCCGTTAGTTTCAGAATTTGATATTGAATATAAGCCGATATAATTTCTATTCAGAGCCTTGTATTTAATATTAAATTGGATTTTGGGTTTGTCGTGAATGGTGTCTAAATAACACTTTTCTTAAACCCAGTTGAGAAAAGAATAAATCTTTTAATTAAGATTCAGTGAATTTTCCCAATTAATTAATATTAAATTGGAATTGAATAAAAGAATTGGATTTTGGGTTGTTGTGAATGGTGTCTTCATTAACACTGTTCTTAAACCCAGATGAGAAAAGAATAAATCTTTTAATTAAGATTTAGATAAGTTTACCAATTAATTAACATTTAATTGGAATTGAAATGAAAGTTAATTGTGGGTTTATCGTGAACTGTGTTTTAAATAACACTTGTTCTTTAACTCAAATTAAAAGGGAAATGCAATTTGGAATTTATAAATCTTTTTTCTAAGATTTAATGGAAAATTTCCAAAGTAAAGTTTTCCAATTTAATAAAATAAATTGGAATGAAATGGAATTCGATTTGGTAATAATCGAAGTGAACTTCTGTGGAGGAAGACTGTTAATATATATGGAATTTAAAAGGCTTTGTCATTATTCCATTTATATTATTAGTCAGATAAGGAAGTTTATATCGATTATATATATTGGTCTGTTTTCCGTGAAGATTCCATAATTAATGGAATGTGATTTTAGGTTTATCGTGAACTGTGTTTTAAATGACATTGGTTCGTTAACCCAGTTAAAGATAGGATTTATTTCCTAAATTTGAATAATCATTACATAATGATGGTTGGAAGATTAAAATTAAGTGGAGTTTTAATGAATCTTTAACTAGATTGAAATGTGAAAATGATAATTTAAATTATCAAATTTGTGAAATGATCGAGAATGGAGTATCACCAGTTTCGCTCCAAGCGTTAGTTAAATCTTTAAATAGATTTGAACGAGAAATGGTAATTAATTTTACGATAACACCGTGGTGTTAGATATGGAGTGCTACCAGTTTTGCTCCATGGGATGAATAGGTTGGGATTAAGAAATATAATAAATGATTACTTCAGTAAGGTTCGCTAATCCCGACTAGTTTGGAAAACCTCAATTTGGTTTAAATTGCGAAAAGAATATTTGAATAAAAGAATATTCTGGATTGGAATGAGGCGTGTGTTTTTATAGCACTTGTTTATAAGATACGCGATTTATTCGGAAAGACCGAGTTTATCCCATTCTGAATAATTGATACGACGATAAGTCGACGATGAATACGGTGGTTGAAGACCGGAGATCTTCACATCGTTTGGATGATTACTGATGTCTTGATTGGGTTGTACACCCAAGACAGGGTAATAAGTGGTGATCCTCCAGACGTACTTGGAGATCGACGTGATATGCGAGGACCTCTCTCCTGTATTGGACATATGGGACGAGGAATAAGGTGCCTCCGGATTCATTCAAACCCAGAATGAACTTGTAAATGGATGGTATGTCTGACATTGTATTCCTTTATATTGTATTCGTTGATCTCTGCTAAATATATATTTGTTTGGTGGCGGAGAATTTATTCTCCTTCTTAACACCCTTCTCTGAGACGTATGAGCTTAGAGGTTATATATTGGTGGAAATCAATGGTACAGTATGGATTGACAGTATGGCATGCTGAGATGCAAATGACCAAGGCTTCTGTTGAAAAGCAGAGTCTTGTGGTTGATGATCAAAGCACAACTTTAAATAGCATAGCTTTGTGTATAGCGTTATTTCGCGAGCCTCACACCCCGGTTTGAACCAGAAACGGGAGAGGACCTCAGGGAGGACATGCGGTTCTTTCTAGCTAGGAGTGGTGTCATAGTATGGAGCCCAGACATTTTACTCATGTGGATATTGCATATTATTTGATGGATAGCGAGGCGCCTCGGATATATCGGTCACTACGGGGCCGATGGATGACATGGTCGACATACTGACCAGATTTATGCCCCCATAGGGCGAGGAAACATATTGTTCAGGAATTATAATCCACTAATGTAAGTGTGGACCGGCCATGACGCTCCAAGGGCTCACCTGAGTCTGGGTCCCGAGACATGGTAGGCTAGATTGTCTCGAATTCAGTAAGGACGATCCCTTGCCTTGGTTCATGATGGAAAGCCAACTTCCAACACGAGATTGTGCAGTTTTGAATGTAAAACTAGTATGGCAACATGATATATGGTAACCATGCTGTCTATGATTGACACATTTATATTTGAAATTGATTTCTTCATTTATAGTAATAACAAAATATGAAATTTCGCGTATCAAGCATTATTTGGCTATTATAAGGTAAAACTCTATCCTCCGGCTTGCGTTGCACTGTGTGATGGGACCTGAGTCTTATAATAGCTTCATTTTTCTATTTTAGCATTGCACTGTTTGTTTTATGCACTAGTATTCTTGGGGGTAAACCCGTTCTGTGTTATATGGCGTAATTCCTTGATTTACCTAACTTTAAAATCAAGTTAATAACTGTTTTAGTTCTCATATCAGTCCCATGACTGACCTGGATTTTATTGTTTTAACCTAAACTCTGGGTGCCCCTATTTTCCACACGGGCGGCTAGTAGTTTTAGTTTTGCAGATATTTCTTTATACAGGATCCTGGATTTACAGTTGAAGCTATATTCGAAAAGCTTTGTATCCGTGTTTTTCTTTTAGTTGTGTTATGTATTATTTTTTCGCTGCTATTGCAATTTAAATCTTTGATATTTTTCTGATGTATAATTTTTATTCATACTCTGATATATTCTTGTACTCTGATGTAATTGTTGTAATAAGTAATGAAATGTTCTATTGTTTGTGTTCTGATTTGTCGTGTTCTCAACTCAATCCGGGTTTTCCCGTAAGGGTGAGTTTGGATTGTTTCAATGTTAGGCCGGTATAAGGTGTTGTGGATGTCCCAGTGCCAAGTCCACCCACACTATTTCCTAATCCAAATTTACACAATTACATAAGAATATCATTCATATACACTTGCCTTTCAAACTTTAACACAATTTTAAAATCATTTCCATATGCTTTCTCTCTTTTACAATTTAATGGTGAATTTCATATGTCATGTTCACTCCTTTTCAAATTACAAAATCATACATATTGTTGATGCCTTACCAACTCCCTCCTTATGCCAAACATGATTATTTTTTGATGGAATTCTATTGTATTTGTCTCACTTTACCAAAAAATTAATAATATGTAGTATACTTTCAAAATAGATATAGATAACAAGTAATGTTAAAATGTATGTGTGTGTAAGTATATATGTATTACAATTAATTATCTATTAAAGAATTATATAATCACTAAACTGCAATAAACAACATATATGTCCAATACCACTACCGCATGTTCAGATGATACATTACCACTCCAACATATTCAAATAATATGAAAACTATATGCATGCCAGACATCGAGTTCAATGGGTCACTATGTACAAATATCATTAATCATGTGAAGATAGACTTTTATCGGTAATTTGTTGTTATTGCTACTATTGTTTGAACTCCCTCGCCATCTTTATCTATTCATGGATTCATTTCACTTAATTAACTGAAGGTTCTAAATCATCTAGTTTGCAAGACCGTGTATTGTAGGTGTTGACTTTGCACTGTTGTGTATAACGGTGAATGTATTATTTGATTGTCTATATTGTAACATCAAATTAAAATTAATCGACACATCGTACACTTATGTTTTAAATAATTATCACATGAGCATTGTCAAAACTTTAACTTTGTACATCCTTTCATGTACGATGAGTTTACTAAAGACATGATTTGCTTCATTCCAAGAGATCTGATGGTGATGATTTTGTAGTTCATTTATTTTAGCTACGCACCTTATACATATTACACACATACACACACTAGCGAGCGCATATGCATACACACACACACACACACACACACAGAGCACTATATGTATTAGTACAATTTAAATCAATATCGAAGATTTTACGGATGAGTTACAACAAATTTAATTGAGACTCATCAACCAATTCATAATTTCTAAAACAATCTCGTAGATCGGTTGCCTGCATCTGCGTGTAAACATCCATAAGCCAAGCTTTCTAAAGGTGAAAAGAGATATGTAAATTGTAATGAATTTTTATTCATCGGTTATTAATGTTAAATAAATTAAAGAAATATCAAACTATTTGTGTACTGCCTGGCCGATCTAAATACAATATGATTAAAAAAGGGTTTCATCTAGCTTGAATATTCTTCCTAAAAGAAGTTGAACATTTTCACATGCCCATTATTGTATAAACTGATCCTACCTCTTGAGATGTACATGTTGGTAAATGTTGATGTTTCCTCATTTCCACGATAATCTATTTTGTCAAACATTTGCTCATCATATTTGTTGGAGAAGATCTACTACTATGCAGTTAAATCCCCGCTAAAATCCCGCAATATCCTCGCTATATCCCATAGCGTTCATCAACCGCTACGCTGTTTCAATTTAGCGCTGATGAATTGTAGATCTGTTTTTAGCCCCGCTATTTTCAGCTACATCCGCTTAATCAATGCTTTTTAGCATCTGCTTTAGCAGTATTAATATATAGAGCTTGATTTGACTAGTTTCCTTCTTAAAAAATTTAGTAAATTTAGCGCCTAGTGTTAAATTTAAGGCATAAATGCCTAATATATAGTAATTATTAATTACATTCATCAAATTTAGCATGCATAACTATGATATTCCTTGATTTGGTTATATAATGAAACGACCCGAACTTCCCCGTGAAGGAAAGCGTGGATAGAATTGAGTACAAGACAAAATAGAACGCATACAGAAGAACATTTCATTGTTATTACAACAATTCCATCAGATACAAGAATATACAGAGTATAAATGAATAAATTACATTCGACAAATATCAGAGATTACAATAAATTACATAGCAGCGGAAAATAATGCAAAACACAACTGAAAGTAATACACGGATACAGAGCTTTCCAAGCATCGTTCCAGCTGTAAATCAGGACCCTGTGAATATAAATCTGCAAAACCAAAACTACTAGCTGCCCGTGTGGAAAATAGGGGCACCCAGAGTTTAGGTTAAAACAATAAACTCCAGGTCAGTCATGTGACTGGTGTGAGAACTAAAACAGTTATTAATATTGGTTTTAAAGTTAGGTAAATCAAGGGACCACGCCGTATAACACGGAACGGGTTTCCTCCCAAGAATACCAGTGCATAAAACAAACAGCGCAATGCTAAATAAAGAAAAATGAAGCTGTTATAAGACCCAGGTCCCATCACACAATGCAACGCAAGCCGGAGGATAGGGTTTTTACCTTATAACAGCCAAAGCATGCTTGATACGTTTAAAACACATTATTTGATACTATAATAAGTGTATAGTGTCAAAACAATTCAAATCATAAATATCAATCATAGGCGGCATGGGTACCATCTATCATGTCGCCATACTAGTTCTACAATAAAAACCGCAATACACGTATTGGAAATTGGATTTCCGTCATGAGTCGAGGCAAGGGGCAAGCTCCTCTCCGCGTTCGAGACACTCTAGCAAATGCCTCAGGACCCCACTATGATCCTTGGAATCGGCTGGGCCGGTCCTCTCTTACTTTTGAGGATTGACAATTCCTGAACACACGTTTCCCGGTCCTTACAGACCTATATCCGAGGCGCCTCGTATCCAACAACCACACAGGTGAAAAGTATATAAATGTCAGGGCTGGTAGGTCACTGACACCACCCTAGCTAGAAAGAAACGTCGTCCTCTCCCAACGGTCCGTCTCCCGTTTTTGACTCATACCGAGGTGTGAGGCTCGCGAATTCATGTTATACACAAAGCTACGCCACACAGGCCGTGCTTTGATCATCAACCACAAGACTTTGCTTTTCAATAGAAGCCTTGATCAATTGCCACTTATGCGTGCCACACTGGCAATTCACTCCATGCGACTGATGTCCACCGATATACAAACTCTGAGCTTGTACGTCTCAGAGAAGGGCGTTAAGCAAGAGAATAAATTCTCCGCCGCCAAACAGATGTATATTTAATAGAGATCAGTCAACACAGAATAAAATCCAATGTCAGACACACAATCCATTTACAAGTTCGTTCTGGGTCTGAACGAAACCGGAGGCACTTTCCTCGCATATCCATCCATCTCCAGATACGTCTGGACGATCACCAACTGATTCCCTCATCCTGGGTGTACAGCCCAATCAAGATCATCAGTAATCACCCAAACGATGTGAAGACTTCCGGTCTTCCACCACCGTCTTCATCTTCGACATCTCGTCGAATCGGTTATTCAGAATGGGTATAAAACCGGCCTTTCTGAATAACCCACGTATATAATAAACGAATGTTACACAAACACAACAAACGCCTCATTCCAATTCAGAATATTCTTTTATTCACAAAATCACATTCTTAGGGAAATGTTCCCATTAATTTTATCCAAGATAAATTCTTCTAAATTTATCCTAAAATCTTCCTTTGGATATCATTTCAAACCATTTTATGGTTTTTCCTAACTAGTCGGGATTAGCGAACCACACCGAAGTAATTATTTATTTTATTTCCCAATCCCAACCTATATATCCCATGGAGCAAAACTGGTGATACTCCATTCCTAACACCACGGTGTTATCGGTAAAATTAATTACCATTTCACGTTCAAATCTAATTAAAGATTTAACTATCGCTTTGGAGCAAAACTGGTGATACTCCATTCTCGATCACTTTTCAGATTTGATAATTTAAATTATCAATTCATATTTAAATCTAACTAAAGATTCATTAAAACTCCACTTAGTTTTAATCTTTTCAGAAATCGATATCTTGCCTTTAACTGGGTTAAAGAACTAATGTCATCTAAAACGCGATTCACGATAAACCCAAATCACATTTGATATTAAATACAAGGCTCTGAATAGAAAATATATCGGCTTATATTCAATATCAAATTCTGAAACCAACATATATCGTATTGGAAATAACGATATAAAATATATCTTTCAAATTCCCATAACAATATCTGTTTAGTCACGAAATCCAACATCAAAATATCCCGAAGATAATTTCGATTCAACTCCAGTCCAATTCACGTATTGGGAATATTGATTAATTTTAAAATCACATTCAAATTCAATTTATTTATTTCAAAAATAAATTGATTTTAATTCTAGTTCAAAACTAGTTCATTTCGATAAAAAAATCTATTCTTATCCTTTCAAATGTGGAATTCTTCAGCTCAATTTTTCCCAAATCACATATTATGATTTTATACAAATTATCGATATTTTTAATAATTTTATCAAGGCCCGTACAGTCGATTTCCAACAACGGCCATCGAACTGCACTTACAGCGACCTTTTCTGAAATTGATTTGGACATAATTCCAAATCTAACCGTTGGATTTCAAATTTCTAATATTCATTGGAAAGCTCTTTTCGATACGAACCCAACGGTTCCGGTTTTAGGAGAATCCGACGGTCGGATCTCCCGCAATGTCCGTTTGAAATAAATGGTCGAAATTCATGAACTGCCGCGGCGCGGCGCGTTCTATTCAGGCCATTATATTATATATATAATATATATAATATATATTTCGTCGATTTCTATTTAAAACAAATTTTATAAATCGTTTTAAATTCGTTTCTAAAACAATTCAACCTCTACATTCAATTTCAAATCGATTTGATTTCAATTCAACTCGAATTCATTTCCATTTTATTTAATTCGAATCCAAATTCGTTTCAATTCAAATTCAAAATCGTTTCAATTCAAATTGTTTTCAATTTAATTTCGATTCGAATTCAATTAAATTTCAGTTCGTTTTCAATTCAACTTGAATTTGTTTTATATTCAATTCCATTCGAAGTCCTTTTATATTCAATTCAAATTCGTTTTCTTTTCAATTCAAATTTGCTATAATATTCATTTCAATTTGAATAAAATCGATATAAATATCGTTCACGTCAAAATGGCGCAAAACTAATCAACACGGCTTTATATTTTTCACAACTTCTTTATTCTATTCAACAAATGAATATTTTTCCCATTCAACACATGAATCTATATTTCTTTCAACACACGACTAATCTCAACACATGAGTGCTGTCAACACATCACTATTGTTGTTATGTAAAATATTTTATAAACTATGGTATCTATCGTTTGATTTTAATTAGACTCCACCGTGAAGTAGATTCTAATTGTAAATATGATAAAGATGTAATTTATTTTATTTAAAATATTTTACTCAACACATGAATAGTTTCAACACATGATCATCGTCAACACATGACTATTTTTATATTCAACACATGAATTTTCTTTTATAATATTCATTATTTTCCCGATTGGAATGAGGCCCAATCAATCACCATATAACGTTAATTATATGGATTCCATACAACACATGTATATAATAGCATTGATAAACAATCAACCATCATCCAAAGTGCACCACACAACTGCATAAGCATCAAATATAAATAATCGACGCTTACACAATCTGTCGACCAATCGATCGACAATAATTAAATAATTGGGATTAGTGTACGCCAAATATCATCCCAACACCCGTGTGGGGTTTCAAATCAACAAACACACATTTTTGTTTGTGCAGTTGGGCGATGTGTAAAATTTATCGACCCAATCAATATCAGTCAAATCAGTGTATATAAACAAATCGGTCGATTTGTTTATAAATATTTATTTATTCACTTTCACGTTAAAAATTATATTTTTAACGACAAAAATATTTATTTCAACACTTGAATTTCTATTCAGTTCATTTATACAATAAAAATGATATTTTTATTTTTCTAACATATTTTGGGAAATTTCGGCGGCATAACGGCACGATACTAGAAACGGAACAAGGCCTAGCCTTATCCCCGGTCTAGTGAAGGCCCACGCCATTCACACATCAATCAAATCCATTCAATTCATCAAACAATTCAATTCAAACCAATTAGACTAACCAACTACACAACCAAACAATTTAACACACAAGCCATCCATGGTCTGTAGATGACGGGTGTCGGGTGCTGCTAAGCACCGTCTGCATCCTAGTATATATATATAAAACTAGAAAAAGGAAGTTTACAGTGAGAAGTTCTCACTGAAAGCTATCCAATACCACGACACTCCTATTGTAGAGATCTTCGTCGTTCTCGCATTTTCTTCTTCTTTGTTGCCCCTAGCCACTACATATATAAAAATCACACATTTTTATATTTTGATGTCTTTAAAATAAAAATCACATTTTTATTTATTCACTTTCAATCTAAAAATCATATTTTTATAATCACTTCATATATTTAAAAATCGAATTTTTACTATGCTATTCAATATATAAAAATCGAATTTCTACTTTGGTGTCATATAGATAAAAATTCCATTTCAACAATATTGATTTCGCCTTTATAAAAATAAAGTTTTCGCCTTCATAAAAATAAGCACTTTATTTCGATGTATATAAAATAAAAATCAGATTTTTATTTTGCTACATACACAAAGATGATATTTTTAATTCTCTACATAAACAAAAATCATATTTCTACTACTTCTACTTAATAAAGATTATATTTTAAATAATGCTTTAAAAATATAAAAATCATATTTTTATTACTTTAAAAATATAAAAATCATATTTCTACTACTTCTACTTAATAAAGATTATATTTTTAAATAATGCTTTAAAAATATAAAAATCAGAAAATAAAATCAATGCTTCTCATATAAGAATTTCTATTAGCAAAGACAGTTTTTAACCCTAAATAAAAATAAAAAGAAAAAGGGAAGGGAGGACTTACATCGTTCAGGGGAGGGGGTTTGTTGTTCGCTGGTGGAAGCAGGGGGCGGGTCTTCGAATGGAGGAGGGCGCGGCAGGGTAGGGGGCTCGAGGTCGTCTCGCTGCTGGGGGGGGGGGGGGGGGGGTCTTCGTGCCAGGCGCCAGTCGAATGGGGAAAGGAGAAGAAGGAAGGAGGAAGAAGAGGAAGCAGCGGCGGCGGCGTTGCTGGGGGGGGGGGCGCGATGTGGCGGCGGCGGCTCTCCCCCCCGTCGCCCTCGTCTCTCTCTTTTTTCTTTTTTCTTTTATTCTGTATTTCGATTTTGAAAGAAGAGATGGGGGGCCAGCGTATAAGGGATATATATTTTTTTATTTATTTAATTTAATTATTTTATTTTCAAAGAAGTTGACTTTTACATACGACCCCGAAACGAGGCCCACCGCCTGTTGTCCATAGCGTTTTACCCCCATTCCGAACACAATGGGATATGTATCGTAGGCTGATTCGGCTGTTACAGTCAGTTTCCGTTAAATTTACATTTAAATCGCTATATTGAATTTCAAACATACATTTCAAATTACCGGGGTCATATACTAACTCTATAAATTCCATAAAAATATTTTCTAGCTTCGTATTGACGATACGGTCCTAACAAAACTAGTTTCGTCGAATTCTGAGACCGTTGGAAAAATGGCCATTTTCCAGTCGATTAAAATCAACTGAAACTGGTCAAACGCGTTTTCCTTTGCCACGCTCACATATTGATTCGAAAAATTATGAAATTTGGAATCTAGCAATAACTTGACATCACGGATCCAACAAAATTGGTTTCGTCAAAATCCGAGGTCGTTTGCAAAATGTCTATTTTTAAGGGCCTGAATTCCATAGCGACTATTCAGAATTTTCAACTGGACATATCTTTTGATTCCCGCTATGAAATCTTGATCTTTCGGATTCGTTGGAAAGATATCATCAATTAGATCCTAATGTTTTTGGTTTCACTAAAATCCGGATTGTTTTGCACCCGATATGTTCAATTGAAGTTTGAAATCGAATTATCGAACTACCGCGCCATTTTCAATTTTATTTATAATTATATATAAATATTTATATTCTAACGACGACGCGTATAAATATATACGTTCGAATTATATTCAAAATAAATTTCTCGTTGATTTTATTTAAAATAACTCATTTTAAATGTTCAAAATTCACTAAAATTGCCGAAATAAAAATTTTAAACTGGCCCAGATTTTCCGGGTTATTACAATCTCCCCCACTTAAAACTTTTCGTCCCCGAAAAGGAACAAAGTCGAAAGTGGTTTGATTAATTAACTATACGTTCGATTTGGTTTCCATTCTCCAACTTTTCAGTTTCTGAGAATTTTCAAATTTTCAAAAATTTGGCTAACACCCTAAATTTTCGAAAAATTTCGCCATAACCTCCCCTGCACCGGGAGCATCGGGGAATTTCAAATAGCTTCCCCGGTCCTTCCGATCTCAAAAAGAAAAGGAAAAAGCCAAGCGGCTAGCCAATAGGCTCACAAAATCATCATCACCCAAACAAAACAGGAAATTATGTAGTAAACACGTACCTATTTGTCGGGCAAACAAATTTTATTCTTCGGCTCTAGCCTCCTTGCTATGACCTGTTCAATGTAAGTATATATATATGCAAGCAAATGCGACCGATTTTCAATACAGTTCAATATTTGGTTCAATTAGGCATAAATGGTTAAAAATTAGCAAACAAATAAACAAGCAACTCAAACATCAATCAATTAGTGGATTAGAGTTTCAAATTCTTAATTTTGATACATATACAGAAAATCATGTTTTGATGCCAATTCACAACAATAAATCTATCTATATAAGTTTTGGTTCTCACACCAGCCTAATGGAAATATATAGATATCACACCTTCGAAACACGAATATAAATACTGATGATGTGGCCACATCGCCAGAATTATCCCCGGGTGTCTAGAATGTGATTCTATATCTATCCAGTATATTAAAACTTCGACTATACGTTCATGACGCGTATACGCGAAATCTTTATATACTCGATTGTCCATATTCAAAATAAATAAATATTCAAATACGTATAAAACGATTTAAATTTTCAAAACAAAACTGTTTTCATTTGAAAGATATACTCTTCACACTCGTTCTAGGATACTACTGATCCTATCTCTAACGAGTCATTCTAATTGGATATTGCTAATCCAATATCTGATGAATTCTTTCGTATGGTTCTAATGTGTCTTGTTCTCGAGCTCTGTAAACCAAAGCTCTAATACCAACTGAAACGACCCGAACTTCCCCGTGAAGGAAAGCGCGGATAGAATTGAGTACAAGACAAAATAGAACGCATACAGAAGAACATTTCATTGTTATTACAACAATTCCATCAGATACAAGAATATACAGAGTATAAATGAATAAATTATATTCGACAAATATCAGAGATTACAATAAATTACATAGCAGCGGAAAATAATACAAAACACAACTGAAAGTAATACACGGATACAGAGCTTTCCGAGCATCGTTCCAGCGGTAAATCAGGACCCTGTGAATATAAATCTGCAAAACCAAAACTACTAGCTGCCCGTGTGGAAAATAGGGGCATCCAGAGTTTAGGTTAAAACAATAAACTCCAGGGCAGTCATGTGACTGGTGTGAGAACTAAAACAGTTATTAATATTGGTTTTAAAGTTAGGTAAATCAAGGGACCACGCCGTATAACACGGAACGAGTTTCCTCCCAAGAATACCAGTGCATAAAACAAACAGCGCAATGCTAAATAAAGAAAAATGAAGCTGTTATAAGACCCAGGTCCCATCACACAATGCAACGCAAGCCGGAGGATAGGGTTTTTACCTTGTAACAGCCAAAGCATGCTTGATACGTTTAAAACACATTATTTGATACTATAATAAGTGTATAGTGTCAAAACAATTCAAATCATAAATATCAATCATAGGCGGCATGGGTACCATCTATCATGTCGCCATACTAGTTCTACAATAAAAACCGCAATACACGTATTGGAAATTGGATTTCCGTCATGAGTCGAGGCAAGGGGCAAGCTCCTCTCCGTGTTCGAGACACTCTAGCAAATGCCTCAGGACCCCACTATGATCCTTGGAATCGGCTGGGCCGGTCCTCTCTTACTTTTGAGGATTGGCAATTCCTGAACACACGTTTCCCGGTCCTTACAGACCTATATCCGAGGCGCCTCGTATCCAACAACCACACAGGTGAAAAGTATATAAATGTCAGGGCTGGTAGGTCACTGACACCACCCTAGCTAGAAAGAAACGTCGTGCTCTCCCAGCGGTCCGTCTCCCGTTTTTGACTCATACCGAGGTGTGAGGCTCGCGAATTCATGTTATACACAAAGCTACGCCACACAGGCCGTGCTTTGATCATCAACCACAAGACTTTGCTTTTCAACAGAAACCTTGATCAATTACCACTTATGCGTGCCACACTGGCAATTCACTCCATGCGACTGATGTCCACCGATATACAACCTCTGAGCTCGTACATTTCAGAGAAGGGCGTTAAGCAAGAGAATAAATTCTCCGCCGCCAAACAGATGTATATTTAATAGAGATCAGTCAACACAGAATAAAATCCAATGTCAGACACACAATCCATTTACAAGTTCGTTCTGGGTCTGAACGAAACCGGAGGCACTTTCCTCGCATATCCATCCATCTCCAGATACGTCTGGATGATCACCAACTGATTCCCTCATCCTGGGTGTACAGCCCAATCAAGATCATCAGTAATCACCCAAACGATGTGAAGACTTCCGGTCTTCCACCACCGTCTTCATCTTCGACATCTCGTCGAATCGGTTATTCAGAATGGGTATAAACCCGGCCTTTCTGAATAACCCACGTATATAATAAACGAATGTTACACAAACACAACAAACGCCTCATTCCAATTCAGAATATTCTTTTATTCACAAAATCACATTCTTAGGGAAATGTTCCCATTAATTTTATCCAAGATAAATTCTTCTAAATTTATCCTAAAATCTTCCTTTGGATATCATTTCAAACCATTTTATGGTTTTTCCTAACTAGTCGGGATTAGCGAACCACACCGAAGTAATTATTTATTTTATTTCCCAATCCCAACCTATATATCCCATGGAGCAAAACTGGTGATACTCCATTCCTAACACCACGGTGTTATCGGTAAAATTAATTACCATTTCACGTTCAAATCTAATTAAAGATTTAACTATCGCTTTGGAGCAAAACTGGTGATACTCCATTCTCGATCACTTTTCAGATTTGATAATTTAAATTATCAATTCATATTTAAATCTAACTAAAGATTCATTAAAACTCCACTTAGTTTTAATCTTTTCAGAAATCGATATCTTGCCTTTAACTGGGTTAAAGAACTAATGTCATCTAAAACGCGATTCACGATAAACCCAAATCACATTTGATATTAAATACAAGGCTCTGAATAGAAAATATATCGGCTTATATTCAATATCAAATTCTGAAACCAACATATATCGTTTTGGAAATAACGATATAAAATATATCTTTCAAATTCCCATAACAATATCTGTTTAGTCACGAAATCCAACATCAAAATATCCCGAAGATAATTTCGATTTAACTCCAGTCCAATTCACATATTGGGAATATTGATTAATTTTAAAATCACGTTCAAATTCAATTTATTTATTTCAAAAATAAATTGATTTTAATTCTAGTTCAAAACTAGTTCATTTCGATAAAAAAATCTATTCTTATCCTTTCAAATGTGGAATTCTTCAGCTCAATTTTTCCCAAATCACATATTATGATTTTATACAAATTATCGATATTTTTAATAATTTTATCAAGGCCCGTACAGTCGATTTCCAACAACGGCCATCGAACTGCACTTACAGCGACCTTTTCTGAAATTGATTTGGACATAATTCCAAATCTAACCGTTGGATTTCAAATTTCTAATATTCATTGGAAAGCTCTTTTCGATACGAACCCAACGGTTCCGGTTTTAGGAGAATCCGACGGTCGGATCTCCCGCAATGTCCGTTTGAAATAAATGGTCGAAATTCATGAACTGCCGCGGCGCGGCGCGTTCTATTCAGGCCATTATATTATATATATAATATATATAATATATATTTCGTCGATTTCTATTTAAAACGAATTTTATAAATCGTTTTAAATTCGTTTCTAAAACAATTCAACCTCTACATTCAATTTCAAATCGATTTGATTTCAATTCAACTCGAATTCATTTCCATTTTATTTAATTCGAATCCAAATTCGTTTCAATTCAAATTCAAATTCGTTTCAATTCAAATTGTTTTCAATTTAATTTCGATTCGAATTCAATTAAATTTCAGTTCGTTTTCAATTCAACTTGAATTTGTTTTATATTCAATTCCATTCGAAGTCCTTTTATATTCAATTCAAATTCGTTTTCTTTTCAATTCGAATTTGCTATAATATTCATTTCAATTTGAATAAAATCGATATAAATATCGTTCACGTCAAAATGGCGCAAAACTAATCAACACGGCTTTATATTTTTCACAACTTCTTTATTCTATTCAACAAATGAATATTTTTCCCATTTAACACATGAATCTATACTTCTTTCAACACACGACTAATCTCAACACATGAGTGCTGTCAACACATCACTATTGTTGTTATGTAAAATATTTTATAAACTATGGTATCTATCGTTTGATTTTAATTAGACTCCACCGTGAAGTAGATTCTAATTGTAAATATGATAAAGATGTAATTTATTTTATTTAAAATATTTTACTCAACACATGAATAGTTTCAACACATGATCATCGTCAACACATGACTATTTTTATATTCAACACATGAATTTTCTTTTATAATATTCATTATTTTCCCGATTGGAATGAGGCCCAATCAATCACCATATAACGTTAATTATATGGATTCCATACAACACATGTATATAATAGCATTGATAAACAATCAACCATCATCCAAAGTGCACCACACAACTGCATAAGCATCAAATATAAATAATCGACGCTTACACAATCTGTCGACCAATCGATCGACAATAATTAAATAATTGGGATTAGTGTACGCCAAATATCATCCCAACACCCGTGTGGGGTTTCAAATCAACAAACACACATTTTTGTTTGTGCAGTTGGGCGATGTGTAAAATTTATCGACCCAATCAATATCAGTCAAATCAGTGTATATAAACAAATCGGTCGATTTGTTTATAAATATTTATTTATTCACTTTCACGTTAAAAATTATATTTTTAACGACAAAAATATTTATTTCAACACTTGAATTTCTATTCAGTTCATTTATACAATAAAAATGATATTTTTATTTTTCTAACATATTTTGGGAAATTTCGGCGGCATAACGGCACGATACTAGAAACGGAACAAGGCCTAGCCTTATCACCGGTCTAGTGAAGGCCCACGCCATTCACACATCAATCAAATCCATTCAATTCATCAAACAATTCAATTCAAACCAATTAGACTAACCAACTACACAACCAAACAATTTAACACACAAGCCATCCATGGTCTGTGGATGACGGGTGTCGGGTGCTGCTAAGCACCGTCTGCATCCTAGTATATATATATATATATAACTAGAAAAAGGAAGTTTAGAGTGAGAAGTTCTCACTGAAAGCTATCCAATACCACGACACTCCTATTGTAGAGATCTTCGTCGTTCTCGCATTTTCTTCTTCTTTGTTGCCCCTAGCCACTACATATATAAAAATCACACATTTTTATATTTTGATGTCTTTAAAATAAAAATCACATTTTTATTTATTCACTTTCAATCTAAAAATCATATTTTTATAATCACTTCATATATTTAAAAATCGAATTTTTACTATGCTATTCAATATATAAGAATCGAATTTCTACTTTGGTGTCATATAGATAAAAATTCCATTTCAACAATATTGATTTCGCCTTTATAAAAATAAAGTTTTCGCCTTCATAAAAATAAGCACTTTATTTCGATGTATATAAAATAAAAATCAGATTTTTATTTTGCTACATACACAAAGATGATATTTTTAATTCTCTACATAAACAAAAATCATATTTCTACTACTTCTACTTAATAAAGATTATATTTTAAATAATGCCTTAAAAATATAAAAATCATATTTTTATTACTTTAAAAATATAAAAATCATATTTCTACTACTTCTACTTAATAAAGATTATATTTTTAAATAATGCTTTAAAAATATAAAAATCAGAAAATAAAATCAATGCTTCTCATATAAGAATTTCTATTAGCAAAGACAGTTTTTAACCCTAAATAAAAATAAAAAGAAAAAGGGAAGGGAGGACTTACATCGTTCAGGGGAGGGGGTTTGTTGTTCGCCGGTGGAAGCAGGGGGCGGGTCTTCGAATGGAGGAGGGCGCGGCAGGGTGGGGGGGGGGGGCTCGAGGTCGTCTCGCTGCTTGGGGGGGGGGGGGGGGTCTTCGCGCCAGGCGCCAGTCGAAGGGGGAAAGGAGAAGAAGGAAGGAGGAAGAAGAGGAAGTAGCGGCGGCGGCGTTGCTGGGGGGGTCTTCGCGCCAGGCGCCAGTCGAAGGGGGAAAGGAGAAGAAGGAAGGAGGAAGAAGAGGAAGCAGCGGCGGCGGCGTTGCTGGGGGGGGGCGATGTGGCGGCGGCGGCTCCACCCCCCCCCCCCCCCCCCCGGTCGCCCTTGTCTCTCTTTTTTTTATTCTGTATTTCGATTTTGAAAGAAGAGATGGGGGCAGCGTATAAGGGATATATATTTTTTTATTTAATTAATTATTTTATTTTCAAAGAAGTTGACTTTTACATACGACCCCGAAACGAGGCCCACCGCCTGTCGTCCATAGCGTTTTACCCCCATTCCGAACACAATGGGATATGTATCGTAGGCTGATTCGGCTGTTACAGTCAGTTTCCGTTAAATTTACATTTAAATCGCTATATTGAATTTTAAACATACATTTCAAATTACCGGGGTCACATACTATCTCTATAAATTCCATAAAAATATTTTCTAGCTTTGTATTGACGATACGGTCCTAACAAAACTAGTTTCGTCGAATTCTGAGACCGTTGGAAAAATGGCCATTTTCCAGTCGATTAAAATCAACTGAAACTGGTCAAACGCGTTTTCATTTGCCACGCTCACATATTGATTCGAAAAATTATGAAATTTGGAATCTAGCAATAACTTGACATCACGGATCCAAAAAAAAGTGGTTTCGTCAAAATCCGAGGTCGTTTGCAAAATGTCTATTTTTAAGGGCCTGAATTCCATAGCGACTATTCAGAATTTTCAACTGGACATATCTTTTGATTCCCGCTATGAAATCTTGATCTTTCGGATTCGTTGGAAAGATATCATCAATTAGATCCTAATGTTTTTGGTTTCACTAAAATCCGGATTGTTTTGCACCCGGTATGTTCAATTGAAGTTTGAAATCGAATTATCGAACTACCGCGCCATTTTCAATTTTATTTATAATTATATATAAATATTTATATTCTAACGACGATGCGTGTAAATATATACGTTCGAATTATATTCAAAATAAATTTGTCGTCGATTTTATTTAAAATAACTCATTTTAAATGTTCAAAATTCACTAAAATTGCCGAAATAAAAATTTTAAACTGGCCCAGATTTTCCGGGTTATTACATATAAGAATAATTAATATGAGAATGATGATTAATTAATTTTAAATATTTGGTTTTATGTCTAATATACCTTTTTGGCCTCCGCTATATCCCCGCTACACCTTTTTGCACCTCCGCCGCTATATAACCGTTGAGCGTTTAACTGCACATATCTACTATGAACAATCGTTCAAGGGCATATCCTTTTTGTTTGCCAGGTAATCGACTTGAATAACAACAATTACATATTTTATAAATTTTCAAATTGTAAGTTATCCCCGTCTTTGATTTTTGATCAACAGCAATTGCGATTGCAGCTCACGGTCGCTTGAAAACAAATGTTCTTAGCGTCAAGCACCATGTGGAATGTCTGCCACTTAGTAGAAATCTATTAAATAATAGTAAAGAAGAACCTTTTGAAGCTCTGTCCTTACTTCTAGGAGTTTTATCTCTTCTTCTTGAATTTCTCAGAATATTTTATTTTTAAATTACTTTATTATTTTACACTTATTTACTATTTCTCTTACATTATTTAACTTCTTCTATCATTTTACATTTTCACATGAAAATTTCAAAGTTTACACAATTATTTATTAACAGTTAGCTCCTAACATTTATATTTTAGTCTACAGATTTAAAAAAATTGAATAATTTAAATAAATTTAATTATCTAATATTTCTTTTAAATACTAAAAATGACAAAATTATGATATTTTTTCCTTAAATGTCTACACTTCGAATTTTCTATAATCATTTAAGTCTCTTTCAATTCTTTTCTAACATTTTACATTTAGTACCATATTTTACAATTAATTACATAATACTAAAAATATTTAAATAATTTTAGCAAACTATCATTCATTGATTCATCTAATAAATCATATCAAGATTAACCATATTAATATCAACAAAAGTAAAAAATAAAAATCAAAGATATAAACATGTCAATCACATAACATAAATTATACACAAATTAGTTATCGTAAGTATAAAGTTATACTCATTTACGTTATTTTTTTCACCGTGTATTCATGTAATATTAATGTCAAACGCGTATGTTTTTTTTAGTCATTTACAAAAAACTACACAATATCACTAACATTGTACATCTAAACTAATATGTTTAAATTAATCATGTGATTTTGAATTCAATCAATAAATTGTTGTTATTTCATCTAATTAATGCTAAGTGTGATAATTTAAAATGTACACCATGTACATATCAACAAAAATCGATTTTTTTTCCAAATAAGGTTAAATAATATATGTAAACAATAATAAAATAATATATTATACACTTATCTCAATAAATTTATCATAAACTGAAGAAAGTAACTTCCACTTTAATACTTGCATTTTAACATTTTTATTTTATTATTTGTTGAACCTTCTCGATTCTTTCATAATATTTTATATTTTAACATTTTAACGGTTGGTTTGATTAGCGGTAAACAGAACGTTTGAAGCTTCCTAGTTCATTCTATGAGTTTTCTCGTTTCTTCCTAACTAGTGTGTAACCCGTTCGTTGCACACGATAATATTATAAAATATAGTTTTAAACTTTTGATGTTAAAATTGAAACTTTATGCTACAACATACAATGAATCCAAAAAATATATATACTCTAAATTATTATTGTTGTTGTTTATATTTGTTATGTGTCATGGACTTATATTTTTTTGAAGTAAAACAATAATCTTATTGTTCTTATTGTATGAGTAAGTATTCAAATTGAAACTGACATATTTTAATTATTTTAGATGACATAACAAATATTATTGAACATATTTCTTCTAATGATAAATTTTGAAATTATAGAAGCATATATTGACTTAAGAGTAAATAATGTTAATAAATTGAGTAAGATTTTGTAAAAAGATTACAGAGGTTTTAGTGTAGAGTTATTTGAAGTTTAAAATATAAAAGTTTAACATTGTGTATGATAAAATTATTGCTTATGCATTTAAATGATTATAGTCAATTTACAAATTAATTTTGGTGTTATCATTTATGTACATAAATTAATATATAAGATCTATATATCTGTATAGTTAAACATAATTTTTTTTCTTTGTGTTTTCATTAGTATATATGTGTATATGTATATGACTAATATATAGATTATTAAAATATTTTGAATTTGGGATTTCATAAGCAATTTAAATATATGGATCTAAACATCAAAGGTTATGTAACGGTTAATGAAGTTGTACATGACTATAGAAATGTCAAAATGGGTTTTTAGCCTCAAGGAAAAAATGAACAAAAAGTTGTCCTTATGGACAAAATTTTAGCCTCTTATCCTTATGGAACAATTTTTTGTTCATTTTGTCCTTCACACTATTTTCCTATAAGGGGTAAGTTAAGAATAGAATTCTACAGTATAGATAAATCTTTTGAGATAAATGCATAATAAATTAGTTTGTTAATGTTATTCGTGCATGTTATTTATGATATCTGAATAGTATATCTTTATTTTATATATATTAAAATTGTCACATTTAATGATTTATTAGATGAAGTAATGAATATTTATCAATTAAACTTATTCGAATACATTAAAGCCAAAATTACATGATTAATTAAAATATATTGATGTAAATGTACAAAATTATGTGGTATTAAGGTGGGTTTGGCAAGAAACCGTTGAAATTTCAGAATGTAGGCACTTCAATTAAAATAAGAATATTACTATATCATGTATTAATGTATTAAAATAAATGATTCAAATATAACTTTGCGATTATTGCTTATGAAATAATTATGTTATATGACCGATGTATTTGTATATCCAAATGAATTCTATGCCTTTCTTTGTTAATATGAATATCATTGAAATATTGAAAATTTCTTAATTTTATGATTTATTTGACATATTAACAACTTATATTTTACTAAATTTGATTATTGTTTTAAGATTCATGATTAACTTTTAATATATGAAGTCAAATATATGGTATTAGAAGAGAATTGAGATAGTCGGTAAAGGTTGTAGGAATATTAAAATTATGTTTTTTGCAGTAAAAGAAACATAATTTTGTAATTCATGCCAAATTTATTGATATTTTTTTACTATTATTTTCTGTTTTATACAAAAAATTAAATTTGTGTATTTAATATGACGATTCTATAAGCAATTCATTTTCTAATTTGAGGAAGAATTTTTTTTACATAAGTGAAAATGTTTTTTATTTTTTACTGCAGTCGTTTAAAAATTGTCTGGACCTAGTGTTATTTAAGTATGTTTCTAAGAAAAAACATTTGTGTGTTTCAAAATATAAAGAGTGTATTTTAGAAAAGTTACTTATTGTTTATGTTATATTATATGGTGTGTTGCGTATGGATTTTAATCTAATGAAAATGCAATTTGATCATATTTTACAGATATGAGTATGATGTATATTATTGAAAATTTCTTATTATCATTAGTGATCGAACTAACGAATATTGTTAATAACATCTATCTTATTATTTTATACTTAAGATCGTATATTTAATTTAAACATATGGACTAAAACGTAAAACATATAAAAGAAAGTGAGGTGGGTTTTATAAATAATTATGGTAATTTTAAATATATATTTTTTAAGTTAAATGTAGAATTTTGTTATGCAATACATAATAAATATATTTTATCATTTTAAATATAAGTATTTTAAGTTACACGGTAAATGAATAAAAATTAAACTTGTTATCGTTGTTTTATGCGATTTATATATCGTAGTTGAATAAAAAGTTCATTTTATCAATTTTATTAGAACAATAATCGTATATACATTGAATTATGGTTCTGAAATATCTATTAAAAATATTAACAAATATTAGTTGACTAAATTCATTTAAATTATTTAAAATTTCTATTATGTAATTAATATAAATACATGGATCTAAATATAAAATGTTAGAAGTTAATCGTTGAATTATTTATAGATACCTATACAACTTTTAAATATATATATGTTATACTATAAAATAATGAGAGATTTAATTAAATAATTTAATTGATAAATTAAAAGATTCGAATATTAAATCTCTAGAGAGAATTAAGCAAAAGAGAAAGAACTCCTAAAATCAAGCAGAGAGGTGGAAATTCTTCCGCTTTACTATTATTTAATAGATCCTCTCGAGATATTTATTTTTAAATTAATTAATTTATCGCTTTACACTTATTTACTTGAGACGACCCAAACATGCCCTTACGGGAAAACCCAGATTGAATTGAGAACACGACAAATCAGAACACAAACAATGGAACATTTAATTGCTTATTACAACAACTTACATCAGAGTACAAGAATATATCAGAGTATGAATAAATAGTACACAGAAAATATCAGAGATTAAAATACATAGCAGCGGAAATTTATAATATATAAATACAATGACTAACACAACTGAATGAAATACACGGATACAAAGCTTTCCGAATATAGCTCCAGTTGTAATCCAGGATCCTGGGAAAAGGAATATCTGCGAAAACCAAAACTACTAGCTGCCCATGTGGAAAATTTGGGCATTTGGAGTTTAGGTTAAAACAATAAACTCTGAATCAGTCATGGGACTGGTGTGAGAACTAAAACAGTTATTAACTTGATTTTAAAGTTAGGTAAATCAAGGGACCACGCCGTATAACACGGAACGGGTTTCACCCCAAGAATACCAGTGCCTAAAATAAACAGCGCAATGCTAAATAAAGAACAATGAAGCTATTATTAGACTCAGGTCCCATCACACAATGCAACGCAAGCCAAAGGATAGAGTTTAACCTTATAATAGCCAAATATGCTTGGTACGTTTTAAAACAAATCTTTTTATTATTACTATAAGTGAAGAAATCAACTTCAAATATAAATGTATCAATCATAGACGACATGAATGTCCCATACCACTATGCCGGCAATAGTATACAACTAAAACCGTAAAATGTCTTATTGGAAGTTGGCTTTCCATCATGATGGCTATTGATCCAAAAGATCGATCGCGTAGTGCAATACCCAATGGCTTACGTCACGTGCATGAGAAAACTTTGTAATGCACATCCGCACTATATCCAGGATATCAAGTATCTCAACGGCTTATGTCCCGTGCATGAGAAAACGCCGTATACTCTATCCTACTGGGAATTGGGGGTGTGCCTTATCCCTCTGAGCGTGGAGCGACCACACTCAGCTTATCTCAATCGACCGAATCCATCCTCGTATCGAAAGTATACCGATCTAACCATCAGTTCACCACCATATCGGGGTGCGAGGCTCACGAATTAACGCTACACAAAGCTGTGCTACTTAAAGTTGTGCTTTGATCACCATCCACCAAGCATTGCTGTAACAACCCAGAAAATCTGAACCAATTTAAAAAAATTATTTTGGCGATTTTAATGGATTTTGATTATTTAAAATGAATAATTTAAATAGTAACGATGAAAAATTTATTTAAATTAAAGTTAAAACGAATAATTTTATTTTAATTATATAACGAGCCTGAAATGGCATGGTAGTTCAAAAATTCGATTTCGAATTTCAAATGAATATACAGAATTCAATATAAGTCAGAATTGAACGAAACAAGAAATATTTGAATCTGTTTAATCAGATCTTTCTTGAGAAGCTAAGAAACTGATATTTCACTTTAGAAGTTGAAAGATATGTCCAGTTTAAAATTCAGAAAAGTCGCTGTGGAATTTATATATATTTTAATGTATAAGGCCCTTAAAAATAGCCATTTTGCAAACGACCCCCGTTTTCGACGAAACCACTTTTGTTGGATCCGGGATGTCAAATTATTGCTAGATTCCAAAATTCATAATTTTTGGGATTAATATGTGAGCATAGCAGAAGAAAACGCATTTGACTAATTTCAGTTGAATTTAATCGACTGGAAAATGGCCATTTTTTGAACGGTCGCAGAATTCGACGAAATTAGTTTTGTTAGGACCGTATCGTCAATACGAAGCTAGAAATAATTTTTATGGAATTTTGGGGGTCCGTATGTGACCCCAGTAAATTGAAATGTACGTTTAAAATTCAGTGTAAAGATTTAAATATTAATTTAAATTAAAACTGATCGAAACATTAGAATTGGTTTACGATACATATCCCATTGTGTTCGGAATGGGGGTAATTAGCTAGGGGCGACAGTCGGTGGACTTTCGAGTTCAAATGGAAAGTCAACTTTAAGGAGAATAAAATAATTAAAAATTAAATTAATTAAATATAATCCCCCTTCTATTACCTCCCTCCCCATTCATTATTGTTCAGATCTAGAAATAAAATAAAAGAAAAAAAACAATCTCGTCGATCGTTCCAGGCCCGTCGCCCCAGAGTTGAACGCCAGCCGGAGCCCCTCCCCCCTCGCGCCGCCAGCCGCCATCTCAGGGCAACCCCTCTCTCGACGTGAAGAACCGCGCCTCCCTCTAGAGCGTGACACCCAAACCCCTCAGCCCCGAAACCCGCAACCCCCTCCTCCAGTCACGACGGACCACGGCGCCCCTCCTGCTCGGCCTCCGACCACCTGAGCGACGCCCTCCTTCCCTCTCCAATTCGATACCCTACCCCCCTCAACTGTCTTCAAACAAAACGGTGAGTTTTTATTTTTAATTTATATAAAAATTGATTTTTGATTAGTATAAAAACTGATTTTTGTTCACTATAAAAAAACTGATTTTTTATTCACTATAAAAAACTGGTTTTTGATTAGTATGAAAACTGATTTTTGATTGGTATGAAGAGAAAGACATGATTTTGATGTGAACGACATAAACAAAAAGATTATATCTTTAGAGGCGAAAAGATTAGAGTTTTATTTAGAGAAAGATTAAATTTTTAATATGATAAAGTTTTAATTTTTTATCTTAAGCAAGATATGATTTTTCTACATAAAAATATGATCTTTATATATAAAGATAGGATTTTTATTATGAAGAGAGTGTTAGAAAAATTTGATTTTTATAATATAAACATCAACATAAAAATATGATTTATATATATGATAACGGCATAAAAATGTGATTTTTAACATGTACTGGGTGAAAACAGATTACGTTGAAACGCGAAGAAGATTTTCTACATAAGAAGAGTCACGGTGTTTGGTTAAGCTTATTGGTGAGAACTTCTCACTCAAATTTAATTTCTTGTAAGATATATATACTAGGATGCTGACGGTGCTTAGCAGCACCCGACACCCGTCGTCCACAGACTATGGACGACTTGTTTGTTTGGTTGTGTAGTTGATTGGATTATGGGTTTGAGTTTGGTTGTTTAGGTGAAACGAATTGATTAGAATGTGGTTTGGGTATGACATGTGCCATTATTAGGCGAGGGATAAGGCTAGACCTTACCCCGTTTCTAGTATCGCGCCGTTATGCCGCCGAAATTTTCTAAAATATATTAGAAAAATAAAATTATCATTTTTACTGTGTAAATGAACCGAATAAATTTTTATCGTTAAAAATATAATTTTTAATGTGTATGTGAATAAAATAAATATTCATTTACAAATCAGACGATTTGTTTATGTACACTGATTTGACTGATATTGACTACGACGATAAATTTTACACATCGCCCAACTGCACAAATAATATTCAGTATTTGTTGTTGAAACCCCACACGGGTGTTGGGATGATATTTGACGTACACTAATCCCAACTGTTTAGTGGTATGTCAATCATTAGGTTGACAGACTGTTGTAAGCGTTAAATATTTATATTTAATGCTTATACAGTGTAGAACGCACTCTGGTTGATGGTTGATTGTTTATCATGGCTGTCGTATACATGTGCTGTATGAAATCCATATAATCACACTATATGGTGATTGATTGTGTCTGATTCCAGTTCAGAAAGAAGTAATATTTTAAAAATAACAAATATTTTAAATAAGGAATATTTTGAAATAATATTCAGTAAATGATTAAAATATTGAAATACGTGAAGCTGTATTGACTAGAGTTGCGCCATTTTGACGCGAACGATATTTATATCGATTTTATTCATTTTTATAATGAATGTCGAAAAGGAATTGATTTCAAAATTGAATACTTTGAAAATACTATCATTTATATACCAATGATAAAGAATACTCAATTTTGATTTAAAGTTGAACTGAAAGTGGGAATCGTTTTAAAACGAAATTATAAAATACGTTTTGAACGAAATATATATTATATATAATATATATATATATATATTAATGGTTTGAATAGAACGCGTCGCGCCGCGGCCGTTCGCGAATTTCGACCATTGAATTCAAATTGATGTTACGGGAGATCCAACCATCGGATTCTCCTAAATTCGGAACCGTTGGGTTCGTATCGAAAAGAGCTTTACAAGAATATAAGAAATTTGAAATCTAATGGTTGGATTTGGAATTATGTCCAAATCAAATTTGAAAAAGGTCGCTGTAAGTGCAGTTCGACGACCGTTTACGGAAATCGACTGAAAGGGGCCTTAATAAAATTATTAAAAATATTAATAATTTGTGTAAAATCATAATAAATAATTTGGGAAGAATTGGGGTGAAAAACTCAATATTTGAAAAGATAAAAATGGATTTTTATCGAATTGAACTAGTTATTGACTAGAGTTATAATCCAATTATTTTTAAATAAATAAAGGGGATTGAGAATGGGTTTTAAAATAACCAGAATTTCCTATATATGAATTGGAGTAGGTTGGAATGGAAATCATCTTCGGAATATTTCGATATTGGATTTCGTGATTATACGAATATTGTTATGGAGATTTGGAAGATATATTTATATCGTTATTTCTAATATGATATTTGTTGGTTTCAGAATTCGATATTGAATATAAGCCGATATATTTTCTATTTAGAGCCTTATATTTAATATCAAATTGGATCTTGGGTTTGTCATGAACGGTGTTTTCACTAACACTTTTCTTAAACCCAGTTGAGAAAAGATTAAATCTTTTTATTAAGACTTAATGAAGTTTACCAATTAATTAATATTTAATTGAATTTGAATTGAATTGGATTTTGGGTTTGTCGTGAACGGTGTCTTCACTAACACTCTTCTTAAACCCAATGGAGTTAAGAAAATTAGAAACTAACTGGAGATTAGTTAAGTCGAATGGTTTCCTGGGTATTGATCTGATGTTGGTTTCAGCGGGGTTAATACTTGGGGAATTGTTCTCTTACTAATTTACGGTTAAAGATTAATGGAATGCGATTATGGGTTTATCGTGAACTGTGTTTTAAAGGACATTAGTTCTTTAACCCAGTTAAAGATAAGATTAATTTCTTAACTTTGAAAAGTCATTAAGTAATGATTTTTGAGATTAAAACCGAATTAGAGTTTTAATGGATCTTTAATTAGATTGAAAAGAGAATGGATAATTTAAATTATCAAATTTGGGAAATGATCGAGAATGGAGTACCACCAGTTTTACTCCAGGCGATAGTTAAATCTTTAATTAGATTTGAACGTGAAATGGTAATTAATTTTACCGATAACACCGTGGTGTTAGATATGGAGTACTACCAGTTTTGCTCCATGGGATGAATAGGTTGGGATTGGGAAATTTAATAAATGATTACTTCGGTAAGGTGCACTAATCCCGACTAGTTTAGAAAACCATAATTGTAGGGACCCGAACTTCCCCGTGAAGGAAAGCACGGATTGCTTTGAGAACACTTCACATCGGAATGCAAACAGAAGAACATTTCATTGCTTATTACAACAATTCCATCAGAATACAAGAATAAACAGAGTATGAATAAATATTACACATTTGATAAATATCAGAGATTTATATTACATTTAAATACATAGCAGCTAAAAAATAATACAACACACAACTGAAAGAAATACAAGGATACAGAGCTTTCCGAGTATCGTTCCAGCTGTGAACCAGGATCCTGTTAATATAAATCTGCAAAACCCAACTACTAGCTGCCTGTGCGGAAAATAAGGGCACCCAGAGTTTAGGTTAAAACAATAAACTCCCGGTCAGTCATGTGACTGGTGTGAGAACTAAAACAGTTATAAATCTCTATTTTAAAGTTAGGTAAATCAAGGGACCACGCCGTATAACACGGAACGGACTTCCTCCCAAGAATACCAGTGCATATAACAAACAGCGCAGTGCTAAATAAAGAACAATGAAGCTATTATAAGACCCAGGTTCCATCACACAATGCAACGCAAGCCAGAGGATAGGGTTTTACCTTATAATAGCCAAAGCATGTTTGATACATTTAAAAACAGTTTGTTTTGATATTACTATAAGTGCATAAGTGTTTCAAAACAATTTCAATCATAAGTATCAATCATAGACGACATATGTGACCCATACCACTATGTCGCCATACTAGGCTCTACAAATAAAACTGAAATGTCACGTATTGGAAATTGGATTCCATCATGAGTCGAGGCAAGGGGCAAGCTCCTCTCCGATTCAAGACACTCTAGCTAATGTCTCAGGACCACACACAGCGATCCCTTGGAACCTCCAAAGCCGGTCCTCTCTTACCTTTGAGGATTAATTATTCCTAAACACACGTTTCCTGGTCCTATAGGACCTATAATCGAGGCGCCTCATTCCAACAACCACACAGGTGAAAAGTATATAAATGTCAGCCAGTTTTAAGCACTGACACCACCCATAGCTAGAAAGAAACGTCGTGCACTCCTTGGGTCCTTATCCCGTTTTTGACTCATACCGAGGTGTGAGGCTCGCGAATTAACGCTATACACAAAGCTGTGCCACTTAGGCCGTGCTTTGATCATCAACCACAAGACTTCGCTTTTCAACAGAAGCCTTGATCATTTTCCACTTAGCATGTCACACAGGCAATTCACTCCATGCAACTGATTCCTATCGATATATAACCTCTGAGCTCGTACGTCTCAGAGAAGAGCGTTAAGCAAGAGAATAAATTCTCCGCCGCCAAACAGATATATATTTAACAGAAATCAATCAACATAGAATAAAATCCAGTGTTAAACACACAGTCCATTTACAAGTTCGTTCTGGGTCTGAACGAAACCGGAGGCACTTTCCTCGCATATCCGTCGATCTCCAAGTACGTCTGGACGATCACCAACTTATTCCCTCATCTTGGGTGTACAGCCCAATCAAGATTGTCAGGAATCATCTAAACGACGTGAAGACTCCCGGTCTTCAACCACCGTCTTCACCTTCGACATATCGTCGAATCGGTTTGTAACAACCCGGGAAATCTGAGCCAATTTAAAAAAAATTTATTTTGGTTATTTTAGTGAATTTTGACTATTTAAAATAATTTATTTTAAATAATAACGAGTAAAAATGTATTTTAATCGAAGATAAGATGAATAAATATATTCTAAGCATATATCGAGCTCGAAATGGCGCGATAGTTTGAAAATTTGATTTTAAACTTTAATTAAATATATATAATGCTTTTTAAATCAGAAAGGGGACGACCCAGGAAAATTTAACTCTGTTTAACAAAATTTTTGAAACGAATGTGAAAAACTGAAATTTCACAAAGTAAATTAAATGTTATGGATAGTTCAACATTTTAAAATAGTCGCTATGGAGTTTATATATAGTTATATATATTTATGTATATTTTAAATATATATTTGGCCCTTAAAAATAGCCATTTTGCAAACGACCTTCGTTTTCGACAAAACCACTTTTGTTGGGTCCGGGATGTCAATTTATTGCTAGGTTCCAAGTTCCATAATTTCGGAGTTAATATGTGAGCGTGGCACAATTAAACACGTTTGACCAGTTTCAGTTGAATTTAATCGACTCGAAAATGGCCCTTTTTCAAACGATCTCAGAATTTGACGAAATCAGTTTTGTTAGGACCGTATCATCGATACGAAGCTAGAAATAATTTTTCTGGAATTTTTAGAGTTAGTGTGTGACCCTGGTAAATTGAATTGTACGTTTAAAATTGAATATATAGATTTATAATATAATTTTGATGAAAGCTGATCGAAACAGCCGAATTGACTTACGAAACATATTCCATTATGTCCGGAATGGGGGTCTTATGCTAGAGGCGACAGTAGTTGGGTTTGATTTGGTATTCGTCACGATAAACTAGTATTTTTAGAATTTAAATATTAAAAATATTATATATAAATAATTTAGGGCCCATCAGAATTCACAAAATTAAAACCCTAATTCTCCGCTCCCGTTCAAGCCGATATACGGCGGAATTTGTCCAGATTTCTCCATCAAAATTCGATCAATCCAAGCAGTAATTCGAAGAGATTATTAAACGAAAATAAAGAGGATCCCTTGATTTTCGAATCCACACCAGTGTGATCAGAATCCGTTGAGCGTTGGGTGCGATTTTCAAGCACTAACTGGAGCCGTCCGCGGTGGTTTCTGGTAACGGTGGAGCCACCGATCTCGACGCCGTTCATGGAGTTGGTGGAGGGGTTGGAGCTCGTCAGCATGGTACCTTCCGATCCAGGTCCGACGGCCTATAGCTGAGGCGGCACCGGCTTCTTTGTGTCGAGCTCCAGTTTGACAGCGCTGAGCATAAAACAGTGAGCTTTCCCCCTTTCTTTTCCCTTCTTTGTATTTTGTTTTATTTTATTTATTTATTATTTAAAATCTGAAATTACTTATTTGTAAAATCTGAAATTATTTATGTTTAAAATCTGAAATTATTTATGTATAAAATCTGGAATTATTTATGTTTAAAATCTGAAATTATTTATGTATAAAATCTGAAATTATTTATTTTATAAAATCTGAAAATTTTAAAATAAAAAGGTTAGAATTTAAAAAAAATATATACATAAGGTTTTAAAAATAAAATATACATAAGGTTTTAAAAATAAAATATACACAAGGTTTTAAAAATAAAATATACATAAGGTTTTAAAAATAAAATATACATAAGGTTTTAAAAATAAAATATACATAAGGTTTTAAAAATGAAATTAGCATATGGTTTTAGAAATGAAAACCAGATTTTTATAAATATGATTTTTAAATATATGAAAAAGCGATGATTTAAAAATGTGATTTTTAAATAAATAGCTCTGTATTAAAAATGTGATTTTTAATATAAACCGCTTGGAAACAGATTGTGATGGAACAGACGGATAGCGAACAGAATCCAAACCGTTACATTAAAGAACGACGGAGTGGAAACCCAAGGTGAGGACTCCTCACTCTAATTTATTTTCTAGTTAGAAATATATACTAGGATGCAGACGGTGCTTAGCAGCATCGGACACCCGTCGTCCACAAACCATGGATGGCTTGTTTGTTTGGTTGTTTGGTTGTTGTGGTTATTTGGTTGAATTTGGTTTGGGAAATGAATCGAATTAGTATGATTTGGTTAGGATATGACGTGCGCCATTATAAGGTGCGGGTGTAAGGCTAGACCTTACCCCAATTTTAGTATCGCGCTGTTATGCCATCGAAATTTTCTAAAAAGAGTTAGAAAATTTTAGCTAGTTAAAAATAAATATCCATATTCAAACCAGATGGTTTGTTTATGTACACATATTTGATCGACATTTATTGGGATGATATATTTTACACATTGCCCAATTGCACAAATAAAAATCTGTGTTTGTTGTTTGAAACCCCACACGGGTGTTGGGATGAAAATTGACGTACACTAATCCCAATTGTTTAGTTGTATGTCAATCGATTGGTTGACAAGCTGTTATAAGCGTTGATTATTTATATCTAATGCTTATGCTGTTGTGTAGTGCACTTTGGATGATGGTTGATTATATACATGTGTTGTATAGAATCCATATAAATAAAATTATATGGTATTTGAGTGGGTCTTATTCCAATTTAGAAAATAAAATATTTGAAATGGAATATTTGAATTAGAAATATTTGAAGTAGAATATTTAGAGTAAAAATATTTGAAATAGAATATTTAGAGTAGAAACACTTTAAATAGAATATTTGAAGTAGAAATATTTGAAATAAAAATATTTGAAATATATTAAGCTGTGTTGATTAGATTTGCGCCATTTTGACGCGAACGATATTTATATCGATTCTATTCGCCTTCAAAATAAATATCGATAAGAGAATTATTTCAAATTCAAATATTTTGAAAATAACATCATTTATAAAATAATGATGTAGAATATTCAAATTTGGTTTAAAATTTGAAAAGAAGTTGGAATCGATTTTAAACGAATTTATAAAATACGTTTTGAACGGAATATATATAACATATATTATATATATATTTAATGGCCTGAATAGAACTCGCCGCGCTACGGTAGTTCGCGAATTTCGACCATTGACTTCGCGTGGACATTACGGGAGATCCGACCGTCGGATTCTCCTAAAACCGGAACAGTTGGGTTCGTGCCGAAAAGTGCTTTCCAACGAATATTAGAAATTTGAAATCTAACGGTTGGATTTGGAATTATGTCCAAATCAAATTTGGAAAAGGTCGCTATGGATGCAGTTCGATGACCGTTAGTGGAAATCGACTGTACGGGCCTGGATAAAATTATTAAAAATAGCAATAATCTTTCTAAAATCAAAACAAGAGATTTGAAAGAAGTTGGGGTGAAAAACTCCACATTTGTAAAGATAAATAAATCTTTATCAAATTGAACTCAGTTTAGAAAAGGATAAATCTTTTAATTAAGATTTAGTGAAATTGTCCAGTTAATTAATATTTAATTGGAATAGAATTTAAATTGGTCTTTGGGTTTATCGTGAATAGTGTTTTTAAATAACACTTGTTCTTTAGCCCGATTAACAATAGGATGTGATTTTGGGTTGTTGTGAACCGTGTTTTAAATGACATTGGTTCTTTAACCCAGTTAAAGATTAAAACTAAGTGGAGTTTTAATAAATCTTTAATCGGATTTGAATGGTCGAGAATGGAGTATCACCAGTTTTGCTCCAAGCGATAGTTAAATCTTTAATTAGATTTGAACGTGAAATGGTAATTAATTTTACCGACAGCATCGTGGTGTTAGATATGGAGTATTACCAGTTTTGCTCCATGGGATAAATAGGTTGGGATTGAGAAATAAAATAAATAATTACTTCGGTGTGGTTTGCTAATCCCGACTAGTTTGGAAAACCTTAACATGGTTTGAAATGATATCCAAAGGAAGATTAAAGAATAAATTTAAAAGAATTTATCTTTGATAAAATTAATGGGAACCTTTCCCAAAGAATGTGAGTATTGGAATAAAAGAATATTCTGAATTGGAGTGAGGCGTATGTTGTGTTTGTGTAACACTTGTTTATTATATACGCGGGTTATTCAGAAAGGCCGGGTTTATACCCATTCTGAATAACCGATTCGACGATATGTTGAAGGTGAAGACGGTGGTTGAAGACCGAGGGTCTTCACATCGTTTGGATGATTCCTGACCATCTTGATTGGGCTGTACACCCAAGAGGAGAGAATCAGTTGGTGATCGTCCATACGTACTTGGAGATCGACGGATATGCGAGGAAAGTGCCTCCGGTTTCGTTCAGACCCAGAACGGACTTGTAAATGGACGGTGTGTCTGACAGTGGATTTTCCTCTGTTATGATTGGTCTTTATTAAATATACATCTGCCTGGAAAAGGAGAATTTATTCTCCTACTTCACCCCTCTCTGAGACGCGCGGATCAGAGGTTGTATATCGATAGACATCAGTCGCATGGAGCGGATTGCCTGTGTGGCATGCCTAAGTGGCAAATGATCAAGGCTTCTGTTGAAAAGCAAAGTCTTGTGGTTGATGATCAAAGCACGGCCTTTGTGGCGTAGCTTTGTGTATAGCGTTAATTCGCGAATTTCACACCCCGGGTGGACCAAAAATGGGAGACGGACTTCAGAGGGGACATGCGTTTTCTTCTAGTTAGAAGTGGTGTCAGTGCTTAAATTGGCTGGCATTACTTATGTGGATGATGGATTTTGAGGTGCCTCGATTAGATCGGACGATCCGGGTCCGATGGAGTCAGTGGACTCATTGACGCCCTATGGGGCGGGGAAACGCATTGTTCAGGAATTTTAATCCACATCGGTGGACCGGCCCTGTTGCTCCAAGGCTTGTCTGCACGCTTATCTGAGGGGCGGACTAGAGCGTCTTGAAGCGGTGAGGACTATCTTTTGCCTCGGTTCACAGATGGAATCCAACTTCCAAATACGTGATATTGCGGTTTTATTTGTAGAGCCTAGTATTGGCGACTTAGTGGTATGGGGCACTTATGCCGTCTAGGATTGATACATTTATATTTGAAGTTGTTTTGACACTATACACTTATTATAGTACCAAATAATTTGTTTTTAAACGTATCAAGCATGCTTTGGCTATTATAAGGTAAAACCCTATCCTCTGGTTTGTGTTGCATTGTGTGATGGGACCTAGGTCTTATAATAGCTTCATTGTTCTTTATTTAGCATTGCGCTGTTTGTTTTATGCACTGGTATTCTTGGGGTAAAGCCCGTTCCGTGTTATACGGCGTGGTCCCTTGATTAACCCAACTTTAAAATAAAGAATAATAACTGTTTTAGTTCTCGCACCAGTCACATGACTGACCTGGAGTTTATTGTTTTAACCTAAACTCTGGGTGCCCTTATTTTCCGCACGGGCAGCTAGTAGTTTTGGATTTGCAGATATATTATTCACAGGATCCTGGTTTATAGCTGGAACTATACTCGGAAAGCTTTGTATCCGTGTATTCTTTTCAGTTGTGTTTTGTATTAATTTTCCACTTCATTGTAATTTGTTAATATCTGATATTTAGCAAATGTATATTATTTGAATTATACTCTGTATATTCTTTTACTCTAATGTAATTGTTGTAGTAAGCAATGAAATGTTCTTCTGTTTGCGTTCTATTTTGTGTTGTTCTCAGAGAATCTGGGCTTTCTCTTCTCCTCGGAGACCGGGGAAGTTACGGGTCCTTACAGTTGGTATCAGAGCTTTGGTTTACAAAGCTCGAGAACAAGACACTTTGGAACCAAACGAAAGAATTCATCAGAGATTGGATTAGTAATATCCATTGAGAATGGCTTGTTAGAGATGGGATCAGTAGTATCCTAGAATGAGTGGGAAGAGTAGTATTTTTAAAATAAAAGTGAAAACAAACTTTGTTTTGAAAATTTAATCCAATTATACGTATTTGGGTATATTACTTTAAATTGGATTTGGACAATCGATTATATAAAGGTTTTGCGTATATGCCTAGCTAGCGTGTATTCAGAGTTTTAATATGCTAGGTAGATATAGAATCACACCGTAGTCGCCCGGAGATGGTACTGATGGTTGAAGCTTCATCATCAGTGTTTATGTTCGAGTGTCGAAAGTGGGATATCTATATATTTCCATTAGACTGGTGTGAGAACCAAAACTAGATAGGGCTTATTTGTTGTGATTTGGCATCAAAAACATGATTTTCTATATATATATATATATATATATATATATATATATATCAAAATTATGTGTTTGAAAACGTTAACCAACTAATTGATTGCTGGTTGTGTTGTTTGTTTATTATTTTAGCTAATGGAAATTGTTGAAACCAATATGTACATGTAAGGTAGATTTGGCCAAATTTAGTCAAAGATTGAACTAACTTGAAAATTTCTTGAAATTACATATATGTACATGTGTATATACATTGAACAGGTCATAGCAAGGATGCTAACCAAAGGAATAAAATTGTTATGCCCCTCAAATAGGTACATGTTTATTGTATTTCTTTGGGTATGGATGATTTTATGAGCCGAATCAGCTAGCCGCTTGGCTTTTTCTTTTTCTTTTGGATTGGTGAGGCCCCTGGGAAGCTATTTGAAATATCCTGTTGCTCCCGGTTCAGGGGAGGTTATGGCGAAATTTTTCGAAAATTTAGGGTGTTAGCCAAATTTTTGAAAATTTGAAAAGTTCATAGAAACTGAAAAGTCGAAGAACTTAAGCCGTAATCAAAATAATGGAAGTTGAGTTGATTAGTTAAACAACTTTCAGCTTCGTTCCTTTTCGAGGACGAAAAGATTTTAAGTGAGGGAGATTGTAACAACCCGGAAAATCTAGGCCATTTTTTTTGGCTATTTTAGTGAATTTTACTATTTAAAATAATTTATTTTAAATAATAACGAGTAAAAATGTATTTTAATCGAAGATAAGACAAATAAATATATTCTAAGTATATATCGAGCTTGAAATGGCGCGGTAGTTTGAAAATTTGATTTTAAACTTTAATTAAATATATATAATGCTTTTTAAATCAGAAAGGGGACGACCCAGGAAAATTTAACTCTGTTTAACAAAATTTTTGAAAGGAATGTGAAAAACTGAAAATTCACAAAGTAAATTAAATGTTATGGCTAGTTCAACATTTTAAAATAGTCGCTGTGGAGTTTATGTATAGTTATATATATTTATATATATTTTAAATATATATTTAGCCCTTAAAAATAGACATTTTGCAAACGACCTCCGTTTTCGACGAAACCACTTTTGTTGGGTCCGGGATGTCAATTTATTGCTAGGTTCCAAGTTCCATTTTGGAGTTAATATGTGAGCGTGGCACAATTAAACACGTTTGACCAGTTTCAGTTGAATTTAATCAACTGGAAAATGGCCCTTTTTCAAACGGTCTCAGAATTTGACGAAATCAGTTTTGTTAGGACCGTATCGTCGATACGAAGCTAGAAATATTTTTTCTGGAATTTTTAGAGTTAGTATGTGACCATGGTAAATTGAATTGTACGTTTAAAATTGAATATATAGATTTATAATGTAATTTTGATGAAAGCTAATTGAAACAACCGAATTGACTTATGAAACATATTCCATTGTGTCCGGAATGGAGGTATTACGCTAGGGGCGACAGTCGTTGGGTTTGATTTGGTGTTCGTCACGATAAACTAGTATTTTTAGAATTTAAATATTAAAAATATTATATATAAATAATTTAGGGCCAATCAGAATTCAAAAAATTAAAACCCTAATTCTCCACCCCCGTTCAAGCCGATGTACGGCGGAATTTGTCCAGATTTCTCCATCAAAATTCGTTCAATCCAAGCAGTAATTTGAAGAGATTATTAAACGAAAATAAAGAGGATCCCTTGATCTTCGAATCCACACCAGTGTGATCTGAATCCATTGAGCGTTGGGTGCGATTTTCGAGCATGAAATGGAGTCGTTCACGGTGGATTCTGGTAGCGGTGGAGCCACCGATCTCGACGTCGTTTATGGCATTGGTGGAGGGGTTGGAGCTCGTCAGCGTGGCACCTTCCGATCCAGGTCTGACGGCATGTAGCTGAGGCGGCGCCGGCTTCTTTGGGTAGAGCTCCAGTTCGACAGCACTGAGCATAAAACAATGAGCTTTTCCCCCTTTCCTTTCCCTTCTTTGTATTTTGTTTTGTTTTATTTATTTATTATTTAAAATCTGAAATTATTTATTTATAAAATCTAAAATTATTTATGTTTAAAATCTGAAATTATTTATGTATAAAATCTGAAATTATTTATGTTTAAAATCTGAAATTATTTATGTATAAAATCTGAAATTATTTATTTTATAAAATCTGAAAATTTTAAAATAAAAAGGTTAGAATTTTAAAAAAAATACATAAGGTTTTAAAAATAAAATATGCATAAGGTTTTAAAAATAAAATATACATAAGGTTTTAAAAATAAAATATACATAAGGTTTTTAAAATAAAATTAGCATATGGTTTTAGAAATAAAAACCAGATTTTTATAAATATGATTTTTAAATATATGAAAAAGCGATGATTTAAAAATGTGATTTTTAAATAAATAGCACTGTATTAAAAATGTGATTTTTAATATAAACCGCTTGAAAACAGATTGTGATGGAACAGACGGGTAGCGAACAGAACCCAAACCGTTACATTAAAGAACGACGGAGTGGAAACCCAAGGTGAGAACTCCTCACTCTAATTTATTTTCTAGTTAGAAATATATACTAGAATGAAGACGGTGCTTAGCAGCACCCGACACCCATCGTCCACAAACCATGGATGGCTTGTTTGTTTGGTTGTTGTGGTTATTTGGTTGAATCTAGTTTGAGAAATGAATCGAATTAGTACGATTTGGTTAGGATATGACGTACGCCATTATAAGGCGAGGGTGTAAGGCTAGACCTTACCCCAATTTTAGTATCGCGCTGTTATGCTACCGAAATTTTCTAAAAAGAGTTAGAAAAATTTAGCTAGTTAAAAATAAATATCCATATTCAAACCAGACGGTTTGTTTATGTACACATATTTGATCGACATTTATTGGGACGATATATTTTACACATCGCCCAATTGCACAAATAAAAATTTGTGTTTGTTGTTTGAAACCCCACACGGGTGTTGGGATGAAAATTGACGTACACTAATCCCAATTGTTTAGTTGTATGTCAATCGATTGGTTGACAAGCTGTTGTAAGCATTGATTATTTGTATCTAATGCCTATGCAGTTGTGTAGTGCACTTTGGATGATGGTTGATTATATACATGTGTTGTATACAATCCATATAAATAAAATTATATGGTATTTGAGTGGATCTCATTCCAATTTGGAAAATAAAATATTTGAAATGGAATATTTGAATTAGAAATATTTGAAGTAGAATATTTAGAGTAAAAATATTTGAAATAGAATATTTAGAGTAGAAATACTTGAAATAGAATATTTGAAGTAGAAATATTTGAAATAAAAATATTTGAAATATATTAAGCCGTGTTGACTAGATTTGCGCCATTTTGACGCGAACGATATTTATATCGATTTTATTCGCCTTTAAAATAAATATCAATAAGAGAATTATTTCAAATTCAAATATTTTGAAAATAACATCATTTATAGAACAATGATGTAGAATATTCAAATTTGGTTTAAAATTTGAAAAGAAGTTGGAATCGACTTTAAACGAATTTATAAAATACGTTTTGAATGGGATATATATAATATTATATATATATATATATTTAATGGCCTGAATAGAACGCGCCGCGCTGCGGCAGTTTGCGAATTTCGACCATTGACTTCGCGTGGACATTATGGGAGATCCGACCGTCGGATTCTCCTAAAACCGGAACCGTTGGGTTCATGTCGAAAAGAGCTTTCCAACGAATATTAGAAATTTGAAATCTAACGGTTGGATTTGGAATTGTGTCCAAATCAAATTTGGAAAAGGTCGCTACGGATGTAGTTCGATGACCGTTAGTGGAAATCGACTGTACGGGCCTGGATAAAATTATTAAAAATAGCAATATTCTGTCTAAAATCAAAACAAGAGATTTGAAAGAAGTTGGGGTGAAAAACTCCACATTTGTTAAGATAAAAATAAATATTTATCAAATTGAACTCAGTTTAGAAAAGGATAAATCTTTTAATTAAGATTTAGTGAAATTGTCCAGTTAATTAATATTTAATTGGAATAGAATTTAAATTGGTCTTTGGGTTTATCGTGAATAGTGTTTTTAAATAACACTTGTTCTTTAGCCCGATTAACAATAGGATGTGATTTTGGGTTGTTGTGAACCGTGTTTTAAATAACATTGGTTCTTTAACCCAGTTAAAGATTAAAACTAAGTGGAGTTTTAATAAATCTTTAATCGGATTTGCATGGTCGAGAATGGAATATCACCAGTTTTGCTCCAAGCGATAGTTAAATCTTTAATTAGATTTGAACGTGAAATGGTAATTAATTTTACCGACAGCATCGTGGTGTTAGATATGGAGTATTACCAGTTTTGCTCCATGGGATAAATAGGTTGGGATTGGGAAATAAAATAAATAATTACTTCGGTGTGGTTTGCTAATCCCGACTAGTTTGAAAAACCTTAACATGGTTTGAAATGATATCCAAAGGAAGATTAAAGAATAAATTTAAAAGAATTTGTCTTTGAAAAAATTAATGGGAACCTTTCCCAAAGAATGTGAGTATTTGAATAAAAGAATATTCTGAATTGGAGTGAGGCGTATGTTGTGTTTGTGTAACACTTGTTTATTATATACGCGGGTTATTCAGAAAGGTCGGGTTTATACCCATTTTGAATAACCGATTCGACGATATGTTGAAGGTGAAGACGGTGGTTGAAGACCGAGGGTCTTCACATCGTTTGGATGATTCCTGACCATCTTGATTGAGCTGTACACCCAAGAGGAGAGAATCGGTTGGTGATCGTCCATACGTACTTGGAGATCGAAGGATATGCGAGGAAAGTGCCTCCGGTTTCGTTCAGACCCAGAACAGACTTGTAAATGGACGGTGTGTCGGATAGTGGATTTTCCTCTGTGTTGATTTGTCTTTATTAAATATACATCTGCCTGGAGAAGGAGAATTTATTCTCTTACTTCACCCCTCTCTGAGATGCGCGGATCAGAGGTTGTATATCGATAGACATCAGTCGCATGGAGCAGATTGCCTGTGTGGCATGCCTAAGTGGCAAATGATCAAGGCTTCTGTTAAAAAGCAAAGTCTTGTCGTTGATGATCAAAGCACGGCCTTTGTGGTGTAGCTTTGTGTATAGCGTTAATTCGCGAGTTTCACACCCCGGGTGGACCAAAAACGGGAGACGGACTTCAGGGAGAACATGCGTTTTCTTCTAGTTAGAAGTGGTGTCAGTGCTTAAACTGGCTGGCATTACTTATGTGGATGATGGATTTTGAGGCGCCTCGGTTAGATCGGACGATCCGGGTCCGATGGAGTCAGTGGACTCATTGACGCCCCATAGGGCGGGGAAACGCATTATTCAGGAATTTTAATCCACATCGGTGGACCGGCCCTGTTGCTCCAAGGCTTGTCTGCATGCTTATCTGAGGGGCGGACTAGAGCGTCTTGAAGCGGTGAGGACTATCTTTTGCCTCGGTTCACAGATGGAATCCAACTTCCAAATACGTGATATTATGGTTTTATTTGTAGAGCCTAGTATTGGCGACATAGTGGTATGGGGCACTTATGCCGTCTACGATTGATACATTTATATTTGAAATTGTTTTGACACTATACACTTATTATAGTACCAAATAATTTGTTTTTAAACGTATCAAGCATGCTTTGGCTATTATAAGGTAAAACCCTATCCTCTGGTTTGTGTTGCATTGTGTGATGGGACCTGGGTCTTATAATAGCTTCATTGTTCTTTATTTAGCATTGCGCTGTTTGTTTTATGCACTGGTATTCTTGGGGTAAAGCCCGTTCCATGTTATACGGCGTGGTCCCTTGATTAACCCAACTTTAAAATAAAGAATAACAACTGTTTTAGTTCTCACACCAGTCACATGACTGACCTGGAGTTTATTGTTTTAACCTAAACTCTGGGTGCCCTTATTTTCCGCACGGGGCAGCTAGTAGTTTTAGTTTTGCAGATATATTATTCACAGGATCCTGGTTTACAGCTGGAACTATACTCGGAAAGCTTTGTATCCGCGTATTCTTTTCAGTTGTGTTTTGTATTAATTTTCCGCTGCATTGTAATTTGTTAATCTCTGATATTTAGCAAATGTATATTATTTGAATTATACTCTGTATATTCTTGTACTCTGATGTAATTGTTGTAGTAAGCAATGAAATGTTCTTCTGTTTGCGTTCTATTTTATGTTGTTCTCAGAGAATCCGGGCTTTCTCTTCTCCTCGGAGACCTGGGAAGTTACGGGTCCTTACATGGTTATTCAGAATGGGTATAAACCCGGCCTTTCTGAATAACCCGCGTATATAATAAACAAGTGTTACACAAACACAACATACGCCTCATTCCAATTCAGAATATTCTTATATTCAAATATTCACATTCTTAGGGAAAGGTTCCCATTAATTTTATCAAAGATAAATTCTTTTAAATTTATTCTTTAATATTCCTTTGGATAACATTCAAACCATGTTAAGGTTTTCCAAACTAGTCGGGATTAGCGAACCACACTGAAGTAATTATTTATTTTATTTCCCAATCCCAACCTATTCATCCCATGGAGCAAAACTAGTAATACTCCTTATCTAACACCACGGTGTTGTCGGTAAAATTAATTACCCTTTCACGTCCAAATCTAATTAAAGATTTACCTATCGTTTTGAAGCAAAACTGGTGATACTCCATTCTTGACCATATAAATCTGATTAAAGATTCCTTAAAACTCCACTTAGCTTAAATCTTCCCAGAAATCTATATTCTACCTTTAACTAGGTTAAAGAACCGATGTCATTTAAAACACGGTTCACGATAAACCCAAAATCCCATTCCATTGTTAATCGGGTTAAAGAACAATTGTTATTTAAAACACTGTTCACGATAAACCCAAAGACCAATTTAAATTCTATTCCAATAAAATATTAATTAACTGGACAATTTCACTAAATCTTAATTAAAAGATTTATTCTTTTCTAAGCTGAGTTCAAGAACAGTGTTATTTAAAACACCATTCACAACGAACCCAAAATCCCATTTGATATTAAATACAATGCTCTGAATAGAAAATATACCGGCTTATATTCAATATCAAATTCTGAAACCAACAAATATCGTATTGGAAATAACAATATATATATATATCTTTCAATTTTCCATCACAACATCTGTATAATCACGAAATCCAACACCGAAATATTCCGAAGACAATTTCGATTCAAATCCATTCCAATTCACATATTAGAAATTCTGGTTAATTTTAAAACCATTTTAAATCCAATTTATTTATTTAAAAATAAATAGATTTTAATTCTAGTTGAAACTAGTTCATTTCGTAAAAATTTATTTTTATCTTCACAAACATGGAATTTTTCACCCCAACTTCTTCCAGATCACTTATTTTGATTTTACACAAATTATCGCTATTTTTAATAATTTTATCAAGACCCGTACAGTCGATTTCCACTAACGGTCATCGAACTGCATCGATAGCGACCTTTTCCAAATTTGATTTGGACATAATTCCAAATCCAACCGTTAGATTTCAAATTTCTTATATTCGTTGGAAAGCTCTTTTCGACACGAACCCAATGGTTCCAGTTTTAGGAGAATCCGACGGTCGGATCTCCCGTAATGTCCACGCGAAGTCAATGGTCGAAATTCGCGAACTACCGCGGCGTGGCGCGTTCTATTCAGGCCATTAAATATATATAATCTATATTATATATGTTTGATCGATTTTAATTCTAAACGTATTTTATAAATCGTTTAAAAATCGATTCCAACTTCTCTTTTCATTTTTAGCGAAAATTGAATATTCTACATCATTATACTATAAATGATATTATTTTCAAAATATTTGATTTTGAAATTATTTCCTTTTCGATATTTATTTTAAAACGAACAAAATTGATATAAATACCGTTCGCGTCAGAATGGCACAAATCTAATCAACACGGCTTGATATATTTTATTTCAAATATTCTATTTCAAATGTCTCTACTTCAAATATTTTATTTCAAATATCTCTACTTTAAATATTCTATTTCAAATATTTCGGATTCAAATATTTCTAATTCAAATATTCTGCTTCAAATATTTCTAATTTAAATATTCTGATTCAAATATTCTATTTCAAATATTTCTCTTTCTCCAAATTGGAATGAGGCTCAAACAGTTACCATCTAATTTTATTTATATGGATTCCATACAACACATGTATATAATCAACCATCATCCAAAGTGCACTACACAACTTCATAAGCATTAAATATAACTAATTAACGCTTACAATAGCTTGTCAACCAATCGATTGACATACAACTAAACAATTGGGATTAGTGTACGTCAATTTTCATCCCAACACCCATGCGGGGTTTCAAACAACAAACACGCATTTTTATTTGTGAAGTTGGGCGAAGTGTGAAATTTATCATCCCAAACAATATCAGTCAAACTAGTGTACATAAACAAACCGTTTGATTTGTATATGGATATTTATTCTAACTAGCTAAATTTTTCTAACACTTTTTAGAAAATTTCGGCGGCACAACGGCGCTATACTAAAATTGGGGTAAGGTCTAACCTTACTCCCTCGCCTTATAACGGCGCACGTCATATCCTAACCAATTCGATTTTTCATCCCAAACCAAATTCAAACAAATATTTCAACCAGCCACATAACAACCAAACAACCAATCAAACAAGCCGTCCATGGTTTGTGGACGACGGGTGTCGGGTGCTGCTAAGCACCGTCTGCATCCTAGTATATATTTCTAACTAGAAAATAAATAGAGAAGTTCTCACCAAGAGCTAAACCAAACACCACGACTCTTCTTATGTACAAAGTCTCCGCCGTGCTCGTCGTTTGTCACTTTTGTCGTCCGTGTTCGCTACATATATAAAAATCACATTTTTATATTCTCTAGTATATAAAAAATCATATTTTTACTTCACCATTTCAACTATATAAAGATTCAAACTTTTCTAATCAAAAATCCAACCTTTCATGTTATAAAAATCCTTCTTTTCATATATGATAAAAATCTAACCTTCACTTCTTGAAAAATCTAATTTTTATACTTCCTTTACATATATAAAAATTCGATTTTTAAACTTCTTTCTCATATATAAAAATTCAAACTTTTCAATAGCTAAAAAATATATTTTCACTTCGCTATGATATTATAAAAATCATATTTTTAATACTCTAACTATATAAAAACTATATTTTTAATACTCTAACTATATAAAAAACTATATTTTTAACACTCTAACTATATAAAAACTATATTTTTAACACTCTAACTATATAAAAACTATATTTTTAACACTCTAACTATATAAAAACTATATTTTTAATACTCTAACTATATAAAAACTATATTTTTATCATCGTCTAAAGTCATATATTTTAGATCTGATTTTTTTTATAATGGTATCTATATTTAAAACTGAAATAAAATCGAAATATATGTAAAAACTCACTGTTTATTTCAAAAAGGAGGTGGAGGATGGCATTGGACGCTGCTGCGCCGGAGTGGGGGTTCCAGCCAGTGGTGGGGGTGGCTCGTTGGTTGGCGGAGGGCGCGAGGGAGTGAGGCTGTGGGTGGTGGGCTTTGGAGCGCTGGAGGGGCGGAGGATTAGGGTTAGGCGCGGTTTCTCGCGAGGGCTGAAGGGGGAGGCTCATGGTAGAAAGAGGGAGAGAGAGGCCGTGTGGTGCATCTCGAGGAGGAGGGGCAGGTGTCAGGTGGCGGTAGGGCGGCGCAGGCCAGCGTGGGTGGCGACGGGGTCGAAATCCCCTTTCGTTTCTCTTTTTTAAATTTGAAACTGAACGGTGACGGGGAGAGAATAAGGGTTGACCAAATGATTATATATATTTATTTATTTAATTAAATTTTTAAATCCAAAAAGTTAGTTTTCTATACGATCTCTGAATCGAACCCAACGACTGTCGTCCCTAGCTAATTACCCTCATTCTGAACACAATGGGATATGTTTCGCAAGCCAATTCGGCTATTACGATCAGTTTTCATCAAAATTAAAATATAAATCTATATATATTCAATTTCAACATACATTTTAAATTACCGGGGTCACATACAAACTCTAAAAATCCCAGAAAAATTATTTCTAGCTTCGTATTGACGATACGGTCCTAACTCAACTAGTTTCGTCGAATTCTGAGACCGTTTGAAAAATGGCCATTTTCCAGTCGATTAAATTCAATTGAAACTAGTCAAACGCGTTTAGCTGCGCCACGCTCACATATTAATTCCAAAAATTATGGGATTTGGAATCTAATAATAATTTTGACATTTCGGATCCAACAAAAGTGGTTTCGTCGAAAACGGAGGTCGTTTGCAAAATGGCTATTTTTAAGGGCTTTATATTTATTTAATATATATATATAATTATATATACATTCCATAGCGACTATTTTAAATCTTCATATAGCCATAACATTTAATTTATAAAGTGAAATTTATATTTCTCACATCCATTGGAAAGATATAGTTAAAAAGATTTAAATATTTCAGGGTCGTCCCCTTTTTGCTTTAAAACGAATTCTATATATTCAATTGAAATTTAAAATCAAATTTTCAAACTACTGCGCCATTTCAAGCGCGTTATATAATTAAAATAAATTTATTCGTTTTAACTTCGTCGAAAATAAATTTATCGCCGTTATTATTTAAAATATTCCATTTAAAATAACCTAAATTCACTAAAATTGCCAAAATAAAAATTTTAAATTGGCTCGGAATTTCCGGGTTGTTACAATAATATGGTTTGAAATGATATCCAAAGGAAGATTAAAGAATAAATTTAAAAGAATTTATCTTTGATAAAATTAACGAGAACCATTCCCTAAGAATGTGAATAATTGAATAAAAGAATATTCTGGATTGCAATGAGGCGTATGTTGTGTTTGTGTAACACTTGTTTATTATATACGCGAGTTATTCGGGAAGGCCGGGTTTATACCAATTCTAAATAACTGATTCGACGATAAGTCGAAGATGAAGACGGTGGTCGAAGACCGGAGGTCTTCACATCGTTTGGATAATTACGGATGATCTTGATTGGGCTGTACACCCAAGAGGAGGGAATCAGTTGGTGATCGTCCATACGTACTTGGAGATTGATGGATATGCGAGGAATAAGGTTCCTCCGGTTTCGTTCAGACCCAGAACGGACTTGTAAATGGATGTGTGTCTGACGTTGTAGATTGACAACGTGGCATGCAAAGATGTTGTGATCAAGGCTTCTGTTGAAAAGAAGAGTCTTGTGGTTGATAATCAAAGCACAGCTTTAATATAGCATAGCTTTGTGTATGGCGTTAATTTCGCGAGCCTCACACCCCGGTGTGAACCAAAAACGGTAGAAGGACCTCAGAGGGGACATGCGTTTTCTTCTAGTTAGAAGTGGTGTCGGTGCTTGAACTGGCTGGCATTACTTTTGTGGATGATGGATTTTGAGGCGCCTCGGTTAGATCGGACGATCCGGGTCCGATGGAGTCATTTGGCTCATTTATGTCCCCATAGGGCGGGGAAACGCATTGTTCAGGGTTTAAGTTTAATCCACATCGAGTGGACCGGCCCTGACGATCCAAGGCTTGACTGAGTACTTGGCTGAGACACGGGCTAGAGCGTCTCGAAGCGGTGAGGACTATCTTTTGCCTCGGTTCACAGATGGAAATCCAACTTCCAATACGTGTTTTTTACGGTTCTAGTTGTATACTATTGGCGACATAGTGGTATGGGACATTAATGTCGTCTATGATTGATACATTTATATTTGAAGTTGTTTTCTTCACTTATAGTAATATTAAAATGATTTCTTTTAAACGTACCAAGCATGTTTGGCTATTATAAGGGAAAACTCTATCCTCCAACCGCGTTCATTGTGTGATGGGACCTGAGTCTTATAATAGCTTCATTTTCTTTATTTAGCATTGCGCTGTTTGTTATGCACCGGTATTCTTGTGAGGAAACCCGTTCTGTGTTATACGACGTGGTCCCTTGATTTACTTTACATTTTAAAGTAAAGATTAATAACTGTTTTAGTTCTCACACCGGTCACATGACTGACCTGGAGTTTATTGTTTTAACCTAGACTCTGGGTGCCCCTATTTTCCGCACGGGCAGCTAGTAGTTTTGGTTTTGCAGATTTATATTCTCAGGACTCTGGTTTACAGTTGGAATGATATTCGGGAAGCTTTGTATCCATGTATCTCTTTCAGTTGTGTTATGTATTATTTTCCACTGCACTTTAATTTGTAAATCTATGATATTTGTCAAATTTGTATTATTTATTCATACTCTATATATTCTTGTAATCTGATGTAAATTGTTGTAATAAGCACTGAAATGTTCTTCTGTTTGTGTTCTGATTCGTCTTGTCCTCATAACAATACGGGTTTTGAACGGTCTTGGTCGGTTTAGCGATCGATTAGGTCTGGGAGAAATCCTTGTCGTTACAATTGCTTTTCAAAAAAATCTTAGATCTATGCATCTCAGCATGTCACACTATCAATCCATACCATATCACTGATCATCTACCAATATATAGCCTCTAAGCTCGTACGTCTCAGAGAAGGGTGTTAAGCAAGAGAATAAATTCTCCACCACCAAACAGATATATATTTAGCAGAGATCAACGAATATAGTATAAAGGAATACCATGTCAGACTTACCTTCCATTTGCAAGTCCATTCTGGGTTTGAACAAAACCGGAGGCACATTATTCCTCGTCCCGTATGCCCAACACAGGAGAGAGGCCCTCGCATATCCGAAAAATCAACAAATACGTCCGGACGACAACCACTGTAGACCCTTCATGGTAGCTACTCCAATGATGGGGATCAATAGCAACCCATCCATTCGATGTGAAGATCGTCGGTCTTGCACCGTTTTCAATCTCTTCGACTGTTAGTCATCATATCAATAATTCAGAATGGGCTAACCCCGGTCTTTCCGAATAACTTGCGTATCTTATAATCAAGTGCTATAACAACACATCATATGCCTCGTTCCAACCCATAATATTCTTTTATTCAAATATATTTTTCACAATTTAAGTTTTCCAAACTAGTTGGGATTAGCGAACCTTATCGAAGTAATCATTTATTTTATTTTCCAATCCCAACATATTCATCCCACGGAGAAAAACTAGTAATACTCCATATCTAACACCCACGTTGTTATCGGTAAAATTAATTACCATTTCACATTCAAATCTAATTAAAGATTTAACCATCACCTGGAGTAAAACTGGTGGTACTCTACTCTCGATCATTTCTCAAATTTGATAATTTAAATTATCACGTTCTCATTTCAATCTAATTAAAGATTCATTAAAACTTCACTTAGTTTTAATCTTCCAACAAACATTATTTAATGATTATTTAACTTTGGAAACTCAAACGTGCCACATCGATAATCTACGCCGTACCACTGATTTCTGCCAATATATAACCTCTAAGCTCATACATCTCAGAGAAGGGTGTTAAGCAAGATAATAAATTCTCCGCCACCAAACAGATATATATTTAGTAGAGATCAACGAATACAGTTTGAAATACAATGTTAGACATGTACTCCTGTCTTTAACTGGGTTAAAGAACCAATGTCATTTAAAACACAGTTCACCATAAACTCAAAATCACATTCCATTAATTATGGAATCTTCACTGAAAATAGGTCAATATATAATCGATATCAATTTCCGTATCCGACTAATAATATAAATGGAATAACGACAAAGCCTTTTAAATTCCATATATATTAACAGTCTTCCTCCACAGAAGCTCACTTCGATTATTACCAAATCGAATTCCATTCCATTCCAATTTATTTTATTAAATTAGAAAACTTTACTTTGGAAATTTTCCATTAAATCTTAGTTAAAAGATTTATAAATTCCAAATCATATCCTCGCTGTTAAATTGGGTTAACGAACAAGTGTTATTTAAAACACCGTTCACGATAAACCCAAAAATCCAATTCTTTTATTCAATTCCAATTAAATATTAATTAATTGGTAAACTTCACTAAATCTTAATTAAAAGAAGTATCTTTTCTCAACTGGGTTTAAGAACAGTGTTAATGAAGACACCATTCACGACAAACCCAAAATCCAATTTAATATTAAATACATGACTCTGAATAGAAATTATACCGGATTATATTCAATATCAAATTCTGAAACTAACAGATATCATATTGGGAATAACCATATCTGTATCTTCCAAATTCCCATAACAATATCTGCATAACCACGGAATCCAATACCGAAATATTCCGAAGATTATTCCCATTCCAATCCATTCCAATTTATTTATTGGAAAATTCTGGTTATTTTAAAACCATTTCAATTCCAATTTATTTCTTAAAAAAACATTGGATTATCTTTCTAGTTAATAACTAGTTCATTTTGATATAAAAAAATATTTTTATCTTTACATATATGGAATTTTTCATCCAAATTCTTTTCAAATCATTTACTATGATTTTACACAAATTACTAATATTTTTAATAATTTTATCAAGGCCCGTACAGTCGGTTTCCAATAAAGGCCACCGAACTACATCCATAGCGACCTTTTCCAAATATTATTTGGACATAATTCCAAATCCAACCGTTAGATTTCAAATCTCTTATACTCATTGGAAAGCTCTTTTCGATACGAACCCAACGGTTCTGGTTTTAGGAGAATCCGACGGTCGGATCTCATGTAATGTTAATTTGAAGTCAATGGTCGAAATTCGCGAACGGTCGCGGCGCGTTCTATTCAAGCCATTAATATATATAATATATATTTCGTTCAAAATGTATTTTATAAATTCGTTTTAAAACGATTCCCACTTTCATTTCAACATTTTTATAAAAATTGAATACTCCTTATCATTATAATATTTAAATGATAATATTTTCAAAATATCAGATTTTGAAATCATTTCCTTTTCGATATTCATTATAAAAATGAATAAAATCGATATAAATATCGTTCGCATTAAAATACGCATATCTAATCAATACGGCTTCACATATTTCAATATTTTCTTGCCCATCTAAAATCGGACATCAATATCATATCTTGATTCTTCACTGAATATTATTTTAAAACTATACAAAATATTAATTTAAAACTATACTGAATAATATTTGAAGACTATACTATATAATATTTTAAAAACTATACTATATAACATTTTTTAAAACTATACTATATAATATTTTAAAACTATACTATATAATATTTTAAAACTATACTATATAATATTTTAAAACTATTCGTTATTTCTGAATTGGAATCAGATTCAATCAATCACCATATAATATCAGTTATACGGATTTCATGCAACACATGTATACAACAACAATGATAAGCAACCATTAAAAATTCATACAACATCCAGGGTGCATTTTACAACTGTATAAGCATTAAAATAAATAAATAACGCTTATCACAGTTTGTCGATCCATCGATTGACATATAATTAAATATTGGGATTAGTATATGTCAAATATCATCCCAATACCCGTGTGGGGTTTTCAAACAACAAATACTGATTATTATATGTGCAGTTAGGCAATGTGTAAAATTTATCGTCCAAATCAATATCAGTTAAAAAAGTGTACATAAACAAACCGTCCGATTTGTAAATGAATATTTATTTTATTTCAAGAGAATTTTATACAGCGTATATAAATAATTTATACAATGCATATATATATTTTATTTACTCCATTCTCAATATCACAATCGCAATCCACAATACAATCAAATCACACAAATCATCCATGGTTTGTACAAAAATAGTGTCAGGAGCTACTAAGCCCCGTCTGCAACCTAGGATATATTTTACTGGAAAATAATTTGAGTGAGAAGGTGTTCTCACATTGGGTTCCACTCCGCCATCCTTTTATTTCTGAATTTCAGTTCTGTTTGAATTTAAAATCCGATTTGCTCCTTTTTGATTCTGGTCAGTTCCATGGCAAAGTATTCGTCGAGAGGATTCCAATGCAATTTGAATCGTCGAATTTGGACCTCGTACGGAAAAGTTACGGCGTTACAAACATTCGTTAATTAAATAAAGCAACTAATTAAATTAATTAACTTATAATAACTTTTATTAGAGCGTTACCTTCTTCTTCTCTTTCTCGTTACAGGCAAGCCATCATTCAAATTAAAATCCAATCGGCGCCGCCTGTTTGGATGATCAGAGCCCGATCTGAGGTGTCCACGCCGAAGCCCTACAGGTCGCGCCCCTCCCCCTTCAACCACCATCACCTCGGTGGGCCCGCCTGGCCTGAGATCGGCCGTGAACTCGGCTTCAAGCCTCGATTTCTCACCAAACACTACACCGTTCGCGATCAAACTCATGCAGGATTAAAGCTCGTTAAATCCTCTTCGATATTTGCTTTGGAATCATTGGAAAATAATTAGTGATTAAAGAGAAACCACGGATGAAAAATCTAAACAAAACTGGCCGTCGGTTTTGAGGGTGACGGCTCAACGTTAGAAGGGTATAGTTTGGCCCCTTTCATAGAGAATATTTTATTAATTAATATTATTTAATTTCCAAAAATACTAGTTTATCGATCTGAACTCCAAATCAAACCCAATGACTGTCGCCCTTAGCTAAATACCCCCATTCCGGACGCAATGGGATAAGTTTCGTAAGCCAATTATATCATTTCGATCAGTTTTTCTTTAAATTAAAATATAAATCAATATATATTGAATTTGAACGTACGTTTTAATTTACCGGGGCCACATACTGACTCCAAAAATTCTTGAAAAATAAATCTAGCTATGTTTTGACGATACGGTCCTGACAAAACTAATTTCGTCGAATTTGGAGATCGTTTGAAAAATGGTCATTTTCTAGTCAATTAAATTTAAACTGAATTGACCAAACGCGTTTAAATCCACCATGCTCACATATTAATTCCAAAAATTATGAAAATTGGAATATAACAATAATTTGACATTCCGGATCCAACAAAAGTAGTTTCATCGAAAACGGTGGTCGTTTGCAAAATGGCTATTTTTAAGGGCTTTATATTATATAAAATATATATAAATTCCATAGCGACTATTTTAAATTTTAATCTGGACATAACTTACAACTTATATTATGAAATCTCAGTTTCTTACATTCGTTAGAAAGATATTATTAAACAAATTCAAATATTTCTTGTTTTACTGAAATCTGATTTATTTTGAATCCTGTACATTCAATTGAAATTTAAAATCGAATTTTCCAACTACCGCGCAATTTCTGGCTCGTTTTATAATTAAATAAATTTATTCGTTCTAACTTCGATTTAAATAAATTTTTAGTCACTATTATTTAAAATAAATCATTTTAAATATTCAAAATCCATTAAAAGAGCTAAAATAAAAAATTTAAATTGGTTCTGAAAATCCGGGTTGTTACATTACTATTTCTCTTGTATTGTTTTATCTCTTCTGTCATTTTATTATTTGATATGGACATTTCAAATTTTACATAAATATTTATTAACAATTAGCTCCTAACATTTTATTTTTAAGTCCACATATTTAAATTAATTACAAAACCCAAAATTAAGTGATTTAAATAAATTTAACTAACAAATATTTCTTTTAAATACTAAAAATGACAAAATTATGTTTTTTGCCTCCTACACTTCAGAATTTCTATAATCATTTAAGTCTCCCTCAATTCTTTTCTAACATTTTACATTTAGTACCATATTTTATAACTAATTACATAATATTAAAATTATATAAATAAGTTTAGCAATCTATTATTCATTGATTTACCTAATAAATTACATCAAGATTAACCATATTCATATTAACAAAAAAAACTCAAATATATAAACACGATAATCACATAGCATAAATTATACACTTAAATAACTATAAAAAAGTTCAAAGTTGAAATCATTTACGCCTATATATTTATCGTGTATTATATTGTAATATTATGTCAAACGACCACATTTTAAAATTTATTAGTTATTTGCAGAGCACTACACAATATCAGTTAACATTGCACATTTAAGTTAATGTGTTTAAATTATTTATGTGATTTTGAATTTAACAAATGAAGGCAATCAATAAATTGTTGTTAATTCATATAATAAATGCTAAGTGTGATGTTTTAGAATGTACACCATGTTTATGTCAACAAAAATAGAAAAAATAGTTTTACTTCCAAAAATAAAGTTAAACAAGTCACACAGTTTAAATAATATATGTAAAAAAATAATAAAAAATTAATATATTATATATTTATCTCAATAAATTTATCATAAATTCAAGCAAACAATTTCCACTTCAATTTTTTGCATTTTGACATTTCTACAATTATTTGTTAAACCTTATCATCTTTCATCATTTATACTTCAATCCATATGTTTAAACTACTCATGAAATCTTAAATTTTATTTATTTAAATAAACATGGATAGTATTTAGTCAATTTTTCTAATAACACTTAAAAATATATGTCAATTTTACCGTATTCATATAAAAAAATGTAGTTTTCTATACAATATAAAAATGTATAAATCACATAACATGAACTTTGTATATTAGCAATAATGACAATGTTAATTTGTAAATTAGTTATGTTTATTTATGTCAAGAATTTACCATATATTATGCCATAAAATTCTTTTTGAACACCAATAACTCCACAACAAATTTATGTATGTTTTGCAAATTTCTTTTCAATTTTTCCTGCTGTGTTATATAGTTAAACTAACTTCATAATTTTACAGCTAACTAATTTAAACAAATTCTATTGAATAATATTTGCTAATTCATCAAGTAAATTACTAATATACATCAATTTCAACATGTATATCTATGCTAACATAAATGATTAAAAAAAATCTCAAATGCACACATGTATATTGTTTGTGTAAGTTATATAATATAAATTACATACAAGTAATAATAAAAAATTACTAGTAGTTTATGTATTTAACATTAAAATTTATCATATATTACATGACAAAGTTGTCATTTTAAAATTAAAATAAAAAATACTATTTTTAATAATATTACCGTGTATAACGCACGAGCAGAAAACTAGTATTCTTATATTGCCAAATATCTAAGTAGTTAATAAATTTAGTCTACCTTTTTTTCTTCACAAAATAAAATAATTTTGCCTTTAAATCTTCGAACCACACACATCCTTTACTAGAAATAAATGTGAAATTAAGTTAGAACTCCATTGTACAAGACTTAAGCTAGCTAGTAATGATTTGAAATGTCTGAGTTACGACGCAAGAAAAATCTTACCTACTAATGCTTAAATTATGTTATATAGAAACAATGCGTTATTCAAATTTTGTAAATTTACATATACCGCTAGTTTAAGTTTAAAGAGAAATCATACAAATAAATTTAAACATTAATGTTTTTTTAAGATTTTTTTTTTTGAAAGGCAAATTAATTCACACGATTTTCAAAAAAAATGAAGCTTAGTTTAGTTAATTCAAATGGGTCGTAGTGCTGCATTGCACTTGTAGGATCGGCTCCCAGCTACGATCCAATGGTTGAAAATAAATAGCACCAACGTGACCTTTACCCCGCGCTCCCAGAGACGCATTTTTGGAAGCCCATGAAACTAATGGCCTAATCATTCAGAAATATCCTAGGCCTTTCTATTTACAGAAGCCCTAGTCCATTTATAACCCAGCCCAGTAAAAACTTCTGCGTTCTACGTCTCAGCCAGCATGAAACCCTAAAACCTAGTTCAGAATCTTTCTTCTTGATCCAATCCAATGGCAGCCGATAACAGTAAACCCTACTTTCCAGCGAAACCAGCTCAAAATCCTCGCCAATCTGAAGCCTTAACCACTGAATCCAAATTCTGGCGCTCTTTCATGACCAAACCGTTTTCCACGAACCTAATTCTCCCAGTTACAGCAATCGAGTACTCCCCAGTTGCTCCTCATGATCTTGCATTTTCAGTTTTGGCTTCTGTTCATCTTTATAATGGATCGTTACTAGAACCTAAATCCTTTTCTCCTTTAACTTCGTTTTTAGATGTTGCCTATTCGCCTTCTTTTCGGTGTGACGGGCAGCTTCCTACTGCTAGTGGTGAAACTGGACATGTTCAGGTTAGTTTGACTTTCATGCTAACATACATGTGTGTGTATATTGTATTCCATATTCCTTGATATAAAGGCAAATAAAAGTGCCGATTGTATGAAAAATGAACAAACCATTGGGGATACCAATAAGTACAGGTTGACCGATTAGTTCATGATTTTTATAGTGATACAGTTTATCAAACGACAGGAATGTGAATTTGTGGGTTTGTGAAGGGGCTGGGGTTAGCTGCTTTAGTTCTGGTCCTGACATTGGTATTGTTGTGTTATGTTTGTTTTTTCTAAGGTGCATTCCATAAAGAGTTGACTCAGTTATCTGATATGTGATCGAATTACATTGAGCTTGTGTAATGACCCAGATTTTTCGGACAACTAATTTTAAATATTTAATACAGATTTAAATATTGAGTTGATAATACAAAGGGAAATTTATATTTGAATTATCAATTTAAAAATCAATTTCAATTTAATATTGAGTATATTAAATTATAAGAATACGAAAATGGATTTAGTTGAATTCAAAATTTAACCTTAATTAAATACAGTTCAAATAACTAATAGGAAATTTTATTTTAATTTATAACGATAATAATATTTATTTATTATTGAGGAGAATAAATTGTCTGAAATTAATTTTATTTATTTAAATTAATATCTCCTTCAGATAATTGAATTGGACTTCGTGACCTATCCCAGTGTGTCCAGAATAGGGGTATTACCCTAAAATTGTCAGTTGTTGGGTTTAGTAAGGAGCTCAGGATCAAGGGTTATCTAAAATTTAAGGATCATGTTTTTAATTAAATTAAATTAAAATAAATAAAATATCATAGATTTGTGGTCCGAAACAAAACAACAAGGAGCAAAGTATTAGCCGCACAAATCAAAAGGGGGAGAAGCAAACACGTTCCTTCTTCAAACTCCACAAATTAAATGGCTCGTTGTTCATTTTAAAACCACTCCTCTATAAAATCATACGCGATATACCCCTATTGTTTTTCTCTTCAATACTGATGCTTCAGATCCAAAACACATCCTCAAACGAAAATCGAATTCGAGATGGAATTCTAGGAGAAATAAATCGTGGGATTTGGGAGGGACTGCTGTCGAGGGTCATGTATTCGAAGTCGCGACCTTGACTGGAGATTTCGAGTTCGAGCAAGATGAAGATGAAGCAAATAATGATGCGATGGGTTAACAGAGTCTAGTACTTCACTGTCGCGAGCTAGGATAAGCAATTCGACTTCGAAGTCGCAATGGAGTTTGTTGAGCTCGACTTCAGAAAGGCCGAGCTAGGGTTTGAATTGGTCTTCTCAGCTAGCGGTCAAGGGTTGAGCGCAATTTTTGTCAGAAAGGGAGTCACGACTTACAGATGATGGTCAAAGTTGTTTTGAGATGGGGATGAGGCAGCTAAGTCACGGTTTCTAGATGAGGTATTGGGGATGAAAATTGGTTACGAGGCTGTCAAGCAATGGACTGTGCAGATGGAGGAGATAGGAGGTGAAGCAGTAAACATAGGTCACGATTATCAACTACAGACGGGTTGTGGCGGAGATGGATGAACCGAGCAGTGGTATAAGTGGTCAAAGCCAGTCGAAGACAGTGCTGGGCGGTTTATGGAGTTGATGGATTTGGGTATAGTGTAGAATAAAGGTTTTTTTTGTGTCGATTGGAAGCTATGAGTGCTCGAGGCTGTGTGGGCATGAAGAAGATTGGTGAAAGAGATAGAGAACTCGACAGAAACCATGGATTAAGGTAATTAAGTTATCAGTTTAATTTTAAATAACAAGTAAGGATTTATTTAAATTATATCGAACTCATATAAATTGTAAATGAATTTATGCGAGGTCCGAAATTCACGAAAATGAAAGAATTTGGGTTTATAGCTGGAAAATGTACAAGCTAGAGTTGATTTGGATTTTTCTTAAGATTGATGAAACTTAAATCAAATGCCTTTGATTTATTCCGTCAAATAAAATATAATGTGAGTAAATCTCACTCACCGCTTTATGTAGAATTATCTTTATTCGTTAAAAATAATTGTTGTTGCTTGTTTGAATGCTGTTTGGTTGATTTAAATATATTAGTTATTCAGGGTTGACTATTATATATACATTGGGTTGATGATTGGTTGGATTCCCGCAGTATCATTAGCGGATGCCCGCGGTATCATTAGCGGATGATTTCCCTATGCGCCCCACAAATATATATTAGTGGATGACCTTCTATACCGCGATATCCTGCCTAGAAGCAGGATGGTATTATTTATGTGCTAACGTTTGTGGGTGCAGGAAAATAGGTTGGAGGGATCCAACTGGATCCCTCAAAAATATATTATCTGTTTGTTTATTTGTTTGCATATATATTGCCATAAATGATGTGTTAGAAAAACTGAAATAAATAATTGGTTGGTGTTTAAATATCACTGGGCCTACGTGTTAATTTATAATAATGTCCTGAAAAGAATATTTGAGATTTAAAAGGGAAATTCTATTTTTCTAAAATAGAATTTGAATTTTTAAATAGATTATAAATATTTACTTGTTTTAAATGAATAAAACCAAGTAGTTCATTTATAAATGAAGTTTATAAATGACAGGGAAAGAATTATCATTGGATAATTCAGAAATAAAAATACAAGTGTGAATTTGGAAAGGGAAATCTATTTTTCCAAAGTAGAAAAAATCTATTTCAAAGGAAATTGAAATCGAGACTTGTTTAAATATATAAACAAGTAGAATAAATAGAGTTTGTAAATAAAAAGGGAAAAATTATCATTTGGATAATTTAAATATTTAAATTCAAATGTGGATCTAAATTGAGAACTTAGAATCGGTTTAGATAATAAACGATGGAATTTTATTCTACGGTTCAGAATATAAATTGAACTAAAATAAATCCGTACGATTTAAGAATTGAATTCGATTAATTCGAATTTATTTAAATAGAAGTTAAATTGAATATAGAGTTACAATGGAATTTGAATAAAGGAAATTCAAAAAATAGAATTTGAATATGAGAAATTCAAATTGAATTTGAATATAAGAGAAATTCAAATAGAATTTGAATATAAGAGAATTAAGTAAGGTATTTGAATTCAAAGAAAATAAAATATGATATTTGAATAAAAGAGAATTAAATATGAAATTTGAATAGAGAATTCAAATGGAATTTAAACTATAGAATTTGAATTCAAAGGAATTGAAATAGAATTTGAATTCAAAGGAATTGAAATAGAATTTGAATCCAAAGGAATTGAAATAGAATTTGAATTCAAAGGAATTCAAATGGATTTGAATAAAGAAAATTCAAACAGAGATTTGAATATATAAATTCAAATGGAGTTTGAAAATAGATTTGAATATAGAAATTCAAATATAGAGTTTGAATAAAGAAATTTCAAATAAAAGTGAAATTGTAATTCGAATATAGTATTAAAAAAAAAGTGAAATTGGAATTTGAATATAGAATTCAAATAAAAGTGAAATTGGAATTTGAATATAGAATTCAAATAAAAGTGAAAATGGAGTTTGAATCAAGAAAATTCAAATAGAGTTAAAATGGAGTTGAATTCATTTTAACGAAGTTTAAAAGTTTATATATATAAATATAATTAAAACGAACTCGCCGCAGCGCTGCAGTTCGTAAATTGGCAATTCGAACTTCAATTAAGTATACAGAAGTCAATTTAAGTCGGAATTCTTTGAAACAAGAACCTTTAGGACCAGTTAGATAATAGCTTTCTAATAGAAGAGAAAAATATGGATTTCGTCGAATAGATTTTGAGATATGTCAAAATCAAATTTCTAAAAGTGCAGCGCCATAAACGTTTTAAAACCCTAATGGTTTATATGTATAAATATAAGGATTTTTAAGCAAATAAAAATCTGAATGTCCATTTGAAAAATCCAGACTTGAGTATGAGCTCAAGGGAAGTAAAAGAAATGGTTTTTGAAACAATAATCGTATTTTGATTATTGAATAGAATTAACTAAGTCGAAGAGGAACTAGTTAATCGAGTTTTGAATTTGAAGTTGAACTTCGAAAGGTGAATTAAATGTATATTCAAAATCGAATATAGGACTTAAATTGAAAATTTAATTCAATTAATTAATAAGCAAGTTAAAAATATATTTGAACATGTCATATTCAAATATAAAAGTGAAATAGACTAAAGAGTTAATTAACAAATTAATTAACGAATTGAGTTAAACGATCGGGTATAGTTGAATTAAATTGGACAGGTATAGATATACAGGAGACAGGTATGGGATAAGGATAATGCAGGTATATAAATAGAATGCTCTACAAAAAGGTACGTATTTAATTCATATATGAGGTTTTATGCGCCGTATCGGTAAGCCGCTTGGCTGTTTCTTTTTCTTTTTGAATGGAGAGGCCTGTGTGGCAAGGTTTGTATTTTTCCGGTAGCCCCGTACAAAGGAGGATAGGGCGAATTATTTTAGGAATTTAAGGACTTAGAATATTTTTAAGAAATTCTGATAACTAGAATTCTATATATCAATATATATAGAAGTCGATAAGAAAACGAACTTAAAAATAGAATAGTATAATCAAAAAGGAAGTCTAGGAATAAAATCTCGTAAGAATAGAAAGAGAAAGTGTATACGTGTTTAAAAGTGAATAAATAGTTGTATGGTATTGATTATGCGAGTAAGTAGTCTTATCTGTTTTGACGTTATAAATGTTATTCAGTCAAGGTCTGAGAGGTACTTATACCCCCACTTGATTGATTTCAATATTAACAAATAAATAGTAAGATTTCAGGCTCGAAGATCAATGTTGGATAAGAGTTAGTTGAATATAAAATTTGGGTTGTCGTAACGATGTTTTACACAACATCTGTTTTAACCCAAATAAGTGTAAGCTTGGAAATAGAATAATAAATATTTCCTAAGTATAGAAATAAATGAGATTGGGAAAGATATAAATAATTGGAATATTTTCCAATTATAAATAGGATATATTTTCTAAAGTTTAGAAAATAAAGGAAGGCTATATTCAGAAATGTTTTCCAAATAACGTAAAAGGGCAAGATGGTTACTGAAAATATTTAGTAAACAAATATTGATAAGGAAATGGAGAAGAGATTTAATTAATAAAATATTAATTAAAGAGCCCAGTGATTTGTTTGATAATTGGATGAACACTTGTTTTTCTTCGATAGTTAAATCATCGACTATCGAAACACTTGTTTTTATTCGATAGTTAAATCACAGACTATCGAAGTTTTGACCATCGTTGTCAATATGGAGAGACTGGTGGGATTATTATCCGAGAACCACTCCGTATTGGCATAAACATTGCGAATCAGATTATTCAAAGATAATTGAAGACAGAGTAAAGTGCAAGGGCAGTTGTATAAGTCCTAGGTAGAGATTGCCTAGGATGGATGTACAGAATAGTGCCTTCAGTTTCGTTCAATCTCAGAACGAACATAAATGAACAAGTGTCTGACAAAGTATTTCCAATAATCGAATGGGTTAGTCTGTATAGATATATATGGTTACAACGGATTTATTCCCTTAGCATAACATCTAGAATATTTGTGTAACCAATAAATGATTAACGGATCTGATAATGTGGCATTCAAAGTAATTGTGCTATAAATGGAAGGTAAGCAATCGTAGCCTCAGGCCTCAACAACCGGGAAATGACAAAAATCGGGCATGCAGCATAGCTATGTGGGTAGCTCCCATTAGGGTGTATAATCACCTATCTAGAGATATTTCATTCTTAATCTATTCGATGCTGTCCCTTATCGGGAAAACGGTTGCTGATCCCAACCGTTGGTGATATACATTCGATACACTCAAGTGAAATGAGTGGTCGGTCATGTGTGGCAGAGTTGCAAGATGTTCTTGTTGAACTCGGTGTATTCCTATCTAGAGATACACTAGCGTAAGGTGGTTCCATACCTTGTCATAGTTATAAATCCATTACCCAATAAGCGCCTGCGTTTTGTTTGTAAACTATGTATGTGGAACGTGAGATGAAAGCGTTCTACTAGATTGATATCTATTTGTATTTAGACACTATTGTAATATCAAAAAGAGTTTTGATATAAAGATCGTTTTGGATTCTCATAAGGGAAAAACCCGTTCCGTGTTATACGGCGTGGTCTTATGAGATATCGTTTGTTTTCTCAGACTATTTTAAATCGTTTACTCATACCAGTCCCATGACTGACCCAGAGTTTATTTTGTTTTGTTCTACCTAAACTCTTGGGTACCCAATTTTGTATGGGCAGTCAAGTAGTTCAGGATTTTACAGATTTATCTAAGGAGATTGGAGCAGGAGGCTTCAGCGTTATCTAGTTATTGTTATTTCCGTTGTATTGTAAGTTGTACTCTGGTAGTGATACTCAGATAAGTGTATGTTATACAGTTGAAATTTTGTATTTCAAAAGTTATGATATATTATATTTTGTTCCGCTGCGATGTGAGATTCTGTGTTGTTATTTCTGTTCTTCTTCTACCTTTTTCTTCTAAAAAAAATGATTCGTATTTTCTATGATATAAAGGGTTGGATGTATGGTCTATGTAGTCAACTCTTATATTACGGATTTGCGGGCCACTACAGTTGGTATCAGAGCTTAGGTTGAGCGAATACCTAGGCTTTGGTAAATTGTGCTCATTAGAGATAGGGTCAGTGGTACCCTAGAATGAGTTGAGTGTATATATATACGAGAGAGCGTATTTGTTATTTGATATAAAAACTGTTTTACATTGTGTTGACTAGTCTGTTGAGGGAATTATGAATTCTGATCGAATCGTAGGACGCCACGATGTCGATAGGAGTTTATAAACACTTAAACAGAAGATTGGACACGATATTGTTTTAAATGATTGAGTTGATTGTTAGTATTATAATCGAATAAGATTATAAGAACTGAAATGGTTATATAACCAAATGGGATTTGTATATGATAAAAATATATACAAATGAGATGAATTAAAATTGAATTCAAACCAGAATTCAGAATTTAAAATCCTGTGAGTTTGGAAAATATTTTTCTAAATAAATGTCAAGTGATATAGCACTGAACTCACTCCAGTGACTAGAAGATAATTCTAATAGTGATTGCAACATTATCAGTATTCGTTTTCGAGTTTCTAAGTGATGGATTGCTACCTTAGAAAAGTTTTTGATGGAAATTTATTTGAAAGAAAACAAGTTGATTTAGAAAATTCAAATGTTTTCAATTTGAGATGGATATAAATATATGTATATATTTATGTTATTTCAAAGGAGATTTGAAATAAGAACCCAGGAATTTGAATAATTGAAATTAAATTTAACTTAAGTAAGTCAAATGGACCGAAGTGAACAAATTGATCAATATCAATTTGAAATAAATGAATAGAAACAAATGGGTGAAACTAAAATTTATAGAAATATAAAGGGTTAAAGTTTCAACGTAAGTGAATTTGAAAAGTTAATAGTTTTGTAGCATTTTTCTTACCTTAGTAATTTCGAGGACAAAATTCTTTTAAGGGGAAAGATTATAATGACCCGGATTTTTCGGTCAACAAATTTAAATATTTAATACGGATTTAAATATTGAGTTGATAATATAAAGGGAATTTTATATTTGAATTATCAATTTAAAAATCAATTTCAATTTAATATTGAATATATTAAATTATCAGAATACGAAAATGGATTTAGTTGAATTCAAAATTTAACTTGAATTAAATACAGTTCAAATAACTAATAGGAAATTTTATTTGAATTTATAACGATGATAATATTTATATATTATCGAGGAGAATAAATTGTCTGAAATTGATTTATATTTATTTAAATTAATATCTCCTTCAGATAATCGAATTGGACATCGTGACCTATCCCAGTGTGTCCGAAATAGGGGTATTACCCCAAAGTTGTCAGTAGTTGGGTTCAGTAAGGAGCTCAGGATCAAGGGTTGTCTAAATTTTAAGGATATAGTTTCTAATTAAATTAAATTAAAATAAATAAAATATCATAGATTTGTGGTCCGAAACAAAACAACAAGGAGCAAAGTATTAGCCGCACAAATCAAAAAGGGGAGAAGCAAACACGTTCCTTCTTCAAGCTCTACAAATTAAATGGCTCGCTGTTCATTTTAAAACCTCTCCTCTATAAAATCATATGCGATATACCCCTACTGTTTTTCTCTTCAATACTGATGCTTTAGTTCCAAAACACATCCTCAAACGAAAATCGAGTTCGAATTCTAGGAGAAATAAATCGTGGGATTTGGGAGGGACTGCTGTCGAGGGTCATGTATTCGAAGTCGCGACCTTGACTGGAGATTTCGAGTTCGAGCAAGATGAAGGTGAAGCAAATAATGATGCGATGGGTTAACGACGTCCAGTACTTCACTGTCGCGAGCTAGGATAAGCAATTCGACTTCGAAGTCGCAATGGAGTTTGTTGAGCTCGACTTCAGAAAGGCCGAGTTAGGGTTTGAATTGGTCTTCTCAGCTGGCGGTCAAGGGTTGAGCACGACTTTTGTCAGAAAGGGGGTCACAACTTACAGATGATGGTCAAAGTTGTTTTGAGATGGGGATGAGGCAGCTAAGTCACGGTTTCTAGATGAGGTATTGGGGATGAAAATTGGTTGCGAGGCTGTCAAGCAATGGACTGTGCAGATGGAGGAGATAGGAGGTGAAGCAGTAAACATAGGTCACGATTATCAACTACAGACGGGTTGTGGTGGAGATGGATGAACCGAGCAGTGGTATAAGTGGTCAAAGCAAGTCGAAGACAGTGCTGGGCGGTTTATGGAGTTGATGGATTTGGGTATAGTGTAGAATAAAGGGTTTTTTTGTGTCGATTTGCAGCTATGAGTGCTCGAGGCTGTGTGGGCATGAAGAAGATGGTGAAAGAGATAGAGAACTCGGCAGAAACCATGGATTAAGGTAATTAAGTTATCCGTTTAATTTTAAATAACAAGTAAGGATTTATTTAAATTATATCGAACTCATATAAATTGTAAATGAATTTATGCGAGGTCCGAAATTCACGAACATGAAAGAATTTGGGTTTATAGCTTTAAAATGTACAAGCTAGAGTTGATTTGGATTTTTCTGAAGATTGATGAAACTTAAATCAAATGCCTTTGATTTATTCCGTCAAATAAAATACAATGCGAGTAAACCTCACTCACCGCTTTATGTAGAATTATTTTTATTCGTTAAAAATAATTGTTGTTGCTTGTTTGAATGTTGTTTGGTTGATTTAAATATATTAGTTATTTAGGGTTGACTATTATATATATATTGGGTTGATGATTGGTTGGATTCCCGCAGTATCATTAGCGGATGCCCGCGGTATCATTAGCGGATGATTTCCCTATGCGCCCCACAAATATATATTAGTGGATGACTTCTATACTGCGATATCCTGCCTAGAAGCAGGATGGTATTATTTATGTGATAACGTCTGTGGGTGCAGGAAAACAGGTTGGAGGGATCCAATTGGATCCCTCAAAAATATATTATCTGTTTGTTTATTTGTTTGCATATATATTGTCATATATGATGTGTTAGAAAACCTGAAATAAATAATTGGTTGGTTGGTGTTTAAATATCACTAGGCCTAAGTGTTAATTTATAATAATGTCCTGAAAAGGATATTTGAGATTTAAAAGGGAAATCCTATTTTTCTAAATTTGAATTTGAATTTTTAAATAGATTATAAATATTTACTTGTTTTAAATGAATAAAACCAAGTATTTCACTTATAAACGAAATTTATAAATGACGGGGAAAGAATTATCATTGGATAATTCAGAAATAAAAATATAAGTGTGAATTTGGAAAGGGAAATCTATTTTTCCAAAGTAGAAAATATCTATTTCAAAGGAAATTGAAATCGAGACTTGTTTAAATATATAAACAAGTAAAATAAATAGAGTTTGTAAATAAAAAGGGAAAAATTATCATTTGGATAATTTAAATATATAAATATTTAAATTCAAATGTGGATCTAAATTGAGAACTTAGAATCGATTTAGATAATAAACGATGGAATTTTATTCTGATGTTCAGAATATGAATTGAACTAAAATAAATCCGTACGATTTAAGAATTGAATTCGATTAATTCGAATTTATTTAAATAGAAGTTAAATTGAATACAGAGTTACAATGGAATTCAAATAAAGGAAATTCAAAAATAGAATTTGAATATGAGAAATTCAAATAGAATTTGAATATAAGAGAAATTCATATAGAATTTGAATATAAGAGAAATTCAAATAGAATTTGAATATAAGAGAATAAAATAAGGTATTTGAATTCAAAGAAAATAAAATATGGTATTTGAATAAAAGAGAATTAAATATGAAGTTTGAATAGAGAATTCAAATGGAATTTAAACTATAGAATTTGAATTCAAAGGAATTGAAATAGAATTTGAATTCAAAGGAATTGAAATAGAATTTGAATCCAAAGGAATTGAAATAGAATTTGAATCCAAAGGAATTGAAATAGAATTTGAATTCAAGGGAATTAAAATAGAATTTGAATTCAAAGGAATTCAAATGGATTTGAATAAAGAAAATTCAAACAGAGATTTGAATATAGAAATTCAAATGGAGTTTGAAAATAGATTTGAATATAGAAATTCAAATATAGAGTTTGAATATAGAAATTTCAAGTAAAAGTGAAATTGGAATTCGAATATAGAATTCAAATAAAAGTAAAATTGGAATTTGAATATAAAATTCAAATAAAAGTGAAATTGGAATTTGAATATATAATTCAAATAAAAGTGAAAATGGAGTTTGAATCAAGAAAATTCAAATAGAGTTAAAATGGAGTTGAATTCATTTTAACGAAGTTTAAAAGTTTATATATAAATATAATTAAAACGAACTCGCCGCAGCGCTGCAGTTCGTAAATTGACAATTCGAACTTCAATTGAGTATATAGAAGTCAATTTAAGTCGGAATTCTTTGAAACAAGAACCGTTAGGACCAGTTAGATAATAGCTTTCTAATAGAAGAGAAAAATCTGGATTTCGTCGAATAGATTTTGAGATATGTCAAAATCAAATTTCTAAAAGTGCAGCGCCATAAACGTTTAAAAACCCTAATGGTTTATATATATAAATATAAGGATTTTTAAGAAAATAAAAATCTGAATGTCCATTTGAAAAATCCAGACTTGAGTATGAGCTCAAGGGAAGTAAAAGTAATGGTTTTTGAAACAATAATCATATTTTGATTATTGAATAGGATTAACTAAGTCGAAGAGGAACTAGTTAATCGAGTTTTGAATTTGAAGTTGAACTTCGAAAGGTGAATTAAATGTATATTCAAAATCGAATATAGAACTTAAATTGAAAATTTAATTCAATTAGTTAATAAGCAAGTTAAAAATATATTTGAACATGTCATATTCAAATATAAAAGTGAAATAGACCAAAGAGTTAATTAACAAATTAATTAACGAATTGAGTTAAACGATCGGGTATAGGTGAATTAAATTGGACAGGTATAGGTATACAGGAGACATGTATGGGATAAGGATAATGCAGGTATATAAATAGAATGCTCGACAAAAAGGTACGTATTTAATTCATATATGAGGTTTTATGTGCCGTATCGGCAAGCCGCTTGGTTGTTTCTTTTTCTTTTTGAATGGAGAGGCCTGTGTGGCAAGGTTGGTATTTTTCCGGTAGCCACGTACAAAGGAGGTTATGGCGAATTTTTCCGGGAATTTAAGGACTTAGAATATTTTTAAGAAAATCTGATAACTAGAATTCTATATATCAATATATATATATATAAGTCGATAAGAAAACGAACTTAAAAATAGAATAGTATAATAAAAAAGGAAGTCTAGGAATAAAATCTCGTAAGAATAGAAAGAGAAAGTGTATACGTGTTTAAAAGTGAATAAGTAGCTGTATGGTATTGATTATGCGAGTAAATAGTCTTATCTGTTTTGACGTTATAAATGTTATTCAGTCAAGGTCTGAGAGGTAGTTATACCCCCAACTTGATTGATTTCAATATGAACAAATAAATAGTAAGATTTCAGGATCGAAGATCAATGTTGGATAAGAGTTAGTTTAATATAGTATTTGGGTTGTCGTAACGATGTTTTACACAACATCTGTTTTAACCCAAATAAGTGTAAGCTTGGAAATAGAATAATAAATATTTCCTAAGTATAGAAATAAACGAGATTGGGAAAGAGATAAATAATTGGAATATTTTCCAATTATAAATAGGATATATTTTCTAAAGTTTAGAAAATAAAGGAAGGCTATATTCGGAAATGTTTTCCAAATAACGTAAAAGGGCAAGATGGTTATCGAAAATATTTAGTTAACAAATATTGATAAGGAAATGGAGAAGAGATTTAATTAATGAAGTATTAATTAAAGAGCCCAGTGATTTGTTTGATAATTGGATGAACACTTGTTTTTCTTTGATAGTTAAATCATCGACTATCGAAACACTTGTTTTTATTCGATATTTAAATCACAGACTATCGAAGTTTTGACCATCGTTGTCAATATGGAGAGACCGGTGGGATTATTATCCGAGAACCACTCCGTATTGGCATAAACATTGCGAATCAGATTATTCAAAGATAATTGAAGACAGAGTAAAGTGCAAGGGCAGTTGTATAAGTCCTAGGTAGAGATTGCCTAGGATGGATGTACGGAATAGTGCCTTCGGTTTCGTTCAATCTCAGAACGAACATAAATGAACAAGTGTCTGACAAAGTATTTCCAATAATTGAATGGGTTGGTCTGTATAAATACATATGGTTGCAACGGATTTATTCCCTTAGCATAACATCTAGAATATTTGTTTAAACCAATAAATGATTAACGGATCTGATAATGTGGCATTCAAAGTAATTGTGCTATAAATGGAAGGTAAGCAATCGTAGCCTCAGGCCTCAACAACCGGGAAATGACAAAAATCGGGCAGGCAGCATGGCTATGTGGGTAGCTCCCATTAGGGTGTATAATCACCTATCTAGAGATATTTCATTTCATTCTTAATCTATTCGATGCTGTCCCTTATCGGGAAAACGGTTGTTGATCCCAACCGTTGGTGATATACATTTGATACACTCAAGCGAAATGAGTGGTCGGTCATGTGTGGCCGAGTTGCAAGATGTTCTTGTTGAACTCGGTGTATTCCTATCTAGAGATACAGTAGCGGAAGGTGGTTCCATACCTTGTCATAGTTATAAATCCATTACCCAATAAGCGCCCGCGCTTTGTTTGTATACTATGTATGTGGAACGTGAGATGAAAGTGTTCTACTAGATTGAGATCTATTTGTATTTAGACACTATTGTAATATCAAAAAGAGTTTTGATATAAAGATCGTTTTGGATTCTCATAAGGGAAAAACCCGTTCCATGTTATACAGCGTGGTCTTATGAGATATCATTTGTTTTCTCAAACTGTTTTAAATTGTTTACTCATACCAGTCCCATGACTGACCCAGAGTTTATTTTGTTTTGTTCTACCTAAACTCTTGGGTACCCAATTTTGTATGGGCAGTCAAGTAGTTCAGGATTTTACAGATTTATCTAAGGAGATTGGAGCAGGAGGCTTCAGCGTTATCTAGTTATTGTTATTTCCATTGTATTGTAAGTTGTACTCTGGTAGTGATACTCTGATAAGTGTATGTTATACAGTTGAAATTTTGTATTTCAAAAGTTATGATATATTATATTTTGTTCCGCTGCGATGTGAGATTGTAACAACCCGCAAAAATCAGGACCAATTTAAAAATTTTATTTTAGAAAATTTTAATGAATTTTGACAATATAAAATAATTTATTTAAATAATAATGATCACAAATTTGATTCAAATCGAAGTTAGAATGAATGATTTAATTTTTATTATAAAAAGAGTTAGAAATAACGCGGTAGTTTGAAAAGTCAAACTTGAACTTTGACTGACCGTACAGGATGCAAAATTTAACGGATTTTAGTGAAACCAAAAATATTAGAATCTATTTAAATTTATCTTTCCAACGAATCCGAAAAATCGAAATTTCATAACGGGAATCAAAAGTTATGTCAAAATTAAAATCTAGAATGGTCGCTATGAAATTTATAAGGGCCAAAACGCTACATTTTGCAGAATAAGGAATTAGGACCCGAAACCATCTCCATTGGTTTCAGAATGTTGTTTACATATAAAAATGACTATAAGAACTTATATTTTTGAGTTTCGAAAAAATCCCACTATTTTTGGTATTTTTAAAATATTAAAATATACACCTGAAAAATAGAATTTTTGCAAACGAACTCCGAATTCGACGAAACCAGTTTCTATGGATTCGGAATATTAAATTAAGGTAAAATTCTAAAATTTATAATTTTTGAAATTATTTTGTGGCCTGTATAATTTTTACAGTGGAAATACAGCCTATTTTCAGACTTCGGAAATTTATAATAAATTCATACGGAATCGGAAAATTACGAAATCAGGTTCGTTGGATTCGTAATGACCTGAAATAATTATGTTTAAAATTTTATTAATTTTGAAATCAGCATGTATTTATAAGAATTTTTGAACTGAAGAAAACAGTTGAAAATTGAGTAATTGGGCACATAATGATATTTGGGCCCAAACCAAAATTAAACCCATGGTATATATTATCTTTTTTCTGAGTTTTAGGGCTGAAATTCGAAATGCACAGCAGCCACTCTCTTTTCCATCATTTTTTCTCAATTTCCATGGCGGCTCCCTCTTCCTCTAAAATTCATAAAAAAATAAAATCTCTTCAAACCATAGCAAATTATATGTTTTCTCGAAGGTCTCGACGATACGAAGCTAATGGTGTGGTCGGTTTTGTCAAACAGCGCTCGGATTCGCCGGAATCTCGTCTTAAAGCTCGCTGTTTTCGAAATTCAGAAGCTCAAAACGTAAATCAAGAAATTCCCGTGAATCGAGGAAGAATTGGACGAAGTCACGAACACGGAAGTTCTTCGTCTACGCAAGACGAAGATGCTCAGAAAATTTCAGGCAGTTTGGAGGTGTGAGGCGGCCTGTGGGACCCGCGAGGCGAAATCCTTTCTAGGCGATTTCCCGATGATCGGAGAAGCTTTAGGGGCGGCTCTTTCTGGTGGTGGTGCGTCTCGCCAAGACGAAGACATTGGCGGTGGTCCCGTTGCGTCAGGTGGCCCGAGGGTATTTTCTATTTTATTTTTCAATTATTTAATTAATTTCCAGAACTTTAAAATTGCATAACTCACTCATACGAAGTCGAAAATCGACGATTTCAGGTGCGTTGGGATCGTGGCGACGAGATGGACGCATGGACACTAATTTTGTCCAATTCTGAGACAGTGAAATTTTTAGGTATTTTTCACGAATATTAATTAATTATTTAATTATGTCCAACTTTAATAAATCATAACTCTCTCGTACGAGGTCCGATTAACGAACCGTAAATTGCGTTGGACTCGTCTTTCCGAGCTCTTCGCGATGGCGCTGACCAGAGCTGAATCCGAGACAGTCAAATTTTCAGCAAAAATCAATGTGAGATTCTATTTTATAATTTATTAAATTTAAATTATTTTTCTTGTGGTTTTGATGTTTGTATGTACATGATTGTGGATTGATGATGTATGATGTCTGTTTGAGAATTGGTGATAGTTGTTTGGGTTATTATGGACAAATTGTTGTTGCATACACTGTTGATGAAATTTGTTGAATCAATAGAAACGATGTACATGATGTAAATGATAAATTCATTTTTATTTATTTATTTAAAATGTATGGAAATTTATATTTAAATAAAAGTTACAATTTTCATTGTTGTTCAAAAAAAATGAAACTTTGTTTATGTTTACAAAGATTATAACTTTGAATGGGATTAAGAAGATTACAACTTTGTTTTTGTTCTAAAAAAAAAAAAATTACAACTTTGTTTGCGTTTTTTTTTATATATAAAATTGAAACTTTATTTTGTTTTTGAAAAGAACAAACTTTATTTTGTTTATGAAAAAGAACAAAACTTTGTTTTGTTTATTGAATAAAAGTTCAAACCTTATTTTGTTTTGTTTAAAAAGAACAAAACTTTGTTTTGTTGGTAAAGATTTAAAACCTTGTTTTTGCTTATAAAAGACTGAAATTTTGTTTTGTTTATAAAGATTAAAACTTTGTTTTGGTTATAAAAATTTCATCTTTATTTTGAGACGATTATAATAAATAAAGTTTTGATATTTATTTTAGAATAATTAAAATTTTGACTTTTAATAAAAGATTTTATTTTTATTTTAAGTTAGATAAAGGAATATATTTTATGGTGAATTTGTGTCATTAAATCAAATGAAATAAAAAGGGCAATACCCAATATGTGAACATTGTTAAATTGTGCAAATTGTCTATGTTCCATTTATGCACCTGTATACACTGCCATTTACAAGCGACCCTGGCTTGTTTATGTGAGTGAACGATCAATTTTTACACATCGTCCAGAAGCACAGTTTATTTTAAATATGTGAATTGTGTTGGCTGAAACCCTACACGGGTCAAGGGTTGACTTTTGAATACACGTCACCCTTGGAATAATTAGAAATGCACTTTGGATGGATGTTCTGAAATTGTTATGTAATTAATGTTTGATTTTACGTATAATTAAATTATATGGAAATGGTGGGTCTCATTCCAATTTTGAGTAAAGTAATAAATATGCAAATTAATGAAATAAATTGGAAGTTGAAGTATTTAGATGATTTAATTTTCCATTTAAAAAGGAAATAATAAAGAAGCTTTTGAATTGACAATATTTCCTTCGAATGAAGGAAATAAATGCCCATTTATTATTCAATTAATGATATTAATTGACGCTTGAATTAAGTAGATAAAAACCTTTAACATTTGGAAGGTTATAAACAAATTATTGGAATTAGTAAATCACATTCCAATTATATTAAGAAGATTATAAATTGAAAAGATTACTTTTTATGTTAACATTAAAAATGGAAGATGGATTTCAAAATTTGAAATGTTTTTAAATTGATTTTATTTTAATATTGAAATGGTAGGTTTTAATATCACAAATTAAAACCGTTTTTTTATAATTATTATTATTATAATATCATAATAATATGGAAAGTTAATATGTATTGAAATGGAATAATAAAGCTTTATATGAAAGAATATTTCAAGTAAGGAATGATATTAAGTAGTAGGATATTTTAAAATATAAAATATTTTAAAATAATATTCTTGGATAATATTTATAAATAAATTTTTTTTAATTGTACCTGGACACGAGGTTAGGTCACATTTATGGCGGAAGTCTGCCCGGAACCAACCGGCATATCCAGCAGCCATAAATGTTGGGCCTAATGTGAGAGGTCCAAGTGCGCAAATACGAATTGGGTCAAGACACGAGGTTAAGCCCAACCTGTGGTAGAAGTCTGCCCGGAACCAACCGGCATATCCAGCATCCACAAGTTGTAGGCCTAATGTGAGAGGTCTGGCCCACTATTAAATAATAAAATGTAAAGATAAACATAATAAATGGATAAGGAAAATGAATTGGGCCATTCAGTCCATTTTAAAATAGTAATTCCATTTTTAACCCGTGTAAATTATGTTATATATTTTATAAAGGAAATCGAAGATGATTAATATTTTATTTAAGATTAAATGAAATACTCTAAAATAAATGATGTCTAATTATATATATTAAATGGGAAATTTATGAAATTTAAATTTGGGTTTATCGTGAATTATGTTTTAAATAACATTTATTCTTTAACCCGAATTTATGATAGAATTAATTCCCTAGAAAATTGAATAATCATTTAATAATGACTTTGGAATATTAAAACTAAATAAGATTTTAATTAAATCTTTAATTAGATTGAAAAGGAATTAAGTAGTTAAGATCACTGAATTAAGAAAGTGATCAAAAATGGGAAATGAACCATAAAGCAATGAATATTTTCATGTTATAAATGAATAAATGAATGAAAACATGAAATGGTTATATTATTTATATATTTTATATAAATAAAAGTAATGAAACTTTTATTTACATTTCATATGTAAATAAAAAGAATGAAAATAAGAATGAAATTTTTATTTACATTTCACATGCGAATAAAAAGATATAAATATGAAATGAAACATGATTTAGAAGCATGAACCGCATATGAAAATTTAACATGTTTTAAAAAGCATGAAGTCGCATATGAAATGCATAATCAAGAAACCGCATATGAAAGAAAAATTCATATTTAGAGTAGTATTACTGCATATGAAATGAATGGACGATATTTATGAAATGAATGGACGATATATATACACATGAAATGAATGGACGATATTTATAAAAGAATAAATAACGATATAGAATGGTTTGCAAATTTATATATGCGAGAATTATTTGGAAAGTCCGAGTTTACTCTCATTCCAAATAATGATACGACGTTCGAAGAGTTGAAGACGGTGATTGAAGACCGACGATCTTCACATCGAATGGGTGTGTTGCTATTGAGACCCATGATGGGAGTAGCTACCTTGAAGGGGCGACAGTAGTAGCCGTCCGGACGTAGTGTTGATTGCACGGATTTGACTTTCGCCCAGACCCAGGGCATAAGTTTATAAATGGAATGTATGTCTGACGTTGTAGTCCCTTATACTACATTCGTTGATCTCTCTTAATATATATCTGTTTGGTGGTTAACACCCTTCTCTGAGACATACGAGCTTAGAGGTTATATATTGGTAGAAATCAATGGTATAGTATGGACTGACAATGTGGCATACTAAGATGCATTGATCAAGGCTTTTGTTGAAAAGCAGGGCCTTGTGGTTGATGATCAAAGCATAGTCTGTTTAGGCATAGCTTTGTGTATATCGTGACTTCGCGAGCCTCACACCCCGGTATGAGTCAAAAACGGGATATGGACCGTAGGGAGTGCACACGTTTCTTTCTAGCTAGAGTGGTGTCAGCGACCTGCCAGCCCTGACATTTTACTTATATGGATGATGGATTTTGAGGCGCCTCGTTATTTTTATAGGCTGTTGGTGGTCATATTATAGGTCCAAAGGGACCGGGAAACGTGTGTTCAGGCATAACCAATCCACTGCCCATAGGCGGGGACCAGCCCTACCGCTTCCAAGGGTTCACTGCGGGGAATCCTGAGGCATTTGCTAGAGTGTCTCGAATCGGAGAGGATCTTGCCCCTAGCCTCGACTCATGATGGAATCCAAATTTCCAATACGCCATTGCGGTTTTGATTGTAGAACTAGTATTGGCGACATGCTATATGGTAACCATGCCGTCTAGGATTGATACTTATGATTCAAATCTTTTTATTAAAACATATATACACTAATAATAATATCAAATCCGTTTTATACGTATCAAGCATCTTTTGACCATTATAAGGTAAAACCCTATCCTTTGGTGTGCGTTGCATTGTGTGATGGGACCTGGGTCTTATAATGGTTTCATTTTTCCAAAAAGACATTGCGTTATTTCTCGATTTACTTTAGTTTATGCACCGGCAATCCATTGGAGTAAACCCGTTCCGCATTAGCGGCGTGGTCCTTGGATTTGTCTTATTAGTTATATTAGTTTAGAATTCTCACACCAGTCCCATGACTGACTCGTAGTTTGTTTCACTTTGCAAACTCGGGTGCCCTCTTTTCTACACGGGCAGTCGAGTAGCCTTTTTGCAGATATCTATCTCTTTAGCAGGATTCTGGATCGAAGCCTAAAGCTGTGTCCAGAGCATAGAAGTCTTCCGCTGTTTAATGTATTAAATCTGTTGTAATTTATCTTCCGCTGTAGTTTACTTTATTTGTACTCTGATATTCTGTACTCTGATGTTATATTATTGTAATGTAATAAAAGTCTGCTGTTATTGTTCTAATGTTTTGTATTCCCAAAGTTAACGTATGCGAGTTTTGAACGGTCTTGGTCGATTTTGTGATCGATTAAGGTCGGGCAAAATCCGTGTCGTTACAGGTGGTATCAGAGCTCTGGTTAGCTCAAATCTTTGGGGTACAACTCGTTAGAACTGAACAAAAGACTCATCAGAGATTGGATTAGTAATGTCCAATAAGAATACTCATTAGAGATAGGATCAGCAGTATCCTAGAATGAGTAAACTCGTTAGAGATGGGGTTAGTAATGTCCTAGAACGAGTTAAGAGTTACGAATTTATAATTAGCATATTTTTGATATTTATAATATATTCTTTGAAATATGATTTTTATATATATAAAGTTATATATATTTTGAAAACATAATCAACCATTAAAATTTAAAATTAAGATAGTTAATTTTACAACTTTTAGCCTAGTTCCTTTTCGAGGACGAAAAGTTTTTAAGTGGGGGCGATTGTAACAACCCGCAAAAATCAGGACCAATTTAAAAATTTTATTTTAGAAAATTTTAATGAATTTTGACAATATAAAATAATTTATTTAAATAATAATGATCACAAATTTGATTCAAATCGAAGTTAGAATGAATGATTTAATTTTTATTATAAAAAGAGTTAGAAATAACGCGGTAGTTTGAAAAGTCAAACTTGAACTTTGACTGACCGTACAGGATGCAAAATTTAACGGATTTTAGTGAAACCAAAAATATTAGAATCTATTTAAATTTATCTTTCCAACGAATCCGAAAAATCGAAATTTCATAACGGGAATCAAAAGTTATGTCAAAATTAAAATCTAGAATGGTCGCTATGAAATTTATAAGGGCCAAAACGCTACATTTTGCAGAATAAGGAATTAGGACCCGAAACCATCTCCATTGGTTTCAGAATGTTGTTTACATATAAAAATGACTATAAGAACTTATATTTTTGAGTTTCGAAAAAATCCCACTATTTTTGGTATTTTTAAAATATTAAAATATACACCTGAAAAATAGAATTTTTGCAAACGAACTCCGAATTCGACGAAACCAGTTTCTATGGATTCGGAATATTAAATTAAGGTAAAATTCTAAAATTTATAATTTTTGAAATTATTTTGTGGCCTGTATAATTTTTACAGTGGAAATACAGCCTATTTTCAGACTTCGGAAATTTATAATAAATTCATACGGAATCGGAAAATTACGAAATCAGGTTCGTTGGATTCGTAATGACCTGAAATAATTATGTTTAAAATTTTATTAATTTTGAAATCAGCATGTATTTATAAGAATTTTTGAACTGAAGAAAACAGTTGAAAATTGAGTAATTGGGCACATAATGATATTTGGGCCCAAACCAAAATTAAACCCATGGTATATATTATCTTTTTTCTGAGTTTTAGGGCTGAAATTCGAAATGCACAGCAGCCACTCTCTTTTCCATCATTTTTTCTCAATTTCCATGGCGGCTCCCTCTTCCTCTAAAATTCATAAAAAAATAAAATCTCTTCAAACCATAGCAAATTATATGTTTTCTCGAAGGTCTCGACGATACGAAGCTAATGGTGTGGTCGGTTTTGTCAAACAGCGCTCGGATTCGCCGGAATCTCGTCTTAAAGCTCGCTGTTTTCGAAATTCAGAAGCTCAAAACGTAAATCAAGAAATTCCCGTGAATCGAGGAAGAATTGGACGAAGTCACGAACACGGAAGTTCTTCGTCTACGCAAGACGAAGATGCTCAGAAAATTTCAGGCAGTTTGGAGGTGTGAGGCGGCCTATGGGTCCCGCGAGGTGAAATCCTTTCTAGGCGATTTCCCGATGATCGGAGAAGCTTTAGGGGCGGCTCTTTCTGGTGGTGGTGCGTCTCGCCAAGACGAAGACATTGGCGGTGGTCCCGTTGCGTCAGGTGGCCCGAGGCAGCGGCAAAGTGCGGTCAAAGTTCGGCGGTGAACAGTGTTTTTCGGTCAACGGGCTGAGGGTATTTTCTATTTTATTTTTAAATTATTTAATTAATTTCCAGAACTTTAAAATTGCATAACTCACTCATACGAAGTCGAAAATCGACGATTTCAGGTGCGTTGGGATCGTGGCGATGAGATGGACGCATGGACACTAATTTTGTCCAATTCTGAGACAGTGAAATTTTTAGGTATTTTTCACGAATATTAATTAATTATTTAATTATGTCCAACTTTAATAAATCATAACTCTCTCGTACGAGGTCCTATTGACGAACCGTAAATTGCGTTGGACTCGTCTTTCCGAGCTCTTCGCGATGGCGCTGACCAGAGCTGAATCCGAGACAGTCAAATTTTCAGCAAAAATCAATGTGAGATTCTATTTTATAATTTATTAAATTTAAATTATTTTTCTTGTGGTTTTGATGTTTGTATGTACATGATTGTGGATTGATGATGTATGATGTCTGTTTGAGAATTGGTGATAGTTGTTTGGGTTATTATGGACAAATTGTTGTTGCATACACTGTTGATGAAATTTGTTGAATCAATAGAAACGATGTACATGATGTAAATGATAAATTCATTTTTATTTATTTATTTAAAATGTATGGAAATTTATATTTAAATAAAAGTTACAATTTTCATTGTTGTTCAAAAAAAATGAAACTTTGTTTATGTTTACAAAGATTATAACTTTGAATGGGATTAAGAAGATTACAACTTTGTTTTTGTTCTAAAAAAAAAAAAATTACAACTTTGTTTGCGTTTTTTTTTATATATAAAATTGAAACTTTATTTTGTTTTTGAAAAGAACAAACTTTATTTTGTTTATGAAAAAGAACAAAACTTTGTTTTGTTTATTGAATAAAAGTTCAAACCTTATTTTGTTTTGTTTAAAAAGAACAAAACTTTGTTTTGTTGGTAAAGATTTAAAACCTTGTTTTTGCTTATAAAAGACTGAAATTTTGTTTTGTTTATAAAGATTAAAACTTTGTTTTGGTTATAAAAATTTCATCTTTATTTTGAGACGATTATAATAAATAAAGTTTTGATATTTATTTTAGAATAATTAAAATTTTGACTTTTAATAAAAGATTTTATTTTTATTTTAAGTTAGATAAAGGAATATATTTTATGGTGAATTTGTGTCATTAAATCAAATGAAATAAAAAGGGCAATACCCAATATGTGAACATTGTTAAATTGTGCAAATTGTCTATGTTCCATTTATGCACCTGTATACACTGCCATTTACAAGCGACCCTGGCTTGTTTATGTGAGTGAACGATCAATTTTTACACATCGTCCAGAAGCACAGTTTATTTTAAATATGTGAATTGTGTTGGCTGAAACCCCACACGGGTCAAGGGTTGACTTTTGAATACACGTCACCCTTGGAATAATTAGAAATGCACTTTGGATGGATGTTCTGAAATTGTTATGTAATTAATGTTTGATTTTACGTATAATTAAATTATATGGAAATGGTGGGTCTCATTCCAATTTTGAGTAAAGTAATAAATATGCAAATTAATGAAATAAATTGGAAGTTGAAGTATTTAGATGATTTAATTTTCCATTTAAAAAGGAAATAATAAAGAAGCTTTTGAATTGACAATATTTCCTTCGAATGAAGGAAATAAATGCCCATTTATTATTCAATTAATGATATTAATTGACGCTTGAATTAAGTAGATAAAAACCTTTAACATTTGGAAGGTTATAAACAAATTATTGGAATTAGTAAATCACATTCCAATTATATTAAGAAGATTATAAATTGAAAAGATTACTTTTTATGTTAACATTAAAAATGGAAGATGGATTTCAAAATTTGAAATGTTTTTAAATTGATTTCATTTTAATATTGAAACGGTAGGTTTTAATATCACAAATTAAAACCGTTTTTTTATAATTATTATTATTATAATATCATAATAATATGGAAAGTTAATATGTATTGAAATGGAATAATAAAGCTTTATATGAAAGAATATTTCAAGTAAGGAATGATATTAAGTAGTAGGATATTTTAAAATATAAAATATTTTAAAATAATATTCTTGGATAATATTTATAAATAAATTTTTTTAATTGTACCTGGACACGAGGTTAGGTCACATTTATGGCGGAAGTCTGCCCGGAACCAACCGGCATATCCAGCAGCCATAAATGTTGGGCCTAATGTGAGAGGTCCAAGTGCGCAAATACGAATTGGGTCAAGACACGAGGTTAAGCCCAACCTGTGGTAGAAGTCTGCCCGGAACCAACCGGCATATCCAGCATCCACAAGTTGTAGGCCTAATGTGAGAGGTCTGGCCCACTATTAAATAATAAAATGTAAAGATAAACATAATAAATGGATAAGGAAAATGAATTGGGCCATTCAGTCCATTTTAAAATAGTAATTCCATTTTTAACCCGTGTAAATTATGTTATATATTTTATAAAGGAAATCGAAGATGATTAATATTTTATTTAAGATTAAATGAAATACTCTAAAATAAATGATGTCTAATTATATATATTAAATGGGAAATTTATGAAATTTAAATTTGGGTTTATCGTGAATTATGTTTTAAATAACATTTATTCTTTAACCCGAATTTATGATAGAATTAATTCCCTAGAAAATTGAATAATCATTTAATAATGACTTTGGAATATTAAAACTAAATAAGATTTTAATTAAATCTTTAATTAGATTGAAAAGGAATTAAGTAGTTAAGATCACTGAATTAAGAAAGTGATCAAAAATGGGAAATGAACCATAAAGCAATGAATATTTTCATGTTATAAACGAATAAATGAATGAAAACATGAAATGGTTATATTATTTATATATTTTATATAAATAAAAGTAATGAAACTTTTATTTACATTTCATATGTAAATAAAAAGAATGAAAATAAGAATGAAATTTTTATTTACATTTCACATGCGAATAAAAAGATATAAATATGAAATGAAACATGATTTAGAAGCATGAACCGCATATGAAAATTTAACATGTTTTAAAAAGCATGAAGTCGCATATGAAATGCATAATCAAGAAACCGCATATGAAAGAAAAATTCATATTTAGAGTAGTATTACTGCATATGAAATGAATGGACGATATTTATGAAATGAATGGACGATATATATACATGAAATGAATGGACGATATTTATAAAAGAATAAATAACGATATAGAATGGTTTGCAAATTTATATATGCGAGAATTATTTGGAAAGTCCGAGTTTACTCTCATTCCAAATAATGATACGACGTTCGAAGAGTTGAAGACGGTGATTGAAGACCGACGATCTTCACATCGAATGGGTGTGTTGCTATTGAGACCCATGATGGGAGTAGCTACCTTGAAGGGGCGACAGTAGTAGCCGTCCGGACGTAGTGTTGATTGCACGGATTTGACTTTCGCCCAGACCCAGGGCATAAGTTTATAAATGGAATGTATGTCTGACGTTGTAGTCCCTTATACTACATTCGTTGATCTCTCTTAATATATATCTGTTTGGTGGTTAACACCCTTATCTGAGACATACGAGCTTAGAGGTTATATATTGGTAGAAATCAATGGTATAGTATGGACTGACAATGTGGCATACTAAGATGCATTGATCAAGGCTTTTGTTGAAAAGCAGGGCCTTGTGGTTGATGATCAAAGCATAGTCTGTTTAGGCATAGCTTTGTGTATATCGTGACTTCGCGAGCCTCACACCCCGGTATGAGTCAAAAACGGGATATGGACCGTAGGGAGTGCACACGTTTCTTTCTAGCTAGAGTGGTGTCAGCGACCTGCCAGCCCTGACATTTTACTTATGTGGATGATGGATTTTGAGGCGCCTCGTTATTTTTATAGGCCGTTGGTGGTCATATTATAGGTCCAAAGGGACCGGGAAACGTGTGTTCAGGCATAACCAATCCACTGCCCATAGGCGGGGACCAGCCCTACCGCTTCCAAGGGTTCACTACGGGGAATCCTGAGGCATTTGCTAGAGTGTCTCGAATCGGAGAGGATCTTGCCCCTAGCCTCGACTCATGATGGAATCCAAATTTCCAATACGCCCTTGCGGTTTTGATTGTAGAACTAGTATTGGCGACATGCTATATGGTAACCATGCCGTCTAGGATTGATACTTATGATTCAAATCTTTTTATTAAAACATATATACACTAATAATAATATCAAATCCGTTTTATACGTATCAAGCATCTTTTGACCATTATAAGGTAAAACCCTATCCTTTGGTGTGCGTTGCATTGTGTGATGGGACCTGGGTCTTATAATGGTTTCATTTTTCCAAAAAGACATTGCGTTATTTCTCGATTTACTTTAGTTTATGCACCGGCAATCCATTGGAGTAAACCCGTTCCGCATTAGCGGCGTGGTCCTTGGATTTGTCTTATTAGTTATATTAGTTTAGAATTCTCACACCAGTCCCATGACTGACTCGTAGTTTGTTTCACTTTGCAAACTCGGGTGCCCTCTTTTCTACACGGGCAGTCGAGTAGCCTTTTTGCAGATATCTATCTCTTTAGCAGGATTCTGGATCGAAGCCTAAAGCTGTGTCCAGAGCATAGAAGTCTTCCGCTGTTTAATGTATTAAATCTGCTGTAATTTATCTTCCGCTGTAGTTTACTTTATTTGTACTCTGATATTCTGTACTCTGATGTTATATTATTGTAATGTAATAAAAGCCTGCTGTTATTGTTCTAATGTTTTGTATTCCCAAAGTTAACGTATGCGAGTTTTGAACGGTCTTGGTCGATTTTGTGATCGATTAAGGTCGGGCAAAATCCGTGTCGTTACAGAGATTCTGTGTTGTTATTTCTGTTCTTCTTCTACCTTTTTCTTCTGAAAAAAAATGATTCGTATTTTCTATGATATAAGGGTTGGATGTATGGTCTATGTAGTCAACTCTTATATTACGGATTTGCAGGCCACTACAGCCTGCATGTCGGGTTCTCTCAAATCGAATTATTGTTGGTGAAATCTAGACGTCGCAGGATGCCCCTTCTTTAGTTTTGAATATTTTGCAAGGATGCTCCATTTTTCCTTATGGCCATACGATCATTTTTAGTTTCAGTCTTCAGAATGTTGTTTGGGTTATCATTTAAGTCACGTATATCATCTAGGTTTTTCCATCGTGTGCTTATACTTTATAAGGATATACCACTATTATATGATCATTTATTTATGACTAGTTGCTGAGGTGCTGCCCAAGTAATTTTTAACACTAGTTGGTGCTAACGAGTGTGCTTGATCTTTACTGAACATGAAATATAATGATGCCTATGAGTTGTTTCAACTTACTGAACATTTTATATTTCAATGGATACTTTAATTTTGACTGATTTTTAATGTGTTGAATAATAATTATATTGTTAAAAATTTGCACAACACGCTTAAATAATCAGTATAAAAGCTTAGAATTGTAAGTAATATTTTGATAGTTTGTGATTATTTTCAATGGTAATTTGATACCATTCATAAACTACAGTAAATATATATTTTGTGGAAAACAAGTTGTAAAGCATCATTAAGGCTCCTCTTGCGATTCATTTGGTTTTAGGGGAATTTCGGCTCCCACGGCTTTGTTCCTTAGCTTATTGTTTTTTACTTGTACAATATTTGATATATTTTTGGTGTTATTACATTTTCCTTCTACTTATGTTTGTTTGTTAAGAATATTGCGATATGCTATCTAATCACTCTGCAAGTAACACTTACACATAAGTTTGAAAATTTATAATTTCCGCTCGACCTAACATAGCAAGTGCACTTTAACCTTGTCTTTTGTTTCCACCATCATCTTGTTTTCACTGTATGGTAACTCACCTACACTGATTAAGTTCTACATGGGTATATCACATTGCATCTGACAATCACAAGCAATTTCATTTTTTTCTTATCTTATTATACATGTTTATTTTCATGCAAGTGTATGTTCAAGAGGTTCATGTTCAAATAATGTCAAACATTGTATGAGTTACAAGCAAATAGTCACTGTTCTGTAATCAGATGCAGGTCGTCAAGCTCAACAAAGGAGGCCATGCCATCCGTCGCCTTAAAGCACATTCCCGCCCTGTACACATGGATTATTACCCAAAAATCACGGACAAACTCCACTTCTTCTCTGCAGGCGATGATGCCCTCTTAACGTACTGGGACCTAACCACTGAGTCCCAGCTTCTAACCATACCTTCAGCCCACAAAGATTACATCAGAGCCGGCTCAGCTTCACCCGTGAACTCAGAAGTCATAGCCACTGGCTCTTACGACCATTCAATCAAGGTTTGGGACGTTAGAGTTTCAAATGCTTCTACCTCTGTCCTTAATTTCAACCATGGCAACCCGGTAGAGAGCGACATGTTCTTGCCTTCAGACGGCCTTATAGCAACAGCAGGCGGTAACTGCGTCAAGATATGGGATGTTATTGTAGGAGGAAGGCTGATACATAAAATGGACAGCCATAATAAAACAGTTACGGCTTTGTGCCTCGGTAAAGTAGCAGATGGCAATGATAATGAGAATGATAACGGGAGTAGAATTTTAAGTGTGTCGATTGATGGGTACTTGAAGTGCTTCGATTTTGCTTCTTTTAAGGTTACTCATTCTATGAGGTATCCAGCTCAGTTGCTATCAGTTGGGTTCTCTCCGGATGGTTTTTCTAGAGTCATAGGAACTGCTAATGGGACTATTTACATAGGAAAGAAGAAGAAGAAGAAGGAAAGTGAAGCTATGGAAGTTGTTGGCGAGTTTAGTGCTTTTTTGCCAAAGCCTGAACAGAAGTCATAAAAGTTCAGGTATTTTCGTACTAATAAACCAGTTGAAGGTGATTATGTTGTGAAAAAGGTGAAGAAAGTGAAGCTAGCAGAGCATGATAAGCTTCTGAAGAAGTTCAGGCATAAGGATGCCCTTGTGTCCGCATTGAATGGGAAGAAATTGAGTAGTGTTGTTGCTGTTATGGAAGAATTGGTGGCCAGGAAGAAGCTTTTAAGGTGCGTGGGGAATTTGGATTTGGATGAACTTGGGTTGCTTTTAGGGTTCCTTCATAAGTATGCAACGATGCCGAGGTACGCCAGATTATTAATGGGATTGGCGACCAAAGTGAATTATATGAGAGGTGAAGATATGAAAGATTCGGAGGGGTTGAGATGTCATGTTAGGAATTTGAAGAGAATGGTGGTAGAAGAAATGAAGATACAGCATACTTTGCAGGAAATACAAGGAATGATTTCCCCTCTACTTGCAATTGCAGATAGATAAAATTTGTTGCTACTGATATATGTTCCAGTGTTGTTTCACCACTGTATGCTATGTAATATGCTATGACAAGTAATTTACTTATGACTTGGTTTGTATTATTCAAAAGAATTTTGTAATTGTAGTCTTGAATATCCATGTTTATGACTTTGTTTTTTTTTCCTTTTCATGATACGCTTCAAAATTCTAGATAATGTGCCATAATTTTAGTTTGTGCTTAATGTTTGTAGTCTTTGGTTTCAATGATTAGCATGTTAGTTCGTTACTGGCACATTAGTCCCTCCGTTTCTTTCTCAATGAAATTGATTAAGCTTCTGGCGCATCAACTTCCACGCTCGACTGTCAGAACATGTGTAATCCCATCTACTTCTGGCGCATCTACTTTCTCAATGAAATTAATTAAGATGGGGTATTTATTACCTCTCAGACTTTGATCAACAACGTTCTTATCTTAAGATAGATATGAGTTGTAATTCAAAAACCGATATTCTATTCTAATATCAAAGAATCTCATTAAACTATTTTATTTAAAATATGGTTTATAAAACTTTCTTACTTTTGAAAATATCTCTTTTTAAACATAACTTATTATTACTTAATATGTCGATAAAGTAATTTCTTAATAAAATCACTTCTTAACCTTAACTTCTTTCAAAGAATTTATTTGTGACTCGAATTATTATTACCAAATCTCATTATCAAATCCTTTTTAATCATTCCTTTTTGAAAATCTCATTCCAATTCCGTTCATTTCTCTCAATTCCATTATTTAATGACGTTAATTCATAATTGACGCTTTTACTTCACTTCTCTTTTTATAAACCTCGTTTATAACTTCCAGGTTTAATACAAAACCCCTTTAATCTTTATATCCTTTACTTAATTCAAATATTAAGTAAGCATTTATTTTAATAAACTATCATATTCGTTTAAAATCTTCTTTTATAACTTCGTTATAAAACTCAGGTTTCTAATATAAAAACCATTCATAGCTCCTTTTACATTTCAAGTATATTTCATTTCAACTTCAATTACTTTTTAAATGAACTTCAATTAAAAAGTAATCTCCTAAATTAATATTAATTAAAATAATAATTTAATTCAATCAATAAATACAGTAGTAGTTAATTTCTTTAATTAACTAAAATAAATAATAAATTTATTTTTAAAAACTTATTTTAAATTAATACAAATATTTGTTTAACTATTTTATTAAATTAATTCAAAACAAAATAATTTAATAATCAATCCCAGTTAAAAACGGTCGACTTAGTCAATTCAAAACACGATTAATTCATCAACCCATTCCAATTATAGCCCTTCCTTTAAATTAATTAATTAATTTAAATAATTTCATTTAATTGTTTCTCTCAGAAACAATTATTCAGTTCTTAACCGCTAGATTAATTCATGCTCATTTGCTTATAAATTCTTATTAACATAAGAAATTTTCTTTATAAGATCATTTAATAATCACTTATAAATTTAAATAATAAATAATAAATATTTATTTCCTTTTATTAAACTTTTATTCAAAATAATATATTTCAAAATCTAACTTCAGTTATAAAAATATATTTTATAACTTCAGTTCTGTCGATTCACCTCACGGTAAATCAATATAAGCAAAACGATTGATTTTTAGACCATTTACTACCAATTACTTAACCAATTCTTCTCATCGGTTAAAACAAAACAAACGTTGAAGTTACAGTCAACGATCAACAGCCAAATCAATCACTCAATCAGAACAGTTCATATAATAATAATATGGGTATAAATAATATCTAATATATTTGAGTAATCCAGTTGGATCCCTCCAACCTGTTCTTCCCTGCATTAAAATATATTATCTCACATAAATTTATTCAATTCAATTCAACTGATTATTTTATAATAGTAAATAATAGCTATTTAACATTAACCAATTAACCACCAATTTAAACAATTTTGCACGTTTATTTTATAAACGTTACCAACATGGTAAGTTACCTCCATTGGATCTAATCGCTAAAATAACGATTTGGTTTTCCACTGAAATTAAGAAACGTTTAATTTCATTGGTTCAATCAATATATGAATATATGTTTAACAAACAATCAATCATTAGCAACCATAACACACAATTATAAAACCCAACTAATATAAAATATAAGTTGGAAGAACTAAGTGAGTTTAACTCACCTTGAGTTGATTCGCTGTTTAACCGACTCGTTTCCCTTAAATTAAACAACGTTTAATTTAATTGAAAATCTCAATTGATTCCATTCCGTCCTAGACAGCTTCACAATGTAGATCTCGTCAAAATGACTCTAGGGTCTCTTCTTTTGTCCAATTATGATAATATAGGGACAAGTTATTGATTTTATAAACAACACGATTTAATCCTATTATTAATTTCCTTAATCCATTTTTTTGAAAGAATCCTTAATCCATTTTTTTAAACTTTACTAATCATATATAAATTAATTAACTTTTAAACTAACTAATTTAAATTGTCATTACGTTTGGTGTGATCCATCCCAAGAATAACAAGTTAGATATCTGGGTGATTATTATTTATAATACTAATTTAATTAATCCCTAATTTAACTTAACTAACTTAATTTATAAAAAAAATTAACTAATTTATTACTTAGATTGTTATAAAATCAAGCCAACAAATTACCTTTATATCTCCATTATAATAGCCGTTCTTTTTTACTTCAAACGTCGGTCCTATGTTCTCTCTGTCAGCCTTTGTTCACATTTGTCCCTGTTCGTTTCTACACACGTTAAAACTAATATAAGGTTACCACATTTATTTAAATTATTTACTAATTCCATAGACAAACAAAATTGAACCCATAAATTACGCTATTAATATAAAAGTCAGGACAAACTTTCGTTTGCATTGTTCCCATCTCTTCGAAGCCGCGATTCGCCCAGCCCAGAAATCAACTCCACGATGCCGCTCCAATGTCTCACCGTTGCACCATAATTTGACCATCTGTGCATCAACAGACTATGCTGCTTCACGCGCGTAGGCTCTCTCCCCCTTCGGCTCCAAGCTCGACATACCTTGATCTTCCGTTTGGTGCCAAAAGCTCCACGACCGACTTCACTTCCAGATGAGATTTCATCTATCCTCGAACTCAGTTTTCAATCGTCACCGTTCAAAATAAAATATTCTCGGAGCTCTACAATTACGTAGTTGATAAATCTTGAATTGAAGAGTGGATTTTGTGATTTTTGTGGAAGAATTGGCGGAAATACTGGACGTTGTTTTATTTGTGTGGCGGCTCAACTAAGGGTTGACCATGCAACCTTCATTTGACTAGGCAAAACAAGATACTAGGGTTGGGATGGTTTATATATGTGAGGGTTAGAATATTAAACTATTATATTAAACTTAAGGTTGAAGTAATTCATAAAAACAACCTCATATGACCTTTAATCAAAATGAAACTCCGAATCCTAGCATACAAAATTATTCTAGACACAATGGGACATGTTTCGTCGAATTCCGAGGTTGTTTGTAAAAAGTCCTTTATATATCATAGGCTAAAAATCACACGTTTAAATTTCCCACGATCACAAAATAAACACAATCAACTTGAAACTTTGTAATTCTACTTGATCTTTTCTTAGGGATCCAATGAAATTTGTTTCGTTAAAATCGGAGTTCATTTTACCAGTCGTTTATTTCTTTAAAGTTACCCCTGTCTAAATTGACCCAAAATATTATAAACGATTAAGATGTTTATCATTGCCATGATCAAACGGTATGTCCAATTGACACAAAAACTGAAATCCTATAATAAATAATTAATACGAATCCAACGTCACATGTTTCGTCTCATTCCGAGACTGTTTCCCGGTATGCTATTTTTATGCGCCAAACAACGCTATTTTGTACACCAAAATATCCGATGTCCAAAAATAACAAACTACCTGCCTATTCTGACTCTAAACGTCAATACGAATTCAACGGAATTGGTTTCGTGGCTTAACTCGATTATTTGCTCAAGTTATACACAAATACCCCTCTATTAAATTAATTTAATTGAATTACACGCTATTGGAAAAAAAACTGGGCGTTTACGGGTGTCGTTGTCACATACGACATCGGTTTGCTACGAAATTTAACACTGTACAATAATTTGACGTTACTGTTCCAATGATACTAATTTCATCGAAAACTTAGTCTGTTTGCAAAATGGTCATTTTAAAGGCTCGTATAATATAAATAAAATATTATATAAATTCCAAATAATCGAACTAAATAATTATAAATTATTATTATCTTAAATATCCAATTAAAATTATCATATGGTTTCAAATATAAACCAGTATAGATTATACAACTCAATATCATCAATTTCGAGTTAAAACCATATCGAAATTATATTAAAACCCTTTTTAAACGTTATATTTTAATAACGATTTTCATAACGACTATTTTAAATTTTTATTTGGACATCTATTACCTATAATAGAAAGTAAAATAATGAAAACGCTTAGTTGGAATGTCTATCTTCTATTTAGATCCAACGTGGCGCTCAACCACAGCCTCTTCCGTTTTTGGAGGAAATAAAAAAACTTCGATCGGTTATTAGAAAAACGCCGCCCTCTTTCAACTTCCTTCTCCCCACCATCAATTTTTGGTCCCTTCTATTCCCACCATCTTCCCCTATTTCTTACTTTTGTCCGCTGTACATGAGCCAACCCAAGATTCAGTAACCGACATCAATATCTCACGATATGCTGATTTGGTGGTTACATACAGATCTAGGGCAGCAGTTTTACCGTGGCTGTATGTATTCCAATTTTCTTCAATCTGTGGCACAAGATAGGGTTTCAGGAGTATTTACAAATCGTAATTTGGTTTTCAATATTTCTTCTGGTGGTACAAATTATGTTATAGTTCTTTACTTTTTTAATTCTTTTGATTATCCGTCTAGATTGGAACTGTACTGTTATAATTTGAAGTATGATTCCAAGATAGGATATAGAGTAAATGCAAAAAAGCATGACCGACTTCCTCGGTTTTCTGCGTCACCTGCCGATTTTGCTCACATCATGTGATATTTTTTTGCTTGATAATTATCGACTTGAGGTTCGAACCTTTTTGACAATGATTTCACTGCAAATTTATGTCGTATGAGTTTAATTAACATTTACTGTTTGATATTATATAATTTTCAGTTGTGGTACTTTAAACTGTATTTCAAATTTGTATATGACTTCACTTTACTGTTCCTTTATTTGTCAGTATGTTGTCTACGTCGTATGTATGAGTTAGATTTATAAATTATGTACTCACAATTTCAAGAACTTATTTATATGTTGTACTTCAAATTTTAGTATGACTCGGTATTTTCGTTAGCATACCATAAGCCTTTTAATATGCAACTTTTTCCACAACTTCATGTTACAAAACCACCCTAGTGGCATGTGTGATGGTGTACAGTGTATGTAAGCGTAAGTTTATATTTTAGATGAACATAGAGCATGGACTGTGGCAATGGAAGTTTAAATGCCTATAAATCCAAATCAGGTTGTAGAAATAGCTGCATATTTATTTGTATTTTGAACATTTGAGCGATCAGGAGGACGTAAAAGTTGTTGAAGAATAAAAATTATCTAATTTGATTTTAGCCGTATACCCCTTTAACCTAAGTTTTCTGAATATTTATTAGATGAGCGTTGAAGTCAAACATTTGTTAAACAAGATAATCAAATAAGTAGCAATCACATATCCATCTGTGGTTCAAAGTTTGTATTTATTTGATATTTGGGCAGAGAAACAAATCACATAATTCATGGTTGGTCATTACATGTGGACCCTCAAACAGTGAGTAGGTTTAATAACATTGACAGCATGTATGCTACAACACGTTGATGAACAATGTATTACCAATATTTGGTTTAATAGATTATAGTGTAAAAGCTTATCTTATAGGATAATGGGCTAATTAAATGACCATTTTTGCTATTGATTTCAAATGGGTGGTTAAAATTTTTGGTTGGTAAAAAATCGTTGATTTTAGTCTGTCATAGTTAATATGTACATAGTGGTTTGCTTTAATTTATGATCTCAAGTAAACATCAATTTTCATTTTCATTGTCTTACGCCAAACTGGCAGGAAATTTATGGTCAATTCATATAAAGACAGTTTTGCTTAAGCTAACGTGGTTAGGTGCAACAAAAGGTTAAAATTATTTTATATTTACATTTTTATATAGGTTTTAGATAAGTAGCAAACCAACAGTTGAGGCAACTGCAATATATAAAATGTCTGCTGTTATTTTTTTCCGTAGCCTTAGTTAGTGCATAATTCTATTAGGAATGTCTTGGTTGAAAATAATTTTCCTTTTGTTGATTATTATTACGGATCTTTGTATGGAGAATATGAAAGTTACATTCCTGTAATGTGACGATGAGTTGGATTTAAGATTAATGTATGATAATTTCTTTTTCTCACTGTCATTGTTCCAGGTTTCTCAAACTGTAGTATACTCTACGAAGAAAGGTTTGGTAGAGGTTGTTGTGTTGTTGATCATTGTCGGGTGCCACTCAACCTTTTTTTTATCCAACTATCTACCATATTCAAGGTGAAGACTTGATCTAATTACTATATAAACATAGCTTTTGAATGTTTATTTTTATAAAGATAAGTGTATATTGAATATAGTTCAAGTTTTCACACACACACACATACACAAGAAGTTGGACATTAAACTGTCAGTAATAAAAAGGTTCCATTTAAGATTTCTAGGTCTTTCATTGTCTTACTGCAAGTTATCAGTTCATACAGTAACAGTTTTGCTTAAGCTAAATGATTTGGCCCAACAAAAATGTTAAAATTATTTTATACTTAAATTTATATACGTTTTAAATTAGAAGCAAACATAAAATCCGACGCAACTGCGACATAAAATGCCCGATTTTAATTTTTTTCAGAGCCGCAGTTAGTGCATAATTCTGTCAGGAATCTATTTGTTGAAAATAATATTCGTTTTGTTGATTAAGATTAAATGTATGTTAATATCCTTTTCTTTCTGTCATTATTATGGGTAATCAAACTGTAGTATACTGTACGAAGAAAGGTTTCATTGAGGCAGTTGTTTTGTTGATCATTGTCGGGTGCCACTCAATATTTTTTTTGGTCCAACTATCTACCATATTCAATGTGAAAACTTAATTTCTGTTTGGGCATTAATTTTGGTGGTATTATCGTCACTGTTATATAAAGCTTATAGCATAAAAGGGTGCATCTATAGAACAGAATATATGGTTTTTACATCAGATTTTCATTGCCATATGTTATGATTGATAATGAGAAATTTCAGAGTATAGATCAAGTGAACTTTGTATTACTGCTCACGGATAACTAATCATATGTAGTAGGCTTTATTTTTTTGAGTAAATATCGTTATATTTGTACTTACTTTCATGTTATTGTAAACTGAAAAATCACGCAAGAAGATTGCTGCAAAAAGGCCAAAGAAGGTTACTTAAGTGATTGTGTTGGTAGATGTTGAATTTTGTGTTTATGTGCTATGTGCTGTAGAACTTCTTAGTTTTTACAGTGATTATCCTAAGAAGATTTCGATAAAATCATAATGTTAATCAAGCTTTTGTATTTGGCTATATCTTTGTTTGGAACCATATTTTTTTTTTGTTCCATATATTTGAAGAAGAAAATAAATTTTTTATGTCATTTGCTTGGCTTGCAGTTTTATCATATATTTTTTATTTTGAGATAAAAGGTTAAACTGATAAATCCTAATGTAAAGCCATACGCATTGAAAGCAAAAACCGAATATTGTGTTAATATCCAGACATCTTTCATATTGTATGTCACCAATGCTGATGATTAATAATAAGCTTTGCTGCTGTTGCTTTATGTTTTTATCCTGCAATTATATTTAAGTTGATCGCTTCTTTTACGTGTATATGTATAAATTATTCTTTTTTGTCACTTACCTTTGGCAGTTGCAAATAAATTGAAGGTTAAGCTGATGTTGGTTTGTCTTCCACACTCATTAGAAATGAGGCTATGTGATAAGGGTTTATTACAGGAAACTCAAAATTCTGAAATTAAAAGAGAAAATCATGCCAATTTGCCTCTGAATCCTAGATTTTTCAATTCAAGCAACCAAGCTGCACCGCAAACCCTGTTGTTCATTGTAAATTCGAAGCGGATTCAGCTTTCAAGTGAACAATTTATTTAAGATGTATTTTGAAGGTTATAATTATCATGGAACCTCTTTTGAGCAGACTTATGGATGTTACCTAGCATCTTTCATTGAAAGGCCACAGCTCGAAGTTGGTGATAAAATTATCATGCCTCCTTCATCCCTTGACCGACTTGCATCTCTGCACATTGATTACCCAATGCTGGTTGAATTGCACAATAGTGCCACTAACGAAAAGTCACATTGTGCTGTTTTGGAGTTTGTTGATGAAGAAGGCATGATATACATGCCATATTGGATGATGCAAAATATGCTTCTGCAAGAAGGGGATGTTGTGATAGTCAAGAATGCAACGCTTCCAAAGGGTAAATATGTAAAGTTGCAATCTCACACAACTGATTTTCTTGACATTACAAATCCTATGGCCATCTTGGAAACTACTTTAAGAAAATACTCATGTTTAACAACTGGTGATAGCATCATGGTGGCTTATAATAATAAACAATATTACATTGATATCGTAGAGACAAACCTTCTTCAGCAATAAGTATTATAGAAATTGATTGTGAGGTGGACTTCGCTCCTCCACTTGACTATAAAGAGCCCAAAAGACCTCAGCGGCCTTCTGCACCTTCAAGCGTGGTTCCAGCACAAGATCAAGAAGAAGAACCCGAGGAACCAAAATTCATCCCATTTAGTGGTCTGGAAAAAGGTTAGATGGGAAACCTCCAAAGAATTTAACAGCTACTGACTCACCATTGCCTGCAAAACAATCTAAACCTGTAGCAAGTAACAACTTGAAGCAAACCGCTTATGTCCTTCATTGTTGGAACGAGGTAATCATCTTATTCATAGTACCCAATTTTTTTTTATAAATTATGTACCATTTGTTTTAAAGATGAACAACAATCTAAAAAAATAGAAAGCGTTTGCAGTAAATGACTAATATGATAAGAGATTATGCCATGCAGCAAAATTTTCCTTTAAAAAATATATGTTGACATATGATAATATGTTGTCTAATCTGAATGCAAAATTTTGTTAGTTTGTGGTGATGATGCGTGATACCATTTACTGAAACCTAGATCAATTAGTCTGTGCATCAACCAATATAAGATCACATTAGTCAGTACATGCTTCACATGTGATCCTAAATTCATTAGATCTACTTAATCACATGTGCATACTTGGTCATGTCTACTTCTAAGTTTTGTTAGCCATCATTGGGAAGCACGTTTCTTTATGTAGTTTGTTTCAAGTTCTATCATGTGAATACAAAAATATTATCTAATCATGATGTTTTTAAGCTACATCTCCACATAATTTTTCCTCTAATTGCAGCAAGTCCCCAATGCAACACAAGTAACTTTCCCTTCGGTCATACACTCAATTTCTCTTCTTTCTGCCTAGCTTAATTTGATTTCTAGCTCAGGTGATTGAAATAAGTACTTCAATTATTTATTAATGATTTTCCAGTGGTACACAATGCCTTTGTAAGCTGAAATTGTGCAAGCAATCTCTGTCGATTCAGGAAGCGTACAGGGAAGGTGCATCAAGATGATGGTTTTAATTTCTCCACGGACAATTCCAATTTCCCAACAAGCATTTGCCATAAATGTTATTCATTATTTCATGTTTACTGTTTGACATATTTACTGTTGTTCTAATATTACTTGCATTTTTTCAAACACGATTTCATCAATCTACACTTTCTTTTACAAGGTCACTTAAAGCAAAAGTTGTATCTTTATCCATTTTCATATCACAAACCTACTTAATGTTGTTATGAGAGTTTATGCAATCTCACTTAAATTTTTGAAATTAATAGTTATACAAATCAGCAGTTAGGTTCCTTAATCTTGGTATATTTACTGACCACTTTGCACATTATATGTTTCCGCTATTTTTATCATGGGCCTATTTCATTCAATAATTAATTTCCCTTCATCTTATTAACTTTATTAAATATAGTATGCCATTTATGCTCAGTTAATTCGTATAATTGTGTTAATTCCGTGTAATTGATTTGACACCAATTCACACTACATTTGCATATTTAATAACCATTTTCCTTATTCAATTGTTAATTCTAGGTTTATACCAGTTATGTGCATGTGATTTTATTTAAAGCGTCATTAATTTTTCAAATCATATGCATTTAAGGAAATTTAGGCGGTATGGGAAGGAATTAATTAGCTATACTTCCTCATTTACTGATTTATTTGAAGTATCTTACTCGATTTGTTATCATGTCTATGCGATATTGTGCCAATAGTCTGGCTTAGCTGAAAATTTAACAATGTTACTTGATTTGTTATCATGTCTATGCATGTATTGACTGAACAGGCACAGAGCTGGAACATTAAGCACACTTAGAACAGGAGAATGCAAACAAAAGTGGCAGTCTTCATTTATCTTTTCCATCAAACAAAATCAGCCCAACTGAATATTTAGCAGCTTGCCCTGACTAAGTGAGGTTTTGCTAATTATTGACTACCATCAGAAATGTACTGCTGCAAAAAAGAGTAGAGTTTGTATGAGTATTGCCATTTAGATATGAAGAATGTTCATCATGTGAAGAAACTCCTGAACTGTCAAATCAACTCCTTTGGAAGGTAAGTCTGGGAAATTCAATATTTACACCATACACTACAAAAAACACAGCAATTTGCGATGACATTTAGCCGTCGGCGGCCGTCGCAAGCCGTCGCTAAATGTCATCGCAAATTAACTCGTCGCCAATAGAAATTGCAACGGCTAAAGCGACGGCTTCGTCGTTGATTTAGCAACGGCTAGTAACGGCTTATCGCCACGTGTCAAGTCGTTTCTTTTACCCGGAAGCCATTGCAAGCCGTCGCAAAACCGTTACAAAAAACCGTTACGAACCGTCAGAAGTCGTCGCTATATGTTGACCAATTAGCCGTCGCAGATCTAGAACAAATTTTTTTGACCTGCACAGCAGTTCCTTCCCATCAAACCACACCACACTATCATCTCATCAACTCACTATTAATTCACCAATTTTCATCAAAAATCAATTCAATTCCCTAATATTATCTCATCATTTCACCAATACTCATCAACAATCAATTCATTAATTAAAAAACAAAATTATAAACACCATACGTATGAAAACCATATCAAAACACATCATAACATCGTCAAATACCATCGTACAACACAAAACACATCAAACCATAGTACATGTACATACCATCATCCGTGCATGTGGCATAAAAAACCAAATATATGACATATCAGAGCATAAACTAAGAAATGCGCACCTACACTAATCTTCCTCCTCATCGTCTTCTTCTTCTTCCCCACGATAAACAGCAGAATCTCCTCCATCTCCTCCCTCCCCAGGCATAAACCCATGCTCATGAAAGTAAGCTGCGATGCGCTCATCTATATCCTGTTGCATCTGGGTTTTTCGCCAGTCCATCAGCTCATTCATCTGCTCCTGCATCCGAGCAATAGTCGCCTCCTCCATCGTCCTCCTATAAGTACGCTGAACATCCTGTGAAATAAGTAAGTTCACATTAAAGTTATTTAAACATGAATATGCTTAAACATGTACATGGTTTGTCATTTATTTGGTTTGTGTTAAACATGTATGAGTTTAGTGTGTTAAAAAAGTCTTACCTCCTGATTGCCGAAACCATATCGCCTTCCTCGAGTAGGAGGATCGGTGATAGAATGCCATATACGATCAGACTCTGCGACCGTAAGCTCATGTCCAGTAGCTTCTATCACTCTAGCAGCCTCTGCATCATACTTCCCCTACAATAGCAATATAATTTTAACACAAATGTTATACTGTGATAGGAACGAATATGAAATATTTTAATTTATATGGATAAGCATATATATTTACCATTATACGCTCACTCTTCGGATCCGCCCAATCATATGTAATATTTCCTTCTTCATCAGTATGCTCAACTACATGTGTGTGTCTGAATACGTCTGCCAGCGTAGGCTCTTTTTCGTACTTTACATGCTGAGTATTTAAAATAATGTATAAGAATGAATTATATACACTAAATTTTCACGTGAACATATACTACAAGTATTTAAAATTTATACCAAATCCCTTCTATGTTGTTGAAATGATTTTGAGCCACCGCGGTGTAGAGAAGGATTCTTTTCTCTATTTGCTTTATTTCTAGCTGCTACTTTCTATTAAATTTTAAACACGATGATGTAAAATAATGCAATCAATATTATAAATGTGAATATTTATCATTATGTCTTACTTTAGCTTCTTCTGACTCCCAACACTTTTGAAAATCTGCCCAAACATCATCACTCATAAACGGAGGCTTTTTTCCAGATGTCTTCGCCCTTGAAACCATCTCTCGATAATTTTTGCGCATCTTCATATTCCAATGAGTCAGAAAAGTAGACATGTCCTCATCCTCAACGCGTACAACAGCCTGCATATTACATTTATTTTTAATTATTTACAGTATATTAATTTTCAATATTTGTATAAAAAATTACTTACCAATAAATCGGCTAGAATGACATTCTTAATATGAGGTGGAATACTATCCCAATGTGGCCAAGCCCCCGTCATTCTGCTCACGTAAGACCGCTTCGATACCTCTAATATGAACTCTGCGGGCTCAATCTTGAATCCCTTGTATAGAAGTTGATATAAATATTTCATATATTTTAAATAAACTAATTGAAATAAATTTGACATTTACCCGCCACTTTTCGGAACTATCTCTACAAGTCGGCGCAGATCCAGCACTGAGCTGCTAGCACCTGAAGATGGTGAAGGAGTAGGCTGAGATAAACATCAATTCCATAGTATAGAAGCAAACATACGAAAATTTCTTTTTCTCGAAATGTCGTATGTTTCGACTCCTTCATGCCACAGTGTTTTCAACTCTTCAATCAACAGTTGTAGATAAACATCAATTCCTTGAGTCGGATCATCAGGACCGGGGACAACAACCGTTAAAAACATATATGGATTTTTCATACACATCCATGGAGGTAAGTTATATGGAGTAACAATGATAGGCCATGATGAATATTTACTACCAAACTGAAAAAATGACGAAAATTCATCCGTGCATAAACCGAGCCTAACATTACGGCTCTCTGCAGCAAATTCAGGATAAGTCCTATCAAAGTGTTTCCATGCTTCACCATCAGACGGATGTATCATAGTTCCTTCTTCTGGTGTTCTCACGCTATGCCATCGCATATGACACGCTGTAGCAGAAGATGCATATAACCGTTGAAGTCTGGGAGTTATAGGTAGATAATGCATTCTTTTATATGGAACTTCTTTTCCTTTCTTTTTCCTTGGTTTATATCTATCTTCGTTGCAAAATTTGCATTTTCTACGCTGAGCGTCTTCTTTCCAATACAACATGCAACCTTTAACACATGTATCTATCTTATGATATGGTAATCCAAAAGAGGACATAAGTTTTTTCATTTTATAATGACTATCGCACATCAAATTATTGGGCGGCATATGTCGTTTTGCAGTTTGTACAACTGCTGTAAATGCAGCTTCTGTAAGATTGAATTTTGATTTCATAGTGATGAATTCGGCGGTTACAGACAACTCGGTTCCGCTTGTACACCCTTCCCACAACGGCCTCTTAGCAGAATTCAATAACTCATAAAAAAAATTTCGCTTCCGCCGTTGGTTCTTCGACATTTCCAGTCTCATCGTCGTTTTGCTCAATGTTAGGAAACATTGATCGTGCTGCATCTTGCACCATATTTTCTATCGGATTTGTCAATGTATTATCGTTCATCATTGTACTATCGTCCTCTACCACTACAGGGTTAGATGTAGGTTGAACAAGTTCTCCATGACGATCCCATAAGTGATAATTCGACACAAAACCAAATTTATACAGATGTACTTCTACTACATCCGGTTTCTAATGCTTCAGATGTCTGCATTTACTACACGGACAACGAATGTCTACGTTACTTCGATTATTGGATTTAGCGAATCTAATAAATTCTTGGACTCCATTACAAAAATGTTCCTTTATCGATCCTTTTTTACCGGTTCGGGGTTGATACATCCAACTGCGATCATGAAAATAATCGAACATTTTCCTGATTTGCAACAAATATGTTAGAAAGTTCGATCGAACATAACACTTTATACTATTTTAAATCTTGTAAAATTTCATTTATAACTATTGCATGTTTTCAGTTTTTTTGTTTATCTCTTTTTTACTTTGACGGCCGGTCTACCTACTTCCCATTACAAATATAATAATGTAAGCATATTTTATAAATCATTTCAGGTTAAACGGTTCAACAAAATTTCGGCAGCACTTCCCTTTGGTCCCTGTATCGTACACAAATGAGTGTACACAGGGAACAAAAAGGAAGTGTCATCGAAACTTTGTTAACCGTTTAAACTGAAACGATTTATAAAATATGTTACATTATTATATTTGTAACTTGTCCAATACTAGGACAAATCCAACGAATATTGTATCAGATGAATATAGATTTCCGTTTTATGTAAAAACGAATACCCATATAACGATCATATACAACACTTGTCGGACGGGGCCAAATTTATCTAAGGGGTTCACATAAGTAGTCAAAAAAACATTCAACCTAGTTTAAACCATAAAACAATACAAATGAAAAAGCGCGCTTTTTGCGCTTTGGGCTTTTATGCGCTTCACTAATAGGTGAGCCCTTAAACTTAAAAAAAAAACACTTAGTTGCGCCTTGCGCCTTTTTCCGTCTACGCTCGCGCCTTAACTACATAGCGTCTATAAAATATTTTTCAGTACTTTCAATTTGCAAAATAACATGACAGTGAAAATTATGAAGTATAAATTAGTTTTAGTTACTTTTAGTTAAATTTAGTTTAAAGTATAAATTTGTAAAATAACATTTTTATATTAAATATTATAGCAACAATTTTTTTTTATATTGCAAATGCATTCTTCAAATTTGTTTGGACCGACTATTCTTGCATCCAATGGTGACGTAATTAACAGTGCATGCGGGGACATCATTACACCATTTCAATAGTCATAATCAAGTTAATTACTAGCGCTAAACAATCACGTTTAATTCATTTTTTCTCAAATGATCTCAAATAATCCTACAACACAATCAACGTAAACCCAATTACATACAAGATAGTCGTCGTTTTCATGCTCCTAAATCAAGTACATATGCGATAATCAACGATTTCAACCTCCTAATCAATTCTACTTATTCCCAAATCAATGTATAACAAAATCAACATCATATGCATCTCACAAGACAACCAATTTCATATCCATAAAGATGAATTTACAACCCCATATAAATATACACAAATTAACCCTAAATAACCCTAAATAAAGATGGAATAGGGTTTAGAAGACATACCTTTGCAAATTAAGATGATGGAATGGGGTTTGGATGGTTGAAATCGCGGCAATGGAGGGCGACGGCGCTGGAAAGGTTTTTTTTTTTAATTTTCCATGGGTAAAATGAATTGGGGAAGAAATATTGGCTGTTTATTGCTTCAGGGCCGTGCGACGGCTAGCGACGGCAAGCGATGGTCGCTTTTTGGCCATCGCAAGCCGTCGCAAGGCCCTGTTGCTATTTCAAGTCGTTCTTGTAGTGCATATCATTAGGTAGTAATGTTAGATGTTTTAGTTATCCTCATATGACAACTGCTCTTTTTCCCGAAAGCAAATGACTGTGTTAACACAACGATTATGTCAGAATATTAGAAACACAGGTTATCAACAGTTGAACACATGTGGTTTGTATCTGAAAGTGATTTTGCACTATTATTATTCCTCACTTTGTAGGACAAATTTTTGAGATTATCCTAGAAGCATAATTATTTGGAGTAACATGTCGCACAGTTAAACTTATTTCAAAATATGTTTGATTTTCAACAGGTTAGAGATTGAGTTTGAGAATTTAAAAAAAGAATAAGTTTAATTTTCAAGAAGAAAAAGAAAATTGCACAAGTTTAAATTTGAAGTTTTGACCTATGCATTTTCAAAATGTGCAAGAAGGCTTTCACATAGAAATCAACATGCTCCTTTAACTCGCACATTTGAAAATGTAAACTGGACATGTCAGCGATGTTCCCAAATCCTAAGTTGATACAAGGCTTCCTAGATCGATGTTCGCAAAGTTTGGAATTCCATTTTTGTTCCCAAATTTTCTGAACTTATATCTTAGAAATCGTGCATTTTCCAATATTTAAAATAACATCATTTTTTTCCCATATTTAAAGTACTCCTTTAGCTGTTACTCTTATGGTTCAAAAAGTTCATTGACTTATGTTTCTCATTGGTTATTATAAGTTCTCTTTTGTTATTCATAATTCAACATTTTATTATAACAATTGAACGAACCTTCTATTCATAGATGAAACATTATTGGATGGATACTACTGCAAATTTTCCTATTGTGTGTTTAAAGTTCAGTGCTGCCCTAATTGTGCTTGGTAGAAATATATTATTTTTCTAGGTAAAAGAACTAAAAATCATTTTAGTAATATATGGTTGAAATTTATGAACCATGAAATTGATAAAATTGGCAGCTCATAACAAATATTATTGTCAAATTATCATGAGGTGATTCATATTTATGGTTTGGTACATGTTTTCTGTGATTAATAAAAACTAAGTTTAAATAATTACAAAATAATTCTCATACATCTTACACCTTATAGTTTACGATCAACGTTTTAAAATGCAAAAGGCGTACGCGACGCGTTTTCGGGTTCGTGAGGCGAGGCGTAAGCCTCGAAGCATTGAGGCGTAAGCTTTTCAGGTTAAAAAAAAGCGCAACACATATACTTAATTTATAATATGGAATAACATTAAGCGTCAAATACCAAGTAAAATCCATAAAGCATTTGAAGTAACTCAAACAAAATGTTGTTAAAAACGAGCAATCCCTTCGGTGCATCTATGATCATAAAATCCATAAAGAAAATATTTTGAATTGGTAGAATTCGGTATATCTTTGACCCACTTCCATGTAATATCCCGTTTTCTCATTTTAAATTAACCTGGGCATCCATAGAAATAAGGAAATAATTTAAATAACTGCACACAGTAGCATACTGCAAACACACACAACAGTATAAAAAAAAAAGACAAAAAAAGGCCACTCTTTCGATTTCTCATTGGAATCGGGTTCGATTCCAGTTAAGAATCGAACTCGATTCAGAATCGAGCTCGATTCCAGTTAAGGAATTGCGTTCGATTCCATAACTGGAATCGATGATTCGAATAAAAAATTCAAAAAAGTTTACCTTTTGTTCGCTCTGGAGTCTTCAGTAAAAAATATACGCCTCATTTAACCTTATAGATTTTGGAAAAAGCCATGTGGTAAGAATTCTACGTATTGTTATATGTGATAGTGATCAAAACAATTGATTTTTGGTTTCCATCGTCAATTATGGTTTGATTATCATTTATGCAAAAGAGTAAAATTCTCGAAAACCCATTGAAGGCGAAAATCACAAATATTTTATGAGTTTGTTGATATTGTTTGTGATGGACCTTGAAACTTGCTCCATCCTATTAGGTCCAAAATAATGATTGGAATGGATAATCAATATCCCTATCACAGTTTTAGTATGTTTCACATGTCTAGAATATTAAAAATTCATGATTTTCAATATCTGAACTGATTTTGATGCAGCATGGTTTTCAAAGTAGGAATGAATGGCCATCTCAGGTGTATTATCTACTGCGTAACACAGAAAATGACCAAGACACCTCATCTGCAGCATCATGTATTTTTGATGATACCATTAGCAGAGAAGAAAAGACGAAGATTTGGGTTGCGATGGTTGGCAATTAGACGTTGATCGTTGTTATCCTCAATGTAGTTTTGAAAATCTTGTGCTTGTGGTTGGTAATGTAACCGCTTGCAATTGCGACAATTACGGTACCTATTGAAACGTGTACGAGCAGTTGGGCTTATAATTGGGTTTGAAAGATCTTGGTGTGTTTGAATGGTTTGTGAAATGTTGGGAGTTTTAAATTTCATGTGTTTCCAGTGTACTATGTGCGCATCTGACGTACAATGTTCTATGATATTGTGTGCTTGCTTCATAGTATTAATGCAGAGCTACAATGGAATTGGATAATATGGTGACCTCTATGATTCTTCTTTCACTTATTCGGACTCAGAACAATGTATATGGGTTTGAAAAATCTGGGACACTGCATGTTAATCCGACAAGTATACATGCTTCATTTCCAATCCAAAGTCATCACTTATTTACTCTTCCGGCTATATGTACTAGAAATGGTGGTTGTTGGAGGTTTCCTGGGGAATATGTGTGCAAGGAGAAGCGTAATATGTGTATAAGTGTTATAATTATGCGTGTACTTAGACTTATAAGTGTATAATAAAGGAACCCATTTTCAATGTGTGTGTGTGTATGATTATGTACACACAGACACAAGAACTACTTTGATTTCTACATCCTTCTATTTTTGTTATCTGTTTTTAATTGTTAACTTATGGACCTACTAAAACCAAGTTTTAAAATTTTGGACTGTATTATGCTCTGGTTTCATGATTTGAGTGATTTGTTTAACATTGGTGTAGATTTCCCTAATGCTAATTACCAGTGTCGATTTTCAATACTTTGCTGATTTCCATTAATTCCACATTGATGTATCATTTAATAATTAGTCCATATGGCTAACACCAACATTTCATGTGTAAGTAAAAATATGACTTTGAGCCTACAAAAAATAGTAAAGTTGACCAGTTGTCGCCCTAAAATAAGGCAAGCAAACCAACAATTCAGGGGAATCGCTTTCACTACACAACCAACCGATTTATAAATATATATAGGTTCATAGTTAAGCTACATGATACTTTCATGCAATAAATGCATGTTTAACAGTACTGATTTTGCATTTGTATGAAAGTGAAATCACAGTTATATTCATATGATTTACTTTAATTCTAATATTAATTTGGATTCTTAGAACTAAAGCGACAGTCGAGTTTGAACAATTCTTACATCTTTTCATGGTATGTTGTCACAAATTTAACAAATCATTCGGCGATGGACTGCATATTCATCTATTATGTTCTGTTTGACAAATTATGCGATATCATTTTTGGGGTACATGTAAAATATAAGCTTAAGCAAATATGCAAGTGATTTGGATAATTGAATATTAAGGTGTCATTTCATTAGTGTTCTCTATTTGAAAGATTGAAGATCACCTCCAGTTCATATCTTAATTTATAATAAACATCTTAAAAATATGCATAATAATGATCATTTAAAATATGTTTTATTTTCCTTTGGATCTTCGACTAGATTATAAAATTACTTAAATAATGGTAGTCTTCTTCCCGTACTACGACACCCGCATTAGCGCTCGATAAAGATGCCATTGTAACCATAACTCAACGACACACCAACGTAGGTAAAACTCACCGATATGTTACAGTACTAAAAGGTTTATCCCATGTTACCCATGTTTTAGCACAAGCCACCACGTGTGTGATTCTTATGAAGACTTCAACTTATCCTAACACTCTCCGTGTGCGAAGCACGAGTTCCAATCTAGTAACTAACAATTTATAACACGAAATCCAGATTTTTCTCTTTCATATGAAAATTATAATCAACAAGATTCCAACGTTTCTTGTTTCACAGAAATCCGACTTATAACGGATCTTGTATATTCAATTAAAGTTCAAAACTCACTATTACGAACTGCCACTCTATTACAAGCTCGTTTTAAATTATATATAAATTTAACATTCTAACTCCGTTTTAATAAACGAATTAAATATTAAAATCCATATATATTCCAAATATAATATTTAAAATAATAAAATATATTAAATACTTGACTACCAAAAATACGGAACATTACAATGTGGAATGTCTGCCACTTAGTAGAAATACTCTTATATTGTCAAATATCTAAGTAGTTATTAAATTTAGTCTATCTTTTTTTTTTTTACAAAATAAAATAATTTTGCCTTGAAATCTTTGAACCACGCATCCTTTACTAGGAACAAATGCGAAACTAAGTTAGAATCCCATTGTAAAAGACTTTTAGTTGGCAAAATTTTGAGATGTCTAAGTTACGATGCAAGAAAAAACTTACCTATTAATGCTTAAATTATGTTATATGGAAACAATGCGTTTTTCAGGTTTTGTAAATTTAAATATACCACCAGTTTAAGTTTAAAGATAAATCATACAAATAAATTAAACACTAATGTATTTAAAAAAAAACATTTTGAAAGCCAAATTAATTCACGTGATTTTCAAAAATAAAAATAAAAATGAAGCTTACTTTAGTTAATTCAAATGGGCTGTCAGTGCTGCATTGCACTTGTACGATCGACTCCCAGCTATGATCCAATGGCTGAAAATAAATAGCACCAACATGTGCCTCTACCCCACGCTCCCAGAGACGCATTTTTTAAAGTCCATGAAACCAATGGCCCACTCAATTTATAACGCAGCGCAGTAAATACTTCCAGGCCTTTATATTTTCGGAAGCCCAAATCTATTTATAACGCAGCGCAGTAAATACTTCGGCCCCGTTCTTTTGCCGTAACGGATCAGTTTTGGAACGGACGCGTCCGTTCCAAAACCGTCCATTATGGACCGTTTCCCCAACAGACCGGAATTGGTCTGTTGGGGACCGACGCGTCGAACGCGTCGGATTAATTAACTATTTTAAGTTTAATTATTTAATTTAATTACTTATTTTAAGATTTTGTAAACTTTAAAAATTGATAACTTTTGCATACGAGATCCGTTTGAGACGCGATTTTTTGCGTTGCGATCGTATCGAAATGTTCTACGTAATAGAGTTAGTTTGAACTGAATTGGAGCAACTTATATTTTTTCAATTTTTTAATTAATTTATTTATTTGTGTAAATTATTGATATTTATTGTTTATTAAAAACAAATGATAAATTAATTAACCATTAATTAATTAAATTAAAAAATAAAAATAAAATACTCCGCTTAAATGCTCCGCTAGAATTCTCCGCTTAACGCAAAGAACACCTTATCCGCTAACTACAATTCTCCGCTAACACTCTCCGCTCAAGTTCTCCGCTCAAAATCTCCCCGACCGCTTGCAAATAACACACCCTTCCAGGCCTTTATATTTACGGAACCCCAAATCCATTTATAACGCAGCGCACTACGTCTCAGCATGATCCCCTAAACCCTAGCTCCCAAATCATTTTTCTTGATCCAATCCAATGGCAGCCGATAACAGTAAACCCTACTTTCCAGCGAAACCAGCTCAAAATCCTCGCCGATCTGAAGCCTTGACCGCTGAATCCAAATTCTGGCGCTCTTTCAAGACCAAACCGTTTTCCACGAACCTAATTCTTCCAGTTACAGCAATCGAGTACTCCCCAGTTGCTCCTCATGATCTTGCGTTTTCAGTTTCGGCTTCCGTTCATCTTTATAATGGATCTCTACTAGAACCTAAATCCTTTTCTCCTTTAACTTCGTTTTCAGATGTTGCCTATTCGCCTTCTTTTCGGTGTGACGGGCAGCTTCTTGCTGCTGGTGGTGAAACTGGACATGTTCAGGTTAGTTTGACTTTCATGCTAACATACATGTGTGTGTATACTGTATTCCATATTCCTTTATATAAAGGCAAATAAATGTGTCGATTGCATGAAAAATGAACAAACCATTGGGGATGTCAGTAAGTACAGATTGACCGATTAGTTTATGATTTTTATAGTGATACATGTAGCTGTTGATTGCATTTTAGGTTAACTGGATATACAGGCACATGGATATACCGGCAACAATAAGCATCTAAAATATGCTTATTTCAATGGTGGCCTCACCGAAAACATATTATGAAAATATGCATATTTATCATTTTTGTATTCATGCATTTTCAGAATGCAAAAGTACAAATTTGGATTTCCTATGTGCCATTCCGAAAAGGTGCATGTGCAAAAAAGAGAAACACGCATATTTTAATAATAGTTTTTAATAAGGTTTATTATTGAAGTAAGTTTTCGTATAGAAGCCTGTATTTTAAATGAGCCCTTTCACTATAGTGGTTGTTGGATATTTAGCAATTGAAGCAAAGAAACTTGCTTTTATATATAAAATTTGCGAGTGGATTTCTTTCATTCTTACAGTGTTTCCTAAGATGCAGAAAATGTAATACATTCAGAGTGCTGAAACAAAATGATTTTCTTCGTAAAAAAATCATAATAAAGGCTAACCTAAGTTCAAACTGGAAAATAAGATGTAGATTCATTCTCTAAGTATCTTATTTAGAATGAAAAAAATCCGTAATTATATCGTTTGGTTGACCAAACTCAGTGGAGCTTAAAATTTCATTTTGCTAATAAATTTAGTTTCCTTGTTTATCATAAAATGTGCAGGAAGTTAAAATAGAAGTTTTCAACAGTTCATGGTGGTATAATTCTAACAAATCGATATAAACATGTATGATGAATTTTACATGATTTCATACAATCTAATGATATAAGCTGAAAATTTGAATGCTTGTACATAAGTTTAATAGGCTATTTATAGTGAATAAAGTAGTCATCATTATCTAAACATGAATAGCATTCTATCAAGGACTGAGTAAACAATTTCATCTTAATATCATTGCAAGGATTATATAGTACTCACCTTCGTTTATATAACCTAAGTTCAAACTGGAAAATAAGATGTAGATTCATTCTCTAAGTATCTTATTTAGAACGAGTATATATGCACGTCCAGGTGGACCTGTATTTGATTGTCGAGCCATATTTTTTAGCATAGCTAATTAAAAAGAGGACAATAAAAATCGGTGAAATGGTCGTTTACCATATAATCAACACATTCAGGTATAGCCAACACACTTGGAATCGCCTCATGAATTTGTTAGACGTGCAGGAATAGTCAAATCCAACTTATAACAAACAATAATGTTTTATGTACCAATTTTGGTTTAAATCGATTATTTTGTCAACTATTTTGTTCATGAGCTGATGTACTCGATGGACGTATGCATGAATAAATTTGCCAAAGCTGAAATTGTGTTTTAGATTGGTAGTTACTGTGCTATTTTTTGGATTGTTGCATCTTAGCTAAATAAATTTGACAGTGGTACATAAATTATGTGTATTGGGTATTTTATTCCTATATAAAAGCAAGATTAATGGATACATAAATAGCATAATTGCAAAGAAAATAATGATTCGGGTAGCTTTTGCTGTAATATATTTGAAAATTTAACATAACTCATTTAAGGATCAATCATCCAAAGTAAAATATAAAACCAAACTACAATTGTAGCATGAAAAGAACATGAATACATCTACTTAAAGACTTATAAAGTGAATACAAATTGAAATTTAACTTCGGGAAAGTAAGTTATTTTCGAGATCCAGCTACAAAAAAACAAATATGTAATCATGTCCACCACATGATTTGCATTGTATATTTTAGTTTAGACTTAAAATGCTAATTATATTTTCAACCGTTGTCAATCTTTATATTTTCAACCGTTTTAATCTGCACATCACTGAACGCCAAAAATTTTATGCTTCATTATAAGAAAAGCTAGAAATGAGAGGATTCAATTTCATTTAGACAGTCAGCTAGACAAAAATCTTAAAACCTATGTCTTATAAACCTGGAACGATGAAAGCCTCTGAATGGAGGTTAAAGCGACATATATTATGCGATAGAAATTTGTATAAAATTTGGCATTAATTGTTAGATAAATAAAATTACATGTTAATAAAAAAATATTTCATTCCAAATTTACTGACTTTGCATTAATTATATTAGATTCTTAGTAATCAGTTACTATAATATATTAACTGCAGCCAATACAGTGTAATTAATTAAGATATGTGAAATAGATTGCAGAACTTTAGTTGTTATTTAAATGATTATCCTAGAAACCCACGTGATATTACCTAATAATTGATACATCTCTCCAAATGATTAGTAAAAGTTGCTTAATAATTTTGTACATGCCAACCATGTGTTCTTTTTGGAAAAATTACCATAAGCTTTTTTAGAACAAATTTGGTTTCCGTCAAAAAATTATTATATACTTCTTAGTATTAAATTTTTATAACATGAACACTTTATTAATTTACCATAACATATACAACGGACTATTCTTAACATAAATCAGTTAGCATTTTTTTTTAAAGTAATAATAAGTACATGAAGTACGGAAAGCCATGAGAATATGTACCAGATGGGAGACTGTCTAGGAAGTCCTCACGCTTGAGTACGGGAGCCTTCGGCACTGGGTATCCACCTAATAATAAGTACATGAAGTAATGGATAATTAGTCGTTAATTCAAAAGAAACTAACTCACATGAAAACTCATGTCAAGTTTTATCTCAACCTCATAACTACAGAGGAATATTTGTAGGCCTACTTCATAGTTTCACTTTATTAAATATATTTCTCAAATGCTTGCTTCTTTTTTTAGTCTTCTCAAATGCTTGCTTCTTTTTTTAGTCTTTCTTTTGTCTTTTGGCTTACAACGGTTTAATTTTCCATATTGCTACTTAATTGGGGTTCACAAATAAAGCATGGCTTTTAACAGTTCTGGTTTGTCACCAAAACATTCAATCTATGTAGTTCGTGAAGGATATGAAAATGTACCCGCTAACCAACCATTTCTTTCAAAGATAAATTTTTATTACATGAAATTTTAGGTTACAATTGCTTTGGCATCGGTCCAGTTTTTTATATATAGCATAAAATAGATTCATATAATGTAAAAAAACATAATTTAAACTATAACACAAAGACAGATGCAAAGACCAAACAAACAGATAATGCATACAATAGTAGTATTCTATCAATACTACTCGATCATAGTGTTGCAATTGTATGAATATCAGTGTTGAAAGCCCCGTCATCAACGATCCAGCTCTCAATGCTGTCTGAATGAACAAAGTTCTTGGGTTTGAACCGCCAAAAGTAGCAATAGCTGGGTACTTCCCATTCCCATTGCTCTGAAAGTGAACCAAGTCTACTGGCAAATCAAACATGTCCCCATATTTCAGGATTTGTGTAAAAATCTTATTATTGGAGTCCACCAATCCGACCTCCAATCGCCCGCATTACAACAGCCAGAGCTATGGCCTGCATTACGTTTTAACATAGATAAATTCAAAATTTATGTTGTCCCACATTTCCTGTAGTAACATAGATAAATTTGGATTATAACTCTAATAAAATACTCTAAAAATCATTCTAAAATATGACGAAAAGCAAAAGTTTGTCACCTAAAATGAGATAAAAATTGGATTATAACTCTAATAAATACATGATATATAGAGCAAGAAGAAAAATTCAATGGTATATCTAAAGTTAGAACAAAATCAAATCTTGAAATCGGTGGATTTTATAGTAAAAACTACAGAAAAGGAAAAGAAACAAAATTACCTCAGACGTGCAATTGCTAGATTTCACGACGAACATAGCTCATTGACTCGTCATTCAATCCACACAGGGGCTGAAGGTATCTATTTAGAAAAACGGAAAATTAAATTTCCTTTGTAACGACAGATAAGAAAGCGGGTTCACAGAAATTAAATTTAACCTTGGTGTTGGTCAAATACCTATACACTTTGTAGTTCTCCGTGGGATATAGAAGGCCAAGAAATGTCTCATTCAAAGTCGGACCACTTTTCTTTAGATTATCAACTTGTTCATCGATAACATCAAGAGAGTAGTGAACAATATGATGCAGCCTCAGAGCATCATCTGCTTCCGTAAAGCTCCGCAGGTAGAGCGGATTGTTCTGATGGCCGACGACGGCGACGAAAACGATCATTGTTAAATTGCTGGTGTGATAACTGACACTGAGCCAAAGGATGTTATGATTGAAGTGAGAGACTGATAAGAATTTGAAGTCCTGCGGTTCTCTGTCCTAGTACCTAATACTTCTGGAAAAGGGAATTTTTAGCTACCTCGGTCATATGTCAATCTTCATGATCATTTTGTAATTAAAAATACTTCCATCTTGGCAGCCAAATAAAGTCTACTTGTCTTCATTTTTTTTACTTTATATGAGACCATCATATCACCTACTTCACTTCATGATTTGATCATGTTTCCAACAGTAATATTGCTCTTCCTCTTCATTTCAATTATCACTGGTGACGCACAAACACTTCCAAGCACGTGGGAGCTCCTCCACTCGAATACTGGCATAGCCTCAGTGCACACAACCGTGATCGGCCATGGCTCAATCACACTACTGGCCAATACCAACTTCGCCCGTCCAACCTCACCAACTCACCAACTTTCTCCCACGGACATGTAGACCCCAGACTGGATAGCACAACCCATTTTACAGCGTTTGAGTTCATTCGCGACTATAAACAAATATTAAGTGTCAAAATTCAGGCCAAAAATCATTGAAATATCAGTGAAAAGCACTAACAAATCTTAGTTGCGAGAATACAGTACTATATAGGGTATTGAAAGAACATGAATATATTTTGTGATATGCATAACATCAAAATTTATTAATATACTCCTAAATAAAACACACATTACATTACGTAGTCTCATAACATATGTTTATATAAAGACAATCATAAGTCATTATTTTTTATATAAGCTCCTTTTAAATGATGTATTTCTTTCCCTTTCTTTTGATGTCATTTTAACACTTGAAAATAATTACTTTGGACTATCTATATCCCATAACCTGTAAACTGACCATGTTTGAAACAATAAAATAATATTAAAGACTATGCTGAAACTTATAACCCATATTTCATGAAATAACACTTATTGCATGTGAACAAACCCATATTTGGTAAAATACTGAGCGTTTTACAACATATAGTTTGTGGTACGTTTTATTATTTTAGTTGTCACATTATTTCATATCGTAATTATTTTAATCCAAAAAACTAAACTACAATGTTCACATCCACATGAAATGTTAACCAAATAAAAATAAAATATGCAAGCGTAGTTCATGTGTAAAATAACCTGATGTAGAAAGAAATAATATAAAAGAACCTAGCCTAAAGCTGTATAAAAGAACAAAACTTGAGCATGGTACTGGTTTCATTCATCCAACATAAAATTTCCGTTACACTGAGTACAGTCTATTTACAGGTATGCAGAACATACAGCTGAAGAACAAAAAATGTTATATCTAAGCCAAAGTAAGAAACTACTTGTATTTTAGTCGAAATATCGACGCAATTAGTCCCATGTTTAGCAAATAAGTGATGCATTGGTAACCATCTAATAAAGAATAATCGCATCTTACCATTACTTAATGCAACAATAATCTTTGAATAATTATTGACAATTGACATCATTCTGCTTTTATTTTTTGAGCTGTAGATGCGAGCACCTTGCTGCTGTTCATCAAATAGCTCGAATGCTCATAACTCTGATACCATAACTGTAAGGAGGCCAATCCAACAAATAAATGATTCCATTGTAAAGGGCAATTTATGTCACATTTTTCTGTAGATTCTGTTTTGTATAGCCATTGTTATCATCCAAAAGGATCTAAAGGATAACGCACTTGACAAAATGAAAACACTAACAGTTCATACAAATATTAAACACTTTTTATCAGAATCTACCATGGCAACTTCTCTTGCAAATAAAACTGTTAATAAGCCTACTCAACTCAGAAAATCACAAAAAGAAAAGGAAAATAAAAATAAAAATCACATTTTCAAAACATTTCTGCCAGGTCTCATCCCTAACAAAACATGACCAAAAGTGGTTCACTTGGCCTATAAATTATTGCTACAGTATTTAATCAAATATTGCTACCATTGCATGCAGAGGAAGCGGAGAATAACGGTTACTGGTTAATCGTTCCATTGTCTAATCCTAACGTTGAACCACCACCGTAACATAATATCTTGATTGCACGTTCATATTATCATTAAGTGGAGCAAAAACTACAAAATGCCCATAATTTAAATTCTGGCCAACCATTGATCCCGCTGTAACATAATATTTTGATTTGATAGACATTATGTCCATTGAAAGTGTACAAAGGAAAATGGAAAAGAAATTTAAAGTTAATGGATACAAAACCTTATTGTTAATAAAGGGCACATATTGGACAAATTGGAGACTGTATAGGAAAACTACATCTGACACATAATCAAACATGTCAGGTGCATGATCATATAGAAATAGTGGACACCAAGTGTGATTTTGGATGAATGCAGAGCAACATACAACAGTTTTAAAGGGGAAAAGAAATCAGGAATGGTAAACAAACTATATACATGATTGACATACAACATGCATAAACAACCAAAAAGCCACACCGTATTTATTTTAGTCTAGATATTTATTTAGGCTGTGCCATATGACTCTTCCTGTATAGTTTCATAATTCACCTTTTCTAAAAATAAACCGAGAAGACAAAGAATACTAACCATAGTAACTATTGTTTAAGCAGAGTAGAGTAGATATTCCACATTCTTAGCAATTCAAATTAGATTTTAATCGACAGATTCATGCCTATGTAGTACTTCAGTATGTTGATTTACTTACTTGCTTGAATACATTTTAAGAAAAGAAAATCAGATGATTTTGAATATATGGCCATATTTGCATTTGATCGTTTTATTTACTGCATCATTTTCATACATGCATCTGATTGCAAAATCAAACTAAATCAAACCAATCATCAATTATCCACTCAAAAGTCAATTTGCTTATAAACAAAAACATTGTTACCTGCTGAAGAAAATTAGGTTTTCATCATCAAAATTCTAGAATCCATCATAACCTCCCTTCAGCTCACTATCAGCCTTTCGTCATTAATGACCAACCCGTTGCGTCTTCTCCACCAGACCCTATCGCGGGCAGTCCCCATCAACCGTCAATCCTAACCTCATTTCGTGTCGTTTCGAAATTGACTTTGATAACAGGTGCTTTCGCCTTAAATTTCACTTATAAATATGCCGCTTCCTGAATTTTGAATCATGGCGTAAATAACGTACTTCGTTCGTGAACTTGAGCTATCCGAATTTCCATAAAATCGAGATGAAATTTGGGATAGATTTAGGGAATTAGTTCCGAATCTTGGAATCGACATTCGCTTTGTTTCGTAGTTGGAAATGGATTCGAGATTCATCTTTAATTTTGAATTTAGAAATGAAATTCGAATTGGACTTGAGGCATGCTTCAGATCAATACGAAATGGAGCGATAGGGTTCTCTGTGATGGCACGAAGTGAAAATAAAAAACCAGAGAATACGGCTGTAGATTGAAGGGGCATTTCTGGTATTTAAAAAAGACGGCGAGTAAATTAGTGGATGAATTTACCTTATTAGTAGTAGAGATTAAAAAAAAATCCATAATTATATCATTTGGTTAACTAAACTCAGTGGGGATTAAAATTTCATTTTGCTAATAAATTTAGTTTCCTTGTTTATCATAAAATGTGCAGGAAGTTAAAATAGAAGTTTTCAACAGTTCATGATAATATAATTCTAACAAATCGATATAAACATATATGAACTTTACATGATTTCATACAATCTAATGATATAAGATAAAAATTTCAATGCTCGTACATAAGTTTAATAGGCTATTTATAGAGAATAGAGTAGTCATCATTATCTAAACATGAATAGTATTCTATCAAGGATTGACTAAACAATTCCATCTTAATATCATTGCAAGGATTATATAGTACTCACCTTCTTTGTTTTAGTATATAGACCTTGGGCTCTTCTTCCCTACTTTCCGTATAATCCCCTTTATAGTCGAGAAACTCAAGCACAAATAAAGTGGGTAAGGACTTGCAACGTCAACCTCAATATGGCATTGTAGAAGCAAAATTATTTCATCGTAGCACCTCTGCAAACAACAAAAGAAATGATTGGATATACAGGCTATTTTAAAGGAACGTCCAACTTGCATAAATGAAAAATACAGTAATGTGGTTGGAACAAACATAATGTTGTATCAGTTCTTGAAAAGGCTGCAAACGAATATACCAAACATAACATAAAATTAAATCATCTTTGGTTATTCAATTATTTTAACCGACGATTAAGTGCACTTAAACCAACAGATCAGTTCAAACCTCAAAATATCATCTTACCGAACTCACAGCTTGTTATCTTAATGTCATAAACACCAAAATAAAAAATCAATTCTTTTAATTACCATAGCTTGGAGATACAGCTCAAATTTCAGTGTGAAACACTGGTTGGAAAAAACAGCTTCTAATAGTGAAAGTTGCTCAGGCCTTTTCTTCCACTACCCAGTTTAAAGCACTCGTGTTTGGATATGAAAATCAAACTGCTTTAGTTCATAAAACAAACGCAAAAACGGAAATGTAGTATAAGTATAATATCTATCTAGATTTACCAATAACTATATGTCTGGAAACCAAAGTCATCCATACCATATCGAAATTCTTTCTGATTTGGTATTAACTGTATTGAATCAAAAAATATAAGCAACAACAGAAAATCAAAAATAAATGACATACATAGTGACGGATTTTAGTATAAGATTGATTGTTAACAATGTTGTTATTATTAAAAACTAAAATTTAGTAAATGCTGGAGATTCCTCGGCTATAAGGTGGGATGAAGCCCAGAACTCATTAATCCTATCTTTTCCTGTCTCATATGATATAAATTGAAAAGAAACTCTTGCGCACCAACTTTTAAAAAAAATGAAAACCGTGTTTTAAAAGTAAAGAAATCTTCATAATCAGGTTAACTCACCCAAACAAATGTAATTCACCAATTTCTTCTCTTATTCAAATGATCACCATGATGGTCGCTGATCATCAAAATACCTGTCAGTAATGACTTCAATAGATTCTATGGTAAACAAAAAATTATGACCAAGTAGTGGAACCAAAGAAACCATTCAATAGATCAGTAGGGCAATTACTCTATCAAACTATATCAGCAATAAAAAAATTAAAAAAAATCTGATTGAAAAAATTATTTAATCGAATTTCCAGCAAAATTACCACATTTTAGCAAGGCCATCTTCTTCGTTTATTGATGACGCCATCTCATATTTGATGCTCAAAGGTTATCACTTGCAGTGTCTCAACATCATTAGTTCTTCGTCTATCTAAATCCATGGCGACGAAAGAATTGGGGAAAAGCTCCGGTTTTACGAAGGAGAGATTGATTGATTAGGAAACTAAAACCAAAATAATCGGACCACGCATCTCAGATTTGATGCTCAAAGATGATCGCTTGCAGCGTTTCTCGGCTCCATGGCGACGAAAGAAATAGGGGAAAGCTCTGGTTTCACAAAGCGGAGATTAATTAATTAATTAGAAAATGGACTGAATAACCGACCCATATTTTTTCTGGACGTGTGAACGTGTCTGAAAGGCGGATGCAAAGTCCTAAAAACCAGTTATGTCCTTGGTTATTTGCCGTATGTATGTTGCGGGCTTGTATGTTGGTGGATATAATTGGAAATACAAAAAAGCTTCACCATCTTAAAAAGATTTCCTTTATTAGTAGAGATATACCACTCTTATATGGTCATTTATGTCTAGTTGCTGAGATGCTGCCCAGGTAATTTTTAACTCTAGTTGATGCTAACGAGTGTGCTTGATCTTTACTGAACATGAAATATAATGATGCCTATGAGTTGTTTCAACTTACTGAACATTTTATATTTCAATGGATACTTTAATTTTGACTGATTTTTAATGTGTTGAATAATAATTATATTGTAAAAATTTTTCACAACACTTAAATAATCAGTATAAAAGCTTAGAATTGTAAGTAATATTTTGATAGTTTGTGATTATTTTCGATGGTAATTTGATACCGCTCATAAACTACAGTAAATATAAATTTTGTGGAAAACAAGTTGTAAAGCATAATTTAGGCTCCTTTTGGGATTAATTTGGTTTTAGGGGAATTTCGGCTCCCACAACTTTGTTCCTTAACTTATTGTCATAGTAGTTAAGGCGCAAAAAGGCGCACGACTTGAGCCTTGGGCTTTTTTGTGGGACTTTTAAAAAAAGGGTGGTGCTAAATGCAGTAAAAATTTACTTCATGCAGTAATCAAAAATTTGTCTAATTTACTGTAATATCCTTCACTTATCAGTGTCTTTCTTGGGAAATGGTGCCGGTCAGCTGTCTACTCCAATAATGAGCCATCAGATCATTTAATATTAGCAAGGCTAATCTGTAATTGCCGTTTACTGTATGAAGATTTTTTTTATTGCATTTAGCAGTCATGTAAAAAAAGGCGCACTACATATTTTTTTTAAAAATAAATAAATCCTGCACCATATATATATTTTTAAAACATAAAAAACTGCTGCAAAATAAAAAAAACTGTTGCAAAAAAAAAACTGCTGCATATATATATATATATATATATATATATATGTATGCACATATATATATATGTATGTATGTGTATATATATATGTATATATATATATATATATAACTGCTGCATATATTTTAAAAATAAAAAAATGCTGCAAAACCAAAAAAACCTGCTGCATATATTAAAAAAAAAAAACTCTGCTGCATATTTAAAAAAATAAAAGAACTGTTCAGCAAAAACCAAAAACTGCAGAAAAATGATCAATCGAACAAAATGGTTGAAACCCTAAGTCGAATTGGATGTCGACCTTGCTCAAATTCAATGTCGAGTTCGATTTGCAAACCCTAAGGCGAAACCCTAAAGCAACGACACTTTTTTCCCTTTTTTCGATGTCGAGTTCGATGTCGACCTGGTTGAAAACCCTAAATCAATTTGAGGCGCGCCTTTCTTCGCCCCGGAGCCGCAGAAAAAGGCTCCAAAGGCGCGCCTTTCTTGCGCCTCCGTTAGAGGAGGCGCCTCAGCCACCAGGAAGGCGCGCCTAGGCGCGCGCCTTAACTACTATGCTTATTGTTTTTTTACTTGTATGATATTTGGTATATTTTCGGTGTTATTGCATTTTCCTTCTACTTATCTTTGTTTGTTAAAAATATTGCATACTATATGCTATCTAATCACTCTGCAAGTAACGCTTACACATAAGTTTGAAATTTTATAATTTCCGCTCGACCTAACATAGCAAGTGCACTTTAACCTTTTGTCTTTTGTTTCCACCATTATCTTGTTTGCACTGTATGGTAACCCACCTACACTGATTAAGTGCTACATGGGTATATCACATTGCATCTGACAATCACAAGCAATTTCATTTTTTTCTTATCTTATTATACAAAAGTTTATTTTCATGCAAGTATATGTTCAAGAGGTTCATGTTCAAATAATGTCAAACATTGTATGAGTTGCAAGCAATTAGTCACTGTTCTGTAATCATATGCAGGTCTTCAAGCTCAACAAAGGAGGCCACGCCATCCGCCGCCTTAAAGCACATTCCCGCCCTGTACACATGGTTCGTTACCCAAAAATCACAGACAAACTGCACCTCTTCTCTGCAGGCGATGATGCCCTCTTAACGTACTGGGACCTAACCACCGAGTCCCAGCTTCTAACCATACCTTCAGCCCACAAAGATTACATCAGAGCCGGCTCAGCTTCACCCGTGAACTCAGAAGTCATAGCCACTGGCTCTTACGACCATTCAATCAAGGTTTGGGACGTTAGAGTTTCAAATGCTTCTACCTCTGTCCTTAATTTCAACCATGGCAACCCGGTAGAGAGCGTCATGTTCTTGCCTTCAGGCGGCCTTATAGCTACAGCAGGCGGTAACTGCGTCAAAATATGGGATGTTATTGCAGGAGGAAGGCTGATACATAAAATGGACAGTCATAATAAAACAGTTACAGCTATGTGCCTCGGTAAAGTAGGAGATGGCAACGATAATGAGAATGATAACGGGAGTAGAATTTTAAGTGTGTCAATTGATGGGTACTTGAAGTGCTTCGATTTTGCTTCTTTTAAGGTTACTCATTCTATGAGGTACCCAGCTCAGTTGCTATCAGTTGGGTTCTCTCCCGATGGTTTGTCTAGAGTCGTAGGAACTGCTAATGGGACAATTTACATAGGAAAGAAGAAGAAGAAAAAGGAAAGTGAAGCTATGGAAGTTGTTGGCGAGTTTAGTGCTTTTTTGCCAAAGCCTGAACAGAAGTCATCAAAGTTCAGGTATTTTCGTACTAATAAACCAGTTGGAGGCGATTACGTTGTGAAAAAGGTGAAGAAAGTGAAGTTAGCAGAGCATGATAAGCTTCTGAAGAAGTTCAGGCATAAGGATGCCCTTGTGTCCGCGTTGAACGGGAAGAAGCCGAGTAGTGTTGTTGCTGTTATGGAAGAATTGGTGGCGAGGAAGAAGCTTTTGAGGTGCGTGGAGAATTTGGATTTGGATGAACTTGGGTTGCTTTTAGGGTTCCTTCATAAGTATGCAACGATGCCGAGGTACGCTAGATTATTAATGGGATTGGCGACCAAAGTGATTGATATGAGAGGTGAAGATATGAAAGATTCGGAGGGGTTGAGATGTCATGTTAGGAATTTGAAGAGAATGGTGGCGGAAGAGATGAAGATACAGCATACTTTGCAGGAAATACAAGGAATGATTTCCCCTCTACTTGCAATTGCAGGTAAATAAAATTTGTTGCTGCTGATATATGTTCCAGTGTTGTTTCACCATTGTATGCTATGTAGTATGCTGTGTTAAGTAATTTACTTATGACTTGGTTTGTATTATTCAAAAGAATTTTGTAACGTGGTCTTGAATATCCATGTTTATGACTTTGTTCTTAAAAATTCTAGATCATGTGCCGTAATTTTAGTTTGTGCTTAATGTTTGCAGTCTTTGATTTCAACTAGGGCTGTCAAAATATTGAATGACCCTTTAACCCGACTCTTCTCACCCTATTTTTAATATGGACGGGTCCACCAGTTTCCAACTTTTTTTATAGCAGGTCAAAACTCATCAGACCCATCAAAAATCATTTACAACCCTTCTCACCCTATTTTTAATATGGATTCCCAATTCTTTCTTCTCAACGATTATTCTCTCTCAAATTAATCCGATTATATATCTTCAAGATTACGTCTAGGTTAAAATCGAAAAGCTTTAGTCAGCCGAACCCTGAAAATGAAAGATAAGAAGGTTTGAGTTTTTATTTGTAAATTTCTAGATTTTTGGTAGGATTTAGTTCTAACAATCTTCGGCTATGTGGTCATTTTTCAGATCTGGACTTAAAATCAAAAGCAAACTGAATCGATCTCCAGCTGTCAACCTCAACTGTCTCGTGCTGTTAATTCTACGCTCTACCATCTCTATTTTAGTTCACCGACTACTTTCCTGTTGAGGTAAATTCTACGCTTCTTTGAGTTGAGTACATTTGAGATAATTTCCTGTTTGACTTGCAAAATTTTCCTGTTTCTATTAAATAATTTTAGTTCACCAACTATTTTCTGTTGTCAGGAAAGTAGTCTTGTGATTTTGGTTGATGCTTTGGTTGTTGAGGTAATTTAATGAAACAAAAGAATTTGAACTAGGAATGCCTAAAAATAAATTTAATTGCTGTAAAAGTTCATTTGGTGGATCCAGAAACGGTACATTAGATAAGGGTTTTGGCTTTAACCTCTATAGGTCAGAGGTTTGAGTCCTAGAGCACTTAGTTCAAGCATTGGGCATATTCTGACTTATGGTAATATTATCTTCAACCTAAGTTCTGCAGTACAACATTGTGCTACTTACTATTTAAGTTTAAAAATAGATTTGTTACGCTGTTAGTTCCTATATTCTGTAGATTGGAATTTTAAGTTATTGAATATTGTGTTTTGTTTTGCAATGCCGAATTTGCTTTCTGCTGCCATGAAATTTCATAAGAAACATAATATCTGTTGTAGCTGGGTGTAAATAAGCAAATTAATGTATCTTCCTCTTAACAGCAAACTTCATTTTTATTTTTATTTTTATTTTTATTTTCTACTGTCAATAAGGTACTTCGCTGCCATTGCTTTATTTATGTATACTATTATATTATGTTGATGCATTCATGGAAACTTGCTATATAATATTAACTTCGTAAGATGAGTTTTCTACTTTATATTATAATTTTTAAAAAGAATGATTTTTTTTTTCATCATTTACATTCAGTGGCATGCATTTTTTATTTTCACACAAATATCTGTAAAATGAAGCAACTATATCAGTTTTACAGTTTATGTTATTTTGCCTTGCATGACAAACTAATTCATCACCATTTTTTTCTAGTTTTCACTGCCTTTTGTATAGATGGACATGTAGAGTGGTAGAGTTGAATTATAGAATATTTAAGCTGAGGGAGAGATTGCTTATGCTCAACTATACTTTCTTTAAATAAGTTTTGTATATGTGGTTCAAAATTTTTGTGTTATTGGCTGGTGTTTTCTATATTCGTGGAGATTCATACGGCCCCTTATAAGTAAATACTCATCATGAAAACGATGAAATGTTTTTCTGCTATCATGTTCTCCTACTTCCAAAGTGCAAAATTTTCATCATCACCCTAAGATGGTAATCCGTGTTATTGTTGCTTTGAAATTAAAACATGTTGAAATCGATACTATCTCTTTTATTGCTTCAGTAAGACAAGAATTCAAGTCCTTATTATCTGCATTTTCTGTAACTTTGGCAGTTCAAGAACCAATAACATGGAATTTGTCATGCCACGACGAGTCAACTGGGCATTTACATTTAGTCCAAGGCTTATAATCAACCGGGCATTTACGTTATTTGCTTCTTTACAAATATATACCAAATATTTTATTACATTTTACCCCTTCATTATTTCACTGCAAAAACCTGCTTGTTAGGCATTTATCTTTTGATAAGTCATAAGACTGTTTGTATGTATACATTGACCATGTTTAGGTTTTTAGAAAACCTAAAAAGATTAAAATACTCACATAATGGTGGAAAATAACTAGTTTGTACGATTTATTTTTCTCATGATTGGTCATTGATATAAATATGAATTTAGGCATTTAGCTTCAGGCATCTAGATGACATTTTTAACCTATATATCTAAAGCTTTTCCGTTATAAATATGAGTCAAAGTTTGATTTAGTCAAGCAATCTTGTCTTCCAGATTTTGGCGTTTGGTATATACTTGAATGTAACTAAGAAAAGGAAGTTGTTCTAAAATCAATTTGGTGAGATGAATGGAATCTTTCTGCCACTATGGCAAAGGCAGTAACTGTGATCTTGCTTTTCACACAATCATGAATTTTATTTTTGTGGTATAGTTTTCATTTTACCTAGTTAAGTTCAGTCTATATCATTTTTTTTCATTTAGTTCTGTGTTTTTGGTTTTTGTGGTATAGTTTTCATTTATCTTTATTTTGAAATGTAAACCCATTCACTTTCAAATCTTGGATTTTCAAACTGTTGAATTTTCCTGTATTGCTTTCCCAGAGCATTCTTTGATTCTGCTAGGACTGGAAATAAGTAGTAGCACCATGTGAATAATCAAATAATTTGTTTTTTGTAGGCTGTATTAATAATGATCAGCGTCAATTGAATCCTCATACTCCATTTTGTGGAGTGCAGTAAAGACATCCTTTAGTCTGGCCAATGTGGGGATCTTATCTTTGTAACAGGTAATTTTTTTTTCTATGTTAAACAATCATCTTCTAACATTGCATTTAATATATATACAAGTATGATGCAACTGAAAGTAGCAAACCGAAAACCTCTGAACTGTGACCTTAGGTTGGGTATCGTTAACGCATGATTTTATACGAAAATTCTGTGGCATTAGATAATTTGAAATAGTCTCAGTGTCATGTCATATGTGTACCTGGCCGTCGTGCATTACTCGATGGTGCAGATGGGTGTAAAATCTTTATTATAAGAGAAAAGAATAGCGTAGAATTACCTGTTTGATTTTTCCTTTAGCAATTCTCACTTCCAGGTCAGGCACTTAGATTATCGGCTTTGAGATTCTGTTATTTCTTATGTATAAAAAACAGAGACCCTAAGCTTTGTTTCTCTGACTGTAGTAATTATCACTTACAGGTCTGTAAATCAAATAGGGAATTAGACATATTTACAAAATAAACAGAAAATAGATCAATTAAATTTGGCAGAACTGAGAATGACTCGACTAATTCCAAACCATCTTGAAATCTATAAACTATGATGGAAATGATAAAAGAAAAATAAGAGACAAACTAATGAAATACAACATGTTATTATGCACAGCTGTGAGCGAATTTGGAGGTTTAAAATGTAAATATTTTTTATTGGAAGTTATTCAGTAGTCTGGTTCTTCTTGTATATATGTATGTAAATACTGTTTTGCAGTTTCATCATACTGAAACTAATAATGTATTCAATAACATGTATATATATATATATATATATGTTATTGTGCAGATTATGAAAATTAACCAAGCTAGTGAATTATGAAGATGATGCAGCACATTTTTGAGCATGTAATATGTTTTATTTACATGCATTGAGACTTATGGGTTGTAATTCAAGAATTATTTGATGTACTTCTCTTGTTTGGTGTAGTTTTCGAGTCTGTAATGTGTTTTATTTACATTTTGAAGCCTGTACTGTGTTTTGTTTACTGCAGTTTTAAAAAAAAAATTTGGTGTAGTTTTCAAGTTAATTATTTGGTGTTGTAGCGTATGATGTTTCCAGCTTTATGATATGTTTAGCGACTGGTATGTTTGTGTTTCCAGGTTTTTACTGCAGTTTTAAGATGACTTTTACAGCTTTTTTTTATTGTATTAGGGTTACGAGGGTTGTAATGGGTTAATCCTTTAATCAAAAAAATCAAAAGGGATGAGCTATTATATGTAGCCAAAGGGTAGGGTTAAATTTTACTTGGTCCACATATTATCTTATCTTACATTTTTGACACGTCTAATTTCAACGATCAGCACGTTAGTTGGTTACTGGCACATTAGTCCCTCGTTTTCTTTCTCAGTGAAATTGTTTAAGCTTTTCTGGCGCATCTACTTCCACGCTCAACTGTCAGAACATGTGTAATCCCATATATTAATTCCTTCGCAACCCCTTAATACCCGTCGCCCGAGCTTGTAATCCCATATTTTAATTCTTTCACAAGCCCTTAGTACCCTTTTCTGATTTTTGTTTTTCCCTTTTTTCCTTTAGTTTTATGTCAATATCATAGATGCTCTACGTGGTGCCTTCAAACACTATGCAGAGGCACTGGGTGCTATCTTGAAAGCAGCACTGCGTGGTGTCCTGAAGACATCACACGGCCACATGGCCCTTTGAAGACACCACGTAGTTGTCCTATGTGAAAACGTATTTCTCAATTTTTTTCCCCTTTTTTAATTCATTGGAGGCTACTGGACATAATTAAGGTTTATTCGGTTTTTTCAATTTAATGGGGTTGCTAAGCAAATTCTTAGTATTATATAGAATGTGTGGTGCTAAGGGCACCCCAGTATGTTCTTCCTAATACCACAATTAAAAAAATAAAACTCATTAAATTTTGTATGCTTCCTAATACCACATTACATTTTCATTCTAATCTCTCACTCAATCATTATTTGTCGTACTAATCACATACTAAGCTAATCCAAAAACCCTAATCTTCGCAATCGTTGTCTTCTTCGCATCTCTCGCGGGAAAATTCAAATTCGTACAGCAATCTCTCAATTGTTTAGTGATCTAAAACCCTAATCTCTCACTTCCTCTTCTAGTTTGCATAATTCAAACCTTAGTCTCTCACTTACTCTTCTAGTTTGCATAATTCAAACCTTATTCACGGCTATTGTATATTCCTCGGCATTGCGGCGTCGAATTCATTGATCGGTTATAGATCTAAGGTTTAGCTCGTTAATCGATTTTAGAAATGAGGACGAACGAATATCGAGCGAAATAGAAATAGGGTAAAACAGTGTGGTAACCCCTATTTTTTAAGTATGTGGTATTAAGAAGAGTGTAATACTAATTCTTGTGATATTTTTTAGTCGTGCTATTAGGAAGAACATATTGGGGTGCTCTTAGCACCACACAATATAATTTCTGTTAAAAGTAAAATCAGTCAAATGAAACTTCAAAGGACAAACAACGTTCCACATCTCATCATTGCCGTTGAGTTTTCCATACTGGCTAATTCTATTTTCACCTCTTATTTTGTCTTCCCCACCCCAGCGCTTCAAAAAAAGTTACAGCCACCCCATTATTTTTTTTTCTTACCCCGTTTCCAAAACTACTCATATCTTTTTACTTGTTTTCTTCGATAAATGTTAAAACATTATTCAACCTAACTAGGTTATGGATAAATCCTAGTGCTATACATACTAGGAATGCAATAATTTCAGATTGCACTTGAACTAGGTTATGAATAGTTCATATTGCTATACACTAGGAATGCAACAATTTCAAGATACATCTGCTTCCGAAAGAAATCGTAGAATTTCTTGGGAATCCTACAAGATCAATTCGTTCTTTTTTCTCTGACAGATGGTCAGAACTTCATCTGGGTTCGAATCCCACTGAGAGGTCCACTAAAGATCAGAAATTTTTGAAGAAAAAACAAGATGTTTCTTTTATCCCTTCTAGGCGATCGGAAAATAAAGAAATGGTTGATATATTCAAGATAATTACGTATTTACAAAATACCATCTCAATTCATCTTATTTCATCATATCCGGGATGTGATATGGTTCCGAAGGATGAACCAGATATGGACCGTTCCAATAAGATTTCATTCTTGAAAAAAAAAATCCATTTTTGGATTTATTTCATCTATTCCATAACCGGAACAAAGGGGGATACACATCACACCACGATTTTGAATCAGAAGAGAGATTCCAATAAATCAATATATTCAAAAATTTCATATTTAAAAATATTTTTGATAATAGACAAAAATATATAAAGAATACGAATAGACTTCAAATTCATTTCAATTTAATTAATGTAAGGGTAAAAATGTCATTAAATGTTTAATAACTGATGCAAATAGAGTTAGCCTTTCATACCAATAATCTTTGCCTTATCCTCGACGATTTCCCCTTTTTCATCATCAATCTTTCCAACGTTACTACGGCTTGTCAGCACCGATTTCATGAGGTGGCATGGTGATTTCGTTGGTCGAGTCAAATTATGTTTCGCCTTTGTTAATTCAATTATCTATCATATTTAAGTTAAAATTCCTAATTTCTGTTGGTTAGCAATTTAGCATGATTCAATATGTCATGCATCACTAAACTTGGTTGTTATAAAATTTCTTTTTTGATTTCTAGTGTACAATGATAATGTAACAAATAGGATTCGATGTCAATTCTACCGATGATCTTACCACTGTTCCTGTGGTGAACGTTATAAATCTTTATAGCACAACTTAGATAATTTTCAAGGTAAATTCATCTCTGATTGAGAGTGTTATTGGCGTTTAGAGTTATTTTTTGTAGAACTCGGTTTTTCAGTAAGCTATCTATTTGTTATATTACATGAAAGCTGAATATAGAGCCATAAGACCTTTTGATGGTGTTTGGTTTAAAATATATTTTGAATTTTGAGTTTTTAATATTGATAACAAAACATAAGAAAAGTTTAAGGACGACGGAGGTAATGAAAGAGTGATGGAGGGGACCACGAAAAGGAGAAAGGAATGACAGAATGGTAGATTATCTCTCTTTCTTGCGTTACTTTTCAAAATAAGGAAAAGAAATAAAAGTTATTTTCTATTTTGTGTGTTAACTTTGTTTTCTAAAACGATCGTTTTTGACGTTATATATGCGTCATTTGCATTTTGCTTTGGATGAAAACTAAAAAATAAACTAAACGCCACCTTCGTTTTTGATCTACTCAAAAATGTGTCCTCTCCTATCTGTCCACTTGACACATCCGCACCATTGAATACACGTCTACAAAACAAAGAGGAAAACAGATCAACAAAATCTTTCCCCTTCAACCCTAATCCCCACTGTTCCGCCTGCTCCAATATTCTCCTTCTCCTCTTTGACGAACCAATCGCTTCCAGTTGAGATCCTTAAGTTGAGTGTTGCTATGCCACTTTCATGCCCGCTATACGGTCAATTCGCGCCTTCTGCTTCCTACTTTTAAGTATGAGAAAAATTGATACAAACCTACTTTTACTTCACTGCTAATTTCTTCTATGCACTATTTCTTCTTCTTCTTGTTCTCTAAACCATTCTCAATCCTATCTCTTCTCCGATCATCTACTCTTTTGAACTTTCTCATTTCTATCCTATCCTGAATCCCTGTCCTCAGCTCCAAACTCAACTAACCCGTACTCCTTCTCTCCAGCATTTCTACCGTTCCTATTTTCTTCTGTTTTTCATTATCAAGAGACAATTGCCATGGAAAACAATGATGGTCGTGACAAAGTGATCTCAGAGCATCCGTCTGGGCATAATTCAAACCCCAGACACCAGATCATAACCTTGCCTTCCTCGTTTTCCTCTCCAAGGTCAAGAAGAAGCTTCGGAGAAAACAAGAAGAGATCAACAACCAAACTTCTTTTTCTACGAAGAAGCATGAAACAACAACACAAGGCCTGAATGGCAAGCTTGATTAAACTGCAAAGGAAATAAATAAAAAGTTTGAGGGGATCTACAATGTATTGAATGCCATGGATCATGACATGTAACATCTCAAAATTCAAGCCATCAGTTACCAATCCTCAATTTGCAAGGAGTTCTTACTCCAAATCCACAAACCAGGCCTCTCAATTCCTTCATTAATCCACCCAACTTCCAACAAAATCTCAGAAATGTCCTTCCTATCCCTCATAATAATATAAATTCCAGTGCCACATAACCACCAGCTCTCAACAACACCCTACCTTTCCAAGCAAGCCGTATTCAAACAAACCAAGAAACTACTTCTTAGAACAAGAATTCACCTTACCCATACCTTAAACTCGATTTCCCTATATATAATGGCGATGACATGTGTTGATGTGGGAAATTGGTTTTTTAGGCATGCCAACCTCCAAGTGTAAGTTTAGGAGTGATCTTATAATCCGAATATCCAGAGTACGAGAAATGTTAAGGGATGCAACTTTTATAGTGGTTCAGCACTAATGCCCACGTTCACTTTATAGTCGTTATTCATCATATATTTGTCTATTACAATGATTGTACAAATTCGGATAATTTGTGCATACAAAGTTGTACAATAGAATAACAAATAGCTTGTTAATTCCAAACTTTGACCAAAATTCCCTTCTTCTTCTTCGTTGAGCTAAAATGTGTAACAATATCCAAGAAATAGCTTCAATGTCCAAAAGTAATGTCCAAAAGATGTCCAAAAGTCCAAGTGAATGCCAAAAAGTTGTAGACAAACGTCTATGTAGTGTCTATAAGTCCAAAAGATATCCAAGAGCCATGAAGATGATGATTGCAGCCATTAATGAGTTCATAGAGCTCCAATCCTGTATGCCAAAGTGCAGGCAAAGTCCAAAAATGTCAACCTCTTAGAATGCCAAGAAATGGGGTATTTCAAGGTGAGGTTTTAAGGCATCAGCCGAATTTCGTATCCCAAGAGGATGCATAATTTGCACCTCGGAAACTTAGCCAAAAAACCATGTTGTTTGTGAAATTTTGCATCCCGAAGCCAAGAATTTCGCATCTAAGAAAAAAGCCTAATCCGGCCGAGTTGCTCAGGCAAAAATGGTGGATTCGTACGTGAAAATCCAATTTGTCAAATTCGTTTCCCATTTCGTATCCTTGGCCTGGTGCCAAGATTTTGCATCCGCTCCATCATGTTGCACATGGGGAATTTCGCATCTGGGCCATGTGGATAATCCAATTTCACCTTGCCAAATTCAAGTTGGGATTTCACATCCTACCCTTAGTGCATGTTTGACAAAAATCGTATCTGCTTCAGTGTGATCACCCCCTTTTCGTATTACCAAGTCTCGCATCTGCCCTTGGTGCGATCAAAGGTTGAAATGCGATACGATCAGGGATTTCGCATCATGCCAGGATACGAAATCCTAGGGATGAGAAATTCCCTTGGTGCCAAGCTAAAAATTTAAAGCGTGCCACAGCTGGTGCGCATACGTGTTTCTGAGCGATTTTCATGTGTTGATCATGTTATTTTAACGTGCCAAATCCATGAATTTTTCCAAGTGCCAGATTTTGCCAAACCAAGTCGCGCAGCCATTTTTCCTTGATCGTGTTATGTCAATCAGCTGTTTTGGAGTGTGTGAAACCAGAATTTACCGAAATCCAAATATTTTTCATCGACGAGTTTTGCCACGTGCTCGGACCGACACACTCAAGGATTTTGAGCTGATCAGACCAAGTCTATCATGTATTTTTACCATGTCGGATTTTTTAAGTTTATTAATGATTTTTCCAATCTAATAATGATGATTTAAGGAATCGACGATATTTCCAACCTTTCCGAATACTTCGCGACTTCGACCAAATCGCTTCGCATTTTCCGATGACGTTCTTGAGATTCGAGCGCGTCGCTAAGCATAATCTTAATGTGTGACTACTTTGCCAAAAAACTAGTCAACACTTTGCTCCCCAAAACATATTTTTCTTTATCAAAGGAAGATGTATTTTGCGAGTGAAGCAGAAATCCAGAAAATTGAAAACCAAAGCCAGGAGAGGTTCGAAAGGTAATTCAATAAATAGAAATCCATGATCGCCCCTGATCATATTAACCAATAATATCAAAGCACGAAATATAATGAAAGCCGACGATCACTTCGAATAATGTTTTGAGAGATAACCAGAATGAATGAACAACGAGAATAACCGAAGTAGCCAGAATGACCAGGGGACCGCGGGGGTCCAAGAACATGAATATCAAAATAATCATAGCCAGGAAATCAGGAATACCCGAAACTCGTAAATCCAGAGTAACTAATAACCAAAAAGCCAGATAATTGATAGTTAAGAGTGAGCGATCTTGCCATGTCACCGATGAGACCATTCAAGCATAACCAGGTGAGTTGCCTACCATGAGCCGGCAGAACAACCCAAAGCCAAACGAGTAACGAACCTTGCCAGAAGCTGACAAGGCGACCAGGATAGCCTGAAGAGCCCAAAGCAATCTTGCCAAGGCAAGACGACCAAGAAAAACCGGAATTTTCCAAGGCGATCTTGATGCGTCAAGACGACCCATGATAGACAGAATTCTCCAAGGCAATCTTGTCGAAGCAGGATGACCAAGGATAGCTAGAAACTTACTTAAAATTTGTAATCCAATTTCAGGTTTCCTTACTTCATATCCGACGTCCCGACAAACAAAGTAACTTTTGTTAAAGTAATATAACTTTGGAGTTTTTAGTAAAACCAAAAAGAAAACTTAACGGTTTATCATCCATAAAGAGCTTGCCTAAGGATGTCTGTTCCCGTACATGAGTATGCGGACTTAGCCGTTTTTGATTTCAAATTCATTTGTGAAGGAGACTGAACGGTTCATCGTTTGTGAAGAGCATTCCTAAGGATGCATGTTCTCGTACATGGGTAAGAAAACTTAGCCATTCCAAGCTTCCAGCTCCAAAACCGGAAATATATCAAGGCGGCCTTACTGGAGCAAGACAACTAAGAGTAGCTAGAAAAGGTCAAGGCGGCTTTGTCGAAGCAACAAGACCAAGAAAGCTAGAATAATTCCATTTTATTAATAACCATGGGCGTGATGGTGTTGTAACGAACCGGAATTTTCGACCCAGAAAATCAACATAAAACCCATGTCCATTATTCAGGCATCGACATTCTAGATCATTAATCGAAAGAAGTTAGAGGGTGAGAATAGATAAGATAGAAAATTAGAATAGAAGAAGGAGAAGAACATAACAACAGAATCAGAGTGACACGAACCTCACGGCGGAACGAATAAAATATACTATATAACGTAACTTTGAAATACAAATTTTTTACTTGAATATACATATCATTATCACAGTACAACACTTACAACACAGCGGAAATAACAATAGCTATATAATCCTGAAGCCTCTTGCTCCAACTCTCCAAGTATATCTGTAAAATCGCGACTACTTGACTGCCCGTACTAAATTGGTGTAACATCCCGGTTTTTAGTGACTTTGGTTATCGACATAAACTTAATGACGACTAACCAAACATCGAAAATAACAGATGGTTAATGAAAGAAATTAGAGGGTGAGAATAGATAAGATAGAAACTTAGAATATAAGAAGAAGAAGAACATACAACATCAGAGTAATCACGAATCTCACAGCGGAACGAATAAAATATAACATAACTTTGAAATAATCGATGGTACTTGAATATACATATCATTATCAAGTGCAACACTTACAACACAGCGGAATAACAATAGCTATATAAAATCCTGAAGCCTCCTGCTCCAGCTTTCAAGTATCTGTAAATCCCGACTACTTGACTCCCCATACAAAATTGGGCACCCAATAGTTTAGGGAAAACAAAATAAACTCCGGGTCAGTCATGGGACTGGTATGAGTAAAATAGTTTAAAACAGTTTGAGCCATTAAACGATATCTCATAAGACCACGCCGTATAACGGAACGGGTTTTTCCCTTATGAGAATCCAAAATAATCTTTATATCAAAACTGATTGATATTATAATAATGTCTATCAACCACAACTATAATAATCATCTAGCAGAAACGCTTTCATCTCACGTTCTACATATATAGTATACAATCAAAACCGTGAGCACTTATTGGATAATGGATTACCAACTATGACACGGTATGGAACCACCTTTCGCTAGTGTACCTCCAGAGAGGAATACAATGGGTTCAACAAGAACATATTGCAACCCGGCCACACATGACCGACCACTCATTTCGCTTTAGTATCAAATGTATACCACCAACGGTTGGGATCAGCAACCGTTTCCCGAATGGGATAGCATCGAACAGATTAAAGAATGAAATGAATATCTCTAGATAGGTGATGATACACCCTAATGGGAGCTACCCACATAGCTATGCTGCCTGCCCGATTTTTGTCATTTACCGGATGTGAGGCTAGAAGCTACGCTTATCTTTTACATGCCACATCTTTACTCACTTAGAATATCACATCGTCATACCCTTTAAATCACACATTGATTTATCCAAAAATAACACGGGTATACAGCTAAGAGAAACGAATTCCTCCGCCACCAGACGTGAATACGTTTTGAAGAGATCAACTTACGCGATCTATTAAATATACCCTGTCAGACCTTCTTCCATACAAGTTGTCCTGGGACTGGACAAACCGAAGGCACTATTCAGTACATCCATCTTAGGCAATTGTTATCTAAGATTTATACAACATTCCTTGCGCTTTACTCCGTCTTCAATATATTCAGCATACTTAATTCGCAACACTTATGCCAATACGGAGTGGTTCTTCGGATACTAATCCAATCGGTCTCTCCATATTAACAACGTTAAAAATGGTCAAAACTTTGATAGTTTGTGATTTAATTATCAAAGAAAAGCACGTGTGCAAACAACGATATTATTTCCAGATGGAAATTATATCGATCAAATCATCAACCATATATATATATATTTCCTCATTTTCTATGTTTAGAAAATATACGTTATTAACACTGGAAAACATTTCCATGGCTTAATTACGTATCACTATTCTTCCATATCTATCAGACTCTAACTATAAACTAACAAGAGAACAGCTTCCTAAGTATAAACCCCGAAGGCCGAAACCAACATCAGATCGATACTTAGGAAACCATTCAACTTATTAATCTCTAGTCAGTTTCTAATTTTTGTTTAACTCCATTTTGATTAATTATGTTCGATTAACTCCTTTATGGTTAACTCTTTATCCTTATTCAGTTTCAAATATCGATGTTGAAATTGATTCTTACTTCTCTATATAAGTCCTGAATTCTATTTATCCAATGATAAATATTTCACTTAATTTATAAAATATTTTTTTATAAATTATTCTTTCCAATGTATTTGTTAAATTTCTATTTAATTCTTACTTTAAATAAATCTTTTCTATTTCCTTTATATCCTGCCAATTTTCCTTTTTATAACTCTATTTATTTCATAAATAAATATTTCCTAATACTCCTTTATTTATTAAAAAAAACCCCTTTTTATCTTTATTTATTTTCTAAATAAATAAATTCTTTTTCAATTCTATTTGTAAATGTTTTACAAATATTTCTCTTCCTATCTTATCTGTAAATGTTTTACAAATCTTTCTCTTTCTATCTTATTTGTTTAACAAATAAATATTCCCTTTTCAATTCTATTTATTTCTCAAATAAATATTCCATTTTAAGTCTATTTATTTAACAAATAAATATTCCATTTTAATTCTATTTATCTAACAAATAAATATTTCTTTTCACATTTGTTTCACCAATATTTTCCCTTGTCTTTGTTTTACAAATAATTTCCTTTATATTTGTTTTACAAATCTTTTTCCTTTTCAACTCTTTGATTTATAATTATCTCCTTTTATAAAATCCTTTTTCTTTTATATATAAAATCCATTGATTTTATATAATAACTTATTTCAAAATATACTTTGAAATCCCTTTTTCTACATCCCAGTATTTCTTACGGTATTTAAAATACCAACTAACCGTGATCGATATCATTCAACACACATAATCCACAACAGATTTTATATCACATCATATATTACAATATATGAATAGAACAGTATTATAACCATTGAGGAGTCCAGTTGGACCCCTCCAACCTGTTTTCCTGCATCACAGTTGTTAAACAACACGAGTATAAAATATTATGATAAACAGAATCAATATTCGATTAACGATTTTTATATATATATATATCGTTATCTGTGATTTCAACCAATATACAAGCAACTCAACCAAACAGTCAGCACACATCAATCAGTCATCATTTATCAGTTCTAAATATACGTTATAAAAATAGAACTGTTCAGAGTTGGTGAGTTTTACTCACATTGGCAGTTCATCGTTAAAGAACGATAAACTATTTGTTTGATTTGAATCAAACAATTTATTTCTCCAAAATTCAAACGAGCTCTATTCCATTGGGTAGTGTCCGTCCATACGATCCTATGATCTGAATTTTTGAAATTCTGATTTCGTATGGATAAGTTATAAGCGTAACAACTTATCACTTTATTAAAACAAAACTAAACCAAAATTTAAAATAATAAATCTCGGCCCACCTTAACTTTTCCCTTCAGCCCATCTATACCCGTTAAAGCCCACACCGAAATCCCTTTTCTTCCCTAATAAACCCGATGCACATCAGCAGCTACTCAATGGCCATCACCGATCTTTCTATCACCAAGAACTCGCTCAACTCTGCACTATAAATCCAACAAAAATACCCGTTATCCTCCCCTTCCAATATTCTTTCACTCCATACCATTCATCACCAACTCAAACCCAGAAATCAATTTCCGTCGAGCTGTGTTTAACCGCCATGTACAGGAATTGATCGACACTAATTGTGGCGGAACCCCACAAAACCTTTCACCTAGGTGCTAAAACCCATGCCGAACCCAAAATCGAACTCGAAATCCATCCTAAATCCCTCAATCGACCTAAATGATCAACCCTAGCTTCACTGCTCACTATTCGACCTTCAGGAACTTGCGTCGCATCGTTCAAAATGAACATCATCGTGAAGCTCTTACCAAAAGGAGATCATTGAACTTTGTTTTAGGAATTAAGGATTTGTATTTGATTTTATCTTTGATTTTCTTCTTGCGTTTGCTTTAGGAAAAAAAAGAATACTACGGCGGCTTGAGAACAATTTATAATGAGGGTGAGATTTTTGTGTGGTTGGAAAGGAGGATGTGGCTTGTTTAGGTCCACCATTAACTTAGGATATTTTAGTTTTTATATTCATTTCGCTTTCTAAAAATTCGTGTGATCACACACGGTATTCAAAAATCACGAAAATGGTCATGTAGTTACAGTTCGACATTACGGTCCCAACGAAACTGGTTTCATCGAACTCCGACTCCGTTTGCTCACACAGCGTATTTTTAAAGGTCAAATTATCGACTGTATCTCACACTAAAAATCCGTACGGCCACATACTGACTTCAAAAATCACGAAACTTGACATTTAACAATAATTTGACATTGTGGATCCAACAAAATTAGTTTCGTCGAATTCTGAGGACGTTTGCAAAACTGGCTATTTTTAAAGCCCTAAATAACCCTTTTAAATATATAAATATTTTTAAATATAATTAAATTAAATATTTATAAATAAATATTATCGTATATATTCACACAGAATATAATACAGCTCCATAATATTCCTATATGAATTTCTAACTCGATGTTTAAATCATGATTAAATCGATATTCGATTTATAATGAAATTCCTTTTTAAAATATAATTAATTCCTTTATAAATTATAATGGAATTCCATAGCGACTTTTCTAAAATTTGATTTGGACATAAATCAAAATCTACACGAAGAAATCTCGATTTTTCTCTTCCACTAGAAAAATATACTTCACCAGCTCCTAACGTTTCTTATTTCACAGAAATTTGATTTAAAACGGCTTCTGTATATTCGTTTAAAGTTCGAATCGCCAAATCGCAAACTGCCATGCCATTTCGAGCTCGATTATAATTATATTATAATTTATACGTTCAAACTTTATTTATATAATATATTCGTTATTCTAATTCAATTATAAACTGAATTATATATTTTGAATTTCCCGATTCACACCATATTGCCATTTCAGCCAATTCTGATTATTTCAGAATTAAATATATTGTTTAATTATTATATTAATTAAATGTTCCAAGTTATTTAATTAAACGACCATTTAATTCTCTAAATCACTTTATAAATAAAAATTATTATATCGCTGAAAATGCGGGTCATTACAATTGGGCACCCAAGAGTTTAGGAAAAAAACAAAATAAACTCTGGGTCAGTCATGTGACTGATGTGGGGTAACTCCAAACATTTGTTTAACTTTTAAAATCCTTTTAAAAGAAAGAATAATCATAAGACCAATCCATACATAAACATGGATGGTTTTTACCTTACGATAACCCAAAACATTATTTAAAAATCCATACTCTTCTGATATTATAATAACGTCTAAATCGAATAAATAACAATCTAGTGGAACGCTTTCATCTCACGTTCCGCATATTTTATATATAATCAAAACACGCAGACGCTTATTGGGTAATGAATTCCAACTGGCAAGGTATGGGACCACCTTCCGACAGTGTATCTCTAAAGAGAAATACACCTGGTTCAACAAGAACATCTTGTAACCCGGGCTAAACATGACCGGTCACTCATTTCGCTTGAGTATACCGAATGTATTATCACTAATGGTTGGGACCAGCAACCATTTCCCGAAAGGGACAACATCGAAATAGATTATAGAAGTAAATTGAATTTCTCTAGATCAGGTGACAATACACCCGAATTGGGAGCTACGCACTTAGCCACGCGACCTACCCGATTTTATACCATTTCCTGGTTGTGAGGTTTGAGGCCACACTTATCTTTGACAGATTTCACCTTTCACTTTGAATGTCACATCGTCATACCTACCAATCATAAATTGATTTCTCCAAAAATACCACGGGTATACAGCTAAGAAAAATGAATTCCTCCGCCACCAAACGTAAATAAGTTTGAAGAGATCAACTTACACGATCTATTAAATATACTCTGTCAGACATTCTTCCATACAGGTTGTCCTGGGACTGGACAAACCGAAGGCACTATTCTGTAAATCCATCTTACGCAATTTCTACCTAGGATTACCAGAACAGCCCTTGCACAAACTCCATCTTCAATTATCTTGACCATATTTGATTCGCAACGCTAATGCCCATACGGAGTGGTTTTCAGGTAATAAATTTGATTCCGGTCTCTCCGTATTGATGACGGAAAAATGGTCAAAACTTTGATAGTCGGTTATTTAACTATCAAAGAAAACATCCATACACACAACGATCTTATTTCCAAATGGAATTTTTTTTGATCAATCATCAATCAACATTTTCCCCCTTAAATTAATTTATCATTAATTTATTCATTTACCCATTTCCTGTTTCCATATATTTTAAAATCCTTATTTCCTAAATCTAGAAAATATACGTTACTAACATTGGAAAATGTTTCCATTTCTTGTTCACGCATCTTTACTCTCTCATATCTATCAGTCTCTAACTGTAAACTAGTAAGAGAAAAATTCCCTAAATATCAACCCCGAAGGACGAAACCAACATCAGATCGATATCCAGAAAGTTGTTCAACATAACTAATCTCTAGTCAGTTTCTAATTTCCTTAACTCCGTTTCTTATCTTCTTATCAAATCATTCTTACGCAACTCTCGGATTCAGTTTACGAATCCAATCCTTTTATGAAAACATTGGTTATAACGATAGATTTATAATCCCTACTTTCGAAATATTTAACTTCAAAATATAACTTTATTCATTATTTTGAATAAAAACAATTAATTTATTAAATAAATAAATATTGATTTAAAAAGCGGAAAATAAATAGTACTTTCCTAAATTCGATATAATCGAATTTCAACGTATAACTCTCTTTCGAATAATCTCTATTCGATAATTCTCTTTCGAATAAACTATATTCGATAATTTCTCTTTCGAATAAGCTATATTCGATAATCTCTCTTCGAATAACTTATATTCAATTAACTCTATTCGAATAACTAATATTTGATTAACCTTATTCGAATAACTAATATTCGATTAACTCTCTTCGAATAACTAATATTCGATTAACTCTATTCGAATAACTAATATTCGATTAACTCTCTTCAAATAACTAATATTCGATTAACTTTATTCTCTATCTTATTCAAATTCCCATTTGAATTCCTATTTCAAAACCCAAATTTTTCCTTACAAATATTTTAATTTATAAAATATTTATTTTAATCCATTATTCTCATCGAATGTGAAAAATGTTTCTTTTATATAATCAATTAGTTTGATTTTTTTCTTTAAAAATAATATTCCACCTCCAAACTCTATTTATACTTCTATTTATAGACTATTCGTAAAAATCTTATTTATAACTCCCTTTACAACTGCTACGTTCACATTCGATTTCAAATATCGGTGTTGGAACCGATTTTACTTCTCTATAAAAATCTCAGACTTATATATTTCATTTATCAAATGATAAATATTTTATTTAATATATAAAATATTATTTATAAATTAATCTTCTCAATTATATATTAAAACAGATTCTATTTAAAATCGACTTTAAATAAATTTTCCCATAATTCTTTTATATCTGGCCAATTCCCCCTAATCAATATCATGTTATATCCGTGTGCGAAGCATGGGTCTAAACCTCCATAATGAAAAATTCTCTTTTTATAATCCTATAAATTTTCCAAAATATTATATTTACTCCATATACTCACTTATTTACCTATTATTACCTTCATTTAGTATTTGTACAAACGACATTTTAAAACATTCATATAACTGTTAATAATCTTATACAGAAGTCCACGTATGTTAATATATCTAGGCGTAAATCAATTTGATTCACCACCTTTCTGCTTCAAAGAAAATAATCTTATACAAAAGTTCTTATTTAGTTTTCCAAATAATTCCTTTTTATAAAATCCATTGATTTTATATTAATATTTTATTTTCAGTATACACTTTGAAAATTCCCTTTTTACATTCCAGTATTTCTTATGGTATTTAAAATACCAAATAACAAGACCGGTGTCATCATGATCAATCAAAGATTATATATCACATCATATATCACAATATATGAAAAACAGTATTATAAATATTGAGGAATCCTGTTGGATCCCTCCAACCTGTTTCCCTGCATCCACAGATGTTAAACTGTTGGATCTAGATTAACCCTAGAGGGGGGTGAATAGGGTTTATTAAATTTTCGCGAGATATTAAAATATTCACAAATCACAGAATATAGCAGAAATAGAAATGCAAAAAGTAAATGACACAAGATATACCCAGCTTCGGCAAAATCCTGCCTGCTGCTGCATTCCTAAGGTTTCTACTAGGTGTTAAACACAGATCCTGCTTACAAGCCCCGTAAACTCGCGAACTCCTCGCTCCCGTCCTAACCCTACGCTCAAAACCCTAGACTGGCCGAAATCCCCTCGACCAAATTTTCCCGAATTACTAATCTGTAATTCGTAACCATAGATTTTACAGACTCTAGTAAACTGCCACCTAAACCATAACCGGATTCCCCGAGAATTTTACAGACTCTAGCAACTGTTCAGACGGTTTACATAACAATTTAAAAACAATACAACGTCAAATTAAAAAAGAAACCCTAGGAGTTTAAAATAAAAAAATATCATCCCCTTTTAACAAAATATCTTGGCTGACCCTTTGTAGAATTGGTGCACCCCTATTTCATTTTATTTGCCCGATCTCTCTTTTACTCTGGGAAACAAAAATGGCGGCGGCTCTGTGGAAAATGCTAGGGTTTCTGAAAACTTCCCAAATCGATTCAATGCTTGATGATTTGAATAATCTCTGAAGCTCGAGTTTGATGTGTTCCTCTTCGTCTTCGATTTGGAACTCTGATGGCTTTCAGCCGAACTCTTAGAAACAGTAAGCACTCTGGATTTAATCTTTTGTTGCATGAAATGATATTGTTGGTTTTCGATGATTTATGCCTGTGATGGAGTGGTTGAAAAAATAGGGTTTCAATTCCCTAAATCATCTCTGATTTCTATATCTGATTCGATGCTGATTTTGTGTAATTTTCCTCTTTTAATTCCCTTGACTGAATCGGCTTTGAATGAGTTGATAAATTCTAGATAAATGAAAAAAAGATCCCTTGCGAGGTTAAACTTGATTGCCTTGCTCTAATTCGACCCTTGAAATAATTTTCTGGAAACTGATTATATCTTGTCAGAAAAATAAACACTGATTTGCTCTGGAAACAAATAACACCTTCCATGTTTATGCTGATTGTATCATATGCCAAATATATATGCAATTTCTACTTATGATGCATTGATCTCTTTAAAAAAAGATCACTGATGATTTCCAGAAACATTTTTAAAACCTTTGCCAAATAAAAAATTACTGACTTGATTTCTGGAAAAATTCCTTAATGACTTCTTGCCCAAAATTTGGATTGTATTTTCTGAAAAGAAACTTTGCACTTGCCAAATATGATCCATTTGTTGAATGATTACCCAAGATTCATGCCAAATATTTTTGTTTACTTGCATGTGCATTTGTCTTGAGTATATTGCCATGAATTCTTTGTTTAATACTGGAAACATATTCACTGATTGAACTGATCATGAAATTGCATCAATCACCATTCTTGACTTTAACTACATATTTAACCTTGATTGATTTTACCATATATTTCTGATTGCCTTTTCCAAACAAAAAACATCGAGACCATGCATGTACACATTGATGACATTAAAAAAAACTGTACTATTGCACTTCTTATGCATTCTTGAGTATGTGGCAATTTGAGTATATCCTTGCATGTCCATTGCAGTTTTACCATGTTGTTTGAGACCTGAACTTGAAGTTGAACTCATGCTCTGCCTTGACTCTAGTTGATATGAACATGAATGGCTCGACCATGTTTCATGCCGATTGTTTGTGTTACACACTTATGTAAAGTAGCTGCTCTATGTATCCATGTATATGTGCATGTTATGGCTTTTGTATTTTCTGCAGTTTGATCACCATGTTATCTCCATGCTCCTGCTTACACTTGTATCACATGTACTTGAGTATGACTTGTACACTTCCACCTGAAAATGACTTGTACACATGCTTCACTCTCTCACCATTCTGAACATGTTTTCTCTTCCTTCATCGATCATGCATACTGCTCTTAAATGTTGCACCTGGTTACTTCATGTTGACAGTACCACTGTTTTGGATATTAGCTGCTGCCATGATGTTTATGTTCTTGATCTCTTGTAACAGTTTGAGCTTAAGGAATTGATGACCACATGCTGTTTGAACACTGCCTCTTTGCTGCTACTGTTTTGCATAAATTTTGACCGTGCCACTTGTATATGCTGAACATGCTAAAATCACTTGATTTGAATATGATCTCACATGCTTGTCAACCTGTTTTAAACTGATTTGTACACTGTTTTGAAATTGTACCATGCCGACATGATTTTGAATGTGCACTTGCACCATGTTTGTTGTTCGACTACATGATTTTTTAAATGTTGCTTTTCATGTCGTCCATGTATATACGACTATTTGTCTTGCTGCTTTGTACATGTCTCGACCATGTGTTGACTGCTTTGCACTTGAATGTATTGTTGACACCTTGGCTCGAGTTTGCCTAGCCTTGATCATTGCCTTGTCCATGTTTATACATACTTGATTATACTTGACTTGTGCTCGTACACTTGGGCTTGCATGTATTTATTTGCTCCATTTCACTGCTATGCTGACCATGTTGACCTGTATGTATACATATATGTATATATACATGTACGTGTATATATATGTGTGTCTATTCGAATATATATATATATATATATCAGCAGACTGCTACACTGTGTTGTGGCTGTTTAGAATCAACTGGTTCTGATCAGCAAACCGGTGTAGTATGTTGAGGCTGATCAGTGGGTACTAGAAATATATACATATTAAATTAGCACATGAAAAATGATGAGAAACACACCAAAATTCTGAGGCAAATAAATTTTAAAAATAAAATAATATTTGCTAGAATATGAAATTATTTCTGTTCAAGATTACTCTGTGTGTGTTTCTGTATGTGACAGGTATGAAAATTGGACTGACTAAAAGCTGTGAAGACAGAAGACTGAAGATGACAGAGAAAAATATATAAGAGTATCTGTATATGAGTGAGTCTATAAGTTGAGTGTAGTGTATATAAAAGTGTTGTAACGACCCTTATTTTCTGCCTATTTATTTTGGGTATTTTAATTATTTAAAATATTGGTTTAAATTTGAATAATCAAATTTAACAAATTTATTTGGATATATTATTTAAATAAATAATAAAATATTATTTTAATCTCCAGAATAAAGGAAAAAGTGGAATTTGAAAATATACTGTTACCGAGCAATTTAGAGTGGTCAAATATTGTTTATATTGAAATTTTAGTGACGGTTCGTTAGAAAACAACGATTAAATATATATAGTATATAATTTAATTAGACAACGAGCTGCAGTGGCGCGACAGTTCGCGTTTTGGCGTTTTGAACTTCAACTGGTCGTACCGGGTTCAAAATAAGTCGGATTTCCTCGAAACAAGAAATGTCGGGACCGGTTTGACGATACCTTTCCAATGACAGAGAAAAATCCAGTTTTCGTCGTGTAGATTTTGTTTTACATCCAAATCAAATTCTTAGAAAAACAACGCCAGGAATTAGCACTGCGTTTATATAAAACAAGGGTTTTTAAAAATTTTATATATCGATTTGCCTTGAAATTCAACCCAGGTTAATTTTCCTTGAAAATATATGTAATTCTGGTCGGGTATGACCAACTGCGGTATTTAATTTATTTTATATTGAAGTATTTTAAAATTTATTTACTTTAATTCAAATTGGCCAGTTCAAAAGGGACATTTTTCAAACGACCTCTGTTTCCGACGAAACAAATTTTGTTGGGACCGTAACGGTAAATTATTGCTAGATTTTCAGAAGGTGCGTCAATCGAGGTTATTCTGTGAGCGTGGCAAAATAAAATGTAAAATAAATCGATCTATTTGGACGTGTACAAACGCTGTTTGAGCAAATGAACACGGAATTCGACGAAACAAGTTTCGTTAGGACCGTATCGTCAAAATATACTATGTCGTCCAGTCGCGTCTCGAACGGGGTTTGTATGTGAGCGCAACAGCGAATAAACAATGTTAAAAATAGCGATAGGTACGAAATAAAAATCGTTAGTCAACAACGGTCGCCAAATCAACTTAAAATATATTTTATCTACACTATATATACCCTCCCCACCAGGAATTTCCAGCCCACCCTCATTTCAGCCGTGTAAATTTGCAGAAAATTTCGGTTTTACAAATCAAATTTTATCTTCCAATCCGAGAGGAATTTGTGAGGGCAACCTGAACAAAAGTTGTAGATCGGGTTGTTATCTACCTACTGTAAAAAGTTGGGTGAGTTCCGTCGACTGCAATGGCCGGAAATCGCGAAGAACGGGAAAAAATGAGTTTCGTTTTTGGCTGAAATTAGAGAGTTTGGGTTGATTTAAGGTAGGGGACCTTGGGGCTTTTGAAGAGGAGAGATAGGCCTTTCGTTTGGCTATGGTCGCAAGTCCTCCGGTGGTCTGTGGTGGTGTGGGGACGGAGATGAACAGGAATGTTGTTTTTGGGTTCGGTTTTAAAAGTGGTGAAGGGATTTGGCCATTTTCCGGCGAGCTGGGTGGCCGAGGGGAGTTGGGGTCTGAACGGACAGGTGCGGGGTGGTCTCCTCTAGCGATCGGTGGTGGTCCGGTTGCCTACGGCAGCCTGAGGCGACGGAATTTGGCATGTTCCTCTTTTCCGTTCATGCCGGAATTACAGGCGCTTGAGGAGGAGTTACGGCCAAGGGCCGTTGGCGTGGGTAGAGATTGGAAGCGCGGTGATAGTGAAGGGGTTCTGGTGGGCCCAGTCATGGCAGATCGTCGGCGGTGGAAGATTTATTTCATCGGGTTTTTGGGTGGAAGTAGAAGGATGACCGCGTTTTATTGGAAGGGGAGGATCGGGGATTGATGATTTGCACAGTAGAAAACGCGTCGTTCGTTTATTCCTAGGATGACGTGGCGAAGAATAGCGGAAGGTAATTAATTTAATTAATGTTAATTAGTTTAATTTAATTATCGTGTATATTTGTAAAACTTTAAACCAACGTAACTTCGTCATATGTGAACGGAATCTGACGAAACTTGATCCGTTGGGATCGCAGGGATGAGACCTATCCGATGGCACTGACTAGGAGTCAATCTGACGCTGTTGAAAATTTAGCTAATTTTGGATGGTCGTCCCAAATTAAAAGCGACAAACGCGTCAACCGTCGACTAGAACAAACTCTGGTGAGTTAATTCTCACACCTTCTGGGAATCCTGTGATGTGGTACATTCACAATAAAATATATTTTACAGTTAACAGTTTAAATTGGCTGATTGGATGGGATGGATGCAAATTGGTTGTTATTGTCTGATTGGTTGCAGTTATTTATTTATTTAATTTGTATATTGTTACCAACTAATATCTGATGCAGAGAAGGACAGGTTGGAGGGATCTGACCGGATTCCTCAAATATAATGTATTTTTGTTTGGGGTGCATATATATGAGTTGTTCACCCTGACTGACACCAAAATCTGATTGTATGTTGATGATTAGATAAATATCCACCTGTGTTGAGTTTAAAATCAACCGACAGTGTTGATTGGGTAATTGGCAGTGAATGACCTATATGTGTTTGTTTCAGATATCGGTTGACCATTCGGGAAATTGACGCAGTTTAAAGTTATAAATTATTTTTATAATTGGATTAGATTTAAATTAATTGATGTGAGGGATTTAAAATGGAAATTTACATATATATTTTAATCGAGTTTTAAGGGATTGTTTAAACGGTTTATACTAGATTTAAAAGCAGAGAAAAACCCAGTGATTTACCGGCAGGTTGGAAATTAAAAAGAAATGTTTTTAAAACAGTTGAATGGTATTTTTAAATTAATTAAGTTATTTAATTAACTTAAAAGGGAAATGACGAATGGGATTCGGTTAATGGTTAACCGAGGTGTACGGTTGACCAACTCAACCGTGTTTAACTTGAATTGAAAACGAGATCAAATTGGAGATGGAACAGAATTAATTGGGTTTTGAATATCCGTCAAATTTGGCGAGTGGTGCTAAATAATTAGTTAATCTTTGATTAACTATAATTAAGGGATTTCTTGAATGGTTTAGTGTTAAATTTTAGTTAATCTTCGATTAACTAAACCTCAGAATAAGTATTTGATTGGTTAAGAATTAATAAAGAAAATTATTGTTTAACCAGCTTTTAAGAGTGACCATTATCATATTTTTGATAAATAACTAAGTTAACTATTATATATATAGTTAATATTTGAAGTAAATTATTGTTTTAATTAATAAGGATTAAAACGATGGGTGAAGTGATTAGAGGGCGTAAGGGTTTTAAAGTTAAGAGGTGTGCTGTAAATTAAGATTTACTTAATTAAGGGAAATTAAGTAAAAGGGTTTTGAGCAAGGATGCCAAATATAAGAAATGGTTTTAAAACCAGATTTGAACCCAAGAGGAAAAATGGGATTTTGATGTTAGTGGTCGAACTAATATTATTCTAAGATACGAACGGGGTCGATCATGGTCTGAGAGGTAACTAAAATACCCCAACTTGGTTGGCTTCACTATTATCGAGGAATGGTATTAGTTCGGAGTGAGTGAAGGTGTTGAAATCGGTTTTATCTTCTACGAGGAATATCAAACTCTGATGCAAGGTTTTTGGGAAAGGAGGAATATTTGCAAATATTAGTTTTAAAGAAATAAGATTTTTGATTTCAAATTATATTGAACACTTGTTATTCAATTAGAGTTGATCGAATATCGTATTTAAGTTAGAGCTAGTCAAACCATAGTTAGTCAGGAAGAGTTTCCATTGCGTACGACTGCTAGCGTAATTCGCAGGGCTGCAGATAGCCTACGGCGGTCGAATGTTTCCTGAGGGAATCAGGCGTAACCATTGTGATCGCTGCGATCTAGAGTCAAGCGAATGGAGTTAAGTCGAGTATTAGTTAATCGATAGGAGTAATCAAGTCAAGTTGGTCCAGTTGAGTTAAATAAGTCGAGGTTAGTCGAGTTAGAGTTAATCAATCAAAAAAAAATCATTCAGAGTTAATCAGAAGAAATTTGGTTAAATACATTTTAAGAGGTCAAGTGGTGTTAAGTGCTGAATTAGCAAACTAATGTTATTCACACATTTGTTATTAAATCACCGACTATCGAAGTTGACCAATACGATTGTTGGTTTGGAAAGTCCGGGATCGAATTATATTCGAAACCCATTCCGACTAACAAATACGTGGAGATGCTGATTGAAGATGGAGCAATTGAAGACCATGGATCTTCATAAGCGGAGGGATTACTTGACGAATATTCTCTGTGTTGCAACCAGAGTTATTCTGACGTGATTCTGTCGTGGTTGAACTCTACGCATTGCAAGGACTACTCGCTACTGATCCTTGGGGTGATTCCTATATAAGGATGCAGTAGGAGAGTACCTTCGGTTCATCCTGTTCCTGGATGACTTGTATGGACGGATGTCTGACAGGGTATTTCCAAAAGGAATTACGTACGTTGATTTCTTCAAACGTACCTTAGTTGGTGGCGAAGAACGACGGTTCTCTTAGCTTAACCGCTAGAGTATTTTTGTGGACGTCAATTGTAACAACCCTGAATTTTGGGGCCAATTTAAAATTTATTTTAAATGATTTTAATGAGTTTTGATATTTAAAATAATCTATTTTAAATAATAATGATCACAAATTTGATTCAAATCGAAGTTAGAATGAATAATTTAATTTTAATTATAAAAAGAGTGAGAAATAGCGCGGTAGTTTGAAAAGTCAAACTTGAACTTTGACTGACCGTACAGAATGCAAAATTTAACGGATTTTAGTGAAACCAAAAATATTAGAATCTATTTAAAATATCTTTCCAACGAATCCGAAAAATCGAAATTTCATAGCAGGAATCAAAAGTTATGCCCAAATTAAAATTTAGAAAGGTCGCTAGGAAATTTGCATAGGTCAAAAATGCTACTTTTTGCATATAAAGGAATTTGAACTCGAAACCACTTCCATTGAGTTCAGAATGATGTTTCTGCATTTAAAAACAGTAAACACTTATATATTTCGAGTTTCGGAAATTATTTGTTTAAAAATGTATTTTTAATATTAAATATATAACCCTTGAAAATAGTCATTTTGCAAACGACCTCCGTTTTCGACAAAACCACTTTTGTTGAACCCGGAATGTCAAAATATTGTTAAGTTTAATTTTTCATAATTTTTGGAATTAATTTGTGGCCGTGGCAAAAAGATTTCTGTTCTGTCAATTTACAGTGAATTTTAATCGACGGAAAAATAGCCACTTTTCAAAAAGTCTCAGAATTCGACGAAATAAATTTTGTTAGGACCGTATCGTCATAAGAATGCCAAAAATATTTTTTTTAGAATTTTCGGAGTCTGTATGTGGCCCCTGCATATTTAAATGTACGGTAGAAATTAAATTATTTATTCAATATTGTATTTTTAAATTAAAAACGAAAAAAAACGTTACAGACCTCAGAATTGGAGCCCGGGACATAGCCCATCGCGTTCAGAAGGTGTCAAAACGTTAAGATTGTCAGTAAGCAGGCTCAAATCGGAGAAAGTCCGAAAACCCACCTTTTTAGCACATTTTTCGAGATTAAAATATTATTTAATTCCGGAAAAACCGAAACCCTAATTCAATGGCCAGCCGCCGCCTGCAGTCAATGGCTGAAATCATCCGAAATTGAAATGCTAATATCTTTTGATCCGCTCAACGAAAATCGACGTATGATATACCAAATCGAAGAGAATTCGAAGAGCTTTCCATCCATACGGTCAAGATTGGGTTTTGATTCACGGATTTTGCGAATTTTGGCTGAAAACGTGGCGTCTTTGGGTGGGTTTTGGTGAACGACGGGGGGGGGGGGGGGGGAGCGGCAAGGGGTTGGTGGTGCTAGTAGGTGATGGCATGAGCCTCGGTTTGGTGGGTTTTGATCGGAAGATGGTGCACCGTGGAGGAGGGCGTGAGGAGAGAGAAAACGGCAGTGGATGGGTTCATGTAACGGTCGAACGTGATCAAAGGAGAAGAAAGGTCCGACTTCTTATTTTAATATTATTTTATTATTTAATATTTTAATTTGTCCAATCTTTAAAAATACATAACTATCTCATACGAGGCCCGTTTTACGAACCGTTTGTTGCGTTGGACTCGTCTTTCCGAGAGCTTCGCGATGGCGCAGACTGCAACTGAAACGGGGATAGTTGATTTTCAGCCAAATTTCAAGGTGAGTATTCAAATTCTTATTATTTAATTAATTATAAATTATTTTCTCGCGATAAAAATAAATGTATTGTGATGTTAATTCAGATCTGGTATGTATGTGTGAGATAAATGGATGATTGTGTCCTGTGATATGTTTGTTGTTCATGATTATGATAGATCCGTATTGGAAATTTCATTTGTTATTGAATTTTATTTACGGTTAGAGAATGAGATCTAAGGTTAAATCGAAATCATATTTTTATTCAGATTTTATTCATATCTATTTCAGATCTAAATGTTCTGATTTATTCTATAGTATTAAAGTATTATTTTTATTATTCTGAAATGAACAATGAAATTTGAACGATATTTTTATATTGAAAATAAAAGACGATATTTTTATATTGAAAATAAAAGGATGATATTTTTATGATGTAAATAAAAAGATCATATTTTTGCAATGAAAATAAAAAGATGAGAATTTATTTTTAATTTAATTTATTTCATTATTAATTCTTAGTTATTAAAAATATTTATTGATAGATCTGCTATGTCGTGATATTTTAAATATGGATCTGAAATGTTTATTCCGTATGATGTTAGATCTGCAAATCTAAATATTAGATCTGAATTTATTGATTAATTAGAATTAATTATTTGTTAATTTTATTGAATCATGCCTCGTTGATTTGTCATATGCCAATGTAAACATCACCCTGTATGTTACCTTGATGTGAATTGTTAGATTTAGTCATGTTGGTTTATTTAAATGTTGTTGTTGTTTGGATGTAACGTGAAATACGATGTGGTAAATGGTAAAGGCTTAATCTTTACATTGTAAATAGAAAGACTAACTTTTATATATTGAATTTTTGATTTAAATTATTAAAGGCTGAATTTTCAATTGAAATATTAAAGATGTAAATTTTCATGAAAATATTAAAAGATGATATTTTTCATGTAAAAGAGTAAAATTTACATTGTAATTTAAGAATAAATTTTACATTGTAAATGAAAGATGAAATTTTTAGATTAAAAATCAAAAGATATGTTTCATTGTAAATAATAAAAGGTATGATTTTTCATTGTCTATGAAAGGAATGAATTTTTGTAATGAATTATTAAGGAATGAATTTTTGCAATGAATTATTAAGGAATGAATTTTTGCAATGAATTATTAAAGAATGAAATTTTCAATGAATCATTAAAGAATAGATTTTTTTTTTCATTAAATTATTAAGTAGGATTTACTTTGAATATAAAAGTAGGACTTATAATGTAAATATAAAGTAAAGGTCTCATGAATTAAAGATGACATTTTTATATGTTATTTTAATGTAAAATTTAACGATGAATTAAAGATGACATTTTTATATGTTATTTTAATGTAAAATTTAACGATGAATTAAAGATGACATTTTTATATGTTATTTTAATGTGAAATTGAACGATGAAATAAAGATGACATTTTTATATGTTAATTTAATGTAAATTAGAACGATAAAGTATAAATGACATTTTTTAGATGTGATTATAATGAGAATATTCACCATATAAAAAGTTTACATTTTTATTAATGCGAATATATAGAATATTCACCGTATGAAAGGTTTACATTTTTATTAATGTAAATATATAGGAATTTCACCTTATGTAAAGTCTATTTTTTTTTTCTTAATGTAAAGTAAATAAGAATTCCACCGTATGAAATTTACATTATCTTTAGTGTGAATAAAATAGAAATTCCATCGTATGTTAAAATTTACATTTTTATTTGTAAATTATAAAGTGAATTTATACCGTATGTTGAAAATTACATTTTTCTTTGTAATTAACAAGTGAATTTCATCGTATGTTAAAATTTACATTTTTTTTTATGTAAATTATAAAGTGAATTAATGTTGTATGTTAAAAATTACATTTTTCTTTGTAATTAATAGGTGAATTCCATCGTATGTCAAAATTTACATTTTTATATGTAAATTATAAAGTGAATTTATGCCGTATGTTAAAAATTACATTTTCCTTTGTAATTAACATGGAAATTTCATCGTATGTTAAAATTTACATTTTTATATGTAAATTATAAAGTGAATTTATGCCGTATGTTAAAAATTACATTTTCCTTTGTAATTAACATGGAAATTTCATCATATGTTAAAATTTACATTTTTATATGTAAATTATATAGGGAATTACACCGTAGGATAAAATTTACATTTTTATATGTAATTAAAACATGAATTTACATTGTGTGTTAAATATTACATTTTTTATATGTAATGTCTATAGGAAAGTATACCGTATGACAAAACTACATTTTTCTATGCAATTAGAGGATGCAATTTCATTGTATGAACGAAATTGCATTTTTCTTATGTATATATGTAACATAAAATGAGAATGAACATTAGAAATAAAATTGATTTATTTCATATGTAATTTAGATGTAGAAATGTGGCATTGTATTTAAAAATTATATTTTTACAATGTGAATTAGATGTAGTGTTTGCATTGTAATTAAAAATTATATTTTTACAATGTGAATTAGATGTAGTGTTTGCATTGTAATTAAAAATTATATTTTTACAATGTGAATTAGATGTAGTGTTTGCATTGTAGTGAATTAGATGTAGTGTTTGCATTGTAATTAAAAATTATATTTTTACAATGTGAATTAGATGTAGTATTTGCATTGTAATTAAAAATTATATTTTTACAATGTGAATTAGATGTAGTGTTTGCATTGTAATTAAAAATTATATTTTTACAATGTGAATTAGATGTAGTGTTTGCATTGTAATTAAAATTATATTTTTACAATGTGAATTAGATATAGTGTTTGCATTGTAATTAAAAATTATATTTTTACAATGTGAATTAGATGTAGTGTTTGCATTGTAATTACAAATCATGTTTTCACAATGTGAATTAAGAGTAGAGTTTGCATTGTCATTAGAAATTATATTTTTATATGTAATTTAAAGATTTTGAGTGTATCAAAATTTACATTTTCAATGTAAGGAAAGAACGAATTTAGGATGCGGTAATATTATCTTCATTTTCAAATGAATTAAAATTTAGTAAGTATCGGTAATTGTGTGGAGTATTGTTTTAATGAAACGATGTTATTACGATTCAATGATTATATATATATAATCAAAATTGAACGAATAGGGCGTGGTAGTTCGCGTTTTGAAATCGTACTTTTAAATGACTATACAAGAAGATCCGACCGTCGGATTTTCTTGAAACTGAAACCGTTAGGACCGTCTTGGAAAAATCTTTCCAATGATATATATTACGTTTAGATCCAACGGTTAGATTCTGAGAAATGTAAAAATCAAAATTGGTTGAATGCAGCGCCATAGTCGCCCATGGACTTAAGGCGTCGTTACATAAAAATTTAATTATTTTAAATAATTAAAATAGGAATGAATCGTTAATAAAAATAATTATTAATGTGTAAGAAGGATTTTCAATATATATATATATATATATATATATATACGAGGATTATTTGGAATGTCCGAGTTTATCTCATTCCAAATAATTAAACGACGTTTAAAAATCCAAGATTGGAAGACGACGATTGAAGACCGTCAAATCTCCACATCTAATGGACGATGATGACGGTTGCCTTAGAATGGCTCGCTACCATGATAAGGTAATAGTAGGAGTTGCCCAGACGTAGTGTTGATTTGTACGGATTTGGCTTTCGCTCAGACCCAGAGCATAAGCTTATAAATGGATTGTGTGTCTGACATCGTACTCCATTATATATCATGTTATTAATCTTCTGTCGAATGTATGGATGTTTGGTGGCGGAGAATTTATTCTCTTGCTTAACACCCGTTCATATATTTCGGCAAAGGATTGGTAGTGTGATATGGAGTGATGATGTGGCATGCTAAGATGCATATGATCAAGGCTTTGTTGAAAAGCAGGCCTTGTGGGACGATCAAAGCATAGTCTGTTTAGGCATAGCTTTGTGTATAGCGTGACTTCGCGAGCCTCACACACCGGCGGAGTCTAAAACGGGAGAAGGGAACGCAGGGAGAGCAACACGTTTCTTTCTAGCTAGAGTGGTGTCAGTGACCTACCAGCCCTGACATTTTACTTATGTGGATGATGGAATGAGGCGCCTCGGATAGGTCCTATAGGATCGGGAAACATGTGTTCAGGAATTGCCAATCCACGAAGCTGTATGTGTGGACCGGCCCTGCAGGATCCAAGGGTTAACTGCGGGGAACCCTGAGACATTAGCTAGAGTGTCTCGAATCGGTAAGGAGCTCCTCCCTAGCCTTGACTCATGATGGAAACTCAATTTCCAACACGCCCCATTCGGTTTTGATTGTATTACTAGTATGGAGGCATAGTAGTATGGGATACTATTCTTCCTAGGATTGATACATTATGATTGAAATTGTTTTTAAAACATATACACACTAATAATAATATCAAATTCGTTTTTAACGTATCAAGCATGTTTAATCACCATAAGGTAAAACTCTATCCTCTGGTGTGCGTTGCATTGTGTGATGGGACCTGAGTCTTATGGTGATTTCATTTTTCTAAAAAGCATTGCGTTGTTGTACGATTTACTTTAAGTTATGCACGGCAATCCATTGGAATAAAACCCATTCCGCATTAGCGGCGTGGTCCATGGATTTGCCTTATTACTATTAGTTAAATTAGTTAAGAATTCTCACACCAGTCCCATGACTGACCCGTTGTTTGTTTCCACCTTTACAAACTCGGGTGCCCTCTTCTCCACACGGGCAATCGAGTAGTTTATCTACAGGTCCTTATCTCGAGCAGGATGCTGGATTGAAGCTTAAAGCTGTGTCCAGAGCATTGTTATCTTCCGCTGTATCTATTTTATTGTTTCCGCTGCAATGTATTAAATATACTGTAATTTATCTTCCGCTGTAATTTATTTCGATGTACTCTGATATATTCTGTACTCTGATGTTATATTATCATGATGTAATAAAAGTCTACTGTTATTGTTTTGATGTGTTGTATGCCCAGAGTTAATGCATTCGAGAATTTCTAACTTTTGGGTCAGACCTGTGTGGTTTATGGTCGGTCCAAAGGGCGGGGATTTTCGGGTCATTACATATGGTATCAGAGCTTTGGTTAGCTCAAATCTTTGGGGTACAACTCATTAGAACTAAACAAAAGGCTCATCAGAGATTGGATTAGTAATATCCAATAAGAATACTCATTAGAGATAGGATCAGCAGTATCCTAGAATGAGAAAACTCATTAGAGATAGGGTTAGTAATGCCCTAGAATGAGTTGAGAGTAGCAAGCCTATAATATACGTATTTGTGATTAATAATACTCTATTTTGGAAAATATGATTTTGAATATATAAAAAGTTATATATTTGAAAGTTAATCAACTAATGAAATTATTTAAACCAATGGAGAATATATATATATATATATATATAAATTATTTAGTTAATTAATCAACTTTTAGCTTCGTCCCTTTTCGAGGACGAAAAGTTTTTAAGTGGGGGAGACTGTAACAACCCTGAATTTTGGGGCCAATTTAAAATTTATTTTAAGTGATTTTAATGAGTTTTGATATTTAAAATAATCTATTTTAAATAATAATGATCACAAATTTGATTCAAATCGAAGTTAGAATGAATAATTTAATTTTAATTATAAAAAGAGTTAGAAATAGCGCGGTAGTTTGAAAAGTCAAACTTGAACTTTGACTGACCGTACAAGATGCAAAATTTAACGGATTTTAGTGAAACCAAAAATATTAGAATCTATTTAAAAATATCTTTCCAACGAATCCGAAAAATCGAAATTTCATAGCAGGAATCAAAAGTTATGCCCAAATTAAAATCTAGAAAGGTCGCTAGGAAATTTGCATAGGTCAAAAATGCTACTTTTTGCATATAAAGGAATTTGAACTCGAAACCACTTCCATTGAGTTCAGAATGATGTTTCTGCATTGAAAAACAGTAAACACTTATATATTTCGAGTTTAGGAAATTATTTGTTTAAAAATGTATTTTTAATATTAAATATATAGCCCTTGAAAATAGTCATTTTGCAAACGACCTCCGTTTTCGACGAAACCACTTTTGTTGGACCCGGAATGTCAAAATATTATTAAGTTTAATTTTTTATAATTTTTGGAATTAATTTGTGGCCGTGGCAAAAAGATTTCTGTTCTGTCAATTTACAGTGAATTTTAATCGACTGAAAAATAGCCATTTTTCAAAAATTCTCAGAATTCGACGAAATAAATTTTGTTAGGATCGTATCGTCATAAGAAAGCCAAAAATATTTTTTTTAGAATTTTCGGAGTCCGTATGTGGCTCCTGCATATTTAAATGTACGGTAGAAATTAAATATTGTATTTTTAAATTAAAAACGAAAAAAAACGTTACAGACCTCAGAATTGGAGCCCGGGACATAGCCCATCGCGTTCAGAAGGTGTCAAAATGTTAAGATTGACAGTAAGCAGGCCCAAATCGGAGAAAGTCCGAAAATCCACCTTTTTAGCACATTTTTCGAGATTAAAATATTATTTAATTCCGGAAAAACCGAAACTCTAATTCAATGGCCAGCCGCCGCCTGCAGTCAATGGCTGAAATCATCCGAAATTGAAATGCTAATATCTTTTGATCCGCTCAACGAAAATCGACGTATGATATACCAAATTGAAGAGAATTCGGAGAGCTTTCCATCCATACGGTCAAGATCGGGTTTTGATTCACGGATTTTGCGAATTTTGGCTGAAAACGTGGCGTCTTTGGGTGGGTTTTGGTGAACGACGGGGGGGGGGGGGGGGAGCGGCAAGGGGTTGGTGGTGCTAGTAGGTGATGGCACGAGCCTCGGTTTGGTGGGTTTTGATCGGAAGATGGTGCACCGTGGAGGAGGGCGTGAGGAGAGAGAAAACGGCGGTGGATGGGTTCATGTAACGGCCGAACGTGATCAAAGGAGGAAGAAAGGTCCGACTTCTTATTTTAATATTATTTTATTATTTAATATTTTAATTTATCCAATCTTTAAAAATACATAACTCTCTCATACGAGGCCCGTTTTACGAACCGTTTGTTGCGTTGGACTCGTCTTTCCGAGAGCTTCGCGATGGCGCAGACCGCAGCTGAAACGGGGACAGTTGATTTTCAGCCAAATTTCAAGGTGAGAATTCAAATTCTTATTATTTAATTAATTATAAATTATTTTCTCGCGATAAAAATAAATGTATTGTGATGTTAATTCAGATCTGGTATGTATGTGTGAGATAAATGGATGATTGTGGCCTATGATATGTTTGTTGTTCATGATTATGATAGATCCGTATTGGAAATTTCATTTGTTATTGAATTTTATTTACGGTTAGAGAATGAGATCTAAGGTTAAATCGAAATCATATTTTTATTCAGATTTTATTCATATCTATTTCAGATCTAAATGTTCTAATTTATTCTATAGTATTAAAGTATTATTTTTATTATTTTGAAATGAACAACGAAATTTGAACGATATTTTTATATTGAAAATAAAAGACAATATTTTTATATTGAAAATAAAAAGACGATATTTTTATGATGTAAATAAAAAGATCATATTTTTGCAATGAAAATAAAAAGGTGAGAATTTATTTTTAATTTAATTTATTTAATTATTAATTCTTAGTTATTAAAAATATTTATTGATAGATCTGCTATGTCGTGATATTTTAAATATGGATCTGAATTGTTTATTCCATATGATGTTAGATCTGCAAATCTAAATATTAGATCTGAATTTATTGATTAATTAGAATTAATTATTTGTTAATTTTATTGAATCATGCCTCGTTGATTTGTCTTATGCCAATGTAAACATCACCCTGTATGTTACCTTGATGTGAATTGTTAGATTTAGTCATGTTGGTTTATTTGAATGTTGTTGTTGTTTGGATGTGACATGAAATACGATGTGGTAAATGGTAAAGGCTTAATCTTTACATTGTAAATAGAAAGACTAACTTTTATATATTGAATTTTTGATTTAAATTATTAAAGGCTGAATTTTCGATTGAAATATTAAAGATGTAAATTTTCATGAAAATATTAAAAGATGATATTTTTCATGTAAAAGAGTAAAATTTACATTGTAATTTAAGAATAAATTTTACATTGTAAATGAAAGATGAAATTTTTAGATTAAAAATCAAAAGATATGTTTCATTGTAAATAATAAAAGGTATGATTTTTCATTGTCTATGAAAGGAATGAATTTTTGTAATGAATTATTAAGGAATGAATTTTTGCAATGAATTATTAAGGAATGAATTTTTGCAATGAATTATTAAAGAATGAAATTTTCAATGAATCATTAAAGAATAATTTTTTTTTGATTAAATTATCAAGTAGGATTTACTTTGAATATAAAAGTAGGACTTATAATGTAAATATAAAGTAAAGGTCTCATGAATTAATGTTGACATTTTTATATGTTATTTTAATGTAAAATTTTAAGATGAATTAAAGATGACATTTTTGTATGTTATTTTAATGTAAAATTTAACGATGAATTAAAGATGACATTTTTATATGTTATTTTAATATGAAATTGAACGATGAAATAAAGATGACATTTTTATATGTTAATTTAATGTAAATTAGAACGATAAAGTATAAATGACATTTTTTAGATGTGATTATAATGAGAATATTCACCGTATAAAAGGTTTACATTTTTATTAATGCGAATATATAGAATATTCACCGTATGAAAGGTTTACATTTTTATTAATGTAAATATATAGGAATTTCACCTTATGTAAAGTCCATTTTTTTCTTAATGTAAAGTAAATAAGAATTTCACCGTATGAAATTTAAATTATCTTTAGTGTGAATAAAATAGAAATTCCATCGTATGTTAAAATTTACATTTTTATATGTAAATTATAAAGTGAATTTATACCGTATGTTGAAAATTACATTTTTCTTTGTAATTAACAAGTGAATTTCATCGTATGTTAAAATTTACATTTTTTTTATGTAAATTATAAAGTGAATTAATGTTGTATGTTAAAAATTACATTTTTCTTTGTAATTAATAGGTGAATTCCATCGTATGTAAGAATTTACATTTTTATATGTAAATTATAAAGTGAATTTATGCCGTATGTTAAATATAATATTTTCCTTTGTAATTAACATGGAAATTTCATCGTATGTTAAAATTTCCATTTTTATATGTAAATTATAAAGTGAATTTATGCCGTATGTTAATTGTAACACCCCGAAAATTCTATGACTGTGAAACTCACAAATTAAAGTATAATTAATTTCAAATCAAAGAACTAAGGGAAACGGGATACGCCATTGCGTTCGTCTCGGAAAAATACGCGAAATAGAGTCCGAGTTTTCGAAAAACGGATATCGTATGAAGAAGTTATGGACGAACGAAGTTGGGCGAAAAACCGAAAAAGGGTCAGAATGCACTGGCGCACTTGGGAAGTGCGCCAGAACCAAAATGAACTGGCGCACCTGTGAAGTGCGCCAGTACATTTTTGACCTGGCGCACCTGCCAAGTGCGCCCAGGTCAAAAATGACCTGCAGGCCAGGTCTGGTCTAGCCCTGGCTGGCCAGGTCGGTGTGTGGTCGAATTTCTGTGGTCTGCTTTGTCATTAGGGCTAGGTGGCGGGTTTTTATTGGTCTCTCTTCCTAATGAATGGCTACGATCTAACCTAGCAACATCAATGGTCCTAATCAATTCCTAACCTCTATATAAACAACCCTAGACTAAACCCTAATCTATTCATTCAAAATAAGATTATAGCCGCCATGTTGCTGAGGAACGACAAAGAGTAGCCGCCGACTAGAGAGAGAGTTAGGAAGAAAGTTCTAAAGCCTAAAGCAATTCAAGCAACCTAAAGCTAATCAATTCAACAAAGGAATCGTGTCTCTTAATTAGAGAATTCGCCGCAACCATTGTAAGTAGAGTATTACTTTGGTATAATAAACAACTGTGTTGATGTGTATGCTTGAATTGTGGCAATGGAAGTAATTCATGTTTGTGCAAAATTATGTTGTTCGTTATAAAGAACTACATGCGGTAGTTCTATGCAAATATACGTTTGGAATATTGCGCAAATTATGTAATCTATGTTGAAGCTACATGTATGTAGTTGAGTGAAATTTTTGCAAGTTTGGGGCTTTGTTATTATGTCGTCATGATGTATACTTTGTGCATAAATCGTTTTGCAAGCAATTGAGACAAGTTTGGTTGTTATAGTTCATATGAAACTATGTTGAAATTTTGACACCATAATCCATGTATTAAGTCATGCTTATGAATATGGCTAGGCTATGAATGATGTTTGGCATAATTGAAATCTATGATTAAGTCTATCTTGTTTAAAAGAATTATATGATGACATATGTGAGACATGGCTAGGTTAGACTCAAAAATCCCTTTTTGCAAGTTTAAAGCAAACCCCATGATTAGGAATATTTATGCATAAGTATATTTATACCATCGTTATGTGATTAGACTTAAACCATGATTAAGTTGAACTATGCTTTTGTGTTAGTAACAAAGTATCCCCTTTGTAAACATGTAGAAACCTTATGAACATGACTTGTTTATGTTTATGCCATGAACAAATTGAACTTTACCTATGCCATGCTTATGTTTGACATTATGCCATGTTTATGCTAGAAGTATTTATGCCATGCTTATGTTTGACATTATGCCATGTTTATGCTAGGAATATTTATGACATATGTTTGACATTATGCCTAAATAAGAGTATAGGTTCATGTTGTAGTTAAACCTATGCAAGTTCACATGCTTTGATTTATGTCACCTATGCTGCCACTATGCAAGTACACCAATTTCTATTTTGTATTTCCAACGTCGTATTGCAAGTTCATGCGCTCACCTTCCCCTCTTTGTGTATACGCCATAAGCCTCCCCTTTTCGCATGGCTAAATTGGGCTTTAAAAGGCTAAGCCCAATATATATATAAACGGACGTGTAAAACGGGGGAAAATAACGTTGGGTTAAAAATAAATTAATGAATGAAAATATAAAATAGAAGGGCCCAAATTCAAGTATGGGTTGGGCCCGTGATTGGTGTAACCTTTACACCATTAACTTAATAATGGGCCGCAAATATTTACATATAAATAAAGAAGAATGACAAGATATGTAAATGTAGAAAATACAATGTGTTTAACCCGAGGTTGGATTGAGTTGTGATGTAAACCTGCCCGGAACTGCCCGGCTGTCCAGTAGTCACAACAATACCTATCCAATGTGGGAGGTTAAACATGGAGCCCAGCAAGGACCCGAGGTTAGACTGAGTTGTGGCGTAAGACTGCCCGGAACCAACCGGCAACAGGCAGCCACAACAATACCTGTCTAATGTGAGAGGTCAGGGCCTTAATAAGACAATTAAGGCTGAGTCAGGATTGTTAGGATTAAGTGGACTAAAAACTTAATCAAAATGGAACATGCTAAACTAAACGGACTGGTGGGGGTTAGGTAGGAAACACTTAACCAACTTAGCATGTTGGCTAGAGATAGAAAACCTAGTAACGGGGGACCCTTTTCAGCAGTAACCCTAAAAGGTGTATCATGATACCCTGAAACTAGGCAGGGTGGGGCACGATTACTGGGCTGATTGTAAGAGGTCAAAGCGACGGCGGTGGTGTAGCAGTGTAGGTTCTAACGGAGTGCGGGCGTGCACACACTCCGGCGCAGAAAAATAAGGCACTGGACACCAGTAGCATACCTGTGCACTCTAAGGTTGTGTCGGGTTGCCACTATGGGACTTGATACACCCCATGGTGGGACCAACATAGGTAACTACAGACATCGGGGGCCGTAAGACACATGTAACTATGCGAGTAGGAGCCGATCATCATTGAATGGATCACATCACCCTGATTATGGGGTACAAATTGGAAACTAGTTTATATGGGTTCAGAGATTAACATGGGGTACGATGGTATATTCGACCCTAGATAACTTAACCAAGTTCATAGTGTTTGCCCACCTCCTGTTTTACTTATCACACCCAGTTCTTTATTCATAGACAAAGTAGTACTAGACTTACTCAGGCTTTATGTCTGACTCTATTTTTCTTTCGTCTTCTTTCTTCCGTTTCCCCCCCCCCCAGGCCCTCAGGGAGGGAACACAGCAGCTTGACCAGCCTCAACATCCAGCTTGAAGAAGAGAAATGTATTGCTTGGACTTTCCTGTTTTGAACTATGGCTTTGGACAATCCACTAAGGGGCTTTTGCAGTTTATCTATGTTTTATTTATGCTTCTTTAAATAATGTACTCAAGACAGATTACGAAAGTGTTATGTTATGTTTTTGGAAAGGATGTTGTTGTAACACGTATTTGACCTTATGAAATAAAGTTTGTTGTTCTTCCGCTGTTTTACAAATATGTGTTCTTATATCTGTCTTGTATATCTGTGACTTGTACTTATAAACCTCCACCAAAATTAGGGCATTCCCTTTGAGAGTGACCCTAACGGAGGTGGGGTGTTTCATTAATAATAACATTTTCCTTTGTAATTAACAAGGAAATTTCATCGTATGTTAAAATTTACATTTTTATATGTAAATTATATAGGGAATTACACCGTAGGATAAAATTTACATTTTTATATGTAATTAAAACATGAATTTACATTGTGTGTTAAATATTACATTTTTATATGTAATGTTTATAGGAAAGTATACCGTATGACAAAACTACATTTTTCTATGCAATTAAAGGATGCAATTTCATTGTATGATCGAAATTGCATTTTTCTTATGTATATATGTAACATAAAATGAGAATGAACATTAGAAATAAAATTGATTTATTTCATATGTAATTTAGATGTAGAAATATGGCATTGTATTTAAAAATTATATTTTTACAATGTGAATTAGATGTAGTGTTTGCATTGTAATTAAAAATTATATTTTTACAATGTGAATTAGATGTAGTGTTTGCATTGTAATTAAAAATTATATTTTTACAATGTGAATTAGATGTAGTGTTTGCATTGTAATTAAAAATTATATTTTTACAATGTGAATTAGATGTAGTGTTTGCATTGTATTTAAAAATTATATTTTTACGATGTGAATTAGAAGTAGTGTTTGCATTGTAATTAAAAATTATATTTTTACAATGTGAATTAGATGTAGTGTTTGCATTGTAATTAAAAATTATATTTTTACAATGTGAATTAGGTGTAGTGTTTGCATTGTAATTAAAAATTATATTTTTACAATGTGAATTAGATGTAGTGTTTGCATTGTAATTAAAAATTATATTTTTACAATGTGAATTACATGTAGTGTTTGCATTGTAATTAAAAATTATATTTTTACAATGTGAATTAGATGTAGTGTTTGCATTGTAATTACAAATCATGTTTTCACAATGTGAATTAAGAGTAGAGTTTGCATTGTCATTAGAAATTATATTTTTATATGTAATTTAAAGATTTTGAGTGTATCAAAATTTACATTTTCAATGTAAGGAAAGAATGAATTTAGGATGCGATAATATTATCTTCATTTTCAAATGAATTAAAATTTAGTAAGTATCGGTAATTGTGTGGAGTGTTGTTTTAATCAAACGACGTTATTACGATTCAATGATTATATATATATATATATATATATATAATCAAAATTGAACGAATAGGGCGTGGTAGTTCGCGTTTTGAAATCGTACTTTTAAATGACTATACAAGAAGATCCGACCGTCAGATTTTCTTGAAACTGAAACCGTTAGGACCGTCTTGGAAATTTTTTTCCAATGATATATATTACGTTAAGATCCAACGGTTAGATTCAGAGAAATGTAAAAATCAAAATTGGTTGAATGCAGCGCCATAGTCGCCCATGGACTTAAGGCGTCGTTACATAAAAATTTAATTATTTTAAATAATTAAAATAGGAATGAATCGTTAATAAAAATAATTATTAATGTGTAAGAAGGATTTTCAATATATATATATATATATATATATATATATATATATATATATATATATATATATATATATACGAGGATTATTTGGAATGTCCGAGTTTATCTCATTCCAAATAATTAAACGACGTTTAAAAATCCAAGATTGGAAGACGACGATTGAAGACCGTCAAATCTCCACATCTAATGGACGATGATGACGGTTGCCTTAGAATGGCTCGCTACCATGATAAGGTAATAGTAGGAGTTGCCCAGACGTAGTGTTGATTTGTACGGATTTGGCTTTCGCTCAGACCCAGAGCATAAGCTTATAAATGGATTGTGTGTCTGACATCGTACTCCATTATATATCATGTTATTAATCTTCTGTCGAATGTATGGATGTTTGGTGGCGGAGAATTTATTCTCTTGCTTAACACCCGTTCATATATTTCGGCAAAGGATTGGTAGTGTGATATGGAGTGATGATGTGGCATGCTAAGATGCATATGATCAAGGCTTTGTTGAAAAGTAGGCCTTGTGGGACGATCAAAGCATAGTCTGTTTAGGTATTGCTTTGTGTATAGCGTGACTTCGCGAGCCTCACACACCGGCGGAGTCTAAAACGGGAGAAGGGAACGCAGGGAGAGCAGCACGTTTCTTTCTAGCTAGAGTGGTGTCAGTGACCTACCAGCCCTGACATTTTACTTATGTGGATGATGGAATGAGGCGCCTCGGATAGGTCCTATAGGAACGGGAAACGTGTGTTCAGGAATTGCCAATCCACGAAGCTGTATGTGTGGACCGGCCCTGCAGGATCCAAGGGTTAACTACGGGGAACCCTGAGACATTAGCTAGAGTGTCTCGAATCGGTAAGGAGCTCCTCCCTAGCCTTGACTCATGATGGAAACTCAATTTCCAATACGCCCCATTCGGTTTTGATTGTATTACTAGTATGGAGGCATAGTAGTATGGGATACTGTTCTTCCTAGGATTGATACATTATGATTGAAATTGTTTTTAAAACATATACACACTAATAATAATATCAAATTCGTTTTTAACGTATCAATCATGTTTAATCACCATAATGTAAAACTCTATCCTCTGGTGTGCGTTGCATTGTGTGATGGGACCCGAGTCTTATGGTGATTTCATTTTTCTAAAAAGCATTGCGTTGTTGTACGATTTACTTTAAGTTATGCACGACAATCCATTGGAATAAAACCCGTTCCGCATTAGCGGCGTGGTCCATGGATTTGCCTTATTACTATTAGTTAAATTAGTTAAGAATTCTCACACCAGTCCCATGACTGACCCGTTGTTTGTTTCCACCTTTACAAACTCGGGTGCCCTCTTCTCCACACGGGCAATCGAGTAGTTTATCTACAGGTCCTTATCTCGAGCAGGATGCTGGATTGAAGCTTAAAGCTGTGTCCAGAGCATAGTTATATTCCGCTGTATCCATTTTATTGTTTCCGCTGCAATGTATTAAATATATTGTAATTTATCTTCTGCTGTAATTTTATTTCGATGTACTCTGATATATTCTGTACTCTGATGTTATATTATCATGATGTAATAAAAGTCTGCTGTTATTGTTCTGATGTGTTGTATGCCCAGAGTTAATGCATTCGAGAATTTCTAACTTTTGGGTCAGACCTGTGTGGTTTATGGTCGGTCCAAAGGGCGGGGATTTTCGGGTTATTACATCAATTAGTGATATCTGATGGATCTGACGATGTGGTATTAAAAGTGTATGATGATCAGATATGTTCTAGCCTCAAGCCTCACCAACCGGGAAATGACAAAAATCGGGCAGGCAGCATGGCTATGTGGGTCGCTCCCATTAGGATGTATGATCACCTATCTAGAGAAATTCCTATTGCTTCTTAATCTATGTTCGATGGTGTCCCTATTCGGGAGGCGGTTGCTGATCCCAACTGTCGGTGATATACATTCGATACACTCAAGTGAAATGAGTGGTCGGTCATGTGAGGGCCGGGTTGCAAGACGTTCTTGTTGAACCCAGTGTATTCGCCTCTAGAGATACACTATCGGCAGGTGGTCCCATACCTTGTCAAGGTTGGAATCCAATATCCAATAAGCACCCGCGGTTTTGATTGTATATTATATATGGAGCGTGAGATGCAAGCATTCGACTAGATTCTAAATTACTTGTATTTAGACATTATGATAATATCAGAGCATGTTATGATTTCCAGAAATGGTTTGGGTTATAGTAAGGTAAAAACCGTCCGTGTTTATGTGTGGACTGGTCTTACTATTATCCTTTGTTTCAGAAAGGATTTTCTAAAGTTAAACCAGTGTTTGTTTTATGGATTTATCACTGATAGTATTCCAGACTGACCCGGTGTATTTTGTTTTAAATCAAATGTGCTTGGGTCAGACCGAGTATGTTCCAGGTTAGGTTTCGCTTGGAGTTTCAGGAGCTGGAAGCAGGAGGCTTCACCGCTAGTTATATAGAGTTATTTCTGCTGTGTAGTTGTACTCTGATGATTGGTATGTTTATACAGTTCTTTGTATAAAGAGATTTGATATTATATTTTATCTGTTCTGCTGTGAGATTCTGATGTGGTGTTCTCCTTCTTTCTTCTATTCTAAAATTCTTTCTTTCTTACCTCACCCTCTAAATTCTTTCTAAACTATCCAGTGGTTTTGGTGCTTGGAGGATCGGTATAAGATACGGTAAAGGTATTTATGTCGATTTTCGGGGCCGAAAATGTTGGGTCGTTACAGTGGTATCAGAGCTATTGGTTTAGAGATAACCTTGGCTCTGTGGTGTGACTCAATAGAGATGGGGTTAGCAATACCCTAGATTGAGTTGGGTATATATACGAGAGCGCGTATTTGTATTTTGATATAAAATTATTTTTGAAATTATTTTTGCCCAATTTATTTTATAGTAAAATAAAAGTAAAGGTTATTATAGTATGGGCAATCAATTGGATTTGTTGATGTGTATGATATACTTGGATTGTGTTGTGGATTACTTGAATATAAACTTGGAATTGGATGGATCTGGTTAAAACAAATCTAAAATGAATAATTAGAATAAATCAATCCAGATAAATAAGTTTGAATGGATAATTAAAAGAAATAAATGAAGTGGTTATTAATAATTATAACCTCGTATGGATTGAATTATGTGTATAAATGGTTGATGTGAATGATATGGATATTTTGAACATAACTTATTTTGTTTGATGACTGATGAATTTGTTTGAGTAAGAACAGGTGCAAGTGCCAGTTCAGTTTTGAAATCCATCCATCCAAGAGGAAAATCTGGAGATATTTGAATCCAGTTGGAATAGAGTTGCAAAATAATTAAACAAGCTCGAGAATAAATTATAACTTATCGTATAATAATGCTCGCGAAAAGGAACGCCTACGAGAATATAAAATTTTGATCTTTGTTTAGGTTTTGAGTTTGAATTTTGAATTTTCCGACCTTGAGAGTCGATGTATACATATTTCTTGATACTGCGATATTGCAGATGGTCCTCCGTACAGGGCAGACTCTGCCGAAATTTTTCCAGAATTTAAGGTGTTAGAATTTTTTTTGAAGATTTTTGGAAAATCCTTTTATTTGAAATAAATTGGTTTTAAAACCAATTGGGCCAATTTGAAATTTAAATCGATTTTTAAATTAAACATTTTGAAAAGATAATACTTGACGACATTTTTCTACCTTAGCAATTTCGAGGACGAAATTATTTTAAGGGGGAAGGAATGTAACGACCCGTATTTTCTGCCTATTTATTTGGGGTATTTTAATTATTTTAATTATTTAAAATATTGGTTTAAATTTGAATAATCGAATTTAACGAATTTATTTGGATATATTATTTAAATAAATAATAAAATATTATTTTAATCTCCAGAATAAGGGAAAATGTGGAATTTGAAAATATACTATGACCGAGCAATTTAGAGTGGTCAAATATTGTTTATATTGAAATTTTAGTGACGGTTCGTTAGAAAACGACGATTAAATATAGTTTATAATTTAATTAGATAACGAGCTGCAGCGGCGCGGCAGTTCGCATTTTGGCGTTTTGAACTTCAACTGGTCGTACCAAGTTCAAAATAAGTCGGATTTTCTCGAAACAAGAAACGTCGGGACCGGTTTGACGATATCTTTCCTATGACAGAGAAAAATCCAGTTTTCGTCGTGTAGATTTTGTTTTATGTCTAAATCAAATTCTCAGTAAAACAGCGCCAGAAATTTCTTTTATATATATAGCGCTGCGTTTATATAAAATAAGTATTTTTAAATATTTTATATATCGATTTGGCTTGAAATTCAACCCTGGTTATTTTTCCTTGAAAATATACGTAATTCTTGTCGGGTATGACCAACTACGGTATTTAATTTATTTTATATTGAAGTATTTTAAAATTTATTTATTTTAATTCAAATTGGCTAGTTCAAAAGGGACATTTTTCAAACAACCTCTGTTTTCGACGAAACAAATTTTGTTGGGACCGTAATAGTAAATTATTGCTAGATTTTCAGACGGCGCGTCAACCGGGATTATTCTGTGAGCGTGGCAAAATAAAATGTAAAATAAATCAATCTATTTGGACGTGTACAAACGCTGTTTGAGCAAACGAACACGGAATTCGACGAAACAAGTTTCATTAGGACGGTATCGTCAAAATATACTATGCCATCCAGTCGCGTCTCGAATAGGGTTTGTATGTGAGCGCAACAGCGAAAAAACAGTGTTAAAAATAATCATAGGTACGAAATATAAATCGTTAGTCAACAGCGGTCGTCAAATCAACTTAAAATATATTTTCTCTACACTATATATACCCTCCCCACCAGGAATTTCCAGCCCACCCTCATTTCAGCCGTGTAAATTTGTAGAAAAGTCCGGTTTTACAAATCAAATTTTATCTTCCAATCCGAGAGGAATTTGTGAGGGCAACCTGAACAAAAGTTGTAGATCGGGTTGTTATCTACCTACTGTAAAAAGTTGGATGAGTTTCGTCGACTGTGGTGGCCGAAAATCGCGAAGAAAGGGGAAAAAAGAGTTTTGTTTTTGGTTGAAATTGGAGAGTTTGGGTTGATTTGAGGTACGGGGACCTTGGGGTTTTTGAATAGGCCTTTCGTTTGGCTGTGGTCGCAAGTCCTCCGGTGGTCTGTGGTGGCGTGGGGACGGAGATGAACGGGAATGTTGTTTTTGGGTTCGGTTTTAAAAGTGGTGAAGGGATTTGGCCATTTTCCGGTGAGCTGGGTGGCCGAGGGTAGTTGGGGTCTGAACGGCAGGTGCGGGGTGGTCTCCTCTAACGATCGGTGGTGGTCCGGTTGCCTACGGCAGCCTGAGGCGACGGAATTTGGCATGTTCCTCTTTTTCGTTCAGGCCGGAATTACAGGCGCTTGAGGAGGAGTTACGGCCAAGGGTCGTTGGCGTGGGTAGAGATCGGAAGCGCGGTGATAGTGAAGGGCAACTGGTGGGCCCAGTCGTGGCAGATCGTCGGCGGTGGAAGATTTAGGTCATCAGGTTTTTGGGTGGAAGTAGAAGGATGACCGTGTTTTATTGGAAAGGGGAGGATCGGGGATTGATGATTTGCACAGTAGAAAACGCTTCATTCGTTTATTCCTAGGATGACGTGGCAAAGAATAACGGAAGGTAATTAATTTAATTAATGTTAATTAGTTTAATTTAATTTAATTATCGTATATATTTGTCAAACTTTAAACCAACGTAACTTCGTCATATGTGAACGGAATCTGACGAAACTGGATCTGTTGGGATCGCAGGGACGAGACCTATTCGATGGCACTAACTAGGAGTCAATCTAACGCTGTTGAAAATTCAGCTAATTTTGGACAGTCGTCCCAAATTAAAAGCAACAAACGCGTCAACCGTCGACCAGAACAAACTCTGGTGAGTTAATTCTCACACCTTCTGGAATCCTATGATGTGGTACATTCACAGTAAAATATATTTTACAGTTAACAGTTTAAATTGGCTGATTGGATGCGATGGATGCAAATTGGTTGTTATTGTCTGATTGGTTATAGTTATTTATTTATTTAATATGTATTTCGTTATCAACTAATATCTGTGATGCAGAGAAGGACAGGTTGGTGGGATCCGACCGGATTCCTCAAATATATTGTATTTTTGTTTGGTGTGCATATATATGAGTTGTTCACCCTGACTGACACCAAAATCTGATTGTATGTTGATGATTGGATAAATATCCACCTGTGTTGAGTTTAAAATCAACCAACAGTGTTGATTAGGTAATTGGCAGTGAATGGCCTAAATGTATTTGTTTCAGACATCGGTTGACCGTTCGGGAAATTGACGCAGTTTAAAGTTATAGATTATTTTTATAACTGGATTAGAGTTTAAATAAATTGATGTGAGGGATTTAAAATGGAAATTTACATATATATTTTAATCGAGTTTTAAGGGATTGTTTAAACGGTTTATACTAGATTTAAAAGCAGAGAAAAACCCAGTGATTTACCGGTAGGTTGAAAATTAAAAAGAAATGTTTTTAAAACAGTTGAATGGTATTTTTAAATTAATTAAGTAATTTAATTAACTTAAAAGGGAAATGACAAATGGGATTCGGTTAATGGTTAACCAAGGTGTACGGTTGACCAAATCAACCGTGTTTAACTTGAATTGAAAACGAGATCAAATTGGAGATGGAACAGAATTAATTGGGTTTTGAATATCCGTCAAATTTGGCGAGTGGTGCTAAATAATTAGTTAATCTTTGATTAACTATAATTAAGGGATTTCTTGAATTGTTTAGTGTTAAATTTTAGTTAATCTTCGATTAACTAAACCTCAGAATAAGTATTTGATTGGTTAAGAATTAATAAAGAAAAGTATTGTTTAACCAGCTTTTAAGAGTGACCATTATCATATTTTTGATAAATAACTAAGTTAACTATTATATATATATATATATAGTTAATATTTGAAGTAAATTATTGTTTTAATTAATAAGGATTAAAACGATGGGTTTTAATTGGAATTCACTGAAGTGATTAGAGGGCGTAAGGGTTTTAAAGTTAAGAGGTGTGCTGTAAATTAAGATTTACTTAATTAAGGGAAATTAAGTAAAAGGGTTTTGAGCGAGGATTCCAAATATAAGAAATGGTTTTAAAACCAGATTTGAACCCAAGAGGAAAAATGGGATTTTGACGTTAGTGGTCGAACTAATATTACTCTAAGATAAGAACGGGGTCGATCAAGGTCTGAGAGGTAACTAAAATACCCCAACTTGGTTGGCTTCACTATTATCGAGGAATGGTATTAGTTCGGAGTGAGTGAAGGTGTTGAAATCGGTTTTATCTTATACGAGGAATATCGAACTCTGATGCAAGGTTTTGGGAAAGGAGGAATATTTGCAAATATTAGTTTAAAGAAATAAGATTTTTGATTTCAAATTATATTGAACACTTGTTATTCAATTAGAGTTGATCGAATATCGTATTTAAGTTAGAGTTAGTCAAGCCATAGTTAATCAGGAAGAATTTCCATTGCGTACGACTGCTAGCTTAATTCGCAGGGCTGTAGATAGCCTACGGCGGTCAGATGTTTCCTGAGGGAATCAGGCGTAACCATTGTGATCGCTGCGATCTAGAGTCAAGCGAATGGAGTTAAGTCGAGTATTAGTTAATCGATAGGAGTAATCAAGTCAAGTTGGTCCAGTTGAGTTAAATAAGTCGAGGTTAGTCGAGTTAGAGTTAATCAATCAAAACAAATCATTCAGAGTTAATCAGAAGAAATTTGGTTAAATACATTTTAAGAGGTCAAGTGGTGTTAAGTGCTGAATTAGCAAACTAATGTTATTCACACATTTGTTATTCGATAGTTAAATCACCGACTATCAAAGTTGACCAATACGATTGTTGGTTTGGAAAGTCCGGGATCGAATTTATTCGAAACCCATTCCGACTAACAAATACGTGGAGATGCTGATTGAAGATAGAGCAATTGAAGACCGTGGATCTTCATAAGCGGAGGGATTACTTGACGAATATTCTCTGTGTTGCAACCAGGGTTATTCTGACGTGATTCTGTCGTGGTTGAACTCTACGGATTGCAAGGACTACTCGCTACTGATCCTTGGGGTGATTCCTATATAAGGATGCAGTAGGAGAGTACCTTCGGTTCATCCTGTTCCTGGATGACTTGTATGTATGGATGTCTGACAGGGTATTTCCAAAAGGAATTACGTACGTTGATTTCTTCAAACGTACCTTAGTTGGTGGCGGAGAACAACGGTTCTCTTAGCTTAACCGCTAGAGTATTTTTGTGGACGTCAGTTAGTGAGATCTGATAGATCTGATGATGTTGCATTCAAAGTGTATGATGATCAGATATGTTCTAGCCTCAAGCCTCATCAACCGGGAAATGACAAAAATTGGGCAGGCAGCTTGGCTATATGGGTCGCTCCCATTAGGATGAATGATCACCTATCTAGAGAAATTCATATTGCTTCTTAATCTATGTTCGATGCTGTCCCTATTCGGGAGGCGGTTGCTGATCCCAACCGTCGGTGATATACATTCGATACACTCAAGTGAAATGAGTGGTCGGTCATGTGAAGGCCGGGTTACAAGACGTTCTTGTTGAACCCAGTGTATTCGCCTCTAGAGATACACTATCGGCAGGTGGTCCCATACCTTGTCAAGGTTGGAATCCAATATCCAATAAGCACCCGCGGTTTTGATTGTATATTATATGTGGAGCGTGAGATGCAAGCGTTCCACTAGATTCTAAATTACTTGTATTTAGACGTTATGATAATATCAGAGCATGTTATGATTTCCAGAAATGGTTTGGGTTATAGTAAGGTAAAAACCGTCCGTGTTTATGTGTGAACTGGTCTTACTATTATCCTTTATTTCAGAAAGGATTTTCTAAAGTTAAACCAGTGTTTGTTTTATGGATTTATCACTGATAGTATTCCAAACTGACCCGGTGTATTTTGTTTTAAATCAAATGTGCTCAGGTCAGACCGAGTATGTTCCAGGTTAGGTTTCGCTTGGAGTTTCAGGAGCTGGAAGTAGGAGGCTTCACCGCTAGTTATATAGAGTTATTTCCGCTGTGCAGTTGTACTCTGATGATTGGTATGTTTATACAGTTCTTTGTATAAAGAGATTTGATATTATATTTTATCTGTTCCGCTGTGAGATTCTGATGTGGTGTTCTCCTTCTTTCTTCTATTCTAAAATTCTTTCTTTCTTACCTCACCCTCTAAATTCTTTCTAAACTACCCAGTGTTTTCGGTGCTTGGAGGATCGGTATAAGATACGGTAAAGGTATTTATGTCGATTTTCGGGGCCGAAAATGTTGGGTCGTTACAAGTGTACTGAGTGTGAGTGTTGTAGAGAGGAACTGTGTATGTGTATAAAGAGAAAATTGTACTGATATTTGTAATAAACAAATTGGATTGAAATAAAATATTATTTTAGTGTGTTCAAACAAATTTGCCTATCGTATTCATTTTATTTACAAGTATAAATTCATGTGAAGTGTTTAAATGGTGGAGATATAAATAGTTGTACTGTTTGAGTGTTTGAAATAAAATATTTCAATTTAAATAAAATACTGTATGAATATATGAATGTCCGTACAGTCGTATTCTATTTAAATATAAATATTGTATTCCTGTCTGTGAAGTATAAATATATATATATAAAGTAACAAACACATTTAAAAAATATTTATTTGGTTGTTATCATCGAACAAAAATCATGTAATTGTGTATACAACTACGTCATATACAACAATCTCCCCCTTTTGATGATGACAAACAAATAAAAGATTTTGGGCACAATATATGTGTTTGGCCGTGAATATTGAACTCCCCCTATTTATTAGCTCCCCTACAATAGAAAACTGCCCCTATAATTGTGCATGAGTGAAATTAATGAATTTAATGATTTTTCAAAATAATAAATATTTATAAAATATTCACTCATAAATCAAAATCTCAACCCATTCTCCCACTTTTGTTATTATAAAAAGAATTCAGAATTTAAAATATAGATGAAAAATGACTAGAAAATATAATTTCAGCATAAGAGGAGAAACGGTCGTCATAAATCTCAATCAGTGAAACAAAAATCATAATAAACTAAGAACTTGTGGCATATTTCACATTTTAGAGAATGACGGATTTAAGATGAAATTTATATATAATGGAGAGAGTTTAAAAAAAAACATTTCCAATTATTTTCAAAGTAATTTTATAAAATCGAGCACAAAAACAGTGATGGATTTAGACTATAATTATAATTTCAACTTAAGTAACAAAATCAAATAATCTCAAATTCCAATAACTATCAATCAACACATCATAATACATCATAAAATATTAACACATTTCACAGATTAGAACATGGATTGATAGACTGGTTTTTATACACAAAGGAGAATTTCAGATTTGTTTCAATTTATAGTACATTATTCCCTTTTATTTTATTTTTATTTAAGAGCACACTGACCACGCATAACTAGAGCTTGCATTTTTAAATGAGGTTAGTCGCAGCTTAAATTATAAGTTGTCTCATAACCATGCATGACCAGAGCTTGGATTTTTAAATGAGGTTAGAGACACACTTATGTATTTATTACAATTATCATTTTCAGCACAAAAGAAAAACTCCTCGGTATATGAAACCAATATGAATGATAGAAATGTGGTAGGTACAGAAATGGAGTGTGAAATAAATTACTAAATTAATTATATTGTAAAATAAGCTCGACTGTACCGGATTTCTAGAAAATTTTCAATTATCACTAATCCTGAAAAATAATACAACCACAATTCCATCACAAATATTTCCACTGTTTATTTAAACAAGCTGATTTTAAAAATAAACTCTCAACATTATATAAAATCACGATGGATGACAGAATGATGGTAGATAGAGGAGATGATCGTGAAATAATTGCCAATTCAAAGATATTATAATAAATGTTCAACCACCATGAAAATTTAAATAAAAAACTCCTCTTGTTGTGAAATATACTGCAGTCATAATTCATCACAATTTCAAAATCTAATAATAATTCTGATGAATTAAAATACAGTTCAATTTGGATATTGATTTCAATTTCTGAATGAATAAACAGTAAATAATTTTAAAATTTATAATAAATTACAAGAGGAATTTAGAGAGATATATACAAGACAAAAAATAATATACAGAACGAGAATAAGAAGAAAAAAATATATTCAACACTTCCTAATTTGATACTAATTGGTGTCCTTATTAACAAATTTTAACCACAAAGCCCAACCAGACAAAATTAACAAATTTGGCACATTTAGTAGAGCTGCAGATAAAAACACTTATTAAAAAAAACAGTATTAGAGCAGCAAATAGATCATAAACAAGCAATTTCCGAACTATTTTCAAAACAATATCCGAGCAGCACAAGAAGTTTCATAGCAAATTTGTCAGTATGACGGTCATATAAGATGATTCATGATCTAATGAATAAAAATACCGTTTATTTGAAGTCATTTGAGAAATATGAAACTCTCAAGATTCAGTGAATCAGTCACACCAGAATGTAAATTTCAGATTCAAGATGTGTGTGTGATTCAATAAATCAATAACTTCAAATGATTTTAAACAAACATGTATTCAAATCAAATAATCATGAAAAATAAAGAGATTTAAGACCGGATTTGCAAAGAATTTTTCACAAGAATTTCTGACAAGCACAAGAGTAATTTTAGATCATTTACAACAGATTTGAGAAATATTCATGATCCAGAAAATTAAAATAATTTATTTGAAATCACTTGAATCTATGTCAAGTTTTGGGATATAATGAATTAATTACACAAGATTGATAATTTTAAATGTAAGAGGTGTGTGATATTCAAAATATCAAGAATTTCAGATGATTTCAAATAAACAAATTTCAACCATACTAATCATGAATATAAAAATAATTTCAAGATGCGTCACTGAGATTCAAGACAATTTAAAATATTCAAGCCAGTCTGAAAACCAATGAAATTATCACGACTGAGAAATAATAGTGTGCTGAAATGAGTATAAATTTTCAAGCCTTTCTAAAATGAATTAGAAGAACCTCAGAATAGCAGAGATGTGTGAAATTTCAATTGTTTTTCATATCTGCAAAAAAAAATTAGAATTCATATTAGCAGTGTTCAAGATATAACAAGAATACGTCAACACTGTTAGCAATCCAGAAAAAAGCTAATGAACTTCAAAACAATTGCAGATATATACAAGTTTAGATTCAAGATCTGGATAAGATTAAAACATCATATTTTCATTCAAGTGAAGCAAATTTCCAAAAAATGAATTCTACAACTGGAAGTTAAGAAGGATCAAGGAAGAAAAATAATATGACAGTGATAAACAAAAATAAATAAACAGATGAGACAGAAGGAGAAATAAACAAAGAAAATAGAAGCAAAAAAATATTTACAAAGGTGAGTTTAGAGATCATACCAGAATCCAATGTAAATCAGAATCTCTAACTCAACAACCTTGGCTAAGGAACTCTGAGTGATACAGAACCATAAAACAATTTGAATTTGAACCTCCTTTGAATAGCAGTTCCTCAGCCTCCTCCAGTACTTAAGTGTTTAGGAGATTGAGTGGTCTTACAAAATTAGTAAAACCACTGAAAGTTGTGTGTTGGACTTTCGGTACTCAAACTTGTTTGAATAGCAACCCATCAGAATTTATTAAAGTGCCTTTAGGGACCCAGATCTGTTTGAATTTAGACGAATTCATTTTGTTTCTTTTTGGGGTCCAAACAGAGTTATTTCTAAAAAAGTTGACATTTTGCCTTCGATTCAAAAATCATTTGAAATTATCAAAGTTCAGATTATCAAGTCGATTCTTTTCAACGAAGATTGGAGGATTTTTAAAATCTTTTGAACTTCTCTTTTCAAAAACATCAAATTTTCCAAAGCTGAGTCCACTTTTATTTCCTAATGAAAACTGATTTTTCAACAACATATTTAAAGATTTTTCACCATTAGAAAATTTAGTCAATGTTGTTTCAAGTCGTTGAATTTCAGTTTTAAGATCACTGTTTTCTTTCATTAAATCTAGACAACAATTTTTAGTGATCTTACATCTTTCAAAATCAGATTTCAAATCCAAGTTTTCATCTTTAAGTAATTTAATTTTGGCTTGGGACTCAGAAATTTCAAATTCAAAATGTTTTCGACTTTTAGATTCAAATTTCTTGAGTTTTTCAATCTCAACTTCTAGCTCATTCAGAATAGACTCAGTTTTCAACAAGCTTTGTTTCTCAGCAAAAATATATTTGGAATTTTCAGTCATCTTGAAATTTTCAAATTCGTTTTGCAAACAATTGTTTGTGCTTTCAAGCTCTATCTTGTTCTCTTTTAAAATCAGAATTTCGTTCTCAGGTTTTTGAATATTTTTATTTTGATGAACAAGACCATTTTTCAAATTTAAACAATTTTTGCAATTTGAATTTGAAAACTTCTGGACATTTTTAAGCTTTGACTCCAAAAGATTATTTTTGCAAATCAACTCAAGTTTTTCAGATTTTAGAATTTTATTTTTAGACTTTAGGTTCTCATCAGATTTAGTTAAACCATTTAAGCGAGAAATTAAATCTTTACAAGAAAGATCTCCTGTTGAGTCTCTATCTGGATTTCCATCTGTACAACCTGTTAAGCACAAATCTGAAGCTGAGTTGACTTTCTGAGGTTTTGAGCAGTTGTTAGTTTTTCCATACAGCGCGTTGAGAGTCTGCCAGATTTCCTGTGCAGTTAAACAATGGGAAACAAGGCTATATTGTACATCATCAATATAAGAATATAAAATATGAGTAGCGCGTAAATTAAAATCAATATCAACCCTATTTACAATATCATACCCATTTATAATACTATTCCAACATTTAATATCAACAGATTTTAAATAGAATTTCATTTCTGATTTCTAATTTAAAAAATATATACCATTAAAAATAGATGGAATATGACTGGACTGACTTTCTATGGACTGATAACTAGGGATTACCATTACTCTAGAGTTAATGAAATACCAGGCTCTGATACCAATTATTGGTTCTAGATTAACCCTAGAGAGGGGTTGAATAGGGTATATTAAATTTTCACGAGATATTAAAATATTCACAGATCACATAATATAGCAGAAATAGAAATGCAGAAAGTAAACGACACAAGATATACCCAGCTTCGGCAAAATCCTGCCTACTGCTGCATTCCTAAGGTTTCTACTAGGTGTTAAACACAGATCCCGCATACAAGCCCTGTAAACACGCGAACTCCTCGCTCCTGTCCTAACCCTACGCTCAAAACCCTAGACTGGCTGAAATCCCCTTGACCATATTTTCCCAAATTATAAACCCATAATCCATAACCATAGATTTTACAGACTCTAGTAAACTGCCAGCTAAACCCTAACTGGATTCCCCTAGAATTTTGCAGACTCTAGCAACTGTTCAGACGATTTACAAATCAATTTAAAAACAATACAACTTCAAATTAAACAAGAAACCCTAGGAGTTTAGAAAAAAAAAACCATCCCCTTTTAATACTCATAATATCTTGGACGACCCTTTGTAGAATTGGTGCACCTCTATTTCATTGTATTTGCCCGATCTCTCTTTTGCTCTGGGAAAAAAAAATGGCGGCGGCTCTGTGGAAAATGCTATGGTTTCTTAAAACTTCCCAAATCGATTCAATGCTTGATGATTTGAATAATCTCTGAAGCTCGAGTTTGATGGGTTCCTCTTCGTCTTCGATTTGGAACTCTGATGGCTTTCAATCGAACTCTTAGAAACAGTAAGCACTCTGGATTTAATCTTTTGTTGCTTGAAATGATATTGTTGGTTTTCGATGATTTATGCTTGCGATGAAGTGGTTGTAAAAACAGGGTTTCAATTCCCTAAATCATCTCTGATTTCTATATATGATTCGATGCTGATTTTGTGTAATTTTCCTCTTTTAATTCCCTTGACTGAATCAGCTTTGAATGAGTTGATAAATTCTAGATAAATGAAAATCAGTTCCCTTGCGAGGTTAAACTTGATTGCCTTGCTCTAATTCAACCCTTGAAATAATTTTCTAGAAACTGATTATATCTTGCCAGAAATATAAACATTGATTTTCCCTGGAAACAAATAACACCTTCCATGTTTATGTTAATTGTATCATATGCCAAATATATATGCAATTTCCACTTATGATGATCTCTTTAAAAAAAGATCACTGATGATTTCCAGAAACATTTTTAAAACCTGTGCCAAATAAAACATTACTGACTTGATTTCTAGAAAAATTCCTTTATGACTTCTTGCCCAAAATTTGGATTGTATTTTCTGAAAAGAAACTTTGCACTTGCCAAATATGATCCATTTGTTGAATGCTTGCCCAAGATTCATGCCAAATATTTGTGTTTACTTGCTTGTGCATTTGTCTTAAGTATATTGCCATGAATCCTTTGTTTAATACTGGAAACATATTCACTGATTGAGCTGATCATGAAATTGCATCAATCACCATTCTTGACTTTAACTGCATATTTAACCTTGATTGATTTTGCCATATATTTCTGATTGTCCTGTCCAAACAAAAAACATCGAGACCATGCATGTACATATTGCTGACATTAAAAAAAAACCGTACTATTGCACTTTCTATGCATTCATGAGTATGTGCCAATTTGAGTATATCCTTGCATGTCCATTGCAGTTTTACCATGTTGTTTGAGACGTGAACTTGAAGTTGAACTCATGCTCTGCCTTGACTCTAGTTGATATGAACATGAATGGATCGACCATGTTTCATGTTGATTGTTTTTGTGTTACACACTTATGTAAAGTAGCTGCTCTATGTATCCATGTATATGTGCAAGTTATGGCCTTTGTATTTTCTGCAGTTTGATCACCATGTTATCTCCATGCTCCTGCTTAAACTTGTATCACATGAACAACTTGTGTATGACTTGTACACTTCCACCTGAAAATGAATTGTACACATGCTTCACTCTCTCACCATTCTGAACATGTTTTCTCTTCCTTCATTGACCGTGCATACTGCTCTGAAATGTTGCACCTGGTAACTTCATGTTGACAGTACCACTGTTTTGGCTATTAGCTGCAGCCATGATGTTTATGTGCTTGATCACTTGTAACAGTTTGAGTTTAAGGAATTGATCACCACATGTTGTTTGAACACTGCCTCTTTGCTGCTACAGTTTTGCACAGATTTTGACCGTGCCACTTGTATATGATGAACATGCTAAAATCACTTGATTTGAATATGATCTCACATGCTTGTCAACCTGTTTTAAACTGATTTGTACACTGTTTTGAAATTGTACCATGCCGACATGATTTTGAATGTGCACTTGCACCATGTTTGTTGTTCGACCACATGATTTTGTAAATGTTGATTTTCATGTCGTCCATGTATATACAACTATTTGGCTTGCTGCTTTGTACATGTCTCGACCATGTGTTGACTGCTTTGCACTTGAATATATTTTTGACACCTTGGCTCGAGTTTTCCTAGCCTTGATCATTGCCTTGTCCATGTTTAAACATACTTGATCATACTTGGCTTGTGCTCGTACACTTGGGCTTGCTTGTATTTATTTGCTCTATTTCACTGCTATGCTGACCATGTTGACCTATATGTATACATATATGTATATATACATGTATGTGTGTGTGTGTATATATATATATATATGTGTGTGTGTGCGTATATATATGTGTCTGTTCGAATATATATATATATATATATATGTTTATATATTTATATATCAGTAGACTGCTACACTATGTTGTGGCTACTTAGAATCAACTGATTCTGATCAGCAAATCGATGCAATATGTTGAGGATGATCAGTGGGTACAAGAAATATATACATATTAGATTAGTTCATGAAAAATGATGAGAAACACACCAAAATTCTGAGGCAAATAAATTTAAAAATAAAATAATGTTTGCTAGAATATGAAATTATTTCTATTCAAGATTACTGTGTGTATGTTTCTGTATGTGACAGGAATGAAGACTGGACTGACTGAAAGCTGTGAAGACAGAAGACTGAAGATGACAGAGAAAAATATATAAGAGTGTCTGTATATGAGCGAGTCTGTAAGTTGAGTGTAGTGTATATGAAAGCGTACTGAGTGTGAGTGTTGTAGAGAGGAACTGTGGATGTGTATAAAGAGAATATTGTTCTGATATATGTAATAAACAAATTCGATTGAAATAAAATATTATTTCAGTGTGTTCAAACAAATTTGTCTATCGTGTTTAGTTTATTTACATGTACAAATTCATGTGAAGTGTTTAAATAGTGGAGATATAAATAGTTGTACTGTTTGAAATATAATATTTCAATTTAAATAAAATACTGTACGAATATATGAATGTTTATACAGTCGTATTCTATTTAAATATAAATATTATATTCGTGTATGTGAAGTATATATATACAGTAACAAAAACATTTAAAAAATATATTTATTTGGTTGTTATCATAAAAAAAAAATCATATAATTGTGTATACAACTACGTCATATACAACATAAACAACATAAATAACATCAATTCCCGTTCAATATGAAATATTCTGATAAACAGAATCAATATTTGATCAACGATTTATATATATAATTATACTTATATTTTCAACCAATTAATTAGCAGTTCGTCCAAACAATCAACACACAACAATCAACCATCATTAATCAATTCTAAAAATACATTATAAAAATATAAACTGAGCAGAGTTAGTGAGATCTACTCACATTGGTGGTTTATTATTAAATAACGATAACCGTCGTTGATTCAAATCAGGCAATTTATTTCGCTATAAATTGTGTTGAGCTCGATTTCGCTCCGAATTAGTTCCATTATGTATCCCAACGGATCCTGTTTTGTTGAATTTCGATAACATATGAATAAGTTATGATGTTAACAAAGTTTGTACTATTTTTAATTAAAATAAATTTCAATTTCCATTTATATAATTTGGGCTTACTATACCATCGGCCCATCTCAGCCCACTACCGCTTAAACCAGTCTTTCTTCTTTAAACTTGGCTTTCTATTTACATCGGCTCCTCAACCTTTTATCCCACCATGAACAGTTCCCTTCTCTACCAAAACTCAATGAACGCTACTGTGTTTCAAATGGCCATTTCCACAACTTTGAAAACTGCTAACTCCCTTGTTTCATCAAAATTTTACAAATAAATGAAACCATTAAAATCCACTCCTGACTTTGCCATTTCATTCAACTTGATGCTGGATGTCGTGTTGAGTCTTCAGAGCTTCAGAATGGAAATAGTTGCGATAGTTTTTGAGTGAACCCGACTTCCTGAACTCCATAGTCGTGAGTTCCTTCCCCCAAGCCTCCCCCAATGCTTCACAAAGTATCACCGACAACAAGCATATCTGCCTCCATTCCCAACGTATGCCATAACTTGTGGTTCAAAGCATTCAATCATGCTACAGAGCTGCTTGCCTCCTAATTCAGGCCCTAACACCACACTCACAACATTTTACGGCATCGCCTAACCCCAGTTATCGCCACCCGAAGTCAACACAGTTGAAAGAAAAGGTTGAACTTAGTTTCAAACTTTTAGAGACACTGACAGTTTTATTTAATTTTGTGAAGCTTTTGAAGCAAGAGGAAGTATGAACGAAAACATGGTGTATTTATACTCAGTAGAAAATTAATGCTTAGGTATATAGTTGCAAAACATAGGGTAGGCCTTAGGCATTGAATTCTCGCTTCATGGTTAAGAGACTATACGTAGATTGATGATGTATAAAAAATTAGGCTTGCAGTTGAGTTTTCACATCCTAGGTTTGCTATATTTGTACGTTTCTAGGTAGGCTCATGTTTTCTTCGGGTAGGAGAAACTTAATCGTGAAGAAATGAGTTTTATTATATTTTATTATATTTTACCTTATATGCATGGCAGCAGATGTTTAAGCTTGTGAAAATAGTAGGGGAGACCCCTTGGTTTTGAGTGTTGTATTGATAACATATATGAATTGGCACTTTGTATAACACCGCATAAATTAAGGAATATTTAGCATTAGTTGTAATTTTTTTCTTGTTTTGTTTCCCTTTAGTATAACGCCTACATGGTCAAAGTTCCATTTAATCATAATATTATCGGGTTTTTAATAAAGAGCAACAGTGTACAATATTTGTTTTGAGTTAAGAAAAATCACGTACCCTATTACGTAGAATTCCGTTTTTGTTCAATTTTCTACAGACAAAAATAAAAATACTGTGGTGACGAGTAATGTGCCACGATCCCAAAAATATAATAATATAGACAAGTTAGCTTATTCTGTTAAGTCCCAAAAGTGTTGATATAGGGTGTAAAACAATTCAAATAAAAAAGTTGCTTATTTTACGAATTAAAAATTACAGTAAAATTCTAAAAATTAAATTATAACTATGTCTCAAAGATCTTATCCAAACTCGAAGTTAATATTTAATTATAATTAAATATATCGTTATGGTATATAAACGATTCCATAGCGACTATTTGAAAATTTGATTTGGACATAACTTTCAATCTATACGACAAAATCTCCATTTTTCTCTTCCATTAGAAAAATATAGCTCAGTAGATTCGAACCTTTCTTGTTTCGAAGAAATCCGACTTATAACGAATCCTGTACACTCAGTTGAAGTTCAAAATGCTCAACTACGAACTACCGCGACATTACGAGGTCGTTTATAATTATATTATAAATTAATACGTTCAACCGTCATTTAAATAATATATTCGTTATTATAACTTGAATATAACTTACTTTAATATCATATATTATTCAAATTGCACAATATTGCCTATTCAGCTATTTCCGACTATTTTGCAAATTTAAATTCTATTATTCTATTATTTATATTAATTAAATATAAATATTATTTAATTCAAGTTATCGATATCGTCAAATCGATATTTAATACTTAAATAAATTAATTATTCAACCGTTAAAAATACGGGGCGTTACATTCTTTCCCCCTTAAAAGAATTTCATCTCCGAAATTAGTAAGGTAGAAAACAAACTCTATTAACTGGGTTAAAAATTATTCGTTTTACTTTTAACTTCAGTTTCAACTGAACCCATTTAATTTCAATTAAATTATAAATTTATCCTTACCAACGAAAATTTTCAAAAATTTTCTTTCACTTTAAATTTTCGAATTTTTTTGCCAGCGTCTCCTTTGTACGGCTCAATTGGTACAACTCACCTCTCTAGGCCTTCTTGTAACGACCCAACTTTCGAACACATCGGAAGTCATGTCATTAATAAGAATAAGAATAGATAGAAGATAAAATCACAGAAAACATCAGAATCTCACAGCGGAGTTTTCACAAAAGATAATACTTTAATATTACACAGCGGAATATATTACATCAGAGCATAACATATCTAGTGATACAAGCCATTCATAGTACGTCATTAATTATACATATCATTGATGACTAACTAGCAGACTTGTAATTATACAATAGATAAGATAGACCAGCACATAGAAAATCTTCATCCAGTTTCACAATCTTCTTCTTGGATTTAACAAATTAAAATATCATTCCATTTAAAATCAGTTTTGCAAAGGGTTTTCAAACTAAAATCTCTCATGACATTTGATTTAACGACAAAAACATATAAAATCAATACTTGCCTTCCAAGGCAATGCAAAAATTTGAAAATTTGTACTAGAAAATCAATGGCCATGTGATGGTTTTGACATGTAAAATCTTGAATGATCTAAGTGTTAAGTAAAGATCTAGTGTAGGTAAAATGATGGTGTATATGCAAGATTTTAGCAAGATCTTTAGTACATGTTTTGACGAGATGAATCATGCTTTGAAAATGCAAAAGAAGATGTAAAATTTCAGAAAATCTTTGAGAGAAAAGAGGGGGATTTGAAACTGAAAATAGTTGATACCAAGAAGATCTTGTCATGTGAACAAAATATTTCTTTAGGTCCTCTCTTTACTAGCTTATCTAGTGTAGGTTGTTTTCTCAAATGCATACATATATATAAATGAAAACATGCTTGCAACCAATTAGCATTTTCATGTTTTGATGTTAATGATCATGTGAACTTGAACTTGTTTTGATCTTGCTTTGGTAACAAAAGGATTTGGCATGTTTAATTCAAGTATTTAAAAGTTTTTAAAACAAGGATTTACCAAAAACTCAATTTCTTAAATCCATTGAAAAAAGAACAAACATGTATAATAAAAATGGCATTATAATACATGCTATATAAAAGTGTTGTTCTGCGCATATATAAAATAAGTTTAAACAAATGCTAACAAATATGTGCTATCATACCGGATGTGTAAAAAAAGGATTTTTTTTTTTTTGTAAGTGCTGTGCTATACACCTGTGTAAATGCTATTATACACAAATTAACATGTTTTGAAATTCAACGTCTGGAATTTTAAATCGTATTTGAAAATACATACTTACGATCACTTCTTATCTGTATCAGTGATCTGTGTAAAAATCTTGGGTCATTACACTTCTCCAATCTAAAAGAAAATCAAACAGCCAAGCAGCTTGCCAATTCGGCTCATAAAAATCTCATACCTAATAGAAAATATAAACTTGTACCTTTTTGTCAGACATATCATTCCATCTTTTCTATCTGCTACCAATTCGAATGTTCTCCCGACCAACTTCCAATCAATTTATCCTGAACATAGCTATTTGCTTATATGCAAATCAAATTCCATTTAAAACTCGAGTTCCATTCTCGATTCCAAATTATTAAGTCATCAATCCAACTTACTTAACCTCGTTATGTTCTATCCACATATTTCATTAACTACTTAATTTCTCTAATCAGTTATCTTCATCCCTATATCACAATTATGATTTTTGTTTCAATAATCAATCCATTTACTTAGCCGACTCCAAATTATATACCAAAATCCAACTTTACTCAATATCATTCTATTCTAATTCAATTCAATTACCACTTAATTGGCTTTACTTTAAATCTCAATTTGTTTTCACAAATTTCTATTTAATTTGTTTTTATTTTAAACAATCTCTCCCCGGGAATTTTAAATAACTTAGTTTTTTTTTCTAAAACCAAATATTCCTTTTCGGATTCCAAACAACTTGTTTCTCAAAACAATTCAACACCAAATCTTTGGTAGTAATCCGTCACTTTAGAATTTGAAAATGAACACTGATGATGTGGTCAGCATTATCTGGGTTATTTCCCAGCGATCAAAGTGAGTTCAATACTATAACACTTCCCAAAACCATTTTTAAACATTTCCATTTTGAAATCAGTTCAAAATATCCTTCTCAATGCTTGTAAAACAATTTAAAACCTCCCAAGATTTTAAATTTCCTTATATTTAAACCAAATCTCTTACAAACATTCTTCCCAGTTTCCAGCATTTTTAATTCCAAATTATGATTTAATTCATTTCATAATACTTATATGAATTTTATTTGGTTATATTTACATAACCAGCTCAATTTTAATCTTATTCGATTATAATAACAACCACATCCAATATACTATAATAATTTTCAATATATATATTTTCTTTATTTAAAAATATAATTTGGGGTAAAATTATTTCATTTACCCTTTTTCAAAACATATTATGTCGGTTCATCGTATTCAAGTGTTTAGAAACTCCTACCGATACAGTGGATCAAACTGATCGATCGGAATTCATAAACTACTCAACTAATAAATCTCCACAACATAAAACAAATTTTATAAAATCTACAAATATGTTCTCTCGTATATATACAATCAAACTCAATTTAGCGTATTACTAACCCCATCTCTATCGAGTTACGCCACAGAGCCAAGGTAATCACTTAACCTTCAGCTCTGATACCACTGTAACGAATTGGAATTTTCGACCCAGAAAATCAACATAAAACCCATGTCAATTATTCAGGCATCGACATTCCAGATCATTAATAGAAAGAAGTTAGAGCGTGAGAATAGATAAGATAAAAAATTAGAATAGAAGAAGGAGAAGAACATAGCAATAGAATCAGAGTGACATGAACCTCCCCGTGGAACGAATAAAATATACTATATAACATAACTTTGAAATACAAATCTATACTTGAATATACATATTATTATCATAGTACAACACTTACAGCACAACGGAAATAACAATAGCTATATAATCCTGAAGCCTCATGCTCCAATTCTCTAAGTAAATCTGTAAAATCCCGACTACTTGACTGCCCGTACAAAATTGGGCACCCAAGAGTTTAGGGAAAACAAAACAAAATAAACTTTGGGCCAGTCATGTGACTGGTGTGGGTAAACTCCAAACATTTGTTTAACTTTTAAAATCCTTTTAAAAGAAAGAATAATCATAAGACCAATCCACACATAAACACGGATGGTTTTTACCTTACGATAACCCAAAACATTCTTTAAAAATCCATACTCTTCTGATATTATAATAATGTCTAAATCAAATAAATAGCAATCTAGTGCAACGCCTTCATCTCACATTCCACGCAAATAATATATAATCAAAACTAGCAGGCGCTTATTGGGTAATGAATTCCAACTAGCAAGGTATGGGACCACCTTCCGACAGTGTATCTCTAGAGAGAAATACACCGGGTTCAACAAGAACATCTTGTAAACCAGGATAAACATGACCGGTCACTCATTTTGCTTGAGCGTACCGAATGTATTATCACCAACGGTTGGGATCAGCAACCATTTCCCGAAAGGGACAGCATCGAAATAGATTATATAAGTAAATGGAATTTCTCTAGATCAGGTAACAATACACCCTAATTGGGAGCTGCCCACTTAGCCTCGCAACCTACCCGATTTTATACCATTTCCTGGTTGTGAGGTTTGAAGCTACGCTTATCATTGACAGATCACACCTTTCACTTTGAATGCCACATCGTCATACCCGCCAAATCGCAAATTGATTTTCCAAAATTACCATGGGTATACAGCTAAGAGAAACGAATTCCTCCACCACCAAATGTAAATACATTTGAAGAGATCAACTTACGCGATCTATTAAATATACTCTGTCAGACATTCTTCCATATAGGTTGTCTTGGGACTGGACAAACCGAAGGCACTATTCTGTAAATCCATCTTAGGCAATTTTTACCTAGAATTACCAGAACAGCCCTTGCACAAACTCCATCTTCAATTATCTTGATCATATTTGATTCGCAACGCTAATGCCCATACGGAGTGGTTTTCAGATAATAAATCTGATTCCGGTCTCTCTGTATTGACGACGGAAAAATGGTCAAAACTTTGATAGTCGGTTATTTAACTATTAAAGGAAACATCCATACACAACGATCTTATTTCCAAATGGAAGTTTTATCGATCAATCAACATTTTCCCCTTAAATTAATTTATCATTAATTTATTCATTTACCCATTTCCCGTTTCCATATATTTTAAAATCCTTATTTCCTAAATCTAGAAATTATACGTTATTAACATTGGAAAATGTTTCCATTTCTTGTTCACGCATCTTTACTCTCCCATATCTATCAGTCTCTAACTTTAAACTAGTAAGAGAAAAATTCCCTGAATATCAACCCCGAGGCCGAAACCAACATCAGATTGATATCCAGAAAGCTGTTCAACATAATAATCTCCAGTCAATTTCTAATTTCCTTAACTCTATTTCTTATCTTCTTATCAAATCATTGCTTATGCCACTCTCAGATTCAGTTTACGAATCCAGTCCTTTTATGAAAACATTGGTTATAACGATAGATTTATAATCCCTACTTTCGAAATATCTAACTTCAAAATATAACTTTTATTCATTAATTTGAATAAAAAATAATTAATTTATTAAATAAATCTTGATTTAAAACCCGAAAAGTAAATAATACTTTCCTACATTCGATATAATCGAATTTCAACGTATAACTCTCTTTCGAATAATCTCTATTCGATAATTCTCTTTCGAATAAACTATATTCGACAATTTCTCTTTCAAATAAATTATATTCGATAATCTCTCTACGAATAACTTATATTCGATTAACTCTATTTGAATAACGAATATTCGATTAACCCTTTTCGAATAACTAATACTCGATTAACTCTCTTCGAATAACTAATATTCGATTAACTCTATTTGAATAACTAATATTCGATTAACTCTCTTCGAATAACTAATATTCGATTAACTGTATTCCCTATCTTATTCAAATTCCCATTTGAATTTCTATTTCAAAACTTAAACTTTTCCTTATAAATGTTTTAATTTATAAAATATTTATTTTAATCCATTATTCTCATCGAATGTGAAAAATGTTTCTTTTATATAATCAATTAGTTTGATTTTTCCTTTAAAAATAATATTCCATTTCCAAACTCTATTTATACTTCTATTTATAGCTATTCGTAAAAATCTTATTTATAACTCCCTTTACAACTGCTACGTTCACATTCGATTTCAAATATCGGTGTTGGAACCAGTTTTACTTCTCTATAAAAATCTCAGACTTATAAATTTCATTTATCAAATGTTAAATATTTTATTTAATATTAAAATATTATTTATAAATTAATCTTCTCAATTTTTCTAATAAAACATATTCTATTTAAAATCTACTTTAAATAAATCTTCCCATAATTCTTTTATATCTCGCCAATTCCGCTTAATCAATATCATGTTATATTCGTGTGTGAAGCACGGGTCTAAACCTCCCTAATGAAAAATTCTCTTTTCTAATCCTATAAATTTCCCAAAATATTATATTTACTCCATATACTCACTTATTCACCTCTTATTAGCTTCATTCAGTGTTTATACCACAAATGGCCTTTTAAAACATTCATATAACTATTAATAATCTTATACAGAAGTTCTTATTTAATTTTCCCAATAATTCCTTTTTATAAAATCCATTGATTTTATATTAATATTTTATTTTCAATATACACTTTGAAAATTCCCTTTTTACATTCTAGTATTTCTTATGGTATTTAAAATACCAAAGAACAAAACCAGTGTCATCATGATCGATCACAGATTATATATCACATCATATATCACAACATATGAAAAACGGTATTATAAATATTGTGGAATCCTGTTGGATCCCTCCAACCTGTTGCCCTGCATCCACAGATGTTAAACAACATAAATAGCATCAATTCCATTTCAATATGAAATATTCTGATAAACAGAATCAATATTTGATCAAAGATTTATATATATAATTATATTTATATTTTCAAACAATTAATTAGAAGTTCGTCCAAATAATCAACACACAACAATCAACCATCATTTATCAATTCTAAAAATACGTTATAAAAATATAAACTGAGCAGACTTAGTGAGATCTACTCACAATGGTGGTTTATCGTTAAATAACGATTATTGTCATTGATTCAGATCATGCAATTTATTTCGCTATAAATTGTAATGAGCTCGAGTTCACTCCGAATTAGTTACATTGTGTAGCACTCGTCCATACGATCCCAATGGATCCTGTTTTGTTAAATTTCGATAACATATGAATAAGTTATGATGTTAACAAGGTTTGCACTATTTTTAATTGAAATAAATTTCAATTTCCATTTATATAATTTGGGCTTAATTATATCGTCGCCCCCATCTCAGCCCACTACAGCTTAAACCAGTCTTTCTTCTTTAAACTGGGCTTTCTACTTACATCGACTCCTCACCCTTTTTTTAACGACCCGAACTTCCCGGTAAAGGAAAGCCAGGATTGAACTGAGAACACGACAAATCAGAACACAAACAGAAGAACATTTCATTGTTATTACAACAATGTCCATAAGAGTACAAGATAATAACAGAGTATGAATAAATATTACACATTGTAAAATATCAGAGATTCAAATTACAAAGCAGCAAAAAAATAATACATAACCCAACTGAAAGAAACACACGGATATAGAGCTTTCCGAATATATTTCCAGTTGTAATCCAGGATCCTGGGAAAATAGAAATCTGCAAAATCCAAAACTACTAGCTGTCCGTATGGAAAATATGGGCACCCAGAGTTTAGGTTAAAACAATAAACTCCAGGTCAGTCATGTGACTGGTGTGAGAACTAAAACAATTATTAATTTGCTTTTAAAGTTAGGTAAATTAAGGGACCACACCGTATAACACGGAACGGGTTTACCGCCAAGATACCAGTGCACAAAATAAACAGCGCAATGCTAAATAATGAACAATGAAGCTATTATAAGGCTCAGGTCCCATCACACAATGCAACGCAAGCCAGAAGATATAGTTTTACCTTATAATAGAAAAATATGCTTGGTACGTAAAATTTATCTTTTATTATTACTATAAGTGAAGAAATCAACTTCAAATATAAATGTATAAATCATAGACGACATAGTGCCCCATCTCACTATGTCCACTACACCATAATGGCCATTTGGCAACTCTTATTTTTTTCAACTGCCAACACTTATTTGTGTTGTAGGCTAGTGACACTAATATGTGTTGCTATAGTAAAAATGTGTCACCAAAAATGTGCCAACACTTATTTGTGTTGATATGCCTGGTCAACCATTATATTTTGAGGGTAAAATGGTAAGTTCTCACTGATAACCTAATCGCTGTGTGGATCCTCTCTCCCTCAACGCTTATTCCTCTGAAGGCCGCTTGATAAGCAAATAAAAATAAGCGATCCCTCTCACTAATCGATTTCAATATCCGTGACGATATTGATATTAACGATAGGATTTTGGATTTCTCAAATCGGTATTATAGTCTCTCAAATCCTCTCTCCACCCGTTTCTCAATCGTCGACTTCAAATTAGGGCTTCAGAGACTTTGGCTTTGCAAATTAGGGGCAATGGACTTCATCTTTGTGTGAATTACGGTTTCAAGGAATCACGATAATAGGTAAAAAAATCGATTTCACTTTCCCAATTAGTCTTCATCTTTTATTGTTTGTTAATTAAATTTGACTGAATGATTATGATTGTTTAGGGATAGGGAACATAGGATATTTGAGGATATTTTAGGCAGAAGAAGCAAGGCTGAGGGAAGAATTTGAGCGGAGTGGCAAAGCAGTTCTTCCAAAGGAGGAGTCCGAACATTCCAACTCAAACATTATTACTCCTGGAATTGTTTTCATGCAATAGTTAGCAATAGCTTTGGAAGGCTACATCCGCGATAGGTTAAATAATGATCCTGGATGGAAATCTATTAAAGTAAATTCTTGTTCTCATGAGTACCACATAGCATTGAAACTGATATTATAACTGAAAGCATATTTGGGAATAGGTTACTATACTTTTGTAATTTAGAGCGTGTTTGAAAGTTATTTGTGCTTCCCAACGTCTCACAAAAATAGAAAATGTCACTTCGAAATTGTGAAATCATTAACAACAAATGCTTAGCTTGTTACTCATTGGATGTCTTATGATAAAATTGTTCTGCAATTTTAACCTGTATGTTCAAACAGTTTACATAAGTAAATCAGATGCCGTTAGAACAATTTCTTTCCGATATTAGTCCCTTGAATGAACTTCCCTACAGATATTGTGTCTACATTTAAGAATGAAAGTTCATGCTTTAATCTGTTTATTTTGATGGTCATTCTATCAGATTCTAGTGTTCCTGGTGAAGGGGAACATAAAATCCCAAATGCTATTCAGGGCATGTGAATCCAATTAACAGTAAGATCAAACAACAACCATAGTTTGCCCCTTTCTATGTACGTGTTACTAGCGTTTATGAAAGTGAAGTGCAATGAAATTCCTTTAAATTTTGGGTAGATGTTTATGTATATATACAAATAAATAATTGAATACTTACCATACCTTTTATACAGTATCTTCATCTTGGCAGGTTAGCTATGATTTTTTACTTTATTTTCTTAATACTTGATTAACTTGTGATTAATCATTTCTGCTCACTTTTTATTTGTATGTCATATGATGGTCTTGAATACCATACCGTTTTTTTAGTCCAACAATGAAAACGGTTGCTAAAAGTAAAATGAGAGACTGTTGATTGATGCTTCTCTAATTTTGGTAACCACTATGGTTTTTGGTATAATAGTAGGTTTAAAAATTAAAAGCCACTTTCAAACACGTTATGGTTGCACTGTTAACTGTATTTGCTGATTAAATTTGCTGCTACTATGAGTTGCTGCCAACTTAATTCATTATTACCCATTCGAAAAATAGTCGGCTTGAATTCTAATTTGCTGCTGACCTAATTTGTTGCTAACTTAATTTGCTGGGAATTTTTTTCTCATATATCTACTTGCTATAGCAATACCCATTTGAAAAATAGTCGGCTTGAACTCTAATTTGCTGCTGACTTAATTTACTTTGACTTTCTGTTCTTATTTGTCTAATTTTTTATTTATTTGATTATAATTAAGCGATTCCTAGTCAACACTTGATGATGAAAAACCATTTTTGTCTACAGCAGATTCTGCCGTTAAGATAGCTGCAGGTTCCACAAAAACAATTCTTGGGTGGAAAGGGATCGAGAACAGAGCTGCCTTTCCAGTATTTAAACCACCTGGCTCTAATTTCTACCCTCCTGATATGGACAAAATGGAATTTGAACTGTGGAAGGGTAGTCTGATAGAAGGTGAAAGAGAAGATGCAACTGGATTCTTTAGTGTCATCAAACGTCACGGTGAATCAGAAATGGATGTTCTGTCTAAGCAATCTGATAAAATTGGACATCTATTTGCGGTGCCATACTCTGAAGAGTATAGAGTTCGCCTTTTGGAAGCTGCTCAGTTTCTTAGAAAAGCAGCGGAATTGAGTGATTCGTTAAGCTTGAAGAGATTACTGAAAACCAAAGCAGATGCTTTTTTGTCAAACGACTACTATGATTCTGACATAGCATGGATGGAATTGGATTCTAAACTGGATATTACTATAGGTCCATATGACACTTATGAAGATTCACTCTTCGGATACAAGTGTTCGATATTTGGTAATGGGGTATTTACTGCTTTCTTATTTGAAATATAAATAAAAATGGAAACCATGTCCAAAGTCTTATAATCAGTCTTTCACCGTGTTCCACTGATACTCAATAGAATTCGGATTTGAAATACCAAATTCAAGCAATGCTGAAATCACATAGTTAAAACAATAGAGCTCAAAAGAAACTAAAATGGATACAAAAAACTGCTTTTGCATCAATAGCATGGGGGTGCTTCAGCCATATTTTATAATGTCTAGTACAATTTGTGGAATTATATCTAAATTCATGTTTTCTTTTGTCTGCAGGTACTTTGGCTTGGCTTTGATGCTTTTTGCTATTTGTAGTTGCCAAATACATTTTGCTTCCACTTATGCAGAGAGACATGTATCGTGTGTACTGTGTAGCATGTTTTCAGTTTCTACTTTCCACTGAGGTATTAGTATATTTTCACCATGTGCAATATGTTTCTAGTTTACTATTTCTATTGATATATTTGTAAAAAAATACGCAGTGTGCTTTTATTATGTTTTCTTATTTCCAGTTGTTTAAAAACGTGTACGCTTAATTGCTTTTATATGAAAATGGATGTCAAATTGTTAATGAGCGGCTGAAGAGATTAAGCAAAATGAACAGTAAAGAATAATGAAATAATGCAACTGTCTCTCTCCACCAGGCCTTTGTAAATGATTGCTTTTTGTTGAAATAAAATCAACTATTTTGATATTTTTTATATGTAGAGAGTTTTATGGTAGATGACATCTTATTTTAAGAGTTAACTTTACTGTTTTTGTTGTCTCAGCGATACCATGACTTGGTTGGTTTGCTGTCTTTATCTTTTCTTTCTGAACTTTTGGTCATTAGCTTTCAAGATAACCATGTCTGCTGCTACATTAACTACTGCATTATCGATGTTTCTTATGTGTATAGATTGTTAAATGTATACATATGAAGTCGGGATGAAGCACGTCAAACTTTACTAATTGTAGTTAGGGCATAAGTAAGTGTGTCCCCGACCATATTTTACTCATAATTCTATCAGTTTATCATAAAAATACTAATTATCAGTACCATGCAGTTCTGCAGCCCATTTTTCATTTCCTTATAAATATAAACCATATACCTCCTCTACTAACTACCTCAGCTAACCTTCTTGTATTTATAATTAAGTTATATAATATTATCATTTAGATACCTAGTGTTAACTGATTCACGTCTAGGATTTATCACAATACTTGAGTCTATCTTGGTTCCAGATTTTATTAGAATGAATAAACTTCTATTTTTGCCCTTTACTCACATATGTTCCCGGATAAATAGAAAAACAAGTCTTATAGGGATGCATTTCTCCTTACATATACCAGCCTGGTTTTATCTTTAAAACTATAGTAAATCAAATATCAACTTATAGTTTATCTCAAAGAAGTGGACTTCCCCACGTTTCATAAAAACATAATGTAGATGTATTCTTTGAAATAAGCTGAACATATACTTGTGTAAATGCTAGGTATGAGGCTCATAAGTATGCATATGTTATATTGTCAAAAATACTTAATACTGCTTGGTTCATACCTAGGCAAGCTATCATGCAAATGTAAATCTCAAACCATACTTATTCCCTTTGTACATATAGTATACTGTATACCAGATTGTTGTTTTCTTGCATAATATAAAATTTGTAGCCAACCATATGATTAATTTTAATTCAGCTAAAAAACAACACAAACAGTGATGATCACTCACTCGTAATTGACAATAAAAGATGAACTTTTCAGTGCAGCATGACATTCCCCGTTATATGCAATTTGTTATAATGCTCATGCTAGTTTAATTATTGCTTCTATTTTGATGTATGACACTAACGGAAAATTGTGTGTTATTTTTATCTTTTAATATTGTGCGTGAACCAACTTTTAATTTTTAATTTATTTTTTATAATGCCACTAGGTTGATTAGATTAGACTAATCTTCCAAATTAAGATTGCTCTCTGTAATTTAAAATGGAGGTCTGAAGTCTTACAGAGTAATATTAGGAACCTCATCTGAATTAATCTGGATATGCTAGAGGTAGACAAATAGCTCTCAGTTTGAATCTGTTGATGAAGCCTTAGCTGTTTTTAACTTTTTATACTAAAAGTATGTATATAGAGTTATAAAAGATTACAGGTTTCCAAGATTTTGTAAACTTTAAATGAATGTGCGCTAATGAACCTCAAATATAAACAAAATTTTCTATGCATTGACCACTGAAGGATGTTATATGAGACGATAGCAAATAAAGAAGAAAAACATACAAAGGCGCATATTTTAGTTGGCTCTTAAGTGTACATATATGATAATAAAAGACTGGAGAAGTAATTAATCACTAATATTTATATATGCATGTGCATTTTTTTCTTAGCTTAATGATCAATCAACCGTTATTTCCCATCAGTTATGTATGTATGTAAATGTAGTGCCAATTTGATGAATTTTTTAGTTGGTATCAAGGCTAATTGTAGCTAAAATCAATGTGTAACTAAAAAGTAAGCAATTATTCAATGCTCTCTTGTTAATTTAATGGTAAATAAATATAGAACTAAAATTGCTACTAACTGTGCTCTACTTAGAGCATGTATAATATTTCAGGATGTAGGACTGAGAAAACAACATAAAGAAACCTTAGTAATATAACCGACAAAAATTGCTATGATTTGTGTATACCATTATGATTGCTATCTTTCTTGCTGAGAATGCCTACTATGGTAAATACTGAATGTTAATCTAATTATTTTATGTTTCCTGAAGTTTAATATGTGTTTCATTTACCCATCGTTTTCATGTGTACCAATAGCTTGCATATCATATTTCAATAGCCTGCATATCATAGCAATATTAATATCATATTTCATTATTATTTTTTAGGTGGCTTTTGTTTGGATGCTAGACCAAAGCAGTGGAACTTTCTGTATTTTCAATTGTCTGCCTTGGCAAAGTTAGAGAGTCCAGGTACTTGTTGATATCACACCTATATTTGATGTGGTGGACACTTGATCACCAAAATATTAAGAAGACAGTTCATTGAAAAGGCGGCTGCATTTTTTGAATAACTCAAAGTCTGAGAATAAACGAATTTCAGAATAAAAAAGATAATTTGTTTACCTTGAGATAAAACTAGTACTGTTATACTATGTTGTTTCTGGCAATCGATGAATTGAAGAAAAATATTTGAATGCTTGCAGCCCAGTTTCCGTCTTCTAAGCTGGCACTTTGCATGTTAATTGCTTAACCCATTTTGTTTGTCAACGTTTATAGTTCAATACATCAGATGATACTTATATATAAAAAAAAGAGCGAGGTTATGAATTGATTAGTGCTGCTTATTCCCAATTGATTAGTGCTGCTTATTTATGAATTGGTTTATGTGACTAACCCAGAAACCCTTCAATGACTCTTGTGTTTACAGACAAGTTATTTTTTTCAAGTAATTCACTATTGTCTGTAAAAAAAACTAACTTTATTTTGCTACTATAGTAAATGCCAAAGAAGAGGAAGCTATACCAATAGGAGACGGTTCTGTAAAATTGTCCTTTTACTTAGGACTGCTCATAGGGAGCATGTTCCAGTCACAATTGATGATTGACAGTCAGTTGGCGATGATTTAAAACATATGTTGTGGAGTTCCATTTAGGTATCACTTTCATATATTTTACGTTCCTTTGTGTCCAATATTAGTAATGGTTTTAAACGTTTATATCCTTACATGGCAGCAGAATTAGAAAACTCTTTTTTTTTGTGATCAAATGTACTTTTAATACTACTTCTAGACTGAGCTAAAAGTCATTTATGCGATAGATGGTTCAAAACAATTTAAACTACATCAATGTATATTATTTATAATACAAAGTACTTGTACTGTTAAATATAATGTAACAATTATAAAGATAGTCCAATTAGTAAATCTAATGTACATTTAATTCTCTTTTGTATATTTCTTCCTCCTCCTCTTCTTCATCTTCATCCTCGTTTTCAAGATCATTGCGTATTTTGGAACCTAAGGATCTATTGCTATAGGACCGGAGTGAAGAGTCTTAGGTTGAGTTTGCGATGGGGACGGGCTCTTCGAATCTTGATTTTGGTTTAGAGATTGAAATGCGACGAGTGAGGGTGGTGGTACGTGGAGGCCGAGGTGATTTCAGGGTACTTAGGCTTGATGTTAGTGCAATTTCAGGACTTGGAATTTGATTACCGTTACTAGTATCTAATCTTCTTGAATTTGTAGTGGAGTTTATTTCTTCTTCTCCTAATACTGGCAGCACTACATGATGGCTTTGCTTATTTTCCATTTAAAATATGCAAACCCCTTCAAAAATGCAGCTGTTGTAATCTCATAACAAAAAGTGCAACACTAACAGAAATAGAACTAGCCAGCTAGTTAACAGTTTTTTACAAGGATTTATACGTATTGAAGTTTTTACATCAGAAATACATTATGTAGGTACTAAAGTAAAAAAAAAAAGGCAATTGTATTAACAGCATGTAGAATTGGTTATCATTATACGTATTGAAGTTTTTGATCACAGTGTTGCTTCACAAATGGCCCAACAACAGGAGTTCAATCTGAAAAATTCCTGTGCTTATCATTATGATATTTTGGTCCTTAGTTTCATGGTGCTTGAACTATATTTTACATTATCATTTTGCATCTTTTACAGAAATATGAAAGAAGTTTGTTCTTTTCAGGTTTTAATTTGTGGCTTTCTTGGTATTCCTCCTTCTAATGGAGTACTTCCCCAATCTCCAATGCACACAAAGAGTCTGGCTGTTCTCAAAAGACATGTGAGTGAATATACATTGAAAAAGCTAAATGCTTTTTTGATATAACACTGAAAATTATATTTGTTGTATCAAAAATTTGTTATCTAGTATATGATTTTTTTTAATAAAAAAATTGCTTTATTGATTCCATAATGTATGTCTTCCATGTCTGTCACTGTGTATCATTATTATAAATTTTGTCCAGCTACTAAGGAAGAAGATGGTTAAGACGGCTAAAGAAGGAATGAAGCAACAAGCAACAAACTTGGAAATCTACGATAAGATGCAAGAAGTATTCATTCAGCTGGATGATCACCTGAATGAAGTTTTGACACCAAGGTCTAAGTTTAGTGTTCCCAGCAAAAAACGTATTAATTAAGGAAGTCCCAGTAAATCAAATTCTCACGGCATAACCTAGTCATGTTTACACAGACTGCGGTGATCGGAAAAGAGCTAAAGGATTTGAAAGAATCAGTGTTGAGGGAGGAAACCAATGGCGAGCCAAAAGACCTGTTTGACCCTGAAAACACATAGAAGCACTTCTTCCTGTGTGTGTAAACGAGCAAAGATTATCGAATTTGTCTCAGTCGATTCTAGTTGGTTGTTGTCTTAGAGAAATGCCTTTCATTAGAATGATCCCAACTTCTGTTCTTTGGGGATATTTTGCTTACATGGCCAAGACAGTCTTCCTGGAAATCAGTTTTCGGAACGAATGCTCCTTCTGTTTATCACTCCTTACAGACGTTTCAAGTAAGTTTGATGAGTATCTCTCTATGTTATCCAGTATGCTTTATATCAAAGTTTCAAAGTAATGACAACTGAAATGTACCAGTATATACATATGTTGTTGAACTGTTGATTTGATTTTCAACCAAAACATCAAATGTGGTGCAACACTGTAATTAAATTTTGACTATTACAGGCTTCTTGAGGGTGATCACGCATCATTTGTAGAGAAGGTGTTGTTCAAGACGATATCAACATTTACAATTTTCCAACTAATCTACACCAAACGTTGGAATTGCTAATTCTCTTATTCCGTCAAATGATGTTCGATCATCAGCAAGGGAAGAACAATTTGTAATGCTATTATCACAAGATTTGAAGAAGAATGCAGCAAAAGCTTATATTGGAACACAAACCATTTGTCATTTTAGAGAGATAGTGCAAGGTGTTGAGAAAGTTGTTTGGATAACAGAAGTTTTAGATCAAGAAGCACCAATTTACGATGGTCCTCAAAACGGACATTACAAGCTTTGTGAATTTTCGGATGGAGGCTTTGTGATATGGTCCACGTTTCGCCTTCGTGGTATCTAAAATTCTATGTATCTTTAGTAAAACTTTGTATTGTTTTTTGTAATTTGAACTTGATATTATGGTATTTTGACATTGGAAGCATTATGCAAAAGTGACATTATTGAATTTGAAATATGGAAGTGTACCAAATACTTTTATTTGAATTGATATGTTGAATTATATATGTGATTGAAAATCGTAAAAACATATTATATAAGTGTTAGCAATTTATGTATGCCAACATTTATAAGAGTTAGAAGGATTATGATACTGACATTTATAAGTGTTACCATATCTTATAGCTCCAACATTTATAAGTGTTAGTATTGAATACGTTTGTAACACTTATAAATGTTACCATATCTTATGGTTCCAACATTTATAAGTGTTAGCAATGAATATGTTTGTAACACTTATATGTGTTAGCAATGAATATGTTTGTAACACTTATAAGTGTTAGCAGTTATATTTGTAACACTTATAAGTGTTGCAGGAAATTCCTCACAGGCCATTGGTGACACTTAAAAGTGTTACAGAAATTATTTGTAGCACCTATACTTGTTGGAAATCCTCTGTTTTGGTGTAGTGGTCGCCATACTAGGCTCTACAATTAAAACTGAAATGTCGCGTATTGGAAGTTGTATTTCCATCTGTGAACCAATGCAAGGGATCTTCCTTACCGAATTCAAGACAATCTAATCCATGTCTCAGGCTCAGAGCTCGAGTGTTCCTTGGAGCGTCAGGGTCGGCCCACACTTAGCGAGTTAATAATACCATAAACTATATGCTAGCCTGCCCTATGGGGCATAAATGAGCCAGATGACTCAATATCCATCGGCTCCGTAGTAACCGATATATCTGAGGCGCCTCTCTATCCATCAAGTAATAATAAGCAACATCCACAGGAGTAAAATGTCTGGGCTCCATACCATGACACCACTCCTAACTAGAAACTAGCATATGTCCATTACCCTGAGGTCCTCTCTCGTTTCTGGTTCACACTAGAGTGTGAGGCTTGCGAATTAACGCTATACACAAAGCTATGCTATATTAAAGACGTGCTTTGATCATCAACCACAAGACTTTGCTTTTCAACAAAAGCCTTGATCATTTGCCACACAGGCATGCCGCACAGGCAATTTACGCTATGCGACTGATGTCTATCGAAATATAACCTTTGAGCTCGTACGTCTCAGAGAAGGGTATTAAGCAAGAGAAAAAAATTCTCCGCCACCAAACAAATATATATTTAATAGAGATCAATCAACATAGAATAAAGTCCAATGTTAGACACACAGTCCATTTACAAGTTCGTTCTGGGTCTGAACGAAACCCGAGGCACCGTATTCCTCGTCCCATATGTCCAATATAGGAGAGATGTCCTCACATATCCGGTCGATCTCCAAGTACGTATGGACGATCACCACTTATTACCTTGTCTTGAGCTTACAGCCCAATCAAGACATCAGTAATCATCCAAAAGATGTGAAGACCTCCGATCTTCAACCACTGTCTTCATCGCCGACTTATCGTCGAATCAGTTATTCAGAATGGGTATAAACTCGACCTTTCCGAATAACTCGCGTATATTATAAACAAGTGTTACACAAACACAACATACGCCTCATTCCAATCCGGAATATTCTTTTATTCATATATTCTTTTCACAATTTAAACCATATTAAGGTTTTCCAAACTAGTCGGGATTAGCGAATCTTACCGAAGTAATCATTTATTTTGTTTCCCAATCCCAACCTATTCATCCCATGGAGCAAAACTGGTTGTACTCCATATCTAATACCCACGGTGTAATCGGTAAAATTAATTACCATTTCACGTTCAAATCTAATTAAAGATTTAACTATCGCTAGGAGCAAAACTAGTGATACTCCATTCTCTGTCATTTCATGAATTCGATAAATTTAATTATCTCATTCACATTCCAATCTAATTAAAGATTCATTAAAACTCTATTTTAGTTTTAATCTCAAAAATCATTACTTAATGATTATTCATAGTTAAGAAATTAATCTTATCTTTAACTGGGTTAAAGAACTAATGTCATTTAAAACATAGTTCACGATAAACCCAAAATCCCATTCCATTAATTATGGAATCTTGACGGAAAACAGATCCATATATATAATCGATATAAAGTTCCATATCCAACCGATAATATAAATGGAATAACGACAAAGCCTTTTAAATTCCATATATAGTAACGGTCTTCCTCCATGGAAGTTCACTTCGATTATTACCAAATCGAATTCCATTCCAATTTATTTTATTAAATTGGAATGCTTTACTTTGGAAAATTTCCAATAAATCTTAATAAAAAGATCTATAATTTCCAAATCACATTTCACCGTAAATCGGGTTAAAGAACGAATGTCGTTAAAAACACAGTTCACAATAAACCCGATTCACGTTCCATTTTAGTCCAATTACTAAATATTACTGGAAACACTAATAATCTTAATTAAAATATTTATTCTTTTAACACGAGGGTTAAGAACAGTGTTATTTAAGACACCATTCATGACAAACCCAAAATCCAATTCTTTTATTCAATTCCAATTAAATATTAATTAATTGGTAGACTTCACTAAATCTTAATTAAAAGATTTATTCTTTTTCTCAACCGGGTTTAAGAACAGTGTTATTTAAGGCACCATTCACGACAAACCCAAAATCCAATTTAATATTAAACACAAGGCTCTGAATAGAAATTATATCGGCTTATATTCAATATCAAATTCTGAAATCAACAAATATCGTACTGAGAATAACGATATATATATATATCTTCCAAATTCTTCCACAATATCTGTATGATCATGGAAACCAATATCGAAATATTCCGAAGATAATTTTGATTCAAATCCATTCCAATTCATATATTGGAAATTATGGTTATATTAAAACTCATTCTCAATCCCCTTTATTTATTTAAAAGTAATTGGATTATAATTCTAGTTAATAACTAGTTCATTTCGATAAATATATATTTTTATCTTTTCAAATATGGAATTTTTCATCCTAATTCTTTCCAAATCATTTATTATGATTTTACACAAATTATTAATATTTTTAATAATTTTATTAAGGCCCTTTCAGTTGATTTCCATAAACGGTCGTCGAACTGCACTTACAACGACCTTTTCTCAATTTTATTTGGACATAATTCCAAATCCAACCGTTAGATTTAAAATCTCTTATTTTGTTGGAAAGCTCTTTCCGATACGAACCCAACGGTTCCAGTTTTAGGAGAATCCGACGATTAGATCTCCCGTAATGTTAATGCGAAGTCAATGGTCGAAATTCACGAACGGTCGCGGTGCGGCGCATTCTATTCAGGCCATTTAATATATATAATATATATATATATTATATATACTTCGTCGATTTCCGTTTAAAATGTATAAATCGGTTTAAAAACGTTCTAACTTCATTTTCAATTTTAAATCCAAAATGAAAACTCCTTATCATTATAATATTTAAATGATAATTTTTTTCAAAATATCAGGTTTTGAAATTTTTTTCCTTTTCGATATTCATTATAAAAAAGAATAAAATCAATATAAATATCGTTCGCGTCAAAATGGCGCAAATCTAATCAACACGGCTTCATAATTTTTATATTTTCGTGGCCATCCAAAATCGGACATCAAGTTCACTTTTTAATCATTTATTGAATATTATTTAAAAATATTCGTTTAATTATTTTATTCAACACATGAATATTTTTAATAGTTTATACCTTTAATAAAAAAATGATATTTTTATTGTTTAAATATTTTATTCAACACATGAATATTTTTAATAGTTTATACCTTTAATAAAAATGATATTTTTATTGTTTAAATATTTTATTCAACACATGAATATTTTTAATAGTTTATACCTTTAATAAAACTGATATTTTTATTGTTTCGATATTTTATTCAATGCAAGAATATTTTATTCAACACATGATTATTTTTAATCCTTTACCAAACATTATTTTAAAATACTCGTTATTTTCCAAATTGGAATGAGACCCAATCGATTACTATATAATGTTAGTTATATGGATTTCATACAACACACAGATATAACATCAATAATAAATATTTAACCATCATCCAGAGTGCTTTCTACCACTTAATAAGCAATAAAATAAACAAATAATGCTTATACAGTCTGTCAACCCATCGATTGACATACCACTAATTATTGGGATCAATTTATGTCGAATATCATCCCAATACCTGTGTGGGGTTTTCAAACAACAAATATTGATTATTATTTGTGCAGTTGGGCGATGTGTAAAAATTATCGTCCCATTCAAGATCAGTCAAATAGGTGTACATAAACAAATCGTCCGATTTGTATATGAGTATTTATTTCAATGCATGACTATTTTATTTAGTTCATATATTCAATAAAAAATGATATTTTTGTGGTTCACATATTTTATTCAACACATGAATATTTATTTTCCATTCCACATCACAATCACAATCAATTTCCACAGCACAATACAATCAAACGAGTTGCCCATGGTCTGTGGACGACGGGGAGCAGTTCATATATGTAGTTATAAAATAAATAACTATATAAGAAATTATAGTGAGAAGTTCTCACATTGGGATCCACTCCGTCAGTTTTATCTGAATTTCTGAACAATTTGGATTTAAATCTGCCCGAATTTTTAACAAGCTCCAAATTGGACCCGGTCAGTTTTGTTGTGAAGTTCTCGTCCTCACGATCGCAATGGATCCAATTTTGCGTGGTTTTGACCTCATATTGAAAAATACGGATTTTTAAACATTGGTTACATAAATTGGGATAATTAATATAATTATTAGTCACTAATTACTTTTCCCCTTTACTAATTATCTCCTCTAATTAATTTCATCTGTATAACCGCCTGGAACCCATCGTTCAAAAGAAGATCCCGTCGCCACCGCCAGTCGAGGCCACCGCCGGCCAATCCAAGGCACCACGTCCTTCGTCGTCATTCACTCCTCCACCAGCAGCGGCGCCGGTCGCGACCCCCCAAGCAACCCCAAATTTCTAACGAAAGTCAGCCCTTTTGGATGCAAAAATCGAGCAATACAGGGCATGAAAAATGATCTATGCCGTATGGATTGAAAGAGGTGGAGAACGGCGTCGATTTTTGCTTTATGATTTCCGAAATTTACTGTGTGGATTTTGTGTATTTGGGGAATTAATTTTCGAGCAAAACCGCCCATCCAGTGGAGAACGACGGCGGAAAGAAAAACTAGGGTTTTCTGAAGAAAAAAATATTGGCCAGCTATTTATATAAATTTTAGTTTCCATAAATGGCAACTTTTCCATTTGAACTCCAAATTGAACTCACCGACTGTAACCCCTAGTTAATGCCCCCATTCCGGACACAATGGAATATGTCCTGTAAGCTAACTCGACTGTTACAATCAGTTTTCTTTAAATTTAAAGTATAAATCAATATATATTAATTTGGAACATACATTTTAATTTACTGGGGCCACATACTGACTCCAAAAATTCCAGAAAAATAAATCTAGCTTTGTTTTGTAATTTCGTCGAATTTGGAGACGTTTGAAAAATGGTCATTTTCTGGTTGATCCAATTTGACTGAAATTGACAAAACACGTTTTCTTTTGCCACGCTCACATATTAATTCCAAAAATTATGAAAATTGGAATCTAACAATAATCTGACATTCAGGATCCAACAATAGTGGTTTCATCGAAAACGGAGGTCGTTTGCAAAATGGCTATTTTTAAGGGCTTTATATATATATATATATTAAAATATATATAAATTTCACAGCGACTTTTCTGAATTTTAAACTATACATAACTTACAACTTATAAAACGAAATCTCAGTTTCTTACATTTGTTAGAAAGATATTATTAATCAGATTCGAATATATCTTGTTTCGTCCAATTCCGACTTATATTGAATTATGTATATTCATTTGAAATTAGAAATCAAATTTTCAAATTGCCGCGCCATTTCAGGCTCTTTTTGTAATTAAAATATATTTATTCGTTCTAACTTCGATTTAAATAAATTTTTAGTCGTTATTATTTAAAATAAATCATTTTAAATATTCAAAATCCATTAAAATTGCCAAAATAAAATTTTTAAATTGGTTTTGATTTTCCGAGTTGTTACAATCCCCCCCACTTAAAATCTTTTCATCCTCGAAAAGGAACGAAGCTGAAAGTTGTTTAACCAACCAACTCAACTTTCATTCTGGCGTTTATTCTTCAATTTTTCAGTTTCTAACAATTTTCTAACTTTTCAAAAGTTTGGCTAACACCCTAAACTTTCAAAAAAATTCGCCATAACCTCCTTTGTACGGGAAGACCTTTAAAACCGCAACTAGCCACGCAGAGCCCTCATCATCCAAAAAGAAAAAGAAAATTCCAAGCGGCTAGCCAATCGGCTCATAAAATCATCCAAATCCAAGAAATATAGTAAACATGTACCTATTTGTCGGGCATACAATTTTATTCCTCTTCTCTAGCCTCCTTGCTATGACTCGTCCAATATATATGCATGTACATGTATGCAATTTCAACCAATTTCAATTCAGTTCAAATTTTTGATTCGATTTGGCTAAATTACCTTACATTCTCAGATTAGTTTCAATAATTTTATTAGTTAATTAGTACTCAAACAACACAATATCAATCAATTAGTTGATTAACGTTTCAAATATATAACTTTTATATATCATATTTTTGATGCTAAGTCACAAACAATAAATTTTAACAAAGTTTTGGTTCTCACACCAGCCAATTGGAAATATATAGATATCTCACTTTCGGAACTCGAACATAAATGCTGATGATGCTATAGCGACCATCAGAATCATCTCCGGGCGACTAGATTGTGATTCTATATCTATCCAGTATATTTAAGGGTTCTATACACATTTGCAAGGCGTATACGCAAAATCTTCATATACTCGATTGTCCAAAACCAATTAAAAATAAAATACTTAAATACGTATAATAAGTTTAAATTTTCAAAACAATTTTTTTTTCATTTTTATTTTAAAAATAACACACTTCACACACGTTCTACGATACTACTGATCCTATCTCTAACGAGTCATTCTCATTGGATATTACTAATCCAATCTCTGATGAATTCTATCGTTTGGTTCTAACGTGTCTTGTTCTCGAGATTTGTAAACCAAAGCCCTGATGCCAACTTTAACGACCCGAACATCCCGGTAAAGGAAAGCCCGGATTGAATTGATAACATGACAAATCAGAACATAAATAGAAGAACATTTCATTGTCATTGCAACAATTTCCATCAGAGTACAAGATAATAACAGAGTATGAATAAATATTACACATTGTAAAATATTAGAGATTCAAATTACAAAGCAGCGAAAAAATAATACATAATCCAACTGAAAGAATCACACAGATACAGAGCTTTCCGAATATAACTCCAGTTGTAATCCATGATCCTGGGAAAATAAAAATCTGCAAAACCCAAAACTACTAGTTGCCCGTATGGAAAATATGGGCACACAGAGTTTAGGTTAAAACAATAAACTCCAGGTCAGTCATGTGACTGGTGTGAGAACTAAAATAGTTATCAATTTGCTTTTACAGTTAGGTAAATCAAAGGACCACGCCGTATAACACGGAACGGATTTACCCCCAAGAATACCAGTGCATAAAACAAACAGCGCAATGTTAAATAATGAACAATGAAGCTATTATAAGACTCTGGTCCCATCACACAATGCAACGCAAGACGGAGGATAGAGTTTTACCTTATAATAGTCAAATATTCTTGGTACGTAATTTATCTTTTATTATTACTATAAGTGAAGAAATCAACTTCAAATATAAATGTATAAATCATAGACGGCATAGTGCCCCTGTAACGACCCACGGATTTTCGGCCTCGAAAATCGACATAAATACCCTTACCGTAACTTATGCCGACCATCCAAACACCGAAAACACTGGAACGTTTATAGAAAGAATTTAGAGGGTGAGATAAAAAAGAAAGTTATAATAGAAGAAGAAGAATCATCACATCACAGAGTCTCACATCGCAGCGGAACAAAAATATAATACAGAAATAAATCTTTATTGAGAGCTTCAAAATACTTACAATATCAGAGTACATCACAAACGGGGCAGTTATAATAACCTGTTCCCATATACAACACACAGCGGAATAGTATCATATGCCTGGACTCTTCCAGCTCGTCTCCTCACGGCTTTCGATAACCTGAACCTGTATACTCCTGGCTAACCCGAGCATTTACAAAACACCGGGTCAGTCTGGTGAACCAGAGTGAGAAAAACTCGCACAGTATTTAGGGTATCACACAACCTGGTTTTTTAGTTCAAAAATCTTTTGAAAGAAAAGGATAATCGTAAGACCAAATCCACACATAAATACGGATGGCTTTTACCTTACGATGACCCAAAACAGTTTTGAAATCAATATCTTGTCTGATATTATGATAATGTCTAAATACAAGTAATATCAAATCTAGTAGAACGCTTGCATCTCACACTCTACATATATGGTATACAAACAAAACTGCGAGCGCTTATTGGAGATTGGATTTCCAACTATGACAAGGTATGGGACCACCTGCCGATCGTGTATCTCTAGAGGCGAATACACTGGGTTCAACAAGAACGTCTTGCAACCCGGCCCTCACATGGCCGACCACTCATTTCACTTGAGTGTATCGAATGTATATCACCAACGGTTGGGTGCGACCCACCGTCTTCCCGACAAGGGACAGCATCGATAGATTAAAGAAGCAAAAGGAATTTCTCTAGATAGGTGATCATACATCCTAATGGGAGCGACCCACATAGCCATGCTGCCTGCCCGATTTCTGTCATTCTCCGGTTGTGAGGCTTGAGGCCAGAATTTACTTTGAAACATCTGATCGCCATTTACTTTGAGTGCCACATCATCAGATCCGCCAGATATCACTAATTGACATCCACAAAAATACTCTGAAAGTTAAGCTAAGAGAAGTGCCCCTCTCCGCCACTAACAGAAATACGTTTGTAAAAATCAACGTACGCAATCCCTTTGGAAATACTCTGTCAGACATTCGTCCATACAAGTCATCCAGGGACAGGATGAACCGAAGGTACTCTCCTACTGCATCCAATAAAGGAATCACCCCATGGATCAGTAGCGAGAAGTCCTTGCAACCCGCAGATTCCAACCACGACAGAATCACAGTGTATCTCAGGCCGCTAAGCCAGAGCTTATAAGTAATTCTTCCGCTTATGAAGATCTACGGTCTTCAATGCTCCATCTCGACCATCTTCTGACATCTTCACGTATTTGTTGGTTGGAATGGTTTTCGAATATAAATTTGATCCCGGCCTTTCCGTACCAACAGCGCATTGGACATGCTTTTGATAGTCGGTTATTTAACTATCAAAATAGACAAGTATAAATTAAATAAATAAATCCATTGGTTCGCTAGACAGCATCACTTGGCCATTTGAAATAACATCTTTATTTTAATATATTTATTCTCAAATCATTTTATAATATATCTTAAAACCATATCAAATCCTTCCTTTAAATATCATTTACACATTTGTACTCACTATAACCAAATGTTAATCGATTAAATTCATCCTTTGTATTACGAACTCTCCTTTTCATTTCTGTTCGGGAATCCATAATTACCACTTCTATTTCCAAGTCTTGTCTCCTTACTTTTGGAAATATCATTATTTGCCATTGGAAAGATATCCATGGAAATACCATTTAAATTCTCAAGCCCCTTTTTTTAAATCCCCTTTTCCCTAAAATCCCAAAGTATATATATATTTCCAAAATCCTCAAATAACGTACATTATTATTTCCCAAATAAATTACTTTAACATCTTCACTATTACGACCAATATCATCCTTTGGTAGTCCTGCAGTCGTTCAAGTTGGGGTATTTAAATTACCTCTCAGACCTTGACCAACGACGTTCTTACCTTAAGATAGTATCGGTTGTAATACCAAAATCGATATTTATTCTCAATATCCAAACAAGCCCTCTTTACTTATCTCTTGATGAAAACACCATTTCTTTTTATATACGTCAAATCTATTGCATCTTTATAACTTAACCCGTTTAACAATTCAAATTCAAATTTGGTTTTCTACCTACTTGTTTTAATGGTATATTCAAATAATCTTTGATTTTATAACTCCGTCTAATATGAAAATAAGTCCTCAAACTTAAAACTTCGAATTTAAGCTTAACTTATATCCTTTATTTCATAAACTTGTTAAACATTTCTTTGCTATAACAATGGTTTAAAACTTTATAACCCTTGGTATATATATTTTAAATCCTAAGATATCACTTTGATTTTTCATTCAACCCATACCAACATTTTAAAATGGTTTAATTATCCATTCTGTTTCCACTAATTAAATAATTAGGATTTTAATAACACAGTTGACTTTGTCAACTCTACATATGATTAACACATTCATCCAATCCCAGCTCGTCTTTCCCTTTTAAATTAATTTCAAATTAAATTAATTTAAATAATTCCATTTGATTATTATAACTGAGTAATAATCAAATATAATCTTATCTTAAATTGCTTCTTAAAATCACTTATCCTTGGTTATTCAATTCCGCCTTAATATCCACTTACTTCCTTACCAATATCGTAATCATTTCATATGTTAGATAAAACACGTGCTTCGCACACAGCTATATTTTTGTACCAAAATGGGTAAAAAGATCGATGTATGATGGTTGGTCTATTTCCCCTTTTATAACCCAGTTTAAATAATATATTAAAAATAATTTTAAACATCTTTACTTCTATTTATAACGGTAAATCTTCCTTTTATACGACAAGGTATATTTAAGCCATCTGCCACCCATTTCTTAACCAATTGCGATCCATTGGTTAACAATAACAATTTTGTTGAATTTAGATTCAACAATTGATAAGCAACTAAAATCCAATCAACCCAATCCAACAGTTCATATATATGAACATAAACGATCATCAATTTAACTCATATTGGTCAACCAGTCATGATCCAAGCATTCAGTTTAATTCAAATACGGTTATGTAACCAACAGGGTAAGTGAACTCTATTGGAACTCATCATTAGAAATAACGATGTCACTTTTATTTAAATTAGACCACGTTTAATTTAAATAGATGGTATAACGGTATGTTTCAACATCCAATCAAATCAGCAAATCAACCAGCACTCAACAAACATGACATACAAATGAGAAACCCAACTGATGGGATAACTGAGCGAGTTAAACTCACCTGGACTGGTTTGGTCGTTAAAGGCTGGTTTTTCAATTAAATTAAACATCGTTTAATTTAATTAAAATTTCTTCTTGCCTCCAGCCCTGCCTGATCCTGCACTATTACGGAACCCTCGTCTCTACGGTTCCAACGAGCCTGTTCGTTTTAAAATCCGTTAACGTGTGTTCAAGATATTGCTTGAACAACATAATTATATTAATTTAATTAACTTTTAACTTTATTAAATAAAAGCCCAATACCTTGCCGTTCGGCCCGTTTAACTTCCCAGCCCACTTCCTTTTCTTTTTACTTATCAACCCGTTCCCACCGTTTACAAACCCTCAGATCCAAAAAAAAACCCACCGCCTTTCACTAAATTCTTATCCACGAAAACCCTAGCCGCCTTATCCTTTGCTGCTCCTCGACGAGATCAACTGCGCTGCCACCCACGATGTCGAACCCTCACTCGCAACCTCTTCTCCGTTCATCTAGCGACCGAGCACCCTCCTGGTCTTCGTCGAATAACCACAAGCTCCCAGAACTGAAGCTAAGTATTTTAATTTGATTATTTATTTGCTGTATGATTTTTGTTTTCGATTTCATGAGGTTCGAACCATTTTTATTTACTGTATTAGTTTGTGTCGTTCTGAAATGAAGAAACACAATGTATTTATAGTGTTAGATTTTCAGATAGGATCCATGTCTTATCTTAGATAGCTTTAGCTATAAATCCTTAGGCCATTTGCTTCTTCATATTTTCATATTTGCGTAAAGAGGGTTTGATGGAAAACTGATCTGTGTGATGGATTTTGTTGAGCATCGTACTGTATTGTCACTGTTGCTCAGAAAAGAAATCGTGATTGAAATTACTTAGGTTAGGTGAGGCTAAGATTTGTTCATTCAATGCAGAGATTTAAATCTTTAAAAATCTTGTGTTCAGATCTGCCATTTGTATATAAAAATTACATCTAGGCTATGTAGATGCATATGTCTATATACATCAATCCCTTGTCTATAAATTGTGTCCCATAAAAAGATATGGCAGTAGTGAATTGGTACATGGATCACTGTTTCTACTCGTCTGCAAAGATTTGATGTCTCTTAGCTGTTCATGTACCCATAGGATTGATATAAAAATATATCTTCATATCTTTAGTTTAAGTTTTATTTTCCCTACCTGTTTTGGCTATTTTCTCTAGTTGTTCATGTACTTACATGATTGATGCAAATATATATATATATATATATATATATACACACACACACATATCTATATATTTTTTTAGTCGTCCAAGATTGATTTGCTTAGTTGTTTAGCTATTTCCTTTTCTGTTCATGGTCTATGCTCATAGAAATTTCAGTCTACTGTTCTCTTGAATGAACAAGTCATGCAGCACATTTTAAAATGATCTGTTTTTTTTTTTTTTTGGCTTAGCTGTTCATTTTTATTGTTTCTAAGCTGTTGTATTTACTGTGCATGAATTCATTACCTATATACAGCTTTAGCTGTACATACATTTATTTTTCACTAGCTATATACAGTCTATCTATTTTTTTTCTTTCCTCTCTTCTTTTTAGACCATATCTTAGACTTGATGTTAGCAAAATGTACATCCTCATAGCTTAGCTGTTTTAGCTATATGTGCATTGCTATGTATACGAATTGGTGGTGTGCATATATATTTCAACTGTCTTGTTTTTAGTTGTTTTTGATTTGCTTGGCAGAAAGATGAATTGTCATATCTTTACTATTTTGTATTGTACACAAATGTATAGGCTTCCCTCTTCTAAATGTATTTTCTTGTCACCCTTAGCTGTCCAATTCTTTTTTCCTTCTGTTCTTTCTTTTTCTATTCTTGTTCATTCATGTACCTAGTTAGTTTTTTCCTAATTGAATTTTTTTTTTCTTCAGGAAAGGAACATGACGGGAGCAAGACGTGCACGAGCCACTTTCGCTGAGCGGTCACGTTCGTTTGGATTTTGTGTTGCTTAGACAAATTTTGTATATGTTTTGCTTTGTGTCGTCATTTATGTATAAACACTTTGTTTTCCTTTGTTTTGTGCATTGCGAATAATAAGATAAATAAATGTGTTGTTTCCTAAATTGTAAGAAAAATTCCAGTTTCACATTTATGTTCATGCTTATGTAATGACTCTTATGTATTCATGTTTTTTTCTCTCTTTTTGTTCCCTTTGCCTAAATACTGATGATGTGTATGTATATGCGCCTATATCGGCGTATAGTTTTAGAGATATAAATTGTGTTGAAACGGGTTTCTCATTTCAATCTCATATAATGTAAATCATATTCACAATCAAATCCCACGGCTAAATTAACGAGAATAGATTAATATCGTTGTGCTTAAAACAACTTAAATTTCCAACATGATAGAATTCAACTCAACTGCTAAGGTCTTTGGGTTTAAATAACATTTCATTATAATAGCGCTTAACCAAACTTTATGACCATGAACTATTACTTAGTGCGAACCTTGCAAATAAGTACTAACACTTAAATAAATATTATTAATATGTATATCCAAGTAGAATAATATATCCTCTCAGGTATGAACCAATATAAAATATAACTCAACACCACCATTTATAAAGATTTTTTTTATGTTTCTAATTAAATTAACGCTCAAACTTCGCCTTTAAATACGAATTAAATATTAAAACCTATTAATATTTCAAATACAATATTAAAAATAATAAATTAAATTAAATATTTTACCGTCAAAAATACGGGACGTTACAGCCCCATCCCACTATGTCGCCATACTAGGCTCTACAATTAAAACCGAAATGTCACGTATTGGAAGTTGGATTTCCATTTGTGAACCAAGGCAAGGGATCGTCCTTACCGAATTCGAGACAATCTAGCCCATGTCCCAGGCTCAGAGCTCGAGTGCGCCTTGGAGCGTCAGGGTCGGCCCACACTTAGCGGGTTAATGATACCATAAACTATATGCTAGCCTGCCCTATGGGGCATAAATGAGCCAGATGACTCAATATCCATCGACTCCGTAGTAATCGATATATCTGAGGCGCCTCTCTATCGATCAAGTAATAATAAGCAACATCCACATGAGTAAAATGTCTGGGCTCCATACCATGACACCACTCCTAACTAGAAACTAGCATATGTCCATTACCCTGAGGTCCTCTCCCGTTTCTGGTTCACACCGGCGTGTGAGGCTCGCCAATTAATGTTATACACAAAGCTATGCTATATTAAAGTCGTGCTTTGATCATCAACCACAAGAATTTGTTTTTCAACAAAATCCTTGATCATTTGCCACTCAGGCATGCCACATAGGCAATTCACGCCATGCGGCTGATGTCTATCGATATATAACCTCTGAGCTCGTACGTCTCAGAGAAGGGTGTTAAGTAAGAGAATAAATTATCTACCACCAAACATATATATATTTAATAGAGATCAATCAACACAGAATTAAATCCAATGTCAGATACGTAGTCCATTTACAAGTTCGTTCTGGGTCTAAACGAAACCGGAGGCACCTTATTCCTCGTCCCATATGTCCAATACAGGAGAGAGGTCCTCGCATATCCGGTCGATCTCCAAGTACGTCTGGACGATCACCACTTATTACCTTGTCTTAGGTGTACAGCCAAATCAAGACATCAGTAATCATCCAAACGATGTGAAGACCTCCGGTCTTCAACCACCGTCTTCATTGCCGACTTATCGTCGAATCAGTTATTCAGAATGGGTATAAACCCGTCCTTTCCAAATAACTCGCTATATTATAAACAAGTGTTACACAAACACAACATATGCCTCATTCCAATCTGTAATATTCTTTTATTCAAATATTCTTTTCACAATTTAAACCATATTAAGGTTTTCCAAACTAGTCGGGATTAGCGAACCTTATCGAAGTAATCATTTATTATGTTTCCCAATCCCAACCTATTCATCCCATGGAGCAAAACTGGTAGTACTCTATATCTAACACCACGGTGTTATCGGTAAAATTAATTATCGTTTCACATTCAAATCTAATTAAAGATTTAACTATCGCTTGGAGCAAAACTGGTGATACTCCATTCTCGGTCATTTCATGAATTCGATAATTTTAATTATCTCATTCACATTCCAATCTAATTAAAGATTCATTAAAACTCTATTTCAGTTTTAATATCAAAAATCATTACTTAATGATTATTCAAAGTTAAGAAATTAATCTTATCTTTAACTGGGTTAAAGAACTAATGTCATAAAACACAGTTCACGAAAACCCAAAAATCTCATTCCATTAATTATGGAATCTTCACGGAAAACAGATCAATATATATAATCGATATAAACCTCCATATCCAACCGATAATATGAATGGAATAACGGCAAAGCCTTTTAAATTCCATATATAGTAACGGTCTTCCTCCATGGAAGTTCACTTCGATTATTACCAAATCGAATTCCATTCCATTCCAATTTATTTTATTAAATTGGAATGCTTTACTTTGGAAAATTTCCAATAAATCTTAATAAAAAGATTTATAAATTCCAAATCCCATTTCACGGTAAATCGGGTTAAAGAACGAATGTCGTTAAAAACACAGTTCACAATAAACCATATTCACGTTCCATTTTATTCCAGTTACTAAATATAACTGGAAACACTAATAATCTTAATTAAAAGATTTATTCTTTTCACACGAGGTTTAAGAACAGTGTTATTTAAGACACCATTCATGACAAACCTAAAATCCAATTCTTTTATTCAATTCCAATTAAATATTAATTAATTGGAAGACTTCACTAAATCTTAATTACAAGATTTATTCTTTTTCTCAACTGGGTTTAAGAACAGTGTTATTTAAGACCCCATTCACGACAAACCCAAAATCCAATTTAATATTAAATACAAGGCTCTGAATAGAAATTATATCGGCTTATATTCAATATCAAATTCTGAAATCAACAAATATCGTACTGGGAATAACGATATATATATCTTCCAAATTCCTCTACAATATCCGTATGATCATGGAAACCAATATCGAAATATTCCGAAGATAATTTCGATTCAAATCCATTCCAATTCATATACTGGAAATTATGGTTATATTAAAACCCATTTACAATCGCCTTTATTTATTTAAAAGTAATTGGATTATAATTCTCGTTAGTAACTTGTTCATTTCGATAAAAATATATTTTTATCTTTTCAAATATGGAAATTTTCATCCCAATTCTTTCCAAATCATTTATTATGATTTTACACAAATTATTAATATTTTTAATAATTTTATTAAGGCCCTTTCAGTTGATTTCCATAAACGGTCGTCGAACTGCACTTACAACAATCTTTTCCTAATTTGATTTGGACATAATTCCAAATCCAACCGTTAGATTTCATATCTCTTATATTTGTTGGAAAGCTCTTTCCGATACGAACCCAACATTCTGGTTACAGGAGAATCCGACGGTCGGATCTCTCGTAATGTTAATGCGAACTCAATGGTCGAAATTCGCGAACGGTCGCGGCGCGGCGCGTACTATTCAGGCCATTTAATATATATATATATATACTATATATATTTCGTTGATTTCCACTTAAAACGTATTTTATAAATCATTTTAAATTCGATTTAAAAACGATTCTAACTTCATTTTCAATTTTAAATCCAAAATGAATACTCCTTATCATTATAATATTTAAATGATAATATTTTCAAAATATCAGGTTTTGAAATCTTTTCCTTTTCGATATTCATTATAAAAAAGAATAAAATCGATATAAATATCGTTCGCCTCATAATGGCGCAAATCTAATCAACACAACTTCATAATTTTTATATTTTCGTGTCCATCCAAAATCGGACATCAAGTTCACTTTTTAATCCTTTACTGGATATTATTTTAAAATATTCGTTTAAATATTTTATTCAACACATGAATATTCTATTCAACACATGAATATTTTTAATAGTTTATACCTTTAATAAAAATGATATTTTTATGGTTTAAATATTTTTTTCAACACATGAATATTTTTAATAGTTTATACCTTTAATAAAAATGATTTTTTTATAGTTTATACCTTTAATAAAAATAATATTTTTATTGTTTAAATATTTTATTCAACAATTGAAAATTTTATTCAATACATGAATATTTTTAATCCTTTACCAAATATTATTTTAAAATATTCATTATTTTCCAAATTGGAATGAGACCCAATCGATTACTATATAATGTTAGTTATATGGATTTCATACAACATATGTATATAACATCAATAATAAATAATCAACCATCATCCAGAGTGCCTTCTACCACTATATAAGCATTAAAATAAATTAATAACGCTTATACAGTCTGTCAACCCATCGATTGACATACCACTAATTATTGGGATCAGTGTATGTCGAATATCATCCTAATACCCGTGTGGGGTTTTCAAACAATAAATATTGATTATTATTTGTGCAGTTGGGCGACATGTAAAAATTATCGTCCCATTCAAGATCAGACAAATAGGTGTACATAAACAAATCGTCTGATTTGTATATGAATATTTATTTCAACACATGACTATTTTGTTTAGTTCGTATATTCAATAAAAAAATGATATTTTTATGGTTCACATATTTTATTCAACACATGAATATTTATTTTTCATTTCACATCATAATCACAATCAATTTCCACAGCACAATACAATCAAACAAGTCGCCCATGGTCTATGGACGATGGGGAGCAGTTCATATATGCAGTTATAAAATAAATAACTGTATAAGAAATTATAGTGAGAAGTTCTCACATTGGGATCCACTCCGTCAGTTTTATCTGAATTTCTGAACAATTTGGATTTAAATCTCTTGATTTCTAACAAGCTCCAAATTGGACCCGGTCAGTTTTTTTGTGAAGCTCTCAGCCTCACGATCACAACGGATCCAGTTTTGCACGATTTGGACCTCGTATTGAAAAAAATACGGATTTTTAAACATTGGTTACAAAAATTGGGATAATTAATATAATTATTAATCACGAATTACTTTTCCCCTTTACTAATTGCCTCCTCGAATTAATTTCACCCCGTATAACCGCCTGGAACCCATCGTTCAAAAGACGATCTCGTCACCACCACCAATCGAGGCCACTGCCGGCCAATCCAAGGCACCACGTCCTTCGCTGTCATTCACTCCTCCCTCACCAGCAGTGGCACCGATCGCGACCCCCCAAGCAACCCCAGATTTCGAACGAAAGTCAGCCCCTTTGGATGCAAAAATCAAGCAATCCAGGGCATGAAAAATGATCTATGCCATATGAATTGAAAGAGGTGGAGAAGAACTTCGATTTTTGCTTTATGATTTCTGAAATTTACTGCGTGGATTCTTTATATTTGTGGAATTAATTTTCGAGCAAAACCGCCCATCCAGTGGAGAACGACGACGGAAAGAGAAACTATGGTTTTCTGGAAAAAAAATATTGGCTAGCTATTTATATAAATTTTAATTTCCATAAACGACAACTTTTCCATTTGAACTCCAAATCGAACCCACCGACTTTCGCCCCTAGCTAATTACCCCCATTCCTGACATAATGGAATATTTCCCATAAGCCAATTCGACTGTTCAGTTTTCGTTAAATTTAAAGTATAAATCAATATATATATATATATATATATTAAATTTGAACATATATTTTAATTTACTGGGGCCACACACTGACTCCAAAAATTCAAGAAAAATAAATCTAAGTATGTTTTAACGATACGGTCCTAACAAAACTAATTTCATCGAATTTGGAGACCGTTTGAAAAATGGTCATTTTCTGGTCGATCCAATTTGAATGAAATTGAGAAAACACATTTTCTTTTGCCACGCTCACATATTAATTCCAAAAATTATGAAAATTGGAATCTAACAATAATTTGACATTCTGGATCCAATAAAAGTGGTTTCATCGAAAACGGAGGTCGTTTGCAAAATGGATATTTTTAAGGGCTTTATATATATTAATATATATATAAATTTCACAACGACTTTTTTGAATTTTAAACTGGACGTAACTTACAATTTATAAAACGAAATCTTAGTTTCTTACATTCGTTAGAAGGATATTATTAATCAAATTCAAATATTTCTTGTTTCGTCCAATTCCGACTTATATTGAATTCTGTATATTCATTTGAAATTAGAAATCGATTTTTCAAAACTACCGCGCCACTTCAGGCTCGTTTTATAATTAAAATATATTTATTCATTCGAACTTTGATTTAAATAAATTTTTAGTCATTATTATTTAAAAAAATCATTTTAAATTTTCAAAATCCATTAAAATTGCCTAAATAAATTTTTTAAACTGGTTCTGATTTTCCGGATTGTTGCACTTTTATCCCACCATGAACCCGACAAACACTACTGTGTTTCGAATGGCCATTTCCATAACTTTGAAAATTGCGAACTCCCTTGTTTCATCAAAATTTTACAAACCAATGAAACCATTAAAATCCACTCCATCTTTGCCATTTCAATCAACTTGATGCTGCATGTCGTGTTGTGTCTTCAGAGCTTCAGAATGGAAATGGTAGCGACATTTTTTGAGTGAACCCGATTTCCTGAACTCCATAATCATGAGTTCCTTCCCCCAAGCCTCCCTTAACGCTTCACAAAGTATCACCGACAATAAGCACCTCTCCCTCCATTCCCAATGCATGCCATAACTTATGGTTCCAAGCATTTCATCATGCTATAGAGCTGCTTGCCTCCCAATTCAGGCCCTAATGCCACACTCACAACGTTTTGTCGCGTCACCTAACCCCGGCTATCGCCACCCGAAGTCGATGCAGTTGAAAGAAAAGGTTGAACTTAGTTTCAAACTTTTAGGGACATTGACAGTTTTATTTAATTTTGTGAAGCTTCTAAAGCAAGAGGACGTATGAACGAAAACATGGTGTACTTATACTCAGCATAAACTTAATGCTTAAGTATATAGTTGCAAAACATAGGGTAGGCCTTAGGTATTGAATTTTCACTTCATGGTTAAGAACATTCCCAGCAGCTCATCTTATTTTGAGCGTGGATTCCTTATTTGGAGCGTGCATTCGCCCCACCGTTCTAGCAGTGGGTGGGGCGACGCTCCGTTGTTTTTTTAACCTAAATGGTTTTCAGAAAATCGTTTAGGGCTTAAACGGTTTTAAGAAAACCATTTAATGCAAAAGGGGTTTTCAGAAAACTGTTTAGGTTCCCCTTTATTCCACTATTTTATTTATAAAATGTCGATAACGTTATTCAACTTATAAAAATTAAATTAAAATTTATTTATTTTCGAGACGTTTTAATGAAAATTAAATTAAAATTAATTTATTTTCAATATTAACGGATATAAAAATAAGTAATAACTATATGGTCGTTGTCGGATACATAATTATACGTTATATATATAGAGCCGTTCTGGAATATTAAAATATAATATATATACAAATAGAGTCGTTGGCGAATATTAAAATTTATTTTAAACTAACAGCCACTGCCGAATAGTAAAATACATTTCAAATTTATAGCCATTGCAGAAAATTAAAATTTTGTTTGAATTTATAGCCATTGACGAATAAATTTGTATACAATATTCTTATAGTTGTTGCAACTGTAGACTGAAGAAGCTATGAAACCACTTCTGGTGTGCACATTTAGATTCACAACACAAAAATGTCTCATAATGTCTACAACGACGATGCTGTTTACGAATCGTTTGTGCAAAACGAAGATTCAAATTACTATAGTGAAAATGGTCCGGATGATACTGACTCCGATTCTGAGGAAGGCGATGATTTGTTGCGGTGTACAAAATTTCTTCAGTTTTCTTCGGATAGCACGACCAACAGCGATGAGTTAGAGATTACGATGCAAGTTGTTGTTATTCAACAATTAAAGATTAACCAACATTTCCTAACGGAAGGATCATCTAGTGGTACTCGAGGGGGCAGTGTGTACGGTCGTGCAGACATACGGAAGATGTGGGATCATAAAGGAGGTACTGCAAGATTACTTAAAGATTATTTCATCATCCCTTGTACGTATGGTCCTGACGACTTTCGACGTCGTTTTCGTATGAGCAAGAATATGTTTATGCGCATTTTCAATGGAGTTGTTGAACAAGATAATTATTTTGTTTAAAAACGTAATAGTGCTGGTACCTTAGGATGTTCGCCGTACCAAAAAAATATAGGCGCATTACGTGTAATAGCTTATGGAATAGCTCCAGATGCATTTGATGAGGTTGTCCGAATGGGTGAGAGTACTATTACCTTAAGTCTTGAATGGTTTTGTGTAGCCATAGTTGAATTGTATGGTGAGGAGTATCTACGTGCTCCAACGCAAAGCGATGTCAACAAATTGAGGTTAGATGCCAAAAGAGGACTTCCGGCATGTTAGGCAGCCTAGAGTGTATTCGTTGGCAATTTAAAAACTATCCTACGGCATGGCACGGTCAATTTATTGGACATCACACTAAAGCGACAATGATACTTGAAGCTGTTGCTTCACATGATATATGGTTTTGGCATGCATTTTTTGGACGTCCTGGTTCAATGAATGATATTAATGTACTTCACCAATCACATTTTCTTAAGATCCTTACACATGGAAAAGCACCTGCTTGTGATTTTAATATTGCAGGAAATACATACGATATGGGGTATTATTTAGCAGATGGCATCTATACTTCTTGGGGGTACGCTTGTCAAAACTATTTAAGCTCCTGAAACAGAAAAAGAAAAATATTATGCTAAAAGGAAAGAGGCAGCGAGAAAAGACGTAGAACGTGCATTCGGGGTTCTCCAAGCAAGGTTTGCCATTATTAAAAACCCTGTTAAATTGTTTAAGCCACGGGTTTTGAGCAACAATATGCATGCTTGTATTGTAATGCATAGCATGATCACTGAAGAAGAAAGGGAACATTTCCATCTTATTTGGGATATGATCCAGATAACACCGCAATTGTTGTTGCTGATAGAAATCCAGCGACTCTTGAGGTATTTCTTAGGCGCTTGCATAAAATTAGATATAGGGAGGTACATAGTAAACTGCAGGACGACCAGGTTTGAACATTTATGGCATCTGAAAGGGAATAATTAGATATAGTCTATGCATTTGTTGAACTATTGTAACGTTGTAGTACTCGATTATTGTATTGTTTTATGTACTTTAAATGTATCGCATTTCTATTTTCTACTGTAGCTAATATTCAAAATGCACTATAGGACGACCCAAACTTTATAACTCCTTACTTGAACTATTGTAACATTATAGTACTCTATGACTGTATTATGTTATGTCATTTAAATATATTCCATTTCTATTTTATATTGTCGCTAACATTCACAATTCAGAAGAGGACGACCCGAAATCTTTAACTCCTTAACTCTTTCTTTCCAGCAAGATGCAGACACTAGAACACGACTTTTAATGTGATTGGTAAAGTATTTTTAATATGATTAGAGCACGACTTTTAATGTGAGTGGAGCATAACTTTTAATGTCCCTAGAGCACGACTTTCAATGCTCATAGACTGGTCATTTCATTTGAATTACACACATAATATTGCCATGAATTGAAATTAAACTTTACAGATACATCCAAACTTTCCAAGTACATAAACCAAACAATACATATTGAATACGACACATAATATAATGATATACTACTCAAACTGTATAATATGATTGTACCATAACCCATACGCTTCGTGACCGATGAAGTTTGAACAGTGCTTCAAATGATAAGGTAAGTCGTACATCGACCGTTTCTCTTGAAAAACATCATCCTTTTTTACCTCATCAATTGCTTTATGGTAATTCATACAATCAATAGTAAATAAGCAGAATGCACTTTTGGTTGCTAAGTTGGGCCTCTGTATTCTACAACCAGTATGCTTGTTGTATTTTTCATTGAGGGTTGCCCAAAAATCTTGATCTACCTCTTACTCCATATATAGTACGTCTGCTTCAATGTACGCCTTTATCAAAACAATGTAATCTGAAGCAGTCCAGTTTTCGTTTGCCATTTTGAAGTGTGTAGTCAAACTAAAATTCCAAAGTTTAATATAGGCACAATAAAGTAAAGTAAAGTAAAGCATCTTCCTATTCAGGCACAACTTCCAAATGATATAAACAACATGCCCACTTATACCAATAAAGCATGTCACACCATTCAAGGGAATCATTAAAGTTGATTTGATTAAACAACTTTACAAGGTCAGGGCAATTAAACTTACCCTGTTTTCTACAGTTGATTGGAAAACACATCGCCGATCATTGAATGGCTTATTGTAATTATCAAGTCTACTTGCATTCTTTGTCTTCATAAATACAAGGGTATGGTAGTTTTCCTCGTACTCACAAACAATTCCAATTCTAAACAAACAACAATGGCTGATTCCAACAACAACAACTTCTCTGGCTATATCGATGATAACATTGGTAATTTACTAGTTTATTATCTCAAGCTGAAGGCCCGTCAATGATTCCACCCCCTTTCCTAACTCCCCAACAAAGTCATTATCTCGACCAATTAATCCTCACTCAGCAGTACGGTAACATGTATAGCCAACTTCCTCAAACCAACTACTATTTTTGGTCACAATCCAGTTATCCTAATCAAAACGTACACCAAGAGGTGGCTTCTCCGACCCCAATACCTGACAAAGAACAAACCAAGGCCAAATGGTCTTACACCAAGCGAAGAACAAAAGAAACTCACGTTCAAAGTGGCATGGAAAAAACTATAGCTACTAGTAAAATATGGAAAGCAACTGACTATAAAGTGCTAGCTAATGCATGGGTAAACACGTCTGTCGTTGCTGAAGGCCATTCTGGTGGTAAGTTTTTCTACCAGGGGGTTAATGATTTGAATAATGGACATCCTGAATGCGTAACATGAAGATCAATTGAGAGCACAAAGACTGCATGGTATAATTTGAATACTATATGTACCAAGTACAAAGGGATACAAGCACTAAAGGGGGATTTGCTTAGAAGTGGTCAAACATTCAGGGATTTAAAGGAGGATTACGATAGCATCTATCGTGACACTTGTAAAACTGAATTCATTGCTCATGAAGCATTGGAAATTCTTTCTTTGTGTCCATGTTGGGCCAATCTACGCGAAACAGATGTTGTAGATCTTGGAGACACTGAAGGTTCTAACTTAAGAAATGTAACTTCTAGACTTTCAGTTGATTCATCCTCAGGAAATCAGTTGAATGTTCTATGGCTACAGACGAAGATGGGAATAATAGTAGTCCCGTGACTCCTAATTCGGGAATGTTATATGTTAGGGTTGAAACAAGGCCAGAAGGAATAAAATCAAGCAAGAGAGCACTATTGAAAAATAAGGAAACAAAATATTTGGCAGAGTCTAGTGATAAACTAACTTCGTTGTTAAGTGATATATCACTTGCATCTGTCTCCAACAAAGAAGACCGTGAAAAGCGTAAAGATAAGAAGCTGCAGATCATGGAGATACAACTACAACAAGATGCCGCTAGAACTACAGCTCTCAACAAAAAAATTGATTATAAAGAAAAATGTGAAAGACGTTTGAAGGAAGAAAAAGAGGAGTATCTAGCAAGAGATATATCTCGTTTGACTGGACAGGCCCTTGAGTATGCTATAGTAAAAAAGCGTAGTATTTTGAGGGCTCAACAGAAATGATATCAGGAAGAAGAAGGAAGTTCTTAATTCTAGGAGAATTCTATGTTGCTATTTCTAGCTTGTTGTATCCTTGTTTTAGATTTCTATATTGGCTAATGTTGTTATTTCTACGTTGCTATTTCTGGCTTGTTGTATCCTAGTTTTAGTTTTCTATGTTGGTCGTACTATTTTGTGGGTTATTAAAAAAAAATTAACTAGTTTTAAGTAATTAATATATCTTTTTCTAAGGCATATATGAGATTCAAACTTCTTTTACATTGCTATCAAATATGCATACATACTTAAAACTATATTTAAAAGGTAAATAAACTGTGCGGTAAGTATTTGATACACAAACATAATCCAAACATTAAAAACCCAATTCGAAAACTTGAAAGCAGGTTGGTTTGCATTCTTTAAATAGTATTTGTGCTTTTCTTTACAAGTTATTTTAAATATATTAAATTAACACATCAAAAATTGATTTTTTTTTTAAAAATCCATGTTTTATACGGTTCTCATAAAACCGTATAAAACAAAGGGGTTTTATGAAAACCGAATATAGGTTGAACGGTTCTCATAAAACCGTTTATATGTTAAAAGGTTTTATGATAACCATTTAAGCTATATTCGGTTTTCATAAAACCGTTTATCTCTCGCCGCTCCAAATTGTTAATGGCGAGCGTCGCCATTTCAATTCATTCCCCAGGTCGCTCGAGCAACTGCTGGAGAGCGTGAATCCCCTTTCCCTCACCATTTCACCTTCTCTCCCCACTGCAGAGAGTGCTCTAAGATACTATACATAGATTGATGATGTAGAAAAAATTAGGCTTGTAGTTGAGTTTTCACCTCCTAGGTTTGCTGTATTTGTACATTTTTAGGTAGGCTCATGTTTTCTTGGGGTAGGAGAAACTTAATCGTGAAGAAATGAGTTTTATTATATTTTATTAAATTTTACCTTACACGCATGGCAGTAGGTGTTTGAGCTTGTAAAAATAGTAGGGGAGACCCCTTGGTTTTGAGTGTTGTATTCATAACATATATGAATTGGCGCTTTGTATAATACCACATATATCAAGGAATATTTATCATTAGTTGTAATTTTTATCTTGTTTCTATTTAGTATAAGACCTACATGGTCAATGTTCCATTTAATCATAATATTATTGGGTTTTTAATGAAGAGCAACAGTGTACAATAGTTGTTTTGAGTTAAGAAAAATCACGTACCCTATTACGTAGAATTCCATTTTCGTACAATTTGCTACAGACAAAAATAAAAATACTGTGGTGGCGAGCAATGTGCCACGATCCCAAAAATATAATAATATAGACAAGTTAGCTTATTCTGTTAAGTCCCAAAAGTGCTGATATAGGGTGTAAAACACTTCAAATAAAAGAGTTGCTTATTTTACGAATTAAAAATTACAGTAAAATTTTAAAAATTAAATTATAACTACGTCTCAAAGATCTTGTCCAAATTCGAAGCCAATATTTAATTATAATTAAATATATCGTTATGGTATATAAACGATTCCATGGCGACAATTTGAAAATTTGATTTGGACATAACTTTCAATCTATACAACAAAATCTCCATTTTTCTCTTACATTAGAAAAATATAGCTTAACATATTCGATCGTTTCTTGTTTCGAAGAAATCCGACTTATAACGAATCCTGTACACTCAGTTGAAGTTCAAAATGCTCAACTACGAACTACCATGATGTTACGAGCTCGTTTATAATTATATTATAAATTAATATGTTCAACTGTCATTTAAATAATATATTCGTTATTATAACTTGAATATAACTTACTTTAATATCATATATTATTCAAATTGCACAATATTGCCTATTCAGCTATTTTCGACTATTTTGGAAAGTTAAATTATATTATTTATATTAATTAAATATAAATGTTATTTAATACAAGTTATCAATATTGCCTAATCGATATTTAATACTTACATAAATTAATTATTCAACCAATAAAATACTGGACGTTACAGGTGTGATTGTCGTGCAAAGAGCATGCTTAGGGATTATAACAGCTCTCGTACATGGGTAGGTCGACTCAACCACCTACAACCAGAAAGCCAAAATGATACATCCAGAGGGTCGGAGCCTATAAAGCCAAAACCATAAGCCGAAGCCTATAAAGCCAAAACCATAAGCCGGAGCCTAGATAACTAGATCCAAAAGAGTCCGAGAACGACCAAAACCAAGGAAAACAAAAAGGCAAAACCAAAATCCAAAGAACCAGCTAAACCCAAGAGACAAGTAACCAAATAATCCACAACGCCAGAAGACCAGAGACCACAAGCCAAAAGATATTAATGTCTGGGAGGCTTGAATTCAAGACAGTAGAGCCAGAACTATGATCGATTAATGATAATGCCACCGGAGCGAGAGCTAGGCATATCCTGAGTAGTGTGAGAGGGTTGTGCTTGTCCTAGCACCAAAACCTAAGTCTAGACAAACCATGCCAGCTCAACGTGTCTAACACGCTCCTCAATCACTTCCCTAAGATGTCGACAACTGTTTGTACTATGACCGTGTAACAACCCGAAAATCTGGGCCAGTTTAAATTTTTTATTTTGGCAATTTTAGCGAATTTTTATTATTTAAAATGAATTATTTTAAATAATGTCGACGAGGAATTTATTTTGAATAGAATTCGAACGTATATATTATATACGTCGTCGTTAGAATATAAATATTTATTTATATTTATAAAAGGAATTGAAAATGGCGTGGTAGTTCGATAATTCGATTTCAAACTTCAATTGAATGTACCGGGTGTAAAACAATCCGGATTTTAGTAAAACCAAAAACATTAGGATCTATTTGTGAATATCTTTCTAACGAATCCGAAAAATCGAAATTTCATAACGGGAATCAAAAGATATGTCCAGTTGAAAATTCTGAATAGTCGCTATGGAATTCAGGCCCTTAAAAATGGAATTTTTGCAAATGACCTCGGATTTCGACGAAACCACTTTTGTTGGGTCCGTGATGTAAAGTTATTGCTAGATTCCAAATTTCATAATTTTTCGAATCAATATGTGAGCGTGGCAAAGGAAAACGCGTTTGACCAGTTTCAGTTGATTTTAATCGACTGGAAATTGGCCATTTTTCAAACGGCCTCAGAATTCGACGAAATTAGTTTTGTTGGGACCGTATCGATAATACGAAGCTAGAAATAATTTTTCTGGAATTTTCGGTGTCAGTATGTGACCCCAGTAATTTAAAATACACGTTCAAATTGAATATATACTGATTTATATTTTAAATTTGATGGAAACCTATCGTAACGTTCGAATTGGCCTACGTGACATATCCCATTGTGTTCGGAATGGGGGTAACTAGTTAGGGGCGACAGTCGGTGGGTTCGATTTCGAGTCAAAAATAAAAAGTTGCTTTTAGAATTGGAAAGAAATTAAAATAATATATATAATTTTTATATAACTCCCCCACCTTTACCTTTCTCTCCCCCCCCCTTTTTTGACCGATCAGTCAAAATGAAATAAAAAGAAAAAAATAGAAACCTAAATCTAAAACCGCGATCGAAGCCGTCCACCACCACGTGCCGCCCATCGCCTCGCCCTCCGCCAGAGCTCCGGTCGCGCCGCCCCTCTGATGCTCCGCTCCTCCCTCCATCGACCAAACCCCCCCCTCGTCGAAGCCTGCGTCGCCACCAAAGCCGAGAGCCCCCCCCCAAACGCGAGTGCCACCTCGACGACCCCTTCCCCCTCGCCTCGGCCTGCGCAACCCCAGAAACCCCCCCACTGACGCTCCAGTCGACGAACTCCGGCAACCGAAGAAGAAAAAACTGTATGCTTTAAAATTCTGAATTTATGTGTTATAAATTTGATTTTTATATGTGCTTTAGTCGAGATAATAGGACAAGAAATTCCAACCTGTATCCTTTTGTCTCTGAGTGTACTCTCTTGCCGGAGGCTTTCTGAAAGGAGAAGTGGGATGAACCTCCAAGTAAATCTCTTCGAGGCTGCAGGTAAGTTCCAAATAAGATGGGAACATATGCAGCTTCCAAGCCATGCTTCGATCATTCCGCGAAGGAGTTTTACTTCTACTAGAATCCTTAGCCTTACTAGAGTCGGTTGTTTCCTGCCCTTAACCATGTTAGCCTTGAGAACCTTTTTATCATTCCTCACACCCACTTCTCGAAGAAATGTTTCTACTTCAAAATAGAACTCACCGAGATCCCTCGTGGGGTCCCGATGCAATGAAGTTTTGAAGTCAGACTTACCTAGAACACCAAAGACCGCGACCATCAAAACCATGGACGGGTCGGGTCTGTAGACCGATGTCACCAATGCATTAAACCTTTTTAAGAACTTACGCATAGTCTTGCCTGACTTTTGCTTCATAGCTTTTAGTGTCATAACGCTTTTTGGACGAGCGATGTGAACTATTAACTACTCGACGAACCTTCTAACCAGAGCATTCCAAGAGTGAACAAAATCCATTTCCAACTGCCTAAACCACATAGCAACGATGTCTGTCAAGTAAAGAGGAAAACACTTTTCAAAAAAAAAAAAAAAAGAGAACTTCCATATGTCGCACATAGCGCATCAAGTGAGCAGACAGATCCTTTCGACCATCATAAGCTTCCAACACCAGTAATTTGAAGTCAGGTGGATTACAAGAATTCTTGATACCAAATAGAATGGAGTGCGACTAACACATTCCAAATTCGAAGAAGAGGCAACACCTCAAGTAAATCGACACTAGTGCTCTAGTGTTTAAGTCCAGGTTAGCAACCGGTTGATTAGCAAGAAGAACTTCCAGTTGAATTCCAGCCCGAGGAGCCGCATCGAGCACAATCCTTACTCCTGTAACCATGGGAGCGCTACCATGCACAGCCACGTGCAAAAGCTCTTGAGCCACATTACCAATGGAAGAGCTTGCGAGTTGACCAACCAAAGCATTATGGGTTGGAGCGATGTCGGGATTATGGGTGCCCCCGAGTGTAGCGGGAACGAAGCCGGTTCGTGAATCAGCATCGCCCTAGTGATTAGTATGTGGGATTACCACCAAGACCCGAGTCGCTGCTTGTGCAACACTAATGCTTTTCCCAGTAATGTCTTCCTGGCCAGTGGGCCTTTCAGTGCTTCCAAGTCTAGCCTCAATCCGAGCAAGAAAGCAGTCATCGCTTCTTCTCGTCGCTCGAGTCGAGCATTCAAATCCATAGCCAAACCTTTAACAATTTCATATGCATCCTCTCGAGTAACAAAGTTCGAGGGATTCCCTACCGAAGAAAGTTCTTGACTTCCTTCGCCTCCATTACCTTGAGCCTCAGCAATAACGTCGAGCTTTTTGCGCTTAACCATGATGAAAAGTGAGCGAGATCTATTTCTGAAACAAAGTCGAATACAAAATCCAAAACCGAAGTCGAAAACAAAACCAAATCCGAAGATGAAATCCGAGAACCAAAACCCAAACTGAAGTCGAAGTTGCACGTCCCCCTACCTGGCGCGCCAAAGTGTTGACGTGGGAAATTAATTTTTTCGCATGCCAACCTCCAAGTGTAAGTTTAGTAGTGAACTTATGATCCTAATATCCAAAGTACGAGAAATGTAAAGGGACAGAAAATTTTTATAGTGGTTCAACACTAATGCCTACGTCCGCTTTATAGTCATCAGTCATCATATATTTGTCAATTAATACGAGTGTACAAGTTTAGACAATTTGTTAATACAAAGTTATACAATGAAATAACAAATGGCTTGTTAATTCCAAACTTGACCAAAATGCCCTTCTTCTTCTTCGTTGAGCCAAAATGCGTAACAATGTCCAAAAATGGCTTCAATGTCCAAAAGTATAAGTGAATGCCAAAAAGTTGTAGACAAACCTCTATGTAGCATCTACAAGTCCAAAAGTTGTCCAAGAGATATGAAGATGATGATGGTAGCCATTAATGAGGTCCTAGAGCTCCAATCCTGTATGCCAAAGTGTAGGCGAAATCCAAAAATGCCAACCCCTTATAATGCCAAGCAAGAGGGTATTCATATGTGAGGTTTGGAGGCATCAGCCTGAATTTCGTATCCGGAGGGGATACAAAATACGCATCCCTAAAACGTAGACAAAAAACCATGCTACCTGTGAAATTTTGCATCCCAAAGCCGAGAATTTTCGTATCCCAGGAAAAAGGCTGATTTTGGTCGAGTTGATCAGGAAAAAAAGATGGATCTGCACGTGAAAATCCAATTTGCCAAATTCGTTTTCCAGTTAGCATCCCAGGCCCGATGCCAAGATTTCGCATCCGCTCCATCGTGTTGCACATGGAGGATTTCGCATCCGGGCCATACGGATCATCCAATTTTTCCCTGCCAAATATGAGTTAGGATTTCACATCCCACCCTTAGTGCGTGCTTGACAAAACTGTATCTGTTCCAGAGATCACCCCTTTTTCATTACCAAATCTTGCATCCGCCTTTGTTCCGATCCCAAATTTTCGTATCGCATCACATGGGGATCAGAGGTTGAAATGCGATGCCATTAAGGATGTTGCATCATGCCAAGATATGAAATCCTAGGAATGCGAAATTCCCTTGGTACCAACCAAAAATTTGAAGCATGCCACAACCGGTGCACACACGTGTTTTGAGTGATTTTCACGTGTCGATCACATTATTTTAATGTTCCAAATCCATTAATTTGCCAAGTGCCATATTTTCCCAAACCAAGTCGCGCAGCTATTTTTCCTTGATCGTGCCACGCCGATCAGCTGTTTTTGAGTGATTGAAAGCAGAATTTACCGAAATCTATATATTTTCCATCGACGAGTTTTTCCACGTACTAAGACCGACACACTCAAGGATTTTGAGCTGATCGGACCTGATCACATATATTTACCGTGCTGGATTTTCCAAGTTTATTAACAATTTTTCCAATCAATAACGACGAGTTCAGGAACCAACGTTAGATTCAACCTTTTTCGAAAACTTCGCGACTTCGACCAAATCACTTTGCGTTTTATGACAGCATTCTCGAGACTCGAGCGTGTCGCTAAGCATAATCTTGATGTTTGACTGCTTTGCCAAAAAGCTAGTCAATAACATGGTTCAAGAATGGCTTAATCTAGGTGAGTAGTTCTTTAAATTACATCAGACTGAGGAACAACTCTGGGTAGAAATGTCTTTATTTTATTTGAAAAAAGATGCACTCACGTGGTATAATTGGTATACCAGAAACATTCAAGACTATGAGACTTTGTTTATAATTAAAGAAGACATTTTAACAAGATTCAACCCCAAAGGGATGGAAAGGTTGTATAAAACATTAGCTTAACTGAAGTAAGTGATCGTAGTATCCTCATATCTCTCCAAGTTTGAAGGATACAAGCTACTACTGAAACTCTTCTAACCAATTCCTATTGGATAGATTCATAAAGGGACTTAGAGAAAAAATAAGGTATGATGTGTTAACTTCTAGACCTATGAATTTTAAGTAAGCAGTTCTTTGGTAAAGATGTATGAGAGGGTATGGAACCAAACCAAAAAAGAAAACCTACCCATTCTTTCATTCTTCAAAAGGTAACCCAATCCCTTATCTACCCTAAGAATACACAACCAAACATAGAAAAAAGGAACTATTACCCTAGAGAAAATAGCAAAAATAAAGGCACTGACCCCACAACAAGTGGTTGAAATGAGAAGAAAAAACATATGGTATGGATGTAGGGAACCATGGCATAGGGACCACAAATGTAAAATCCATGAAGTAAATGTTGTGAAAGGCATAATGTCCTTTAGAAATTGCAAATGAAATAATAAAGAATATTTAAAATTAAGCAGTGATGAAAATTGTGAAGAAGGCACAGAAGAAACCCATGCAATAACACAGTATGTTTGGAATACCTACATTATCAACTATTAAAGTAGAGGGTACTATTAAATAGAAACCAGTTCAAATTCTATTAGACTATGGGTCCACACACAGTATAGATGAGCTCATAAACTCAAACTTAGGATAAATGAATCAAAGATCTATGAAGTTATGATAGCTAATAGAGAGAAGTTGCAAGGATCTGGCATTTTCAATGATGTCATTCTCAGTTTCCAAGGGTGTAAAATGCATGTTGATCGGTTGCTTCTTCCTCTGTAAGGATGTTAGATAGTGCTTAGGGCTCATTGGATGAAGAAACCAGGAGTGATCACCTTAAAATTGGATAAATTATTGGTTAAATTCACATATGGCAATTGATACTATATACGGCAAGGGGGAAACAACAAGAAGTTAAGTAGGTGGATAAGATAACTATCAGCAAAAAACAAGCAAATGGTCAACGATGATTTTGTACTCTATAAATGGATCACAATTGGATGTGGGCAAAGGCTCCTTTCATCTAATCCCGATCGAAATTCAGGAACTATTGCAACAAAATCCTGAGGTAATCACTGCCTTCACAACACTTCCTCCTCAAATAAAACATGTCTATAAGATTCCTTTGAAAACTAGAGCCAACTGTGTATGTGTCAAACCCTATAGACATGCTCATCACATAAAGAATGAGTTAGAGAAAATCATCAAGTACATGCTGGAGAATAGTATGATCAGGCATAACCATAGCTCTTATTCATCTCTTGTGGTAATGGTAAGAAAGAAAAATAGAACATGGAGATTATGCATTGATTATAGAGGTTTGAATTCACTAACTATTACAGATAAGTTTACTATTCCATTGATTGATGATTTGTTTGATGAGTTACATAGCTTAAATTATTTTTCCAAACTAGAACATAAATCTGATATCATCAAATAAGGATGTGTGAGGAAGATATACATAAGACTGCCTTTAAAGCACATGATAGGCATTATGAATTTGTTGTTATGTCATTTGGTTTAGTAAATGCTCCCTCCACCTTTCAATCTTTAATGAATGATATATTCAGACCCTACTTGAGAATGATTGAGCATATATAACACCTTAGTTTAAATTTTCAGGTATTAAAAGCCAATCAGTTGGTCATTGAGCTATCCAAGTGTAGCTAAGCTAAAGAATCACTGGAGTATTTGGAGGTATATAATCTTAGTGCAAGGCATATCAGTAGACCCAAGCAAAGTGAAAGCTGTGATGAAATAACCATTCCCCAAAAGCTTGAAGGCACTTAGGGAATTTCTGGGGTTAACAGGGTAGTATAGAAAGTTTATTATAAACTATGTATTGACTGCTAAACCCCTAAATAATATGCTGAAGAAGAATTCATTTTGTTGGACTGAGGAGGTAAGACAAGATTTTATGACATTAAAACAATGCTTGGTTAACCCACATATATTAGTAATGCCAAATTTTTCTAAGGCATTTGTACTTGAGTGTGATGAAGTGGGAAAGGAGCTGGGGAAATACCTCTAAAAGGTGGAAAATCTCTTGCATATTTTAGTAAAGCTTTGCAGGGGATAAAACTGTCACTATCTATATATGAAAAGGAGTTAATGGCAGTAATTTTTTCCACAAGGAAATGGGTTCAATAATTAATGGGTAGATAGTTTATTCTCAGGACTGATCATCAAAGTCTCAAGTATCTATTATCATAGAAATTACATACAGGTGTTCAGAATAAATGGCTAGCGAAATCACATGGACTTGACTATAAGGTGAAGTATGAAAATGGAAAAGATAATGTTGTGGCAGATGCTTTGTCCAGAAAGGATGAAGACATGCAGGAAGTACAATCACATGCAATATCCACTATACAAACCCCTTGGCTACAGGAGCTAAAGAAAATAATATTGACCTCATAATGGTACCAACAGTTGTTACAATGAGTTGAAAACAACAAGTGTCAATTCGTAGATAACTTGGTTTTCTACAAAAGAAAAATTATGATAGACCCTCAATTAACTACCCTAGTGCAATTAATTATTGAATAGCACTACTCTACTCCTTTAGGAGGAACATTGACATCAAAGGAACCCTAAAATAATAAAGTAATTTTTTTATTGGAAGCACATGAAAAGGACAATGGAAAACTTTGTTAAAAGTTGTGATACATGTCAAAGTAATAAGGCAGAAAATGCGATAATGTATGGTTTACTCAATCCACTACCAATACCCGAGAAGATATGGTTAGACATTTCCACGGATTTCATCAAAAACTTACTAAGAAGTCAGAACAAAACAATTACTTTTATAGTTGTAGACAGGTTAAGTAAGTATGCACATTTTTTCCCTTTAAATCATCCTTATACCGCAAAGGAAGTAGCTAAGGTGTTTTTTAGTGGTGTATTCAAGCTACATGGAATGCCTAAATCCATTATCAGTGAAAGGTATGTGTTGTTCTCAAGCAATTTTTGGCAAGAATTATTCAAATTTCAAGGATGCAACCTTTAATTGAGCTCAACATACCATCCATAAGGTGATGGTTAAACTGAAGCAGTTAACAAAATTCTAGAAGGATACCTAAGATGCTTCATATGCCATAAGCCTCACGAATGGGTAGAATGGTTATCCCTAACTGAATATTATTAACCGAATATTAAAATAATACTACACGGAAAACTTCTACTAATACTACACCTTATAAGGCAGTATATGGAGTTGACCCACCAACCCTGCTCTCATATGTCCCTAATACAACCAAAGTGGAACAAGTCGAAGAAGCACTATTCAACAGAGATATTTCCCTGAAATTCTTAAAAGATAGCCTAAATCTATCACAAGATAGAATAAAAAGGCATGATGATGCCAACAGGACTAAGAGGCATTTTGAGGCAAGTGATTGGGTGTACTTGAGGCTACAACCCTACCGGTAAATAACAGCCAGAAATCAAAGAATACAAAAACTTTCACATAAGTACTACGACCCTTATAAAACTGAAGAAAAAATAAAAACAATTGCTTATAAATTGAAGTTTCCTGGAAACATCAAAATACATCCAGTATTTCATGTATCACAACTTAAAAAGAACTGAGAGATAAAGTAGTAATTCAGGATGATTTCTCTAGCTATGAGCAAGAAGAAGTGCTACAACTAAATAAAATAATCAATAGGAGAATGATACCAAGAAATGACGAGGTTATGATGCAAATATTGGTGAAATGAAAGGGTAAAACTGAAGATGAAGCAATGTGGGAGGATTATTGGCCATTAATACAACGGTTCCGTACCCTAGACCTTGAGACATGGTCTATGTAGGGAGATGTAACAACCTCACCATGATTAGCCAGTGCAAATACTGAAAACAACCATTCCTGTGCCAGTTCATCAGAGAGGGTGGCCAGATCGTCGAAGGGGCCAACTGACATGTTAGAGCATGGAGGCAAACAAAAAGCAGAGGCTAGAGGTGGAAGATTCTGAAGCTAGAAGCCTAGAGTGGAGTGTTCACATGTGTATCAGTGTGCACATGCACACTGATAATGATGACCATTAACATAAGTACACTGTTGTAGTTGTTTTGATCGATTTTCTAGTATTTATTAAAGTGTTTGACACTAACCTTTGTAAACAATACTATTACATATGGAGCAGTGAGCATGTAATCAAAGTATGAGAAAAATTAATACAAACCTACTTTTACTTCACTGTTAATTTCTTTTGTGCATTGTTTTTTCTTCTTCTTGTTCTCTAAATCACTCCCAATTTTATATCTTCTCCAATCATATACTCTTGTATTATCTCTTATGAACTTTCTTATTTCTATCCTATCCCGAATCCCTATCCTCATCTCCAAACTCAACTAAGCCCTTCTCCTTCTCCCCAGCATTTCTACCCTGTTTCTTTTCTTCTATTTTTTATTATCAAGAGACAATTTCCATGACAAACAATGATAGCCGTGACACAAAGTAAACTTTTCGGTTTCACTTTGCCTTAGACCTATGATGTGTTCTGCCCACGACACCGTTTGATTTTATTGGTGTCGAAATTTACCAATTACATTGAACTTTTGATTATTACAACTGTATGTGCTGATTTAGACCCTAAATTAGCGAAAATCAAATTGTATGTAGTGGCTTCTGTTTCCTTCTTTTCACCTCTTTCCATTTCATTGTATTTTTTTCCACAAATTCAGTCCTCGTAATGATTTTAGCTTGTTACTACGTGTACTGAGCATATTTCCAAATAAGTATATTTTTAATACTACTATCCATTCAAGCTGTGGTTTACACTATAAGAAACATTGCTAATAGGGATGCTTCAACGCCGATGAAAAAATAACATCGGAAATCTCAACGCCAACGCTAATGCATTAGCAACTATTGATACCACCCAACTAAATTGGGAAAAAGCATTGCAAAAAATGTTGGTGTCATGCCATTTTTCCTGACCGATTATTAATATGGTAAAACTAAAGTATGAACTAATTTATTTTCAAAATATCATCTTGTCGAACAAGCAAACTAATGTATACGTTGACTGTTTTCAAAATATTTTAAATATATTTTCAACGAGTTATACAAGTTAATTTTTTTGATGTAATTTGGATGAAATAATTATTGTAATAAAAATTTATTGCATAAATACATAGAATATTTTGGAAAATTAAACAATTTATTTTGCAATGTCATGTTTGATGCAATTCAAAAATAGTTAGAATGAAATGTAAATTTTGTTCAAAATTATATTTATTAACTACCATTTAACTGAATTTCAAGTTATAAGTTAAAATTATATGTTGTCTACTTTGTGATGCACAAATATTTTCCATTCGCGCATCCTATCAAAATCAAAAGTAAGACAGACAGCTCAATTGAAAGAAACTGTACAATACAACGTTATGTAGGTTGATATTAGGGAGGCTAAATATGTTTAACGGTCTTGATTTATTGGCCGTAGCCTGTTGGAGTCGGTCGAATTATAACATTGGTTTTCGCAAGCAATGCCTTTCTTACATTTTCGATGTTATTCAATTCTCTCACTCAAGAGCTGCCAAAATCGATCTTGTTCAATTCTCTCCTTCAAGATTCACCAAAACCCTAACTAGAATTTTTGCTATCCAGTAAATTTTTAGCGCTACAAACTTTTCTGTTTGTTAGTCTCAAACACTAATTATTTTGTCAATTGATTTGTTTTTCCTTTATGTATGTTTTGATTTTCTTTTATTTGTTCCATATCCAGGACAATATTTCTCTAATTTGACGTATGTTATTAAGTTTTATTTTTCTTATTGTTAATTGCTTGATTTAGGTTTCTTTATTGTTATGATCGTGTTAAATCAAATAAATATTGGCTACTTTCTCGTGTTGTTGTACCTTTATGCAATTAACCTTCTTTTCCCTATTACAACTGAATCTACTCTTCTCATTGCTTGATTTTTTTGTGTTCATTCCTGTTGATTCATCCATTTAATATTAATGTTATTTTGTCGGGTGAATTCTTGATGTGTTATGCTAAAATTTGCAGTGATAGTGTCTACCTATTGTTAGAAGCATCCATAGAACTTTGTAACATAATTCGCTTGAGCTAAGTGTAGTCGTTGATGCAATGCCATAACGGGTAGTAGGGAGAATACTGCAGTAATGGCGAAGACACTCAAGAGAATGGTGGTGATTTTTTATTACAAAAAATCGTATCTTTTTGTGATAGGAGGACGCGTTCATTATATGCAATTGTGTTGGGTTTTTGGACCAAATCGTCAACGGATTTCAAGATTTTAACAAACCATAACACAAGATCCATGCAAAGATAATAAATCGAGCATAAGCGTACCACTTAGAATTTATGAAGCACAGGTTTGATGATGAACTGGAATGAATCGAATCTCGTTAATGCCACTTAAAATCAGCATCTCCATAGTATCCACGAACAATACTTCAAAATCGTCTCACGAAAACGAAAAAGGAGATTGAAGGTACTAGCCAAGAATGTAAATTTCCTTTCTCTTCTATTTTTGGATCTTGATTTCATATGCCCTTTTGAAAGAAGGAATCGGTTCCTTTTAAAATGAATGAGAACCCTAAAGAGAAACAAAATTCATGGTGCACCATTTCAAATGCAAAAATAAATATCAACCAGTTGATATTTCATTCGCTCAAGAATGGTTCCCTCCTTTTAAAAATTCTAATTGTGTGACCTAGGGTTATTACAATGTTGGCAATAATTTTAAATTGTATTTAAAATTATAAACAGTCAGCGACGTATAGTAATACATCGTTGTTACTAAAGTTATAATAAAATAAATGATACGATACAACCTATTTTATGTGACCAATGTTTCAATGTAATTTAATCCTTTTAACCATTACATTCAAAATTAAACTCGAGGCATGGAACGTATCATCCTCTTTATAATTTAATCCTTTTATCTTGATGTATGAGTAGATTATATGGAAACAAATAAATATTTGAGCACGGTCATGCATTTTATAATCTTACTCAATCAAGAGGCCCATGGATATCTCTACTTATATTGTAGAATTAAATTTTGTCTAGATCATTCATATTATTTAAACAATTAGAGATGTAGCAAAAATTCACCTTTATCGTTTACGCTGTTAAAAGTAACTTTTGATGATATCAAACCACAAATATCCTCGAGTAAAATATATAATGATTTCAGGTTTGAGGACCATTACATCACTATCACTATGAGAATTACTTATGACACCATTAATCATGCACCATGAAGTTTTCTCATGTTGGGTCTGCCTGATAAACTATTCTCTAATATGTATTTATGTATTGACATTAATATCAAATATTAATGATCAATGAGATATGATCATCAGTCAATCAACACACTAGTCTCATTGTTTCATGGTTTTCCTATATACAATGAAACTTGACTAGGGACATTCAAGAACTACAATACATATCACATTATATAATCTCATGTTCAAGTCACTTACTTGAAACTATATAATTCTATATTATTATTCTAAGGACTTCTATTATGTTAATATTTACATTACACAGTAAATATAACATAATAAAATCTTTCATTCAAAATAAAATATAACATCAACAATGTTATTCAATCACATAAAATAGATTGCCTCTATGGAACAAACTCTAACAATCTCCCACTTGCACTAGAGCTAATCACTCATGTGTCATATACCCATAAAACTAGTGTGACTATCAATCTTCTATTGTGACAAAGCTTTAATCAATGGGCCTGCAACATTATTATCTGTTGGTAATTTGCAGATACGTATATCTCCTCTATCAACAATTCCATGAACGAGACGGTATCGACAAAGTATGTGTTTGGATCGATGATGTATCTAGGTTCTTTTTCCTATGCAATGGCCTCATTGTTGTCATAATACAGATCTACTGGATCAACAATGGATGGAACAACACTAAGTTCATTGATGAAATTCTTAATCCAAACAGCCTCCTTAGCAGCTTTAGAAGCAACAATGTATTCAGCCTCCATAGTCGAATAACCAACTGCATCTTACTTTGAACACATAACCTGACTGTGACTTATAAGTCATCTTTATCAGTCTGGACGCTTGCGTCTATGTAACCTTTTACCATTAATTCCTCTTTACCTCCATATATCAAGATTGATTCTTCAGTCCTTTTCAGGTACTTAAGAATGTTCTTGACTATTGTCCAGTGACTTTCACCCATATTATATTAGAATCTACTTGTCATACTTAAAGTGTATGAGACATCCAGACGAGTACACAACATTGCATACATGATTGATCCAATTGCCGAAGCATAAGGGATCATTCTCATGCATTCCTTTTCATCTTGTAATTTAGGACATTGAGTCCTGTTATACCATGAAACATGTGTACATATCGTCTCTATGCGTCTTGCATGCCAAACCTTTTTAGCACTTCGCCAATGTATGTACTTTGACTTAGGTCGATCAACTTTCTTGATCTATCTCTATAGATATTGATACTTAAGGCATAGGTTGCTTCACCCAAGTCTTTCATGGAGCAACTTTTTCCCAACCATGTCTTAACGCTTGTAATGAACTAACATCATTCCCAATAAGTAATATGTCATCAACATATAATACTAAAAATATAATATTACTCCTACTAGTTTTCTCGTATACACAAGGTTCATCTTCATTCTTAATGAAGCCAAACTCTTTGACTATTTCATTAAAATGAAGATTCCAGCTTCGAGATGCTTACTTTAATCTATAAATGGATCGTTGCATCTTACAAACTTTTCTGGCATCTTTTAGATTGACAAAACCTTTAGGTTGTGTCATGTACACATGCTCGATGAGATTCCCATTAAGTAATGCAGTTTTGACATCCATTTTCCAGATCTCGTAATCGTAAAATGCTGCAATTGCAAACATAATCCTATTGGACTTAACCATTGCCACCGAGGAGAAGGTTTCATTGTAGTCAACTCCTTGAACTTGTTTGAAACCTTTTGCCACCAATCGGTCTTTATGTGTCTGTACTTTACCATCCATGTCAGTTTTCTTCTTGGAAACCCAATTGCACCCGATGGGTTTTACCCCGTCAGGTGGATCAACCAAAGTCCACACTTGGTTGGTGTACATGAACCCATTTCAGATTTCATGGCATCAAGCCATTTCTCGGATTCTGGTCCATTCAACGCCTCTCGGTAAGAAGTGGGCTCATCTTGGTCTATAAGCATTATCTCCAGTTTTAGTCATAAGAAAGCCAAAATATCTATCAGGTGTAACAACCCACCATTTTAAACAATGATTTTTCTCAAAATTATAACGACCTGCATTCTACGCATTGGAGGATCGTAGAATATTTATTTCTTCTCGTATGAAGTCGTATGGTCGTGTAACTATGGGAAGCGACTATTGGGGTTTTCCCATGTTCACAATTTTTGCCGATTTTTAAATGACCATTTTGCCCCTGATGAATCTTGTTTTGCCTATAATTTTTGACTGGAAAGGAGTTTTGACCTGAAACCACTTCCATTGGATTCGAATGATGGTTTAACTTTCCGTAGAGTAGTCATATTGATCAAACGGACTTACCATTTGGGAGAAATGGCTGAAACAAGGTTCGGAAGGTGAAAAACAGCATAATTAGGCTTAACCGGGTGATTAGCAGCTAGGTCCATTCACCACTGTGCAGTTAATTCCTCGCTATATCCTGTAGCACACTACCACCGCTACGCTTTTCCTCACATAGTCCCTGATATAGCCTCTCCGCTTTAAGCCCCGCTATATTCCGCTATTCCCGATATATCCCCTTTTTTCCGCTATATTTTGTTATTCCCGCTATATCTTTGATGAAAGAAACGAACTCAAAAATGAAATTTATGCATTAAAAGAATTGTTAAATTAGTTTTTTTGATTGAATTTCTTTAATATCTAATTTTAGAAACAAAAATACTATAATATGCTATTGAATTTAATTAATTTGAATGAAAGTTTTTGTTTATTTGTTGATATTTGCACATATTTGTATTTAAAATTAAAAATGTACTAACTAAAGTTAAATAAAGTGTTAGTTTTTCACTTACTTAGCATTTATATATTCATAAAAACATTTTGAAGGAGTTACATATGTTATTGTAGAGTCATCTGTTATATCCTAATATTTCCTCGATTTATCCCCGCTACGACTTTTTGGACCTCCGCCGCATTGGATCCGCTAAGCGCTTTAATTGCACAGATTCACCATTGGGGGATTTCAGGAATAGGATTACATAGGGACTAAAAAGGGTTAGAGAAACCTTTCTTTATCATTTTTACAGCCGCCACTTACAACCTTTGAACCCTAGCAATGGCCTCCATCTTCTAAATCACTCCCAAAACATCTTTTTGTCATTTCTAATCGCTAATTAGGAAAATCAACACCAAATCAAGGCGGATTAGCATCAAATCAGAGATAGTGATGTTGGAATACATTAGAATTCGACCCATAACAGTAGAGTTTCCGATCTAAGAGTTTATTTGTGGCTAAGGTGAGTGATTTGCATTGTTTTTCACTAATTACGGCCAATTAGGGGTGATTAGTGTAATTAACGAAATTATGCATGATAAATTTTTGGAAAGAATTGTAAAAATATAGGCCTCTGTTAGAAATTTGGGTTAATTTGGAGATGTTTTGCTAATCCTATCATTAGTTATGGTTAAGCATGATTAAGGGGAAATTATGGGTTTTGGGTATGTTTGATCCATTTTGACATGGTTATTTATCAATTTGGTATTTATGTTGATGTTATATGTTGCTACGACTGCTTGGTATGATTTATGATTGCTTAGAGAAGTTAGAATGGTCGAAAACGCCGTCGTGTGGCGTAAAACAGTCACTGAAAAAGTTGCAGGAAAATTGTGCAGGAACCGGATCGGATCGCCCCTCCGAACCGACCCGTTCGTGCCATGGATCCCCGAACCGAACCGATTCGCCACCCTGAACCGCGACCCACTTAGTGTATCACAAGCCAACCCGGTGCTTGGAGGAGACCACGACTGAACAGCCATGAAGCATCACGACCCGTTGCTCCGAACCCGAACCGGAGCACCAGAGTACCATGACCCCGATCCGAACTGGTGAAGGAGCTTGACCCGACCCGGATGTTCATCACGAAACGATCTGATGCACCACGAGCCGCGAGCCGACGTCAGGGGAAGCCACGAGCCATGAGCCATGAGTAGGGACTCACAAACCGACTCAAACTGCTTCAGGGGAACACGAACCGAACCGAATGGAGGCTTGATTTCTGAACCGAACCGGAGAAGACCAAAACCCGAGATGCAAAGGTAGTCCAAATGGGAAGTTATTACTCAGGATCCAGATGGGAACCAACGAGTTAACTTCACGATTGGGCTTTGCTACGGGATGTGTGCAAAGGGATTATCGATATCCATAACTTTAGTTCACCACTTAGAGACGGATTAGTGGCTATGGATCAGTGCAATGGGTCATAGTGACTCCATGGAGCAAAGTGATCATTGCAAAGGATTGGGTGATCTAGTGGTGGATACCGTATGCTTTACGCACTGAGTGAGAGATGTGAGGATTATTGCTATGTTTGATGTTTGTTATCACCATGACATGTACACCCCCTCCCCATTACTTTCACACCATGTTTAGTGTTACCTTAGAGTACTGTACATCTTGTTGTGCTAACACTTTGGTTGCAGGTCCAGGTTCAGGTGTGATTGGATTATACCTGTTATTGTTTTGTTTTGTTTTGTTGCTATCGATCATACCAGAATTTTGTCTGACCCAGAGTTTTATGTCTCTTCTTATTACTGTGGGTGCTCCTAAACGAGCAGACTAGAGACGGGTCAGGTGGATATGCACGAGTAGATGTCCGGAGACGAGCAGGAGGCTTACACATTTTACTGCCATATATTCTCCCTATGTCGTTGGTGGTCACTACTTTGGGCTTTAGTAGTGTACCTTTCTTATTTTTCTTTAGAGATAGTTTTAAAAGTTGTAATAATGATGGTTTTGAATCATAAGCTGTATTTTGGATTTTCTGCTGCTATGATGACTTAGTTTTCAGCTTATGCACTGTCTCACATGTTTTGTGTCAAGTATATGTTATTATTATATTTTATTCCATGCGCTGTGAGACATACTACAGGTTCTTTGTGATTCATAGTTCCAACCCTTTTCCTTTCTTTGACTACCGTCCCGTGCTAGTTGGACATCGGTACATGCATTTCGAAGGAAATGTCGGCTGGTGTGGGGCGGCCCGTTACACTTGGTATCAGAGATCTAGTTGCGTAGTTAACCTAGGTGAAGACATCAGGGACAGATAGTATACGTATATGAGAGCTCTTATTTGTTATATTTTGGTTTTCAAAAGCTATATATATTCTTAGTACAGCTAAGGATGAAGTTGTACTGCACTGGCACCACTAAGGAGATGGTTAATCATTTTCTCTTTGCATATTGAACGATGTGCCGATATACAAGGGGTATGGGTTTAGGGGATAACAATGGGAATGTCCCTGATATAAGGATGACGTTTACTACCTTCATGAGAGAGATGCTTAGGGATGCTCGGGGAGCAGTTCCTAATGCTGCTAATGGTGGTGGTGCAGCGGTGCAGGCGCCTAAGGTCGATTTCTCCAATCTTTGCAAGGATTACACTAGTCTTGGTGGGAAGTCGTTCCACGGAACGAAATCGGCTACGGAAGTTCAAGATTGGCTTGATAGTTGTGAGAGCGTCTTCGAGGATTTGAGAATCGACGATGCGATAAAGAGAAAGCTAGCATCCCGTCATCTGCAAGGACGGGCGATGAATTGGTGGAATGCTATTAAAGCAGCTACTCCTGAGGATCAAGTTACTTGGAATCAGTTTAAGGCCCGATTCAGTGATAATTTTATTCCAGTTGCTCAAAATTCGGAATTGTTTAGGAAATTCTTAGAGCTTAAGCAGAATGGTTGGGCAGTCTCGGAGTATATTGCTGAGTTCGATACTTTATCGAAATATGGATCATCTCTTATTGATACTGCCGATAAGAAGAACGAGAAGTTCATAACTGGCTTAGATGGGTACTTGGGAGAGACACTTATAAACCATATCGATGAGACATTTGAATCTATTGTAGGAAAGGCCTTTAGATCGGAAAGCCTTTACCATAAGTCGAAGGTCGAAGTTGCTATTGCATCTGCAGAAGAGCCAAAGCCGCAAGCAAGCGGTGGAGGCAAGAATAATTCCCAGAATAAGAGGAAATAGAATCAGACCATGGATGGTCAGAAAAGGAAGAATAAGAAAGATGGCGAGTGCTTTAGTTGTGGCAAGAAGGGCCATTATGCCAGGGATGGTTGAGAAAAGCCTGGGTAAAGGAAGTGCTTCAATTGTGGCCAAGCGGGACATCACAAGGATTTGTCTGCAACCTCCTAAAGAGAAGAAGATCGTGAAAGCATATGCTGTCAATGATGTTCCTTCTTTGTCGAATGCCCCAACTGTGGCGGAGAAGGGAAAGGGCATCGTTATTTGAGGTATGCTTTCTATTTATGATGTTTCTGTTCGATTTTTGTTTGTTACCTTAGTATGGTTGTGACGAACCCAATTGGTGGTTCGACTTGCCTTAGTATGGTTTGTTGAAATTTGGTCTTATCGAGTCATGGATGTATGTTTGCATGTGATTGCTTTGTTTAGGATTTACTGGGTTGGCATTATTTTGGGGAGTCAATTTACTCCAAAGGTATAGGGTGGTATTGGGTACCTACCTAGTGATGGCGATAATAACTGGAGTTAAGGAAGCTGAGAGATTATTAATGTCGTAAGTTCTAGTTGTCTCTGGGAGGCAAATGTACGTTGGACGTGCAGTAGTCTAGTTAAAACTTGGGTTGCCATTTACTCTTGGCATATGGCATGGGCCGTTATACGACCAACTATTGTTTCGAAGCAGGATTGGCGAGGATAGCTAGAGTCAGTTATGAGTGCTCGAGTGTTTGGTTGTTTTGCTAGTATCGTCTCACATAAATTATCTGAATTCAGAGGAGATGTTCCATGAGTGCTTGTCTGATATTGGCTTAGGCCTTTAGGGCTTGTGCTTGGGGAATGTCGAGTTTGACTAGGATGGTTTGCATGAGATATAGGAAGTTGCTGTGATTTCCATTGAATGATATCTCGTCTTAATCGAGGAGTGATGTGCAGCCGTGACATAAAAGGACTATTCAATGATATGGGTTGCCCCGAGTTTGACTTGATAGGGCTATGAGATGACTCGAGTGGGACTCGAGAAAGATGCAAAGTAATGGATTGTTTAAGACCCTATGTTGATGTTCTCTTTGGTTCAAGAATGGTAAAACTTCGAAGTGAAAAGATGTGTTCGTTGATCGTGGAGATGCAATGAAGTTTAGGACGATTCAAGTTGGACTTGAACTCGTAAAAGAGAAAAAAATGGTTGTTCGTTGATCTTGGAGATGTAACAAATAAGGAGACGGCTCATGTTGGACTAGAGTTTGTTGGTAATGGATACTCAAGACTGGGTCTGAGTATGTGGGTAGCTCTTCTGATGAGAGTACCAAGGAATCATCGATAGTTGGAGTGTTCTAGGCGGACTCGAAGCAGGGGTATCTGGGGACTCCCGTTACCTTGGATCCGTTGGACGTGATCTAGTTATCCTTGGAGGATAAACGTGCGTTGGACGTACGGTAGTTCATTTGGAGCCGGGGCTTCTATTGGCCCTTGGGATTGGTTGGACCAGTCATGTAAGTATCAACGTATGTATGGCTTTAGCAGGTGATAGATAGGACATGTTTGATGGATGCTATGGTTGTTATGTTTGTTCCTATTTTTATTCCCTTGAGTAGACTATCACCTGTAGGATCCTGGTAATGGAGAACGAAGATATGACGGTATACAAGGATGCATGTGGTACCAGACTAGGTGTTGTAGTGATGCATTGAGTAGGAGACATGCCAGTTTAGATACTATGTCTCTTGAATGCAAGTAACTGGAGTATATCATGGGACATGATTTCATACCTAAGTATGGATTGGATCTAGAAATGTTAGCAAGTTTGGCGAACAGACTGACTTTGATTGAGAGGATTGGTTCCATTAAGAGGGACGATCCTAACCTAATAAAGATCATCTCCAAGGAAGAGATGAACGTCGATGATGAGAAAATGAACAAGTATGGACTTGATAGAGAAGGATGGCTTCGAAAGGATGATAGACTGGTTGTATCCAATGTCAATGGATGGAGAGATGAAGTTCTTAGAGAATGTCATCACTCAAGACTGACTATACACCCCGGTAGTAATAAAATGTATCGAGACATGAAGCAGACCTACTACTGGGAAGGGATAAAGAGAGACGTTGGGAAGTTTATACCCAAGTGCATGGGTTGCTAACTAGTTAAAGCCGAGCAAAAGAAGCCTAGTGGTTTGTTACAACCGTTGGAAAATCCCAAATGGAAATGGGAGCAAGTCTCAAAGGATTTCATCGATGATTTACCAAGGACTAGATCAAGTCATGGTAACATGTGGGTGAATCAGGTATTAGAGGATCTTTTGAGAGCTTGTATATTAGATTTTAGAGGGTCATGGGATGACCATTTGCATTTGGTTGAGTTCACGTATAATAATAGTTATTAGCCTAGTATTGGTATGGCTCCATATGAAGCTTTGTACGGAAAAACCGTCCAATTCACCATCAGGTTGGTTGGAAAACGGTGAGAAATTTGTGCTTGGACCAGAAGTAATAAGAGAAACTTCAGATAATATCAAAGTTACCCAACATAGAAAGAAGGCTGCCCAAGATAGGCAGAAGGGTTATGCTGATAAAAGACGAAGAAATTTGGAATTCTTCGTTAACGACTTAGTATTTATCAAGATCTCTCCGTTGAAGAATGTGATTCGTTTTGGTAAGAGAGTTAAGTTAGTATCAAGGGTTGTAGGTTCATTACCCCATTCTCGAGCGAGTCAGGGATTTGGCGTATGAAGTTGGATTGCCTGGCAAGACGACAAGAGTTCACAGCATATTTCATGTTTCCAAGTTAAGGAAGTTCGTCCACGATTCTGATATGACTATTTCACCGGATCAGTTGGTTGATATCGAAGTAGAACCCGAGGTGGTTGGGGACCACGGGATGATTCGTATTGTCGGACATGATACGAAACAACTTTGAAGGAAGACGGTGAAACTAGTCAAGGTACAGTGGGGGCGATAATGAGAGTGACTGTACTTGGGAAACAGAGTAGAGCATAAGGAAGACGTATCCAGAACTCTTTGCCTAGTAAGATTTTGATCGCTATTTAGTTATTCCCTTGTTAGTAAGCTGCATGCTAGGATAGGCTTGTTGCATTGTTGAGTATGTTTGATTGTTGCAAATGGTTGATAGGCATGCGGGATACCTATGTATGTTTTCTTAGTTAAGGAATTTCGGGGGCGAAATTTCTTATTGGGGGGGGGGGGGGGGGGTGAAAGGGGGAAGAATGTAATGACCCACATTCTACACATCGGAGGATCGTAGAATATTTCTTTCTTTCTCGTATGAAGTCGTATGGTTGTGTAACTATGGGAAGCGACTATTGGGGTCATTTCCCATGTTCACGATTTTTGCAGATTTTTAAATGACCGTTTTGCCCCTGGTAAATCTTGTCTTGCCTATAACTTTTGACTGGAAAGGAGTTTTGACCTGAAACCACTTCCATTGGATTTGAATGATGGTCTACCTCTCCGTAGAGTGGTCACATTGATCAAACAGACTTACCGTTTGGGAGAAATGGCTGAAACAAGGTTTGGAAGGTGAAAAACAACATAATTGGGCTTAACCGGGTGATTAGCAGCCAGGCCCATTGGGGGATTTTGGGATTAGGGTTACATATGGGCTGAAAGGGGTTAGAGAAACCTTTCTTTGTCATTTTTACAGCCGCCACTTACAACCTTTGAACCCTAGCAATGGCCTCCATCTTCTAAATCACTCTCAAAACACCTTTTGTCATTTCTAATCGCTAATTAGGCAAATCAACACCTAATCAAGGTGGATTATCATCAAATCAGAGATAAAGCTGCTGGAATACATTGGAATTCGACCCATAACAGTAGAGTTTCATATATAAGAGTTTATTTGTGGCTAAGGTGAGTGATTTGCATTGTTTTTCACTCATTACGGCTAATTAAGGGTGATTAGTGTTAATTAACGAAATTATGCATGATAAAATTCTAGAAAAATTTGTAAAATTCTAAAATATTATTTTAAGCCTCTGTTAGAAATTTGGGTTAATTTGGATATGTTTTGTTAATCCTATCATTAGTTATGGTTAAACATAATTAAGGGGAAATTATGGGTTTTGGGTATGTTTGATCCATTTTGACATGGTTATTTATCAATTTGGTGTTTATGGTTGATGTTATATGTTGCTATGACTGTTTGGTATGATTTATGATTGCTTAGAGAAGTTAGAATGGCCGAAAACGCCGTCGTGTGGCGTAAAACAGTCGCTGGAAAAATTGCAGGAAAATTGTGCAGGAACCGGATTGGATCGCCCCCTCCGAACTGAACCGTTCGTGACATGGATCCCCGAACCGAACCAGTTCGCCACCTCGAACCGCGACCCACTTAGTGTATCACGAGCCGACCCGGTTGTTGGAGGAGAGCACGACCCGAACCGCCATGAAGCATCACGACCCGTTGCTCCGAACCCGAACCGGAGCACCAGAGTACCACGACCTCGATCCGAACTGGTGAAGGAGCTGGACCCAACCCGGTTGTTCATCACAAACCGATCTAATGCACCACGAGCCGCGAGCCGACGTCAGGGGAAGCCGCGAGCCATGAGCAGGGACTCACGTCGACCCGAACTGCTTTAGGGGAACACGAACCGAACCGAATGGAGGCTTGTTTTCTGAACTGAACCTGAGAAGACCAAAACCCGAGATGCAAAGGTAGTCCAAATGGGAAGTTGTTACTCAGGATCCAGATGGGAACAAATGAGTTAACTTCACGATTGGGCTTTGCTGCGGGACGTGTGCAAAGGGGTTATCGATATCCATAACTTTAGTTCACCACTTAGAGACGGATTAGTGGCTATGGATCAGTGCAATGGGTTCATAGTGACTCCATGGAGCAAAGTGACCGTTGCAAAGGATTGGGTGATCGAGTGGTGGATACGGTATGCTTTACGCACTGAGTGAGAGATGTGAGGATGATTGCTATTGTAACAACCCGGAAAATCCGAACCAATTTAAGCTTTTTATTTTGGCTATTTCAGTGGAATTTTAATAGTTAAAATAATTTATTTTAAATAATAACGATTAAATATTTATTTTAATCGGAATTAGAGTAAATATATTTATTTTGACTTCAAAAGGAATTGGAAATAGTATGGTAGTTTGAAAAGTAAAACTTGTACTTTGACCGAATGTACCGAATTCAAAACTTAGCGAATTTTAATGAAACCAAAAATATCTAAATCTGTTTGGAAATACCTTTCCAACGAATCCGAAAAATCGAATTTTCATAGCAAAAATCAAAAGATATGGTCAGTAGAATTTGGGGACGACCGCAATAGTATAATTTATAGCCCGTATAAAAGGCCATTTTGTAAACGACCTCCATTTTCGATGAAACAACTCTTTTTGGAACCGGAACGTCAAATTATTGCTAAGTTTATTTTTCTGGAATTTTTGGAGTTAATATGTGAGTGTGGCAAACGTAAGTGTGTTTTGTCAATTACAGTTAAAACTGATCGACTTGAAAATAGCCATTTTTCAAACAGTCTCATAATTCGACGAAATTAATTTTGTTAGAACCGTATCGTCAAAACAAAGCCAAAAATATTTTTTTTGGATTTTTCTGAGTTCGTATGTGACACCGGTGAATTTAAATAGATGAACAAATTAATTATTTAAATGATTTAAATAATAAATTAAATATTTCAGGCTACAGACAGCCGTTTGGGCTGACGAGACCTAGCCTGTTGGATCCGGAACAGGGGCTATTGGCTAGGGTCACCTTTGGTTGGATTGAAATTGGATTAATTTAAGAGATATGGTTTTATTTGCAAAAATTACATTTAAATAATATAAAAAAGAGAAAAAAAAATAAAACCCTAACTATCTCTTCGTGTAGCCGCCACCATCAAGAATCTATGGCCTCCAAAGCCCCATCCTTTCTCCACTAATTCCCGTCGAGCCTCTCAGTAAAACCTCCCACTTCAGTTCGATCTTTTGAAGAGACTATCTTGCTCTCCATTTCCATACGACTTGATCACTCCCTAGTAGCCTGAATCGAGAGGACCAACACCTCAAACTGCGTCGTAGTTCACCTCCGTTCTCCCCCTTGCCGCCACCGAGTGGGCCCCTCTTCCTGCCGTGTGTGCGCCGCCCCTTGCTGGTCGAGGTGCCACCTCCTGGTCGAGATGCCACCTCCTGATCGATGTCCAACGGCCTGTGGTGTTCGAAAAATTAAACCCTAAGATCGAACCTAAAGGGATAAGCGCGGCCTAGTTCTGTAGTGTAGAAGAAGGTGGAATTTCCTTTTTTTATTTCATTTATTTAATTTAAATTGTTAACAACCTTAAATAAATCGTAACTAATTCATACGATATTGAAAGTGAACAATTTCAGAAGCGTTGCAATCGTAGAGACAAGATCTACATTCCTAGACTAAAAAGGGACACTTTCGAGCTGGTTGAATTTTTAGACCAAATTGCAACACAACTGTGAGATTTCTTCTTTTTAAATAGTTAATTAATCTATTTAATTTAATTGCTGTGTAATTATGGTTTGTATATGTCCTCGATCTACTATGATGTGATTGTGACTGAATTGTTTGTTGTTTGTGGAGTATAAACACAGATCTGTATGTGTTGAAAAGAATAAACCACTTTGTAGTATTATTGATTTGGAATAGAATCACCATTTCAATAAAATAGAACATTTATTTGGATTAGAATTCCCAAATCAATAAAGGTAATCACTTTGCTGTGTTATTTATTTGGATTAGAATTTCCAAATCAATAAAAATAATTGCTTTGCTATGTTATTTATTTGGATTAGAAATTAGTTAAAACATAAATCCCTATTTTTGTTCATTAGTTATGTGACGCCAAAATTGACACTTTGTGATGTAGAGATTAATTAAAAACAAAAATACCTATCTTTGTTTATTTGTTTACATGACACCAAAGTTGACATTTTGTGATATCAAACAATGGTTAAACAAAAACCATTGTATTTGTTCATTAAGTATGTGACCCTAAATTTGACATTTGTAAAATAGAGAATTACATTAAAATAAAAAGAATTATATTTTGTTTGCATTCCTTGATGCGAACAAAATGTTAAAATATAGGATTACATTAAAATAAAAAGAAGAATATTTTGTTTGCATTCCTTAATGCGAACAAAATGTTAAAACATAGGATTACATTAAAATAAAAAGATTATCTTTTGTTTTGCATTTTTCAATGCGAAAAAAAAATGTCAAAATAGAAATTACATTAAAATAAAAAGATTATCTTTTGTTATGCATTTTTCAATGCGAACAAAAATGTCAAAATAGAAATTACATTAAAATAAAAAGATTATCTTTTATTTGCATTTTTCAATGTGAACAAAAATGTCAAAATAGAAATTACATTAAAATAAAAAGATAATCTTTTGTTTTTCATTTTTCAATGCAAACAAAAATGTCAAAATAGAAATTACATTAAAATAAAAAGATTATCTTTTGTTTGCATTTTTCAATGCAAACAAAAATGTCAAAATAGAAATTTACAAAAGAGTAAAAAGATTATCTTTTGTTTGCATTCCTCGATGCGAACAAAATGTCAAAATAGAGATTTACATTTAAAATAAAAAGATTGTATTTTGTTTGCATTCCTCGATGTGAACAAAATCTTAAAATAAAGGTTTACTTTAAAATAAAAAGATTGTATTTTGTTTGCATTTCTCAATGCGAACAAAAATGTAAAATAAATAAAGAAAAAGTTTTACTTTGAAATAAAAAGATTGTATTTTGTTTGTATTTCTCGATGCGAACAAAATGTTAAAATAAAGATTTACTTTAAAATAAAAAGATTGTATTTTGTTTGCATTTCTCAATGCGAACAAAATGTTAAATAAATAAAGAAAAAGTTTTACTTTGAAATAAAAAGATTGTATTTTGTTTGCATTCCTCGATGCGTACAAAATGTCAAAATAGAAATTTACAAAAGAATAAAAAGATTATCTTTTGTTTGCATTCCTCGATGCGAACAAAATGTCAAAATAGAGATTTACATTTAAAATAAAAAGAATTGCATTTTGTTTGCATTCCTCGATGCGAACAAAATGTTTAAAATAAAAAGAATTATATTTTGTTTGCATCCCTTGACGCGAACAAAATGTTAAAATAAAGATTTACATTAAAATAAAGATTTACATTAAAATAAAAGAGTTACTTTTAATAAAATATTATTTTATTTGCATTTCTTTTATGCAAATATATTTAAGAAATTAAAATGTTATTTATTCGCATTCCCTTATGCAAATACATTTAAAGATAAAGAAATGTAATTTACCTGCATTTCTTTTATGCAAATAAATTTTTCTTTTATTTGCATTCCTCGATGCAAATATACATAGAAAACAAAATGTACTTTAATTTACATTCTTTTTGCAAATTCATTAATAGAAAAGAAAATAGAAAACAAAACGGTGAAAATAAAAACATATTTTTGTTTGCAATTTTAGATGCAAACAATATGGTAGAAAATTAAAAACATATTTTTGTTTGCAATTTTAGATGCAAACAAAATAGTAAAATTAAAAACATATTTTGTTTGCAATTTAGTTTCAAACAAAACATTAAATAAAGATTACATCTTTATTTGCACAAATGACATAAATAAATCACTCTTAATTTGTTTGTGACAGTTGAAATAGTAGGAATCGCCAAATTGGTTTATATTTATATTTATATATATAAACATAAATTAAACTTTAACGAATCACGCGCGGTAGTTCGCGTTTCGGCAATCGTAACTTTAAACGGTTATGCCGTAAGATCCAACCGTCGGATTTTCCCAAAACTGGAACCGTTAGGACCATTTTGGAAGGATCTTGTAACGACCCGTGTTTTTGCCCGTCAAATATTTAATTTAATTTATTTATTTTAAATATTTTATTGGGAATATTAATGAGATTTAATATTGAATTCGTTATTTAAAACGAAGTTGAACGTTATAATTTATATATAATATAATTCGAGCTTGGAAATGGCGTGCAGTTCGTAATATTTGGTTTTGAACTTCAACTGAGGATACAGGATTCAATATAAGTCGGATTTCTGTAAAACAAGACACGTTGGAGCCGTATTGATGATAGTTTTCATATGAAAGAGAAAAATCCAGATTTCGTGTTATAGTTTGATAGTTATGGCCAAATCAAATTTTGAAATAGTCGCTATGGAAAATCGTTATTAAATTATAGGCCTTTAAAATAGCCGTTTTGCCAACGGACTCAGATTTCGACGAAATCAGTTTCATTAGAACCGTATCGCTAAATTATTGCACGGTGTTAAATGGCGTGGCAAACCGATGTCGTATGTGACCACAGCAACCATAAACGCCCGTTCAAATTCTATAGCGCGTATTTAAATAAATAAAAGGATATTTGAGTGTAACTTGAGCAGACGATCGAATTAGGCCACGAAACCAGTTCCGTTGAGTTTGTAGCGTCGATTATAGTCAGGATAGGTATATAGTTTGTTATTTTTAGAGATCGAGAAATTTGGCGTTAAAAAGGGTAGGGCGGTTCGGGGTAAAAACAGCCTATCGGGCAAACAGTCTCAGAATGCGACGAAATTAGTGCCGTTGGGTTCGTATCGAAAAGTTATTGTCGATGTTCGCAGTTTCAAGTAGATTCGATTTATCTGGTGACCATGGAAAAATTAAACGTGTGTTCATTTCTGGTTTCATAAAGGAATTTTTTTCATACGACCTCGGATTTCGACGAAACTTGTCCCATTGGGTCCGGAATACCTTTTTACACCAAGATTAGCTTTTTTATCAGTAGTCGGAAGTCGTTTGATGTGGTTTCGGCATGTTACTTCGCGACGAAGTTTCGAAAATAATATTTTATTAAATCCCTACCCTATATATATACCATATATCCATTGAACCCTCGTCAAACATTCACCTGTGGTCAACAGACTTTTACGCCGCCTCCTTCATCTCTGAATGGACCAAATTTCACCATCCTATTCCCAGTTCATTCCTCCATCCACACACAAAATCGAGGACTTTTCAACATCAGTCCATCGAGCTAGGCGAGGTCATTATTGTGGACGGGCATGATGGGGTTCTGGGCTTCGTACTGGCCTGGATCTCGTTAGAAAGGGGGCGAAGTTCGTGAGCAGTTGTTGGCGGATGGGGGGGCCGAACTGCTGTGGCCTGTATCTCACTGGAAATGCGGATGGTCAGGGGGGGTTTTGGCGTCGAACAAAGGGGCCAGGGGACTCGAAACTGCTGGCGTTGGTCGGCCTTAGGATGGCACACGCGATGGCGGTTCCAGATCAATTCCCGATGGACACCAAGGGAAGCAACGATCTGATGAAGGGGCTGTTGGGGTTTCGAACAGGGACAACGCGAGCGTACAGAAGGGAGTTGGTGAAAGTTCTGGAGTGAATACAAATAAAACGGGAAGGATTGGCTTCAATTTTGGGTTAACAATTTGTTTAATTAAGTAATTAATCTATATACAATAATAACGTGAATAAATTAACTGTTGTGTTGCAGTTGAAATCAAATGGCAAACGAGAAAGAAGGAAACGAGATTTGGAATAACCAACGAGGACAGCGGGTTTTAGAATGTTAAGTAAGAGTTCGGTTATGAGATTTTAGCAATGTAAAGGACAACGTAGCAGGCAAAACAAATAAAACGAGACTAAGAAAACAAGGTGCAAGAAAGTAAGACCAAAGAAGACGTTCTGGAAATTCGAGGATTTGAGTAAACAAAAGACAGACTTCTTTGTTGGAATCAAAAGTCGGACACGTAGCCCAATTGGTGTAACGAACGAAGGTATCATCGATAGATAACATGAGATTTGAACGCACTTAAATTTGGCCAACATAATTATTTAGTAATAATTTATATTTAAAGGAATTAATTACCTAATACAAATTTTATATTCCTTTTAATGGTTTTTAATCTGTTCAGGAACAAACGGGAACGGAAGTAGCGAGATGTTGAGAAGAGAGAATAGCTGTCTGGGCTACCGTTGATGAGAAATTAATAAGTTAATTAAATTTATAATGAAAGGAATAAATTGTTTAATTAAACATCGTGTGCTAAAATGTTAATAACTCTTCATATATTACCAGAATTGAACAAATCTAGAGGCGTTGGGACCGCATCAGCAAATACAGTATTTTGGAGTTGTTCTGGACAAAGCTGGAACCGACTGGAGTTTATCGTTAAATTAAACGCTGTTTAATTTAACTAGAACTAAACCGCTCAAGTGACAAATTGAAATCAGGTGAGTTAAACTCACTCAGTTACCCTTTTTATATTTTATATAAATTGGGTGTTTTTATTTTGTGTGCTCTGCTTGCCAATGGTTGACTATTTTGCTAGTTATACACTTGTTTGTTGATTTAACTGATGAAATTAAACTGTGTTTAATTTCAGTAAAATACCAAATCGTTATTTTAACGATTGGTTCCAATAAAGGTGACTCACCTTGGTTGGTCATGTTTATTTATAAACATGTTTAAATGATTGAGTTGTTTTAAATTGCTTATGGTTGATGATAAATGGTCGTTATTTAATTTATCAGTTAAACAAAACTGAATGGTCTGATTTGAGATAACCATTTGAATACAGGGAAGAACAGGTTGGAGGGATCCAACCGGATTCCTCAAATGAACTATTTATTTTCATATTATCATATATGAACTGATCTGTTTGTGTGATTGATTTGATGGTCGATTGTTGACTAGGATATTCAACATCGGTTTGGTTTGAACCAATAGGCGATATTGGTTAAGTGTTTGGCAGAGTATGGCCTTTAAAAATCAATCGGTTTATAGATATGGATTCACCGTTAGGTGAGTCGATAAAAGTGAAGCCAAAGGGTTTATTTTATAACTGGACTCAGATTTTGAAATATATTATTTGAATAAAGTATAAAAGGAGATTAAATAAATATTCTATTTATTTAAGACCTTGATTTATGGTTGGTTTATTTTATAAAGTATATGCTGATGTTAATCAGATTTTCAAGTATGAAGATAAGGAATGAATTGAAAGGGTTAAACTTTGATCATTTGTTTTGTAAAGAAAACAAATAAATTAGAATCTATTTAAATTAATTATACTTTTTAATTAATTTAAAGCAAGGGTTGTCGAAATCGGTTAATGAGAAAATCAAGTTTTTGAGTTAATTAAATCGACCGTTTGGAATTAGAATTGTTTATCAAGTTAATGTGTTTTGACTAAAATAGTTAAATGAATATTGTTTGAATTTAAATAAGGATTTAAAAGGGGATTGAATATTTAATTTAGTTAATAAAGGGATTAACTACTAAAGTAGTAAATGTTTGAAATAAGTTATTATTTTAATTAATGATGAATTTAGGAAAATATTTTTTTAAATGGGAATTCATTTAAAAAGTTACCGAATGTGAGATGCAAGCCAATTGAATGGTGAAAGGAAATAAACGTACTCAATTATATGAATTAAGAGAAAGGAGATTACGATAAAAAGGGTTTATTATAAACCAGAAGTTTTAAGTGAGATTCAAAGGGTTAAGACGTTAATTTTACATTAACGTTATTTGAAAACGAGATCTAGTAAAAAGGAGAATTTTAAATGAATTTCAAAATGGGAAATTGAATATAGTTATTCGAGATAGAATTAGCCAAACATAATTATTGGGCTAAGTTGCCATTTCGTACGACTGCTAGCGAAATTCGCAGGGCTGCAGATAGCCTACGGCGGTCGGATGTTTCCTGAGGGAATCAGGCGTAACCATTGTGATCGCTGCGATCTAGAGTCAAGCGAATGGAGTTAAGACGAATGTTAGTTAATCGATTTGAGTTATTCAAATATCGTATTTTTGAATATTAAAAGAATTGGAAGCTTCAATTTAACAAAAAGTAAATCAGTTTGTTAAAGGCCAAGTGATGCTGAATACTGAACCAATGAACTCATTGGAGTGTCATGATTGAAACATTATTTATTTTGATAGTTAAAACACTGACTATCAAATCTGACCAATACGAGTGTTGGTACGGAAAGTCCGGGATCGAATTTATATTCGAAAACCATTCCGACCGACAAATACGTGAAGATATCAGAAGTTGTTCGAGATGGAGCATTGAAGACCGTGGACTATCATAAACGGAAGAACCACTAATATTCTCTGCCTGGCAAGCAGAGATAAACTGTGATTCTGTCGTGGTTGGAATCTGCGGGTTGCAAGAACTACTCGCTACTGATCCATGGGGTGATTCCTATATGGATGCAGTAGGAGAGTGCCTTCGGTTCATCCTGTTCCTGGATGACGTATATGGACGGATGTCTGACAGAGTATTTCCAAAGGGTCACGTACGTTGATCTCTTCAAACGTACGATAGTTGTTGGCAGGGAATTGCCATTCTCTAGCTTTCAGCTAGAGTATTTTTGTGGACGTCAATTAGTGATATCTGACGGATCTGACGATGTGGCATTCAAAGTGAATGACGACCAAATGTCAAGAGTTAATTCTGGCCTCAAGCCTCATCAACCAGGAAATGACAAAAATCGGGCAGGCAGCATGGCTATGTGGGTCGCTCCCATTAGGGTGTATGATCACCTATCTAGAGGAAATCCTATTTGTTTCTTAAATCTATGTTTCGATGCTGTCCCTTGTCGGGAGGCGGTTGCTGATCCCAACCGTCGGTGATATACATTCGATACACTCAAGCGAAATGAGTGGTCGGTCATGTGAGGGCCGGGTTGCAAGAAGTTCTTGTTGAACCCAGTGTATTCGTCTCTAGAGATACACTATCGGAAGGTGGACCCATACCTTGTCAAGTCGGAATCCAATTCCCAATAAGCGCCTGCGGTTTTGATTGTATACTATATATATGTGGAGCGTGAGATGCAAGCGTTCTACTAGATTCTATTTACTTGTATTTAGACATTATTATAATATCAGACAAGATATTGTTTTCAAAAATGTTTTGGGTTATCGTAAGGTAAAAACCGTCCGTGTTTATGTGTGGATTTGGTCTTACGATTACCCTTTTCTTTTGAAAAGGTTTTGAACTTTAAAATCAGGTTGGATGATTCACTCTTATTACTGTGCGAGTTTATCTCACTCTGGTTCACCAGACTGACCCGGTGTTTTGTAAATGCTCGGGTTAGCCCGGAGTGTACAGGTTCAGGTTATCGACTACTGTGAAGAGACGAGCTGGAAGAGTCCAGACGTATGATATTACTAGTATTCCGCTGTGTGTTGTATGAGGACAGATTATCACTGTCCAGATGTTGATGTACTCTGATATTGTAAGTATTTTCAAAGTTCTCAATAAAGATTTACTTCTGTATTATATTTTGTTCCGCTGCGATGTGAGACTCTGTGTGTGGTGTTCTTCTTCTTCTTCTTCTATTCTAATATTTCTTTCTTTCTTATCTCACCCTCTAACTTCTTTCTATTAATGATCTGGAATATTCGATGTCTGAATGGTCAACACGGTAGTTGATGTTGATTTTCGGAGTCGAAAATCCCGGTTCGTTACAGTGGTATCAGAGCTAAAGGTTAAGTGATTACCTTGGCTCTGTGGCGTGACTCAGTAGAGATGGGGTTAGCAATACCCTAGACTGAGTTTGAGTGTATATATATGAGCGCGTATTTGTGAATTGATATAAAAACTGTTTATATTGTGTTGATTGGTTTGTCGAGTAGTTTATGAATTCTGGTCGATACAGTAATGCAAACTGTGTCGATAAGTGTTTCTAAACTCTTGAACAGAATAATTCGACACAGTATGTTTTTGAAAGAGGGTAAATGAAATAATTTTACCCAAATTTTATTTTGATATAAAAGAATGATTAATATTTGGGGTATTATAGTATATTGGATGTGTTGCTTGGTTATAATTAAAAAAGTTATATAAATAACCAATTAGAATTCGTATAATATGAAAACAGATGAATTAAATCTGAAATTAAAATCAGAAGTGAAATTAAAACTTTGGAAATTTGGACAAGTGGTTGAAATTGGAATTGGACTTAATATATGAGGAATTTAAATCCTGGGAGGTTTTTAAATTGTTTTACAAACCTTGCAAAGGATATTTTGAACTGATTTCAAAATGGAAGTGTTTAGAATTGATTTTGAAAGTGATATAGTACTGAACTCACTTGGATAGCTGGGAAATAACTCTGAGGATGCTGGCCACATCATCAGTGTTCATTTTCGAGTGGTAAGTGACGGATTACTACCAAAGTTTTGTTTTGAATTGCTTTGGAAAAAAACAAGTTGTTTTGAATCCCGAAAAGGAATATTTGATTTTTGTAAGAACTGAACTATTTAAAAACTCCCAGGGAAAAATTTGTTGAACAAAAACAAAATTTGATAGAAATTTGTGCAAGCAAATATGAATGGAATTGGAACAAATTAATTAGAAATTGAATCGAGATATATTATATCAAGCAGAACCAGATTTTGAATTGTGAGACGGGAATCTGAAATGGTATTGGACTGGTAAGCTAAGAGTTGAAACTGATGATGAATGGAAATTGAGTCAAGAATGGGATTTGGCTGGGACGCGTGAAGGATTTGGTTTTGAGGATAAGATTGGAATTTTGTTTGGGAATGCATTTGTACATGGTGACAAGATAGCAGATGGAAAGGATATGATGATATGCCCGACAAAAAGGTACACGTTTATTTTTATATGGGTTTGGTGATTTATGAGCCTATTTGGCAAGCCGCTTGGCTGTTTATTTTCTTTTGATTGGAGAAGGCCTAGAAAGGCGAGTTGGAGTTGTACCGATTGAGCCATACAGAGGAGGTGCTGGCGAAATTTTTCGAAAATTTAAAGTGTTAGAAAATTTTCAATATTTTTGAAAATATTTATATACAATATTGAATTGATTTTCGATTTAAATAAAATTAGATTTGAAATTAATGAGTTTATAACGTTCTTTCTTACCTTAGCAATTTCGAGGACGAAATTATTTTAAGGGGGGAAGAATGTAACGACCCGTGTTTTTGCCCGTCAAATATTTAATTTAATTTATTTATTTTAAATATTTTATTGGGAATATTAATGAGATTTAATATTGAATTCGTTATTTAAAACGAAGTTGAACGTTATAATTTATATATAATATAATTCGAGCTTGGAAATGGCGTGCAGTTCGTAATATTTGGTTTTGAACTTCAACTGAGGATACAGGATTCAATATAAGTCGGATTTCTGTAAAACAAGACACGTTGGAGCCGTATTGATGATAGTTTTCATATGAAAGAGAAAAATCCAGATTTCGTGTTATAGTTTGATAGTTATGGCCAAATCAAATTTTGAAATAGTCGCTATGGAAAATCGTTATTAAATTATAGGCCTTTAAAATAGCCGTTTTGCCAACGGACTCAGATTTCGACGAAATCAGTTTCATTAGAACCGTATCGCTAAATTATTGCACGGTGTTAAATGGCGTGGCAAACCGATGTCGTATGTGACCACAGCAACCATAAACGCCCGTTCAAATTCTATAGCGCGTATTTAAATAAATAAAAGGATATTTGAGTGTAACTTGAGCAGACGATCGAATTAGGCCACGAAACCAGTTCCGTTGAGTTTGTAGCGTCGATTATAGTCAGGATAGGTATATAGTTTGTTATTTTTAGAGATCGAGAAATTTGGCGTTAAAAAGGGTAGGGCGGTTCGGGGTAAAAACAGCCTATCGGGCAAACAGTCTCAGAATGCGACGAAATTAGTGCCGTTGGGTTCGTATCGAAAAGTTATTGTCGATGTTCGCAGTTTCAAGTAGATTCGATTTATCTGGTGACCATGGAAAAATTAAACGTGTGTTCATTTCTGGTTTCATAAAGGAATTTTTTTCATACGACCTCGGATTTCGACGAAACTTGTCCCATTGGGTCCGGAATACCTTTTTACACCAAGATTAGCTTTTTTATCAGTAGTCGGAAGTCGTTTGATGTGGTTTCGGCATGTTACTTCGCGACGAAGTTTCGAAAATAATATTTTATTAAATCCCTACCCTATATATATACCATATATCCATTGAACCCTCGTCAAACATTCACCTGTGGTCAACAGACTTTTACGCCGCCTCCTTCATCTCTGAATGGACCAAATTTCACCATCCTATTCCCAGTTCATTCCTCCATCCACACACAAAATCGAGGACTTTTCAACATCAGTCCATCGAGCTAGGCGAGGTCATTATTGTGGACGGGCATGATGGGGTTCTGGGCTTCGTACTGGCCTGGATCTCGTTAGAAAGGGGGCGAAGTTCGTGAGCAGTTGTTGGCGGATGGGGGGGCCGAACTGCTGTGGCCTGTATCTCACTGGAAATGCGGATGGTCAGGGGGGGTTTTGGCGTCGAACAAAGGGGCCAGGGGACTCGAAACTGCTGGCGTTGGTCGGCCTTAGGATGGCACACGCGATGGCGGTTCCAGATCAATTCCCGATGGACACCAAGGGAAGCAACGATCTGATGAAGGGGCTGTTGGGGTTTCGAACAGGGACAACGCGAGCGTACAGAAGGGAGTTGGTGAAAGTTCTGGAGTGAATACAAATAAAACGGGAAGGATTGGCTTCAATTTTGGGTTAACAATTTGTTTAATTAAGTAATTAATCTATATACAATAATAACGTGAATAAATTAACTGTTGTGTTGCAGTTGAAATCAAATGGCAAACGAGAAAGAAGGAAACGAGATTTGGAATAACCAACGAGGACAGCGGGTTTTAGAATGTTAAGTAAGAGTTCGGTTATGAGATTTTAGCAATGTAAAGGACAACGTAGCAGGCAAAACAAATAAAACGAGACTAAGAAAACAAGGTGCAAGAAAGTAAGACCAAAGAAGACGTTCTGGAAATTCGAGGATTTGAGTAAACAAAAGACAGACTTCTTTGTTGGAATCAAAAGTCGGACACGTAGCCCAATTGGTGTAACGAACGAAGGTATCATCGATAGATAACATGAGATTTGAACGCACTTAAATTTGGCCAACATAATTATTTAGTAATAATTTATATTTAAAGGAATTAATTACCTAATACAAATTTTATATTCCTTTTAATGGTTTTTAATCTGTTCAGGAACAAACGGGAACGGAAGTAGCGAGATGTTGAGAAGAGAGAATAGCTGTCTGGGCTACCGTTGATGAGAAATTAATAAGTTAATTAAATTTATAATGAAAGGAATAAATTGTTTAATTAAACATCGTGTGCTAAAATGTTAATAACTCTTCATATATTACCAGAATTGAACAAATCTAGAGGCGTTGGGACCGCATCAGCAAATACAGTATTTTGGAGTTGTTCTGGACAAAGCTGGAACCGACTGGAGTTTATCGTTAAATTAAACGCTGTTTAATTTAACTAGAACTAAACCGCTCAAGTGACAAATTGAAATCAGGTGAGTTAAACTCACTCAGTTACCCTTTTTATATTTTATATAAATTGGGTGTTTTTATTTTGTGTGCTCTGCTTGCCAATGGTTGACTATTTTGCTAGTTATACACTTGTTTGTTGATTTAACTGATGAAATTAAACTGTGTTTAATTTCAGTAAAATACCAAATCGTTATTTTAACGATTGGTTCCAATAAAGGTGACTCACCTTGGTTGGTCATGTTTATTTATAAACATGTTTAAATGATTGAGTTGTTTTAAATTGCTTATGGTTGATGATAAATGGTCGTTATTTAATTTATCAGTTAAACAAAACTGAATGGTCTGATTTGAGATAACCATTTGAATACAGGGAAGAACAGGTTGGAGGGATCCAACCGGATTCCTCAAATGAACTATTTATTTTCATATTATCATATATGAACTGATCTGTTTGTGTGATTGATTTGATGGTCGATTGTTGACTAGGATATTCAACATCGGTTTGGTTTGAACCAATAGGCGATATTGGTTAAGTGTTTGGCAGAGTATGGCCTTTAAAAATCAATCGGTTTATAGATATGGATTCACCGTTAGGTGAGTCGATAAAAGTGAAGCCAAAGGGTTTATTTTATAACTGGACTCAGATTTTGAAATATATTATTTGAATAAAGTATAAAAGGAGATTAAATAAATATTCTATTTATTTAAGACCTTGATTTATGGTTGGTTTATTTTATAAAGTATATGCTGATGTTAATCAGATTTTCAAGTATGAAGATAAGGAATGAATTGAAAGGGTTAAACTTTGATCATTTGTTTTGTAAAGAAAACAAATAAATTAGAATCTATTTAAATTAATTATACTTTTTAATTAATTTAAAGCAAGGGTTGTCGAAATCGGTTAATGAGAAAATCAAGTTTTTGAGTTAATTAAATCGACCGTTTGGAATTAGAATTGTTTATCAAGTTAATGTGTTTTGACTAAAATAGTTAAATGAATATTGTTTGAATTTAAATAAGGATTTAAAAGGGGATTGAATATTTAATTTAGTTAATAAAGGGATTAACTACTAAAGTAGTAAATGTTTGAAATAAGTTATTATTTTAATTAATGATGAATTTAGGAAAATATTTTTTTAAATGGGAATTCATTTAAAAAGTTACCGAATGTGAGATGCAAGCCAATTGAATGGTGAAAGGAAATAAACGTACTCAATTATATGAATTAAGAGAAAGGAGATTACGATAAAAAGGGTTTATTATAAACCAGAAGTTTTAAGTGAGATTCAAAGGGTTAAGACGTTAATTTTACATTAACGTTATTTGAAAACGAGATCTAGTAAAAAGGAGAATTTTAAATGAATTTCAAAATGGGAAATTGAATATAGTTATTCGAGATAGAATTAGCCAAACATAATTATTGGGCTAAGTTGCCATTTCGTACGACTGCTAGCGAAATTCGCAGGGCTGCAGATAGCCTACGGCGGTCGGATGTTTCCTGAGGGAATCAGGCGTAACCATTGTGATCGCTGCGATCTAGAGTCAAGCGAATGGAGTTAAGACGAATGTTAGTTAATCGATTTGAGTTATTCAAATATCGTATTTTTGAATATTAAAAGAATTGGAAGCTTCAATTTAACAAAAAGTAAATCAGTTTGTTAAAGGCCAAGTGATGCTGAATACTGAACCAATGAACTCATTGGAGTGTCATGATTGAAACATTATTTATTTTGATAGTTAAAACACTGACTATCAAATCTGACCAATACGAGTGTTGGTACGGAAAGTCCGGGATCGAATTTATATTCGAAAACCATTCCGACCGACAAATACGTGAAGATATCAGAAGTTGTTCGAGATGGAGCATTGAAGACCGTGGACTATCATAAACGGAAGAACCACTAATATTCTCTGCCTGGCAAGCAGAGATAAACTGTGATTCTGTCGTGGTTGGAATCTGCGGGTTGCAAGAACTACTCGCTACTGATCCATGGGGTGATTCCTATATGGATGCAGTAGGAGAGTGCCTTCGGTTCATCCTGTTCCTGGATGACGTATATGGACGGATGTCTGACAGAGTATTTCCAAAGGGTCACGTACGTTGATCTCTTCAAACGTACGATAGTTGTTGGCAGGGAATTGCCATTCTCTAGCTTTCAGCTAGAGTATTTTTGTGGACGTCAATTAGTGATATCTGACGGATCTGACGATGTGGCATTCAAAGTGAATGACGACCAAATGTCAAGAGTTAATTCTGGCCTCAAGCCTCATCAACCAGGAAATGACAAAAATCGGGCAGGCAGCATGGCTATGTGGGTCGCTCCCATTAGGGTGTATGATCACCTATCTAGAGGAAATCCTATTTGTTTCTTAAATCTATGTTTCGATGCTGTCCCTTGTCGGGAGGCGGTTGCTGATCCCAACCGTCGGTGATATACATTCGATACACTCAAGCGAAATGAGTGGTCGGTCATGTGAGGGCCGGGTTGCAAGAAGTTCTTGTTGAACCCAGTGTATTCGTCTCTAGAGATACACTATCGGAAGGTGGACCCATACCTTGTCAAGTCGGAATCCAATTCCCAATAAGCGCCTGCGGTTTTGATTGTATACTATATATATGTGGAGCGTGAGATGCAAGCGTTCTACTAGATTCTATTTACTTGTATTTAGACATTATTATAATATCAGACAAGATATTGTTTTCAAAAATGTTTTGGGTTATCGTAAGGTAAAAACCGTCCGTGTTTATGTGTGGATTTGGTCTTACGATTACCCTTTTCTTTTGAAAAGGTTTTGAACTTTAAAATCAGGTTGGATGATTCACTCTTATTACTGTGCGAGTTTATCTCACTCTGGTTCACCAGACTGACCCGGTGTTTTGTAAATGCTCGGGTTAGCCCGGAGTGTACAGGTTCAGGTTATCGACTACTGTGAAGAGACGAGCTGGAAGAGTCCAGACGTATGATATTACTAGTATTCCGCTGTGTGTTGTATGAGGACAGATTATCACTGTCCAGATGTTGATGTACTCTGATATTGTAAGTATTTTCAAAGTTCTCAATAAAGATTTACTTCTGTATTATATTTTGTTCCGCTGCGATGTGAGACTCTGTGTGTGGTGTTCTTCTTCTTCTTCTTCTATTCTAATATTTCTTTCTTTCTTATCTCACCCTCTAACTTCTTTCTATTAATGATCTGGAATATTCGATGTCTGAATGGTCAACACGGTAGTTGATGTTGATTTTCGGAGTCGAAAATCCCGGTTCGTTACAGATCTTTCCGACGATATAAATTTTATCGAAATCCAACGGTTAGATTTCAAGATAATTGTAAATCAAGATTTGGTAAAAACAGCGCCAGGGTCGCCCTTTGACCCAAAGCATCAAATAAATTTTATAGAGGTATTTTTAAATAAATAAAAATAGCGATAAATAGTATAAATTAATATTAACAATATTAATTGGTTTAAATGATAAAAATTCGATTAATTATTTGAAAAGTCCGAGTTCAACTCATTTCAAATAATTATACGGCGATTTAAAATCAAAGACGGTGATTGAAGACCGGCGGTCTTCACGTCGAAAGGATAACTACTGATGCCTGGCATTGACTAGCTATCAATAAAGGGTTAAAGTGGTAGTTGTCCGAACGCACTTGTTGATTGTCCGGATACGCAAGCACCTAGGTGACTCCGGTCTCGTTCAGACCTAGAACGAACTTGTAAATGGATGCGTGCCTAACATTGAATTTCGTGCCATGTAATTAAATTGATATCTATTAATATATTTATGTGGTAGCAGAGGATTTATCCTTTTGCTAAACACCCTTCTTTGAGACGTACGAGCTCGAAGGTTATATATTGGTAGATATCGATTGCATGGTATGGACTGTCAATGTGACATGCCAAGTTGCAATTGATCGAGGCTTTTGTTGACAAGCAGAGCCTTGTGGATGATGATCAAAGCATAGCCTACTTAGACATAGCTTTGTGTATTACGTTACCTCGCGAGCCTCCCACCCCGGTTGAGTCTAAAACGGAGCAAGGGA